>CAWUFW010000100.1:4810349-6260698 GCA_963921515.1 Calotriton arnoldi | reverse complement strand
TTTTGACTGAAAATAACTATTGCATGTGAATTATCACTTTTGGAACTAAAATAAGTGTGTTTAGAGTCATTTTCCTGCACGAAATCAGTCAAAATAGAATCTTCTGAGTAGGAGGAAAGGTCTGAAAAATGGCAATTTTGGTCACTGTGAGGCTTTAAAAAGTGGTTATTCAACATGAGGCACGATCCAATTGACATTTTGAATCATTTTTTCTACAGTCCAAAAAATCAATTTTCTGATGAAAAACGATGATGTCGAACTTTCTCCACATGGTCAGGAATGGTGATTTTTTAATGTTTAATCTTTTGACTGTAAATAACTATTGCATGCGAATTATCACTTTTGGAACTAAAATAAGTGTGTTTAGAGTCATTTTCCTGCCTGAAATCAGTCAAAATAGAAGCTTCTGAGTAGGAGGAAATGTAAGTAAAAATGGCAATTTTGGTCACTGTGAGGCCTTAAAAAGTGGTTATTCAACATGAGGCATGATACAATTGACATTTTGAATCATTTTTTGTACATTCCAAAAAATCAATTTTCTGATGAAAAACAATGATCCCGGACCTGTCAAAGTTTCTCCACATGGTCAGGAATGGTGATTTTTTAATGTTTAATCTTTTGACTGTAAATAACTATTGCATGTGAATGATCACTTTTGGAACTAAAATAAGTGTGTTTAGAGTCATTTTCCTGCTCGAAATCAGTCAAAATAGAAGCTTCTGAGTAGGAGGAAAGGTCTGAAAAATTGCAATTTTGGTCACTGTGAGGCTTTAAAAAGTGGTTATTCAACATGAGGCACGATCCAATTGACATTTTGAATCATTTTTTCTACAGTCCAAAAATCAATTTTCTGATGAAATACGATGACCCCGGACCTGTCGAACTTTCTCCAGATGGTCAGTAATGGTGATTTTTTAATGTTTAATCTTTTGACTGTAAATAACTATTGCATGTGTATTATCACTTTTGGAAGTAAAATAAGTGTGTTTAAAGTCATTTTCCTGCCCGAAATCCGTCAAAATAGAAGCTTCTGAGTAGGAGGAAAAGTCAGTAAAAATGGCAATTTTGGTCACTGTGAGGCCTTAAAAAGTGGTTATTCAACATGAGGCACAATCCAACTGACATTTTGAATCATTTTTTGTACAGTCCAAAAAAATCAATTTTCTGATAAAAAACGATGACCCCGGACCTGTCAAACTTTCTCCAGATGGTCAGTAATAGTGATTTTTTAATGTTTAATCTTTTGACTGTAAATAACTATTGCATGTGAATTATCACTTTTGGAACTAAAATAATTATGTTTGAGTCATTTTCCTGCCCGAAATCAGTCAAAATAGAAGCTTCTGAGTAGGAGGAAAAATCAGTAAAAATGGCAATTTTGGTCACTGTGAGGCATTAAAAAGTAAATATTCAACATGAGGCACGATACAATTGACATTTTCAATAATTTTTTGTACAGTTCCAAAAATCAGTTTTCTGTTGAAAAACGATGACCAACTTTCTCCAGATGGTCAGTAATGGTGATTTTTTAATGTTTAAGCTTTTGATTGTAAATAACTATTGCATGTGAATTATCACTTTTGGAACTAAAATCAGTGTGTTTAGAGTCATTGTCCTGCACAAAATTAGTCATAATAGAAGCTTCTGAGTAGGAGGAAAAGTCAGTAAAAATGGCAATTTTGGTCACTGTGAGGCCTTAAAAAGTGGTTATTCAACATGAGGCACGATACAATTGACATTTTGAATCATTTTTTGTACAGTCCAAAAAAATCAATTTTCTGATAAAAAACGATGACCCCGGACCTGTCAAACCTTCTCCAGATGGTCAGGAATGGTGATTTTTTAATGTTTAATCTTTTGACTGTAAATAACTATTGCATGTGAATTATCACTTTTGGAACTAAAATAATTGTGTTTAGAGTCATTTTCCTGCCCGAAATCAGTCAAAATAGAAGCTTCTGAGTAGGAGGAAAAATCGGTAAAAATGGCAATTTTGGTCACTGTGAGGCATTAAAAAGTAATTATTCAACATGAGGCACGATATAATTGACATTTTGAATCATTTTTGTACAGTCCAAAAAATCAATTTTCTGATGATAAACGATGACCCCGGACCTGTCAAACTTTCTCCAGATGGTCAGTAATGGTGATTTTTTAATGTTTAAGCTTTTGACTGTAAATAACTATTGCATATGAATTATGACTTTTGGAACTAAAATCAGTGTGTTTAGAGTCGTAGTCCTGAACAAAATCAGTCAAAATAGAAGCTTCTGAGTAGGAGGAAAAGTTGGTAAAAATGGCAATTTTGGTCACTGTGAGGCATTAAAAAGTGGTTATTCAACATGAGGCTCGATCCAATTGACATTTTGAATCATTTTTTGTACAGTCCCAAAAATCAATTTTCTGATGATGAACCATGAACCCTGGCCGGTCGAACTTTCTCCAGATGGTCACTAATGGTGATTTTTTAATGTTTAATCTTTTGACTGTAAATAACTATTGCATATGAATTATAACTTGTGGAACTAAAATAAGTGTGTTTAGAGTCATTTTCCTGCCCGAAATCGGTCAAAATAGTAGCTACTGAGTAGGAGGAAAAGTCTTTAAAAATGGCAATTTTGGCCACTGTGAGGCTTTAAAAAGTGGTTATTCAACATGAGGCACGATCCAATTGACATTTTGAATCATTTTCTGTACAGTCCAAAAAATCAATTTTCTGATGATGAACCATGAACCCTGGCCGGTCGAACTTTCTCCAGATGGTCACTAATGGTGATTTTTTAATGTTTAATCTTTTGACTGTAAATGACTATTGCATGTGAATTATCACTTTTGGAGCTAAAATAAGTGTGTTTAAAGTCATTTTCCTGCCCGAAATTGGTCAAAATTGAAGCTTTTGAATAGGAGGAAAGGTCTGTCAAAATGGCAATTTTGGTCAATGTGAGGCTTTAAAAAGTGGTTATTCAACATGAGGCACGATCCAATTGACATTTTGAATCATTTTCTGTACAGTCCAAAAAATCAATTTTCTGATGAATATCGATGACCCCGGACCTGTCAAACTTTCTCCAGATGGTCCGGAATGGTGATTTTTTAATGTTTAATCTTTTGACTGTAAATAACTATTGCATATGAATTATAACTTTTGGAACTAAAATAAGTGTGTTTAGAGTCATTTTCCTGCCCGAAATCAGTCAAAATAGAAGCTTCTGAGTAAGAGGAAAAATATGTAAAAATGGCAATTTTGGTCACTGTGAGGCTTTAAAAAGTGGTTATTCAACATGAGGCACGATCCAATTGACATTTTGAATCATTTTTTGTACCGCCCAAAAATATCAATTTTCTGATGAAAAATGATGACCCCGGACATGTCGAACTTTCTCCAGATGGTCAGTAATGGTGATTTTTTAATATTTAATCTTTTGACTGTAAATAACTATTGCATGTGAATTATCTCTTTTGGAACTAAAATAATTGTGTTTAGAGTCATTTTCCTGCCCGAAATCAGTCAAAATAGAAGCTTCTGAGTAGGAGGAAAAGTCGGTAAAAATGGCAATTTTGGTCACTGTGAGGCATTAAAAAGTGATTATTCAACATGGGGCACGATATAATTGACATTTTGAATAATTTTTTGTACAGTCCAAAAATCAATTTTCTGATGAAAACGATGACCCCGGACCTGTCAAACTTTCTCCAGATGGTCAGTAATGGTGATTTTTAATATTTAGGGGCATATTAGCAAGACCGGCGATAAAATCATCGCCGTTTTAGCGGCAGGAAACTGCCGCTAAAACGGCGATAATGGGCTTGCTAATATGCGTTATAGAATTCCAATAGAAGCCCAGGTTAGATGTGCATTGTCCTGCACAAAATCAGTCAAAGTAGAAGCTTCTGAGTAGGAGGAAAAGTCGGTAAAAATGGCAATTTTGGTCACTGTGAGGCATTAAAAAGTGATTATTCAACATGGGGCACGATATAATTGACATTTTGAATAATTTTTTGTACAGTCCAAAAAATCAATTTTCTGATGAAAAACGATGACCCCGGACCTGTCAAACTTTCTCCAGATGGTCAGTAATGGTGATTTTTTAATGTTTAAGCTTTTGACTGTAAATAACTATTGCATATGAATTATCACTTTTGGAACTAAAATCAGTGTGTTTAGAGTCATTGTCCTGCACAAAATCAGTCATAATAGAAGATTCTGAGTAGGAGGAAAAGTATGTAAAAATGGCAATTTTGGTCACCGTGAGGCATTAAAAAGTGGTTATTCAACATGAGGCACGATCCAATTGACATTTTGAATAATTTTTTGTACAGTCCCAAAAATCAATTTTCTGATGATGAACCATGAACCCTGGCCGGTCGAACTTTCTCCAGATGGTCACTAATGGTGATTTTTTAATGTTTAATCTTTTGACTGTAAATGACTATTGCATATGAATTATAACTTTTGGAACTAAAATAAGTGTGTTTAGAGTCATTTTCCTGCCTGAAATCGGTCAAAATAGAAGCTTCTGAGTTGGAGGAAAAATATGTAAAAATGGCAATTTTGGTCACTGTGAGGCTTTAAAAAGTGATTATTCAACATGAGGCACGATCCAAAAGACATTTCGAATCATTTTTTGTACAGTCCAAAAAATCAATTTTCTGATGAAAAACGATGACCCCGGACCTGTCAAACTTTCTCCAGATGGTCAGTAATGGTGAATTTTTTAATGTTTCATCTTTTGACTGTAAATAACTATTGCATGTGAATTATCAATTTTGGAACTAAAATAAGTATGTTTAGAGTCATTTTGCTGCCCGAAATCAGTCAAAATAGAAGCTTCTGAGTAGGAGGAAAAGTATGTAAAAATTGCAATTTTGGTCACTGTGAGGCTTTAAAAAGTGGTTATTCAACATGAGGCAAGATCCAATTGACATTTTGAATCATTTTTTGCACAGTCCAAAAAATTTATTTTCTGATAAAAAACGATGACCCCGGACCTGTTGAACTTCCTCCAGATGGTCAGGAATGGTAATTTTTTAATGTTTAATCTTTTCACTGTAAATAACTATTGCATGTGAATTATCACTTTTGGAACTAAAATAAGTGTTTAGAGTAATTTTCCTGCCTGAAATCATGCAAAATAGAAGCTTCTGAGTAGGAGGAAAGGTCTGAAAAATGGCAATTTTGGTCACTGTGAGGCTTTAAAAAGTGGTTATTCAACATGAGGCACGATCCAATAGAAATTTCGAATCATTTTTTGTACAGTCCACAAAATCAATTTTCTGATGAAAAACGATGACCCCGGACCTGTCAAACTTTCTCCAGATGGTCAGGAATGGTGATTTTTTAATGTTTAATTTTTTGACTGTAAATAACTATTGCATGTGAATTATCACTTTTGGAACTAAAATAAGTGTGTTTAGAGTCATTTTCCTGCCCAAAATCAGTCAAAATAGAAGCTTCTGAGTAGGAGGAAAAGTCAGTAAAAATGGCAATTTTGGTCACTGTGAGGCCTTAAAAAATGGTTATTCAACATGAGGCATGATACAATTGACATTTTGAATCATTTTTTGTACAGTCCAAAAAATCAATTTTCTGGTGAAAAACAATGACCCCGGCCGGACCTGCCAAACTTTCTCCAGATGGTCAGTAATGGTGATTTTTTAATGTTTAATCTTTTCACTGTAAATAACTATTGCATATGAGTTATCACTTTTGGTACTAAAATAAGTGTGTTTAAAGTCATTTTCCTATCTGAAATCGGTCAAAATAGAAGCTACTGAGTAGCAGCAAAAGTCTGTAAAAATGGCAATTTTGGTCACTGTGAGGCTTTAAAAAGTGGTTATTCAACATGAGGCACCATCCAATAGACATTTCGAATCATTTTTTGTACAGTCCACAAAATCAATTTTCTGATGAAAAACGATGACCCCGGACCTGTCAAACTTTCTCCCGATGGTCAGGAATGGTGATTTTTTAATGTTTAATCTTTTGACTGTAAATAACTATTGCATGTGAATTATCACTTTTGGAGCTAAAATAAGTGTGTTTAAAGTCATTTTCCTATCTGAAATTGGTCAAAATAGAAGCTTCTGTGTAGGAGGAAAGGTCTGTCAAAATGGCAATTTTGAGAATGTGAGGCTTTAAAAAGTGGTTATTCAACATGAGGCACAATCCAATTGACATTTTGAATCATATTTTGTACAGTCCAAAAAATCAATTTTCTAATGAAAAATGATGACCCCGGACCTGTCAAACTTTCTCCAGATGGTCATTAATGGTGATTTTTTAATGTGTAATCTTTTGACTGTAAATAACTATTGCTTGTGAATTATCACTTTTGGAACTAAAATAAGTGTGTTTAGAGTCATTTTCCTGCCCGAAATCAGTCAAAATAGAAGCTTCTGAGTAGGAGGAAAAGTCGGTAAAAATGGCAATTTTGGTCAATGTGAGGATTTAAAAAGTGGTTTTTAACATGAGGCATGATCCAATTGACATTTTGAATCATTTTTTGTATGGTCCAAAAAAATCAATTTTCTGATGAAAAACAATGGACCTGTTGAACTTTCTCCAGATGGTCAGTATTGGTGATTTTTAAATGTTTATTCTTTTGACTGTAAATAACTATTGCATGTGAATTATCACTTTTGAACAAAAATAAGTGTGTTTAAGTCATTTCCCTGCCCGAAATCGGTCAAAATAGGAACTTCTGAGTAGGAGGAAAGGTCTGAAAAATGGCAATTTTGGTCACTGTGAGGATTTAAAAAGTGGTTTTTCAACATGAGGCATGATCCAATTGACATTTTGAATAATTTTTTGTACAGTCCAAAAAATCAATTTTCTGATGAAAAACGATGACCCCGGACCTGTCGAACTTTCTCCAGATGGTCAGGAATGGTGCAAAAGGAAAACACTATTTCATGGACCCAATCAATTGGGACTCCCCCCACACACCCTTGTGTAAAAAGAGGCAAGTCGGTTCCTAAAGTGGGACTGAAGCTCCCTTAATCAAACAGAAAATGTGGCCCAAGGCAACTTCAAACCCGAAGATTGGGCGATCTACTTATTAATTATTCATGGCTCTGGATAGGAGAACTTCTTGATACCAGTGAGGGAGTTAAAATTTGCATACGCTTCTGTGGTGTTGCCCCAAGGAGGTACAAAGGCACCATTAATGTTTCCTAAAGTGTTTGGGGGCTGCCAGAAACACCACTACCCACCTGAGCCCTCCTTAGAAGTCACCCTATGTCTCCCAGGTCATTGTATATGTGTCCTGGGAGACTGTTTTTCCCTTATTGAGTTCTCCCTGAGCCTGTACTTTTGCACATGGGTTTGTGAGGGCCTGGGACCTATTTTGGCACTTCCTAACATTGTGTTTTATGGCCTAATATAAGTAAATTAAAGACCCAGAAACACATGTACTTTGTTGTATTGCTTTATTGATGATATTGATATAGACAATGCAGCATTAACCATCTCCACTGAGTAAGCTTTGGACTGCTCTGCTTCCCTAACCTGGGAGGGTAAAGTGCTACAATGGAGTTCTTGATTCACAGTAAAAAGAACACTGTGGAGTTATTAATTGAGAGGTATTCGTATTCTTTACAATTAATAACCCAATTTCTTCCAGGAAGATAACATATAGTCCCTCTTTATATGTGTAGAGAGTAATATGATATTCATTACCACTTTTGGTTGTAGTGAAGTGTCATAACTCATAAAAGGCAAACCTCAAGGGGTTAATGATGCACTTTTCCTCCCTCTCAATCCATCAAATAGTTTATAACTCAATTCAGGCTGCATATATGGTTTATGCTGTACAGTTTTGTTTTTATATAATAGTTAAACACAAAGATATTTCACCAGGATCGGAGCAAAAGAATGTAATCTATGCATGGAGGCATAATTAAACTGAATAAATCAAATGATTATTAGAAGTCTTGCTTCCTTCTGTAACGCCATTTTGACATTCAATCTGTGATATTGCAGTATTTTTTCAATTCAGTTACATTTCAATATTGTAATACCACGGGTTTCATCATTGCACTGTGGTATTAAACTTTTTAATGTTTGATTGTTAGTACAATTGCTCTGAATAATGTGTGCTACTGGATCACATTTAATTTCACAAGTATAATATGCAAATGGATAGCAAGGATGATTTAACAACTCCTTCAAATGTAAGCTGTAGATAGATGACCTTGCATTCTTGATGTTCCACATGTGAGATTGGAAAACATTTAGCCAACCATTGTAATTGGTGATGCAAGGGTGACAAGAGTCGATATGTAAAACAAACCTAATGTAAGACATTTTCTCTGCTACAGTTTTGGGCTAACAGATGTCATACATTTTTGAAGAGCTAAAACAGCTGTATTTCAATACCTTACATGGTTTATTTTGTCACTGTACCTGTAAAGTAGTGTGCTGCTGTAATAAGTCAGCATTTGCTGTTGTCTCTAAAGTATCCACAGACCACAAGACAACACAAAGCAAAATAGAACAAAACACGATAAAACAATCAAAACACAATGCAACACAGCAAACATTATTTAATACAATAGCAAAACAGTGCAATAGTGCAACACATAAGCACAAAAGCATAAAACACAAATCACCATCACAACAAAGCACAACTCAATTAGACAAACCAACAGCACCTCATCATAATAGAGCAAAAGAAATGTAACACAAATCACAATGGTGCAGCTCAAAACTAATACAAAATAACACGCTAAAAGAACAAAATACCAGCATTACAGAGCACAGAGACACAACAACTAACTACACCAACAAACCTCACCACAGAGCACAATACAACTTTTGCAGTAGCACAATTTGGAAGAATCTAACATAACACAGAAAAACAGAAAAATCACATCCACAACACAACATAATAACACTAGTCACCACATTACAACACAAACTTGCAAAAAAACAAAACTGCAAGATTCTGCAGTTGTGGTATGTGGTAATGAAGTATTGTGTTTTGTTATTTTGTTTGGTGTGTTGTTTTAGTACTTATCTCTTGTACCAATGTTTTGCAGTGTTGTTGAACTGAGTTGTTTTGTTGTCCTGTATTGCTGTTACTGTGGATTATCTTTGACCTAGAGTGTTGTGATTTGTGGGGTTGCTGTATCTGTACTGCTGCCTGTCTACTTAAATATGTAGAAATACTCCTGTCATACATTACCGCCTGCTGTCATAAAACCTCGGTAAACGTGTTTACACCAAGCATTGCCTTACTCACCAGAGATGTATAATAGCATGATACAAACTCATGGGCATATGTATTCAAAAGTCATGCAGCACAGATAGGGAAAGGGCAGAAATGTGCTGTATATGAAAGAATACAGTGCATTCCTGCCTTTTTCCCTGCGCTAAAGCCAACGCAAGCACCCTTGCACGATGATGCAAGAGTGACTGTGTTGCAAGCAGGATTGTTTTGTGCAGTAAGGGGCACCTTACTGCACAAAAAGAATCCCTTGAGGAATATTCCTCTTTCTACGTGTGCTGCATAATAAAGGCACGCATTCAAAGAGGAAGCAATGAGAGATAAAGATACTTTTCCTTCTTTCACCTCCCCTCAGAAGGCGTATCTATTTGGTGCATTCCCAGGTCTACAACTTTTGGTAAATCTGGGAATGCATCAAAAACCATGGGAGTTGCAGAGGAACACCCACACAATGCCCACGGAATGCCTACCCAGGGTAGAGTAATGCAACACAGCGATTTGCGCTGTGTTGCTTTACTCCAGATTTATGAAGCCAATCAGGACCATGCAAGGTGGCCTTGCGTGACTTCAAAAATTGCATTTAAAGTTTGTGTTGCATATGTACCACGTTGTGTGGTGCCAACGCAATGCAAACACCTCCATATCAATGCCCCTCATATTAGACTTCACTGTTAACTCGTCTCATTCTCAAGAAGCACTGAAGTGCCATAATTTTACATTTCAGTAGTATTTCATCTCACCCTGAAGCAAATCACAAACTTCAACATTTTAGACTGAAGGGGTATCTTAGCCATACACTCATTGGAATGTGTCAGTAAATAGTTTCTAAGAACTATAAATTAATTCTCAATGTCTGATGTTGTGAAAATAGGGAAATATAATTTCATCATTAATGATGCTGAACAAAGCGTATTAATCAACATTTTTGTTTAAAATCGAATTACAATCATATAAAAACCATATGAGCAGCCTTTTAACATTTAAGTTTGATGTTAAATAAGTGCCCAATATTCAGTATGGATATTAAAAGCAGATACATAACGCAGATCATCGAACAAAACTCAAAGAAGAAAACCAAAGATTTCACCTTTTTGTTTCAATTCGCATGTCTATTGTTGTCCCCTTTGGAACTATTCCTTGATCTTTTCCTTAAGTGCAATAAGGAGCAACTTCCTAGAAAAATCACTGATCGAACACAGTTTATTAGTAATTCTAGGGGTGAGGTGTAATTCTTTAATGACAAAGTTTGAGTCTGTTAAGGCCTTTCTCACTAATTCCTCATCCAAGTTTACAATTGGGAACTTGACCATGCCAATCGTGTAAAAGGTGCAGTCAAGGAAAACCAACATTACAAGACAACCACCTAGTTTTAGCAGTGATGACATACTTTCAGGGTCTTGCAGTAGCCCTCTTTATCCGTGCTCAGAAATTCCAATCAATAGTCACTGAAAATGCAGTCTGCTCGAACAGAAAGTCCTGGGGCCACTGGGTGACAATCAGAAAGTTCACCTTTGATAACTTGCTTTATGGCTTTTTTCATCTTCTCTGGCAATCCATATTTCTCTGTAAAAATAATCAAAATGATATCATAATAGCCATGACATTCTTTCTTCATAGATACTATATGTCCAAGCAACCTTTCCTGCACTGACTATGGGTTGCATTCTTTTCTTATTTTTTTCTGATTGATGCACCATATGCTGTGGGCTGAATATACTGCCTACTTCATCTGCCTCAGGCAAAATCTTCAATGATCATTTTGTGATGACATCTTAGAGTTCCAATAATGTTTGATACAAAAGACCCATCTCTAGGCCTGGGTAACTCTGAAATGTCTGAAATGTCATCATCATAATTCTTTATTCGATCATCCAGTATCCGAAATTCAATGAATTGCCAAACACTGCAATTGTTTATTATTTTGGTAAACTAGAAGACATTTGGAGATTGCCTGCTGTAGTCTTACCAGGCGGGGCCTGTGCCTCAACATCATTCCTCCTGCCCCTTCCCATGCCGGCCCCATCACCACAGCTTCCGTTAGGAAATGGAATTTACGGTTACAACTGTATAGGATTTTGAACACATTTCACTGGCGGTCTTTTAAAACCCTGGCTGCTTTCAGGCAATGAAGCACTGGATTGAGGCACTTACAGTGTACACCGTGGGTCTGATTTACAACGATAACTTAGACTGTTGAGTAAGTTTACACTTTTGTATTTTTTGGTGTTCACAAACTGCACTTTTGTAGTAACTTACACTTTTGTAGTAAGTACGTCCAGCACTACACACGGCTAACCACTAGTAATGCAAACCCTCCCATAAAAATAATGGAGATAGGGGCTTAAAATAAAACCACCAGAGGAAATCATTTTTAATGAAATTGTTTTAAATTGTTACACATATAAATTAATGTAAATTAATTTTAAAAATATAAACAAAGCACATATTTATTATTCAATAACTTATTTTGAATTTAAAATATTTTGTAACATTAAACGTTATTAAGTTTAACAACATGTATTACTGTATTATTTGGTGAAGAACAATAAATGTTAATAATTTTTGGCAACATTTAATAAAATAATAATATGTATTGTTAAAATTAAGATTCAGATCAGTCTTAATCTCTGAAGAAACAAGGATGTGATAAAAAAATTATCACTATGGTTGAACTTTTTCTGATCAGAGACTGGGAAATTAAATAATAGGTACATCTAAAAGTTGAATTAAACTTTGCTGAAAAACAGGTGAATTATTTTTTATGGGAATTATCAATCAATCAATCAATAAACTTTATTCGGTTTTTTGCACTAAAGCCATAAAAGTCACTCGATCAAAACAAACATCAGTAAAAATTCCAGCAAAATACAGGGAATAGAGCAGTACAATCAATATAATCACATGAATACCAGGCTAAAAAGAAAGGCCACGCCAACAAATTTAGTCACAGCTGGACCTGAGCCTAAGTGCAGCTCTTAAAAAACTAAGCATATACAATACTAAATCACAAGGCAGCAATTGTAAAAAAAATAAAACCTGGTCTAACGTGTTTAAAACAAACTTTCTTAAGAATAGGAACTATAGAAGACCTTCTAGGAACCTCATAAAAGCTACACAACATTAAAAAGTGCATCATATCCTGTTGAGACTGTCCGTCACAGCCACAGGGTATGAGACACTGGCCTCTATGTGCACCATATGGTTGTGCCAAAAGGTAGTGGAATAGGTCAAGCCAAAATCTAGTCAATAAAAAGCAATCATGGTTGCTTTTGACCCATAAGAGATATGGTTCAGTGTTGACACAGTTTTCAACAAGATGTACCTACGCACACTTGGCTTTTTCAACTCTACTTCCTCTCTTTCCCAGCTGCACTTTCTAAAAAAACACTCTTTCAGCCAGGATAAATCCCTCCTACAGATTGTTTGCGGGTTGTCAAATAAGTCTCCTTCTTAGAGTGCCATGACATGTTCTGACATGTTTTATCCACTCAATACTGTTCACGTGGTCTAAAGAAAGACAATCCCTTAGAATATCCTTACTATGGGAGTTTTCTTTCTTAGTTCATGTCTTCATCCACAGGGCTTGGGGCCGATAAGCCAACTCGTCTGAGAGGAAGGCCATTCCCAATTCTTCATGCACGATGTACGACGGGATGCACTGCAGGACAGATAATAACCATATCAGAAAAATATTTCCAGAAATTTGCAGTGCACCCTGCCCAATGTAAACTCATATCTCACTCCCATAAATAACCTTCAAGAGGCATTTCGCTCTGTAAATCTGCAGTAAGGCCCCCATTGGTTTGCCACCCAATCTCGGGGCAAAGTTAAAAACAGCAGTGGTCTCTCTGGTCAGGTCCCTTTTCTTGCGGCTGATCAAGGGAGCCCAACCCAGCGCTTCATCAAATACAACTCCTAGATATGAAAAGACATTGGTCTTGGGAATTGATGTGGTTCCTATCTTAAAAGTGTAATGCTTAGCTGAACGAGGTCCCACCTGCATTACATACGATTTGCTCTGATTGACCAATAGATCCAGGTCCTCCATAAAATGTACAAAAGAGTTCAACAAGAGCTGTAGACCCCTGGCTGTCCTCGCCATAAGACGGCATCATCTGCGTACAGGAGGACCGGCCAACTACGCTGGCCTACCTGGGGGCAATCAGCTTTTAGATTTAATAGGACCTTCTCCAAAGAGTTAATGTACAAGTTAAAAAGGAACAGGGCCAGAATGCACCCCTGCCGCACCCCTCTCCTAATGGAGAATTTGCGGTTCACCTTAAAATCTTTTGAATACCAGACTACTGCGTTTGATTCTCTGTGAAGGTCCCTTAAAAACAAGACGATGTCCCTGTCTATGCCCATAGAGAGCATCATCTGCCATAACTTGAATTTGTTTACACGGTTAAAGGCTGAGGACAAGTCCATAAATGCTATATGGATGGAACCAGTACGAGCCACAGTGTACTTGTTCAGGACCATATATAAATTTAGACATTGGTCCACTGTCGAACGGCCTGGGTGGGATCCCGTCTGGACCTGGGGCCTTATTTTTGGACAGTCCCAGGATACCTGCTCTGTCTTCTTGAGTTGTAAATATAACCTTGGATATACCATCCACACTGTCCTGTCCTTCCCGGGTAGATGGCTCAGACTGGAACATGCCCTGAAAATAGCTAACCCTATCATCCGCTGAGATGTGGACCTCCATTCTATTGCCAGTGCCACCTGCTAAGAAGGAGATATTAACAATGCTCCAAAACTTGGTACTATTACCCAGGCAACTGGCTTCTACCAATTCAGACCAGGCCTCCTCTTTCGGTGCTGACTTGAGCTTGACCAAGGCAGCCTTATAGGCCCTACGAAAGCTCTTAATAGCCAAAGTATTTCGAGGTGTCTCTCCAAATACCTCTTTCAATCTCCTGGAGGCACGCGAACACTCAGAATCAAACCATCTTGGTCCTGAGTGCATAGAGCACCTACTCGGTGCCCGCAAAAGGTTCGCTATAGTTCCAGACATACTAACAAAAGCCCTCATAATGTCCACTGGGTTGGCTTTACTGTCTGAACAGGTAGCAAACTCCCTATTACGCTGAGTTAAAAGGGACTCATAAAACTGGTCTGGGACAATTTGACCCCACTTCAGTCTCCTACCCCCTTCCACAGCTTTCAGGGGAACCCCCACTCCCACCTTGGGAATTATCAACAGACCACATATCGAAAAGACAACAATCTCTCCTCAAAATCAAAATAAATGAAGCAATTTTTGTTTTTTTCCCAATACCTAAAGCATCACCATTTGTGATTTGAATGAAGTTGAAATTGCCACCCTTTAGAATTTGACTTACTGAGCACTTTGCTAATATACAAATCACCTGACAAGCATAAACTTGATCTTCAATGGGGCTGTAATAGTTCATATAATTAAACTGCGTAGTAACTAAAATAGCTGTAACCAGAAGCCACCTCCCTAAAGTATCCCTGTTGGCCTGAATTCTTTTTCATGTTAATACTCAATTAATGAAAATAGCCACTTCCCTGTGTGCGGCATTGGCTAATGCAAAGACAGAATGGGAGAGGCACCATGGAATGATTAACTGTTTAAATACGTCTTTTGCCAAAATAGAAAATTTGGGTTGAAGCCTTGATCCAACCCCTGACCTTGACTGGTAGGTCGCTCCCCACCACACAGCTCCGTCTGTGTGCCCTGCTGCTGCCCCTGATTGTGCTCGTTTTTCCTTTCTGTGCCCCCTTGCTGCCCCTGATTGTGCTCGTTTTTTCCTTTCTGTGCCCCCCTTGCTGCCCCTGATTGTGCTCGTTTTTTCCTTTCTGTGCCCCCCTTGCTGCCCCTGATTGTGCTCGTTTTTTCCTTTCTGTGCCCCCTTGCTGCCCCTGATTGTGCTCGTTTTTCCTTTCTGTGCCCCCTTGCTGCCCCTGATTGTGCTCGTTTTTTCCTTTCTGTGCCCCCTTGCTGCCCCTGATTGTGCTCCTTTTTCCTTTCTGTGCCCCCTTGCTGCCCCTCATTGTGCTAGTTTTTCCTTTCTGTGCCCCCTTGCTGCCCCTGATTGTGCTCGTTTTTTTTTTCCTTTCTGTGCCCCCTTGCTGCCCCTGATTGTGCTCGTTTTTTCCTTTCTGTGCCCCGCTTGCTGCCCCTGATTGTGCTCGTTTTTCCTTTCTGTGCCCCCTTGCTGCCCCTCATTGTGCTCGTTTTTTTCCCTTTCTGTGCCCCCTTGATGCCCTGATTGTGCTCGTTTTCCCTTCTGTGCCTGTTTCCCGCCGCTGCGCCCTGCGGCCCCGCCCCTCACTGCCCATTCGCTGCCCCATTCCCTGCTCCTCCCTCCCACCTCCCCATTTATGGCGGCCGCGCGCAGCGGGCGCGCCGCTGGCACGCCGAAGGCGCGCCTAAGGCAAGCCCGTCTGCGCCCGTCCGCGCCGTGACCACGCCCAGCGCCAGACCCCTGGTCCGGGCATCCCCGCGCCCGCCACATCAACAGACGCCAATACGACGCCAGCACCCTCCACGCACTCAACCCCGGAAAAGATCACGCCTGCTACCAGGCCACCCCGAGCGCACCCAAGGGCCCTTCACCTGCCGGAACTGCAGCTTCGCCAGCACCCGCCCCGCCAAACCACCGCCCAGGAAAGAACCCAACTACCTCAGATGCATCCTCCTCAACACCCGCTCCGCCCGCAAACACGCCATCGAACTCTGGGACCTTCTCGACTCAACCTCCCCAGACGTCGCATTCCTGACGGAGACCTGGCTGAATCCCGCTTCAGCCCCCGACATCGCCATTGCCATCCCGGACGGATACAAGATCACCCGCAGGGACCGCACCAACGGAGTCGGAGGAGGCATCGCCATCGTCCACAGGAACACCCTCAGAGTCTCAACCAACACCGACGACACCCTCAGCACCGCCGAACACATGCACTTCCAGATCCACACCGATCCCAACACCACCCTCAGAGGAACCCTCATCTACAGACCCCCGGACCCCGACCACAGTTCAGCGATTCCATCGCTGACTTCGTCAGCACACACGCCATCGCCTCCACGGACTACATCCTCCTCGGGGACCTGAACTTCCACCTCGAGAACAACAAGGACACCAACTCCACCACCCTGATCGACAACCTCGCCACCCTCGGACTCAGACAGCTCGTGACTACACCCACCCACGCCGCCGGCCACACGCTCGACTCCATCTTTTCCGCAAGCCCACACGTCTCCTTCAACCACACTTCCGAACCCCACTGGACTGACCACCACTGCATCCACTTCACCTACAGGAAGCCCACCACGCACCACCGCACCGAACAAATGCCTCGCCGCTGCTGGAGCAGAGTCACGGAAGACCAGCTAACCACAACCCTCGCCCTGAGCCCACCCGCCGAACCCTCCAACCCCGACACCGCCGCCCGCAACCTCAGACAGTGGATCGACGACTGCGCCAACACCCTCGCCCGCTCAAGAATCCGCCCAACAGCCACACCAGCAAGAAAGCCACCTGGTTCACCGAAGACCTCCAGGCCTCCAAACGAACATGCTGAAAACTGGAGAAGATCTGGCTCCACGAACGGACAGCGGACAGCTACGCCGCCCACAAGAGCACCACCCGCAGTCACCATCACCTCATCAGATCCGCCAAAAGGGCCTCACTCAAAGACCGCCTAGACAACAACGCACACAACAGCAAAGAGCTCTTCAACATCGTGAAGGAACTCTCCAACCCCAGCTCCAACACCAACGACATCCAGCCGTCGCGAGACCTGTGCGACTCACTGGCCACCTTCTTCCACCGCAAAATCGCCGACATCCACGACAGCTTCAACACCACGACCGCCCCGGCAACCACCGAGACCACTGCCCCCACAACCACCAACCGCCTGCTCTCCTGGACCAACATCAACGACGAGGACACCAGCGAGATCATGAACACCATCCACTCCGGTTCACCGCTAGACCCGTGCCCTCACCACATCTTCAACAAAGCCAGTACAGCCATCGCGCCCCATCTCCGGAAAATAATCAACATCTCCTTCAAGACAGCAACCTTCCCGGAAAGCTGGAAGCACGCCGAGATCACCGCCTTACTCAAGAAACCCAAGGCAGACCCCAAGGACCTCAAGAACTTCCGACCCATCTCTCTGCTCCCGTTCCCCGCGAAGGTCACCGAGAAAATCGTCAACAAACAACTGACTCGCTACCTCGAGGAGAACAACATCCTGGACCCTTCCCAGTCCGGCTTCCGCAGCAACCACAGCACCGAAACCGCCCTCATCGCCGCCACCGATGACATCAGGACCCTGCTAGACAACGGAGAAACAGCAGCCCTCATCCTCCTGGACCTATCAGCCGCCTTCGACACGGTCTGCCACCACACACTACGAACACGCCTTCACGACGCCGGGATCCAAGAGAAGGCCCTGGACTGGACCACATCCTTCCTTTCCGGCAGAACACAAAGCGTCCGCCTCGCCCCCTTCCGATCCAAGGCCACCAAGATCATCTGCGGCGTACCCCAAGGCTCCTCCCTCAGCCCAACGCTGTTCAACATCTACATGGCACCCCTCGCCCACGTCGCCCGACAGCACAACCTCAACATCATCTCCTACGCCGACGACACCCAGCTGATCCTCTCCCTCACCAAAGACCCTCACACCGCCAAAGCCCACCTCCACGAAGGAATGAAGGCCGTCGCCGAATGGATGAGGACCAGCCGCCTGAAGCTGAACTCGGACAAGACGGAGGTCCTCATCCTTGGTTCCAACCCTTCAGCCTGGGACGACTCCTGGTGGCCAACATCACTGGGAACAGCCCCGCCACCCACCAACCACGTACGCAACCTAGGGGTCATCCTCGACCCCACCCTCTCCATGACTAAGCAGGTCAACGCCGTTTCCTCATCCTGCTTCAACATCCTCCGAATGCTCCGCAGGATCTTCAAGTGGATCCCCACCGAAACAAGAAAAACAGTCACCCAGGCCCTCGTCACCAGCAGGCTGGACTACGGAAACGCCCTCTACGCAGGAACGACGGCTAAGCTCCTGAGACGGCTGCAACGCATCCAGAACACCTCTGCACGTCTTATCCTCGACATCCCCCGACACAGCCACATCACACCCCACCTGAGAGACCTGCACTGGCTCCCTGTCAACAAGAGGATAACCTTCAAGCTCCTCACCCACGCACACAAAGCACTCCACAACTCCAGACCAGCCTACCTCAACAGACGACTCAGCTTCTACACCCCCACCCGCCAGCTCCGCTCGACCAGCCTCGCCCTCGCCACAGTCCCCCGCATCCGGAAAACGACCGCCGTCGGCAGATCCTTCTCCCACCTCGCCGCCAAGACCTGGAACACCCTCCCCACCAACCTCCGACAGACCCAAGACCTACTGGCCTTCAGAAGACTCCTCAAGACCTGGCTCTTCGATCAGTAGCAGCACCACCCCCCTCTTCCCCCAGCACCTTGAGACCCTTGCGGGTATGTAGTGCGCTTTATAAGTGACATGATTGATTGATTGATTGAAAGCTGCTCAATATCTCTGCTTAACTAAGTCATCACTATTAAAGTGTATTATTTTAATCTATCCTATCATAAATATGGTGACAAAGTAACAGTTGGAGATTATGATAAAAGACATACAATTCTAGAAACTACCTATCTTTGTATACTACTACCATGTGAAACCCTCACCCTCACCCAACATCGCCCCCACCCTTGTGACCTCTAGAAGGGGAATGCTTTCCATTACCCTTAAGCCGCAGTTGAAACCCCTATTGAAGGGTACCATGTTGTTCACCTAGAGTTGGTGCCTTTGGGAGAGAAACCCCACTGCCACCCCCACACAAGCATGCATTGAAAGTGATCAAAACAATTACTATTGAGAGAATATTAAGTTGTGCCCTAATGGACTTTAAACACAGCAACATTATAATGGGAGTAAACAATCACATATTTCCAATGTTTTAAATGGCTTAATAGTTCTTGAAGTTACTTTCCTGAGCAAAGAATGTTATCAAAATGGTTACGTAAAACCACGAAACACAAAGTTTTAAATATACAATTGAAGATCTGAAAATCATTTGTTTTTTATCTTTCTTTGATATATCTAAAACAATTGATTAATTTTAGTTTTGGATAATACAATCATTAGTTCTACATATAAAATCCCTTAAAAACAATCAGTACAAAACGTTAAAATAATTTTTCATCCTAATTTCATTAAAGTAATTAAAAGCAGCTTGATAGATATATGCAATGTGGTTGGGAAAGAGGCTTGGATGACTTTGGCACCTGTTCATCCTCCTTATCAATACGTTTCTTCCTCAAACACCAGATGCTACGGAGATATTTAGCCAACTTACATACAATTGCTCCTCTAGTATCTGTTCTCAATTACTTTAGGGCAACTTCATGTTATGTTACCCCAGTAGAACAGCAGATCAGAATTATTCACTTCCTCTGGCGATTTGCATGAGTATTACAGAAAATCAGTAGATGGGACACAGTTTTGTCTTATGCTTTGCAGGTTCGATAGATATTAGAAGTAAGATGAGTAGATCCCATTTATAGAGAGGAGATCCAGATGGTTCTGCAGGAATATTTCAAGACCAATTGGAATTCTACCCCGCTGAGTGGTGCAGAGTGAGACACCTTCAAGGGGGTAGTGAGGGGAGAAAGCGTTTCTAACTCTGTGGCACTAGGAGGAGATGGAGATGGACCTGTTGCAAGTGGAGGAGGAACTGACCAGACTGCAGCGATGAGTTGGAAGGCACGGAGCAGAGGACGGGACACTGATAGCTGCACAGCGCAATGTGGCAAATATGTGGGACAGGTTGGACCACTATACAAGGAAGGACTACCGACAATGACTGCATCGGGAAAGGAACTAAATTGAGTGACTGCTGGCATGGCTACTTAAACAAAAAGGACCCCCATTGATTTTATACTTGACATGCAAACAGAACAACAGTGGCCGGACAGATAGGTATTGACGCTTTGTTGCGAGACTACCTGGCAGGGGTGTTTGAGGCATCAACAGTTGATACAAGCTGAGAGCTTGACAGGGTGGTGCTGCCCTGGCTTGCTGAAGTGCAGATTGAGGGCCTCAGGGGGAAATTCAAGAAGACAAGCTCTGTGCAGCCATACGAGAAATAGCACATGGTAAATGTCACATATTCTGCTTTACTTATCTCAAGCTGTTGGAGACACACCTGGAGGCTAGATGTCAGGGCACGCTGCCAGGATATATGCACAAGGCACTCATTGTGACAATCCCTAAGCCAGATAAAGCCCATGATGACCCGGGGTATTATCGGCCACTTGCCATGTTGAACATGGATATGAAGATCCTCTCCAAGGAGCTGGCCATGGCCATGCTGCTGCAGCTAGTTGTGTCAAGCTTGGTAGAGGGTGATCTATGCGGCTTCATGCTGGGGAGAGATACCCATATGAATCTTAGGGGTCTGTCCCACGTGATGCACTTGGTTCAGGGGATGGACTTGGAAGCCATCGCTTCTGGCACTGGATATCAAGAAAGCCTTCAACACCCTGGGTTGGGTTTTCCTGTGGGAGGTGTTGAGGTGTATGGGAGGGGGCTGGAAATCTTGTCCTGGGTGCACCTTCTTTACAACAAACCGAAGGCTCAAGTGTGGATGGTAAGGGTCGTGTCTGAGGTTTTTTGCATGGAGAGAGGTATGAGACAGGGATTCCCCCTGCCCCCACTCCTCTTTGCACTGGCAATGAAGCCGCTGGTGGTGTGCCTGCAGCAGGATCTGGAGAAGTGGGGTATATGAATCGGGACTATGGTGCATACGGTTGTCGATGTATGCTGACGACACTCTTCTCTATCTGTGGAGGCTGGTGGACTCGATACTGGTACTGCTGGAAGTGTTTGGTAGGGCATCCGGCTTATGCATCAATTGACACAAGATGGTGCATTTCCCATTGGCGGGCCTGGTGGCATGTTCAGGAGCTGAACTTCCTGAGGTGGTACTGCCCTGGGAGATGGGGAAGTTTAGGTTCCTGGGTATGCAGACATTGCATGGTTTGGAACACCAATATGACCTTTTAAAAAAAAAATATTCTTAATTGCATATTTCATAATATATATGTATAAAAAAACATTAAAGGGATAAGCCAGCACAGAAAAAATTCAGTCCTTCCCCCTCCCAAAAAGCTTCCCCCACCCCTGGTCCAGGTTACCAACAGAAATATAGCCAGATCTTACTTGGAAAAGAGTGAGGCATTAATCACAGTGTAATAGCTACATTTCATCATCTAGTGCATTTTACATCAGCATTTCTTATCCACATCATAAATCAGTCAGTTATAACTTATAATATTACATATAATATTACACCCCCTTAAAAAAAACTTATTTTGTTATCGTGGAGGCCCTCCCGTCCGCCCTTGTCATCCCACGGCTGCCTATACACCGTCTGTCTCGTTAATTCCCTGCTCCTCTCTCTCACAAAACCACTTTCTCAGTGGTCCCCAGATTTCCATCCCTCTTTTCCGCGCTCTGCGCCCTCTTCGTACAAATACTGCTGTTTCCCACCGATATACCACCAATAATCTGTCCATCTACTGTTGACTAGTTGGCTGGACTAAGTCTAGCCAGTGAGTCGCTAAACAGAGTCTCAATACCTTCATAGCAATATATAAAAATATCTGTGCCGGTCCCAGTAATGCAATATCATCCACCCCTAGCACTATCACCTGCGGTGACATGTCTATCTGACGCCCCAATTGCAGTTCCAGAATGCCGCAAACTTCTCTTTTAATAGTATCAAGGCTGGGGCACGAAGCGAACATATGAACAATATCAGCTGCTTGGTAGCCACAGTGTGGGCAGTGTGACCCAGCCGATCTTCACAATTTAACAATTTTAGCCGGAGTAATGTACAGGTTAAACCATGTTTTATAGCATTGCATCTGTAGGTTGGCCGCTATGAATGATGACTGGGCTAAATATAGAGAATCTTCTGCTGCTCCAGCTCCCACCTATAGGAGTTCATGCCAGCGATCACAGTGCTTAGTTAGATCATCCGGATTAGTCTTGTTTAACATTTTATACATCACACCTCCTGAGGTTGTCCCTTTCCGCAGGACCTGGTGAAGCCACACCGACCTCCAGCCTTTCTAGCCAAGAAGTCTTTTATCTGGAGATATTTGAAGAATTGCCTGTTCTCCACCCCATACCTATCCTTAATCAGATCAAACAGTGCTATCCCTGCCTCATCCATAACATCACCAACCTTCCTCACTCCTTTCTCATACCAGCATTTCATATGTCCATCATTAAAAATACCAGGGAGTAATTCATTATTATTTATAGGGGTATAGGCATTCAGATGGCCCAGCCCCAGTTTTTTCCAGACCGCAGTCCAGACCTTGAAGGCACAGATCACAGTCTTAAACTTTACCCTTTTAAAATAGTTACATTCGGTGTGGCGCAAGAGACATCCTCTAGCTTCTGTTCATAATAATAGCTCATATATTGAAGGGGGACCTCCCCCTCTAAGGTTGCCATTTCCCCATTAAGTAGCACAGCCATCCTCTGAAGTATCGAAGCCCAGTGATATAGCTAGAAATTAGGAACAGCCCAGCCACCTCTATCCCTTGGGTCAGTTAGGAATTTCAACGCTGTCCGAGGGCAGCAATTGGCCCAGAGGAATCTAGAAACCAACTGGTTTAGGGTCTTAAACCAACAGCTATCTATGATCAGTGGAATGGCCCGAACGAAATACAAATTTTTGGCAAAAATATGATATGATATTACTCCTCCCAACCAGTGTAAGTTTCAGGTTGTCTAGCCGGGTAAAATCCATTTTAAACTTTGGGAGTAGAGGACCTAGATTTACTTCAACAATTTTAGTCACGTCTGCCATAATTTCAACCCCATGATAAGGCGCTTTTGGGACTACCCGTTGATCATTCAGCTGTGTCATATTGCTGATCACAATTTGGGTTTTATTTTGGTTCAGCCGGTAGCCTGAGATATGCCCAAAGATGTCGGCTTCCCTTTCAATTTCTACTAGCGCACCCTCCGGGTTAGGAGTGACAATCGCTAACTCGTCGGTGTAGGGAAGTGGGTTTCTGTTGCAGGTACCCCCCACTTTTTGCCAGACTACTGATGCACTTTCACTTGATGTGCCCTGGGTCCCTGCCAATCAGGTTCCCAGGGCCTCTGTTCTTTCCCCAAAACTGACCCAATTGGCATCTCTGGCTACAGGTCAGCCCCTGGTAAATGGTACCACAGGTACCCAGGGCACTGTGACCAGGGAAGACCTCTAAGGGCTGCAGCACTTATTATGCCACCCCTAGAGGCCCTGTACCTCTACACACACACACTGCCTTTGCAGGCTGCGTGTTTTGGTGCAGAACAAAGTGAAGAGTCGACATGGCACACACCTCTGTGTGCCATGCCTACAACCCACTGCCCTGGCATAGATCAGTCACCCCTCTAGCTGGGTGCACTATACCAGTGGTGAGGGTACAGGTGCATGAGCCCTGTACCCCTACAGTGTCTAAGTCCATTCTTAGACATTGTAAGTGCAGTGCTGCCATTAAGAGTATATGGTGCTGGGAGTTTGTCATTACGAACTCCACAGCACCATAATGGCTACACTGAAAACCGAGATGTTTGGTATCAAACTTCTCAGCACATTAAACCCACACTGATGCCAGTGTGGGATTTAATGAAAAATGCACATAGAGGGCATCTTAGAGATTCCCCCTGAAAACTAACCTACCACTAGTGTCCAGGCTGAGTGGCTGCTTTCTGCTGCCACCACCAGACATGTTTCTGGACCCCTGGATCGAGAGCCTGCTGCTCTCTGGGGCCTGAAACAATGCACATCCTGGGACGAGGTGCCAAGCCTCCTTCCCCAGGATGAGCAGGGTTCATGAAGGGGAAGCTTCAAAGGCTTGCCACCTTTGTGAGCTTCCCCAGGCCACTTGCTGCTCTCAGCAACTGGTCCCCACTGGTTCTGACCCCCACTTTGGGCAGGACAACTGGCGGGAAAAGCAAGTGAGGAAGAGAGGTGTTCCCACCTCTGCCAACTCTACCCCTCAGGTGGGGGAGGTGAGGTGAAGCACAACTCTCAGTCCACATCATCTTGAAGATGGAGGACTCAGCTAACCAGGGACAGGCTCATGCCCCCCTCCCACAAGAGGGTGGCATAATAGGGGGTGTACAGGACTCATTGGTCCCTACCTTTTACCTACCTGTAACTCCCCTAGATCTAGTATTTAGAGGCACCCCTGAACCTTGCTTCCTCAGACAAGAAGAAACTACAAGAAGAAGAATAAGAAGGACCAAACAGCCATGCAGCAGCTAACAAGAGGAAGATGCCCACTGACTTGGCCCCAGCCCTACTGGCCTGTCTCCCCCTCGAACCTTCTCCTGCGAAATCCCGGTGTGTCCTGCAGCCAGCAACCTCAAAATCCCCAGACGACCTGCCTGCCTTCAACCCCAAAGACTTTGTCTCCCGTGAACACCGGACTTGTTCATCTGCAACCTCTGGCCCCGGCCAGAAACCGTGAATCCTCACCACTCTGCACCCGCCGTCCCCGGCCTGAGCTCGAGTGGGTAAACACCACAAGGAGGTCCCCCTGGTGATCCTGACCCGATATCCGGCGACCCCTGACCTGCCTCAAGCCTCCAGCCGACACCTGCAGCCTAAATCCAGAAGGTCCCCCCAACCACAACCAGGAGCTGGTAAGAAGAACCGACCCCAAAAGGCACCCCTGCACCCGACGCCCCATGGCCTTGTGTGCCCAAACCGACAGTGCCTAACCAACCCCTAGCTTCCCAACTTACCTCTCGAAGTGTTAAACAGGAACAGGGGTGGGAGCACACCGCTTCACCTCCCAGCAAGGTTCGCCCCTGGCATTCTGGTAAATGCAGTCTCTTGTTGCTTGCTTTGCTCTAGTATTCAGAGTGTTTCGCCAGAATTGGCGCAGATAGTGCTGATCTCTAGACACATGTTTCTGGTTCTTTAACCGTCATCAGTAGAGAATACAGACTTCGAATTTGGGGTTTGCTGAGTAGGCTGCCAAACATTGCATCAGGTCAAGTACCTCTCACTGGCGCATGGGTGCTTCTTCCACGAGCTCGTCAGCTCAATGACTCACGGGAGTACTGTTAAACAGGAACAGGGGTGGGAGCACACCGCTTCACCTCCCAGCAAGGTTCGCCCCTGGCATTCTGGTAAATGCAGTCTCTTGTTGCTTGCTTTGCTCTAGTATTCAGAGTGTTTCGCCAGAGTTGGCGCAGATAGTGCTGATCTCTAGACACGTGTTTCTGGTTCTTTAACCGTCATCAGTAGAGAATACAGACTTCGAATTTGGGGTTTGCTGAGTAGGCTGCCAAACATTGCATCAGATCAAGTACCTCTCACTGGCGCGCGGGTGCTTCTTCCACGAGCTCGTCAGCTCAATGAATCACGGGAGTACTGTTAAACAGGAACAGGGGTGGGAGCACACCGCTTCACCTCCCAGCAAGGTTCGCCCCTGGCATTCTGGTAAATGCAGTCTCTTGTTGCTTGCTTTGCTCTAGTATTCAGAGTGTTTCGCCAGAGTTGGCGCAGATAGTGCTGATCTCTAGACACGTGTTTCTGGTTCTTTAACCGTCATCAGTAGAGAATACAGACTTCGAATGTGGGGTTTGCTGAGTAGGCTGCCAAACATTGCATCAGGTCAAGTACCTCTCACTGGCGCGCTGGTGCTTCTTCCACGAGCTCGTCAGCTCAATGACTCACGGGAGTACTGTTAAACAGGAACAGGGGTGGGAGCACACCACTTCACCTCCCAGCAAGGGTCACCCCTTGCATTCTGGTAAATGCAGTCTCTTGTTGCTTGCTTTGCTCTAGTATTCAGAGTGTTTCGCCAGAGTTGGCGCAGATAGTGCTGATCTCTAGACACGTGTTTCTGGTTCTTTAACCGTCATCAGTAGAGAATACAGACTTCGAATTTGGGGTTTACCTCTCGAAGTGGTGGTCGCACCCAGAAGACCTTCGTCCCCAAGCCTGCAGTGCCATTTCAAACCGGAGGTTCCCCATTGAAAACAACAGGGTGCCTGATGTCGATACAGCACCCTGCACCCGACCGCCCTAGTGCCGCTGAGGGTGCACCTTCAGTGCTACTTTGTTTCCCCATTTGCCCTGAGCTAAAGTCCAGGAGCGTTGCTCCCACAGCCAAGTGGCCTGCTCGCCAGCAGCCACCAACCGGAGGCCCCCTATCCCCCATTGGATAACATTGTGCCTCAGCACTCTGCACCCGGCCACCTTAGTGCCGCTGAGGGTGTAACAAGAGTGCATCCTTGACCCTGGGGGACCTCTGAGTCTACCCCCAGAACCTCAACTCCCACTACCAAATACTTACCTTAAAACCGATAACACTATTTTCCTCCATAGGATAACATTGACTGGTTTTCTTGGAAAAGTTTCTAAGTGTGGAGTTTGAAAATCTAAAAACATTCTTTAAAATTGCACTAACTAACAAAAACGATTTTACTTATCTGTTTGCAGGAAATGTCCCAGAGTAGTATCCAGGTCTACTACTCTGAGTAAGAAAAGTAATCTCAAAAGTAACTTACCTGTAATTTTACTGAAAAGCCCATTCAAGTCTATGTACTGTATTTACAAAGTATTGCATTTCTCTGAAACCATACTGTAAGTAAAAAAAAGTGCATATACTATTACAAACCCAAACTGTATTACAACTCTATATTTACTGCAAAGTACTTATCACTTACCTGTGCCAGGCTTGCTTGGTTCTAGAAAACAAAATAACTAAAAGAATATTTTTATATAAAAACAATTGGTCTGAAGTTCAGTCTTTGAGTGTGTGAATTCATTTGCTGACTGAGTGTGTACAACAAATGCTTAACACTGTCCTCTGATTAACCCTGGGCTGTGAACTACGCTACGCTCGTGAAGTTTGCGTAGTTTCGGTAACTTCGCGATTCGCGTAGAACGCGAAGTTACCGAATACTACGCAATTTGCTGCGTAGCATAGCTGTTTTTCTTCTTCGCGTGCTCAATATGCGTTCTCGCGCGCGTGGTAATGACTTACCGTGATTCTGCGTTCGCCGACGCGATTTCCTATCCGTTCGCGTGCGCCACAAGATTTGGAATCCAGCCGCACAACCCCGCGAGAGTGTGCGAACGCGCACACGTCATTCGGACGCGCGATCTGACTTCCGGCGGCAGTGTTGGTAAGATCGCGATCCCTAACATGCAGAAACTACAATCTGGCGAAGAATATCTCTCGAGCATCATAAAACCTTCTCGAAAATGATTATTTTGCTCAAAAAACTCCTCAGATTGTGATTTGGCTGTAGTTTTTGTGTAAGGATTCCTTTTTCTTTTTTACTTTTTTTTCAAGAGGAAGGAAGTGCCCCTGAGTCTCCAACTTCCTGTTCCTGTCCAGCAGGCTCCTCCCAGTGCTTTGTCCATGTGCTGTTCACTTTCATTTGGATTTGGAGCTGGAAGGATCACTTTTTGCATCATATCATTGGATTGGATTTGAGGACTTTTGGATTTGAGATTTTACAAGTAAGTTGGAGAATTGGTGTACTTGTTTGTTTGATTGGGGCTTGTTTGTACCTACATTTTTTGGGGATTTTCATTGTTTTTAAAATTTATTGTTGTGGGTGGCCTGTAGTTTCAGTAGGGGCCTAGTTGTTTTTCTTTGAAATTTCAGCCAGTAGGCCCAGAGTTACCCATGGGTGCATGTTTCTGTGGTGTCTGTTGAATTTAAACATCATGTAGGGCATGGATGGCATTGGATTGAATTGCTAAATGTGGTTTTTGGGGTGTATTTCACTTTTTGGGTGTGTGTGTTAATAAATAAATACCTTTGTTGGATGTGTGTGTGTGTGCTTGCTGTGTAACTTTCCAACCTTTCGTAGCCCTGTTGATTTTTGTTTTTGCATTTTTGTATTAAAGCTGTGTTGTTTAGCAGGCCTCCTTCTGGTCATATATAGGCCTGCTTGAGTTCATTGTTTTCCACGGCCTGTTGTGACTGTGAGTGACCATGTGGCTTGGGGCCATTTTGTGGTGGTAGTTTAGTAGTGTGCTGCTTTTTCCATATAGGCCTGCATGTCTTTTCTTTGTTCACCTTGGCTTATGCTTGTTGTTGTTGTGGCCTGGCCATGTGGGTGGTGGCCATTTTGTGAAGGCAGGCAGTGTGCTTTTGCCATAGGCTTGCATTGTCTGTCTTCCATTTCTTTTTGTTGTGGGTGGCTAGCGGCCCTTTTGTGGAGCCATCCAGGCTGTGTGCACTGCTTTTGCCATATGCCTGCATTCATTGTCTGTCTTCACTTTCTTGTTATTGTGGGTGGCGGCCATTTTGTGGAGTAAGGCAGTGTGCTTGCTTTTGCCATAGGCTTCCAAGCTTGTGGCCTAGTCTGCCAGTAGGCCCAGAGGTAGTCATCATGGGTGCATTAAAAACTGTTTCTGTGTTGTCTGTTAAATTTTAACATCATTTATGGCATGGATGGCATTGGATTGAATTGCAAAATGTGGTTTTTGGGGTGGAATTTCAGTTTTTTGGTGTGTGTTAAATAAATAGGCCTTTTCAGCCAGTAGGTAACCCTGGGCGTTCAGCTCGCGTAGTTTTGGCAACTCCGCACTGCGCGACAACGCAGACTTACACTTTTTTTCTTCTTTGCGCGCTCAATATGCGTGTCCGCGCACGCGATAACGACTTTTTGTGAAGATCGCGATTCCGAACACGCAGAATTTGCAATCTGGCGAAGAATATCTCTCGAGCAGCATAAAACCTTCTCGAAAATGATGATTTTGTTCTTTTTGCTCAAAAAACTCCTCAGGTTGTCATTTCGGCTGTAGTGTTTTGAGCAAGGAGTCATTTTTCTTTTTTTACAATTTTTTCAAAGAGGAAGGAAGTTCCCCAGAGTCTCCAACTTCCTGGTCCTGTCCTTTGTCTTCACTTTCTTGTTATTGTGGGTGACCTGACCATGTGGGTGGCAGCCATTTTGTGAAGCCAGGCATTGTGCTTTTGCCATAGGCCTGCATTGTCTGTCTTGTCTTCCTTTTCTTGTTGTTGTGGGTGGCCTGGCCATGTGGTG
This sequence comes from Calotriton arnoldi, assembly GCA_963921515.1. Taxonomy (NCBI): domain Eukaryota; kingdom Metazoa; phylum Chordata; class Amphibia; order Caudata; family Salamandridae; genus Calotriton; species Calotriton arnoldi. Next base: position 6,231,362 of record CAWUFW010000100.1, on the reverse strand, counting down.
GTGGCCATTTTGTGGGACCAGCCACTGTGCCTTTTGCCATAGGCCTCCAAGCTTGTGGCCTAGTCTGCCAGTAGGCCCAGAGGTAGTCATCATGGGTGCATAAAAACTGTTTCTGTGTTGTCTGTTGAATTTAAACATCATTTAGGGCATGGATGGCATTGGATTGAATTGTAAAATGTGGTTTTTGGGGGGAGTTCACTTTTTGGGTGTGTGTTAGGCCTTTTCAGCCAGTAGGCCCACAGGTACTCATGGGTGCATGAAACAACTGTTTCTGTGGTGCTGTTGAATTTCATTTAGGGCATGGATGGATGGCATTGGATTGAATTGCAAAATGTGGGTTTTTTTGGGGGGTCTATTTCACTTTTTGGGTGTGTTAAATAAATGCCTTTTTTGCATGTGTATGTGTTGTTGTTGTGGTTGTTGTGTAACTTTCCAACCTGTTTTTAGCCATGTGGATTTTCGTTTTTGCATTAAAGCTGTCTGTGTTGTTTATCAGGCATCCTTTGTCTGGCCATATAGGCCTGCTTGAGTTCATTGTTTGCCGTGCCTTGTGCCTGTGAGTGACCATGTGGCTGGGGGCCATTTTGTGGTGGTAGTTAGTAGTGTGCTGTTTTTGCCACATAGACCTGCATGTCTTTCCATTGTTCCTCTTGTCTTACTGCTTCCAAATCCATCCCCATTGCCAGCTGCAGCTCCCTGATGCTGCATCCATCCCACGTGATGCACAAATTTAGGCCTAACAGGCTCCACTACATTTTTGTTTTTGTTCTTTGCTATTCTTATTCTTCCTGAGTGTACACAGTACACCAGGAAAGCCCTGGCCTTGTTGTCAAAGTCTCATAAATGGCTACACTGTTGTTGTTCACTGAGTTACTAAAATTTAATAATTTAGACAACCACACACTAAGTTATATATTATATTAGTTTGATTTGTACTATCGTTTGACTGATGTTCTTCTGGCTTTTTTGCTTTTAGGTGCACAAAAGACTGAGGAGGAGGTGTGTCATCATCGCCCGTTGTGCTGCCAGACAGACGTCCTACTGCTGTACACGAGTCACACGACGTGACGTGTGAGTGACCTGACCAGACATCTCTGCAACTTGTGCAACTGAGTGCTGCTGACATCTGAAGAAGATGCCCCCAAAGAAAGCAGGTACCAGGTCCTCCAGTACCAAGAAAGTTGCTATTGAGAAGAAGGAACAGAAGAAGGAAGTGACACTTAAGTCTGGTGTGCCGCCCCAAACCTTTTTTGGGAAACCAAAAATGATGCCTGCAGCAGCGGGCAGCACCTCCGCATCAGTGGGCCCAACCCACCAACCAAGGCCCAAGCACATGAGTGTGGAAGAGGTAGCCAGCCTAATGGTGGAAACCAGTGATGCTGAGCCTGAGATAAACTTATCGCTATCTCAAAGTACTACCCAATCAACGCAGGAGGAACCACAGCAGATAAGTGGTCAACAACAACAGCCGCAACCACCGCCCGCAATAGTAGTTGTTGTTTCTCCTGAAGTAGGGGCAGTTCAGGAAATTGAGCCTCATGCAGAGGTTGAAGAAGAGGAAGCCACTCATTCAGAAGATCCATTGTCTTCCAAATCCCCAGCAAGGAAAAGGAGGGTTAGTCCATCAAGTTCTTCACCAAGCCCCCCTTCTGATGATCTAGATGCCACTTGGAAGCCACAAACTGAGTCTGAGAGGGAGATACGTCCCAAGACCAGGCTAGGGAAAAGGAAGGTTCCAGAAAGCCTTACACTTATGGAGGTTGATGTAGAACAGCAGGATGATGATGATGAGCCAGTCATCACGAACATCACTCCCGGCCCCGAGGAGATGGAGACCAACATTATTACCCTATCCAAAATCGCTGCGAGGGATGTAGCATGCATACCTCCAACATAGGTAACACCAACACGACCTACAGCTTCCATATTTGCATTAGCAAAGGCCCGGCAGCGACCTACATCCAGCACAACCACCACCTCAGTAGAAGTAGGTAGTGGTACAGCACAGAGTCAAATTCAACCCACACCCTCCAGTTCATCCGGCATTGGAAGTGGCACCTCCAGCAGGAGCAAAAGTTAAGCTCCCCAGTTTGGGACTTCTTTACGGTTAGCGAAAAGGAGGAGAACATTGCTATATGCTCCATTTGTAATACCTCTGTTAGTCGGGGTAAGCTTGGTACAAACTATGGTACTGGAGGCCAAATAACCCATCTGAAAAAACACCACTTGATCGACTGGGAGGACCACCTTCACAGCATAAAAAAAACTGCAACCATTGGTGTTGGTGGGGATAAACGAGTAGAAGATCCGATCACGGTGGAAGAGGAAGGACAGGGAGACATTCTCTCTGGTAGTGGTACACAAAGTAGCCCTGTCCCCAGCAGTGCAGTGTTATCGTCGCCCACATCTTCAGCAACATCTCAGTGGCACAAGAGTAAGAGTCAGCCTGAGACAGCAAGGAGTACCGCAATGAAAAAAAGTGCGTTGTTGAGCCTAAGAGAAAAGAAAACCATGCAGCCTACCATTATCAGCATGTTTAGGGGGGAGGGGCAGTACAAACGCAACCACCCAATAGCACGTTTGTACAATGCGAAGCTGGCTAAAATGTTAGCACTGGACCTTCTCCCTTTTTCTTTTGTTGAAGGGGTGGGTTTTCTGGAATTTGTGACAGCCATCTGCCCAAAATGGCAGGTTCCCAGCCGCTACTATTTTGCCAGAGTTGATGTTGCAGCACTACATCACGACGTGCTGGAATTGCTTGGAAAAGCCTTGAAGCAGAGTGCTGTTCATAGTATCCACCTGACAACAGACATGTGGACCAGTTGCCAAGCCACTGATTACATGTGCATCACTGCACACTGGCTCTCTTTTGTGGGGGTTAGAGAACAGATATCTGCTGGTGTTGACGCTGCTGAGATTTTTCATGCCACTCGCAAACATGCAACTGTAGCCATGTTTGCCATTGAGAAATCTCATACTGCTGCAAACATTTTGGATGAGTTTAACAGCAAGGTCTTTGCGTGGCTGCGCCCAAGAGGGCTTAACATTGGTTTTGTTGCCACGGACAATGGCAGTAATGTAGTTAGGGCCATGAAAGATGGTGGCTATTTCAGGGTCCCGTGTTTGGCACACTGCATTAACATTGTTGTTCAAGACTTTCTGAAAAATGAATACAAAGTGAGCAACTTACTGGCCACCTGCAGAAGAATATGCACACATTTCAGCCATTCTTTTAAAGCCCGGAAGCAGCTGAGGGTCATTCAACGTGAGCATAAAATGCCAGTCAAAGCACTCATCCAGGAGGTGCCAACACGTTGGAACTCAAATTATTGCATGCTTGATCGTCTGTTTGCGATACCAAAGGGGATGATGGACGGAGCGTTAGAGCAAATCAAACACTCACCCCCAGTCAACTGATCTGGGTTTAATCCATCATCATTCTTTAGCTCACTCCACCACCCCAGTTCAGACATGGCCATATGCAAATCAATCTGACCCTGTGCCTCATGAGAACAGTCCAGCCCGAACTGCCAAGCCATGTCTTCCCTGGACCGGAAACAAGCATCCTGATTGTCTGTTTGAGCAGTACATACCACTCAATGCTTATGTCATGCAAAGATTAGGGGATCCTACTGTGAGAGGCATGACCGTTGAGATGGGTCAATGGGACCTCGTTAAATGCCTGACAGAGATGCTACTTCCTTTTAAGATCTTCACACGTGAAGTCAGCAGGGAGGACTGTACTATGGGCCAAGCTATCCCATTGTTGCACATGCTAGAGCAACAGCTGAAGGAGGTGTCTGAAACGTACGCAGGTGTGGATGACAAACAAGACGCATATCATTTTGCGGACTCCTTAGCCGTTCGCTTATCTGAAAATACAAGGATTCAAGATACCATTGTGTCACATCCACATTTCATTACTGCCACAATTTTGGATCCACTGTACAAAGTATTTCTGAACAGTAAGGCAGTAATTCCTTTTTCAGAAGTGGATGTTGCCAAGTACAAAACTTTTATAGCTGAGAAAGCCATTGAGTTTGAAAACGAACGGCTGGTAATTAGAGGCCCCCCGCCCCAGGCCATAACAAGTACTACAGGGCATCTAGAGTCAAGTTCTACTTCGGAGCCTGAGGGCAGTGAGTTTGCCTCCCACCGACACCAACACTACCAATAACATCAACAACAGCAAGAACAGGATCATCCACAGTACAATCGGCAACTGATTGGTTTCTACGGCAGGGGTATGGTAAGTCCAGTGCTGATGCAAAGGCAAAAGAGGCCGAGCACATTGGAGCACCCCTGAGCATTGAGCGGACGGTCCAGGCCTATCTGGATGACCCAACAGAGGTCTTCATGGATCAAAACCCATTGGTGTATTGGTATGGGAAAAGAAGCCAATGGACAGTGCTCAGCAGGCTGGCGATAAAGTATCTGTCTTCCCCTGTCGCAAGTGTCTCTTCTGAGCGTGTTTTCAGTGCTGCTGGTGCCATTGTAACTTTGAAAAGGACCAGTCTCTCGCCCAAAAGCATGGAGAGGTTAACCATGATCAAAATGAATCAGCACTTTATACCACCGGAGTACAAAATACGTGAATCACAGCAGGAAGAGGAGAGCGACTTCGATGACGTAAGTAGTGGGTTACATGTCCTACTTCTGTCCGAACCACCAGAGTTTGAGGACGAGCTCCTCTTCCCTGACAACTAGGCTTTCAAATTGTTACTTTTTTCCTTCCTTTATTTGTGTGTGTATCTGTCTTTCTGGTTCAAATCAAATCACAACAAATCCATCACCACCGTCTTCTCTTTTTATTTCCCTATTGGAGTTGCACGTCTGTGCATTTAACTGTCCACTCCTCAGAGTCCTGCTCCATCTTCCTGACTCGCCCTAATTACATTTCCATCAAGCCAGACATTGGAGTACAAGAAATGTTGCCTCTAACAGTCCCTCCATAAGAAGTGAAACGTGACTATAGCTATCCTCCGTTTTGTTTCCGAGCCGAAACTCATCACTGTCCGAAGGCTACCGCCTCTGCAGGCATCCACAACTCTTCACTGTCAGAACTTGGGCAGGCATCCAAAAGTAAACTCATCACTGTCAGAAGGCTACAGCCTCGGCAGGCATCCAAAGCTCATCACTGTCAGGACAGAAGGTACTTGGCAGAGAAAGACAAGACTCTTCGAAGAAACTTGCTGACATTTCTGCAAACTCAATTGACCAATGACCGCTACCCAGGCCGCGGCCCATCACAGCGCTGACCATGTGAACCAACTTAAACTGTGACAAAGTGCCACAGATGAATAAGACAAAAACCGAAACAGCGACTAACAACACTCAAAATGAATGTGGAGTAATAATGAGGCCAGTGCCTCGTTAAAAAAAACACGCACACCTGTCAGAACTAGCCATCTGATGATCTGACAGCCAAAGAGAAGAGCAAGACAGGTAATGATGGCATGCATTGGATGCTTGCTGACTCTGAGCGATTGCTGTTGTTTGTTGTGTTGATGTTGTGCATGAAGTCGAACTCTACTAGTTAATCTACAAAGTGAAAGTGACTCAAGTGACAGTCAATGTTTCCCTTCTTGTTGTTTAATAACCAAATTGTACTCCTACTACTGCAGGTGCAGGCCAATATCCGTTGCAATTTTTTAATATGGAATATGGACTTAATCGGAGTCACTACAGACTGAGTTGGAGTTGGACAACACGTACCACACCATGATGATGACCATACTATCTTTGCACGCAGTCAGTCAGTTGGACCGGAGATGATTGATGGAATAACTGCGTTTCATGAAGTGGCATAAAGGTAAACACAACAATTCAACAAGAACCACAGCAGACCTACATGTCCATGTAGTGGTGGAGTCGAGTGTAGTGGTATGACTGACAGCGGCGCATTGATTTAGTCACTTAATTTTGAAAATGCTAGGTTGCTGTATATGCCTTTTGTCTGGCTCTGTCAAAATTTAAAGTAAATGGAGGTTGGGTCACGGCCTGGTGCCGTGGGCCTGTTCTGTCCTGTTGTTGTTGTAGCTTAATGCTGTAAACAGAGTAGACACGATGTATCCAAGCCGCCTCCGTCTGAAAGTGTTCTCTCTTCTCTTCTTGCACTCCACCTTAATTGATGCTTTTTTTTAATTCATTGATTTTTCAATACACCTTTTGTTTTTCCATCTACACTTACAGGCCGGCCTTTACCCTGTGCTATACTGGGAGAAACAACTCACACTTACCTTACCAATCCGCATCAGGCAGGCAGTGGCACCCAAGATTGATGTGCGGAGCGTCCATGGAAGATAGGACCAAGAGGAATGACGAGATTCAACTCCACAATTTGACCAGGATAATACAGTAACTTTAGTATCATTCATCATTCGTCTTTTAATTAATTTGATTCCTTTTTTCTCTTCAATCATTACGACTGTGTGTTGTGTTGTTGTTTGTTTGCTAATTGATCCCTACAACTATTTTTTAATTTTCTTTGCTATCTTTAAAAGTAAGCCCAGTACAACATGTAATTTGGGTCTCTCTGAGGGCATACAGGCAAGGCAAATTGCATAGAATATACTGCTGCCCTGTACTGTCTAATTGTCTAGTAGTAGTTAGTAAGTACTACTCATTAACCATCAAGTTATCTTCATCATCATGCATGCATTTCCTTTTTCTCCCTTTATAGATTTATTGGATAAGATCATGGTCATCTGCCAAGCTTGTGTTTTGCTTTTGTTGTGTCCATGCATACTGTTTTTCTTTGTCAAACCTTTCCCCAAACCCCCTTCCCATCCATTCATCAAACCCTAACCCTCTTCCCCGGGCTGTGTGATTTATATTGAGGTGTGATGTGACTAAATTAAATGTACACCAACAATTGATCACACGCTTGCTGGGGCAGATGTGGTGAAAGCAACACTAATTCAATTTCAAGGCAGGGCGAGGATCTTCTTCTGCTTGCCCACCCATGCTCAGTCTATGTGCAAGCCAATTTTTTTTCCAAAGGGACCTAATAATACATCATAATTAATTGCCGGCATTGATTGGATTCATCATCAACATCCTACCACACAGCAGTAAAGGTTACGAATTACGATTGTGTTAAGTGACTCACTCGACACAACTACAGTTTGTAACTTCTTGTACTAGGCTGTCCCCGCCACCATTATGTTTTATTTTACTTTAGCAGTTGCAATATTGTTTGTTTGGCAGTCTTCTTCTGTACTGTACTTTACTTCGTTCTACTACTCCTCCCACAGTCTCTCTCAGGCAAGTGACTGTCTCTTTTTTTTTTTTGCAAATGCTACTGCCAGTGTCTACTACTACCACCACAACCATGGCATCTTCTCCATTCTCTTGGGAAACCATGCAGCCATCGCTGTGCCGAGCTTAATCATCATCAATCACAGGTAAGATAAGTTTGGTGGGAGGTATAATGGACTAGGAGGAGAGACTGACAGTACTAGTAGGACAAATAACTCAGTGAGGGGTACCGCATCTATCTGTTTGTGTGTTACATAATCGGCAGATTATTTCAATCAAACACTGGCTGCAACCCTGCAGCAGCAAGGAAACCATGTGACATAAATTCGTAAAACAGTAACCCCCCCCACAAAACATTAACATCGTATGTTTAAGTATAAATATAATTTATTACCCTAACAAAAATAAACTATCCCACACCTGACCCACCCCTCTCCCTAACCCAAACCAATGTCCAAAACAAAAAAGTCCAAACAATGTCCATAAACCCCAACGCCCAATTCCCACCCACCAACAAAAGGAATAAGAAAGGGGCAATCCAACGTGGTCCTAGATAGTTCTTAGATTCGGTGGGCTTTAAGGTGTTTGTTCATGAGGATCTTGACCCGCTCCTCTAGGTGCTCCTCTAGGCGTGCCATCCGGAGGAGCATCTGGCGGCGAAATGCCCTGCAGTGGCATCCAGGGTGGGGGGCAGCAGTGCTGGATGTTAAACAATTGCGGCGGCGGGCGGCAGCCTGACCGTGGCGCCGTACCACTGGAGGCGGGGCCTGGCTGGGGCCTGGGGCATTGGAGGAGGCTGCAGCTGCTGCCGCCTCCTCCTCCTCCGCCTGAGCCAACAGCCGCCGGTACTCTTGGCAGATGGCCTCCAGTTTCCGGCGCCGGGCCCTGGCTGCCAACTCCTTCCGTGTTGGTTTTTCTTGGGAAGGAGGATCTATCTATATCAAGAAAGAAAAAGAATATTGTTGTAACCAATACTCTTAGCAAAACAGTAACACAAAATTAATTCAACACATAGTGGCACTGTAGCACTAGCAAGCACAGTACATAACATTTGTGGTAAAATCTATCCTCCCACTTCCTTGGCCTCTGTGGGAGTTTTAGGCATTATACTAACACTATGGACTCCAGTACACAGTACACCAGTCTTCTTCTTATCTCTAGTTTAGCGAAATTACATAACCTTGTTGTAGCCGGCATGCCAGCTCAGTCAGCTAAGCTTGCACCCAAGACAAACATACGAGTCATGACGCAGACTCACGTTAGTTTTATTTACTACTGTCTGCAGGTGGGGAAGCTCGTATTTTTCTATTACGGGTGGCACTGGCCATACTCTCTCTGTTACATGAAGGGCAATTGCTCAATTTCACTTTCACCCTGCCCTGGCTACTACAAAAAGGCAGATTATATATCTGATCCAATGATCATTGCTTATATATGGGACGACGACATAAGGTCAGTAGCGGTCGGTGGTGGGAGTGCTGCCGGGCAGTGACATGGGGAGGGGGAGGGGCAGGGTGGGGGTTGTAAACTATGGATTACGGCCAATTACAGGTAAGTAAACAAATAAATAAATAAAACTAATTTTGTTGTGCGCACTGCATCGCATTTGGCGGTGCAGTGCGCACAATGAAATTCGCTTTATTTATTTTTATGTTTACTTACCTGTATTTGGCCGTAATCCATAGTTTACTACCCCCACCCTGCCCCTCCCTCCCCACATCACTGCCCGGCAGCACTCCACCACCGACCGCTACTGCATAAGGTACTTTGTTTTGATTGATTGTGTAACCTAACCAACAGATAGGCCACCCTTTGCAGGCTGGCTGACACAGTTGAAAATAAATTAACATAGGTAGGGAGTGGTCCTCGGAGTCGGAGGAAGGCGCTTGATAACTAACTATACACAATATATATATATGATGTGCTTGCAAACTACTGTGAGTCAACTGTATTCTGAAAATACAACTTATATTCCCCTCGGCTTTGCTACTCTGGCGCGGTTTCTTTTACATTCTCTTCAAACTAAGACTCTGCATCCAGTGACAGTCTCCACCTATGCTGTCTATGATGAATACATCCAGGCATCCATCCATTCAAAGTAAATGTCTATCATTCTTCTTAATCTCTCCACAAACCTTAGTTTGTTTCACCAACAACCACCCATGCGTCCACTCCTTCCTTGCTTGCCATGGCTTTGAGTTTGACCCAAACACCGCTGATAATTCTTACTATCCCCAGTATCCACCCATACTGTGTCGCCCACCCAGGCAGGCATCTTCTTTCACCTTCCACCCATCCTTCAACAACCCATGCATCTGATTCCTATCAGCCACCTATGCATGCTTCCAACGTATCCTTCTCTGACAGTCATATTACATCTCGCCCGTCCTTCCTCCTTCCACCCTTCTTTCCCTTTTTGTTCAACACATCCATCAAGGTCATCTGATCTGACTTTTAGTCTTCTCCATAAAACTTTCACAGCTGAGTTGGAGTCAGATAGAAGAGGCCATTGGTTACTCAACTCACGCTGCTAATGCTATTGCTAATGCATTGCTAATGCTAAGTAAAGGGTGTCTTCTTCAACCATTGTATAATGTTCACTACAACTTCATACTTAATAAGTCTCAACAGTACAGTGAGTGAAGTGAACACCCTTCCAGCTAGTGTAATGTCAATAAGTAATGAATATAACTTATCACCGCCCGCCACTGCTGCTGGCTCACCCCTGTATCTCCTGCAGGTGACGCATCTCCTGCCCCCTCCCGGAATGGCCGCATCGCCATCGCCGCTGGCCCCGCCGGCACTGGTGGTCGGTAGTACGCCTAGAAAAACATTACACATTTTTAGATGCCTGTATACCTCCCCTATTTATTCGTTTTCACTAGCAAGATTGAAAAAAAAGTTAATACATACATATACAACATACATCACTAGTCCAAATCGGGAACTAGAGTAGAGGTAGTAGACACTAGTAGTGTTATGGTCCCTAGGGTCAATATTATAGTCTACTCTACTCTTTGCAAAGTTAGCCTGTGCCATGCAACCATTTTAGCTTTATGTCTTTTGCGCATGTTACCTCGCAGCTTGTTGTGCAGTAAGACGCCTTTGAGCCCACATGAGCTCATACAGCTACTGTCTGAGCATTGCGTACAAGAGGTCGAAAAACAAGCCACTTTGTTATGGAGTTCGGTTAGTCCGTATTGCTTAGCCATAACATGTTACACTTTTTGGCATGACTGAGAAATGCTTGCATTATGCTATCTAACGCGCACCATTTTTCTCATAACAGGCAGAAGATTCCCTTCTACGAACCAGAGATTTGCAGAGCGTATGATGCATGTAACCAGTACTTCTACGTTCTACGGTGAGGGGTCTCCCAGAATTCGCATAGATCTTTTGTCTTCTATCATGCACTTGTAACAATGTTTATTGTTTTAATCTTATGCATTTTGCTGTTGGAGCTGGCTGTAGTACACTGAATTTTATAGTACAACGTACAGAGCTTGTTAGTTAAAAATAAACCTTTTGAACTTACACATAGACTCTGTGGTATTTGGTGTGGTGGTGGACTTACACGAGTGAGTGAGCGAAAGGGTGTTATGTTCTGGGTTGTGTAATCATTGGGTATCTTCGGGTGGGGGTTCGGGGACCTAATGAGACACTATAGCTAGTCGGTCAGGGGATTGTGGGTTCACTTCTGACTGAGGTGTGAGGAAGGTCCAACCTCCCATCACCAACTTCCTATTTTCTTGTGCATAGTTCTGTATGTGACTGTGCAGAATCCCCACAACAGTAGTAGTATGTACTATATCCTATCAAAAATAGTCAAATATCTGGTTGGGCATTTTGTTGGTGGGAATTGTCAAAGCCTCAAGATTAAGAAGACTAGAAGAGGACAACCCAAAGGACTGGACTCAGTGGCTAGAGCTATTGGTCAATCTGAGTTTTATTCAAAACCTTAAATAAAGAGTGGCCAACTGGGCAAGCTTAGATACAGACAGACTAATAGTAGTAGTACAGAGAGTCATAGCAGAGGCAGTTAGAACTTAGAGGCAGGGATAACCAGAATTTAGAAACAGATAGTCAAGATCAAAGAAGCTTTTGTAAAAATAGAATTAGGAAGTAGAACCAGAATTAATAGTTCGGAAAAATAAGGTGCAGTAAAAGTTAGGGAAATATAATTGTTAATATTAACCACTGGAGGACTTTCTGGGGCCAGCAGCAGGGCCCTCAGTAGAGGAGCGGTCCTCTGGTTGTCCCGCCGACTCGGACCCTGTGTTCTTGCCCCTGGGTGCTGCTGATCAGTGATCATGTAAGATATAATAAAGAAAGAGACAAACATTAATGATTGCTGTGAAACAAATAAATTATTTAAAATAACGCTCAAAAAACATTTTAGGAAACAATTGCAATAAAATTGACCTATCTAATCAGATCGACTACTGGTTTGCGGGATTCACGGACCGTCTACTTATTTATGAACACTAATCCAGTGTTCCATTCTGATTTATTCGAATCCAGAATACTAACTAAGCCTAAGTACCACCTGACCTAGCCCACCTATTCCAGACGGGCCAATTGTTCACTAAGTCTGCATTTCCATTTTTTTAGCCCTCAAAAATGCATAGATGAGATGGAGGACACAATCCATGCATAAATTTGTGCATAGTCCATACACCAAATTGTTGGTTGGTTGCATCTGATGTTCTGCTACTGACTTACACTGCTAAGCCTACCACTCACAAACTACAAAAGGTTCAACTAAGGACTGGGGTAAGCAGCACTCAGTGACAGAGGATGCGTCACGCAGACCGCTAAAAAATTATCAACTAATACTAACTAAACCTAGTATCAATCCATCCACCACTATTTGACAGGAGGACAAAGGAAGGACTAGAGTCTCTCTAGCAATAGCATTACCTAACTTAAGTTCTCTAAAGTAAACTCTTACATAATAATCAGCCCAAGCGAGCGCAAAGTTGCAAACAAGTAAGAGTAGCGCCGAGCACCTGTGTCCTACAATCACAGAAGATTTTGAAACGTAATTTACCTGCAATGTAAGCAGCAGTATTCTTGTTATTTGTAAAAAAATTATACACAATACTTATACTACTATATATTAGCTACTCACCAAGCCCCACGACCTCGACACCTAGCAGGTCCAACAGGTCCTGCTCCCGGTCCAGGATGTCTGAGCACCGGTGGGCCAGCTGGTTATGGGTGCGCCGGACCCCTGAGCAGTGAAACACTGCCCGGCGCACCATCGCCCACCGGCGGTGATGCTCCTGGGTAGGGTACCCGGAGCCTGGCCTGCCGCCTGCTGCCAAGGTCAAGGGGAGGTGGCGCTGCACAAAAAGAACAAGGGCGGCCACCTCCGCCTCGCAAGAAAGCTGCCGGGCTTGCACCCCTGCAGGGCACAGTCTGCCGCAAGGCAGGCGGCTCTTGGGCGCAGGCGCCTTGCCCTTGGAGCCGGTAGTGCTACCCTTCGCCATGGTTCTGGGGTGTGTGGGAGGCGGAAAAGAAAAGTTAGAAGGAAAAAATAAAGTTAGGGGAAGAAGTAGGAGCTTAAAGAAGGAAGTAATATAAAACAGTAGAAAAGTAAAACAAACACAGTAAAAGTAGAAATAAATGCAAAATATAGACTTAGGGACAGAGAGAGATAGATAATAAATAAAAAAATCAGAAAAACAGTGTAAAAACTAAGGATTGCAAAGATTGAGGGAGGATAGAAAAGCAGGCCCAGAACCATAGCATAGAGTGAAAAACAAGATGGCCGCGCCCATCGCAACTGCGTGGGTAAGTTTGCGCGATATTTTACCTCGAGCATGCAAAAAGCATCGCGAACAAGTAAAACGCGTTCCCGAACATGAAATGCGCATCGCGAACATGCTATCGCGACCCGGAACAGGAAATAAGGCATCGCGAATGGGCGGGACAATTGAAAAACAAGATGGGCGCGCCCATTGGCGACCGCATGGGCAAGCTCGCGAGATACTATCCCCCGAGCACGCAAACAGCATCCCGAACACGCACAACGCGTTCCCAAACAAGAAAAACGCATCACGAACGGGCGTGACAAGCAACTACGCCCACTCGCGTAGCTACGCGTAGCTCACGTAGCGCTTTAACATCTTTGCGTAGCTTCGCGTAGCGCGACTACGCGAACTATGCCCAGGGTTACCTCTGATACTGCCTTACTGCTCGACCACACTACCACAAATAGAGAGTGAGGTGCTATCTAACTTTACCTCTGCCTACCTTTGGGGATCCACTGGACTCTGTGCACACTATACCTCACTTTGGTATAGTATATACAGAGCCAGCTTCCTACAGTCGGCATAAGCCAAGATCTTTGTGTCCCCCCGTTGCTATGTATTGCTAAGATGTTATTATTCCCTTTGATCTTTCTTAATAGCGGGTCAATGTATAAAGCAAACAGTAGGGGGGAACAGGGACAGCCCTGGCGCGTCCCCCTGCTGATCTTAACTGGGTCAGACATTTCCCCCATTACCACTACTCTGGCCACTTGGTTAATATACATCATTGCCATTGCATTAATAAAGCCCCTACCTAGCCCTCCATTCTCCAAAATTGCCCACAAGTAAGGCCAGGAGACCCTATCAAAAGCTTTCTCTGTATCCAGCAAAATTTGCACCATAGGGTCTCCGGCAATCCCTGCAGCATCAAAGAACGTAATAGTCCGTTGAATATGATCGATGGTGCTGCGGCCCGGGAAAAAATCAAGCTGGACTGGGGAAACCAATTTCTTTATTACCCCCGCAAGTCGCCTAGCTAGGATTTTAGCATACACCTTTATGTCACTATTTATTAATGTGATTAGCCAATAGGACCCCAGCTCCTTGACCGGCTTGCCCTTTTTGGGGAATATGGCTATATTGGCCGATCTCCATGAGTCTGGTGCCCCTTTACCCAAATGAGCCTCCAGAAACACTTCCTTCATAAATTCCTGTAGGCAAGGAGCTAGCTTCTTATAAAAATTCCCTAGGAATGGAGTCTGTTCCTACCGCCTTCCCTATCGGAAGCGATTGAATCAAACCCCTTATTTCTTCCTCTGTAAAAGGGGCCTCCAGCACTTCCCTTTCTTCACGCGATAAGCTCTCCCCTGGTTGTCTAGCCAAATATTCTTTTATTTTTTTTCCCCCATAGTTGGCTTCCTCGGTATATAGCTGCTGATAAAATCGTTGGAATGCAGCCCATATATCTGCAGGTTCCGAAACTATGCCCATCAAGGGATCCTCAATTTCCTCAATCCCCCCTGAATTACCCGCTGTCTTGTACGCAGCGCGAGCAGATGTCACACTCTCTCGTTACATTAGTACATTTTAGTACGCCAGGTTGGGCATTGGCAGACTGGACATGAGTTGGGCCTGGGAGTCCAGGCTGAACCTTCTGTGAACTGTAAAATGTAGTAGTTGATGTTGAACTGGGGTTGAAAGACCCCACCCGGTGAGGGCTGATCAAGACATCTCATGGACAATGTGGTATTAAACATGTATATGTATCTGATGATGCTGCAATCTTCAATCGTGTTTGATATTTTTGTATTTTTCATGGAAAATGCTAATATATATATATATATTTTTTTTAATTTATGAGCATTATGCCAGTTACAACAAATACTATTTGTGGGGAGAATGCCATATCTGAATTTGACATATAATTGGCTAGTAGCTGGAGGCGTGATTACATCAAAGTAGTCTGAAATGGCTACAGTGTGAGATCTATGCCTATGGTTAGCAATTTCCCTTTCAAACACATATTGCCAGTCTGTTTCTATTATGTGCTCTTTAGAAACGGGGAAAGTGTCCATCTTATTACTCCATTTTTACTACAAGCCAAGGAACATCATCATAGAGAGCACAATATTAATCCGTGGAATTTTATGTTGGCTTTCCAGGGAAATGATCTCTTCAAGGAGAAGAGGATAATATGCTAATTCCTTAGTGCACCGTACCCTCAGCCAGAAGAGCAGTGGTCTAATGCTTCCTGTTACAGAAATAGATATTACTACCTGCAAGTGTCCCCACAGCTCTACTCCATAGCGTGCACCTCCTAGAGGTTTTACATTGTATATATGGAGGGCTGGGTTAACTGATTCAAGTGTTGACGATTTTGAAAACTATATATCCCGTAATATTCTGTTGGAGTTTTAAGCTCCTTTTGTTGATTTGCATGGCACAGGACATGTTTGGCGTTAATTTTATCCCCAAATACTTGAGATCAGATACCCTTCCAAGTTTAGCTCCGCCCATCGTTATTATCGCTCAATAAAATATATGTGGGTTAAGAGTCATATAGTTTGATTTAATTGAAATCTGCTTCCAAACCGCTCTCTTTTTAGAACTCTATAAACCAGTTCAACAATGTGTGTAGAACCATAGGTGTTTTCAAAATTAGTAGTGTGTTGTCTGCAAAGAGCAACATGGGACTCTGCACCCTGCAATTGCTGGAGAATAATTTGTGGATGTGTCAAGGTGAGGGATCATATGGTTTACATGTAGAGGGAACAATGTTGGAACCATGAAGCATTCCTGACACAACTCTTTATCAATAGGGATGTGTTTTGTCAATTCGCCCCGGCTCCCCATCTTACTTAAACATAATTCTCAATGTGAAAACTTATGAGTATAGATAGGATATTGTTTGGCTTCCCTATTTCCCCAACACTGTCCAGAGTGTATCATACGGGGCCCAAATTAAACATCGATTTGAGGTCCACGAGAGGAACATAAATGTGCCCACTGTTTAAGACAATGGTTTTCCAAGATATAGCAAAAAATCTGAAAACCTGGTCGATAGTACTGACATTTTGTTTAAAGCCAGTCTAAAAAAGTGGAGATTAGGTTGTTTTTCTCAAGATATTGTGGCAACTTGTCGGTTCACTGATAGAATATCGACACCCAAAATATCCCCATACCACAATATCGAGTTATAAATATCGATGTAAAAAATATCGACATCCTATATTTATAAAGGTAAGTACAAAAATATTGAAAATAAAATATCGATGTCATTAATATGGTTGTACAAAATATCGTTTTATATATATATGTAAAATAAAATATAAATATTAAATATATTAAATAATAACATTAATTAAAAAAATAGATTTAATATACATTTTAACAAATGTAACAAATGAACTTAATTCAAAAAAGTTTATTATTTACTTTAAAACAATGATCAAACTAATAATTTTAATGTATTTCATAATTTTAAAATTATAAAAAATAAATGTATTACCGACTGGCGGTCGCCAGTAGGTAGTTATAGTTAGGACCTAGTTTCCATAGGAAAAGTGTTTTTTGTTTTCCCAATAACTTTGGCGGCGGTTGACAAATCTTCGCAAAATTTTCAAAACTAGTGATCAGCTCCGGTCAGCTCCTGTCTTGAAAGTTTCGGGGTGATTCGCCAAGCGGGGGTCAAGAAAAAAGGGGGGTCTCGAAACGCGTTTTCCCCATGTTATGTTCCATAGGAAACTTTAGACAAAGCTACAGCCCGAACTGCTGAATGGAATTACACCAAATTTGGCAAAAAGGTAGCCCTTGGTTCAGAAAGAGTCCTTTTTGTTAAATGGTGTAGATCCGTTCAGTAGTTCCTGAGAAATTAAAAAAAGAAAATGTTTCGATATCTGGGCGGAGTCTAGCCTCCCGAGCACGAGCTTGCCTCTGATTGTCTGCCAACACTTGAAACCAGGAAGTGTTGGCAGCCATCTTGTGCCTCGGACAAGGGAGAAGGAAAAAGGTAAAAAAAAAAATTAAAAATAAGAAAAGGGGGCAGGATAAAAACACCCTGACCCCCACGACCCCAAAAAAGCATTTTTTTTTAAATTTTCAGACGGGGTCGCGCCGGGTGCGCGAATCTGTCAGAAAATTTAAAAAAACAAAGCGCGGTCTCCCGCGCTTCGTTTTAATGAGGCCCCCGGGTGGGCCAAGTCCCGGGGGCAATGTGTATTTAATTTGCCGGGGCCCACAGGGGCCCCCGCAGCCCTGGGGACCGCCACCTCCCTGGGGCTTATTAAATTTAATGCGGGGAGCACGCAGCCCCGCCGCAGCCCCGGGAAATGCCACCTCCCCGGGGCATTTAAATAAATGAAAGGGGGGCCTCGTAGGCCCCCCGATCCCCAGGGACCGCCACCTCCCCGAGGCTCTAAATAATAATTAGTGTGGGGGGCTCAAGCCCCCCACACTGCCCCGGGGACCACCACCTCTGTGGTGGTTACTGGAGGTACCTGGTGGGCTAGTTGGCCCCCAGCGACCCTCAGGATTGAAGGGGACTTAATCCCCCAACTTACAACACGCCAGGGGGTGCGTTTGCACAGTGGTGCAGCGAGGGGGCGGGGCCTGAAACAACAAGTGTGCAAACGCGCCCCCTGGCGCGTTGTAATTTGGGGGATTTAGTCCCCTTCAATCCTGAGGCTCCCTGCGGGCCAACTAGCCCACCAGGTACCTCCAGTAAGTGCCACAGAGCTGCGTTGCAGAGAGGTGGTCCGAGGCCACGCCCCTTTTTACACCACTCTGCAAACGCGGCTTCTGGTGCACTGCTGGTGGGGCGATGAGGACCTTAGGACACAAGTAGACTGTAATAGGGACACATCGGAGGACAAGACCTCTGTGCACTCCAAGATGGTGCCCAAGCAGGAACCTGAGAAGAAGGAAGGCAGCGGGGCAGCCACAACGGGCTGTGCAGGATTGACGTCATCGGCAACAGAGGAGGATAAGTTGGCCCCGGTGTGTGAGAGAGCGACGGGAAATCCTGAGGAGAGGAGGCAGAGACATGGCGATGGAGAGAGGACCGGCAACATGGCTGAGGACCTGATTCAGAGGACCTGGGAAGAACAGACCGGAGGAGAAAAGGAACCGAAGAGGGAGGTTTCCCCAACGCCAACTGCGCACGTATCCGGATGTCCCCAGGAGAAACAGGATGCCGAGATACCCTACGCTACGGTCCAGGAGGACCGTAGCTCCAGGCAAGTGCCATTTCTACAGTTCTGGAGGAGGTGGGCTGAGAGGGGAAAGATAGGGGATTGTGCATGAATATTGGGCACCGTCTAGGACCGTACCGTCAAACACCCCTTTTCCCTCACAGATCGTGGTGATATAATGTGATATAATGTAAAGGTGAAGGGTCAGCACACTACACTGAGCACAGTGTTCTACAGGACTGACTGGTGGTTGTTTTGTGTCTTTTGTTTTCTTCTGGGAACACCGAGCCTCTGGGGAACCGACAAGGAGTTGAAAGGAAGCTGCCTAAAGAAGCAAGGAGGCCCCAGGGATTGGAAAGCTGAACTGTTCTGTGTTGTTCTGGTCATAATCATACATTGCTCCAGTTTCCTTAAGGCTAAAGCCTTACATGACTTTTACTTTCAATAAATCCTGAAAGGTGTTTTTACACCTTTTACACAGACACGTGCAGAGTAGCTTTCTGTTACTGGTCCTGGGAGGGGTATTCATCACAGTGGTGTCAGAAGTGGGATAATTCATCTGAGGCTTGAAGATGACGCAACCCGTGACCCTACAGGACATGATCACTCAGTTAGCCGAAGGGCAGAGACATTTGCAGTTAGTCCTGGAGCAACAGAACCAGAACGCACAGAAGGAAAGGGAATCTTTCCATACAGCCCTGAAAGAACAGGCAGTGATACTAACAAATAATCAACAGGTGCAGGACACAGCTATTCTACGCCTCACGGACGCCATTTCCAGTGCTAGGGTCCATCCAAATGTCCCTGGGAGTGTACTTCAGAAGTTCCAGGAGGGGGAGGATCCAGATTATTTCTTCACTAACTTTGAAAGAGTTGCCACCACAGCCACTTGGCCCCCTGAAAGATGGTGTCAGTACATAGCCCCGTTATTATCCGGAGAACTACAGGCCACATATCAAGCTGCCAACCCTGCTGGAGTTACGCCCTATCAGGACATAAAAAAGGCCATTCTAGAAAGACTGGGGTGTGATCAGGAATATTACAGAGCATGCTTTCGCAAAGAGAAATGGGGATCCGGAGACAACCCCCGGGCTCTTTTCTACCAGATTAGGGATTTAGAAACTCAATGGCTTCAGCCCCTCACTTCTTCAGTGGAGGAGGTTACTGAGAAAGTATTCCTAGAACAATACCTGGAAGCCCTACCCAGTAACACTAGAGCCTGAGTAAAATAACATCCAGGTTTAACACAACAGTCAGCCATAGAGCTTGCCTGTGCTTATCATAGATCCCCAGACTTCAAAGCGCAGACAGTAAGAGCCCCCATCCCTTTCTCTAAACCCCTTCCAAAACCCGCAAACGAAGGAGGGGATAAGCGACCCTTTCCTGTGGCGAGGCTTGTAACTAAGCCACTTCCAAAGCCATCTCCGGTTCACATGGGGCCCCAGTGTTTCCGTTGTGCGGAGTGGGGACACATAGCCAGAAACTGTCCCTTAACCACAGACAGCTCGGAACCTATGGAGGTAGGATGGTCCCGAGGAAGGGTGTTAGTTACAGGAGCAAGTAGACAGAGGTACAAGAAAGCCGTCAGGATAAATGGCAGGCCAGTCGACGCTTTACTAGACACGGGATGTCACCATACAGTAGTAGCAAAATAGTTGATTCCGGGGGCAAAAGTATGCGAAGGGGAGACAGTACTAGTTTCCTGTGTACATGGCGATGTCAGGTCCTACCCCTTGGCTGAGATATTGATAGAGATAGACGGGTATCCCCAAGTCAGAAAGGTAGGAGTGGTTCCTGGGCTGCCAGAAAATGTACTATTAGGCACTGACCTTCCCCACTTTCATGAGTACTTGACTGACCTTACAAGACAATGCGCTGAGGTAGAGTGGTTACAGGAGGCACCATTCTGCAGTGAGTCCATAGCAACCTCCAGAGATAGGGAAAAGAAAACTCGCAGTGAGAAAAGAAAAGATAGAGAAAACTACACATATGCCTGTCAAGCTATGTCTTCATGTATGCTCTCTTCCCCAGACAATGGAAATACTCCCGCCTGGAGCTTCGAGCTGCCCAGAAAGACGACAGCACATTACTACAGGCCTGGAATCAAGTACAGGAAGTCGACCCAGACAAGGTAGGCTCTTACTTTTTCATAAAGAAAGGATTATTGTATAGAGCTAGTGGAGGCCCTGGTCATAACATTGAACAGTTACTGATTCCAATGGCATTTAGGGAGCAGGCCCTACAGTTAGCACACAACCAGGCGGGAGGGGGTCACTATGGCCAAGAACTTACACTGAAGTACCTGTTGGAACGATTTTATTGGCCAGGAGTATATCAGGAAACTGCTAGATTCTGCGCAGCATGTCCCAAGTGCCAATTGGTAAACCCCTCAAAGGATAGAAAGGTACCTCTACATCCTCTACCAATTATTGATATACCCTTCCAGCGAGTGGGTATGGACTTGGTAGGCCCCCTAATACCCTCAGCCAGGGGACACCAATATATTTTGGTCCTGGTAGATTACGCCACCCGATACCCCGAGGCCATACCCTCACAAGCATGACTACAATGGCAGTAGCTCAGGCTATGATCTCTTTTTCTCCCGAGTGGGTTTTCCTTTGGAAATCCTAACTGATCAGGGGACTCCTTTTATGGCCAAGCTAATGAAGGAGATCTGCAAGCTTCTAGGGGTCCAACAAATCAGGACGGCAGTTTACCACCCTCAGACAGACGGTCTGGTGGAAAGGTACAATCGGACCATCAAAACCATACTCAGGAAAATGATAGGCGACACAGGGAAAGACTGGGATCGTAAGTTGCCTCTTGTCCTCTTTGCCATCAGAACGCACGAGCAGAAATCAACAGGTTTTAGTCCGTTTGAACTCCTGTTTGGACGAAAACCCCGTACTCTGCTAGAGATGGCCGCCGAACAGTGGACCGAGGAGGAGGATGAAGGGAAACCCCTTTTAGGGTACATGCAAACTTTGAAGGAAACATTAGCCACCTTGTGGGACACTGTCCATCAGAACATGGAGAAAGTCCAAGCTAAACAGAAAGAGCAGTATGACTGTAACAGCCGAATGAGGGAGCTACAGATAGGGGACAAGGTATTGATTCTCCTACCCTCTTCAGAGAAAAAGCTGTTGGCAACTTGGCAAGGACCATACACTGTGACACAGAAGGTTACTCCAGTCACATACAGAGTAGCTGTTCCTCATACCAATCAACTAGGACAAACTTATCACATCAACCTCCTGAAGAAATGGGAGGAAGCAGATAGCTCGCCCACAGATGGGAAGGGAATACATTCAGTATGTCAAGTAACTCTTAACAAACCACCAGACATACATATGGAATTTTTAAAAAAGGACAAGAAGGAGAGACCCCAGATGGGGTCCAAACTCTCGCCCGAACAGCAACAGCAGTTGGGACAGGTATTAAACCAGTATCCAGGGTTAAGTTCAAGCCACCCAGGACGAACAACTTTAGTAGCTCATGATATTATCACTCCAGAGGGACAAATAGTGAACTTGAAACCTTATAGGATACCAGAGGCACGAAGGACAGCCGTAGAACAGGAGGTAGAGGCTATGCTTAAAGCTGACATAATTGAACCCTCTCACAGCAATTGGCGCTCGCCAATTGTATTAGTGCCTAAACCGGATGGAAGTCTTCGTTTTTGCATAGATTTCGGCCAGGTGAATGCCCATTCAAAATTTGACAACTATCCCATGCCCCGCGTGGACGAGCTGATTGAGAGGCTAGGTGAAGCCAAAGTTATGTCCACCATTGATTTGACTAAAGGATATTGGCAGATTCCTTTGACACCATCCGCCACAGAAAAGACGGCCTTTTCAACACCGTCTGGACTATACCAGTTCAAGGTGATGCCGTTCGGCCTACACGGAGCCCCGGCAACCTTTCAAAAGGCTCATGGATGTCCTGTTACGAGCTCACCAAATTCTGCCGTCGCATATTTGGATGATATAGTAGTCTATAGTCCGAATTGGGAAACACACTTAGTACACCTTAGTAACATTTTTGATACCCTGAGACAAGCTGGCCTTACCCTGAACCCGAAAAAGACCACTCTCGGAACCCATCAGATTGAATATTTGGGTTACACCATCAGTGAAGGAACCATACTACCACAACACAACAAATTAGAGGCTATCCAGAACATTCCCCGACCCACTACCAGGAAAGAAGTACGAGCCTTTCTGGGATTAGTAGGTTATTACCATAGATTTATCCCTCAGTTTTCCGAGATAGCAAGTCCTCTCACAGACCTACTTAGACATAAACCTACAAGGGCAAGGATAGAGTGGAAAAATGCCCAGGAAGAAGCTTTTGTTCTCTAAAACAAGTATTGTGCAATGCACCTATTCTGAACTGTCCGGACTTTAGAAAGTCATTCGTGTTACAAACGGATGCTTCTGATAGAGGACTAGGAGCAGTATTGTCCCAACCCGATTCACAGGGACTGCTACGACCAGTGTTGTTCTTGAGTAGGAAGCTGTTCCCGAGGGAAACTCGATATGCCACTATGGAAAAAGAATGCCTAGCCATTAAATGGGCTTTGGAGTCATTGCAGTATTACTTACTGGGACGTTCTTTCTTTCTTTTAACGGATCATGCACCCCTGACTTGGTTAGCTACCAATAAGGATACCAATGCCAAAGTACTGAGATGGTTCTTAGCCTTACAGCCCTTTTCATTTCACACCATGCATATGCCCAGAAAGATGCAAGGTAACGTGGACTACCTCTCGCGCTTTCCTGTATCAGAATGGCCCGATCGTCCATCCCGAGGAGAGAGGCAGTGTAATAGGGACACATCGGAGGACGAGACCTCCATGCACTCCAAGATGGTGCCCAAGCAGGAATCTGAGAAGAAGGAAGGCAGCGGGGCAGCCACAACGGGCGGTGCAGGATTGACATCATCGGCAACAGAGGAAGATAAGTCGGCCCCGGTGTGTGAGAGAGCGGTGGGAAATCCTGAGGAGAGGAGGCAGAGACATGGCGATGGAGAGAGGACCGGCAACATGGCTGAGGACCTGATTCAGAGGACCTGGGAAGAACAGACCGGAGGAGAAAAGGAACCGAAGAGGGAGGTTTCCCCAATGCCAACTGCGCACGTATCCGGACGTCCCCAGGAGAAACAGGATGCCGAGATACCCTACGCTACGGTCCAGGAGGACCGTAGCTCCAGGCAAGTGCCATTTCTACAGTTCTGGAGGAGGTGGGCTGAGAGGGGAAAGACAGGGGATTGTGCATGAATATTGGGCACCGTCTACGACCGTACCACCAAACACCCCTATTCCCTCACAGACCGTGGTGATATAATGTAAAGGTGAAGGGTCAGCACACTACACTGAGCACAGTGTTCTACAGGACTGACTGGTGGTTGTTTTGTGTCTTTTGTTTTCTTCTGGGAACACTGAGCCTCTGGGGAACCGACAAGGAGTTGAAAGGAAGCTGCCTGAAGAAGCAAGGAGGCCCCAGGGATTGGAAGGCTGAACTGTTCTGTGTTGTTCTGGTCATAATCATACATTGCTCCAGTTTCCTTAAGACTAAAGCCTTACATGACTTTTACTTTCAATAAATCCTGAAAGGTGTTTTTACACCTTTTTACACAGACACGTGTAGAGTAGCTTTCTGTTACTGGTCCTGGGAGGGGTATTCATCACATGGACCTCATCCTCCGAGCAGCAGTGCGCCAGAAGCCGCGTTTGCAGCGTGGTGTAAAAAGGGGCATGGCCTCAGAACACCTCTCTGCAACGCAGCTCTGTGGCGCTTACTGGAGGTACCTTGTGGGCTAGTTGGCCCCCAGGCACCCTCAGGATTCAAGGGGACTTAATCCCCCAACTTACAACGTGCCAGGGGGCGCATTTGCACAGTGGTGCAGGGAGAGGGGCGGGGCCTGATATAACAAGTGTACCTTTTTCTGTACCTTTCCTGCCTGTTTTTACATCTCACTTGTCTCTTTCTGCACTCGTTTTCCCTCTTTCTGTACCTTTCCTGCCTGTTTTTGCATATCACTTGCCTCTTTCTGCACTTTTCTTGCTTCTTTCTACACCTCTGTTGCTTCTTTCAGCAATTCCTTGCCTCTTTGTGCACTTCTCTTGCCTGTTTCTGCACCTCTCTTGCCTCTTTTTGCACCTCTGTTGGCTCTTTCTGCACCTCACTTGCTCCTTTCTACACTTCTCTTGCCTCTTTCTGCACCCCTGTTGCTTCATTCTGCACTTTCCATGCTTCTTTCTGCACCTGTCTTGCTTCTTTCTGCACCCCTGGTGTCTCTTTATGTACCTCTTTTGCCTCTTTCTGCACTTTTCTTGCCTTTTTCTGCAGTTCTCTTCCATCTTTCTGCACGTCTGTTGCCTCTTTCTGCACCTCATTTGCTTCTTTCTGCCCCCCTGTTGTCTCTTTCTGCACTCGTCTTCCCTTTTTCTGTACTTTTCCTGCCTGTTTTTGCATCTCACTTGCCTATTTCTGCACTTTTCCTGCTTCATTCTACACCTCTGTTGCTTCTTTCAGCAATTCTCTTGCCTCTTTGTGCACTTCTCTTGCCTGTTTCTGCACCTCTATTTCCTCTTTTTGCACCTCTGTTGGGTCTTTCTGCACCTCACTTGCTCCTTTCTACACTTCTGTTGCCTCTTTCTGCACCCCTGTTGCTTCATTCTGCACTTTCCATGCTTCTTTCTGCACCTGTCTTGCTTCTTTTTGCACCCCTGTTGTCTCTTTATGTACCTCTTTTGCCTCTTTCTGCACTTTTCTTGCCTTTTTCTGCACCTAGCTTCCCTCTTTCAGCACGTCTGTTGCCTCTTTCTGCACCTCATTTGCTTCTTTCTGCACCCCTGTTGTCTCTTTCTGCACTCGTCTTCCCTCTTTCTGTACCTTTCCTGCCTGTTTTCGCATCTCACTTGCCTCTTTCTGCACCTCTATTGCCTCTTTCTGCAGTTCTTTTGCCTCCTTCTGCACTTCACTTCCCTCTTTCTGTACCATTCCTGCCTGTTTTTGCATCTCACTTGCCTCTTTCTGCACTTTTCTTGCTTCTTTCTACACCTCTGTTGCTTCTTTCAGTAATTCTCTTGCCTCTTTGTGCACTTCTCTTGCCTGTTTCTGCACCTCCCTTGCCTCTTTTTGCACCTCTGTTGGCTCATTCTGCACCTCACTTGCTCCTTTCTACACTTCTCTTGCCTCTTTCTGCACCCATGTTGCTTCATTCTGCACTTTCCAAGCTTCTTTCTGCACCTGTCTTGCTTCATTCTGCACCCCTGGTGTCTCTTAATGTACTTCTTTTGCCTGTTTCTGCACTTTTCATGCCTTTTTCTGCACCTCTCTTCCCTCTTTCTGCACGTCTGTTGCCTCTTTCTGCACCTCATTTGCTTCTTTCTACACCCCTGTTGTCTCTTTCTGCACTCGTCTTCCCTCTTTCTGTACCTTTCCTACCTGTTTTTGCATCTCACTTGCCTCTTTCTGCACTTTTCTTGCTTCTTTCTAAACCTCTGTTGCTTCTTTCAGCAATTCTCTTGCCTCTTTGTGCACTTCTCTTGCCTGTTTCTGCACCTCTCTTTCCTCTTTTTGCACCTCTGTTGGCTCTTTCTGCACCTCACTTGCTCCTTTCTACACTTCTCTTGCCTCTTTCTGCACCCCTGTTGCTTCATTCTGCACTTTCCATGCTTCTTTCTGCACCTGTCTTCCTTCTTTCTGCACCCCTGGTGTCTCTTTATGTACCTCTTTTGCCTCTTTCTGCACTTTTCTTGCCTTTTTCTGCACCTCTCTTCCCTCTTTCTGCACGTTTGTTTCCTCTTTCTGCACCTCATTTGCTTCTTTCTGCACACTTGTTGTCTTTTCTGCACTCGACTTCCCTCTTTCTGTACCTTTCCTGCCTGTTTTTGCATCTCACTTGCCTCTTTCTGTACTTTTGTTGCTTCTTTCTACACCTCTGTTGCTTCTTTCAGCAGTTCTCTTGCCTCTTTGTGCACTTCTCTTGCCTGTTTCTGCACCTCCCTTGCCTCTTTTTGCACCTCTGTTGGCTCTTTCTGCACCTCACTTGCTCCTTTCTACACTTCTCTTGCCTCTTTCTGCACCCATGTTGCTTCATTCTGCACTTTCCATGCTTCTTTCTGCACCTGTCGTGCTTCTTTCTGCACCCCTGGTGTCTCTTAATGTACCTCTTTTGCCTCTTTCTGCACTTTTCTTGCCTTTTTCTGCACCTCTCTTCCCTCTTTCTGCACATCTGTTGCCTCTTTCTGCACCTCATTTGCTTCTTTCTGCACCCCTGTTGTCTCTTTCTGCACTCATCTTCCCTCTTTCTGTACCTTTCCTGCCTGTGTTTGCATCTCACTTTCCTCTTTCTGCACCTCTATTGCCTCTTTCTGCAGTTCTCTTGCCTCCTTCTGCACTTCACTTGCCTCTTTCTGTAACTCTCTCGCCTCTTTGTGCACCTCTCTTGCCTCTTTCTGCACCCCTGTTGCTTCATTCTGCACTTTCCATGCTTCTTTCTGCACCTGTCTTGCTTCTTTCTGCACCCCTGTTGTCTCTTTATGTACCTCTTTTGCCTATTTCTGCACTTTTCTTGCCTTTTTCTGCAGTTCTCTTCCATCTTTCTGCACGTTGTTTGCCTCTTTCTGCACCTCATTTGCTTCTTTCTGCACCCCTGTTGTCTCTTTCTGCACTCGTCTTCCCTCTTTCTGTACCTTTCCTGCCTGTTTTTGCATCTCACTTACCTCTTTCTGCACTTTTCTTGCTTCTTTCTACACCTCTGTTGCTTCTTTCAGCAATTCTCTTGCCTCTTTGTGCACTTCTCTTGCATGTTTCTGCACCTCCCTTGCCTCTTTTTGCACCTCTGTTGGCTCTTTCTGCACCTCACTTGCTCCTTTGTACACTTCTCTTGACTCTTTCTGCACCCCTGTTGCTTCATTCTGCACTTTCCATGCTTCTTTCTGCACCTGTCTTGCCTCTTTCTGCACCCCTGGTGTCTCGTTATGTACCTCTTTTGCCTCTTTCTGTATTTTTCTTCCCTTTTTCTGCACCTCTCTTCCCTCTTTCTGCACGTCTATTGCCTCTTTCTCCACCTCATTAGCTTCTTTCTGCACCCCTGTTGTCTCTTTCTGCACTCGTCTTCCCTCTTTCTGCACCTTTCCTGCCTGTTTTTGAATCTCACTTGCCTCTTTCTGCACCTCTATTGCCTCTTTCTGCAGTTCTCTTGCCTCATTCTGCACTTCACTTGCCTCTTTCTGTAACTCTCTCGCCTCTTTGTGCATCTCTCTTGCCTCTTTCTGCATCCCTGTTGCTTCATTCTGCACTTTCCATGCTTCTTTCTGGACCTGTATTGCTTCTTTCTGCACCCCTGTTGTCTCTTTAGATACCTCTTTTGCCTCTTTCTGCAATTTTCTTGCCTTTTTCTGTACCTCTCTTCCCTCTTTCAGCACGTCTGTTGCCTCTTTATGCACCTCATTTGCTTCTTTCTGTACCCCTGTTGTCTCTTTTGCACTCGTCTTCCCTCTTTCTGTACCTTTCCTGCCTGTTTTTGCATCTCACTTGCCTCTTTCTTTACCTCTATTGCCTCTTTCTGCAGTTCTCTTGCCTCCTTCTGCACTTCACTTCCCTCTTTCTGTAACTCTCTTACCTCTATGTGCACCTCTCTTGCCTCTTTCTGCATCCCTGTTGCTTCATTCTGCACTTGCCATGCTTCTTTCTGCACCTGTCTTGCTTCTTTATGCACCCCTTTTGTCTCTTTATGTACCTCTTTTGCCTCTTTCTGCACTTTTCTTGCCTTTTTCTGCAGTTCTCTTCCATCTTTCTGCACGTTGGTTGCCTCTTTCTGCACCTCATTTGCTTCTTTCTACACCCTGTTGTCTCTTTCTGCACTCGTCTTCCCTCTTTCTGTACCTTTCCTACCTGTTTTTGCATCTCACTTGCCTCTTTCTGCACTTTTCTTGCTTCTTTCTAAACCTCTGTTGCTTCTTTCAGCAATTCTCTTGCCTCTTTGTGCACTTCTCTTGCCTGTTTCTGCACCTCTCTTTCCTCTTTTGCACCTCTGTTGGCTCTTTCTGCACCTCACTTGCTCCTTTCTACACTTCTCTTGCCTCTTTCTGCACCCCTGTTGCTTCATTCTGCACTTTCCATGCTTCTTTCTGCACCTGTCTTCCTTCTTTCTGCACCCCTGGTGTCTCTTTATGTACCTCTTTTGCCTCTTTCTGCACTTTTCTTGCCTTTTTCTGCACCTCTCTTCCCTCTTTCTGCACGTTTGTTTCCTCTTTCTGCACCTCATTTGCTTCTTTCTGCACCCTTGTTGTCTTTTCTGCACTTCACTTCCCTCTTTCTGTAACTCTCTTACCTCTTTGTGCACCTCTCTTGCCTCTTTCTGCATCCCTGTTGCTTCATTC
The DNA here is from genome assembly GCA_963921515.1 of Calotriton arnoldi. Lineage (NCBI taxonomy): Eukaryota > Metazoa > Chordata > Amphibia > Caudata > Salamandridae > Calotriton > Calotriton arnoldi. The sequence continues at coordinate 6,202,764 of CAWUFW010000100.1, read as the reverse complement.
TGCACTTTCCATGCTTCTTTCTGCACCTGTCTTGCTTCTTTCTGCACCACTTTTGTCTTTTTATGTACCTCTTTTGCCTCTTTCTGCACTTTTCTTGCCTTTTTCTGCAGTTCTCTTCCATCTTTCTGCACGTTGGTTGCCTCTTTCTGCACCTCATTTGCTTCTTTCTACACCCCTGTTGTCTCTTTCTGCACTCGTCTTCCCTCTTTCTGTACCTTTCCTACCTGTTTTTGCATCTCACTTGCCTCTTTCTGCACTTTTCTTGCTTCTTTCTACACCTCTGTTGCTTCTTTCAGCAGTTCTCTTGCCTCTTTGTGCACTTCTCTTGCCTGTTTCTGCACCTCCCTTGCCTATTTTTGCACCTCTATTGGCTCTTTCTGCACCTCACTTGCTCCTTTCTACACTTCTCTTGCCTCTTTCTGCACCCATGTTGCTTCATTCTGCACTTTCAATGCTTCTTTCTGCACCTGTCGTGCTTCTTTCTGCACCCCTGGTGTCTCTTAATGTACCTCTTTCTGCACTTTTCTTGCCTTTTTCTGCACCTCTCTTCCCTCTTTCTGCACATCTGTTGCCTCTTTCTGCACCTCATTTGCTTCTTTCTGCACCCCTGTTGTCTCTTTCTGCACTCATCTTCCCTCTTTCTGTACCTTTCCTGCCTGTGTTTGCATCTCACTTTCCTCTTTCTGCACCTCTATTGCCTCTTTCTGCAGTTCTCTTGCCTCCTTCTGCACTTCACTTGCCTCTTTCTGTAACTCTCTCGCCTCTTTGTGCACCTCTCTTGCCTCTTTCTGCACCCCTGTTGCTACATTCTGCACTTTCCATGCTTCTTTCTGCACCTGTCTTGCTTCTTTCTGCACCCCTGTTGTCTCTTTATGTACCTCTTTTGCCTATTTCTGCACTTTTCTTGCCTTTTTCTGCAGTTCTCTTCCATCTTTCTGCACGTTGTTTGCCTCTTTCTGCACCTCATTTGCTTCTTTCTGCACCCCTTTTGTCTCTTTCTGCACTCGTCTTCCCTCTTTCTGTACCTTTCCTGCCTGTTTTTGCATCTCACTTACCTCTTTCTGCACTTTTCTTGCTTCTTTCTACAACTCTGTTGCTTCTTTCAGCAATTCTCTTGCCTCTTTGTGCACTTCTCTTGCATGTTTCTGCACCTCCCTTGCCTCTTTTTGCACCTCTGTTGGCTCTTTCTGCACCTCACTTGCTCCTTTGTACACTTCTCTTGACTCTTTCTGCACCCCTGTTGCTTCATTCTGCACTTTCCATGCTTCTTTCTGCACCTGTCTTGCCTCTTTCTGCACCCCTGGTATCTCGTTATGTACCTCTTTTGCCTCTTTCTGTACTTTTCTTCCCTTTTTCTGCACCTCTCTTCCCTCTTTCTGCACGTCTATTGCCTCTTTCTCCACCTCATTCGCTTCTTTCTGCACCCCTGTTGTCTCTTTCTGCACTCGTCTTCCTCTTTCTGCACCTTTCCTGCCTGTTTTTGAATCTCACTTGCCTCTTTCTGCAATTTTCTTGCCTTTTTCTGTACCTCTCTTCCCTCTTGCAGCACGTCTGTTGCCTCTTTATGCACCTCATTTGCTTCTTTCTGTACCCCTGTTGTCTCTTTTGCACTCGTCTTCACTCTTTCTGTACCTTTCCTGCCTGTTTTTGCATCTCACTTGCCTCTTTCTGCACCTCTATTGCCTCTTTCTGCAGTTCTCTTGCCTCCTTCTGCACTTCACTTCCCTCTTTCTGTAACTCTCTTGCCTCTTTGTGCACCTCTCTTGCCTCTTTCTGCATCCCTGTTGCTTCATTCTGCACTTTCCATGCTTCTTTCTGCACCTGTCTTGCTTCTTTCTGCACCCCTTTTATCTCTTTATGTACCTCTTTTGCCTCTTTCTGCACTTTTCTTGCCTTTTTCTGCAGTTCTCTTCCATCTTTCTGCACGTTGGTTGCCTCTTTCTGCACCTCATTTGCTTCTTTCTACACCCCTGTTGTCTCTTTCTGTACTCGTCTCCCCTCTTTCTGTACCTTTCCTACCTGTTTTTGCATCTCACTTGCCTCTTTCTTGCTTCTTTCTACACCTCTGTTGCTTCTTTCTTCAGTTCTCTTGCCTCTTTGTGCACTTCTCTTGCCTGTTTCTGCACCTCCCTTGCCTCTTTTTGCACCTCTGTTGGCTCTTTCTGCACCTCACTTGCTCCTTTCTACACTTCTCTTGCCTCTTTCTGCACCCATGTTGCTTCATTCTGCACTTTCCATGCTTCTTTCTGCACCTGTCGTGCTTCTTTCTGCACCCCTGGTGTCTCTTAATGTACCTCTTTTGCCTCTTTCTGCACTTTTCTTGCCTTTTCTGCACCTCTCTTCCCTCTTTCTGCACATCTGTTGCCTCTTTCTGCACCTCATTTGCTTCTTTCTGCACCCCTGTTGTCTCTTTCTGCACTCATCTTCCCTCTTTCTGTACCTTTCCTGCCTGTGTTTGCATCTCACTTTCCTCTTTCTGCACCTCTATTGCCTCTTTCTGCACTTCACTTGCCTCTTTCTGTAACTCTCTTGCCTCTTTGTGCACCTCTCTTGCCTCTTTCTGCACCCCTGTTGCTTCATTCTGCACTTTGCATGCTTCTTTCTGCACCTGTCTTCCTTCTTTCTGCACCCCTGTTGTCTCTTTATGTACCTCTTTTGCCTATTTCTGCACTTTTCTTGCCTTTTTCTGCAGTTCTCTTCCATCTTTCTGCACGTTGTTTGCCTCTTTCTGCACCTCATTTGCTTCTTTCTGCACCCCTGTTGTCTCTTTCTGCACTCGTCTTCCCTCTTTCTGTACCTTTCCTGCCTGTTTTTGCATCTCACTTACCTCTTTCTTCACTTTTCTTGCTTCTTTCTACAACTCTGTTGCTTCTTTCAGCAATTCTCTTGCCTCTTTGTGCACTTCTCTTGCATGTTTCTGCACCTCCCTTGCCTCTTTTTGCACCTCTGTTGGCTCTTTCTGCACCTCACTTGCTTCTTTGTACACTTCTCTTGACTCTTTCTGCACCCCTGTTGCTTCATTCTGCACTTTCCATGCTTCTTTCTGCACCTGTCTTGCCTCTTTCTGCACCCCTGGTGTCTCGTTATGTACCTCTTTTGCCTCTTTCTGTACTTTTCTTCCCTTTTTCTGCACCTCTCTTCCCTCTTTCTGCACGTCTATTGCCTCTTTCTCCACCTCATTAGCTTCTTTCTGCACCCCTGTTGTCTCTTTCTGCACTCGTCTTCCCTCTTTCTGCACCTTTCCTGCCTGTTTTTGAATCTCACTTGCCTCTTTCTGCACCTCTATTGCCTCTTTCTGCAGTTCTCTTGCCTCCTTCTGCACTTCACTTGCCTCTTTCTGTAACTCTCTCGCCTCTTTGTGCATCTCTCTTGCCTCTTTCTGCATCCCTGTTGCTTCATTCTGCACTTTCCATGCTTCTTTCTGGACCTGTATTGCTTCTTTCTGCACCCCTGTTGTCTCTTTAGATACCTCTTTTGCCTCTTTCTGCAATTTTCTTGCCTTTTTCTGTACCTCTCTTCCCTCTTTCAGCACGTCTGTTGCCTCTTTATGCACCTCATTTGCTTCTTTCTGTACCCCTGTTGTCTCTTTTGCACTCGTCTTCCCTCTTTCTGTACCTTTCCTGCCTGTTTTTGCATCTCACTTGCCTCTTTCTGCACCTCTATTGCCTCTTTCTGCAGTTCTCTTGCCTCCTTCTGCACTTCACTTCCCTCTTTCTGTAACTCTCTTGCCTCTTTGTGCACCTCTCTTGCCTCTTTCTGCATCCCTGTTGCTTCATTCTGCACTTTCCATGCTTCTTTCTGCACCTGTCTTGCTTCTTTCTGCACCCCTTTTGTCTCTTTATGTACCTCTTTTGCCTCTTTCTGCACTTTTCTTGCCTTTTTCTGCAGTTCTCTTCTAACTTTCTGCACGTTGGTTGCCTCTTTCTGCACCTCATTTGCTTCTTTCTACACCCCTGTTGTCTCTTTCTGCACTCGTCTCCCCTCTTTCTGTACCTTTCCTACCTGTTTTTGCATCTCACTTGCCTCTTTCCTGCTTCTTTCTACACCTCTGTTGCTTCTTTCAGCAGTTCCCTTGCCTCTTTGTGCACTTCTCTTGCCTGTTTCTGCACCTCCCTTGCCTCTTTTTGCACCTCTGTTGGCTCTTTCTGCACCTCACTTGCTCCTTTCTACACTTCTCTTGCCTCTTTCTGCACCCATGTTGCTTCATTCTGCACTTTCCATGTTTCTTTCTGCACGTGTCGTGCTTCTTTCTGCACCCCTGGTGTCTCTTAATGTACCTCTTTTGCCTCTTTCTGCACTTTTCTTGCCTTTTTCTGCACCTCTCTTCCCTCTTTCTGCACATCTGTTGCCTCTTTCTGCACCTCATTTGCTTCTTTCTGCACCCCTGTTGTCTCTTTCTGCACTCATCTTCCCTCTTTCTGTACCTTTCCTGCCTGTGTTTGCATCTCACTTTCCTCTTTCTGCACCTCTATTGCCTCTTTCTGCAGTTCTCTTGCCTCCTTCTGCACTTCACTTGCCTCTTTCTGTAACTCTCTCGCCTCTTTGTGCACCTCTCTTGCCTCTTTCTGCACCCCTGTTGCTTCATTCTGCACTTTCCATGCTTCTTTCTGCACCTGTCTTACTTCTTTCTGCACCCTGTTGTCTCTTTATGTACCTCTTTTGCCTATTTCTGCACTTTTCTTGCCTTTTTCTGCAGTTCTCTTCCATCTTTCTGCACGTTGTTTGCCTCTTTCTGCACCTCATTTGCTTCTTTCTGCACCCCTGTTGTCTCTTTCTGCACTCGTCTTCCCTCTTTCTGTACCTTTCCTGCCTGTTTTTGCATCTCACTTACCTCTTTCTGCACTTTTCTTGCTTCTTTCTACACCTCTGTTGCTACTTTCAGCAATTCTCTTGCCTCTTTGTGCACTTCTCTTGCATGTTTCTGCACCTCCCTTGCCTCTTTTTGCACCTCTGTTGGCTCTTTCTGCACCTCACTTGCTCCTTTGTACACTTCTCTTGACTCTTTCTGCACCCCTGTTGCTTCATTCTGCACTTTCCATGCTTCTTTCTGCACCTGTCTTGCCTCTTTCTGCACCCCTGGTGTCTCGTTATGTACCTCTTTTGCCTCTTTCTGTACTTTTCTTCCCTTTTTCTGCACCTCTCTTCCCTCTTTCTGCACGTCTATTGCCTCTTTCTCCACCTCATTAGCTTCTTTCTGCACCCCTGTTGTCTCTTTCTGCACTCGTCTTCCCTCTTTCTGCACCTTTGCTGCCTGTTTTTGAATCTCACTTGCCTCTTTCTGCACCTCTATTGCCTCTTTCTGCAGTTCTCTTGCCTCCTTCTGCACTTCACTTGCCTCTTTCTGTAACTCTCTCGCCTCTTTGTGCATCTCTCTTGCCTCTTTCTGCATCCCTGTTGCTTCATTCTGCACTTTCCATGCTTCTTTCTGGACCTGTATTGCTTTTTTCTTCACCCCTGTTGTCTCTTTAGATACCTCTTTTGCCTCTTTCTGCAATTTTCTTGCCTTTTTCTGTACCTCTCTTCCCTCTTTCAGCACGTCTGTTGCCTCTTTATGCACCTCATTTGCTTCTTTCTGTACCCCTGTTGTCTCTTTTGCACTCGTCTTCCCTCTTTCTGTACCTTTCCTGCCTGTTTTTGCATCTCACTTGCCTCTTTCTGCACCTGTATTGCCTCTTTCTGCAGTTCTCTTGCCTCCTTCTGCATGTCACTTGCCTCTTTCTGTAACTTTCTCGCCTCTTTGTGCACCTCTCTTGCCTCTTTCTGCACCCCTGTTGCTTCATTCTGCACTTTCCATGCTTCTTTCTGCACCTGTATTGCTTCTTTCTGCACCCCTGTTGTCTCTTTATGAACCTCTTTTTCCTCTTTCTGCACTTTTCTTGCCTTTTTCTGCAGTTCTTTTCCATCTTTCTGCACGTCTGTTGCCTCTTTCTGCACTTCATTTGCTTCTTTCTGCACCCCTGTTGTGTCTTTCTGCACTCGTCTTCCCTCTTTCTGTACCTTTCCTGCCTGTTTTTGCATCTCACTTGCCTCTTTCTGTACTTTTCTAGCTTCTTTCTATACCTCTGTTGCTTCTTTCAGCAGTTCTCTTGCCTCTTTGTGCACTTCTCTTGCCTGTTTCTGCACCTCCCTTGCCTCTTTTTGCACCTCTGTTGGCTCTTTCTGCACCTCACTTGCTCCTTTCTACACTTCTCTTGCCTCTTTCTGCACCCAAGTTGCTTCATTCTGCACTTTCCATGCTTCTTTCTGCACCTGTCTTGCTTCTTTCTGCACTGCTGGTGTCTCTTAATGTACCTCTTTTACCTCTTTCTGCACTTTTCTTGCCTTTTTCTGCACCTCTCTTCCCTCTTTCTGCACATCTGTTGCCTCTTTCTGCACCTCATTTGCTTCTTTCTGCACCCCTGTTGTCTCTTTCTGCACTCATCTTCCCTCTTTCTGTACCTTTCCTGCCTGTGTTTGCATCTCACTTTCCTCTTTCTGCACCTCTATTGCCTCTTTCTGCAGTTCTCTTGCCTCCTTCTGCACTTCACTTGCCTCTTTCTGTAACTCTCTCGCCTCTTTGTGCACCTCTCTTGCCTCTTTCTGCTCCCCTGTTGCTTCATTCTGCACTTTCCATGCTTCTTTCTGCACCTGTCTTGCTTCTTTCTGCACCCCTGTTGTCTCTTTATGTACCTCTTTTGCCTATTTCTGCACTTTTCTTGCCTTTTTCTGCAGTTCTCTTCCATCTTTCTGCACGTTGGTTGCCTCTTTCTGCACCTCATTTGCTTTTTTCTGCACCCCTGTTGTCTCTTCCTGCACTCGTCTTCCCTCTTTCTGTACCTTTCCTGCCTGTTTTTGCATCTCACTTACCTCTTTCTGCACTTTTCTTGCTTCTTTCTACACCTCTGTTGCTTCTTTCAGCAATACTCTTGCCTCTTTGTGCACTTCTCTTGCCTGTTTCTGCACCTCCCTTGCCTCTTTTTGCACCTCTGTTGGCTCTTTCTGCACCTCACTTGCTCCTTTGTACACTTCTCTTGACTCTTTCTGCACCCCTGTTGCTTCATTCTGCACTTTCCATGCTTCTTTCTGCACCTGTCTTGCCTCTTTCTGCACCCCTGGTGTCTCTTTATGTACCTCTTTTGCCTCTTTCTGTACTTTTCTTCCCTTTTTCTGCACCAATCTTCCCTCTTTCTGCACATCCATTGCCTCTTTCTCCACCTCATTTGCTTCTTTCTGCACCCCTGTTGTCTCTTTCTGCACTCGTCTTCCCTCTTTCTGTACCTTTCCTGCCTCTTTCTGCACCTCTATTGCCTTTTTCTGCAGTTCTCTTGCCTCCTTCTGCACTTCTCTTGCCTCCTTCTGCACTTCTCTTGCCTCTTTCTGTAACTCTCTCGCCTCTTTGTGCACCTCTCTTGCCTCTTTCTGCATCCCTGTTGCTTCATTCTGCACTTTCCATGCTACTTTCTGCACCTGTCTTGCTTCTTTCTCCACCCCTGTTGTCTCTTTAGATACCTCTTTTGCCTCTTTCTGCAATTTTCTTGCCTTTTTCTGTACCTCTCTTCCCTCTTTCAGCACGTCTGTTGCCTCTTTATGCACCTCATTTGCTTCTTTCTGTACCCCTGTTGTCTCTTTTGCTCTCGTCTTCCCTCTTTCTGTACCTTTCCTGCCTGTTTTTACATCTCACTTGCCTCTTTATGCACCTCCATTGCCTCTTTCTGTAGTTCTCTTGCCTCCTTCTGCACTTCACTTTCCTTTTTCTGTAACTCTCTCACCTCTTTGTGCACCTCTCTTGCCTCTTTCTGCACCTGTTGCTTCATTCTGCACTTTCCATGCTTCTTTCTGCACCTGTCTTGCTTCTTTCTGCACCCTTGTTGTCTCTTTATGTACCTCTTTTGCCTCTTTCTGCACTTTTCTTGCCTTTTTCTGCAGTTCTCTTCCATCTTTCTGCACGTCTGTTGCCTCTTTCTGCACCTCATTTGCTTCTTTCTGCACCCCTGTTGTCTCTTTCTGCACTCGTCTTCCCTCTTTCTGTACCTTTCCTGCCTGTTTTTGCATCTCACTTGCCTCTTCCTGCACTTTTGTTGCTTCTTTCTACACCTCTGTTGCTTCTTTCAGCAATTCTCTTGCCTCTTTGTGCACTTCTCTTGCCTGTTTCTGTACCTCTCTTGCCTCTTTTTGCACCTCTGTTGGCTCTTTCTGCACCTCACTTGCTCCTTTCTATACTTCTCTTGCCTCTTTCTGCACCCCTGTTGCTTCATTCTGCACTTTCCATGCTTCTTTCTGCACCTGTCTTGCTTCTATCTGCACCCCTGTTGTCTCTTTATGTACCTCTTTTGCATCTTTCTGCACTTCACTTGCTTTTTTTTGCACCTCTCTTGCCTCTTTCGGCACCTCTGTTGCTTCTTTCTGCACTTCTCTTGCCTCCTTCTGCACCTCTTACTTAGAGGTAGTTTTAATCCCCCTGCCCTATTATGTACTAGGGCCTTACAGGGGAGGTCATGCTAATCACAGGGGTAGCCCAACCCATAGTGTACCCAAGTGTATGTAGGTGTTTTCACTGTATTCTAAGTGTCTTTCAGCATAGCACTGGCTCCGGGCCTGGCTAGTCAGAGTTAGTTACCACCAGTACCCGTCAGCAAAAAGTTGGGGGCACAGGATGACTTTGCATTAAGGCCTCTTTCTGCTCCTCTGTTGGTTCTTTGTACACATCTCTTGCTTCTTTCTGCACCTTACTTCGTCTTTCTGGACTTCTGTTGCCTCTTTCTGCATTTCTCTTGCTTCTTTCTGCGCCTTTCTTCCTCTTTCTGCACATGTCCTACCTCTGTAGGCATAGTTAGAAATTAGCATTTACAAAACCTTTGACATTCACTGAAAAAACCACAGGTTTCAGGGACGTTATAGTTAGAAATTAGAATTTAAAAAACCTTAGAAATTCACTGAAAAAACCACAGGTTTCAGGAACGTTATAGTTAGTTGGACATTTCATTTGTACAAAACCAGAGAAATTCGGCCGTTATAGTTAGTTCAGCTAACTATAACTTGCGCCCCCGCCATGCACTGCTGATGACGTCACATATTACATCATTCATGACATGGTCAGTGACCTCACTGATGACATCACTGATGACATCTCAAATGACATCACTGATGACATCATCCACGTGATAATCTGATGCACCTCCTCACACCCTAATATAACGTTTGATACACCCACTCTAAAATGCAGACTACCATTTTCGAAACTATAGACACACCAATACCAGTTACTACATACCCACTCACTGATTCCTAGGTCTACACACATGTCCACTCATTCATCCATACAGTTACTCATACATGCAGTCACTCATCAATACAGCACTATCATATGCACTCATACACCTATACAGACACTCACACACCACCACTCACCCATAGAGTTACTCACACACCTAGTCAGTCATGCAAAGAATCAATCATACTCCCATTTACTCACCTATACAGTTATACACACACAAAATCACTTATTCAATCAGCTACTAACACATACTTACTCTCTTCTACAATAACTGATACAAGCACACACTCATCCATACAGCCACTCTCACAATCACTCACTCTCACATATAGTCATTTATATACTCCAACACTCACATATACTGCCTTTCACATATGTAGTTACTCACACATGTACCACTGAGACATCCAGTCACTCACCAACACACCCATACACATACTCACCCACCCATACAGCCCTTCACAGATGCACTCTTGAACCCATACACCCAGTGAATCACCAAACTCACACATCTATGCACAGAGTCACACCCCCCCCACCCACCCACAGAGACACTCAGGCACCCATACAGATTCTCAGACAACAAATCAATAACCCTTATAGACACTCATGTAGCTACTCACCAACCCATGCAGCCACTTAAACACCAACTGACAGACTAATACAGACATTCACACAGTTTAGTCACTAACCCATGCATTCAGTAAGACACGATTAATCACTCACTTATACAGTCAGTCACGCACCTACTAAATCATCCATTCAGACACTTATACACCCACTCATTCTTCAATACACCTTGGCATATATATATAAAACTTTACAGTAACACACAGTCACTGGATGATGTCATCAGTGATGTCATCAGTGATGTCATTTGAGATGTTATCAGTGATGTCACTGACCATGTCATGAATGATGTAATATGTGACGTCATCAGCAGTGCATTGCGGGGCGCGAGTTATAGTTAGCTGAACTAACTATAATGGCGGAATTTCTCTGGTTTTGTACGAGTGAAATGTCCAACTAACTATAATGTTCCTGAAACCTGTGATTTTTTCAGTGAATATATATATATATATATATATATATATATATATATTCACTGAAATAACCATAGGTTTCAGGGACTTTATAGTTAGTTGGGCATTTCACTCGTAAAAAACCAGAGAAATTCCACCGTTATACTTAGTTCAGCTAACTATAACTCGCGCCCCCGCAATCCACTGCTGATGACGTCACATATTACATCATTCATGACATGGTCAGTGACATCACTGATGACATCACTGATGACATCTCAAATGACATCACTGATGACATCACTGATGACATCATCCAGTGACTGTGTGTTCCTTTAAAGTTTAAATATGTTTTATATATATGCCAAGGTGTATTGAAGAATGAGTGGGTGTATAAGTGTCTGGATGGAGGATTTAGTAGGTGCGTGACTGACTGTTTAAGTGAGTGATTAAATGTGTCTTACTGAATGCATGGGTTAGTGACTAAACTGTGTGAATGTCTGTATCAGTCTGTCTGTTGTTGTATAAGCTGCTGCATGGGTTGGTCAGTAGCTACATGAGTGTCTATATGGGTTATTGATTGGTTGCCTGAGTATTTGTATGGGTGCCTGCGTGTGTGTGTGGGTGAGTGAGAGGTGTGTGACTCTGTGTATATATGTTTGAGTGGTTGATTCACTGGGTGTATGGGTTCAAGAGTGCATGTGGAAACAGCTGTATGGGTGGGTGAGTGTGTGTATGGGTGTGTTGGTGAGTGAATGGATGTCTCAGTGGTACATGTCCAAGTAACTACATGTGTAAAAGGCAGTGTATGTGAGAGTTGGAGTATATAAATGACTATACGTGAGAGTAAGTGATTGTGAGAGTGGCTGTATGGATGAGTGTGTACTTATATCAGTGATTGTATAAGAGAGTAAGTATGTGTTTGTTTCTGTATGAATAAGTGATGTGGTGTGTGTACAACTATATAGTTGAGTAAATGGAAGTGTGATTGATTCTTTGCATGACTGACTAGGTGTGTGAGTAACTCTGGATGAGTGGTGGTGTGTGAGTGTCTGTATAGGTGTATGAGTGCATATGATAGTGATTAACCCTGGGCGTAGTTCGCGTAGTAGCGCTACACGCAGCTACGCGAAGTGCACTTCGCACTACGCGAGCTACGCGTAGCACTACGCGAGCTGCGTAGTGCGGTAGGAAATGCTGTTAGCAATGATTGCACAGTGCCGGATGCTTGTCCGCACTGTGCAATCATTGCAAACTGCATCTTGCACAGTACAAGCGGTCGTTTTCTGCCGCTCGAGTAGATTTGTACTCGAGCGGCAGTTTTCTCAACGCGGACTGGTAGTTTCTCATCGCGAGCGGTCGCGAGCATACGCGACCACTCGCAATGAGAAACTTGACCTCCCCGCGTTGAGAATCTCGCCGGGAGGTTTATTTTCCACGCTCGCGATCGGCAACTTGATGTTGCTGATCGCGAATGAGGAAAAAGTCTCGCCGGGATGTCATTTTGCTCGCTCGCGGTCGCCAACTTGACGTTGAAGACCGCGAGCAAGCAAAAAATGCCTGCTACGCGTTTTTGCACTGTGCTAAGTGCAAATCGCGTAGCCCGTAGTTGCGCAAACTACGCGAGCGTAGCGTAGTTTTCCGCCCAGGCCTAACAGTGATGTATTGATGAGTGACTGCATGTATGAGTCATTGTATGGGTGAATGAGTGGATGTGTGTGTAGACCAAGGAATCAGTGAGTGCGTATGTAGTAAATGGTATTGGTGTGTCGATGGTTTCGAAAATGGTAGTCTGTATTTTACAGTGGGTGTATCAAAGGTTATATTAGGGTGTGAGGAGGTGCATCAGATTTTCATGTGGATGATGTCATCAGTGATGTCATCACTGATGTAATTTGAGATGTCATCTGTGATGTCATCAGTGATGTCACTGACCATGTCATGAATGATGTAACATGTGACGTCATCAGCAGTGCATTGTGGGGGCGCGAGTTATAGTTAGCTGAATTAACTATAACGGCGGAATTTCTCTGGTTTTGTACGAGTGAAATGTCCAACTAACTATAACGTCCCTAAAACCTATGTTTTTTTCAGTGATTTTCGAAGGTTTTTTAAATGCTAATTTCTAACTATAACGTACCTGAAACCTATGGTTTTTTCAATGAATTTCAATGGTTTTTTAAATGCTAATTACTAACTATAACGTCCCTGAAACCTATGGTTTTTCAGTGAATTTCAAAGGTTTTTTAAATGCTAATTTCTAACTATAACATAGCAGTCTCGTTTTCAGAGTGGTTGAGAAAGGTGAGCGTGGCCTTCAAACACCTTTTAGCAATCCCACTGTGTGGGATTTAGCGGAAGTAACAGGAGGGATAGTTAGCCCCCAACATCAACCTTTGGGGCCAACTACCCCTTTTATTACCTCCAGTAAGTCCCACACAGCAGGATTGCTAACTTGTTATATCAGGCCCCACCCCCTCCCTGCAGCACTCTACAAACACGCCCCCTGGCGCGTTCTAAGTTGGGGGATTAAGTCCCCTTGAATCCTGAGGGTCCCTGAGGGCCAACTAGGCCACCAGGTACCTCCATTAAGCGCCACAGAGCTGCGTTGCAGAGAGGTGTAAAAAGGGGCATGGCCTCAGACCACCTCTCTGCAACGCAGCTCTGTGGTGCTTACTGGAGGTACATGGTGGGCTAGTTGGCCCCAGGGACCCTCAGGATTTAAGAGGACTTAATCCCCCAATTTACATTGCGCCAGGGGGTGCGTTAGCACACTTGTTATGTCAGGCCCCGCCCCCTCCCTGCACCACTGTGCAAACGCACCCCCTGGTGCATTGTAAGTTGGGGGATTAAGTCTCCTTGAATCCTGAGGGTTCATGGGGGCCAACTAGCCCACCAGGTACTTCCAGTAAGCACCACAGAGCTGTGTTGCAGAGAGGTGTAAAAAGGGGCGTGGCCTCAGACCACCTCTCTGCAACGCAGCTCTGTGGCGCTTACTGGAGGTACCTGGTGGGCTAGTTGGCCCCCAGGGACCCTCAGGGTTGAATGAGACTTAATCACCCAATTTACAATGTGTGAGGGGGCGCATTTGCACACTTGCTATGTCAGGCCCCGCCCCCTCCCTGCATCACTGTGCAAACGCGCCCCCTGGCGCATTGTAAATTGGGGGATTAATTCCCCTTGAGTCCTGAGGGTCCATGGGGGCCAACTAGCCCACCAGGTACCTCCAGTAAGTGCCACAGAGCTGCGTTGCAGAGAGGTGTAAAAAGGGGCGTGGCCTCGGAATACCTCTCTGCAACGCAGCTCTGTGGCGCATACTGGAGGTACCTGGTGGGCTAGTTGGCCCCAGGCACCCTCAGTATTCAAGGGGAATTAATTCCCCAACTTACAAAGCACCAGGGGGCACGTTTGCTGAGTGCTGCAGGGAGCGGGCGGGTCCTCCGGCGCGATGCTTTTTTTTATTACAATGGGGCTGTGTGTCCCCCCCTTCCTTTACATTATTTGGGGCCCTGGGGACCCCATCCCCCAGGGCCTGCTCTTTTTTTTTTAAATGGGAGAGGGGCCGTGCGGCCCCCCTTCCGAGGCCAAATTCGGCCCCGGGGACCCCATCCCCCAGGGCATGGCCACATTTAACATTTTTTTTTTAATGAGGGGGGCTGCGTGGCCCCCCTTCTTAGGCCTCTATTGGCCCCGGGGACCCCATCCCCCGGGGCTGTGCCTCTTTATTTATTTATTTTTCTTAAAATTTTAATATTGAAGGGGGGTCTCTCGGCCCCCCTCCTGGGCCACTTCTGGTCCCAGGGACCCCATCCCCCGGGTCCAGCCCTTTGTGTTGGGGACCGTGGGGGAGCCCCAATGCCCCCACGGTCCCTGCCGGCTCCCCGCCTCCTGCAGGAGCCAGCATTGCTTTTCCACAAGGGGAGCTGCTGACATGCAGCTCCCCTTGTGGAAAAGCAACCCTGCTTTGCTTCATTGAAGCGAGAGCAGGTTTCCCTGCACTCGCTTCAATGAAGCAAAGCAGAGTTTGCTATGGCAGGGCGGGAGCTGCAGGGCTCCTGCCCTGCCATAGCAAACAGCAGTGTCCTGGGGGTGGGCACCCCGGGACACTGCAAAAGCCAGCCCGGGGGGTGGCAGTCCCCAGGGCCATCAATGGCTCCAGGAGGGGGCCACGTGGCCCCCCTCCCAAAGTTTAAAGCCCCGGGGACGTGATGGTCCCCGGGACTTGGGGGTCTGTAACGGTGCCCTGCATTTAAATAAAGACTACCCTGGGAAGGTGGTGGTCCCTGGGGCATGTGGGGGGCTCTTGCCCCCCCACACTTTTTATTTTAATTTTAAATTAACACAGCCCCGGGGAGGTGGCGGTCGCCGGGGCTGTGGGGGGCCGCATGCCCCCCTGCATACAATTGTTATAGCCCCGGGGAGGTGGTGGTACCCGGGTCAGATTGGGAGGGTGGGACCCCCCACGCATTATTTTTTTTAAAAGCCCCAGGGAGGTGGCGGTCCCCGGGGCTGAGGGGACCCCCCCGGGCCCCCGCTATTATTTTTTGGGCAATGCCCCCGGGACCTGGCCCACCTGGGGGCCTCATTAAAATGAAGTGCGGGAGGCTGCGCTTCATTTTTAAAAAAAAAATTCGGCTGGATTCGTGACCCCAACGCAAATTCCCCCAAAATTATTTTTAAAAAAATGCTTTTTTTGGCCCTGGGGGTCCTTGTGGGACCCCCTGACCAGGCCTAGGGGGTCAGGGTGCTTCTACCCTGCCCCCTTTTCTTCATTTTACACTTTGTTTCACTGTTTTCTTATGACTCGGTTCTACCGAGTCACAAAATGGCTGCCAACAGTTCCTGGTTTGGAGTGTTGGCAGCCAATGAGAATGAAGCTCGTGCTCGGGAGGGTTCGCGAACCCACCGCGCACCCAGATATCGAAACTTTTTCTTTTTCTAATTTCCCAGGAGCTACACCATTTAAAAAAAAGGACTCTTTCTGAACCAAGACCTGCCTTTTTGCCAAATTTGGTGTAATTCCGTTCATCACTTCGGGCTGTAGCTTTGTCTAAAGTTTCCTATGAAAATTAACATGGGGAAAACGCGTTTTGGGACCCCCTTTTTTCTAGGCCCCCGCTTATCGAATCTCCCCAAAACTTTCAACACAGGAGCTGACTGGAGCGGGCCACTAGTTTTGAAAATTTCACGAATATTCGTCAACCGGCGCCAAAGTTATTGGGAAAAGAAAAAACGCTTTTTGAATAGAAACGAGGTCCTAACTATAACTACCTACTGGCGACCACCAGTAGGTAATATATATACATATATTCACTGAAAAAGCAACAGGTTTCAGGGACGTTATAGTTAGTTGGACATTTCACTCATACAAAACCAGAGAAATTCGGACGTTATAGTTAGTTCAGCTAACTATAACTCGCGCCCACAATGCACTGCTGATGATGTCACATATTACATCATTCATGACATGGTCAGTGACATCACTGATAACATCACTGATGACATCTCAAATGACATCACTGATGACATCACACAGTGACTGTGTGTTTCTGTAAAGTTTAAATATTTTTATATATATATAGGCCGAGGTGTATTGAAAAATGAGTGGGTGTATTAGTGTCTGAATGGATGATTTAGTAGGTGCGTGACTGACTGTATAAGTGAGTGATTAAATGTGTCTTACTGAATGCATGGGTTAGTGACTGATGCAGACATTCACACAGTTTAGTTTGTCAGTTGGTGTGTAAGCGGTTGCATGGGTTGGTGAGTAGCTAAATGAAGGTCTATATGGGTTATTGATTGGTTGTCTGAGTATCTGTATGGGTGCCTGAGTGTCTGTGTGGGTGGGTGGGGGGGGTGTGACTCTGTGCATAGATGGGTGAGTGGATGAATCACTGGGTGTATGGGTTCAAGAGTGCATCTGTGAAGGGCTGTATGGGTGGGTGAGTGTGTGTATGGGTGTGTTGGTGAGTGAATGGATGCCTCAGTGGTACATGTGTGAGTAACTGCATATGTGAATGGCAGTATATGTGAGTGTTGAAGTATATAAATGAATATATGTGAGAGTGAGTGATTGTGAGAGTGGCTGTATGGATGAGTGTGTGCTTGTATTAGTTATTGTATAAGAGTGTAAGCATGTTGTAGGAGAGTAGGATCTGCCTCTTATGTTGCCCCCACTTTTTTCTGATGTTTACACTGGTTTCTGGCTATAGTCGGGCTGGGTCCCTGCTAATCAGGGCCCCAGCCTCTCTGTTCTCTCTAAACGACTTGGAGTGCACTTTAGGTGCACTAGTGATTGGATACTGTGGTACCTTATGAGTCCCTAGTATATGGTACCTTAGGTACCAAGGGCATAGGTACTTCACAGGCCTACCAGGGGCTGAAGCATGTATTATGCCACCCCTGGGAAGCAGACTAAATCTGACACCACAGGTCTGCTACTGCAGCCTGGGTGAGGTTGTGCATGCACCCCTTACTGTGGTATGGGCTACCTATACCACTACATACATACACACATACAAACCTATAAGTCACTCCTATGGCAGGCCTTATCAATCCTGAAGGCAGAATGCTTGGTTCTTATGTGGGAGGGTGTCCCTGCATGAGCAGAGCCCCTCTGCAGCGTTCAGAGATCTTTCTCTGATGCTGTTTGTAGTGCAGCCTGACCATATACTCTTAAGCGCATTATAACCTCGCGTTAAATGCTAACTTTGGGATGGCTGCACGGAAACATGTCGTGTTTGGTGTCAAACATCTTGGAATACTACCCCCCGCCAGTTCTGGCGGCGGGGGTAGCATTCCACCCTTCTAGAGGGAGAGACATGTACACACCGGCCTAACCGGTAACTTCTTTCCAGAGCCCTGGCATCACAAGATGGATGCCACCAGTCACAGACACTGGGCTGCCCTCCTGCTGATGACCGAAACTCACAGTGGAGGAAGTCCAACAATAGATATCCTGTCGCAAGGGGGTGTGACCACCTCCCAGACAGGGTTTAGTGTATTGGGGCTGGGTGGGTGCACTCTTAGAGGGCTTTGAAGTCCTGCACTGGGGGAGCAGAAGGCTCCTCTGTGCATACCCCAGTTCAAACCGCCTCAGGGGCTACCTGCCCCTGATCTGGCGTGAAACTGGACAAAGGGAAGTGGGTGTAGCCACCCACTCCCCTGACCCTCCCATAGGTGGGGTCATAGAGCTAGTCCCTCCCTTCTTTTTAGTATAAGAGGGGGAACCTGTGCATTGCAACCCAGATCTCCCTGGACAACGCTCTTAAGAAGAATCCTGGACCTTCGACGTTCCACTACCTCTGGAAGACTGAAGAATCTCCCTTGGAGTCAAGGAGTGACTCCCCTGCTTGGCAGGCACCAAAAACTACAACGACGGTCGCAAACTATGCCGCTCCCGCCGGAGCCCAAAGTCCCTGCAGCCCAGGAAGAGGATTTCTTGACTTCTCCAAGGGCATCGTGAGTCGCCAGCGAAGCTGAGGCAAGTGGACCCCACGAGCGACGAGAAACCGCAGCCCCTGGGTACCATTCACTATTGTCAAGTGCAACCCCTTCACGACATTCTATGAAATTGTACTTTGGACCACGTGTGGTCCCAGCCTCTAGCAGAGAATCCTCCCGAATTCAGAGGCCTACACTGTTCCGAGTGACCGTGGGCCCCTGTTGAGTGGATCCTCCCGAGGTGTCTTTGCGATCCCTTGCCAGCCGGCTTGTGGGTCCCCAGAAGACTTTCCAACAAAACCAAAGGGCTCCCCTGGTTGCTCCAGGCCTGCCCTGACATACCCTTTCTGGGTAAGTCCCCCAGACCTTGCTGGTCTGCACCATTGACTTCTCCTCATCACCATGAGACTTGCTGCTACCAAGGCTTGTTGGCTCCAATCGAGTCACCGACACCTCAGTAAGCTGCAGACGTTATGGGACACACTGAATCCAGCTCCTGGTAATCATCGACGCTGCCTGGACCACGTGGTCGAAGAGTCAAGACACCCGTGAACAACCCGAAGCTGTCGACGACGGTGGGCATTCATCTTCCTTGCCCAGAGTCACTGCCAAGTGACTGTGAACACTGTCCCCTCTGCTTTCAGGTCTTCCTCCTTCCGAATCCAGGCTTGGATTCCAACGGACACTTCTTCTGTCGTCGCAAGCAGCAAGTCTTCATTGGTTCCCATTGAAAACGACGCCGCGACCCGATACCAAAGGACACCTATGCACCCGGCTCCCCTGGGTGAGGTAACTTCAGCACTACGGTGCTCCTGTGGGTGTGGGCCCTAGAACTGCTTAGCCTGTAAGTGGCTTGCTTGTAGCTACCCTAGAAGCGCCCTAAAACTCCTATTTTCCCCGTGCGATTATCGCACTGGCTCGTACAGGGCTCGCGTCTGTGTTAGACACATCGCGTCCAACTCCCTTGTAACTCTATCAGTATCTGTGTCCTTCGACTCGTACTGACCGATCGGTGTGTTCGCCTCGAACACGCCAGGGACCTGTAACATTGATAACTCAATCGCGTTCTCTCGCATAGACTCGTACAGGACTCGCACCAGTGTCTGAACACCGCGTCCGTCCCCTGTGGGTCTACTACAACCACCTGGGGTGGTTCTTTGGGGTCCCTCGATTCTTAATGCTCTAGACCACGGTCTAGCCAAGATGAGATTGTGATATTTACTTGTGCTAACTTATTTTGATAAAACATTGACTTGTACATATGTGCCTGGCTTCTAATCTCATAAAGAGATTAGTAGAGAGATGTTTATTAATAAATACATATATATTTGATATACCTGTGTGGTGTCTTTTCATTTGGTGATTCAAGAGATTGTGTGGTAAAACAAGCTGCTTTACATTCCTCCAAGACTTAGCCTGAAGGCTGCTCTCCACAGCTACTACTAGGATAGCTTTCTATAAAGGTTGTCTTAAACCTACCTACCATAAGAGTCGAATTGGACTGGTGCAAGGTGTCCACTTTAATTAGTGAACAGCATATACCAGGCCAACTTCTCACATTGGTGGCAGCGTGTGGGATTCCAGCTTGCTATTGTTTTACCAGAAAATCTCTATTTGAATTACTAACTGAAAACCACTATAGGTACTCAAGGTACATATAAAGTCAAGCTTAGTATCAATAAGTTCTACTGAACTTTGAGCTGTGTGCCAAGGGATAGCACACCCTTTCTACAGCTCAAGCTAGGATCAGTAGGCCACAAACTAGTGTAGGTAGTACAACACTGCACAACACTAGAATGTCCTTAAGGGATGGACCCAGTGGATCCACCCAGCTTCAGTATAAGGACATGACTTTCTTTGACTTGAAAGCCATGTGTGCTGAGAGGCACCTGAAGATAGGACAGAGTCCCTCCACACTACACCTGATAGATCTGCTGACAGCAGATGATCTTAGATTAGCTCTAGGAGCTAATGGGTCTGAATCAGGGGGTGGGTCAATTACAGTGTCTGGGTCAGATGATGAACATCAAGTTGACCAAGACTCTGTGATTGTAGGGCCAGGCCCCAAAGGGTCTGAAAAGGACAGAGGAATTCTCCCTAAGAGAACTGACACAGTGGAGGAGAGGCACAGGTCCCTTTCTAGGGACTCTGACCGCTCCTATCACTCTGGCAGAGAATTTGTCCAGCAGAGGAACTCCTACTTCCCAAGAAGAGAGACCTCCTCTGAAAGACTGTGCAAACTGCTGCAGTATGAGGAAGCAAGATTTGCCCTCAAACCAAGCAGTTGGCATTAGACAGAGAAGCCTTTGAGCTCCAGAGAGCTTCTAGAAAAGAGGGGTTAGAACCCCCTGGTGGCAGCAACAGTGTCCCTAGAGGCAGGGAATATATTCCAGACCATAGGAACCTGAGCAAGGTTGTTCCTCCCTACCAGAGTGGGGATGATATCCATAAGTGGATAACTGCTATGGAGAGGGCCTGTAGAGTACAACAGGTCCCCCAAAAGCAGTGGGCAGCAATCTTGTGGCTCTCCTTTTCAGATAAAGGTAGAGACAAGCTCCTCACTGTTACAGAAGAGGATGCTGATGACTATGAAGTCCTCAAGAGTGCACTGATAGATGGGTTTGGCTTAACCACTGAGCAGTACAGGTTGAAGTTCAGAGACACCCAGAAGGCACAGACTCAGGACTGGACTGACTTTGTAGATTGTGCAACCAAGGCTCTGGAGGGTTGGCTGGTTGGCAGTAGGGTTACTGATTTCAAGGGATTGTATAATCTAATGATGAGAGAACAGATCCTTAATAATTGCCAGAGCCAGTTGTTGCATCAATACCTGGTGGACTCCGATCTGACCTCTCCCCAAGAATTGGGAAAGAAGGCAGACAAGTGGGTCAGAACCAGGGTGAGGCAGAAAACCCAGAACCAAGGGGGTGACACCAAGAAGCAGGATTCTAAGGGCTCTGAGAAAGGTGGGGATAAGTCAACAGACCAGAAGTCTTCACAAGGGCCCCAAAAATCTGCATCTGGTGGGGAGTCACAATCCAACAAGGGAAAAGGCCAAAAGAAGCCCTGGTGCAAATCTGTAAACAGAAAGGGCACTGGACTTCTGACTGTAACAAGTCCAAAGACCAAACCACCACCACTCCTGCCCCTAAGGCAACTGTTCCCCCTAGTCCAGCTACTGGTGGAGGTGGTACACAGAAGAAGGGTGTAGTAGGGTTGACCCTGGGTTCTGAAGTGGACGCTGACCTAGTCAGAGTACCCACTCAGGCAATGCTGATTTGTGATGGAGACATTGACATGTCCTTCCTAGTAAGCCCCAGTATTCTGGGCAAATACAAACAGCAGCCTGTAATAAATGGCAAACAGGCTTTGGCATTTAGGGACACAGGGGCTAGTGTCACCATGGTGGCAGAGGATCTTGTGGACCCTGGACAGATCATCCTGGGCGAAATGTACCAGGTGACCAATGCAAGCAATGTCAGGACCAACCATAGTCTGGCAGTTGTGAATTTCTCCTGGGGAGGGGTAACTGGCCTCAAGAAGGTTGTAGTCAGTGCAGACCTCCCTGTAGAATGTCTATTGGGCAATGATCTAGAAACTTCAGCCTGGTCTGAAGTAGAGTTATGGACTCATGCTGAGATGTTGGGCATCCCTGCAGAGGTATTTGCTGTGACCAGGTCACAAGCCAAAATGCATGACACTGAATCAGCTGTGGATCCTGAAATTATGGACCAGATGCTTCCCAAGAGGAGGAGCAGTAGGGTTAAGGCAGTGCCTTCCCCTCTGTCTCAGATCACAGATTCCCCTCCCCAGGGAGGAGGAGCAGACCCTGAAGAAGGAACTGCCCCAGAGGAACTTGAGCCTGACCAGGTTGAGTTCTTGGGGGCAGGGGGCCCTTCTAGGGAAGATCTGAGTAAGGAGCAACAGTGCTGCCCCTCTCTTGAACCCCTCAGACAGCAGGCTGCTGCTGAGGCTGCTGGGAGTGCTAGTGGGTCCCATAAAGTTTATTGGGATGAGGGACTCCTATATTCTGAAGGTGGAGATCCAGCCCCTGGAGCCACCAGGAGGTTGGTAATACCTCAGAAGTTTAGGGGTTCCTCTTGACCCTAGCACATGACATCCCTTTAGCAGGTCACTTGGGCCAAAACAAGACCTGGGACAGGCTTGTTCCACATTTTCATTGGCCACATATGTCAGAGGACACAAAGGAGTTTTGTCGCTCCTGTGTCACATGCCAAGCCAGTGGCAAGGCAGGTGGCACCACAAAGGCCCCCTGATACCACTACCTGTGGTGGGGGTACCCTTTGAAAGGGTAGGGATTGACATTGTTGGTCCCCTTGACCCTCAAACTGCATCTGGGCACAGATTTATCCTGGTGGTAGTGGATCATGACACCAGGTACCCAGAGGCAATTCCCCTGAGGACCACCACAGCCCCTGTGGTGGCAAGAGCCCTCATTGGAGTTTTCTCCAGAGTGGGTTTCCCAAAGGAGGTCATCTCTGACAGAGGTACCAACTTCATGTCAGGATATCTGAAAGCAATGTGGAAGGAGTGTGGTGTGACTTATAAGTTCACCACCCCTATCACCCACAATGCAATGGTTTGGTTGAACGCTTCAACAAAACCCTTAAGGGAATGATTAAAGGACTCCCAGAGAAGCTTAGGCGGAAATGGGACCTTCTTCTTCCCTGCCTGTTGTTTGCCTACAGAGAGGTTCCACAGAAGGGGGTTGGTTACAGCCCAATGTGAGAAGTTGGCCTGGCATATGCTGTCCACTAATTATAGTGGGCACCTTGCACCAGTCCAAATAACCCCTAATTGGAGATAGGTTAAAGACAACCTTTATTAAAAGCTATCCTAGTGGTAGCTATGGAGAGCAGCCTTCAGGCTAAGTCTTGAAGGAATGTAAAGCAGCTTGTTTTACCAGTCTATAATCTCTTGAGTGACCAAATGAAAGAGGACCACACCCGGTATATATTCAAAATATATGTATTTATTACTAAACACACCCCTCTAGTCTCTTTATGAGGCTAGAGTTCAAGTACATAAATTATAAGTTAGTTATCTACAGTAATAGCACAAATACACGTTTGAGCCCCAGGGGCGTACCAAACCATATACCAATAAAGTGGTATAAGAACCACGACTGAGCTAGACACAAGGCCTAGAGCCTGTAGAAGTGCTTGGACCGCAAGGAACCACCCAAGGCAGTGACACAGGGGACCCACGGGGGACGCGTGCAGTGTATGAACACAGCCGCGAACCACCGTTAACTTCTATGGGGAAAGTCGCGCTTAGAATTTAAAAGAAAAGGGACACTTAGAGGAGGACTTGGAGCAAACCCTTTGAGAACTAGGCTGTTCTAGTGTCAATACCCACGGGAGCACCGGAGTACTCGAGTTACCTCACCCAGGGGAGCCGGGTGCATAGGTGTCTTTCGGGGTCGGATTTCGTCGTCGCTTTCAATGGCGATCTGCTGCAAAGTGCTGCTGGCGGCCAAGTCGAAAGTGTTCGAGTGGATCCAAAGGTGGATCGAAGATCTGAAGAACCTGAAAGCAGAGGGGACAGAGTCTGGGTCACTAGCCAGTGACCAGGAAGGCGATGAGCAGATGCCCACTGATGTCGAGTGCTTCAGGTAGCTTGACAGTTGTCTTGACTCTTCAGCCGCGAGGTCCAGGAGGCGTCGACGATGACCAGGAGCTGGATTTGAGCTGCCCACAACGTCTGTCGATTGCAGGGGTGTCAGCGACTGGATTGGACCCAACAAGCCTTGGCAACAGCAAGTCTCGTGGAAATGGAAGAAGGACGATGTTGCAGACCAGCAAGGTCTGGGGGACTCACCCAGCAAAGATAAGTCAGGGCACGCCTGGAGCAACCAGGGAGCCCAAGCAGAAAAAGATTGGCCTTCGGGAGGGCCTATTAGCCAACGGACTAGCGACCGCGAAGGAGCCTCGAGACGATGCACGTGGAGCTGGCTCACAGGACACTCGTAGAGTGGAGGCCAGTGATCTTCGGTGCAGTTGGTGCTGGAGGCTGCGGCTACTCGAAGCACGACTTCGTGGGAGACCCAGAAGAGGATGCACTTGCAAATGCATTTGGTGTCCAGGGGTCACGGTTCCACATTACCCACGACAGCTACGGGACTCAGCTTTGCTGGGGACTCAGGGCAGCCTCGGGGAAGTCTGGAAATCTACCTCTGGTGATGCAAAGACTTCGGCGTCCGACGGGAGCTTCAGCGATGCAGACCGGACAATTGCTTCTTTGGTGCCTGCCAAGCAGGGGAGTCACTCCTTGACCCCAAGGGAGATTCTTCAGTCCTCTAATCTTGAAGTAGAGCATCGAAGGTCCAGGATTCTGTATCAGAGTTTCGTCCAGGTAAATCTAAAGTCCTAAGGACTGGGGTCCCCTACTTATACTAAGGTAGGGGGTTGGACATACTCTGTGGCCGCACCTATGGGAGGGCCAGGGCAGAGGGGTGGTTACACCCCTTTCCCTTTGTCCAGTTTTGCGCCAGAGCAGGGGCTGGAAGCCCCTGAGCCGGTTTGGACTGGGGTATGCACAGGGACACCAAGTGTGCCCCCAGTGCAGGATTTCAAAGCACACGAGAGTGCTCCCGCCCAGCCCCAATACACACTATCCTGTCTGGGGAGGTAGTCACACCTCCCTGGGACAGGAAACCTATTGTCCAGGCCTCCCCTGCCAGAGTTTCGGTCAGCAGCAGGAGGCCAGACTCGTGTCTGTGGCAGCAGCATCCATTTTGTGATGCCAGGGCTCTGGAAAGTCAGTACCGGGTATACCGGTGTGTACATGTCGTTCCCTCTAGAAGGGTGGAATGCTACTCCCGCCACCAGAACTGGCGGGGGGGTAGTATTCCAAGATGTTTGACACCAAACACGACATGTTTCCGTGCAGCCATCCCAAAGTTAGCATTTAACGCGAGGTTATAATGCGCTTAAGAGTATATGGTCAGGCTGCACTACAAACAGCATCAGAGAAGGGTCTCCGAACGCTGCAGAGGGGCCCTGCTCATGCAGGGCCACCCTCTCACATAGGAACCACGCACTCTGCCTTCAGGATTGATAAGGCCTGCCATAGGAGTGACTTATAGGTTTATATGTGTGTATGTATGTAGTGATATAGGTAGCCTATATCACAGTAAGGGGTGCATGCACCACCTTACCCAGGCTGCAGTAGCAGACCTGTGGTGTCATTTTGGATGGCCTTCCAGGGGTGGCACAATACATGCTGCAGCCCCTGGTAGGCCTCTGAGGTACCTATGCCCTGGGTACATAGTATACCATATACTAGGGACTTATAAGGGCACTCAGATTCCAATCAGAGATGTGCCTAAGGCACATGGAAACCATTTTAGAGAGGAAGCAGCTAGGCTGGGGTTCTGATTAGCAGGGCCCCAGCCAGACTAAGGTCGAAAAACAGTGAAGCATCAGCAAAAAGTGGGGGTACCCACGTGAGGCAGATCCTACTCTCCTACACAACCCCCCCCCCCCCAAACATAGGGACATTAAACTAACCTTGCCCAGTTAAGTCTTCATGTTCTAAGTGGAAGTACCTAGAGAGTCCATCTGCATTGGCATGGTTACTCCCAGGTCTATGTTCCACTGTGAAGTCCATCCCCTGTAGGGAAATGGACCACCTAAGCAGTTTGGGGTTTTCACCCTTCATTTGTTTTAGCCATAAGAGGGGCTTATGGTCTGTTTGAACAAGGAAGTGAGTACCAAACAAGTATGGCCTCAACTTCTTCAGAGCCCAGACCACAGCAAAGGCCTCCCTCTCAATGGCTGACCAACGTTTCTCTCTAGGGGTCAGCATTCTGCTAATAAAAGCTACTGGCTGATCCTGACCTTCATCATTCAATTGTGACAGTACAGCCCCTACCCCCAATTCAGATGCATCAGTTTGAACAATGAACTTCTTGGAGTAATCAGGACTCTGTAGAATGGGAGCAGTGCACATGGCCTGCTTCAGGTCATCAAATGCCTTTTGACAGCTAACTGTCCACTGAACCTTTTTGGGCATTTTCTTGGAAGTTAAGTCATTCAGGGGTGTCACTATTGATCCATACCCCTTGACAAATCTCCTATAGTACCCAGTCAGGCCTAAGAAGGCTCTCACCTGAGTTTGGGTAGTTGGAGCAGTCCAGTCCATGATGGTCTGGATCTTGCTCTGCAGTGGTTGAACCTGGCCTCCACCCACAAGGTGGCCCAGGTACACAACCTGACTCTGCCCTATCTGGCACTTGGTGGCCTTGATAGTCAGGCCTGCTTTCTGCAGGGCCTGTAAAACATTTCTGAGGTGGACCAGGTGATCCTCCCAGGTGGAGCTAAAGACAGCAATATCATCTAGATATGCTGCACTATAGGCTTCCAGACCTGTAAGGACTGTATTCACCAACCTCTGAAAAGTAGCAGGTGCATTCTTCAGACCAAAGGGCATCACCACAAATTGATAATGCCCACTAGGGGTTGAGAATGCTGTCTTTGGCTTTGCATCATCAGCTAGTCTGATCTGCCAGTAGCCAGCTGTCAGGTCAAATGTGCTTAGATACTTGGCTGAGGCCAAAGTGTCTATTAGCTCATCTGCCCTTGGTATTGGATGGGCATCAGTCCTAGTGACTGCATTGAGACCCCTGTAGTCCACACAAAACCTCATCTCTCTTTTCCCACCATTGGTGTGAGGTTTTGGCACAAGGACCACTGGACTAGCCCAAGGGCTATCTGAGGGTTCAATAACTCCCAAATCCAACATCTTCTGGACTTCTGTCCTGATACAGTCCCTGACATGGTCAGGTTGCCTATAAATCTTATTTTTAATAGGCAGACTATCCCCAGTGTCCACTTCATGAGTGCACCAGGTAGTCTGACTGGGTGTCAGTGAGAATATGTGTCTGAACTGATTGAGCACCTGTCTGCAATCAGTCTGCTGCTGGGTAGTGAGGCTGCCTGCCAAGGCTACACCATCCACTGACCCATCACCAGGGTTCTGTGAGAGCAGGTCAGGGAGTGGGTCACTCTCTTCCTCCTGTCCCTTTTCAGTAGCCATGAGCAAGCCCATGTCTGCCCTGTCCACATATGGTTTTAACCTGTTGACATGGAGAACCCTGTGGGGACTCCTGGGTGTTCCTAGGACTACTAAGTAGGTAACCTCACCCCTCTGTTCAACAATGGTATGGGGTCCACTCCATTTGTCTTGGAGAGCTGCTGGGGCCACTGGCTCCAACACCCACACCTTCTGTCCTGGCTGGTAAACAGTCGGTACAGCCTTTGGGTCATGCCAGGCTTTTTGAAGTTCCTGGCTAGCCTCAAGGTTTTTAGTTGCCTTTTTCAAATACTCAGCCATCCGGGAGCGGAGACCAAGTACGTAGTCCACTATGTCTTGCTTTGGGGGCTTGAGAGGTAACTCCCATCATTCCTTCACCAAGCACTATTGACCCCTGACAGGGTGACCAAACAAAAGTTCAAAAGGGCTGTAGCCAACCCCCTTTTGAGTCACCTCCCTGTACGCAAATAAAAGGCAGGGCAAGAGTATGTCCCATCTTCGCTTAAGCTTTTCTGGGAGCCCTTTAATCATGCCCTTCAAGGTTTTGTTGAATCTCTCAACTAAACCATTGCATTGTGGGTGATAGGGTGTGGTGAACTTGTAAGTCACTCCACACTCCTTCCACATTGCTTTTAAGTATCCAGACAATAAGTTTGCACCCCTGTCTGATACAACCTCCTTAGGGAAGCCCACTCTTGAGAAAATTCCCAGGAGGGCCCTTGCCACCACAGGTGCTGTAGTGGTCCTAAGGGGAATAGCCTCTGGGTACCTGGTGGCATGATCCACTACCACCAGGATAAACCTGTGCCCAGATGCTGTTTGAGGATCCATGGGACCAACAATGTCAATCCCCACCCTTTCAAAGGGAACCCCCACCACAGGTAGTGGTATCAGGGGGCCTTTGTAGTGCCACCTGCCTTGCCACTGGCCTGGCAGGTTACACAGGATCGACAAAACTCCTTGGTGTCTTCAGACATGTGGGGCCAGTGAAAGTGAGGGACAATTCTGGCCCAAGTCTTGTTCTGGCCCAGGTGACCTGCTAAGGGAATATTATGGGCTAGGGTCAATAGGAAGCCCCTGAACTTCAGAGGTATAACCAACCTCCTGGTAGTACCAGGCTTGGGGTCTCTACACTCTGAGTACAAGAGTCCATCATCCCAATACACAGTATGGGGACCACTAGCTTTCCCAGCAGCCTCAGCAGCAGCTTGCTGTCTGAGGGGTTCAAGAGAGGGGCAGCTCTGCTGCTCCTGGCTCAGATCTGCCCTGGAAGGTCCCCCTGTCCCCAAGAACTCAACCTGGTCAGGTTCAAGCTCCTCTGGGACAGTTCCTTCCTCAGGACTGAGATCATCCCCCTCAAGGGACTGATCTTCCTTCTGAGGCAAGGGGGAAGGCACTGCCTTTACCCTACTACTCCTCTTCTTGGAGGGCACTTGGTCCATTATTCCAGAATCCAAGGCCTGTTCAGTGCTAGACATTTTGGCTTGTGACCTGGTCACAGCAAACACATCTGCAGGGATCCCCAGCATTTCTGCATGGGTCCTGAGCTCCACTTCTACCCAAGCTGAAGTTTCTAAGTCATTGCTGTGAGAAGTTGGCCTGGCATATGCTGTCCACTAATTATAGTGGGCACCTTGCACCAGTCCAAACAACCCCTTATTGGAGATAGGTTAAAGACAACCTTTATTGAAAGCTATCCTAGTGGTAGCTATGGAGAGCAGCCTTCAGGCTAAGTCTTGAAGGAATGTAAAGCAGCTTGTTTTACCAGTCTATAATCTCTTGAGTGACCAAATGAAAGAGGACCACACCAGGTATATATTCAAAATATATGTATTTATTACTAAACACACCCCTCTAGTCTCTTTATGAGGCTAGAGTTCGAAATACATACGTTACGAGTTAGTTATCTACAGTAATAGCACAAATACACGTTTGAGCCCCAGGGCGTACCAAACCATATACCAATAAAGTGGTATAAGAACCACGACTGAGCTAGACACAAGGCCTAGAGCCTGTAGAAGTGCTTGGACCACAAGGAACCACCCAAGGCAGTGACACAGGGGACCCACGGGGGACGCGTGCAGTGTATGAACACAACTGCGAACCACCGTTAACTTCTATGGGGAAAGTCGCGATTAGAATTTAAAAGAAAAGGGACACTTAGAGGAGGACTTGGAGCAAACCCTTTGAGAACTAGGCTGTTCTAGTGTGAATACCCACGGGAGCACCGGAGTACTCGAGTTACCTCACCCAGGGAAGCCGGGTGCATAGGTGTCTTTCGGGGTCGGGTTTCGTCGTCGCTTTCAATGGCGATCTGCTGCAAAGTGCTGCTGGCGACCAAGTCGAAAGTGTTCGGGTGGATCCAAAGGTGGATCGAAGATCTGAAGAACCTGAAAGCAGAGAGGACAGAGTCTGGGTCACTAGCCAGTGGCCAGGAAGGCGATGAGCAGATGCCCACCGATGTCGAGTGCTTCAGGTAGGTTGATGGTTGTCTTGACTCTTCAGCCACGAGGTCCAGGAGGCGTCGACGACAACCAGGAGCTGGATTCCAGCTGCTCCACGACGTCTATCGATTACAGGGGTGTCGACGACCGGATTGGACCCAACAAGCCTTGGCAACGGCAAGTCTCGTGGAAATAGAAGAAGGACGATGTTGCAGACCTGCAAGGTCTGGGAGACTCACCCAGCAAGGATAAGTCAGGGCACACCTGGAGCAACCAGGGAGCCCAAGCAGAAAATGATTGGCCTTCAGGAGGGCCTACTAGCCAACGGACTAACGACCACGAAGGAGCCTCGAGACGATGCACGTGGAGCTGGCTCACAGGACACTCGTGGAGTGGAGGCCAGTGATCTTCGGTGCAGTTGGTGCTGGAGGCTAGGGCTACTTGGACTCCAAAGCACGACTTCGTGGGAGACCCAGAAGAGGATGCACTTGCAAATGCGTTTGGTGTCCAGGGGTCACAG
Organism: Calotriton arnoldi; assembly: GCA_963921515.1. Classification (NCBI taxonomy): domain Eukaryota; kingdom Metazoa; phylum Chordata; class Amphibia; order Caudata; family Salamandridae; genus Calotriton; species Calotriton arnoldi. The sequence goes on along the minus strand of CAWUFW010000100.1, from coordinate 6,173,025 downwards.
TTCCACATTACCCACGACAGCTATGGGCCTCAGCTTTGCTGGGGTCTCAGGGCAGCCTCGGCGAAGTCTGGAAATTTACCTCTGGTGATGCAAAGACTTCGGCATCCGACGGGAGCTTCAGCGATGCAGACCGGACAATTGCTTCTTTGGTGCCTGCCAAGCAGGGGAGTCACTCCTTGACCCCAAGGGAGATTCTTCAGTCCTCTAATCTTGAAGTAGAGCGTCGAAGGTCCAGGATTCTGTGTCAGAGTTTCGTCCAGGTAAATCTAAAGTCCTAAGGACTGGGTTCCCCTACTTATACTAAGGTAGGGGGTTGGACATACTCTGTGGCCCCACCTATGGGAGGGCCAGGGCAGAGGGGTGGTTACACCCCTTTCCCGTTGTCCAGTTTCGCGCCAGAGCAGGGGCTGGAAGCCCCTGAGCCGGTTTGAACTGGGGTATGCACAGGGACACCAAGTGTGCCCCCAGTGCAGGATTTCAAAGCACCAGAGAGTGCTCCCGCCCAGCCCCAATACACACTATCCTGTCTGGGGAGGTGGTCACACCTCCCTGGGACAGGAAACCTATTGTCCAGGCCTCCCCTGCCGGAGTTTCGGTCAGCAGCAGGAGGCCAGACTCGTGTCTGTGGCAGCGGCATCCATTTTGTGATGCCAGGGCTCTGGAAAGTCAGTACCGGGCATACCGGTGTGTACATGTCTTTCCCTCTAGAAGGGTGGAATGCTACCCCCTCCGCCAGAACTGGCGGGGGGGTAGTATTCCAAGATGTTTGACACCAAACACGACATGTTTCCGTGCAGCCATCCCAAAGTTAGCATTTAACGCGAGGTTATAATGCGCTTAAGAGTATATGGTCAGGCTGCACTACAAACAGCATCAGAGAAGGGTCTCCGAACGCTGCAGAGGGGCCCTGCTCATGCAGGGGCACCCTCTCACTTAGGAACCACGCACTCTGCCTTCAGGATTGATAAGGCCTGCCATAGGAGTGACTTATAGGTTTATATGTGTGTATGTATATAGTGATATAGGTAGCCTATATCACAGTAAGGGGTGCATGCACCACCTTACCCAGGCTGCAGTAGCAGACCTGTGGTGTCAGTTTGGATGGCCTTCCAGGGGTGGCACAATACATGCGGCAGCCCCTGGTAGGCCTCTGAGGTACCTATGCCCTGGGTACATAGTATACCATATACTAGGGACTTATAAGGGCACTCCAGATTCCAATCAGAGATGTGCCTAATGTGAGAAGTTGGCCTGGCATATGCTGTCCACTAATTATAGTGGGCACCTTGCACCAGTCCAAACAACCCCTTATTGGAGATAGGTTAAAGACAACCTTATTGAAAGCTATCCTAGTGGTAGCTATGGAGAGCAGCCTTCAGGCTAAGTCTTGAAGGAATGTAAAGCAGCTTGTTTTACCAGTCTATAATCTCTTGAGTGATCAAATGAAAGAGCACCACACCAGGTATATATTCAAAATATATGTATTTATTGCTAAACACACCCCTCTAGTCTCTTTATGAGGCTAGAGTTCGAAGTACATAAGTTATAAGTTATTTAAACACAGTAATAGCACAAATACACGTTTGGGCCCTAGGGGCGTACCAAACCATATACCAATAAAGTGGTATAAGAACCACGACTGAGCTAGACACTAGGCCTAGAGCCTCTAGAAGTGCTTGGACCACAAGGAACCACCCAAGGTAGTGACACAGGGGACCCACGGGGGACGCGTGCAGTGTAAATACACAGCCGCGAAACGCCGTTAACTTCTATGGAGAAAGTCGCGATTAGGAAATTAAAGAAAAGGGACACTTAAAGGAGGACTTGGAGCAAACCCTTTGAGAACTAGGTCGTTCTAGAGTCTCTACCCACGGGAGCACCAGAGTACTCTTGTTACCTCACCCAGGGAAGCCGGGTGCATAGGTGCCTTTCGGGGTCGGGTTTCGTCGTCGATTTGAATGGCGATCTGCTGCAAAGTGCTGCTGGCGACCAAGTGGAAAGTGTCCGGGTGGATCCAAGAGTGGATCGGAGATCTGAAGAACCTGAAAGCAGAGGGGACAGAGTCTGGGTCACTAGCCAGTGACCAGGAAGGCGATGAGCGGATGCCCACCGATGTCGAGTGCTTCAGGTAGGTTGACAGTCATCTTGACTCTTCAGCCACGAGGTCCAGGAGGCGTTGTCGGCCACCAGGAGCAGGATTCAGGCTGGTACACGATGTCTGTCGAGTGCTGAGGTGTCGGCAACTTGATTGGACCCAACAAGCCTTGGCAACGGCAAGTCTTGCTGTAGATTAAGAATGACGATGATGCAGACCAGCAAGGGCTGAGGAACTCACCCAGCAAGGGTAAGTGAGGGCAAGCCTGGAGCAACCAGGGAGCCCAAGAAAAGAAGAATTGGCCTTCGTGAAGGGCTACTAGCCAATGGGCTAGCGACCACGAAGGAGCCTCAAGACGGTGCACGTGGAGCTGGCTCACAGGACACTCGTGGAGTGGAGGCCAGTGATCTTCGGTGCAGTTGGTGCTGGAGGCTAGGGCTACTAGGAGCCCAAAGCACGACTTCGTGAGATACCCAGAAGAGGATGCACTAGCAAATGCGTGCGGTGTCCAGGGGTCACGGTTCCACGTTACCCACGACAGCTACGGGCCTCAGCTTTCCTGGGGACTCAGTGCAGCCTCGGGGAAGTCTGGAAATCCACCTCTGGTGATGCAAAGACTTCAGCGTCCAACGGGAGCTTAGGCGATGCAGACCGGACAATTGCTTCTTTGGTGCCTGCCAAGCAGGGGAGTCACTCCTTGACCCCAAGGGAGATTCTTCTGTCCTCTAGTCTTGAGTAGAGTGTCGAAGGTCCAGGATTCAGTGTCAGAGTTTCATCCAGGGATAATCTAAAGTCCTAAGGACTGGGTTCCTATACTTATACTAAGTTTAGGGGTTGGACTACTCTGTGGCCCCACCTATGGGTGGGTCAGGGCAGAGGGGTGGCTACACCCCTTTCCCTTTGTCCAGTTCGCACCAAAGCAGGGGCTGCAAGCCCCTGATCCGGTTTGAACTGGGGTATGCACAGGGACACCAAGTGTGCCCCCAGTGCAGGACTTCAAAGCACCCGAAAGTGCTCCCGCCCAGCCCCAATACACACTATCCTGTCTGGGGAGGTGGTCACACCTCCCTGGGACAGGAAACCTATTGTCCAGGCCTCCCCTGCCGGAGTTTCGTCCAGCAGCAGGAGGCCAGACTTGTGTCTGTGGCAGCAGCATCCATTTTGTGATGCCAGGGCTTTAGAAAGAAGTTACCGGCCAGGCCAGGGTTAACATGTCTCTCCCTCTAGAAGGGTGGAATGCTACCCCCGCTGCCAGAATTGGCGGGGGGTAGTATTCCAAGATGTTTGACACCAAACACGACATGTTTCGGTGCAGCCATTCCAAAGTTAGCATTTAACGCGAGGTTATAATGCGCTTAAGAGTATATGGTCAGGCTGCACTACAAACAGCATCAGAGAAGGGTCTCCGAATGCTGCAGAGGGGCCCTGCTCATGCAGGGGCACCCTCTCACATAGGAACCACGCACTCTGCCTTCAGGATTGATAAGGCCTGCCATAGGAGTGACTTATAGGTTTATATGTGTGTATGTATATAGTGATATAGGTAACCTATATCACAGTAAGGAGTGCATGCACCACCTTACCCAGGCTGCAGTAGCAGACCTGTGGTGTCAGTTTGGATGGCCTTCCAGGGGTGGCACAATACATGCTGCAGCCCCTGGTAGGCCTCTGAGGTACCTATGCCCTGGGTACATAGTATACCATATACTAGGGACTTATAAGGGCACTCCAGATTCCAATCAGTGATGTGCCTAAGGCACATGGAAACCATTTTAGAGAGGAAGCAGCTAGGCTGGGGTTCTGATTAGCAGGGCCCCAGCCAGACTAAGGTCGAAAAACAGTGAAGCATCAGCAAAAAGTGGGGGTACCCATGTGAAGCAGATCCTACTCTCCTACACAACCCCCCCAAACGTAGGGACATTAAACTAACCTTGCCCAGTTAAGTCTTCATGTTCTAAGTGGAAGTACCTAGAGAGTCCATCTGCATTGGCATGGTTACTCCCAGGTCTATGTTCCACTGTGAAGTCCATCCCCTGTAGGGAAATGGACCACCTAAGCAGTTTGGGGTTTTCACCCTTCATTTGTTTTAGCCATAAGAGGGGCTTATGGTCTGTTTGAACAAGGAAGTGAGTACCAAACAAGTATGGCCTCAACTTCTTCAGAGCCCAGACCACAGCAAAGGCCTCCCTCTCAATGGCTGACCAACGTTTCTCTCTAGGGGTCAGCCTTCTGCTAATGAAAGCTACTGGCTGATCCTGACCTTCTTCATTCAATTGTGACAGTACAGCCCCTACCCCCAATTCAGATGCATCAGTTTGAACAATGAACTTCTTGGAGTAATCAGGACTCTGTAGAATAGGAGCAGTGCACATGGCCTGCTTCAGGTCATCAAATGCCTTTTGACAGCTAACTGTCCACTGAACCTTTTTGGGCATTTTCTTAGAAGTTAAGTCATTCAGGGGTGTCACTATTGATCCATACCCCTTGACAAATCTCCTATAGTACCCAGTCAGGCCTAAGAAGGCTCTCACCTGAGTCTGGGTAGTGGGAGCAGTCCAGTCCATGATGGTCTGGATCTTGCTCTGCAATGGTTGAACCTGGCCTCCACCCACAAGGTGCCCCAGGTACACAACTTGACTCTGCCCTATCTGGCACTTAGTGGCCTTGATAGTCAGGCCTGCCTTTTGCAGGGCCTGTAAAACATTCCTGAGGTGGACCAGGTGATCCTCCCAGGTGGAGCTAAAGACAGCAATATCATCTAGATATGCTGCACTATAGGCTTCCAGACCTGTGAGGACTGTATTCACCAACCTCTGAAAAGTGGCAGGTGCATTCTTCAGACCAAAGGGCATCACCACAAATTGATAATGCCCACTAGGGGTTGAGAATGCTGTTTTTGGCTTTGCAGCATCAGCTAGTCTGATCTGGCAGTAGCCAGCTGTCAAGTCAAATGTGCTTAGATACTTGGCTGAGGCCAAAGTGTCTATCAGCTCATCTGCCCTTGGTATTGGATGGGCATCAGTCCTAGTGACTGCATTGAGACCCCTGTAGTCCATATAAAACCTCATCTCTCTTTTTCCACCACTGGTGTGAGGTTTTGGCACAAGGACCACTGGACTAGCCCAAGGGCTAACTGAGGGTTCAATAACTCCCAACTCCAACATTTTCTGGACTTCAGTCCTGATACAGTCCCTGACATGGTCAGGTTGCCTATAAATCTTATTTTTAATAGGCAGACTGTCCCCAGTGTCCACTTCATGAGTGCACCAGGTGGTCTGACTGGGTGTCAGTGAAAACATGTGTCTAAACTGATTGAGCACCTGTCTACAATCAGTTTGCTGCTGGGTAGTGAGGCTGCCTGCCAAGGCTGCACCATCTACTGACGCATCGTCAGGGTTCTGTGAGAGCAGGTCAGGGAGTGGGTCACTCTCTTCCTCCTGCCCTTCATCAGTAGCCATGAGCAAGCCCATGTCTGCCCTGTCCACATATGGTTTTAACCTGTTGACATGGAGAACCCTGTGTGGACTCCTGGGTGTTCCTAGGTCTACTAAGTAGGTAACCTCACCCTTCTGCTCAACAATAGTGTGGGGTCCACTCCATTTGTCTTGGAGAGCTGCTGGGGCCACTGGCTCCAACACCCACACCTTCTGTCCTGGCTGGTAAACAGTCAGCACAGCCTTTTGGTCATGCCAGGCCTTTTGAAGTTCCTGGCTAGCCTCAAGGTTTTTAGTTGCCTTTTTCATATACTCAGCCATCCGGGAGCGGAGACCAAGTACATAGTCCACTATGTCTTGCTTTGGGGGCTTGAGAGGTAACTCCCATCCTTACTTCTCCAAGCACAGTGGACCCCTGACAGGGTGGCCAAATAAAAGTTCAAAAGGGCTGTAACCAACCCCCTTCTGAGGCACCTCCCTATATGCAAATAAAAGGCAGGGCAAGAGTATGTCCCATCTTCGCCTAAGCTTTTCTGGGAGCCCTTTAATCATGCCCTTCAAGGTTTTGTTGAATCTCTCAACTAAACCATTGCATTGTGGGTGATAGGGTGTGGTGAACTTGTAAGTCACTCCACACTCCTTCCACATTGCTTTTAAGTATCCAGACATAAAGTTAGCACCCCTGTCTGATACTACCTCCTTAGGAAAGCCCACTCTTGAGAAAATTCCCAGGAGGGCCCTTGCCACCACAGGTGCTGTAGTGGTCCTAAGGGGAATAGCCTCTGGGTACCTGGTGGCATGATCCACTACCACCAGGATAAACCTGTGCCCAGATGCTGTTTTGGGATCCATGGGACCAACAATGTCAATCCCCACCCTTTCAAAGGGCACCCCCACCACAGGTAGTGGTATCAGGGGGCCTTTGTAGTGCCACCTGCCTTGCCACTGGCCTGGCAGGTTACACAGGAGCGACAAAACTCCTTGGTGTCTTCAGACATGTGGGGCCAGTGAAAGTGAGGGACAATTCTGTCCCAAGTCTTGTTCTGGCCCAGGTGACCTGCCAAGGGAATATCATGGGCTAGGGTCAATAGGAAGCCCCTGAACTTCAGAGGTATAACCAACCTCCTGGTGGCACCAGGCTTGGGGTCTCTACACTCTGAGTACAGGAGTCCATCATCCCAATACACTGTATGGGGACCACTAGCTTTCCCAGCAGCCTCAGCAGCAGCTTGCTGTCTGAGGGGTTCAAGAGAGGGGCAGCTCTGCTGCTCCTGGCTCAAATCTGCCCTGGAAGGTCCCCCTGTCCCCAAGAACTCAACCTGGTCAGGTTCAAGCTCCTCTGGGACAGTTCCTTCCTCAGGACTGAGATCATCCCCCTCAAGGGACTGATCTTCCTTCTGAGCCAAGGGGAAGGCACTGCCTTTACCCTACTACTCCTCCTCTTGGAAGGCACTTGGTCCATTATTCCAGAATCCAAGGCCTGTTCAGTGCTAGACATTTTGGCTTGTGACCTGGTCACAGCAAACACATCTGCAGGGATCCCCAGCATTTCTGCATGGGTCCTGAGCTCCACTTCTGCCCAAGCTGAAGTTTCTAAGTCATTGCCAAGCAAGCATTCGACTGGTAGGTTTGCACTCACCACAACCTTCTTAAGGCCAGTTACCCCTCCCCAGGAGAAGTTAACAACTGCCAGAGTATGGTCTGTTCTGACGTTGCTAGCATTGGTCACTTGGTACATCTCACCAAGTATAACTTGCCCAGGATTCACAAGGTCTTGTGTCACCATGGTGACACTTGCCCCTGTGTCCCTAAATGCCAAAGCCTCTCGTCCATTGATTAAAGGCTGTTGTCTGTACTTGCCCAGATTACTGGGACTCACAGAGGAGGTCACATCCATGCCTCCATCACAGACTAACACAGCCTGAGTGAGTTCTCTGACTAGGTCAGAGCCCAACTCAGTACCCAGGGTCAACCCTACTAAACCCTTGGCTGGAGCACTCCACCACCAACTGTAACTGTACTAGGGGGAACAGGTGCCTTAGGGGCATTGGTGGGGGCTGGACTTGAGTCTTTGGACTTGGTGCAATCACTGGTCCAGTGGGTCTTTTGCTTACAGACCTTGCACCATGGTTTTCTTTGGCCTTTCCCTTTTGTAGACTGTGAATCCCCACCTGAAGAAGATTTTTGGGGGCCTGGTGAAGACTTTTGATCTTTACCCTTCTCCCCACCCTTATCAGAGTTCTTAGAATCTTGCTTCTTAGGGTCACCACCTTGGTTCTGTACCTTCTGCCTCACCCTGGTTCTGACCCATTTGTCTGCCTTCTTTCCCAATTCTTGGGGAGAGGTCAGATCAGAGTCCACCAGGTACTGATGCAACAGCTGATTTTGACAGTTATTAAGAATCTGCTCCCTCATTATCAGATTGTACAATCCTGTGAAGTCACACACCTTACTGCCCATCAACCAGCCTTCCAGAGCCTTAGCAGAACAATCCACATAGTCTACCCAGTCTTGAGTCTGTGCTTTTTGGGTATCTCTGAACTTCAACCTGTATTGTTCAGTTGTTAGGCCAAACCCATCAATAAGAGCACTCTTCAAGACCTTGTAATTATCAGCATCCTCTTCTCTTACAGTGAGGAGCTTGTCTCTACCTTTGTCTGCAAAGGAGAGCCACAAGATTGCTGCCCACTGCTCCTGAGGGACCTTCTGTACTTTACAGGCCCTCTCTAGAGCAGTTATCCATTTGTGGATGTCATCCCCACTCTGGTAGGGAGGGACAATCTTGCTCAGGTTTCTATGGTCATAAGACCTTTCCCTATCTCTAGGGACATGGCTGCCACCATGGGACTCTAGTCCCAACTTTCTTCTCTCTCTGTAGAGATCTAGGGACTCCCTGTCTATAGCCAGTTGCTGTTTTCTGAGTTCAAGCTGAGCTTCCTCATATTGAATCAGCCTCTTTCTTCTCTCATGAGAGGATTCCCTCCTATGAGAGGAGACAGAGGTCCCTATTGAGGTGCCAGAGTGGTTAGACTCCTGAGAAGGAGACCTAGACCTTCTGGGCACACTCACAATCCTTCCTGGGGGGACAAAGTGGAGGTCATCTTGAGCCTCCTCCTCATCCACAGGAGGAATTGGGTTATCCAGGTCAGGGTCATTGTCACCCTCCTGGTCAGTTCCAGAGGGGGGCTGGGGGTATTGCTACCCCTGGCCCCATCCTCATCTTCTGCCCCACCCTCTGCTCCTACCCCTTCAGTCCCTAAGGGCCTGCTGAGATCATAAGCCTCCAACATCTCTCTAAGATGTTGGGTGGTGGGACTTTGGCCTGTCTTCAGTTTCCTCAAGTTACATAATGCTCTCAATTCCAAGAATGGGAGTGTATCATACTTGGAGGGAAGAAGCCCAGGGGCTTCTGGCAAGGACTCACTGGGTCCTGGCTTTGAAGACATCACTAGTGAGGTGTGGTGTATGCACTACCTACTCTAGTGTGGCCTACTAAACTCTCTTGAGTTGTAGAAAGGGTGTGCTATCCCTTAACACACAACTCTAAGTTCAGTAGAACTTACTGTATTCTAAGCTTAATTTATATGTACCTTAGGTACCTTTAGTGGTTTTCAGTTGATCAATTCAATTGAGATTATCTGGTAAAACAATAGCAAGCTGGAATCCCACACGCTGCACACCAATGTGAGAAGTTGGCCTGGCATATGCTGTCCACTAATTATAGTGGGCACCTTGCACCAGTCCAAACAACCCCTTATTGGAGATAGGTTAAAGACAACCTTATTGAAAGCTATCCTAGTGGTAGCTATGGAGAGCAGCCTTCAGGCTAAGTCTTGAAGGAATGTAAAGCAGCTTGTTTTACCAGTCTATAATCTCTTGAGTGATCAAATGAAAGAGCACCACACCAGGTATATATTCAAAATATATGTATTTATTGCTAAACACACCCCTCTAGTCTCTTTATGAGGCTAGAGTTCGAAATACATAAGTTATAAGTTATTTAAACACAGTAATAGCACAAATACACGTTTGGGCCCTAGGGGCGTACCAAACCATATACCAATAAAGTGGTATAAGAACCACGACTGAGCTAGACACTAGGCCTAGAGCCTCTAGAAGTGCTTGGACCACAAGGAACCACCCAAGGTAGTGACACAGGGGACCCATGGGGGACGCGTGCAGTGTAAATACACAGACGCGAAACGCCGTTAACTTCTATGGAGAAAGTCGCGATTAAGAAATTAAAGAAAAGGGACACTTAAAGGAGGACTTGGAGCAAACCCTTTGAGAACTAGGTCGTTCTAGAGTCTCTACCCACGGGAGCACCGGAGTACTCTTGTTACCTCACCCAGGGAAGCCGGGTGCATAGGTGCCTTTCGGGGTCGGGTTTCGTCGTCGATTTGAATGGCGATCTGCTGCAAAGTGCTGCTGGCGACCAAGTGGAAAGTGTCCGGGTGGATCCAAGAGTGGATCGGAGATCTGAAGAACCTGAAAGCAGAGGGGACAGAGTCTGGGTCACTAGCCAGTGACCAGGAAGGCGATGAGCGGATGCCCACCGATGTCGAGTGCTTCAGGTAGGTTGACGGTCGTCTTGACTCTTCAGCCACGAGGTCCAGGAGGCGTTGTCGGCGACCAGGAGCAGGATTCGGGCTGGTACACGATGTCTGTCGAGTGCTGAGGTGTCGGCGACCGGATTGGACCCAACAAGCCTTGGCAACGGCAAGTCTCGATGTAGATGAAGAATGACGATGATGCAGACCAGCAAGGTCTGAGGAACTCACCCAGCAAGGGTAAGTGAGGGCAAGCCTGGAGCAACCAGGGAGCCCAAGAAGAAAAGGATTGGCCTTCGTGAAGGGCTACTAGCCAACGGGCTAGCGACCGCGAAGGAGCCTCGAGACGGTGCACGTGGAGCTGGCTCACAGGACACTCGTGGAGTGGAGGCCAGTGATCTTCGGTGCAGTTGGTGCTGGAGGCTAGGGCTACTCGGAGCCCAAAGCACGACTTCGTGGGAGACCCAGAAGAGGATGCACTAGCAAATGCGTGCGGTGTCCAGGGGTCACGGTTCCACGTTACCCACGACAGCTACGGGCCTCAGCTTTGCTGGGGACTCAGGGCAGCCTCGGAGAAGTCTGGAAATCCACCTCTGGTGATGCAAAGACTTCGGCGTCCGACGGGAGCTTAGGCGATGCAGACCGGACAATTGCTTCTTTGGTGCCTGCCAAGCAGGGGAGTCACTCCTTGACCCCAAGGGAGATTCTTCTGTCCTCTAGTCTTGAGTAGAGCGTCGAAGGTCCAGGATTCAGTGTCAGAGTTTCGTCCAGGGATAATCTAAAGTCCTAAGGACTGGGTTCCTATACTTATACTAAGTTTAGGGGTTGGACTACTCTGTGGCCCCACCTATGGGTGGGTCAGGGCAGAGGGGTGGCTACACCCCTTTCCCTTTGTCCAGTTCGCGCCAAAGCAGGGGCTGCAAGCCCCTGATCCGGTTTGAACTGGGGTATGCACAGGGACACCAAGTGTGCCCCCAGTGCAGGACTTCAAAGCACCCGAAAGTGCTCCCGCCCAGCCCCAATACACACTATCCTGTCTGGGGAGGTGGTCACACCTCCCTGGGACAGGAAACCTATTGTCCAGGCCTCCCCTGCCGGAGTTTCGTCCAGCAGCAGGAGGCCAGACTTGTGTCTGTGGCAGCAGCATCCATTTTGTGATGCCAGGGCTTTAGAAAGAAGTTACCGGCCAGGCCAGGGTTAACATGTCTCTCCCTCTAGAAGGGTGGAATGCTACCCCCGCCGCCAGAATTGGCGGGGGGTAGTATTCCAAGATGTTTGACACCAAACACGACATGTTTCGGTGCAGCCATTCCAAAGTTAGCATTTAACGCGAGGTTATAATGCGCTTAAGAGTATATGGTCAGGCTGCACTACAAACAGCATCAGAGAAGGGTCTCCGAACGCTGCAGAGGGGCCCTGCTCATGCAGGGGCACCCTCTCACATAGGAACCACGCACTCTGCCTTCAGGATTGATAAGGCCTGCCATAGGAGTGACTTATAGGTTTATATGTGTGTATGTATATAGTGATATAGGTAACCTATATCACAGTAAGGAGTGCATGCACCACCTTACCCAGGCTGCAGTAGCAGACCTGTGGTGTCAGTTTGGATGGCCTTCCAGGGGTGGCACAATACATGCTGCAGCCCCTGGTAGGCCTCTGAGGTACCTATGCCCTGGGTACATAGTATACCATATACTAGGGACTTATAAGGGCACTCCAGATTCCAATCAGTGATGTGCCTAAGGCACATGGAAACCATTTTAGAGAGGAAGCAGCTAGGCTGGGGTTCTGATTAGCAGGGCCCCAGCCAGACTAAGGTCGAAAAACAGTGAAGCATCAGCAAAAAGTGGGGGTACCCATGTGAAGCAGATCCTACTCTCCTACACAACCCCCCCAAACGTAGGGACATTAAACTAACCTTGCCCAGTTAAGTCTTCATGTTCTAAGTGGAAGTACCTAGAGAGTCCATCTGCATTGGCATGGTTACTCCCAGGTCTATGTTCCACTGTGAAGTCCATCCCCTGTAGGGAAATGGACCACCTAAGCAGTTTGGGGTTTTCACCCTTCATTTGTTTTAGCCATAAGAGGGGCTTATGGTCTGTTTGAACAAGGAAGTGAGTACCAAACAAGTATGGCCTCAACTTCTTCAGAGCCCAGACCACAGCAAAGGCCTCCCTCTCAATGGCTGACCAACGTTTCTCTCTAGGGGTCAGCCTTCTGCTAATGAAAGCTACTGGCTGATCCTGACCTTCTTCATTCAATTGTGACAGTACAGCCCCTACCCCCAATTCAGATGCATCAGTTTGAACAATGAACTTCTTGGAGTAATCAGGACTCTGTAGAATGGGAGCAGTGCACATGGCCTGCTTCAGGTCATCAAATGCCTTTTGACAGCTAACTGTCCACTGAACCTTTTTGGGCATTTTCTTAGAAGTTAAGTCATTCAGGGGTGTCACTATTGATCCATACCCCTTGACAAATCTCCTATAGTACCCAGTCAGGCCTAAGAAGGCTCTCACCTGAGTCTGGGTAGTTGGAGCAGTCCAGTCCATGATGGTCTGGATCTTGCTCTGCAAAGGTTGAACCTGGCCTCCACCCACAAGGTGGCCCAGGTACACAACCTGACTCTGCCCTATCTGGCACTTAGTGGCCTTGATAGTCAGGCCTGCCTTTTGCAGGGCCTGTAAAACATTCCTGAGGTGGACCAGGTGATCCTCCCAGGTGGAGCTAAAGACAGCAATATCATCTAGATATGCTGCACTATAGGCTTCCAGACCTGTGAGGACTGTATTCACCAACCTCTGGAAAGTGGCAGGTGCATTCTTCAGACCAAAGGGCATCACCACAAATTGATAATGCCCACTAGGGGTTGAGAATGCTGTTTTTGGCTTTGCAGCATCAGCTAGTCTGATCTGCCAGTAGCCAACTGTCAAGTCAAATGTGCTTAGATACTTGGCTGAGGCCAAAGTGTCTATCAGCTCATCTGCCCTTGGTATTGGATGGGCATCAGTCCTAGTGACTGCATTGAGACCCCTGTAGTCCACACAAAACCTCATCTCTCTTTTTCCACCACTGGTGTGAGGTTTTGGCACAAGGACCACTGGACTAGCCCAAGGGCTATCTGAGGGTTCAATAACTCCCAACTCCAACATTTTCTGGACTTCAGTCCTGATACAGTCCCTGACATGGTCAGGTTGCCTATAAATCTTATTTTTAATAGGCAGACTGTCCCCAGTGTCCACTTCATGAGTGCACCAGGTGGTCTGACTGGGTGTCAGTGAAAACATGTGTCTAAACTGATTGAGCACCTGTCTACAATCAGTTTGCTGCTGGGTAGTGAGGCTGCCTGCCAAGGCTACACCATCTACTGACCCATCGTCAGGGTTCTGTGAGAGCAGGTCAGGGAGTGGGTCACTCTCTTCCTCCTGCCCTTCATCAGTAGCCATGAGCAAGCCCATGTCTGCCCTGTCCACATATGGTTTTAACCTGTTGACATGGAGAACCCTGTGGGGACTCCTGGGTGTTCCTAGGTCTACTAAGTAGGTAACCTCACCCTTCTGCTCAACAATAGTGTGGGGTCCACTCCATTTGTCTTGGAGAGCTGCTGGGGCCACTGGCTCCAACACCCACACCTTCTGTCCTGGCTGGTAAACAGTCAGCACAGCCTTTTGGTCATGCCAGGCCTTTTGAAGTTCCTGGCTAGCCTCAAGGTTTTTAGTTGCCTTTTTCATATACTCAGCCATCCGGGAGCGGAGACCAAGTACATAGTCCACTATGTCTTGCTTTGGGGGCTTGAGAGGTAACTCCCATCCTTCCTTCACCAAGCACAGTGGACCCCTGACAGGGTGGCCAAACAAAAGTTCAAAAGGGCTGTAACCAACCCCCTTCTGAGGCACCTCCCTATATGCAAATAAAAGGCAGGGCAAGAGTATGTCCCATCTTCGCCTAAGCTTTTCTGGGAGCCCTTTAATCATGCCCTTCAAGGTTTTGTTGAATCTCTCAACTAAACCATTGCATTGTGGGTGATAGGGTGTGGTGAACTTGTAAGTCACTCCACACTCCTTCCACATTGCTTTTAAGTATCCAGACATAAAGTTAGCACCCCTGTCTGATACTACCTCCTTAGGAAAGCCCACTCTTGAGAAAATTCCCAGGAGGGCCCTTGCCACCACAGGTGCTGTAGTGGTCCTAAGGGGAATAGCCTCTGGGTACCTGGTGGCATGATCCACTACCACCAGGATAAACCTGTGCCCAGATGCTGTTTGGGGATCCATGGGACCAACAATGTCAATCCCCACCCTTTCAAAGGGCACCCCCACCACAGGTAGTGGTATCAGGGGGCCTTTGTAGTGCCACCTGCCTTGCCACTGGCCTGGCAGGTTACACAGGAGCGACAAAACTCCTTGGTGTCTTCAGACATGTGGGGCCAGTGAAAGTGAGGGACAATTCTGTCCCAAGTCTTGTTCTGGCCCAGGTGACCTGCCAAGGGAATATCATGGGCTAGGGTCAATAGGAAGCCCCTGAACTTCAGAGGTATAACCAACCTCCTGGTAGCACCAGGCTTGGGGTCTCTACACTCTGAGTACAGGAGTCCATCATCCCAATACACTGTATGGGGACCACTAGCTTTCCCAGCAGCCTCAGCAGCAGCTTGCTGTCTGAGGGGTTCAAGAGAGGGGCAGCTCTGCTGCTCCTGGCTCAGATCTGCCCTGGAAGGTCCCCCTGTCCCCAAGAACTCAACCTGGTCAGGTTCAAGCTCCTCTGGGACAGTTCCTTCCTCAGGACTGAGATCATCCCCCTCAAGGGACTGATCTTCCTTCTGAGCCAAGGGGAAGGCACTGCCTTTACCCTACTACTCCTCCTCTTGGAAGGCACTTGGTCCATTATTCCAGAATCCAAGGCCTGTTCAGTGCTAGACATTTTGGCTTGTGACCTGGTCACAGCAAACACATCTGCAGGGATCCCCAGCATTTCTGCATGGGTCCTGAGCTCCACTTCTGCCCAAGCTGAAGTTTCTAAGTCATTGCCAAGCAAGCATTCGACTGGTAGGTTTGCACTCACCACAACCTTCTTAAGGCCAGTTACCCCTCCCCAGGAGAAGTTAACAACTGCCAGAGTATGGTCTGTTCTGACGTTGCTAGCATTGGTCACTTGGTACATCTCACCAAGTATAACTTGCCCAGGATTCACAAGGTCTTGTGTCACCATGGTGACACTTGCCCCTGTGTCCCTAAATGCCAAAGCCTCTCGTCCATTGATTAAAGGCTGTTGTCTGTACTTGCCCAGATTACTGGGACTCACAGAGGAGGTCACATCCATGCCTCCATCACAGACTAACACAGCCTGAGTGAGTTCTCTGACTAGGTCAGAGCCCAACTCAGTACCCAGGGTCAACCCTACTAAACCCTTGGCTGGAGCACTCCCACCAACTGTAACTGTACTAGGGGGAACAGGTGCCTTAGGGGCATTGGTGGGGGCTGGACTTGAGTCTTTGGACTTGGTGCAATCACTGGTCCAGTGGGTCTTTTGCTTACAGACCTTGCACCATGGTTTTCTTTGGCCTTTCCCTTTTGTAGACTGTGAATCCCCACCTGAAGAAGATTTTTGGGGGCCTGGTGAAGACTTTTGATCTTTACCCTTCTCCCCACCCTTATCAGAGTTCTTAGAATCTTGCTTCTTAGGGTCACCACCTTGGTTCTGTACCTTCTGCCTCACCCTGGTTCTGACCCATTTGTCTGCCTTCTTTCCCAATTCTTGGGGAGAGGTCAGATCAGAGTCCACCAGGTACTGATGCAACAGCTGATTTTGACAGTTATTAAGAATCTGCTCCCTCATTATCAGATTGTACAATCCTGTGAAGTCACACACCTTACTGCCCATCAACCAGCCTTCCAGAGCCTTAGCAGAACAATCCACATAGTCTACCCAGTCTTGAGTCTGTGCTTTTTGGGTATCTCTGAACTTCAACCTGTATTGTTCAGTTGTTAGGCCAAACCCATCAATAAGAGCACTCTTCAAGACCTTGTAATTATCAGCATCCTCTTCTCTTACAGTGAGGAGCTTGTCTCTACCTTTGTCTGCAAAGGAGAGCCACAAGATTGCTGCCCACTGCTCCTGAGGGACCTTCTGTACTTTACAGGCCCTCTCTAGAGCAGTTATCCATTTGTGGATGTCATCCCCACTCTGGTAGGGAGGGACAATCTTGCTCAGGTTTCTATGGTCATAAGACCTTTCCCTATCTCTAGGGACATGGCTGCCACCATGGGACTCTAGTCCCAACTTTCTTCTCTCTCTGTAGAGATCTAGGGACTCCCTGTCTATAGCCAGTTGCTGTTTTCTGAGTTCAAGCTGAGCTTCCTCATATTGAATCAGCCTCTTTCTTCTCTCATGAGAGGATTCCCTCCTATGAGAGGAGACAGAGGTCCCTATTGAGGTGCCAGAGTGGTTAGACTCCTGAGAAGGAGACCTAGACCTTCTGGGCACACTCACAATCCTTCCTGGGGGGACAAAGTGGAGGTCATCTTGAGCCTCCTCCTCATCCACAGGAGGAATTGGGTTATCCAGGTCAGGGTCATTGTCACCCTCCTGGTCAGTTCCAGAGGGGGGGCTGGGGGTGTTGCTACCCCTGGCCCCATCCTCATCTTCTGCCCCACCCTCTGCTCCTACCCCTTCAGTCCCTAAGGGCCTGCTGAGATCATAAGCCTCCAACATCTCTCTAAGATGTTGGGTGGTGGGACTTTGGCCTGTCTTCAGTTTCCTCAAGTTACATAATGCTCTCAATTCCAAGAATGGGAGTGTATCATACTTGGAGGAAGAAGCCCAGGGGCTTCTGGCAAGGACTCACTGGGTCCTGGCTTTGAAGACATCACTAGTGAGGTGTGGTGTATGCACTACCTACTCTAGTGTGGCCTACTAAACTCTCTTGAGTTGTAGAAAGGGTGTGCTATCCCTTAACACACAACTCTAAGTTCAGTAGAACTTACTGTATTCTAAGCTTAATTTATATGTACCTTAGGTACCTTTAGTGGTTTTCAGTTGATCAATTCAATTGAGATTATCTGGTAAAACAATAGCAAGCTGGAATCCCACACGCTGCACACCAATGTGAGAAGTTGGCCTGGCATATGCTGTCCACTAATTATAGTGGGCACCTTGCACCAGTCCAAACAACCCCTTATTGGAGATAGGTTAAAGACAACCTTATTGAAAGCTATCCTAGTGGTAGCTATGGAGAGCAGCCTTCAGGCTAAGTCTTGAAGGAATGTAAAGCAGCTTGTTTTACCAGTCTATAATCTCTTGAGTGATCAAATGAAAGAGCACCACACCAGGTATATATTCAAAATATATGTATTTATTGCTAAACACACCCCTCTAGTCTCTTTATGAGGCTAGAGTTCGAAATACATAAGTTATAAGTTATTTAAACACAGTAATAGCACAAATACACGTTTGGGCCCTAGGGGCGTACCAAACCATATACCAATAAAGTGGTATAAGAACCACGACTGAGCTAGACACTAGGCCTAGAGCCTCTAGAAGTGCTTGGACCACAAGGAACCACCCAAGGTAGTGACACAGGGGACCCACGGGGACGCGTGCAGTGTAAATACACAGCCGCGAGACGCCGTTAACTTCTATGGAGAAAGTCGCGATTAGGAAATTAAAGAAAAGGGACACTTAAAGGAGGACTTGGAGCAAACCCTTTGAGAACTAGGTCGTTCTAGAGTCTCTACCCACGGGAGCACCGGAGTACTCTTGTTACCTCACCCAGGGAAGCCGGGTGCATAGGTGCCTTTCGGGGTCGGGTTTCGTCGTCGATTTGAATGGCGATCTGCTGCAAAGTGCTGCTGGCGACCAAGTGGAAAGTGTCCGGGTGGATCCAAGAGTGGATCGGAGATCTGAAGAACCTGAAAGCAGAGGGGACAGAGTCTGGGTCACTAGCCAGTGACCAGGAAGGCGATGAGCGGATGCCCACCGATGTCGAGTGCTTCAGGTAGGTTGACGGTCGTCTTGACTCTTCAGCCACGAGGTCCAGGAGGCGTTGTCGGCGACCAGGAGCAGGATTCGGGCTGGTACACGATGTCTGTCGAGTGCTGAGGTGTCGGCGACCGGATTGGACCCAACAAGCCTTGGCAACGGCAAGTCTCGATGTAGATGAAGAATGACGATGATGCAGACCAGCAAGGTCTGAGGAACTCACCCAGCAAGGGTAAGTGAGGGCAAGCCTGGAGCAACCAGGGAGCCCAAGAAGAAAAGGATTGGCCTTCGTGAAGGGCTACTAGCCAACGGGCTAGCGACCGCGAAGGAGCCTCGAGACGGTGCACGTGGAGCTGGCTCACAGGACACTCGTGGAGTGGAGGCCAGTGATCTTCGGTGCAGTTGGTGCTGGAGGCTAGGGCTACTCGGAGCCCAAAGCACGACTTCGTGGGAGACCCAGAAGAGGATGCACTAGCAAATGCGTGCGGTGTCCAGGGGTCACGGTTCCACGTTACCCACGACAGCTACGGGCCTCAGCTTTGCTGGGGACTCAGGGCAGCCTCGGGGAAGTCTGGAAATCCACCTCTGGTGATGCAAAGACTTCGGCGTCCGACGGGAGCTTAGGCGATGCAGACCGGACAATTGCTTCTTTGGTGCCTGCCAAGCAGGGGAGTCACTCCTTGACCCCAAGGGAGATTCTTCTGTCCTCTAGTCTTGAGTAGAGCGTCGAAGGTCCAGGATTCTGTGTCAGAGTTTCGTCCAGGGATAATCTAAAGTCCTAAGGACTGGGTTCCTATACTTATACTAAGTTTAGGGGTTGGACTACTCTGTGGCCCCACCTATGGGTGGGTCAGGGCAGAGGGGTGGCTACACCCCTTTCCCTTTGTCCAGTTCACGCCAAAGCAGGGGCTGCAAGCCCCTGATCCGGTTTGAACTGGGGTATGCACAGGGACACCAAGTGTGCCCCCAGTGCAGGACTTCAAAGCACCCGAAAGTGCTCCCGCCCAGCCCCAATACACACTATCCTGTCTGGGGAGGTGGTCACACCTCCCTGGGACAGGAAACCTAGTGTCCAGGCCTCCCCTGCCGGAGTTTCGTCCAGCAGCAGGAGGCCAGACTTGTGTCTGTGGCAGCAGCATCCATTTTGTGATGCCAGGGCTTTAGAAAGAAGTTACCGGCCAGGCCAGGGTTAACATGTCTCTCCCTCTAGAAGGGTGGAATGCTACCCCCGCCGCCAGAATTGGCGGGGGGTAGTATTCCAAGATGTTTGACACCAAACACGACATGTTTCGGTGCAGCCATTCCAAAGTTAGCATTTAACGCGAGGTTATAATGCGCTTAAGAGTATATGGTCAGGCTGCACTACAAACAGCATCAGAGAAGGGTCTCCGAACGCTGCAGAGGGGCCCTGCTCATGCAGGGGCACCCTCTCACATAGGAACCACGCACTCTGCCTTCAGGATTGATAAGGCCTGCCATAGGAGTGACTTATAGGTTTATATGTGTGTATGTATATAGTGATATAGGTAACCTATATCACAGTAAGGAGTGCATGCACCACCTTACCCAGGCTGCAGTAGCAGACCTGTGGTGTCAGTTTGGATGGCCTTCCAGGGGTGGCACAATACATGCTGCAGCCCCTGGTAGGCCTCTGAGGTACCTATGCCCTGGGTACATAGTATACCATATACTAGGGACTTATAAGGGCACTCCAGATTCCAATCAGTGATGTGCCTAAGGCACATGGAAACCATTTTAGAGAGGAAGCAGCTAGGCTGGGGTTCTGATTAGCAGGGCCCCAGCCAGACTAAGGTCGAAAAACAGTGAAGCATCAGCAAAAAGTGGGGGTTCCCATGTGAAGCAGATCCTACTCTCTTACACCTAAGGCACATGGAAACCATTTTAGAGAGGAAGCAGCTAGGCTGGGGTTCTGATTAGCAGGGCCCCAGCCAGACTAGAGTCGAAAAACAGTGAAGCATCAGCAAAGGTGGGGGTACCCATGTGAAGCAGATCCTACTCTCCTACACAACCCCCAAACGTAGGGACATTAAACTAACCTTGCCCAGTTAAGTCTTCATGTTCTAAGTGGAAGTACCTAGAGAGTCCATCTGCATTGGCATGGTTACTCCCAGGTCTATGTTCCACTGTAGAAGTCCATCCCCTGTAGGGAAATGGACCACCTAAGCAGTTTGGGGTTTTCACCCTTCATTTGTTTTAGCCATAAGAGGGGCTTATGGTCTGTTTGAACAAGGAAGTGAGTACCAAACAAGTATGGCCTCAACTTCTTCAGAGCCCAGACCACAGCAAAGGCCTCCCTCTCAATGGCTGACCAACGTTTCTCTCTAGGGGTTAGCCTTCTGCTAATGAAAGCTACTGGCTGATCCTGACCTTCATCATTCAATTGTGACAGTACAGCCCCTACCCCCAATTCAGATGCATCAGTTTGAACAATGAACTTCTTGGAGTAATCAGGACTCTGTAGAATGGGAGCAGTGCACATGGCCTGCTTTAGGTCATCAAATGCCTTTTGACAGCTAACTGTCCACTGAACCTTTTTGGGCATTTTCTTGGAAGTTAAGTCATTCAGGGGTGTCACTATTGATCCATACCCCTTGACAAATCTCCTATAGTACCCAGTCAGGCCTAAGAAGGCTCTCACCTGAGTCTGGGTAGTTGGAGCAGTCCAGTCCATGATGGTCTGGATCTTGCTCTGCAGTGGTTGAACCTGGCCTCCACCCACAAGGTGGCCCAGGTACACAACCTGAC
This sequence comes from Calotriton arnoldi, assembly GCA_963921515.1. NCBI lineage: Eukaryota > Metazoa > Chordata > Amphibia > Caudata > Salamandridae > Calotriton > Calotriton arnoldi. Next base: position 6,152,200 of record CAWUFW010000100.1, on the reverse strand, counting down.
TCTGCCCTATCTGGCACTTGGTGGCCTTGCAGGGCCTGTAAAACATTTCTGAGGTGGACCAGGTGATCCTCCCAGGTGGAGCTAAAGACAGCAATATCATCTAGATATGCTGCACTATAGGCTTCCAGACCTGTAAGGACTGTATTCACCAACCTCTGAAAAGTGGCAGGTGCATTCTTCAGACCAAAGGGCATCACCACAAATTGATAATGCCCACTAGGGGTTGAGAATGCTGTCTTTGGCTTTGCATCATCAGCTAGTCTGATCTGCCAGTAGCCAGCTGTCAGGTCAAATGTGCTTAGATACTTGGCTGAGGCCAAAGTGTCTATTAGCTCATCTGCCCTAGGTATTGGATGGCCATCAGTCCTAGTGACTGCATTGAGACCCCTGTAGTCCACACAAAACCTCATCTCTCTTTTCCCACCATTGGTGTGAGGTTTTGGCACACGACCACTGGACTAGCCCAAGGGCTATCTGAGGGTTCAATAACTCCCAAATCCAACATCTTCTGGACTTCTGTCCTGATACAGTCCCTGACATGGTCAGGTTGCCTATAAATCTTATTTTTAATAGGCAGACTGTCCCCAGTGTCCACTTCATGAGTGCACCAGGTAGTCTGACTGGGTGTCAGTGAGAATATGTGTCTGAACTGATTGAGCACCTGTCTGCAATCAGTCTGCTGCTGGGTAGTGAGGATGCCTGCCAAGGCTACACCATCCACTGACCCATCACCAGGGTTCTGTGAGAGCAGGTCAGGGAGTGGGTCACTCTCTTCCTCCTGTCCCTCATCAGTAGCCATGAGCAAACCCATGTCTGCCCTGTCCACATATGGTTTTAACCTGTGACATGGAGAACCCTGTGGGGACTCCTGGGTGTTCCTAGGTCTACTAAGTAGGTAACCTCACCCTTCTGCTCAACAATGGTGTGGGGTCCACTCCATTTTGTCTTGGAGAGCTGCTGGGGCCACTGGCTCCAACACCACACCTTCTGTCCTGGCTGGTAAACAGTCAGTACAGCCTTTTGGTCATGCCAGGCCTTTTGAAATTCCTGGCTAGCCTCAAGGTTTTTAGTTGCCTTTTTCATATACTCAGCCATCCGGGAGCGGAGACCAAGTACGTAGTCCACTATGTCTTGCTTTGGGGGCTTGAGAGGTAACTCCCATCCTCCTTCACCAAGCACAGTGGACCCCTGACAGGGTGACCAAACAAAAGTTCAAAGGGCTGTAGCCAACCACCTTTTGAGGCACCTCCCTGTACGCAAATAAAAGGCAGGGCAAGAGTATGTCCCATCTTCGCCTAAGCTTTTCTGGGAGCCCTTTAATCATGCCCTTCAAGGTTTTGTTGAATCTCTCAACTAAACCATTGCATTGTGGGTGATAGGGTGTGGTGAACTTGTAAGTCACTCCACACTCCTTCCACATTGCTTTTAAGTATCCAGACATAAAGTTAGCACCCCTGTCTGATACAACCTCCTTAGGGAAGCCCACTCTTGAGAAAATTCCCAGGAGGGCCCTTGCCACCACAGGTGCTGTAGTGGTCCTAAGGGGAATAGCCTCTGGGTACCTGGTGGCATGATCCACTACCACCAGGATAAACCTGTGCCCAGATGCTGTTTGGGGATCCATGGGACCAACAATGTCAATCCCCACCCTTTCAAGGGAACCCCCACCACAGGTAGTGGTATCAGGGGGCCTTTGTAGTGCCACCTGCCTTGCCACTGGCCTGGCAGGTTACACAGGAGCGACAAAACTCCTTGGTGTCTTCAGACATGTGGGGCCAGTGAAAGTGAGGGACAATTCTGTCCCAAGTCTTGTTCTAGCCCAGGTGACCTGCTAAGGGAATATTATGGGCTAGGGTCAATAGGAAGCCCCTGAACTTCAGAGGTATAACCAACCTCCTGGTAGCACCAGGCTTGGGGTCTCTACACTCTGAGTACAAGAGTCCTTCATCCCAATACACAGTATGGGGACCACTAGCTTTCCCAGCAGCCTCAGCAGCAGCTTGCTCTCTGAGGGGTTCAAGAGAGGGGCAGCTCTGCTGCTCCTGGCTCAGATCTGCCCTGGAAGGTCCCCCTGTCCCCAAGAACTCAACCTGGTCAGGTTCAAGCTCCTCTGGGACAGTTCCTTCCTCAGGACTGAGATCATCCCCCTCAAGGGACTGATCTTCCTTCTGAGCCAAGGGGAAGGCACTGCCTTTGCCCTACTACTCCTCTTCTTGGAGGGCACTTGGTCCATTATTCCAGAATCCAAGGCCTGTTCAGTGCTAGACATTTTGGCTTGTGACCTGGTCACAGCAAACACATTTGCAGGGATCCCCAGCATTTCTACATGGGTCCTGAGCTCCACTTCTGCCCAAGCTGAAGTTTCTAAGTCATTGCTGTGAGAAGTTGGCCTGGCATATGCTGTCCACTAATTATAGTGGGCACCTTGCACCAGTCCAAACAACCCCTTATTGGAGATAGGTTAAAGACAACCTTTATTGAAAGCTATCCTAGTGGTAGCTATGGAGAGCAGCCTTCAGGCTAAGTCTTGAAGGAATGTAAAGCAGCTTGTTTTACCAGTCTATAATCTCTTGAGTGACCAAATGAAAGAGGACCACACCAGGTATATATTCAAAATATATGTATTTATTACTAAACACACCCCTCTAGTCTCTTTATGAGGCTAGAGTTCGAAATACATACGTTACGAGTTAGTTATCTACAGTAATAGCACAAATACACGTTTGAGCCCCAGGGGCGTACCAAACCATATACCAATAAAGTGGTATAAGAACCACGACTGAGCTAGACACAAGGCCTAGAGCCTGTAGAAGTGCTTGGACCACAAGGAACCACCCAAGGCAGTGACACAGGGGACCCACGGGGGACGCGTGCAGTGTATGAACACAACCGCGAACCACCGTTAACTTCTATGGGGAAAGTCGCGATTAGAATTTAAAAGAAAAGGGACACTTAGAGGAGGACTTGGAGCAAACCCTTTGAGAACTAGGCTGTTCTAGTGTCAATACCCACGGGAGCACCGGAGTACTCGAGTTACCTCACCCAGGGGAGCCGGGTGCATAGGTGTCTTTCGGGGTCGGGTTTCGTCGTCGCTTTCAATGGCGATCTGCTGCAAAGTGCTGCTGGCGGCCAAGTCGAAAGTGTTCGGGTGGATCCAAAGGTGGATCGAAGATCTGAAGAACCTGAAAGCAGAGGGGACAGAGTCTGGGTCACTAGCCAGTGACCAGGAAGGCGATGAGCAGATGCCCACCGATGTCGAGTGCTTCAGGTAGGTTGACGGTCGTCTTGACTCTTCAGCCACGAGGTCCAGGAGGCGTCGACGACAACCAGGAGCTGGATTCGAGCTGTCCCACGACGTCTGTCGATTGCAGGGGTGTCGGCGACCGGATTGGACCCAACAAGCCTTGGCAACGGCAAGTCTCGTGGAAATAGAAGAAGGACGATGTTGCAGACCAGCAAGGTCTGGGGGACTCACCCAGCAAGGATAAGTCAGGGCACACCTGGAGCAACCAGGGAGCCCAAGCAGAAAAAGATTGGCCTTCGGGAGGGCCTACTAGCCAACGGACTAGCGACCGCGAAGGAGCCTCGAGACGATGCACGTGGAGCTGGCTCACAGGACACTCGTGGAGTGGAGGCCAGTGATCTTCGGTGCAGTTGGTGCTGGAGGCTGGGGCTACTCGGAGCCCAAAGCACGACTTCGTGGGAGACCCAGAAGAGGATGCACTTGCAAATGCGTTCGGTGTCCAGGGGTCACGGTTCCACGTTACCCACGACAGCTACGGGCCTCAGCTTTGCTGGGGACTCAGGGCAGCCTCGGGGAAGTCTGGAAATCCACCTCTGGTGATGCAAAGACTTCGGCGTCCGACGGGAGCTTCAGCGATGCAGACCGGACAATTGCTTCTTTGGTGCCTGCCAAGCAGGGGAGTCACTCCTTGACCCCAAGGGAGATTCTTCAGTCCTCTAATCTTGAAGTAGAGCGTCGAAGGTCCAGGATTCTGTGTCAGAGTTTCGTCCAGGTAAATCTAAAGTCCTAAGGACTGGGTTCCCCTACTTATACTAAGGTAGGGGGTTGGACATACTCTGTGGCCCCACCTATGGGAGGGCCAGGGCAGAGGGGTGGTTACACCCCTTTCCCTTTGTCCAGTTTCGCGCCAGAGCAGGGGCTGGAAGCCCCTGAGCCGGTTTGAACTGGGGTATGCACAGGGACACCAAGTGTGCCCCCAGTGCAGGATTTCAAAGCACCAGAGAGTGCTCCCGCCCAGCCCCAATACACACTATCCTGTCTGGGGAGGTGGTCACACCTCCCTGGGACAGAAACCTATTGTCCAGGCCTCCCCTGCCGGAGTTTCGGTCAGCAGCAGGAGGCCAGACTCGTGTCTGTGGCAGCGGCATCCATTTTGTGATGCCAGGGCTCTGGAAAGTCAGTACCGGGCATACCGGTGTGTACATGTCTTTCCCTCTAGAAGGGTGGAATGCTACCCCCGCCGCCAGAACTGGCGGGGGGTAGTATTCCAAGATGTTTGACACCAAACACGACATGTTTCCGTGCAGCCATCCCAAAGTTAGCATTTAACGCGAGGTTATAATGCGCTTAAGAGTATATGGTCAGGCTGCACTACAAACAGCATCAGAGAAGGGTCTCCGAACGCTGCAGAGGGGCCCTGCTCATGCAGGGGCACCCTCTCACATAGGAACCACGCACTCTGCCTTCAGGATTGATAAGGCCTGCCATAGGAGTGACTTATAGGTTTATATGTGTGTATGTATATAGTGATATAGGTAGCCTATATCACAGTAAGGAGTGCATGCACCACCTTACCCAGGCTGCAGTAGCAGACCTGTGGTGTCAGTTTGGATGGCCTTCCAGGGGTGGCACAATACATGCTGCAGCCCCTGGTAGGCCTCTGAGGTACCTATGCCCTGGGTACATAGTATACCATATACTAGGGACTTATAAGGGCACTCCAGATTCCAATCAGAGATGTGCCTAAGGCACATGGAAACCATTTTAAAGAGGAAGCAGCTAGGCTGGGGTTCTGATTAGCAGGGCCCCAGCCAGACTAAGGTCGAAAAACAGTGAAGCATCAGCAAAAAGTGGGGGTACCCATGTGAAGCAGATCCTACTCTCCTACACAACCCCCCCAAACGTAGGGACATTAAACTAACCTTGCCCAGTTAAGTCTTCATGTTCTAAGTGGAAGTACCTAGAGAGTCCATCTGCATTGGCATGGTTACTCCCAGGTCTATGTTCCACTGTGAAGTCCATCCCCTGTAGGGAAATGGACCACCTAAGCAGTTTGGGGTTTTCACCCTTCATTTGTTTTAGCCATAAGAGGGGCTTATGGTCTGTTTGAACAAGGAAGTGAGTACCAAACAAGTATGGCCTCAACTTCTTCAGAGCCCAGACCACAGCAAAGGCCTCCCTCTCAATGGCTGACCAACGTTTCTCTCTAGGGGTCAGCCTTCTGCTAATGAAAGCTACTGGCTGATCCTGACCTTCATCATTCAATTGTGACAGTACAGCCCCTACCCCCAATTCAGATGCATCAGTTTGAACAATGAACTTCTTGGAGTAATCAGGACTCTGTAGAATGGGAGCAGTGCACATGGCCTGCTTCAGGTCATCAAATGCCTTTTGACAGCTAACTGTCCACTGAACCTTTTTGGGCATTTTCTTGGAAGTTAAGTCATTCAGGGGTGTCACTATTGATCCATACCCCTTGACAAATCTCCTATAGTACCCAGTCAGGCCTAAGAAGGCTCTCACCTGAGTCTGGGTAGTTGGAGCAGTCCAGTCCATGATGGTCTGGATCTTGCTCTGCAGTGGTTGAACCTGGCCTCCACCCACAAGGTGGCCCAGGTACACAACCTGACTCTGCCCTATCTGGCACTTGGTGGCCTTGATAGTCAGGCCTGCTTTCTGCAGGGCCTGTAAAACATTTCTGAGGTGGACCAGGTGATCCTCCCAGGTGGAGCTAAAGACAGCAATATCATCTAGATATGCTGCACTATAGGCTTCCAGACCTGTAAGGACTGTATTCACCAACCTCTGAAAAGTGGCAGGTGCATTCTTCAGACCAAAGGGCATCACCACAAATTGATAATGCCCACTAGGGGTTGAGAATGCTGTCTTTGGCTTTGCATCATCAGCTAGTCTGATCTGCCAGTAGCCAGCTGTCAGGTCAAATGTGCTTAGATACTTGGCTGAGGCCAAAGTGTCTATTAGCTCATCTGCCCTTGGTATTGGATGGGCATCAGTCCTAGTGACTGCATTGAGACCCCTGTAGTCCACACAAAACCTCATCTCTCTTTTCCCACCATTGGTGTGAGGTTTTGGCACAAGGACCACTGGACTAGCCCAAGGGCTATCTGAGGGTTCAATAACTCCCAAATCCAACATCTTCTGGACTTCTGTCCTGATACAGTCCCTGACATGGTCAGGTTGCCTATAAATCTTATTTTTAATAGGCAGACTGTCCCCAGTGTCCACTTCATGAGTGCACCAGGTAGTCTGACTGGGTGTCAGTGAGAATATGTGTCTGAACTGATTGAGCACCTGTCTGCAATCAGTCTGCTGCTGGGTAGTGAGGCTGCCTGCCAAGGCTACACCATCCACTGACCCATCACCAGGGTTCTGTGAGAGCAGGTCAGGGAGTGGGTCACTCTCTTCCTCCTGTCCCTCATCAGTAGCCATGAGCAAGCCCATGTCTGCCCTGTCCACATATGGTTTTAACCTGTTGACATGGAGAACCCTGTGGGGACTCCTGGGTGTTCCTAGGTCTACTAAGTAGGTAACCTCACCCTTCTGTTCAACAATGGTGTGGGGTCCACTCCATTTGTCTTGGAGAGCTGCTGGGGCCACTGGCTCCAACACCCACACCTTCTGTCCTGGCTGGTAAACAGTCAGTACAGCCTTTTGGTCATGCCAGGCCTTTTGAAGTTCCTGGCTAGCCTCAAGGTTTTTAGTTGCCTTTTTCATATACTCAGCCATCCGGGAGCGGAGACCAAGTACGTAGTCCACTATGTCTTGCTTTGGGGGCTTGAGAGGTAACTCCCATCCTTCCTTCACCAAGCACAGTGGACCCCTGACAGGGTGACCAAACAAAAGTTCAAAAGGGCTGTAGCCAACCCCTTTTGAGGCACCTCCCTGTACGCAAATAAAAGGCAGGGCAAGAGTATGTCCCATCTTCGCCTAAGCTTTTCTGGGAGCCCTTTAATCATGCCCTTCAAGGTTTTGTTGAATCTCTCAACTAAACCATTGCATTGTGGGTGATAGGGTGTGGTGAACTTGTAAGTCACTCCACACTCCTTCCACATTGCTTTTAAGTATCCAGACATAAAGTTTGCACCCCTGTCTGATACAACCTCCTTAGGGAAGCCCACTCTTGAGAAAATTCCCAGGAGGGCCCTTGCCACCACAGGTGCTGTAGTGGTCCTAAGGGGAATAGCCTCTGGGTACCTGGTGGCATGATCCACTACCACCAGGATAAACCTGTGCCCAGATGCTGTTTGGGGATCCATGGGACCAACAATGTCAATCCCCACCCTTTCAAAGGGAACCCCCACCACAGGTAGTGGTATCAGGGGGCCTTTGTAGTGCCACCTGCCTTGCCACTGGCCTGGCAGGTTACACAGGAGCGACAAAACTCCTTGGTGTCTTCAGACATGTGGGGCCAGTGAAAGTGAGGGACAATTCTGTCCCAAGTCTTGTTCTGGCCCAGGTGACCTGCTAAGGGAATATCATGGGCTAGGGTCAATAGGAAGCCCCTGAACTTCAGAGGTATAACCAACCTCCTGGTAGCACCAGGCTTGGGGTCTCTACACTCTGAGTACAAGAGTCCATCATCCCAATACACAGTATGGGGACCACTAGCTTTCCCAGCAGCCTCAGCAGCAGCTTGCTGTCTGAGGGGTTCAAGAGAGGGGCAGCTCTGCTGCTCCTGGCTCAGATCTGCCCTGGAAGGTCCCCCTGTCCCCAAGAACTCAACCTGGTCAGGTTCAAGCTCCTCTGGGACAGTTCCTTCCTCAGGACTGAGATCATCCCCCTCAAGGGACTGATCTTCCTTCTGAGCCAAGGGGAAGGCACTGCCTTTACCCTACTACTCCTCTTCTTGGAGGGCACTTGGTCCATTATTCCAGAATCCAAGGCCTGTTCAGTGCTAGACATTTTGGCTTGTGACCTGGTCACAGCAAACACATCTGCAGGGATCCCCAGCATTTCTGCATGGGTCCTGAGCTCCACTTCTGCCCAAGCTGAAGTTTCTAAGTCATTGCCAAGCAAGCATTCAACGGGTAGGTCTGCACTTACCACAACCTTCTTAAGGCCAGTTACCCCTCCCCAGGAGAAGTTAACAACTGCCAGAGTATGGTCTGTTCTGACGTTGCTAGCATTGGTCACTTGGTACATTTCACCAAGTATTATCTGCCCAGGATTCACAAGGTCTTGTGTCACCATGGTGACACTTGCCCCTGTGTCCCTAAATGCCAAAGCCTCTCTTCCATTGATTAAAGGCTGTTGTCTGTACTTGCCCAGATTACTGGGACTCACAGAGGAGGTCATATCCATGCCTCCATCACAGACTAGGACAGCCTGAGTGAGTTCTCTGACTAGGTCAGAGCTCATCTCTTTACCCAGGGTCAACCCTACTAAACCCTTGGCTTGTGTAGTCCCACCACCAACTGTAACTGCACTAGGGGGAGCAGGTGCCTTAGGGGCATTGGTGGGGGCTGGAGTAGAGTCTTTGGACTTGGTGCAATCACTGGTCCAGTGGGTCTTTTGCTTACAGACCTTGCACCATGGTTTTCTTTGGCCTTTCCCTTTGGTAGACTGTGAATCCCCACCTGAAGAAGATTTTTGGGGGCCTTGTGAAGACTTTTGATCTTTACCCTTCTCCCCACCCTTATCAGAGGTTTTCGAATCTTGCTTCTTAGGGTCACCACCTTGGTTCTGTACCTTCTGCTTCACCCTGGTTCTGACCCATTTGTCTGCCTTCTTTCCCAATTCTTGGGGAGAGGTCAGATCAGAGTCTACCAGGTGCTGATGCAACAGCTGATTTTGACAGTTATTAAGAATCTGCTCCCTCATTATCAGATTGTACAATCCTGTGAAGTCACATACCTTACTGCCCAATAACCAACCTTCCAGAGCCTTGGCAGAACAATCAACAAAGTCCACCCAGTCTTGAGTCTGTGCTTTTTGGGTATCCCTGAACTTTAACCTGTATTGTTCAGTGGTTAGGCCAAACCCATCAATTAGAGCACTCTTCAAGACTTTGTAATTATCAGCATCCTCCTCTCTAACAGTGAGGAGCTTGTCTCTACCTTTGTCTGCAAAGGAGAGCCACAAGATTGCTGCCCACTGCTCCTGAGGGACCCTCTGTACTTTACAGGCCCTCTCTAGAGCAGTTATCCATTTGTGGATATCATCCCCACTCTGGTAGGGAGGGACAATCTTGCTCAGGTTTCTATGGTCATAAGACCTTTCCCTATCTTTGGGGAAACTGCTGCCACCATGGGACTCTAGTCCCAACTTTTGTCTCTCTCTATAGAGATCTAGGGACTCCCTGTCTATAGCCAATTGCTGTTTCCTGAGTTCAAGCTGAGCTTGCTCATATTGAATCAGTCTCTTTCTCCTCTCATGAGAGGATTCCCTCCTATGAGAGGAGACAGAGGTCCCTATTGAGGTGTCAGAGTGGTTAGACTCCTGAGAAGGAGACCTAGACCTTCTGGGCACACTCAGAACTCTTCCTGGGGGGACAAAGGGGAGGTCAGTCTGATCCTCTCCCTCCTCCTCCTCCACAGGAGGAATTGGATTTTCCAGGACAAGGTCATTTTCACCTTCCTGGCCAGTTTCAGAGGGGGGGCCTGGGTTTCTTCACCCCTGGCCCCTTCCTCATCTTCTGCCCCACCCTCTTTGCCTACCCCTTCAGACCCTAGGGGCCTGCTGAGATCATCAGCTAGTAACACCTCCCTGAGGTGTTGGGTGCTGGCACTTTTGCCTGTCTTCAACTTCCTAGTAGTGCATAATGCTCTCAATTCCAAGAATGGGAGTTTATCATACTTGGAGGAAGAAGCCCACTGGCTTCTGGCAAGGACTCACTGGGTCCTGGCTTTGAAGACATCACTAGTGAGGTGTGGTGTATGCACTACCTACTCTAGTGTGGCCTACTAAACTCTCTTGAGTTGTAGAAAGGGTGTGCTGTCCCTTAACACACAACTCTAAGTTCAGTAGAACTTACTGTATTACTAAGCTTGATTTATATGTACCTTAGGTACCCTTAGTGGTTTTCAGTTGATCAATTCAATTGAGATTATCTGGTAAAACAATAGCAAGCTGGAATCCCACACGCTGCACACCAATGTGAGAAGTTGGCCTGGCATATGCTGTCCACTAATTATAGTGGGCACCTTGCACCAGTCCAAACAACCCCTTATTGGAGATAGGTTAAAGACAACCTTTATTGAAAGCTATCCTAGTGGTAGCTATGGAGAGCAGCCTTCAGGCTAAGTCTTGAAGGAATGTAAAGCAGCTTGTTTTACCAGTCTATAATCTCTTGAGTGACCAAATGAAAGAGGACCACACCAGGTATATATTCAAAATATATGTATTTATTACTAAACACACCCCTCTAGTCTCTTTATGAGGCTAGAGTTCGAAATACATACGTTACGAGTTAGTTATCTACAGTAATAGCACAAATACACGTTTGAGCCCCAGGGGCGTACCAAACCATATACCAATAAAGTGGTATAAGAACCACGACTGAGCTAGACACAAGGCCTAGAGCCTGTAGAAGTGCTTGGACCACAAGGAACCACCCAAGGCAGTGACACAGGGGACCCACGGGGGACGCGTGCAGTGTATGAACACAACCGCGAACCACCGTTAACTTCTATGGGGAAAGTCGCGATTAGAATTTAAAGAAAAGGGACACTTAGAGGAGGACTTGGAGCAAACCCTTTGAGAACTAGGCTGTTCTAGTGTCAATACCCACGGGAGCACCGGAGTACTCGAGTTACCTCACCCAGGGGAGCCGGGTGCATAGGTGTCTTTCGGGGTCGGGTTTCGTCGTCGCTTTCAATGGCGATCTGCTGCAAAGTGCTGCTGGCGGCCAAGTCGAAAGTGTTCGGGTGGATCCAAAGGTGGATCGAAGATCTGAAGAACCTGAAAGCAGAGGGGACAGAGTCTGGGTCACTAGCCAGTGACCAGGAAGGCGATGAGCAGATGCCCACCGATGTCGAGTGCTTCAGGTAGGTTGACGGTCGTCTTGACTCTTCAGCCACGAGGTCCAGGAGGCGTCGACGACAACCAGGAGCTGGATTCGAGCTGTCCCACGACGTCTGTCGATTGCAGGGGTGTCGGCGACCGGATTGGACCCAACAAGCCTTGGCAACGGCAAGTCTCGTGGAAATAGAAGAAGGACGATGTTGCAGACCAGCAAGGTCTGGGGGACTCACCCAGCGAGGATAAGTCAGGGCACACCTGGAGCAACCAGGGAGCCCAAGCAGAAAAAGATTGGCCTTCGGGAGGGCCTACTAGCCAACGGACTAGCGACCGCGAAGGAGCCTCGAGACGATGCACGTGGAGCTGGCTCACAGGACACTCGTGGAGTGGAGGCCAGTGATCTTCGGTGCAGTTGGTGCTGGAGGCTGGGGCTACTCGGAGCCCAAAGCACGACTTCGTGGGAGACCCAGAAGAGGATGCACTTGCAAATGCATTCGGTGTCCAGGGGTCACGGTTCCATGTTACCCATGACAGCTATGGGCCTCAGTTTTGCTGGGGACTCAGGGCAGCCTCGGGGAAGTCTGGAAATCCACCTCTGGTGATGCAAAGACTTCGGCGTCCGACGGGAGCTTCAGCGATGCAGACCGGACAATTGCTTCTTTGGTGCCTGCCAAGCAGGGGAGTCACTCCTTGACCCCAAGGGAGATTCTTCAGTCCTCTAATCTTGAAGTAGAGCATCGAAGGTCCAGGATTCTGTGTCAGAGTTTCGTCCAGGTAAATCTAAAGTCCTAAGGACTGGGTTCCCCTACTTATACTAAGGTAGGGGGTTGGACATACTCTGTGGCCCCACCTATGGGAGGGCCAGGGCAGAGGGTGGTTACACCCCTTTCCCTTTGTCCAGTTTCGCGCCAGAGCAGGGGCTGGAAGCCCCTGAGCCGGTTTGAACTGGGGTATGCACAGGGACACCAAGTGTGCCCCCAGTGCAGGATTTCAAAGCACCCGAGAGTGCTCCCGCCCAGCCCCAATACACACTATCCTGTCTGGGGAGGTGGTCACACCTCCCTGGGACAGAAACCTGTTGTCCAGGCCTCCCCTGCCGGAGTTTCGGTCAGCAGCAGGAGGCCAGACTCGTGTCTGTGGCAGCGGCATCCATTTTGTGATGCCAGGGCTCTGGAAAGTCAGTACCGGGCATACCGGTGTGTACATGTCTTTCCCTCTAGAAGGGTGGAATGCTACCCCCGCCGCCAGAACTGGCGGGGGGTAGTATTCCAAGATGTTTGACACCAAACACGACATGTTTCCGTGCAGCCATCCCAAAGTTAGCATTTAACGCGAGGTTATAATGCGCTTAGAGTATATGGTCAGGCTGCACTACAAACAGCATCAGAGAAGGGTCTCCGAACGCTGCAGAGGGGCCCTGCTCATGCAGGGGCACCCTCTCACATAGGAACCACGCACTCTGCCTTCAGGATTGATAAGGCCTGCCATAGGAGTGACTTATAGGTTTATATGTGTGTATGTATATAGTGATATAGGTAGCCTATATCACAGTAAGGAGTGCATGCACCACCTTACCCAGGCTGCAGTAGCAGACCTGTGGTGTCAGTTTGGATGGCCTTCCAGGGGTGGCACAATACATGCTGCAGCCCCTGGTAGGCCTCTGAGGTACCTATGCCCTGGGTACATAGTATACCATATACTAGGGACTTATAAGGGCACTCCAGATTCCAATCAGAGATGTGCCTAAGGCACATGGAAACCATTTTAGAGAGGAAGCAGCTAGGCTGGGGTTCTGATTAGCAGGGCCCCAGCCAGACTAAGGTCGAAAAACAGTGAAGCATCAGCAAAAAGTGGGGGTACCCATGTGAAGCAGATCCTACTCTCCTACAACTCTCTTTCCCCTTTCTGTACTTCTCTTGCCTCCTTCTGCGCCTCTGTTGCTTTTTTCTGTACTTCTCTAGCCTCTTGCTACACCCCTGTTGCCTCTTTCTGCACCTCTGTTGCTTCTTTCTGCACTTCTCGTGCCTCCTTCTGCATCTCTATGCTTCTTTCTGCACTTTTCTTGCCTTTATTTGCACCCCTCTTGCCTCTTTCTACACCTCTGTTGCTTCTTTCTGCACCTCTCTTGCTTCTATCTGTACTTCTCTTGCTTCTTTATGCGCCCCTCTTGCCTCTTTCTGCATCCTTCTTCCCTCTTTCTGCACCTCTCTTGCCTCTTTCTGCACCCCTGTACCCTTTTTCTGCACCTCTCTTGCCTGTTTCTGCAACTTTCTTGCATCTTTCTGCAGTTCTCTTGTCTCCTTCTGCACTTCTCTTGCCTCTTTCTGCACCCCTCTTGCCTGTTTCTGCACCTCTGTTGGTTCTTTCTGCACTGCTCTTGCTACTTTCTGCACCTCTCTTGCAAATTTTTGCACCCCTCTTGCCTCTTTCTGCACCCCTCTTACCTCCATCTCCACCTCTGTTGGTTCTTTCTGCACTGCTCTTGCTTCTTTCTGCACCTCTTTTGCCTGTTTCTGCAACTCTCTTTCCCCTTTCTGTACTTCTCTTGCCTCCTTCTGCGCCTCTGTTGCTTCTTTCTGTACTTCTCTAGCCTCTTGCTCCACCCCTGTTGCCTCTTTCTGCACCTCTGTTGCTTCTTTCTGCACTTCTCGTGCCTCCTTCTGCACCTCTATGCTTCTTTCTGCACTTTTCTTGCCTTTTTTGCACCCCTCTTGCCTCTTTCTACACCTCTATTGCTTCTTTCTGCACCTCTCTTGCTTCTATCTGTACCTCTCTTGCTTCTTTATGCGCTCCTCTTGCCTCTTTCTGCACCCTTCTTCCCTCTTTCTGAACCTCTCTTGCCTCTTTCTGCACCCCTGTACCCTTTTTCTGCACCTCTCTTGAATGTTTCTGCAACTTTCTTGCATCTTTCTGCAGTTCTCTTGTCTCCTTCTGCACTTCTCTTGCCTCTTTCTGCACCCCTCTTGTCTGTTTCTGCAGCTCTGTTGGTTCTTTCTGCACTGCTCTTGCTACTTTATGCACCTCTTTTGCAAATTTCTGCAGCCCTCTTGCCTCTTTCTGCACCCCTCTTACCTCCTTCTGCACCTCTGTTGGTTCCTTCTGCACTGCTCTTGCTTCTTTCTGCACCTCTTTTGCCTGTTTCTGCAACTCTCTTGACTCTTTCTGTACTTCTCATGCTCCTTCTCTAGTGCTTCTTTCTGCACTTCTCTTGCCTCTTTCTGCACCCCTCTTCCTGCACCTCTCTTGCCTCTTTTTGCACCGCTGTTACCTTTTTCTGCACCTCCCTTGCCTGTTTCTGCAACTCTCTTGCCTCTTTCTGCAGTTCTCTTGTCTCCTTCTGCATCTTTGATGCTTCTTTCTGCACTTCTCTTGCCTCTTTATGCACCCCTCTTGCCTCTTTCTGCACCCCTGTTGGTTCTTTCTGCACTGCTCTTGCTTCTTTCTGCACCTCTCTTGCAATTTTTTGCACACCTCTTGCCTCTTTCTGCACCCCTCTTCCCTTTGTATGCACCTCTCTTTCCTCTGTTTGCAACCCTCTTGCCTCTTTTCCACCTCTTTTGCTTCTTTCTGCACTTTTCTTGCCTCATTCTGCACCCCTCTTGCCTCTTTCTGCACCCCTGTTGGTTCTTTCTGCACTGCTCTTGCTTCTTTCTGCACCTCTTTTGCCTGTTTCTGCAACTGTCTTGCCCCTTTCTGCACTTCTCTTGCCTCCTTCTGCGCCTCTGTTGCTTCTTTCTGCACTTCTCTCACCTCTTGCTCCACCCCTGTTGCCTCTTTCTGTACCTCTGTTGCTTCTTTCTGCACTTCTCGTGCCTCGTTCTGCACCTCTGTGCTTCTTTCTGCACCCCTCTTGCCTCTTTCTACACCTCTGTTGCTTCTTTCTGCACCTCTCTTGCTTCTTTCTGCACCTCTCTTGCTACTTTCTGCACCCCTATTGCCTCTTTGTGCACAACTTCTTCCCTCTTTCTGCACCTCTCTTGCCTCTTTCTGCACCCCTGTTCCCTTGTTCTGCACCTCTCTTGCCTGTTTATGCACTTTCTTGCCTCTTTCTGCAGTTCTCTTGCCTCTTTCTGCACCTCTCTTGCCTCTCTTTCGGCACCCCTCTTGCCTCTTTCTGCACCTCTTTTGCCTGTTTCGGCAACTTTCTTGCTTCTTTCTGCACCCCTCTTGCCTCTTTCTCCACCTCTGTTGCTTCTTTCTGCACTTCTCTTGCTTCTTTCTGCACCTCTGTTGGTTCTTTCTGTGCTGCTCTTGCTTCTTTCTGGACCTCTCTTGCAACTTTCTGCACCAGTCTTGCCTCTTTCTGCACCCCTCTTGCCTCCTTCTGCACCTCTGTTGGTTCTTTCTGCACTGCTCTTGCTTCTTTCTGCACCTCTTTTGCCTGGTTCTGCAACTCTCTTGCCTCTTTCTGCACTTCTCTTGCCTCCTTCTGCACCTCTCTTGCTTCTTTCTGCACTTCTCTTGCCTCTTCCTGCACTTCTTTTGTTTCTCTCTGCACTTCTCTTGCTTCTTTCTGCACCGCTCTTGCTTCTTTCTGCACCCCTCTTGCCTCTTTCTGCACCCTTCTTCCCTCTTTCTGCACCTCTCTTGCCTCTTTCTGCACACCTGTTCCCTTTTTCTGCACCTCTCTTGCCTGTTTCTGCAACTTTCTTGCATCTTTCTGCAGTTCTCTTGTCTCCTTCTGCACTTCTCTTGCCTCTTTCTGCACCCCTCTTACCTCCATCTGCACCTCTGTTGGTTCTTTCTGCACTGCTCTTGCTTCTTTCTGCACCTCTTTTGCCTGTTTCTGTAACTCTCTTTCCCCTTTCTGTACCTCTTTTGCCTCCTTCTGCGCCTCTGTTGCTTCTTTCTGTACTTCTCTAGCCTCTTGCTCCACCTCTGTTGCCTCTTTCTACGCCTCTGTTGCTTCTTTCTGCACTTCTCGTGCCTCCTTCTGCACCTCTATGCTTCTTTCTGCACTTTTCTTGCCTTTTTTTGCACCCCTCTTGCCTCTTTCTACACCTTTGTTGCTTCTTTCTGCACCTCTCTTGCTTCTATCTGCACCTCTCTTGCTTCTTTATGCGCACCTCTTGCCTCTTTCTGCACTTCTTCCTTCTTTCTGCACCTCTCTTGCCTCTTTCTGCACCCCTGTGCCCCTTTTCTGCACCTCTCTTCCCTGTTTCTGCACCTTTCTTGCATCTTTCTGCACTTCTCTTGCTTCCTTCTGCACTTCTCTTGCCTCTTTCTGCACCCCTCTTGTCTGTTTCTGCACCTCTGTTGGTTCTTTCTGCACTGCTCTTGCTACTTTCTGCACCTCTCTTGCACTGTTTCTGCACCTCTCTTGCCTCTTTCTGCACCCCTCTTACCTCCATCTGCACCTCTGTTGGTTCTTTCTGCACTGCTCTTGCTTCTTTCTGCACCTCTTTTGCCTGTTTCTGCAACTTTGTTGCTTCTTTCTGCACCTCTCTTGCTTCTATCTGCACCTCTCTTGCTTCTTTATGCGCACCTCTTGCCTCTTTCTGCACCCTTCTTCCCTCTTTCTGCACCTCTCTTGCCTTTTTCTGCACCCCTGTACCCCTTTTCTGCACCTCTCTTCCCTGTTTCTGCAACTTTCTTGCATCTTTCTGCAGTTCTCTTGTCTCCTTCTGCACTTCTCTTGCCTCTTTCTGCACCCCTCTTGTCTGTTTCTGCACCTCTGTTGGTTCTTTCTGCACTGCTCTTGCTACTTTATGCACCTCTCTTGCAAATTTTTGCACCCCTCTTGCCTCTTTCTGCACCCCTCTTACCTCCATCTGCACCTCTGTTGGTTCTTTCTGCACTGCTCTTGCTTCTTTCTGCACCTCTTTTGCCTGTTTCTGCAACTCTCTTTCCCCTTTCTGTACTTCTCTTGCCTCCTTCTGCGCCTCTGTTGCTTCTTTCTGCACCTCTATTGCTTCTTTCTGCACTTCTCGTGCCTCCTTCTGCACCTCTATGCTTATTTCTGCACTTTTCTTGCCTTTTTTTGCACCCCTCTTGCCTCGTTCTACACCTCTGTTGCTTCTTTCTACACCTCTATTGCTTCTTTCTGCACCACTCTTGCCTCTTTTTACATCCTTCTTCCCTCTTTCTGCAGCCCTCTTGCATCTCTCTGCACCCCTCTTACCTCCTTCTGCACCTCTGTTGGTACCTTCTGCACTGCTCTTGCTTCTTTCTGCACCTCTTTTGCCTGTTTCTGCAACTCTCTTGTCTCTTTCTGCACTTCTCTTGCCTCTTGCTGCACCCCTGTTGCCTTTATCTGCACCTCTGTTTCTTCTTTATGCACTTCTCTTGCTTCTTTCTGCACCTCTCTTGCTCCTTTCTGCACCCCTCTTGCCTCTTTCTGCACCTCTCTTGCCCCTTTTTGTACCCCTGTTACCTTTTTCTGCACCTCCCTTGCCTGTTTCTGCAAATCTCTTGCCTGCTTCTGCAGTTCTCTTGTCTCCTTCTGCACCTTTGTTGCTTATTTCTACACTTCTCTTGCCTCTTTATGCACCCCTCTTGCCTCTTTCTGCACCTCTGTTGGTTCTGTCTGCACTGCCCTTGCTTCTTTCTGCACCTCTCTTGCAAATTTTTGCACACCTCTCGCCTCTTTCTGCACCCCTCTCCCCTTTTTTCTGCACCTCTCTTTCCTCTGTTTGCACCCCTCTTGCCTCTTTTCCACCTCTTTTGCTTCTTTCTGCACTTTTCTTGCCTAAGTCTGCACCCTTCTTGCCTCCTTCTGCACCTCTGTTGATTCTTTTTGCACTGCTCTTGCTTCTTTCTGCACCTCTTTTGCCTGTTTCTGCAACTGTCTTGCCCCTTTCTGCACTTCTCTTGCCTCTTTCTGTGCCTCTGTTGCTTCTTTCTGCACTTCTCTCACCTTTTGCTCCACCCCTGTTGCTTCTTTCTGCACCTCTGTTGCTTCTTTCTGCACTTCTCGTGCCTCCTTCTGCACCTCTGTGCTTCTTTCTACACTTTTTGTGCCTTTTTTTGCACCCCTCTTGCCTCTTTCTACACCTCTGTTGCTTCTTTCAGCACCTCTCTTGCTTCTTTCTGCACCTCTCTTGCTTCTTTCTGCACCCCTTTTTGCCTCTTTCTGCACCATTCTTCATTCTTTCTGCACCTCTCTTGCCTCTTTCTGCACCCCTGTTCCCTTGTTCTGCACCTCTCTTGCCTGTGTCTGCACTTTCTTGCATCTAACTGCAGTTCTCTTGCCTCTCTTTCTGCACCCCTCTTGCCTCTTTCTGCACCTCTTTTGCCTGTTTCGGCAACTCTCTTGCTTCTTTCTGCACCCCTCTTGCCTCTTTCTGCACCTCTGTTGCTTCTTTCTGCACTTCTCTTGCTTCTTTCTGCACCTTTGTTGGTTCTTTCTGTGCTGCTTTTGCTTCTTTCTAGACCTCTCTTGCAACTTTCTGCACCCCTCTTGCCTCTTTCTACACCCCTCTTGCCTCCTTCTGCACCTCTGTTGGTTCTTTCTGCACTACTCTTGCTTCATTCTGCACCTCTTTTGCCTGTTTCTGCAACTCTCATGCCTCTTTCTGCACTTCTCTTCCCTCCTTCTGCACCTCTGTTGCTTCTTTCTGCACTTCTCTTGCCTTTTTCCGCACCTCTGTTGCTTCTTTCTGCACCTCTCTTGCTTCTTTCTGCACCTCTCTTGCTTCTTTCTGCACCCCTCTTGCCTCTTTCTGCACCCTTCTTCCCTCTTTCTGCACCTCTCTTGCCTCTTTCTGCACCCCTGTTGCCTTTTTCTGCACCTCTCTTGCCTGTATCTGCAACTTTCTTGCATCTTTCTGCAGTTCTCTTGTCTCCTTCTGCACTTCTCTTGCCTCTTTCTGCACCCCTCTTGTCTGTTTCTGTACCTCTGTTGGTTCTTTCTGCACTGCTCTTGCTACTTTCTGCACCTCTCTTGCACATTTTTGCATCCCTCTTGCCTCTTTCTGCACCCCTCTTGCCTCTTTCTGCACCCCTCTTACCTCCATCTGCACCTATGTTGGTTCTTTCTGCACTGTTCTTGTTTCATTATGCACCTCTCTTGCAAATTTCTGCACCCCTCTTGCCTCCTTCTGCACCTCTGTTGGTTCTTTCTGCACTACTCTTGCTTCATTCTGCACCTCTTTTGCCTGTTTCTGCAACTCTCATGCCTCTTTCTGCACTTCTCTTCCCTCCTTCTGCACCTCTGTTGCTTCTTTCTGCACTTCTCTTGCCTTTTTAAGCACCTCTGTTGCTTCTTTCTGCACCTCTCTTGCTTCTTTCTGCACCTCTCTTGCTTCTTTCTGCACCCCTCTTGCCTCTTTCTGCACCCTTCTTCCCTCTTTCTGCACCTCTCTTGCCTCTTTCTGCACCCCTGTTGCCTTTTTCTGCACCTCTCTTGCCTGTTTCTGCAACTTTCTTGCATCTTTCTGCAGTTCTCTTGTCTCCTTCTGCACTTCTCTTGCCTCTTTCTGCACCCCTCTTGTCTGTTTCTGTACCTCTGTTGGTTCTTTCTGCACTGCTCTTGCTACTTTCTGCACCTCTCTTGCACATTTTTGCATCCCTCTTGCCTCTTTCTGCACCCCTCTTACCTCCATCTGCACCTCTGTTGGTTCTTTCTGCACTGTTCTTGTTTCATTATGCACCTCTCTTGCAAATTTCTGTACCCCTCTTGCCTCTTTCTGCACCCCTCTTGCCTCCTTCTGCACATCCGTTGGTTCTTTCTGCACCTCCGTTGGTTCTTTCTGCACTGCTCTTGCTTCTTTACCTCTCTTGCAAATTTCCTCACCCTTCTTGCCTCTTTCTGCTCCCCTCTTCCCTCTTTCTGCACCTCTCTTGCAAATTTTTGCACCCCTCTTGCCTCTTTCTGTACCCCTCTTACCTCCATCTGCACCTCTGTTGGTTCTTTCTGCACTGTTCTTGTTTCATTATGCACCTCTCTTGAAAATTTCTGCAGCCCTCTTGCCTCTTTCTGCACCCCTCTTACCTCCTTTTGCACCTCTGTTGGTACCTTCTGCACTGCTCTTGCTTCTTTCTGCACCTCTTTTGCCTGTTTCTGCAACTCCCTTGCCTCTTTCTGTACTTCTGGTGCCTCCTTCTGCACCTCTGTTGCTTCTTTCTGCACTTATCTTGCATTTTTCCGCAACTCTGTTGCTTCTTTCTGCACCTCTCTTGCTTCTTTCTGCACCTCTCTTGCTTCTTTCTGCACCCCTCTTGCCTCTTTCTGCACCCTTCTTCCCTCTATCTGCACCTCTCTTGCCTCTTTCTGCACCCCTGTTCCCTTTTTCTGCACCTCTCTTGCCTGTTTCTGCAACTTGCTTGCATCTTTCTGCAGTTCTCTTGTCTCCTTCTGCACTTCTCTTCCCTCTTTCTGCACCCCTCTTGTCTGTTTCTGCACCTCTGTTGGTTCTTTCTGCACTGCTCTTGCTCCTTTCTGCACCTCTCTTGCAAATTTTTGCACCCCTCTTGCCTCTTTCTGCACCCCTCTTACCTCCATCTGCACCTCTGTTGGTTCTTTCTGCACTGCTCTTGCTTCTTTCTGCACCTCTCTTGCCTGTTTCTGCAACTCTCTTTCCCCTTTCTGTACTTCTCTTGCCTCCTTCTGCGCCTCTGTTGCTTCTTTCTGTACTTCTCTAGCCTCTTGCTCCACCCCTGTTGCCTCTTTCTGCACCTCTGTTGCTTCTTTCTGCACTTCTCGAGCCTCCTTCTGCACCTCTATGCTTCTTTCTGCACTTTTCTTGCCTTTTTTTGCACCCCTCTTGCCTCGTTCTAAACCTCTGTTGCTTCTTTCTACACCTCTTTTGCTTCTTTCTGCACCTCTCTTGCTTCTTTCTGCACCCCTCTTGCCTCTTTTTGCATCCTTCTTCCCTCTTTCTGCACCTCTCTTGCCTCTTTCTGCACCCCTGTTCCCATGTTCTGCACCTCTCTTGCCTGTTTCTGCAACTTTCTTGCCTCTTTCTGCAGTTCTCTTGTCTTCTTCTGCACCTCTGTTGCTTCTTTCTGCACTTCTCTTGCCTCTTTCTGCACCCCTCTTGTCTGTTTCTGCACCTTTGTTGGTTCTTTCTGCACTGCTCTTGCTACTTTCTGCACATGTTTTGCAAATTTCTGCATCCCTCTTGCCTCTTTCTGCACCCCTCTTACCTCCTTCTGCACCTCTGTTGGTTCCTGTGGCTTCTTTATGCACTACTCTTGCTTCTTTCTGCACCTCTCTTGCTCCTTTCTGCACCCCTCTTGCCTCTTTCTGCACTCCTCTTCCAACTTTCTGCACCTCTCTTGCCTCTTTCTGCACCTCTCTTGCTTCTTTCTGTACCCCTCTTGCCTCTTTCTGCACCCTTCTGCCCTCTTTCTGCACCTCTCTTGCCGCTTTCTGCACCCCTGTTCCCTTGTTCTGCACCTCTCTTGCCTGTTTCTGTACTTTCTTGCCTCTTTCTGCAGTTCTCTTGCCTCTTTCTGCACCTCTCTTGCCTCTCTCTCTGCACCCCTCTTGCCTCTTTCTGCACCTCTTGCGCCTGTTTCGGCAACTCTCTTGCTTCTTTCTGCACCCCTCTTGCCTCTTTCTGCACCTCTGTTGCTTCTTTCTGCACTTCTCTTACTTCTTTCTGCACCTCTGTTGGTTCTTTCTGTGCTGCTCTTGCTTCCTTATGGACCTCTCTTTCAACTTTATGCACCCCTCTTGCCTCCTTCTGCACCTCTGTTGGTTCTTTCTGCACTGCTCTTGCTTTTTTCTGCACCTCTTTTGCCTGTTTCTGCTACTCTCTTGCCTCTTTCTGCACTTCTCTTGCCTCCTTCTGCACCTCTGTTGCTTCTTTCTGCACTTCTCTTGCCTTTTTCTGCACCTCTGTTGCTTCTTTCTGCACCTCTCTTGCTTCTTTCTGCACCTCTCTTGCTTCTTTCTGCACCCCTCTTGCCTCTTTATGCACCCTTCTTCCCTCTTTCTGCACCTCTCTTGCCTCTTTCTGCACCCCTGTTCCCTTTTTCTGCACCTCTCTTGCCTGTTTCTGCAGCTTTCTTGCATCTTTCTGCTGTTCTCTTGTCTCCTTCTGAAATTCTCTTGCCTCTTTCTGCACCCCTCTTGTCTGTTTCTGCACCTCTGTTGGTTCTTTCTGCACCCCTCATGCCTCTTTCTGCACCCCTCTTACCTCCATCTGCACCTCGGTTGGTTTTTTCTGCACTGCTCTTGCTTCTTTCCGCACCTCTTTTGCCTGTTTCTGCAACTCTCTTTCCCCTTTCTGTACTTCTCTTGCCTCCTTCTGCGCCTCTGTTGCTTCTTTCTGCACTTCTCTAGCCTTTTGCTCCACCCCTGTGGCCTCTTTCTGCACCTCTGTTGCTTCTTTCTGCCCACTTCGTGCATCCTTCTGCACCTCTATTCTTCTTTCTGCACTTTTCTTGCCTTTTTTTGCACCCCTCTTGCCTCTTTCTACACCTCTCTTGCTTCTTTCTGCACCTCTCTTGCTTATTTCTGCACCCCTCTTGCCTCTTTATGCATCCTTCTTCACCTCTCTTCCCTCTTTCTGCATCCCTGGTCCCTTGTTCTGCACCTCTCCTGCCTGTTTCTGCAACTTTCTTGCCTCTTTCTGCAGTTCTCTTGTCTTCTTCTGCACCTCTGTTACTTCATTCTGCACTTCACTTGCCTCTTTCTGCACCCCTCTTGTCTGTTTCTGCACCTTTGTTGGTTCTTTCTGCACTGCTCTTGCTACTTTCTGCACCTCTTTTGCAAATTTCTGCACCCCTCTTGCCTCTTTCTGCACCCCTCTTACCTCCTTCTGCACCTCTGTTGGTTCCTTCTGCACTGCTCTTGCTTCTTTCTGCACCTCTTTTGCCTGTTTCTGCAACTCTCTTGCCTCTTTCTAAACTTCTCGTGCCTCCTTCTGCAACTCTGTTGCTTTTTTCTGCACTTCTCTTGCCTCTTGCTGCATCCCTGTTGCCTATTTCTGCACCTCTGTTGCTTCTTTATGCACTTCTCTTGCTTCTTTCTGCACCTCTCTTGCTCCTTTCTGCACCCCTCTTGCCTCTTTCTGCACTCCTCTTCCCTCTTTCTGCACCTTTCTTACCTCTTTCTGCACCCTTGTTACCTCTTTCTGCACCTCCCATGCCTGTTTCTGCAACTCTCTTGCCTCTTTCTGCAGTTCTCTTGTCTCCTTCTGCACCTCTGTTGCTTCTTTCTGCACTTCTCTTGCCTCTTTCTGCACAACTCTTGCCTCTTTCTGCACCTCTGTTGGTTCTTTCTGCACTGCTCTTGCTTCTTTCTGCACCTCTCTTGCAAATTTTTGCACACCTCTTGCCTGCTACTGCACCCCTCTTCCCTTTTTATGCACCTCTATTTCCTCTGTTTGCACTCCTCTTGCCTCTTTTCCACCTCTTTTGCTTCTTTCTGCATTTTTCTTGCCTCATTCTGCACCCCTCTTGCCTCTTTCTGCACATCTGTTGGTTCTTTCTGCAACTGTCTTGCCCCTTTCTGCACTTCTCTTGCCTCCTTCTGCGCCTCTGTTGCTTCTTTCTGCATTTCTCTCGCCTCTTGCTCCACCCCTGTTGCCTCTTTCTACGCCTCTGTCGCTTCTTTCTGCACTTCTCGTGCCTCCTTCTGCACCTCTGTACTTCTTTCTGCACTTTTCTTGCCTTTTTTTGCACCCCTCTTGCCTCTTTCTACACCTCTGTTGCTTCTGTCTGCACCTCTCTTGCTTCTTTCTGCACCTCTCTTGCTTCTTTCTGCACCCCTCTTGCCTCTTTCTGTACCCTTCTTCCCTCTTTCTGCACCTCTCTTGCCTCTTTCTGCACCCCTGTTCCCTTGTTTTTCACCTCTCTTGCCTGTTTCTGCAACGTCCTTGCCTCTTTCTGCAGTTCTCTTGTCTCCTTCTGCACCTCTGTTGCTTCTTTCCGCACTTCTATTGCCTCTTTCTGCACCCCTCTTGTCTGTTTCTGCACCTCTGTTGCTTCTTTCTGCACTTCTCGAGCCTCCTTCTGCACCTCTATGCTTCTTTCTGCACTTTTCTTGCCTTTTTTTGCACCCCTCTTGCCTCGTTCTAAACCTCTGTTGCTTCTTTCTACACCTCTTTTGCTTCTTTCTGTACCTCTCTTGCTTCTTTCTGCACCCCTCTTGCCTCTTTCTGCACCCTTCTTTCCTCTTTCTGCACCTCTCTTGCCTCCTTCTACACCCCTGTTTCAATGTTCTGCACCTCTCTTGCCTGCTTCTGCAACTCTCTTGCCTCTTTCTGCAGTTCTCTTGTCTTCTTCTGCACCTCTGTTGCTTCTTTCTGCACTTCTCTTGCCTCTTTCTGCACCCCTCTTGTCTGTTTCTGCACCTTTGTTGGTTCTCTCTGCACTGCTCTTGCTACTTTCTGCACCTCTTTTGCAAATTTCTGCACCCCTCTTGCCTCTTTCTGCACCCCTCTTACCTCCTTCTGCACCTCTGTTGGTTCCTGTGGCTTCTTTCTGCACTGCTCTTGCTTCTTTCTGCACCTCTCTTGCTTCTTTCTGCACCTCTCTTGCCTCTTTCTGCACTCCTCTTGCCTCTTTCTGCACCTCTCTTGCCTCTTTCTGCACCTCTCTTGCTTCTTTCTGTACCCCTCTTGCCTCTTTCTGCACCTCTCTTGCCCTCTTTCTGCACCTCTCTTGCCTCTTTCTGCATCCCTGTTCCCTTGTTCTGCACCTCTCTTGCCTTTTTCTGTACTTTCTTCCCTCTTTCTGCAGTTCTCTTGCCTCTTTCTGCACCTCTCTTGCCTCTTTCTGCACCCCTCTTGCCTCTTTCTGCACCTCTCTTGCGCTCTGTTCTGCAACTCTCTTGCTTCTTTCTGCACCTCTCTTGCCTCTTTCTGCACCTCTCTTGCTTCTTTCTGCACTTCTCTTGCCTCTTTCTGCACCTCTGTTGGTTCTTTCTGCGCTGCTCTTGCTTCTTTCTGCACCTCTCTTTCACACTTTGCCTGCACTCACCTCTTGCCTCCTTCTGCACCTCTGTTGGTTCTTTCTGCACTGCTCTTGCTTCTTTCTGCACCTCTTTTGCCTGTTTCTGCAACTCTCTTGCCTCTTTCTGCACTTCTCTTGCCTCCTTCTGCACCTCTGTTGCTTCTTTCTGCACTTCTCTTGCCTCTTTCTGCACCTCTCTTGCTTCTTTCTGCACCTCTCTTGCTTCTTTCTGCACCTCTCTTGCTTCTTTCTGCACCCCTCTTGCCTCTTTCTGCACCCTTCTTCCCTCTTTCTGCACCTCTCTTGCCTCTTTCTGCACCCCTGTTCCCTTTTTCTGCACCTCTCTTGCCTGTTTCTGCAACTTTCTTGCCTCTTTCTGCAGTTCTCTTGTCTCCTTCTGCACTCTGTTGCTTCTTTACACTTCTCTTGCCTCTTTCTGCACCCCTCTTGTCTGTTTCTGCACCTCTGTTGGTTCTTTCTGCACTTCTCTTGCCTCTTTCTGCACCCCTCTTACCTCCTTCTGCACCTCTGTTGGTTCTTTCTGCACTGCTCTTGCTTCTTTCTGCACCTCTTTTGCCTGTTTCTGCAACTGTCTTGCCTCTTTCTGCACTTCTCTTGCCTCCTTCTGCACCTCTGTTGCTTCTTTCTGCACTTCTCTTGCCTCTTTGCTGCACCCCTGTTGCCTCTTTCTGCACCTCTGTTGCTTCTTTCTGCCCACTTCTCGTTGCATCCTTCTGCACCTCTGTTGCTTCTTTCTGCACTTCTCTTGCCTCTTTCTGCACCCCTCTTGCCTCTTTCTACACCTCTCTTGCTTCTTTCTGCACCTCTCTTGCTTCTTTCTGCACCCCTCTTGCCTCTTTATGCATCCCCTTCTCTCACCTCTCTTGCCTCTTTCTGCATCCCTGGTCCCTTGTTCTGCACCTCTCTTGCCTGTTTCTGCAACTCTCTTGCCTCTTTCTGCAGTTCTCTTGTCTTCTTCTGCACCTCTGTTGCTTCATTCTGCACTTCTCTTGCCTCTTTCTGCACCCCTCTTGTCTGTTTCTGCACCTCTGTTGGTTCTTTCTGCACTGCTCTTGCTACTTTCTGCACCTCTTTGCAAATTTCTGCACCCCTCTTGCCTCTTTCTGCACCCCTCTTACCTCCTTCTGCACCTCTGTTGGTTCCTTCTGCACTGCTCTTGCTTCTTTCTGCACCTCTTTTGCCTGTTTCTGCAACTCTCTTGCCTCTTTCTAAACTTCTCGTGCCTCCTTCTGCAACTCTGTTGCTTTTTTCTGCACTTCTCTTGCCTCTTGCTGCATCCCTGTTGCCTATTTCTGCACCTCTGTTGCTTCTTTATGCACTTCTCTTGCTTCTTTCTGCACCTCTCTTGCTTCTTTCTGCACCCCTCTTGCCTCTTTCTGCACCCCTCTTCCCTCTTTCTGCACCTCTCTTACCTCTTTCTGCACCCCTGTTCCCTCTTTCTGCACCTCTCTTGCCTGTTTCTGCAACTCTATTGCCTCTTTCTGCAGTTCTCTTGTCTCGTTCTGCACCTCTGTTGCTTCTTTCTGCACTTCTCTTGCCTCTTTATGCACAACTCTTGCCTCTTTCTGCACCTCTGTTGGTTCTTTCTGCACTGCTCTTGCTTCTTTCTGCACCTCTCTTGCAAATTTTTGCACACCTCTTGCCTGCTACTGCACCCCTCTTCCCTTTTTATGCACCTCTATTTCCTCTGTTTGCACTCCTCTTGCCTCTTTTCCACCTCTTTTGCTTCTTTCTGCATTTTTCTTGCCTCATTCTGCACCCCTCTTGCCTCTTTCTGCACATCTGTTGGTTCTTTCTGCAACTGTCTTGCCCCTTTCTGCACTTCTCTTGCCTCCTTCTGCGCCTCTGTTGCTTCTTTCTGCATTTCTCTCGCCTCTTGCTCCACCCCTGTTGCCTCTTTCTACGCCTCTGTTGCTTCTTTCTGCACTTCTCGTGCCTCCTTCTGCACCTCTGTACTTTTTTCTGCACTTTTCTTGCCTTTTTTTTGCACCCCTCTTGCCTCTTTCTACACCTCTGTTGCTTCTGTCTGCACCTCTCTTGCTTCTTTCTGCACCTCTCTTGCTTCTTTCTGCACCCCTCTTGCCTCTTTCTGCACCCTTCTTCCCTCTTTCTGCACCTCTCTTGCCTCTTTCTGCACCCCTGTTCCCTTGTTTTTCACCTCTCTTGCCTGTTTCTGCAACGTCCTTGCCTCTTTCTGCAGTTCTCTTGTCTCCTTCTGCACCTCTGTTGCTTCTTTCCGCACTTCTCTTGCCTCTTTCTGCACCCCTCTTGTCTGTTTCTGCACCTCTGTTGGTTCTTTCTGCACCTCTCTTGCACCTTTATGAACCCCTGTTGCCTCTTTCTGTACCCCTCTTCCCTCTTTCTTTACCTCTCTTGCCTCTTCCTGCACGCCTCTTGTCTGTTTCTGCACCTTTGTTGGTTCTTTCTGCACTGCTCTTGCTACATTCTGCACCTCTTTTGCAAATTTCTGCACCCCTCTTGCCTCTTTCTGCACCCCTCTTACCTCCTTCTGCACCTCTGTTGGTTCCTTCTGCACTGCTCTTGCTTCTTTCTGCACCTCTTTTGCCTGTTTCTGCAAATCTCTTGCCTCTTTCTGTACTTCTCGTGCCTCAATGTGCACCTGTGTTGCTTCTTTCTGCACTTCTCTTGCTGCACCCCTGTTGCCTATTTCTGCTCCTCTATTGATTCTTTCTGCACTTCTCTTGCTTCTTTCTGCACCTCTCTTGCTCCTTTCTGCACCGCTCTTGCCTCTTTCTGCACCCCTCTTCCCTCTTTCTGCACCTCTCTTGCCTCTTTCTGCACCCCTCTTGTCTGTTTCTGCACCTTTGTTGGTTCTTTCTGCACAGCTCTTGCTACTTTCTGCACCTCTTTTGCAAATTTCTGCACCCCTCTTGCCTCTTTCTGCACCCCTCTTACCTCCTTCTGCACCTCTGTTGGTTCCTTCTGCACTGCTCTTGCTTCTTTCTGCACCTCTTTTGCCTGTTTCTGCAACTCTCTTGCCTCTTTCTGCACTTCTCGTGCCTCCTTCTACACCTCTGTTGCTTCTTTCTGCACTTCTCTTGCCTCTTGATGCACCCCTGTTGCCTCTTTCTGCACCTCTGTTGCTTCTTTCTGCACTTCTCCTGCTTCTTTCTGCAACTCTCTTGCTCCTTTCTGCACCCCTCTTGCCTCTTTATGCATCCCTCTTCCCTCTTTCTCCACCTCTCTTGCCTCTTTCTGCACCCCTGTTACCTTTTTCTGCACCTCCCTTGCCTGTTTCTGCAACTCTCTTGCCTCTTTCTGCAGTTCTCTTGTCTCCTTCTGCACCTCTGTTGCTTCTTTCTGCACTTCTCTTGCCTCTTTATGCACAACTCTTGCCTCTTTCTGCACCTCTGTTGGTTCTTTCTGCTCTTGCTTCTTTCTGCACCTCTCTTGCAAATTTCTGCACCCCTCTTGCCTCTTTCTGCACCCCTCTTACCTCCTTCTGCACCTCTGTTGGTTCCTTCTGCACTGCTCTTGCTTCTTTCTGCACCTCTTTTGCCTGTTTCTGCAACTCTCTTGCCTCTTTCTGTACTTCTCGTGCCTCCTTCTACACCTCTGTTGCTTCTTTCTGCACTTCTCTTGCCTCTTGATGCACCCCTGTTGCCTCTTTCTGCACCTCTGTTGCTTCTTTCTGCACTTCTCTTGCTTCTTTCTGCAACTCTCTTGCTCCTTTCTGCACCCCTCTTGCCTCTTTATGCATCCCGCTTCCCTCTTTCTCCACCTCTCTTGCCTCTTTCTGCACCCCTGTTACCTTTTTCTGCACCTCCCTTGCCTGTTTCTGCAACTCTCTTGCCTCTTTCTGCAGTTCTCTTGTCTCCTTCTACACCTCTGTTGCTTCTTTCTGCACTTCTCTTGCCTCTTTCTGCACCCCTCTTGCCTCTTTCTGCACCTCTGTTGGTTCTTTCTGCACTGCTCTTGCTTCTTTCTGCACCTCTCTTGCAAATTTTTGCACACCTCTTGCCTCTTTCTGCACCCCTCTTCCCTTTTTACGCACCTCTCTTTCCTCTGTTTGCACCCCTCTTGCCTCTTTTCCACCTCTTTTGCTTCATTCTGCACTTTTCTTGCCTCATTCTGCACGCCTCTTCCCTCTTTCTGCACCCCTCTTCCTTCTTTATGCACCTCTCTTGCCTCTTTCTGCACCCCTCTTGTCTGTTTCTGCACCATTGTTGGTTCTTTCTGCACAGCTCTTGCTACTTTCTGCACCTCTTTTTCAAATTTCTGCACCCCTCTTGCCTCTTTCTGCACCCCTCTTACCTCCTTCTGCACCTCTGTTGGTTCCTTCTGCACTGCTCTTGCTTCTTTCTGCACCTCTTTTGCCTGTTTCTGCAACTCTCTTGCCTCTTTCTGTACTTCTCGTGCCTCCTTCTGCACCTCTGTTGCTTCTTTCTGCACTTCTCTTGCCTCTTGATGCACCCCTGTTGCCTCTTTCTGCACCTCTGTTGCTTCTTTCTGCACTTCTCTTGCTTCTTTCTGCAACTCTCTTGCTCCTTTCTGCACCCCTCTTGCCTCTTTCTGCACCCCTCTTCCCTCTTTCTGCACCTCTCTTGCCTCTTTCTGCACCCCTGTTACCTTTTTCTGCACCTCCCTTGCCTGTTTCTGCAACTCTCTTGCCTCTTTCTGCAGTTCTCTTGTCTCCCCTTCTGCACCTCTGTTGCTTCTTTCTGCACTGCTCTTGCTTCTTTCTGCACCTCTCTTGCTTCTTTCTGCACCTCTCTTGCCTCTTTCTGCACCTCCTCTTGCCTCTTTCTGCACCTCTCTTGCCTCTTTCTGCACCCCTGTTACCTCTTTCTGCACCTCTCTTGCCTGTTTCTGCAACTCTCTTCCGTCTTTCTGCACTTCTCTTGTCTCCTTCTGCACCTCTGTTGCTTCTTTCTGCACCTCTCTTGCCTCTCTCTGCACCCCTCTTGCCTCTTTCTGCACCTCTGTTGGTTCTTTCTGCACTGCTCTTGCTTCTTTCTGCACCTCTCTTGCATATTTCTGCACACTCTCTTGCCTCTTTCTGCACTCTCTTGCCTCTTTCTGCACCTCTGTTTGCCTCTGTTCTGCACTCCTCTTGCCTCTTTCTGCACCTCTTTTGCTTCTTTCTGCACTTTTCTTGCCTCTTTCTGCACCCCTCTTGCCTCTTTCTGCACCTCTGTTGCTTCTTTCTGCACCTCTCTTGCCTCTTTCTGCACCTCTCTTGCCTCTCTTCTGCACCTCTCTTGCTTCTTTCTGCACCTCTCTTGCCTCTTGCTCTGCACCCCTCTTGCCTCTTTCTGTACCTCTCTTGCTTCTTTCTGCACTTCTCTTGCCTCCTTCTGCACCTCTGTTGCTTCTTTCTGCACTTCTCTTGCCTCTTTCTGCACCCCTCTTGCCTCTTTCTGCACCTCTGTTGCTTCTTTCTGCACTTCTCTTGCTTCTTTCTGCACCTCTCTTGCTTCTTTCTGCACCCCTCTTGCCTCTTTCTGCACCCTTCTTCCCTCTTTCTGCACCTCTCTTGCCTCTTTCTGCACCCCTGTTCCCTTTTTCTGCACCTCTCTTGCCTGTTTCTGCAACTCTCTTGCCTCTTTCTGCAGTTCTCTTGCCTCCTTCTGCACCTCTGTTGCTTCTTTCTGCACTTCTCTTGCCTCTTTCTGCACCCCTCTTGTCTGTTTCTGCACCTCTGTTGCTTCTTTCTGCACTTCTCGAGCCTCCTTCTGCACCTCTATGCTTCTTTCTGCACTTTTCTTGCCTTTTTTTGCACCCCTCTTGCCTCTTTCTACACCTCTGTTGCTTCTTTCTGCACCTCTCTTGCTTCTTTCTGCACCTCTCTTGCTTCTTTCTGCACCCCTCTTGCCTCTTTCTGCACCCTTCTTCCCTCTTTCTGCACCTCTCTTACCTCTTTCTGCACCCCTGTTCCCTCTTTCTGTACCTCTCTTGCCTGTTTCTGCAACTCTCTTGCCTCTTTCTGCAGTTCTCTTGTCTCCTTCTGCACCTCTGTTGCTTCTTTCTGCACTTCTCTTGCCTCTTTCTGCACCCCTCTTGTCTGTTTCTGCACCTCTGTTGGTTCTTTCTGCACTGCTGTTGCTTCTTTCTGCACCTCTTTTGCCTATTTCTGCACCCCTCTTGCCTCTTTCTGCACCCCTCTTGCCTCCTTCTGCACCTCTCGTCTTTTTCTGCACCTCTGTTGCTTCTTTCTGCACTTCTCTTGCCTCTTTCTGCACCTCTCTTGCCTCTTTCTGCACCCCTCTTGCCTCTTTCTGCACCTCTCTTGCCTCTTTCTGCACCTCTCTTGCCTCTTTCTGCACCTCTCTTGCTTCTTTCTGCACCTCTCTTGCCTCTTTCTGCACCCTTCTTGCCTCTTTCTGCACCTCTCTTGCCTCTTTTTGCACCCTTTTGCTTCTTTCTGTACTTCTCTTGCCTCTTTCGGCACTCTCTTGCCTCTTTCTGCAGTTCTCTTGCCTCTTTCTGCACCTCTCTTGCCTCTCTTCTGCACCTCTCTTGCCTCTTTCTGCACCTCTCTTGCCTCTTTCTGCACCTCTCTTGCCTCTTTCTGCACCTCTCTGGCCTCTTTCTGCACCTCTGTTGCTTCTTTCTGCACCTCTCTTGCTTCTTTCTGCACCTCTGTTGACTCTTTCTGCACTGCTCTTGCTTCTTTCTGCACCTCTCTTGCCTCTTTCTGCACCCCTCTTGCCTCCTTCTGCACCTCTGTTGGTTCTTTCTGCACTGCTCTTGCTTCTTTCTGCACCTCTTTTGCCTGTTTCTGCAACTCTCTTGCCTCTTTCTGCACTTCTCTTGCCTCCTTCTGCACCTCTGTTGCTTCTTTCTGCACTTCTCTTGCCTCTTTACTGCACCTCTCTTGCTACTTTCTGCACCTCTCTTGCTTCTTTCTGCACCTCTCTTGCTTCTTTCTGCACCCCTCTTGCCTCTTTCTGCACCCCTCTTCCCTCTTTCTGCACCCCTCTTGCCTCTTTCTGCACCCCTGTTCCCTTTTTCTGCACCTCTCTTGCCTGTTTCTGCAACTTCTCTTGCCTCTTTCTGCAGTTCTCTTGTCTCCTTCTGCACCTCTCTTGCTTCTTTCTGCACCTCTCTTGCCTCTTTCTGCACCTCTGTTGGCTCTTTCTGCACCTCTCTTGCTTCTTTCTGCACTCTTGCTCTTGCCTCTCTTTCTGCACCTCTCTTGCCTCCTTTCTGCACCTGCTCTTGCTCTCTTTCTGCACCTCTCTTGCCTGTTTCTGCAACTCTCTTTCCTCTTTCTGTACTTCTCTTGCCTCCTTCTGCACCTCTGTTGCTTCTTTCTGCACTTCTCTTGCCTCTTTCTGCACCCCTGTTGCCTCTTTCTGCACCTCTGTTGCTTCTTTCTGCACTTCTCTTGCCTCTTTCTGCACCTCTATTGCTTCTTTCTGCACTCTCTTGCCTTTTTGCACCTCTCTTGCCTCTTTCTGCACCTCTGCTTGCCTCTTTCTGCACCTCTGTTGCTTCTTTCTGCACCTCTCTTGCTTCTTTCTGCACCCCTCTTGCCTCTTTCTGCACCCTTCTTCCCTCTTTCTGCACCTCTCTTGCCTCTTTCTGCACCCCTGTTCCCTTTTTCTGCACCTCTCTTGCCTGTTTCTGCAACTCTCTTGCCTCTTTCTGCAGTTCTCTTGTCTCCTTCTGCACCTCTGTTGCTTCTTTCTGCACTTCTCTTGCCTCTTTCTGCACCCCTCTTGTCTGTTTCTGCACCTCTGTTGGTTCTTTCTGCACTGCTCTTGCTACTTTCTGCACCTCTTTTGCAAATTTCTGCAGCCCTCTTGCCTCTTTCTGCACCCCTCTTACCTCCTTCTGCACCTCTGTTGGTTCCTTCTGCACTGCTCTTGCTTCTTTCTGCACCTCTTTTGCCTGTTTCTGCAACTCTCTTGCCTCTTTCTGTACTTCTCGTGCCTCCTTCTGCACCTCTGTTGCTTCTTTCTGCACTTCTCTTGCCTCTTGCTGCACTCCTGTTGCCTCTTTCTGCACCTCTGTTGCTTCTTTCTGCACTTCTCTTGCTTCTTTTTGCACCTCTCTTGCTCCTTTCTGCACCCCTCTTGCCTCTTTCTGCACCCCTCTTCCCTCTTTCTGCACCTCTCTTGCCTCTTTCTGCACCCCTGTTACCTTTTTCTGCACCTCCCTTGCCTGTTTCTGCAACTCTCTTGCCTCTTTCTGCAGTTCTCTTGTCTCCTTCTGCACCTCTGTTGCTTCTTTCTGCACTTCTCTTGCCTCTTTATGCACCCCTCTTGCCTCTTTCTGCACCTCTGTTGGTTCTTTCTGCACTGCTCTTGCTTCTTTCTGCACCTCTCTTGCAAATTTTTGCACACCTCTTGCCTCTTTCTGCACCCCTCTTCCCTTTTTATGCACCTCTCTTTCCTCTGTTTGCACCCCTCTTGCCTCTTTTCCACCTCTTTTGCTTCTTTCTGCACTTTTCTTGCCTCATTCTGCACCCCTCTTGCCTCTTTCTGCACCTCTGTTGGTTCTTTCTGCACTGCTCTTGCTTCTTTCTGCACCTCTTCTTGCCTGCCTTTCTGCACCTCTCTTGCTTGCTTCTTTCTGCACTTCTCTTGCCTCTTGCTCCACCCTGTTGCCTCTTTCTGCACCTCTGTTGCTTCTTTCTGCACTTCTTGTGCCTCCTTCTGCACCTCTGTGCTATTTTCCGCACTTTTCTTGCCTTTTCTGCACGCCTCTTGCCTCTTTCTACACCTCTGTTGCTTCTATCTGCACCTCTCTTGCTTCTTTCTACACCTCTCTTGCTTCTTTCTGCACCCCTCTTGCCTCTTTCTGCACCTCTCTTCCCTCTTTCTGCACCTCTCTTGCCTCTTTCTGCACCCCCGTTCCCTCTTTCTGTACCTCTCTTGCCTGTTTCTGCAACTCTCTTGCCTCTTTCTGCAGTTCTCTTGCCTCTTTCTGCACCTCTCTTGCCTCTTTCTGCACCTCCTCTTGCCTCTTTCTGCACCTCTCTTGCCTGTTTCTGCACCTCTCTTGCTTCTTTCTGCACCTCTCTTGCCTCCTTCTGCACCTCTGTTGCTTCTTTCTGCACTTCTCTTGCCTCTTTCTGCACCTCTCTTGCCTCTTTCTGCACCTCTGTTGCTTCTTTCTGCACTTCTCTTGCTTCTTTCTGCACCTCTCTTGCTTCTTTCTGCACCTCTCTTGCCTCTTTCTGCACCCTTCTTGCCTCTTTCTGCACCTCTCTTGCTTCTTTCTGCACCCCTGTTCCCTTTTTCTGCACCTCTCTTGCCTGTTTCTGCAACTCTCTTGCCTCTTTCTGTAGTTCTCTTGTCTTCTTCTGCACCTCTGTTGCTTCTTTCTGCACTTCTCTTGCCTCTTTCTGCACCCCTCTTGTCTGTTTCTGCACCTCTGTTGGTTCTTTCTGCACTGCTCTTGCTTCTTTCTGCACCTCTTTTGCCTATTTCTGCACCTCTCTTGCCTCTTTCTGCACTCCTCTTGCCTCCTTCTGCACCTCTGTTGGTTCTTGCTTCTGCACTCCTCTTGCCTCTTTCTGCACCTCTCTTGCTTCTTTCTGCACCCCTCTTGCCTCTTTCTGCACCTCTCTTGCCTCTTTCTGCACCTCTCTTGCTTCTTTCTGCACCTCTCTTGCTACTTTCTGCACCCCTATTGCCTCTTTCTGCACAACTTCTTCCCTCTTTCTGCACCTCTCTTGCCTCTTTCTGCATCCCTGTTCCCTTGTTCTGCACCTCTCTTGCCTTTTTCTGCACTTTCTTCCCTCTTTCTGCAGTTCTCTTGCCTCTTTCTGCACCTCTCTTGCCTCTCTTTCGGCACCCCTCTTGCCTCTTTCTGCACCTCTTTTGCCTGTTTCGGCAACTCTCTTGCTTCTTTCTGCACCCCTCTTGCCTCTTTCTGCACCTCTGTTGCTTCTTTCTGCACTTCTCTTGCTTCTTTCTGCACCTCTGTTGGTTCTTTCTGTACTTCTCTTGCTTCTTTCTGCACCTCTCTTGCCTCTTTCTGCACCCCTCTTGCCTCCTTCTGCACCTCTGTTGGTTCTTTCTGCACTGCTCTTGCTTCTTTCTGCACCTCTTTTGCCTGTTTCTGCAACTCTCT
Organism: Calotriton arnoldi; assembly: GCA_963921515.1. NCBI lineage: Eukaryota > Metazoa > Chordata > Amphibia > Caudata > Salamandridae > Calotriton > Calotriton arnoldi. Next base: position 6,117,063 of record CAWUFW010000100.1, on the reverse strand, counting down.
TGCCTCTTTCTGCACTTCTCTTGCCTCCTTCTGCACCTCTGTTGCTTCTTTCTGCACTTCTCTTGCCTTTTTCTGCACCTCTGTTGCTTCTTTTTGCACTTCTCTTGCTTCTTTCTGCACCTCTCTTGCTTCTTTCTGCACCCCTCGTGCCTCTTTCTGCATCCTTCTTCCCTCTTTCTGCACCTCTCTTGCCTCTTTCTGCACCCCTGTACCCTTTTTCTGCACCTCTCTTGCCTGTTTCTGCAACTTTCTTGCATCTTTCTGCAGTTCTCTTGTCTCCTTCTGCACTTCTCTTGCCTCTTTCTGCACCCCTCTTGCCTCTTTCTGCACCTCTGTTGGTTCTTTCTGCACTGCTCTTGCCTCTTTCTGCACCCCTCTTGCCTCCTTCTGCACCTCTGCTTGCGTTTCTTTCTGCACTGCTCTTGCTTCTTTCTGCACCTCTTTTGCCTGTTTCTGCAACTCTCTTGCCTCTTTCTGCACTTCTCTTGCCTCCTTCTGCGCCTCTGTTGCTTCTTTCTGCACTTCTCTTGCCTCTTTCTGCACCTCTTTGTCTCTTTCTGCACCTCACTTGCCTCTTTCTGCACTTCTCTTTCCTCCTACTGCACCTCTGTTGCTTCTTTCTACACTTCTCTTGCCTCTTTCTGCACCTCTCTTGCTTCTTTCTGCACCTCTCTTGCTTCTTTCTGCACCTCTCTTGCTTCTTTCTGCACCCCTCTTGCCTCTTTCTGCACCCCTCTTCCCTCTTTCTGCACCTCTCTTACCTCTTTCTGCACCCCTGTTCCCTCTTTCTGCACCTCTCTTGCCTGTTTCTGCAACTCTATTGCCTCTTTCTGCAGTTCTCTTGTCTCGTTCTGCACCTCTGTTGCTTCTTTCTGCACTTCACTTGCCTCTTTCTGCACTCCTCTTGTCTGTTTCTGCACCTCTGTTGGTTCTTTCTGCACTGCTGTTGCTTCTTTCTGCACCTCTTTTGCAAATTTCTGCACCCCTCTTGCCTCTTTCTGCACCCCTCTTGCCTCCTTCTGCACCTTTGTTGGATCTTTTCTGCACCCCTGTTCCCTCTTTCTGCACCTCTTTTGCCTGGTTCTGCAACTCTCTTGCCTCTTTCTGCACTTCTCTTTCCTCCTACTGCACCTCTGTTGCTTCTTTCTACACTTCTCTTGCCCTTTACTGCACCCCTCTTGCTATTTCTGCACTCTCTTGCTTCTTTCTGCACCTCTCTTGCTTCTTTCTGCACCTCTCTTGCTTCTTTCTGCACCCCTCTTGCCTCTTTCTGTACCCCTCTTCCCTCTTTATGCACCTCTCTTGCCTCTTTCTGCACCCCTGTTACCTCTTTCTGCACCTCTCTTGCCTGTTTCTGCAACTCTCTTGCCTCTTTCTGCAGTTCTCTTGCCTCCTTCTGCACCTCTGTTGCTTCTTTCTGCACTTCTCTTGCCTCTTTCTGCACCCCTCTAGCGTCTTTCTGCACCTCTGTTGGTTCTTTCTGCACTGCTCTTGCTTCTTTCTGCACCTCTCTTGCAAATCTTTCTGCACCCTCTCTTTTGCCTCTGCTTCTGTACTCTCTTGCCTCTTTCTGCACCTCTGTTGCTTCTTTCTGCACTTCTCTTGCCTCTTTCTGCACTCCTCTTGCCCCCTTCTGCACCTCTGTTGGTTCTTTCTGCACTACTCTTGCTTCTTTCTGCACCTCTTTTGCCTGTTTCTGCAACTGTCTTGCCTCTTTCTGCACCTCTCTTGCCTCCTTCTGCGCCTCTGTTGCTTCTTTCTGCACTTCTCTTGCCTCTTGCTCCACCCCTGTTGCCTCTTTCTGCACCTCTGTTGCTTCTTTCTGCACTTCTCGTGCCTCCTTCTGCACCTCTGTGCTTTTTTCTGCACTTTTCTTGCCTTTTTTGCACCCCTCTTGCCTCTTTCTACACCTCTGTTGCTTCTTTCTGCACCTCTCTTGCTTCTTTCTGCACCTCTCTTGCTTCTTTCTGCACCCCTCTTGCCTCTTTCTGCACCCTTCTTCCCTCTTTCTGCACCTCTCTTGCCTCTTTCTGCACCCTGTTCCCTTGTTTCTGCACCTCTCTTGCCTGTTTCTGCAACTCTCTTGCCTCTTTTTGCAGTTCTCTTGTCTCCTTCTGCACCTCTGTTGCCTCTTTCTGCATCTCTCTTGCCTCTTTCTGCACCCCTCTTGCCTCTTTCTGCACCTCTTTTGCTTCTTTCTGCACCTCTCTTGCTTCTTTCTGCACCCTTCTTCCCTTTATCTGCACCTCTCTTGCCTCTTTCTGCACCTCTTGCTTCTTTCTGCACCTCTTGTCTGTTTCTGCACCTCTGTTGGTTCTTTCTGTGCTGCTCTTGCTTCTTTCTGGACCTCTCTTGCAACTTTCTGCACCAGTCTTGCCTCTTTCTGCACCCCTCTTGCCTCCTTCTGCACCTCTGTTGGTTCTTTCTGCACTGCTCTTGCTTCTTTCTGCACCTCTTTTGCCTGTTTCTGCAACTCTCTTGCCTCTTTCTGCACTTCTCTTGCCTCCTTCTGCACCTCTGTTGCTTCTTTCTGCACTTCTCTTGCCTTTTCTGCACCTCTCATGCCTCTTTCTGCACCTCTCTTGCTTCTTTCTGCACCTCTCTTGCTTCTTTCTGCACCTCTCTCGCTTCTTTCTGCACCTCTCTTGCCTCTTTCTGCACCCCTCTTCCCTTTTCTGCACCTCTCTTGCCTCTTTCTGCACTCCTCTTGCCTCTTTCTGCACCTCTCTTGCTTCTTTCTGCACTTCTCTTGCTTCTTTCTGCACCCTCTTGCCTCTTTCTGCACCTCTCTTGCCTCTTTCTGCACCCTCTTGCCTCTTTCTGCACCTCTCTTGCTTCTTTCTGCACCTCTCTTGCTTCTTTCTGCACCTCTCTTGCCTGTTTCTGCAACTCTCTTGCTTCTTTCTGCACTTCTCTTGCCTCTTCCTGCACCTCTATTGCTTCTTTCTGCACTTCTCCTGCCTCTTTCTTCACCCCTCTTGCTTGTTTTTGCACTTCTCTTGCTTCTTTCTGCACTTCTCTTGCTTCTTTCTGCACCTCTCTTGCTTCTTTCTGCACCTCTCTTGCCTCTTTCTGCACCCCTCTTCCCTCTTTCTGCACCTCTCTTGCCTCTTTCTGCACCTCTGCTTGCCTTCTTTCTGCACCTCTCTTGCCTCTTTCTGCAACTCTCTTGCTTCTTTCTGCAGCTCTCTTGTCTCCTTCTGCACCTCTCTTGCTTCTTTCTGCACTTCTCTTGCCTCTTTCTGCACACCTCTTGCCTCTTTCTGCACCTCTCTTGCTTCTTTCTGCACTTTCTTGCTTCTTTCTGCACCTCTCTTGCACTCTCTTCTGCACCTCTCTTGCCTTTTTCTGCACCCCTCTTGCCTCCTTCTGCACCTCTGTTGGTTCTTTCTGCACTGCTCTTGCTTCTTTCTGCACCTCTTTTGCCTGTTTCTGCAACTCTCTTGCTGCTTTCTGCACTTCTCTTGCCTCCTTCTGCACCTCTGTTGCTTCTTTCTGCATCTCTTGCCTCTTTCTGCACCCCTGTTGCCTCTTTCTGCACCTCTGTTGCTTCTTTCTGCACTTCTCTTGCTTCTTTCTGCACCTCTCTTGCTTCTTTCTGCACCTCTCTTGCCTCTTTCTGCACCCTTCTTCCCTCTTTCTGCACCTCTCTTGCCTCTTTCTGCACCCCTGTTACCTCTTTCTGCACCTCTCTTGCCTGTTTCTGCAACTCTCTTGCTTCTTTCTGCAGTTCTCTTGTCTCCTTCTGCACCTCTGTTGCTTCTTTCTGCACTTCTCTTGCCTCTTTCTGCACCTCTCTTGCTTCCTTCTGCACCTCTCTTGCTTCTTTCTGCACTGCTCTTGCTTTTTCTGCACCTTTCTTCCTCTTTTTGCACCTCTCTTGCCTCTTTCTGCACCTCTCTTGTCTCTTTCTGCACCTCTCTTGCCTCTTTCTGCACCTCCTCTTGCCTCTTTCTGCACATCTTTTGCGTCTTTCTGCACCTCCGTTGCTTCTTTCTGCACCCTCTTCCCTCTTTCTGCACCTCTCTTGCCTCTTTCTGCACCTCTATTGCCTCTTTTTGCACTTCTTTTGCCTCTTTCTGCACCTCTGTTGGTTCTTTGTGCACAGCTCTTGCTTCTTTCTGCACCTCTTTTGCACATTTCTGCACCTCTCTTGCCTCTTTCTGCACCCCTCTTGCCTCCTTCTGCACCTCTGTTGGTTCTTTCTGCACTGCTCTTGCTTCTTTCTGCACCTCTGTTGCCTTGTTTCTGCAACTCTCTTGCCTCTTTCTGCACTTCTCTTGCCTCCTTCTGCACCTCTGTTGCTTCTTTCTGCACTTCTCTTGCCTCTTTCTGCACCCCTGTTGCCTTTTTCTGCACCTCTCTTGCTTCTTTCTGCACTTCTCTTGCTTCTTTCTGCACCTCTCTTGCCTCTTTCTACACCCCTCTTGCCTCTTTCTGTACCCCTCTTGCCTCTTTCTGCACCTCTCTTGCCTCTTTCTGCACCCCTGTTGCCTCTTTCTGCACCTCTCTTGCCTGTTTCTGCAACTCTCTTGCCTCTTTCTGCAGTTCTCTTGTCTCCTTCTGCACCTCTGTTGCTTCTTTCTGCACTGCTCTTGCTTCTTTCTGCACCTCTCTTGCCTGTTTCTGCACCTCTCTTGCCTCTTTCTGCACCTCTCTTTCCTCTGTTTGCACCTCTCTTGCCTCTTTCTGCACCTCTCTTGCTTCTTTCTGCACTTCTCTTGCCTCTTTCTGCACCCCTCTTGCCTCTTTCTGCACCTCTGTTGCTTCTTTCTGCACTTCTCTTGCTTCTTTCTGCACCTCTCTTGCCTCTTTCTGCACCTGTCTTGCCTCTTTCTGCACTTCTCTTGCCTCCTTCTGCGCCTCTGTTGCTTCTTTCTCCACCCCTGTTGCCTCTTTCTGCACCTCTGTTGCTTCTTTCTGTACTTCTCTTGCCTCTTTCTGCACCTCTGTGCTTCTTTCTGCACCTCTCTTGCTTCTTTCTGCACTCCTCTTGCCTCTTTCTACAACTCTGTTGCTTCTATCTGCACCTCGCTCGCTTCTTTCTGCACCTCTCTTGCTTCTTTCTGCACCCCTCTTGCCTCTTTCTGCACCCCTGTTCCCTTGTTCTGCACCTCGCTTGCCTGTTTCTGCAACTTTCTTGCCTCTTTCTGCAGTTCTCTTGTCTCCTTCTGCACCTTTGTTGCTTCTTTCTGCACTTCTCTTGCCTCTTTCTGCACCCCTCTTGCCTCTTTCTGCAACTCTGTTGGTTCTTTCTGCACTGCTCTTGCTTCTTTCTGCACCTCTTTTGCCTGTTTTTGCAACTCTTCTTGCCTCTTTCTGCACTTCTCTTGCCTCCTTCTGCACCTCTGTTGCTTCTTTCTGCACCTCTTCTCTTGCTGCACCCCTGTTGCCTCTTTCTGCACCTCTGTTGCTTCTTTTTGCACTTCTCCTGCTTCTTTCTGCATCTCTCTTGCCTCTTTCTGCATGCCTGTTGCCTTTTTCTGCACCTCCCTTGCCTGTTTCTGCAACTCTCTTGCCTCTTTCTGCAGTTCTCTTGTCTCCTTCTGCCCCTCTGTTGCTTCTTTCTGCACTACTCTTGCCTCTTTCTGTACCCCTCTTGCCTCTTTCTGCACCTCTGTTGTTTCTTTCTGCACTGCTCTTGCTTCTTTCTGCACCTCTCTTGCAAATTTCTACACCCCTCTTGCCTATTTCTGCACTTCTCTTGCCTCTTTCTGCACCTCTCTTGTCTTCTGTTCTGCACCTCTCTTGCTATCTTTTCCACCTCTCTTGCTTCTTTCTGCACTTCTCTTGCCTCTTTCTGCACCCCTCTTGCCTCTTTCTGCACCTCTGTTGCTTCTTTGTGCACTTCTCTTGCTTCTTTCTGTATCTCTCTTGCTATTTCTGCACCCCTGTTTCCTCTTTCTGCACCTCTGTTGGTTCCTTCTGCACTGCTCTTGCTTCTTTCTGCACCTCTTTTACCTGTTTCTGCAACTCTCTTGCCTCTTTCTGTACTTCTCCTGCCTCCTTCTGCACCTCTGTTGCTTCTTTCTGCACTTCTCTTGCTGCACCTCTGTTGCCTCTTTCTGCACCTCTGTTGCTTCTTTCTGCACTTCTCTTGCTTCTTTCTGCACCTCTCTTGTCTCTTTCTGCACCCCTCTTGCCTCTTTCTGCACCCCTCTTGCCTCTTTCTGCACCTCTCTTCCCTCCTTCTGCACCACTCTTGTCTGTTTCTGCACCTCTGTTGGTTCTTTCTGCACTGCTCTTGCTACTTTCTGCACCTCTTTTGCATCTTTCTGCACCTCTCTTGCCTCTTTCTGCACCCCTCTTACCTCCTTCTGCACCTCTGTTGGTTCTTTCTGCACTGCTCTCGCTTCTTTCTGCACCTCTTTGCCTGTTTCTGCAACTCTCTTGCCTCTTTCTGCACTTCTCTGTGCCTCCTTCTGCACCTCTGTTGCTTCTTTCTGCACTTCTCTTGCCTCTTGCTGCACTCCTGTTGCCTCTTTCTGCACCTCTGTTGCTTCTTTCTGCACTTCTCTTGCTTCTTTCTGCACCTCTCTTGCCTCTTTCTGCACCTCTCTTGCCTCTTTCTGCACCCCTCTTCCCTCTTTCTGTACCTCTCTTGCCTCTTTCTGCACCCCTGTTATCTTTTTCTGCACCTCCCTTGCCTGTTTCTGCAATTCTCTTGCCTCTTTCTGCAGTTCTCTTGTCTCCTTCTGCACCTCTGTTGCTTCTTTCTGCACTTCTCTTGTCTCTTTCTGCACCCCTCTTGCCTCTTTCTGCACCTCTGTTGGTTCTTTCTGCACTGCTCTTGCTTCTTTCTGCACCTCTTTGCTTACTTTCTGCACACCTCTTGCCTCTTTCTGCACCTCTCTTCCTCTTTCTGCACCTCTCTTGCCTCTGTTCTGCACCCCTCTTGCCTCTTTCTGCACCTCTGTTGTTTCTTTCTGCACTGTTCTTGCCTCTTTCTGCACCTCTGTTGCCTCTTTCTGCACCTCTGTTGCCTCTTTCTGCACTTCTCTTGCCTCCTTCTGCACCTCTGTTGCTTCTTTCTGCACTTCTCTTGCCTCTTTCTGCACCTCTCTTGCCTCTTTCTACACCTCTGTTGCTTCTATCTGCACCTCTCTTGCTTCTTTCTGCACCTCTCTTGCTTCTTTCTGCACCCCTCTTGCCTCTTTCTGCACCCCTGTTCCCTTGTTCTGCACCTCGCTTGCCTGTTTCTGCAACTTTCTTGCCTCTTTCTGCAGTTCTCTTGTCTCCTTCTGCACCTGTGTTGCTGCTTTCCGCACTTCTCTTGCCTCTTTCTGCACCCCTCTTGTCTGTTTCTGCACCTCTGTTAGTTCTTTCTGCACTGCTCTTGCTTCTTTCTGCACCTCTTTTGCCTGTTTCTGCAACTCTTTTGCCTCTTTCTGTACTTCTCTTGCCTCTTTCTGCACCCCTCTTGCCTCTTTCTGCACCTCTGTTGCTTCTTTCTGCACTGCTCTTGCTTCTTTCTGCACCTCTCTTGCTTCTTTCTGCACCTCTCTTGCCTCTTTCTGCACCCTCTTCCTCTTTCTGCACCTCTCTTTCTTCTGTTCTGCACCCCTCTTGCATCTTTCTGCACCTCTGTTGCTTCATTCTGCACTTCTCTTGCCTCTTTCTGCACCCCTCTTGCCTCTTTCTGCACCTCTGTTGTTTCTTTCTGCACTGCTCTTGCTTCTTTCTGCACCTCTCTTGCTAATTTCTGCACCTCTCTTGCCTCTTTCTGCACCTCTGTTGCTTCCTTCTGCACTGCTCTTGCTTCTTTCTGCACCTCTCTTACTTATTTCTGTCCCCCTCTTCCCTCTTTGTGCACCTCTCTTGCCTCTTTCTGCACCTCTGTTGGTTCCTTCTGCACTTCTCTTGCTGCACCTCTGTTGCCTCTTTCTGCACCTCTGTTGCTTCTTTCTGCACTTCTCTTGCTTCTTTCTGCACCTTTCTTCCCTCTTTCTGCACCTCTCTTGCCTCTTTCTGCACCCCTGTTCTGATTTTTCAGCACCTCTCTTGCCTCTTTCTGCACCCCTTTGTTTGTTTCTGCACCTCTGTTGGTTCTTTTTGCACTGCTCTTGCTTCTTTCTGCACCTCTCTTGCAAATTTCTGCACCCCTCTTGCCTCTTTCTGCACCCCTCTTACCTCCTTCTGCACCTCTGTTGGTTCCTTCTGCACTGCTCTTGCTTCTTTCTGCACCTCTTTTGCCTGTTTCTGCGACTCTCTTGCCTCTTTCTGTACTTCTTGTGCCTCCTTCTGCACCTCTGTTGCTTCTTTCTGCACTTCTCTTGCCTCTTGCTGCACTCCTGTTGCCTCTTTCTGCACCTCTGTTGCTTCTTTCTGCACTTCTCTTGCTTCTTTTTGCACCTCTCTTGCTCCTTTCTGCACTTCTCTTGCCTCTTTCTGCACCCCTCTTCCCTCTTTCTGCACCTCTCTTGCCTCTTTTTGCACCCCTGTTACCTTTTTCTGCACCTCCCTTGCCTGTTTCTGCAACTCTCTTGCCTCTTTCTGCAGTTCTCTTGTCTCCTTCTGCACCTTTGATGCTTCTTTCTGCACTTCTCTTGCCTCTTTATGCACCCCTCTTGCCTCTTTCTGCACCCCTGTTGGTTCTTTCTGCACTGCTCTTGCTTCTTTCTGCACCTCTCTTGCAATTTTTGCACACCTCTTGCCTCTTTCTGCACCCTCTTCCCTTTCTACGCACCTCTCTTTCCTCTGTTTGCACCCCTCTTGCCTCTTTTCCACCTCTTTTGCTTCTTTCTGCACTTTTCTTGCCTCATTCTGCACCCCTCTTGCCTCTTTCTGCACCCCTGTTGGTTCTTTCTGCACTGCTCTTGCTTCTTTCTGCACCTCTTTTGCCTGTTTCTGCAACTGTCTTGCCCCTTTTTGCACTTCTCTTGCCTCCTTCTGCGCTACTGTTGCTTCTTTCTGCACTTCTCTCGCCTCTTGCTCCACCCCTGTTGCCTCTTTCTGTACCTCTGTTGCTTCTTTCTGCACTTCTTGTGCCTCCTTCTGCACCTCTGTGCTATTTTCCGCACTTTTCTTGCCTTTTTTGCACCCCTCTTGCCTCTTTCTACACCTCTGTTGCTTCTTTCTGCACCTCTCTTGCTTCTTTCTGCACCTCTCTTGCTTCTTTCTGCACCCCTCTTGCCTCTTTCTGCACCCCTGTTCCCTTGTTCTGCACCTCTCTTGCCTGTTTCTGCAACTTTCTTGCCTCTTTCTGCAGTTCTCTTGCCTCCTTCTGCACCTCTCTTGCCTGTCTTTCGGCACTTCTCTTGCCTCTTTCTGCACCCTCTTGTGCCTGTTTCTGCACCTCTGTTAGCTTCTTTCTGCACTGCTCTTGCTTCTTTCTGCACCTCTTTTGCCTGTTTCTGCAACTCTCTTGCCTCTTTCTGCACCTCTCTTGCCTCCTTCTGCACCTCTGTTGCTTCTTTCTGCACTTCTCTTGCCTCTTTCTGCACTCCTCTTGCCTCTTTCTGCACCTCTGTTGCTTCTTTCTGCACTTCTCTTGCTTCTTTCTGCACCTCTCTTGCTTCTTTCTGCACCCCTCTTGCCTCTTTCTGCACCCCTCTTCCCTCTTTCTGCAACTCTCTTGCCTCTTTCTGCACCCCTGTTACCTTTTTCTGCACCTCCCTTGCCTGTTTCTGCAATTCTCTTGCCTCTTGCCTCTTTCTGCAGTTCTCTTGTCTCCTTCTGCACCTCTGTTGCTTCTTTCTGCACTTCTCGTTGCCTCTTTATGCACCCCTCTTGCCTCTTTCTGCACCTCTGTTGTTTCTTTCTGCACTGCTCTTGCTTCTTTCTGCACCTCTCTTGCCAATCTTTGCACCCCTCTTGCCTCTTTCTGCACCTCTCTTGCCTTTTTCTGCACCTCTCTTTCTTCTGTTCTGCACCCCTCTTGCCTCTTTTCCACCTCTCTTGCTTCTTTCTGCACTTTTCTTGCCTCTTTCTGCACCTCTCTTGCCTCTTTCTGCACCTCTGTTGCTTCTTTCTGCGCTGCTCTTGCTTCTTTCTGCACCTCTTGCACTTTCTGCACCCCTCTTGCCTCCTTCTGCACCTCTGTTGGTTCTTTCTGCACTGCTCTTGCTTCTTTCTGCACCTCTTTTGCCTGTTTCTGCAACTCTCTTGCCTCTTTCTGCACTTCTCTTGCCTCCTTCTGCACCTCTGTTGCTTCTTTCTGCACTTCTCTTGCCTTTTCTGCACCTCTGTTGCCTCTTTCTGCACCTCTGTTGCTTCTTTCTGCACTTCTCTTGCTTCTTTCTGCAACTCTCGTGTCTCTTTCTGCACCCCTCTTGCCTCTTTCTGCACCTCTCTTCCCTCCTTCTGCACCGCTCTTGCCTCTTTCTGCACCCCTCTTGTCTGTTTCTGCACCTTTGTTGGTTCTTTCTGCACTGCTCTTGCTACTTTCTGCACCTCTCTTGCAAATTTCTGCACCCCTCTTGCCTCTTTCTGCACCCCTCTTACCTCCTTCTGCACCTCTGTTGGTTCTTTCTGCACTGCTCTTGCTTCTTTCTGCACCTCTCTTGCCTGTTTCTGCAACTCTCTTGCCTCTTTCTGTACTTCTCTGTGCCTCTTTCTGCACCTCTGTTGCTTCTTTCTGCACTTCTCTTGCCTCTTGCTGCACCCCTGTTGCCTCTTTCTGCACCTCTGTTGCTTCTTTCTGCACTTCTCTTGCTTCTTTCTGCACCTCTCTTGCTTCTTTCTGCACCCCTCTTGCCTCTTTCTGCACCCCTCTTCCCTCTTTCTGCACCTCTCTTGCCTCTTTCTGCACCCCTGTTACCTTTTTCTGCACCTCTCTTGCCTGTTTCTGCAACTCTCTTGCCTCTTTCTGCAGTTCTCTTGTCTCCTTCTGCACCTCTGTTGCTTCTTTCTGCACCTCTCTTGCCTCTTTATGCACCCTTCTTCCCTCTTTCTGCACCTCTGTTGCTTCTTTCTGCACTGCTCTTGCTTCTTTCTGCACCTCTCTTGCATATTTTTGCACACCTCTTGCCTCTTTCTGCACCCCTCTTCCCTCTTTACTGCACCTCTCTTTCCTCTGTTTCGCACCTCTCTTGCCTCTTTCTGCCACCTCTTTTGCTTCTTTCTGCACCTTTGTTGCCTCATTCTGCACCCCTCTTGCTTCTTTCTGCACCTCTGTTGGTTCTTTCTGCACTGCTCTTGCTTCTTTCTGCACCTCTCTTGCCTGTTTCTGCAACTGTCTTGCCTCTTTCTGCACCTCTCTTGCCTCCTTCTGCGCCTCTGTTGCTTCTTTCTGCACTTCTCTCGCTTCTTGCTCCACCTCTGTTGCCTCTTTCTGCACCTCTGTTGCTTCTTTCTGCACTTCTCTTGCCTCCTTCTGCACCTCTGTTGCTTCTTTCTGCACTTCTCTTGCCTTTTCTGCACGCCTCTGTTGCTTCTTTCTGCACCTCTCTTGCTTCTTTCTGCACCTCTCTTGCTTCTTTCTGCACACTCTCTTCCCTCTTTCTGCACCTCTCTTGCCTCTTTCTGCACCCCTGTTCCCTTGTTCTGCACCTCTCTTGCCTGTTTCTGCAACTTTCTTGCCTCTTTCTGCAGTTCTCTTGTCTCTTTCTGCACCTCTCTTGCCTGCTTTCGGCACTTCTCTTGCCTCTTTCTGCACCCCTCTTGTCTGTTTCTGCACCTCTGTTAGCTTCTTTCTGCACTGCTCTTGCCTCTTTCTGCACCTGCTGTTGCTTCTTTCTGCACCTCTCTTGCCTGTTTCTGCAACTCTTTTGCCTCTTTCTGTACTTCTCGTGCCTCCTTCTGCACCTCTGTTGCTTCTTTCTGCACTTCTCTTGCCTCTTGCTGCACTCCTGTTGCCTCTTTCTGCACCTCTGTTGCTTCTTTCTGCACTTCTCTTGCTTCTTTCTGCACCTCTCTTGCTTCTTTCTGCACCCTCTTGCCTCTTTCTGCACCCCTCTTCCCTCTTTCTGCACCTCTCTTGCCTCTTTCTGCACCCCTGTTACCTTTTTCTGCACCTCCCTTGCCTGTTTCTGCAATCTCTTGCTCTGCTTCTTTCTGCAGTTCTCTTGTCTCCTTCTGCACCTCTGTTGCTTCTTTCTGCACTTCTCTTGCCTCTTTATGCACCCGTCTTGCCTCTTTCTGCACCTCAGTTGTTTCTTTCTGCACTGCTCTTGCTTCTTTCTGCACCTCTCTTGCAAATTTTTGCACTCTCTTGCCTCTTTCTGCAGTCCATCTTGCCTCTTTCTGCACCTCTCTTGCCTCTCTTTCGGCACCCCTCTTGCCTCTTTCCACCTCTTTTGCTTGTTTCTGCAACTTTCGTTGCTTCTTTCTGCACCCCTCTTACCTCCTTCTGCACCTCTGTTGGTTCCTTCTGCACTGCTCTTGCTTCTTTCTGCACCTCTGTTGCCTGTTTCTGCAACTGTCTTGCCCCTATTTGCACTTCTCTTGCATCCTTCTGCGCCTCTCTTGCAATTTCTGCACCCCTCTTACCTCCTTCTGCACCTCTGTTGGTTCCTTCTGCACTGCTCTTGCTTCTTTCTGCACCTCTTTTACCTGTTTCTGCAACTCTCTTGCCTCTTTCTGTACTTCTCCTGCCTCCTTCTGCACCTCTGTTGCTTCTTTCTGCACTTCTCTTGCTGCACCCCTGTTGCCTCTTTCTGCACCTCTGTTGCTTCTTTCTGCACTTCTCTTGCTTCTTTCTGCACCTTTCTTGCTCCTTTCTGCACCCCTCTTGCCTCTTTCTGCACCCCTCTTCCCTCTTTCTGCACCTCTCTTGCCTCTTTCTGCACCCCTCTTGTCTGTTTCTGCACCTTTGTTGGTTCTTTCTGCACTGCTCTTGCTACTTTCTGCACCTCTTTTGCAAATTTCTGCACCCCTCTTGCCTCTTTCTGCACCCCTCTTACCTCCTTCTGCACCTCTGTTGGTTCCTTCTGCACTGCTCTTGCTTCTTTCTGCACCTCTTTTGCCTGTTTCTGCAACTCTCTTGCCTCTTTCTGTACATCTTGTACCTTCTTCTGCGCCTCTGTTGCTTCTTTCTGCACTTCTCTTGCCTCTTGCTGCACCCTGTTGCCTCTTTCTGCACCTCAGTTGCTTCTTATGCACTTCTCTTGCTTCTTTCTGCACCTCTCTTGCTCCTTCCTGCACCCTCTTGCCTCTTTCTGCACCCCTCTTCCTCTTTCTGCACCTCTCTTGCCTCTTTCTGCACCCTGTTAGCTTTTTCTGCACCTCTCTTGCCTGTTTCTGCAACTCTCTTGCCTCTTTCTGCAGTTCTCTTGTCTCCTTCTGCACCTCTGTTGCTTCTTTCTGCACTTCTCTTGCCTCTTTATGCACCCCTCTTGCCTCTTTATGCACCTCTGTTGGTTCTTTCCGCACTGCTCTTGCTTCTTTCTGCACCTCTCTTGCAAATTTTTGCACACCTCTTGCCTCTTTCTGCACCCCTCTTCCCTATTTACGCACCTCTCTTTCCTCTGTTTGCACCCCTCTTGCTTCTTTCTGCACCTCTTTTGCCTGTTTCTGCAACTGTCTTGCCCCTTTTTGCACTTCTCTTGCCTCCTTCTGCGCCTCTGTTGCTTCTTTCTGCACTTCTCTCGCCTCTTGCTCCACCCCTGTTGCCTCTTTCTGTACCTCTGTTGCTTCTTTCTGCACTACTCATGCCTCCTTCTGCACCTCTGTGCTTTTTTCTGCACTTGTCTTGCCTTTTTTGCACCCCTCTTGCCTCTTTCTACACCTCAGTTGCTTCTTTCTGCACCTCTCTTGCTTCTTTCTGCATCTCTCTTGCTTCTTTCTGCACCCCTCTTGCCTCTTTCTGCACCCCTGTTCCCTTGTTCTGCACCTCGCTTGCCTGTTTCTGCATCTTTCTTGCCTCTTTCTGCAGTTCTCTTGTCTCCTTCTGCACCTCTGTTGCTTCTGTCCGCACTTCTCTTTCCTCTTTCTGCACCCCTCTTGTTTGTTTCTGCACCTCTGTTGGTTCTTTCTGCACTGCTCTTGCTTCTTTTTGCACTTCTTTTGCCTGTTTCTGCAACTCTCTTGCCTCTTTCTGCACCCCTCGTGCCTCCTTCTGCACCTCTGTTGCTTCTTTCTGCACTTCTCTTGTCTGCACCCCTGTTGCCTCTTTCTGCACCTCTGTTGCTTCTTTCTGCACTTCTCTTGCTTCTTACTGCACCTCTGTTGCTTCTTTCTGCACTGCTCTTGCTTCTTTCTGCACCTCTCTTCCCTCTTTCTGCACCTCTCTTGCCTCTTTCTGCACTCCTGTTACCTTTTTCTGCACCTCCCTTGCCTGTTTCTGCAACTCTCTTGCCTCTTTCTGCAGTTCTCTTGTCTCCTTCTGCACCTCTGTTGCTTCTTTCTGTACTTTTCTTGCCTCTTTCTGCACTCCTGTTGCCTCTTTCTGCACCTCTGTTGCTTCTTTATGCACTTCTCTTGCTTCTTTTTGCACCTCTCTTGCTTCTTTCTGCACCCCTCTTGCCTCTTTCTGCACCCCTCTTCCTCTTTCTGCAACTCTCTTGCCTCTTTCTGCACCCCTGGTACCTTTTTCTGCACCTCCCTTGCCTGTTTCTGCAATTCTCTTGCCTCTTGCCTCTTTCTGCAGTTCTCTTGTCTCCTTCTGCACCTCTGTTGCTTCTTTCTGCACTTCTCGTGCCTCTTTCTGCACCTCTGTTGCTTCTTTCTGCACTTTTCTTGCCTTCTTTCTGCACCTCTCTTGCCTCTTTCTGCACCTCTGTTGCTTCTTTCTGCACCTCTGCTTGCTTCTTTCTGCACTCTCTTGCCTCTTTCTGCACCTCTCTTGTCTGTTTCTGCACCTCTGTTGGTTCTTTATGCACTGCTCTTGCCTCTTTCTGCACCCCTCTTGTCTGTTTCTGCACCTCTGTTGGTTCTTTATGCACTGCTCTTGCTTTTTCTGCACCAATTTTGCCTGTTTCTACAACTCTTTTGCCTCTTTCTGTACTTCTCGTGCCTCCTTCTGCACCTCGGTGCTTCTTTCTGCACTTCTCTTGCTGCATCCCTGTTGCGTCTTTCTGCACCTCTGTTGCTTCTTTTTGCACTATTCCTGCTTCTTTCTGCACCTCTCTTGCTTCTTTTTGCACCCCTCTTGCCTCTTTCTGCATTCGTCTTCCCTCTTTCTGCATCTCTCTTCCCTCTTTCTGCACGCCTGTTGCCTTTTTCTGCACCTCCCTTGCCTGTTTCTGCAACTCTCTTGCCTCTTTCTGCAGTTCTCTTGTCTCCTTCTGCCCCTCTGTTGCTTCTTTCTGCACTACTCTTGCCTCTTCCTGCACCCCTCTTGCCTCTTTCTGCACCTCAGTTGTTTCTTTCTGCACTGCTCTTGCTTCTTTCTGCACCTCTCTTGCAAATTTTTGCACCCCTCTTGCCTCTTTCTGCACCCGCTTCCCTTTTTTTGCACCTCTCTTTCTTCTGTTTGCACCCCTCTTGTATCTTTTCCACCTCTTTTGCTTCATTCTGCACTTTTCTTGCCTCTTTCTGCACCCCTCTTGCCTCTTTCTGCACCTCTGTTGTTTTTTTCTGCGCTGCTCTTGCTTCTTTCTGCACCTCTCTTGCAATTTCTGCACCCCTCTTACCTCCTTCTGCACCTCTGTTGGTTACTTCTGCACTGCTCTTGCTTCTTTCTGCACCTCTTTTGGCTGTTTCTGCAACTCTCTTGCCTCTTTCAGTACTTTTCGTGCCTCCTTCTGCACCTCTGTTGCTTCTTTCTGCACTTCTCTTGCTGCACCCCTGTTGCCTCTTTCTGCACCTCTGTTGCTTCTTTCTGCACTTCTCTTGCTTCTTTCTGCACCTCTCTTGCTCCTTTCTGCACCGCTCTTGCCTCTTTCTGCACCCCTCTTCCCTCTTTCTGCACCTCTCTTGCCTCTTTCTGCACCCCTCTTGCCTGTTTCTGCACCTTTGTTGGTTCTTTCTGCACTGCTCTTGCTACTTTCTGCACCTCTTTTGCAAATTTCTGCACCCCTCTTGCCTCTTTCTGCACCCCTCTTACCTCCTTCTGCACCTCTGTTGGTTCCTTCTGCACTGCTCTTGCTTCTTTCTGCACCTCTTTTGCCTGTTTCTACAACTCTCTTGCCTCTTTCTGTACATCTCGTACCTTCTTCTGCACCTCTGTTGCTTCTTTCTGCACTTCTCTTGCCTCTTGCTGCACCCCTGTTGCCTCTTTCTGCACCTCAGTTGCTTCTTTATGCACTTCTCTTGCTTCTTTCTGCACCTCTCTTGCTCCTTCCTGCACCCCTCTTGCCTCTTTCTGCACCCCTCTTCCCTCTTTCTGCACCTCTCTTGCCTCTATCTGCACCCCTGTTAGCTTTTTCTGCACCTCCCTTGCCTGTTTCTGCAACTCTCTTGCCTCTTTCTGCAGTTCTCTTGTCTCCTTCTGCACCTCTGTTGCTTCTTTCTGCACTTCTCTTGCCTCTTTATGCACCCCTCTTGCCTCTTTATGCACCTCTGTTGGTTTATCCGCACTGCTCTTGCTTCTTTCTGCACCTCTCTTGCAAATTTTTGCACACCTCTTGCCTATTTCTGCACCCCTCTTCCCTATCTACGCACCTCTCTTTCCTCTGTTTGCACCCCTCTTGCCTCTTTTCCACCTTTTTTGTTTCTTTCTGCACTTTTGTTGCCTCATTCTGCACCCCTCTTGCCTCTTTCTGCACCTCTGTTGGTTCTTTCTGCACTGCTCTTGCTTCTTTCTGCACCTCTTTTGCCTGTTTCTGCAACTGTCTTGCCCCTTTTTGCACTTCTCTTGCCTCCTTCTGCGCCTCTGTTGCTTCTTTCTGCACTTCTCTCGCCTCTTGCTCCACCCCTGTTGCCTCTTTCTGTACCTCTGTTGCTTCTTTCTGCACTACTCATGCCTCCTTCTGCACCTCTGTGCTTTTTTCTGCACTTGTCTTGCCTTTTTTGCACCCCTCTTGCCTCTTTCTACACCTCTGTTGTTTCTATCTGCACCTCTCTTGCTTCTTTCTGCATCTCTCTTGCTTCTTTCTGCACCCCTCTTGCCTCTTTCTGCACCCCTGTTCCCTTGTTCTGCACCTCGCTTGCCTGTTTCTGCATCTTTCTTGCCTCTTTCTGCAGTTCTCTTGTCTCCTTCTGCACCTCTGTTGCTTCTGTCCGCACTTCTCTTTCCTCTTTCTGCACCCCTCTTGTCTGTTTCTGCACCTCTGTTGGTTCTTTCTGCACTGTTCTTGCTTCTTTTTGCACTTCTTTTGCCTGTGTCTGCAACTCTTTTGCCTCTTTCTGTACTTCTCGTGCCTCCTTCTGCACCTCTGTTGCTTCTTTCTGCACTTCTCTTGCTGCACCCCTGTTGCCTCTTTCTGCACCTCTGTTGCTTCTTTCTGCACTTCTCTTGCTTCTTACTGCACCTCTCTTGCTTCTTTCTGCACCCCTCTTGCCTCTTTCTGCATCCCTCTTCCCTCTTTCTGCACCTCTCTTGCCTCTTTCTGCACTCTTGTTACCTTTTTCTGCACCTCCCTTGCCTGTTTCTGCAACTCTCTTGCCTCTTTCTGCAGTTCTCTTGTCTCCTTCTGCACCTCTGTTGCTTCTTTCTGTACTTTTCTTGCCTCTTTCTGCACCCCTCTTGCCTCTTTCTGCACCTCTGTTGGTTCTTTCTGCACTGCTCTTGCTTCTTTCAGCACCTCTCTTGCAAATTTTTGTACCTCTCTTGCCTCTTTCTGCACCCCGCTTCCCTTTTTATGCACCTCTCTTTCTTCTGTTTGCACCCCTCTTGCCTCTTTTCCACCTCTTTTGCTTCTTTCTGCACTTTTCTTGCCTCTTTCTGCACCCCTCTTGCCTCTTTCTGCACCTCTGTTGTTTTTTTCTGCACTGCTCTTGCTTCTTTCTGCACCTCTCTTGCAATTTCTGCATCCTTTTGCCTCTTTCTGTATCCCTCTTCCCTCTTTCTGCACCTCTCTTGCCTCTGTCTGCACCCCTGTTCCCTCTTTCTGCAGCTCTTTTGCCTGTTTCTCCAACTCTCTTGCTTCTTTCTGAACTTCTCTCGCCTCTTTCTGTACTCAAATGGGAAGTGCAAGCTGTAAAGTTTGAAGGTCTGCGTGCTCTCGTTACTGAGGTATATGTCAACTTGTACATGTATTCTTACGTGTTATGCATCTGAAGATGATAGCTTAAAAAGCGGGTAACTTCTCCTATAGGTGGTCAAATCTTCTCAGTTCTGCTCCGTCATTCGGTTGCCTAGGCAGACATGTCTTATGTATATATGTGTTATAGAGCCCCTCAAATATACTATTGAATATCCATGTTCCCTGTATTGTGAGCAGAAAGAAATGCATACACGTTTTTGTACACATATTTACAGAGTATGCTGTTTGAAACACAGGTATTCAAGTATTTGTATGTTTATTTTTATGTAATATGTCACTAGGTAAAAGCAGAGACACGTATGCATACCTTCACAAACTTGGTCAGACTTGCAACAGTGATATGCTTAGGATTGCTGTTTTATATTTGGTAGGCCTAACATTCTGAGCAGTCGATTAATAGTGAACCTTCAAGAGAAAAGTGAGGTTTAAGACATATTGGGAGAAGAATTAGTGTTTAGACTACTTTGTATGAGTCTGTTGTAAGGTACAGTCAAAGTATGCCTCTTTCTGCACCTCTGTTGGTTCTTTCTGCACATCTCTTGCTTCTTTCTGCACCATTCTTCCTCTTTCTGGACTTCTGTTGCCTCTTTCTGCCCTTCTGCTTGCTTTCTTTCTGTACCTTTCTTCCTCTTTCTGCACCTCTCTTGCTTCTTTCTGCACTTCTCTTGCTTCTTTATGCGCCTTTCTTCCTCTTTCTGCACATGTTCTACCTATGTAGGAATAGTTAGAAATTAGCATTTAAAAAACCATACAAATTCTCTGGAAAAAACAGAGGTTTTAGGGACGTTATAGTTAGGAATTAGTATTTAAAAAACCTTAGAAATTCACTGAAAAAAACAGAGGATTCAGGGACGTTATAGCTAGTAATTAGCATTTAAAAAACCTTTGAAATTGACTGGAAAAAACATAGGTTTCAAGGGCGTTATAGTTAGAAATTAGCATTTAAAAAACCTTAGAAATTCACTGAAAAAACAACAGGTTTCAGGGATGTTATAGTTAGTTGGACATTTCACTCGTACAAAACCAGAGAAATGTGGCCGTTATAGTTAGTTCAGCTAACTATAACTCGCGCCCTCGCAATGCACTGCTGATGATGTCACATATTACACCACTCATGACATGGTCAGGGTGACATCACTGATGACATCACTGATAACATCTCAATTGACATCACTGATGACATCATCCACTTAATATCTGATGCACCTCCTCACACCCTAATATAAACTTTCCTACGCCCACTCTAAAATACAGACTAACATTCTCGAAACCATAGATATACCAATACCAGTTAGTACATACCCGCTCACTGATTCATTGGTCTACATACATCCACTCACTCAAGCATACAGTCACTCATACACGCAGTCACTCATCAATACAGCCTCTGATATATGCTCTCATACACCCATACAGACACACATACTGCCACTTACCCACAGAGATATTCACACACCTAGTCAGTCACCCAAAGACTCAATCACACTGCCATTTACTCACCAATACAGTTGTGCACTCACCACCTCATGTATTCATACAGATACTAACACATACTTACTCTCTTATACAATCACTGACACAAGCACACACTCATCCATACAGCCACTCTCACAATCACTCACTCTCACATATAGTCAGTTATATACTCCAACACTCACATATACTGCCTTTCACATATGTAGTTACTCACACATATACCACTGAGACATGCATTCACTCACCAAGACAGCCATACGCACGCTCGCCCACCCATACAGCCCCTCCGAGACGCACTCTTGAACCCATACACCCAATGAATCACCCACTCACACATCCATGCAGGGAGTCACACACACCTCACCCACCCACACAGACACTCAGGCACCCATACAGGTACTCAGACAACCAATCATTAACCCATATAGACACTCATGTAGCTACTCACCAACCCCTGCAGCCACTTATCACACCAACTGACAAACTGATACAGATATTCACACAGATTAGTCATTCACCCATGCATTCACTAAAGACACGTTTTATCACTCACTTAAACAGTCAGTCACGCACCCACTAAATCATCCATTCAGACACTCATACACCCACTCATTCTTCAATACACCTTGGCATATATATATATATATATATATATATATATATATATATATATATATATATATATATTCCAAAAACAAGGTTACCCCTGGGGTGGAGGCACACTCAGGATCGCACAGGTCCAGCGAACATAACCCCTCAAATCTGCTGCCAACGCTGCTTCGGGCAAACCGCCCTTCTTCATGGGCAGCCTCCGATTCAAAATTGATGACGTGCAGACGACCAGCGTTTTCCCTCTTTTATTGCCATGACTCTAAAAATAGATAATTACAAAGCATTATGGGGCTGGTAGTTCTATATTGAATCAACCCCAAATAGGGTGCCGTCATCAATCACCATTCGTAAAATTTAAAAACAATTTAATGGGGAAAAAATGTCATATATATATATATTACCTACTGGAGGTCGCCAGTAGGTAGTTATTGTTAGGACCATGTTTCCAGAGGAAAAGCGTTTTTTGACTTGCCTATAACTTTGGTGCCGTTTGATGAAATTTTCCAAAAAAGAGTGCACTGGTAATTCTAGTTGTGCACGTAATGTTTCGGAGTGATTCGTCAAGTGGGGCTGAAAAAAAGGGGGATTAAAAAAAGTGTGTTTCCCATGTCAATTTCCATAGAGTCTTTAGACACGCCTGCAGCCAAACCACTGGATGGAATTACACCAAATTTGGCAAAAAGGTAGCTTTTGATCTGCAGATTACTCTTTCATTTGTTTGGTGTAAATTTGTTCAGTAGTTTGCGAGAAATAAAAGGAAATCCAAATTTGTATATCTACGACCGTGAGGGCCTTGCAAATAATGACAAGCTTGTGCAGAGATCTGCAGACCTCTGATTGGCTGGCAACACTTCAACCAGGAACTGTTGGCAGCCATCTTGGGACTCAGCTTCAGCTAAGTCCCAAAAAGAAAATGCAAAAAAAAGGAAAAGGGGGCAGGGTACAAATACCCTAAACCCCTAGCTTTTTTTTTTTATTTAAGGCGAAATTCGCAAATATTACTGTGAATTAAAAAAAAAAAAACAAGTGCGGTCTCATGCGCTTGTTTTTAATATTGCCCCCAGGTGGGCCAGGTCCGGGGGCATGCCGAGTTTTATTGAAGAAAGTGGAGGGGGCGCACAGGGCCCCTTTCCAAGGACTTAATAATGACCTGGAAACCACCACCTCCCTGGCGATAATGGGAATATTAATGCAGGGGCTGTGTGGACCTGGCCAGATCCCGGGGACCACCACCTCGCTGCCTGGGACTATGTACAAAAAATAATATGGGGGGCTGCATGGACCCCCCCAGGCCCCGGGGACCACCACCTTCCTGGGGCCAATACGTTTTTTAAAAGAAGGAGGAGGGCCACGTGGCTCCCCTTCCGGGCCATATACGGCCCCGTGGACCACCACCTCCTGGGGATGCTCCGTGCACAACAAAGGAGGGGCAGCGCGGCCCCCCTCTTGAAGCCAATAATGGCTCTGGAGACCACCACCCCGCAGGGCCGGCTCCTGCTATGTGCAGGGGTGCCCACCCCAAGACATATCTGTTTGCTTTTGCTTGAAGGTAGCTTTGACAGCTCCCGCCAAGCAAAAGCAAACACTCTGCTTCCAGCAAGTGGGAGCTGTCAAACCACTCCCACTTGATAAATAAGGGTTGCGATGGCTGGGAAAGATGGCACACTCTACCATATGAGTACAGACAAAATTCAAAGTCTTATCAGATCAATGTCCAAATGTCATCTGGTGCTCAGGAGAAGGAAGAGCCATCCATTCTTCCTCAATCAGGAAAAATTCCAGAATCAATAACAAAATTCTCCAGGCACACAGAGATGAGATTGAGATTGTGGTACCAGTAGTTCTTTTATTTCTTAGTGAATATAAGAGCCCCTTGCCAACACGTGTCTCGTCTCAAGCTGTTCTTGTTACAGCAGACTTCCTCAGGGCAAAGTATTCTGTCTCTTAGAATGATCCTGTAAATCTGGTTGAAGTGGTATAAGTAGATACAAATGAGTCTTAAATCATCCCAGTAAGGTATCATGGGTTGATTATGATATTTGTGTCTGAAGTATTCGGTTCAATTCGTGTGAAGACTCCCTTGTAGCTCTGGTCAGCCGAGAGTACCGGCAAATCAGGAACCCATGATACCTTACTGGTATCCATAGCACACTGGGTGTCCTGGGAGGGCTCACCTAGGTACATATGGCTGGGCCCCGGGGGATGGAGTCCCTGGGGCTAAAGTCAGCCCAGTGAGGGAGGCTGCTCAGTCCGCCTCCCCCACTGAATTTGGCTAGGCCCCTTGGGGATGAGGTTCCATGAGGTTCCCAGAGCTGAAATCGGCACAGGGACGGAGCCGTGCAGCCCCCCATTAAATTTCAGATGGGGTCCCTGGTGCCGATATTGGCCCGAAACCCTGGTGACCCCTGGTACTCTGAGCTAACACAAACTCATTCGTAATACACAAAGTATACTATTTTTACTTTTGTAGTACCTTGGTATATATGCTTAACACTCCTAAACGTTTAGAAAACACTCATTGTCACTGACCATGCCATGAGCAATGTAATATATGAGGTCATAAGCAGTGCATTGCGGGGGCGCAAGTTATAGTTAGCTCAGTTAACTATAATTGCTGAATTTTACTGGTTTTGTATGAGTGAAATCTGAGCCTAACTATAACATGCCTGTAACCTCTGGTTTTTCACTGAATTTCTAAGGTTTTTTAATTCTATTTCCTAACTATAAAGCCCCTGTAACCTTTGATTTCTTAAATGAAATGAAACCCATAAGTGAAACACACGTAATATATATATATATATATATATATATATATATATATATATATATATATATATATATATACGGGTAGTAGGTAGTTATAGTTAGGACCTAGTTTCCATAGAAAAAGTGTTTTTTAGGATTTGCCTATATCTTTGGCGCCTTTTGATATATATATATATATATATTTTGTTATCCAATCGCCCGAAAGCTTCAAAGGACGCACTCACAGCAGCTGAAGCACAAGCTTTATTATTGGAAAACCGGCATCTTCACTCCAGATAACAGTTCATGCCGACGCGTTGCAAGGACACAGCCTCTTCTTCATGGGCAGCTCTAGCAACACACAGATGGCTCCAATCAATGAATTTAAACACATGCTGACCCCCAGTGGGTCATGCGCAGTGCGTCTGTGTAGTACAAAGCATGCTGGGACATTGAGTCCCTATTGGAGATTATTATTCCTCGCAGTGAGTTCTGTAGCTGCTAAAATTAAAGAGCATTGTTCTCCCTCCAGTGGGCTCCAAAGTGACATGCTGGTTCTTTATTTTCCTCAGTTGCTGCGCTTGACCGTGGCTTCTGTAAGGTTACATACGCTCGCAGCCCCTCCTTTACAGTCCTGGAGACTTGAGCCCACTGGAGGGAGAACAATGCTCTTTAATTTTAGCAGCACACGGAACTCACTGCGAGGAATAATAATCTCCAATAGGACTCAATGTCCCAGCATGCTTTGTACTACACAGACGCACTGCGCATGACCCACTGGGGGTCCAGCATGTATTTAAATTCATTGATTGGAGCCATCTGTGTGTTGCTAGAGCTGCCCATGAAGAAGAGGCTGTGTCCTTGAAACGCGTCGGAGATGAACTGCTATCTGGAGTGAAGATGTCGGTTTTTCCAATAATAAAGCTTGTGCTTCAGCTGCTGTGAGTGCGTCCTTTGAAGCTTTCGGGCGATTGGATAACAAAATTAACTACACGGCTGCCCTGCCGTGAAAGGATGCACCGCCTCCAGGACTGTAAAGGAGGGGCTGCGAGGCGTATGTAACCTTACAGAAGCCACGGTCAGCGCAGCAACTGAGGAAAATAAAGAACCAGCATGTCACTTTGGAGCCCACTGAGGGAGAACAATGCTCTTTAATTTTAGCAGCACACGGAACTCACTGCGAGGAATAATAATCTCCAATAGGGACTCAATGTCCCAGCATGCTTTGTACTACACAGACGCACTGCGCATGACCCACTGGGGGTCCAGCATGTATTTAAATTCATTGATTGGAGCCATCTGTGTGTTGCTAGAGCTGCCCATGAAGAAGAGGCTGTGTCCTTGAAACGCGTCGGCATGAACTGTTATCTGGAGTGAAGATGCCGGTTTTTCCAATAATAAAGCTTGTGCTTCAGCTGCTGTGAGTGCGTCCCTTGAAGCTTTCGGGCGATTGGATAACAAAATATATATATATATATATATATATATATATATATATATATATATGTGTGTGTTTCACTTACCTGATACATACTTACCATTTTGTTGTAAAGGCATGAGTGGTAAAGGCATATGCATGGTAAAGACTTGCACGGTAAAGGCAATGCATGGTAAAGGCACTGCGTGGTAAAGGATGCGTGGTAAAGGCATGGTGGGAAAGACATTTGTTGTAATGCCATACAACCCTAAAGGGCAGAGCACATTTTGTGGACCGTACCTATATCTGAGACTAAGCCAAAAGGTAACCCTGTTGAACTGGTATGCTTTTTAGACGAATGAACGAGGTTCCGTCTGTGTTGTGTAAAATTGAAAAATCCCGCCTTAGCATAACTGTAACTGGTTCCGCCATCTTTCTTCTCAATTCTAACCAGTGATTCCAAGTTACAGGCATCTCTGAAGTGCAAAGCCTCGCTCTCATTCTGGCATTGTTGATGGGACATTTTTGAAAAGCCTGTTCAAAGCTGAAAGTTTACATTTCAGTATAGGTTTAAGAATGTTTATAGTCATTCCCATGATTTCAATTACTGCACCTGCGTAACGTCTTTGTTGTGGTCTCATTATATGATGTTCGTTCGAGCCCTATGTATTTTGAACCTGTACATTTATGTTTTGTCTCTGCTTGGATAGCTTTTATGCTTATCGAGTGCTAGGGGATCCCCTTGTCGTCCGATTCTGTGATTCATAGATTACCTTTTTTTGCTAATAAACACCAGGGGGCATATTCTTAAGGAGCCATCGCCGATTTATCGGCACTTTAGCACCGCAAAAGTGGCGATAGACTTATCGCCCCATTCACAAGCTGGTGCAAACTGCCGACATCGCCAGTTTTCCCGCGATTGCTGCCGCAAAACACATCGCCACGGATGAGAGCGACAACTAACGCTAATGATATGCAGAGTAGGCGTTCCCGTGCAAAAACACAAGAAAACACCACTTTGCGATATTCCCAACGAGCAGCCAGATCAGCGATGCGATCCGAAAACAGGCGATAATGCTTGTTAGCTGCAGGGATACAACACCTGCCTCTTACTGGTGTTAAGCAGGACGACAAAATGCAGTAGGAAAGGGAGCCCAGCCTAGAGCCACATCTGAAGACCAACAGATGCCATGGAGACAATGATCATGCAGCCTGGAGACCCAAGAGGGCCACAACACCCACCGCAACCACCCACTGGACCGGAATGCATACAGGTATGATGAATCCAGTCCAAATATACTGTAACAGAAGTCCGTGTGCTCGTAACCTCCGCAGGAAAGAAAAGGAAGGTTACGACCACACAAACATCTGTTACGGTCTCATCATGCAGGATTCATCATACCTGTAAACATCACGGTATGTATCATCTTGATACCCCTTCACCTTCACTTCCCCCACGTTGTGCATGAACAGCTGGAGACCATGCAAGGGAATCACGCCATAGCTGCCTTACCGCACGTGTCGAGGGCAATTAACTGTACACATGTACCACTTGTGCCCCCTGCCGACCATGCACACAATTACCGCTACAGAAAGCAACGCATTCCATCAATGTGCAGGCGATAGTGGACCACCGGGGACAGTTCACCAATGTCGTCGCCAACTTCACAGGCAGTGTGCAAGATACATACATCTTCCGACAGTCCATCATCAACCAGCGCTTCCAGGATGGCACCCATGGCAATGCACTGCTCATTGGTAAGTACTAACTGAACACACCACACACCTCAACTCCACAATCACACAACTCACAACAGTGGGAGAGCACAAGCAACAAAATCACATACAACATGCCAAACAACATGCCCAACTACCGGACACGACAACACAAGTAACCGTGGTAACAGGGGCCAGACATGTAGACAAACCATCCACAAAGGCAGAGCCCCTCTGCCACACAATTGTAGAATGTGGGGAGAGGTGGGAACCAAGAATGTGCAAAGGAGGCAAGTGACCCAGCACAAAGAAAGGACACAATGCCAAGTGTTGCGGAGATGTGCTGGACAGACTGCAGTATGCAGAGCACAGACATGTCCATGTGGACATCTACTGCTGGTGTTTGCAGTGTAGTGGACAGTGGACACAAACAGGTTACCCCAGGCAGTGTGGAAGCCCTTGGACATGTAGCCATGTGGTCCCCCCCTGTAAGCCTGAGCGGAGCGGCCTTGGCCGGCGTATGTCGCAAATGAATACCCCAGGGCCCTGGGCATGGTCCAGTTCCGGGATGGCCACCACAGTAACTGTGTGTCTCTGTGTCCGCCATATCGTGACCATAGGCCTACACACATGTGCCCGACCACAATCAACGGCCGCATTCACACTGGAGACGAGGTGACTACGTCCCAAGCCAACCCGTGCACATCTCGTCAGCGCATGCAGGGCCGTGTCTGCCAGGGCGGCGCCCCCCACCCAGCCACGAGGCTGCCGCCATGACCGGTGGTGCGTGCGCGATCCTGTGCACCTGCTGCACCCCAGCCCTGGTCCCCAGACCGGTCTGCCACCCAGCGATGACTGCCCGCCCCTGCGCACCCAGGCCTCAATGCTCACCTGCCGCCACAGGCGTGTCTCCAAGAGGGCCCTCCATGTGCCGGTGCAACCTCCTCTGCCGATGGCTGGATCCTGCACCACAGGCCCCCAGCGCACCCTGCGGCACCGCACCATGGAGTCATGTGTGTGCTGACTGCTGCCTGCATGCACAGTGCGGTCCAGCAGGGCTCACAAATCAAATCGAGTCCTGATATGCTTGACCCCGTATCGAGGCCAACGCATCATCGCAGGCTGCACACCCGCTCAGCTCTTCAGGTGGGCCTAACTCAGTGCAACTCAAGTCATCGCCATGTGGCAGTAGGACCGTGCCGGACCCAGGTCATCGGGTGCCACCAACTCAGTGCAACGCAAGTCATCGCCATGTGGCGGTAGGCCCGTGCCGGACCCAGGCCATCGGGTGCCACCAACTCAGTGCAACGCAAGTCATCGCCACGTGGCGGTAGGCCCGTGCCAGACCCAGGCCATCGGGTGCCACCAACTCAGTGCAACGCAAGTCATCACCACGTGGCGGTAGGCCCGTGCCGGACCCAGACCATCGGGTGCCACCAACTCAGGGCAACGCAAGTCACAGACCCTTTATGATTGTGTTCCGTGAATGCGGACGCCATCATGTCACCTCCAGCGTTGGGGGATGTGCTGTGGTGGGCCCCTTTTATTGGCAGGGTCACATGTCCCGTGACGCCTGTGCTGGATGGGTGTGGTGTGGGTGTAAACCAGCCCTCAGGGAGTGGCTGTGGCATGCTGACGACTAGACCAGTGACCAGCAGATCACTACAGGGAAGACCTGGGACATGTAGCTGTGTCGTCACCCCCTGTGAGCGTAAGCGGAGTGGGCTGGGCTGGCGTATGCCAGTCCAGCGTAGGGGTGTGAACAATGAGCCCAGGGCCCTGGGCGTGGTTCAGTTCTGGCCTGGACAAGGAATAAACCAATGCGTGTGTCTCCGTTGTAGTGTCTGCGCCACCAGGACCGCAATCGGCAATGTTGCACCCTGTGACCCAAGCCCCACAACATGTGCAAAATGGACGTGAGTGGGAATCAGTGACCCTACATTCATCCATACTGTCATACTTGAAGGATCATAGACATGACACATCTGTGTGAATTTGAATGTTTTATTCACATCCAGTGGAGTGTTGCAGCTGGAGCAGTACAGGGCCATGCACACCCCACTTGGCATTGTTGCCCCGTGGAGGGCCAGCCAGAGTCCATTAGGGAAGGACAAGTTCATCGGAAGAGGGAGAGTTCAGTCCGCAGTCTGATTGCTGTGTCATTGGTAACCAAACAGAATATGGCAGTCCATGTCGAGGTCCAAGGTGAGTGGTGCAGAGTGTATCGGGGACAGTGGAAGGTGATGATGCAAAGGGCCGAACCAAGCTGAAACTTGCCATATGGCGGAGATGAATGCTACCGCTTCCTCATTACCACAACGGCAGTCTCATCCACATCATCGCCCTCTGATGTGTGATGTGCCTCACCTGTGGGTGTTGGTGTTTCAGCTGCAGCACTGTGTGGCACTGACACATCAGGTGCCGGAGGTGGAATGTCTGCCGCACTGTGGGGCACTGACACATCAGGGGGCGGGGATGTGGATGGTGTAGGAGCAGCAGCATTCATCTGCGCCAGGCCATGTGGCAGCAATGCCATGATGAGGATCTGCAGGGCATGGTAGATCCCAGCCACATCTCGCTGATGTGCAGCCATGGCAGCCATCCTTTCTGCCTCCATCCGCACCGAGTCCTCCATGAGCCTCCGCATGTGTCCCAACTCACGGCTGAGATCGCTGGAGCCACTCTGACTAGACAGGTGTTCTTGTCTCCGAGTCATGACTCCAGCGATGTCAGCCATGGCTCGTTGGAGACCATGGAGCGGACTGTGGGTGTCCGTTAGGGACTGTAAGTGGTCCCTGATGGGACGTAGACACCCATGGATGGCATCAAGTTTGGCTGCCATGAGGTCGAACCCCACCTGCACCTGCTCAGCCATCTCCTTCTGGCCCTTCAACACACGGCGTTGAAATGCCATGTGTTGGTCGTGGGGATCCTGGGAGACAGCTGAGGTGGTGGGTGCTTCCTGCTGTGTGGTCTGTGCAGGGGGTGGGGGTCTCCTCGATGCAGCTGGGCTGCCCTGCTCCTGGAGGTGGGGTGCCGAAGCTGTCCATGAGCTCTTGAAGGGCGTCGGTGTCGAAGGTGGGGAGGTCCTCCTCGTCATCAGTGAGGAGGTGTTCGGTCTGCTCTGCAGGAGGTGATGATTCTCCCTCTGCAATGTAAAGGGGAGATGCTGCTTAACAGTGTGTTCCATGTATGTTCACGCATTGGCCAAGTTTCCAAACAGACTGCATGACAATGTACATTGTGACTGTTTAAGAGGAGCTGCCTATTTGGAGCGGGACAGTGGACATTTGTGCACCATCAGGGATGTGGGGTTGTACTTGTCCATTTTCATGTCACAGTTTCCTGCTATGCCAAATGTGATTGGCCAGTTTCTACACACAAGCGGCAGCAGTTGTGTCCTCTGTTCTGTTGTGAAAGTGTTACAGTTTGTACCACATTGTTGTCAATGTTGATGTGCTCTGATTCTTGCGTGTGTGCTGCATTGTGGGAGAGTCGCCCCTGCAGCTCAGACTTTGCTTGGCCTTCTCCCTTTCAGGCGGTGTGCCTTTGACTTCTGTGCTTATGCAGTGCTGAGATGTTGCATACTTGGGTGAATTGGGCTCTTGGTGGGAGTTGGGACTCTTGGGCATGGTTTGTCCGCAGATGTCTTGTTGCCGTCAGGGGTTGTTTGTGCACGTGGATGTGTCAGTGTGTGACCTGCTCCTTTCCGGATGTGGACCACACTCAGCCACCTCGGTGTCGTGGCGTGCAACATGTCATGATGAGTGGCCTGCAGACATGCTCATCGTCATGCAGTGTCACTTGCATTGTCAGTGTGGCTCACGGATCCGCAGCTTTGCTGGGTTCAGCACATGTGCATGTGTTTGTTGTGAGATTGGTGATGTGTGGGGAGGGCCCCTCTGGGCACATTGTGGACGGGGGACTACTTGCTGTTTCTATGTGTGCTGCAGTATGGCAAGGAGATCAGGGACATGATCCTGAGTCATTGTGGTTGTGCAGTGTGCCATACTTCATTGTGCATGTGTGCCATTGTGCCCATCTCCCCCGTCCCCCAGTCCCTGGTGGTTACTCACCCTGTTGCTGTTGTGTCAGGTCATGTTGAGCAGTGTCCGGTCCCCCGACTCCTGCCACCGTCTCCACACTGATGACTGTGGACACCATTTCCTCCATCTCATCCAGCTCCTCCTGTGGCGCAGGGCTCCCACCCCCAGTCTGCATTGCTGCTTTGCGGTTGTTTGCGAGTTTCAGCTTGTTTTTGCGCTTCACAACATTGCAGCGCCTCTTGACCTCGTCCATTGTCCTTCTCAGCACTCCGACTGCATTCACCTTGTCCACGATGGACTGCCATGTTCCATTTTTTGTTGCCAATGACACAGTGGAGGTGACGAACAGTTGTTGATGGTGTTCGACTACCTCCGTGATCAGGATCCTGTTTTCCTGCGGACTGAACCGCGTCTTCCTCTTCTTCTTCTCCTTGCCCTTCCCTGACCCCGAGGTCCCAGGCTGGTCCTCCGTGGGGCTTGTGGGGTTCGGGTTGTCCTCTGTACTTGCTCCGGCTGCCTCCATTGTGCTTCGCAGTTGTTATGTGGTTTTTTTTAAAAAAAATTGCTGCTTTTATGGTGATTTTTCCAGCCTGACGTGGGAATTGCAAGCCTGGCGCTGCTTATCGCCGATTTTTCTATCGCGGTTGGGCCCATCGCAACTTTTTTCACGTTCGGGTTTCCTTTTTTATCGCTGTCACGGTAGTTGTATCGCGGACATTTGAGGCGTTAGCAGGAAACTATCGCATGTTACCGCCGTGTTGTGAATACGACGTTGACACGGGGTTATTTCCCCGCGATAGACGGCGATATGAAAAATTGCGTTAGCCTATTTTGGCGATGTTTATTGCACGTTCTTGTGAATATCCCCCCTGGAGTTTTCAGTTGTCATATAAGCAGATTTTCTTTAACGATTGGTTGGACGGTCTTGTTATGGTGTAAATGGTCACACATTTGACCATAGTACCTCAAATCCATGTTTTCCATGGTGCAAGCATAATCAGTTCAGCAGGTGAAGTGGCACCAGGACACATGGGTATGCGAGCCCATGGCACTGTAATTATGCCTGTTTTTTATTGTCAAAGTAGATGCATGGGGGCACTTTACTTGTTTGTATTGGGCACCTTTCCAAGCATTTTAGAGACATATCTGCACAAAGCCGGGGGAAATTGATTGTGAAATGTGATATCTACCAACAGTTCTCTAACCCCAGACAGTGAGTGCATTCTAGTACAAGCACCAACTATCATGATATGTGCGTTTTTTTTTCTAAAAAGTGCGCTACACTTATCAGTTTGCAAAGGAAGTCGGATATTTGATTACACTCCGCGTCCTTTACCGGCGCTCCACTTCTTTAAAACAATATTGTTTTTCAATCATCTGGTTAGAATTTCCCGGGCACGTGACGAGCCCCCGAGTCCTGTTATTTCCTCTGCATGTGTTCAGCAAACCACGGGAGGATACGCTAGTTATTTCGCAAGAGTGGGGACTGGGCTCCCATTATGGGCCTCGGCACCAGGAGACAGATAGCATCTCCGCCCTCCCCCTCCATTTTGCAGAAGCCTGCCTGTGCCTGGAAACAACTGACTGGCTGCTCGGCTTGCACTTCTTGAAAAAGGTCCCAGCAGCCTAACCCGGAGTGTTTATTTAGAAAGAAACCATTGTGTCATTTGAATTTTTCAAACCAGGCCCGCGCAGCCAAGGCGGGCTTAGATATGATGCCGTTTAAACACATACAGTTAGTGTTCGAGTGGAGCGGCTGCACACCGTGTCTCCTTCCCGAAGAATGCGGCAAATGCCGGAGCCGCCAAGGCCTTGCCTTTCTCTGGAACTAATCTTGACATTTCGCGACAATTTATACCCAGACAGCCATCGCGCTGGAATGCTGGAGCTATGTTGTTGCTCATTCTCTTGAGTTCTGTATGCTTTCCTTGGCCTCGGTCAGTGCACTGCAGATTTCTCCCCTGGCTCGTTGCCAGTGCTAACAATACCGCCAGCACAGGGCAGAGCTATGAGACATTGCACTGCCCAGGAAGCTAGGAATGTAAGTGTGTACTCCCTCTCCCCCCCATCACACCGCCACCTCTCCCATTTCTGTCTTCGCTCCCATCTCCACAGATCTCACTAGTCTTGGTTAGAGCCAAGAGCACTCCTGAAAAGACAGATGATATATGGATTAAAGTACCCCCTGCTATACCCAAGGACATTGAAAGTCACCAAGGAGTTCCATGACTACATCCAGAAACAAGGAGGAAGGTCAGGTTCCGTTGTAAGTCCATAGAACTCTGAGGTAAATTGCATTATTCTTTGAATGTACAGCAGAGGGTATTTTATCACTTATAATACAGAGGAAAACCGTCACCATTTCCATAAATAGCTCACATCCTTGGTGTTGTGCTCTTTCATGTGAAAGCCATAGTATTGTAGAAGACATCAAGAATAAAAGCTAAATCTGTGGTGCAGAAATAAACACACCAAAAACCATTTAGTAATTTCCTGCAAATAGATACTAATAGCAGTTTAAGGCAAGTCAAACAAAAAAAATGCTGTTGATCAGAATGTTTTGAAAAAGGCAGAGAGAGTTTATCTTTCTTGTAATGACTTGCTTTGTGCAAAAATAAACATGTTGCCATGAATTTCTTTCTGCTGATCATTTTAGAAAAACAGAACACAGGAATGAAAAGCCAGTTCTCATTTTCATTGTTTAAACTGAAGCTGCAATTGTGTTCTGTGACCTGGCTTCCCCCTTTTCTGCTTGCTCTGGCAGGACGCAGTATGACGTTACAATTCAACTGTAGTAGGTTATTACAGTTGAGCAGCTACTCACTTTGTTATTACAGGTGACTAGAGGCATCACAATTTAACTGTAATAAGGAAATTAGAGTTTAGCTTTTCTTTAGGGACTGCAGGCTCCCGGGTATTATGCTTTATATTAAGCTGTTCACTAGAGGTAAACGGGCTATAGAATTTATAGTAGGAGCTGAGTGAAGGGGCTAGATGGGCTCAAAAGGCCAAGCACGAGCTGAGCACACAAATAAAGTGATGTCAATCAAGAAAATATGTTGTTAACCATTGCCATGAAGGTTATGCCTTGTGTGAGGCCATCCCTCGCTGATCACACCCTCTCCCTTATAAACCTGGATCACTCAGGTGATTTAGAGATTGCTGCTCACAGCCCCCACCATTCACCCGCTCATGCATTTGGTCACTCAGCAGCACTACCGAAAGGAATGGCCATCCTGCTAAATGTTCACTAAACACATTATGCAACTATGCCGAGCAATTCGTGAACGTAACATCCTGAAGCAGCTTCTGCCTGGATATCGTGCCGGTTGAGTGCAGAGAGTAGGCAGACAGCTCATGAGAAAGGCTGTAATCAAGGGGCATCCTGCACCCTTTATCTCTCTGTGTGATACTTAGTGAAACATTCCGACCCCTTAGAGTGCACCTCATTCCTCCGGCACCCTCCCTTCTACAGTCAAGAAGATCATGCTGATGCTGCTGGCCTCCAGCTAAAGATGAATGGGCGCCTTCAACTCAGTCCTTCCTGCCCTACAACCACCCTACTGCCAATGCTGAGGTAGGGGGTATATTGATATAATATCTTGCAACTAGACATTCTTTTCTCCTGCTGCTTCTAGAGGGATACCAAGTTAGGTGGACCCTGTACTTGATGTTGGCTCAAGAGTTCTAGAGGACTTTGGACCGAAGAAGAGCCAGGCATCTGGCTCCAGCCAGGCTTTAGACTTGAGTGGTTCACCCACCTTTACTGTTCACTGTGTT
This sequence comes from Calotriton arnoldi, assembly GCA_963921515.1. Classification (NCBI taxonomy): domain Eukaryota; kingdom Metazoa; phylum Chordata; class Amphibia; order Caudata; family Salamandridae; genus Calotriton; species Calotriton arnoldi. The sequence goes on along the minus strand of CAWUFW010000100.1, from coordinate 6,083,245 downwards.
ACACTGAGAATGTTCTGAACTGTGCCTTCATGTGTACAAGCAGAGTCCCAGTGGTTCAGATCCTATCGAGTGTTGCTTTTTCATCGCGTCCCTTTGTGTGCACAAATACCCACACTGTGTCCCGGGGCTGGAAAGACTAAGGCAGCTGAATAGCCAGGTCTTAAGTTTTTTCTGATTTAAGCATCTCCAGGACAGAAAGGCAGGATTAACACACATTTGTGTGGGAAGATACAGGCTCTCTACTAGTGGAACACAGGACCTGTGGCCAAAAAAGCCTTGCGGCATAAGCAAACAGTCCTAAGGGTGATAAGCTCATAGAATGAAAGCCAGTCCCGGGAGAGGAGTTGGCCTAAAAGCTAGGGCAGCGGACATAAAATCTGGGGAACCGAGTTCAAGTCTCGGCAAGGACGCTCAACATCCTGTGATTCTGGGCAAATCACTTAATCTCCCTGTACCTAACAAAAATGAGTGTGTCCTCATGTAACGCAACTGGTGCTCGTGTAAAGCACTGTGATACCCGATACCTTCAGGTCAAGTTCGCGCTATATAAAACTCTGTAAAAAGAAGGAAAAAAAATGCAAGTTGGTCAGTTAAAAATAAATGGAGGCAAACCACAGGAATCCTAACTTCAATCTAGCTGTGGTTTTAGGTCTGGCATTAGTCAAGAGTTTTTGATTTTACTAAAATTAAATGTAGAATTTACTTACTGATAGGGATTTCATCTAGTCCTCTTCATCAATTGGTCTGTTGTTGTGTCATTCCTGTTTTTCTTCTGCCCACTACAGCAGACATCATGGAGTAATGGGTCAGCCCACTTCAGCTATCGGCTAACTTCGCTGTGAGGAACAACATTCTGCAGTTTCACAAGGAGGCCATCTGCACACAAAGTAGTTTCCCTTAAGTGCCAGTGACCCCTATGGGAGTGCCTGCTTCTTGAGACAAAGAAATATTTTTTATATTACCCATTTTTCTTTTTTAGATTAATGAGGACCTGGCAGCTTCCTCAATAATAGAGTTTTTCAACAATCATACAAAACAAAACAAGCAAGACAAAAGGCTGGCAGCCAACACCAGACTCATTGGCTTTGCTAATGTTTTTTTTTTTAATGATTTGACGTGAAATAAGAATAAATTTGGGGACACCCAGATAGACAGCCTTGTCATGGTATTGGTGAGCAGAAGTCACCACTGGAACCCCTGTCATGTAGTCGTCTTGAAGGAGGAGCGTTGTGACCTTGCAGGGAGTTTGAGGAGCAGGTAGCAAGTAGAAGTTATCGGATTGATTTGAGGCTCCATATCAAGAGCTGAACCGAATAGACATCTTGTGTTTTCACTTGTACAGGGACATTCTCTGGGGGAGACTGCCGAAGGTGAAGGCCAACAGTGGGGGAGACTGCTGAAGGTGAAGGCCACTAGTGGGGGGAGACTGCTGAAGGTGAAAGCCACTAGTGGGGGGAGACTGATGAAGGTGAAAGCCACTAGTGGGGGGAGACTGATGAAGGTGAAAGCCACTAGTGGGGGGAGACTGCTGAAGGTGAAGGCCACTAGTGGGGGGAGACTGCTGAAGGTGAAAGCCACTAGTGGGGGGAGACTGATGAAGGTGAAAGCCACTAGTGGGGGGAGACTGCTGAAGGTGAAGGCCACTAGTGGGGGGAGACTGCTGAAGGTGAAGGCCACCAATGATAAAGGGGACCTCCAAGAATGGACAATTCATGTTTACTTGAATTTAATTCCAGATGCTGCTCTTTCCATAGATAGAAATAAATGATGTGCAAGTATGCAACTTGATAATGGTAGCAGCTGCCATTATTATGAAGCAGGATAATGAGTTCAGAAAGTAACCTTGGGAATTCACACACAGCATTGCAGAAGTGAGATTCAATGGGAGCAGGGCCCTGAATTGGCAAAGCCTAGACAAAAAAGATGGCGCCCATTGCAAAGGATGGTACCCATTACATTGCAGCATTATCAGACATGTATTAAAGAATATGAAGCACTTTCAAAGTCCAGACAATCCATTTCATGCACACTTTTCCATTTAGGGGCTCAATATTGCATTTGTCACATGCCTCACGTGCGCACACAGATTTTCTTCAGCAAGGGTATAACTTTGCTTCATTTAAAGTCCCCAGGGCCTGTGACAGCCACAGTGCTGAAGCTAGTGCTTTTTGAAATTATATTCGCTGGCCACAATTGAGAAAAGTTCACTAACTCACAAGTATGGTAAGTGAATAGTTTGCATAACTTTACCCATGAGCGATGCTTCTTGTGAAAAAAAAATTTCATAGCTGCATTTTGCAACAGTAACTTTCTGTAGCGAATTCTACTGCAGACACTATATTTTTGCAGCTGAATTTAATTGCTAAAAGTATGATTTGTTTAATTTTTCTTTAAGCACTTTTTTCCACACCCACTTTTTAGAATTTACTAATTTTGTGAAGATGATGAAGGTTAGAAAATAATCCCGATTGGGAGTGAATGAATTTGAACAACGTTGCCCACCCCTGACCTCAGAGCCTTCTGACCTTTGTTCAGGAGTCGATGCAGCAGCCGCCATGACTCCTGCTCTGAAGGCACTATTTCGATAATTTGTGTGAGATATAACTTCTGTTTATATCTGCGCTATGAGACAGCCGAAAGTAGCCCAACTGTTTCGTTTTTAACCACAAAGCAACGTTTTATGAGCATTAATCCTACCCAACATGTCAGTAGTGTGCACTTTTGAGAAAAAAGTTGGGTATGTTTTGCTTCTTATTAGCGGAGTAACTTTTTTTGGTCAGCGTTATGTTGAATGGAATGTGAAAAATGTTGAAAACAGTGACAGCTGACAAAAATGTTTTTAAAACACGTTTTTCAATCTAGAACAGTCCCCTCGTTGCTGCCCAATTGTATTTTGCAAACACTGGATGATATTTGTGAAATTTGAAGAGCACACCGTTATTGAATTATTGAGTGGAAAGCATGGAAAAACTGCGGTAGGTTTAAAATGAGGTACCTTAAAAAAGAGCTGCCAACTCTCAAAATGGCGCAGCAACGTAAAAAGTCACTGAAATCTGTTGGAGACTTACAGGCGACGTTGTGCAAGAGATAACAGATCAATATAGTTTTCAACTGTCACAGGAAAAGATAGAGCGAAACTAAAGATCACCATCAATACAAGCATACAAAGAGTAGGATTAGAATCGTATCACATGTAGAGGAACTAAACAAGAAAAGATGATTCAAAATGTAATAGGTCTATAATTATGTTGATAAGACTGGTTTTGGTCTTTGACTCGCGGAAATAGTTCCTGGATTAAGTGTCATTTGAGACTCCTGATAGTTTGCCATTGAAATGAAGCTAAAGCACTCCAGATGCTTCATTTCACAAACATTTGTTTAGCTGGATTGGAGCTGTGTGATCTTTTGACCCCTGTCTGGACGGATGTTCTTTAAGAGTCTCTCCAAAACACTGTGAGCTGACTCGGTGCAAGTCGTGGGCAGTGCACAGAGGCGGAGCCTGTAATAATGTGCTGCTCCAACATCAGAGAGATTTTTCACATTTAGAGCTATTTTAAAGTTTGCATTTCTCCCTGAAGGGTCTGACACAAAGAAAGCACGGAGAAGCCTCAGAAAGGAGGAAGGACTAGGGCTAAATAGGCGGGGCTGCAGTGGAAGTTAACAACAGAGGCAGCTAACAACAGAGGCTAGCTCGCAAGGCGTTATTGAAAAGGCAGTCCTGATGAGGTGCAGACCAGACGGGAAGATGGACAGCCTGAGCCATTCTGTCACCCATCAGTGGCTCTTCCTAAACACCAATGACTGAGTGTGGCAAGTGCATGTGCTCTTAGGAAAGAACTCTCAGGCTGTTCCATGACAGGCATGCATAGCTTTTCAAGTTCTGGTTTCATTTCACTGAAAAAAACCAAAGGTTACAGGGATGTTATAGTTAGGAAATGGAATAAAAAAAAACTTAGAAATTCACTGAAAAAAACAAAGGTTACAGGGACGGGATAGTTAGGCTGACGTTTCACTCGTACAAAACTGGAGAAATTCAACCATTATAGTTAGTGAGCTACCTATAACTCGCGCCCCCGCAATGCACTGCTTATGACCTCACATATTACATCACTCATGACTTGGTCAGTAACATCACTTATGACATCATTGATGACATCTCAAATTACATCACTGATGACATCACTGATGACATCTTCCACAGAATCTCTGGCGCACCACTCACACCCCCATATAACCTTTCATACAACCACTCCAACGTCCATACTACCGTTCTCCAACCCATTCACACACCCATACCAGTGCTTACACAGCCACTCACTGATTCATAGACCAACACACACATCCACTCCCCGCCTATTTAGCCCCAGTCCTTCCTCCTTTCTGAGGCTACTCTGTGCTTTCTTTGAGTTTACAGAGTGGTGGAGAAAGGGGCGGGGCCTCTGACTGGCTCTAAGGAATCCCGCTGTGTAGGATTTACAGGAGGTACCAGGAGGGATTCTTGGCCCCCAAGGTCCCTGACACTTGGAGTGGACTTCATCCCTTAACCAGTATTGCTCCAGGAGCCTTGTTTGCAGAGTGGTGGAGAAAGGGGGTGTGGCCTCCAAAGACCTCTTAGCAATCCCGCTGTGTGGGACTTATTGGCGGTAACAGTAGGGGTAGTTGGCCCCCAAGGACGTCCTTCAATTAATTAATGTATGTGCCCCGGGGAGGTGCGGTCCCTGGGGCAGCAGGGGGGAGCTGAGCACCCCCCTGCATTTATAGTATTCATTACCCTGGGGAGGTATTGGTCCCCGGGGCTTAACAAAAGCCTAGGACGGGGGCCCCATGAGCCCCCCCTCCTTCATTAACTTCATTTCCCCTGGGATTTCGCCCACCGGGGGGCTTTAGAAAAGACGTGAGTCTGCAGCAAAATGAAAAAAAAAAGCTTTTAAGCTTACTGGAGGTAACAGGAGGGCTAGTTGGCCCCCAAGGACCCTCAAGATCCAAGGGGACTTTATCCCCAACTAGTAGTGCACCAGGAGGCACGTTTGCAGAGTGGTGGAGAAAGGGGGCACGGAAACCAAAAACCTCTCGGCAAACCACCGTTCGGCCCCCCTCACCTTAAATTAAAAAAATATTTGAAAAAAAGAAAGGCTGGGCCCAGGGGGATAGGGGCCCAGGGCCCCACCCTTTTTTTTATATACTTTTTTTTTTAAAGTGGCAGGTCCCAGGGGATGGGGTCCCCGGGACCCAAAACAGTCCAGGGAAGTGGGGGCCACACGGCCCCCTTCCTAAAAAAATAGATGAAGATACATTTTAAAAAAGCCGGCAACTCACCGAAGGCCAGGCCCCCTTTCTCCACCACTCTGCAAATGGCCTCCTGGCGCGCTGCTGCCTGGGGGATGAAGTCCCCTAGGCTGCTGAGGTTCCTTAGGGGGCAACAAGACCTCCTGTTACCTCCAGTAAGCCCCACACAGTGGGATTGCTGAGAGGTGGTCGGAGGCCACACCCTCTTTCTCCACCACTCTGCAAATGCGCCTCTCGGCGCACTGTTGGTGGTGGGATGAGGTGTCCCCTTGCCTCCTGAGGGCCTCAGGACTAAAGTGGACTTTTTCCCCCAAGCAACAGTGAGTGATGTAATATGTAAGGTCATAAGCAGTGCATAACAGGGGAGCAAGTTATAGTTAGCTCACTCACTATAATGGCTGAATTTCTCTGGTTTGTATGAGTGAAACGTCAGCCTAACTATGACGTCCCTGTAACCTTTGTTTTTTCCGTTTTTATTATTGCATTTCCTAACTATAACGTCCTATAACCGTTGTTCTTTTCAGCAAAAAAGAAGCAGAGAACTCTGGGTAGTTCTCAAGTTTAGGTGGAAAGTAGCTGCTGTATAGAGCACCCTCTACACCAGCGACAATCTAGATCTGCTCACCTCAAATGTCTGCTTTTCTATCAAAGTCTTTAAGCATAGGATTAGCACAGTGCCATCCACTCCGAGATAGAAAGGAACTAAGTCTTTTGCTATTTCTACAGCAAAGTCTTTAGCATAGGACTAGCACAGTGCTGTCCATGCCTTGCTGTAAATGACAAAAGCCTTTTACCACTCCAGGTAAAGTATTACAGCTTCAAATTGGTAAAATACCAACCAAGCCAATCTGAAATTAATAAAAGCAACCCCTGACATGTGTTTCGCTCTCATTAGAGCTCTTCGGAGAGGTATAGCTTTGTCCAGACACAAGGGAGCACCCAGTATAAGTCAAAACAATACCCTTTCAGGCATAGAGTGATGCATAAATTATGCAAAAAAGAAGCAGAGAACTCTGGGTAGTTCTCAAGTTTAGGTGGAAATCAGCTCCTGTATAGAGCACCCTCAATACCAGCGACACTCTAGATCTGCTCACCTCAAATGTCTGCTTTTCTATCAAAGTCTTTAAGCATAGGATTAGCACAGTGTCATCCACGCTGAGATAGAAATGGGCAAAGTCTTTTGCCATTTCTACAGCAAAGTCTTTAAGCATAGGGCTAGCACAGTGCTGTCCATGCCGAGCTGTAAAATGACAAAAGCCTTTTACCACTCCAGGCACAGTATTACAGCTTCAAATTGGTAAAATACCAACCAAGTCAATCTGAAATGAATAAAAGCAACCCCTGACATGTGTTTCGCCCTCATTAGAGCTCTTCAGAGAGGTATAGCTTTGTCCAGACACAAGGGATCACCCAATATAAGTCAAAACAATACCCTTTCAGGCATAGAGTGACACATAAATTATGCAAAAAAGAAGCAGAGAACTCTTAGTAGTTCTCAAGTTTAGGTGGAAAGCGGCTCTTGTATAGAGCATCCTCAAAACCAGCGACACTCTAGATCTGCTCACCTCAAATGTCTGCTTTTCTATCAAAGTATTTGAGCATAGGATTAGCGCAGTGCCATCAACGCTGAGATAGAAAGGGACAAAGTATTTTGCCATTTCTACAGCAAAATCTTTAAGCGTAGGACTAGCACAGTGCTGTCCATGCTGAGCTGTAAAATGACAAAAGCCTTTTACCACTCCAGGCACAGTATTACAGCTTCAAATTGGTAAAATACCAACCAAGCCAAGCTGAAATGAATAAAAGCAACCCCTGACATGTGTTTTGCTCTCATGAGAGCTCTTCAGAGAGGTATAGCTTTGTCCAGACACAAGGGAGCACCCAGTATAAGTCAAAACAATACCCTTTCAGGCATAAAATGAATAAAAGCAACCCCTGACATGTGTTTCGCTCTCATGAGAGCTCTTCAGAGAGGTATAGCTTTGTCCAGACACAAGGGAGCACCCAGCATAAGTCAAAACAATGCCCTTTCAGGCATAAAGTGACGCATAAATTATGCAAAAAAGAAGCAGAGAGCTCTGGGTAGTTCTCAAGTTTAGGTGGAAAGCAGCTCCTGTATAGAGCACCCTCAACACCAGCGACACTCTAGATCTGCTCACCTCAAATGTCTGCTTTTCTATCAAACTCATTAAGCATAGGATTAGCACAGTGCCATCCACGCCGAGATAGAAAGGGACAAAGTCTTTTGATATATATATATATATATATATATATATATCTACTGGCGGTCGCCAGTAGATAGTTATAGTTACAACCTATTATCCATAGGAAATCCGCGACATTCTATTTGAAATAACTCTCTTGCCGGTTGACGTATCTTCGCAAAAATTTTCAAACTTTATGGCCCGCTCCGGTCCGCTCCTACCCTGAAAGTCTCGGGGATTCGTCAAGCGGGGGCCGAGAAAAAGGGGGTCCCAAAACGCGTTTTCCCCATGCAATTTTCCATAGGAAACTTTAGACACGGCTACAGCCTGAACTGCTGAACGGAATTACACCAAATTTGGCAAAGAGGTAGTTCTTGGTTCAGAAAGAACCCTTTTGTTAAATGGTGTAAATCCGTTCAGTAGTTGCTGAGAAAATCAAAAGTAAAAAGATAGTGATATCTAGGGCCGTGGATCCTCCCGAGCACGAGCTGGATGTTAATTGGCTGTCAGCTGCCTGTCAACATTCCGATTCAGGAAATGTTGGCAGCTATTTTGTCCCTCGGTAGAACCGAGGACAGAAACAAGTGCGCAAAGCGCACAAAGGGGGCAGGGTAGAAACACCCTGACCCCCTAGGTCTGCTCAGGGGTCCCACAAGGACCCCTGGGCAAAAAAATTTTATTAAAAAATCGGCAGGATGCGCTCAGGAGCGCGAACCCTGCCGGAAAATCGGAGCGCGGTCTCCCGCGCTCGATAGTTATTGGCCCCGGGTGGGCCAAGTCCCGGGGCATGCTGGGGGGGTTAATTTTAGGTGTGGGGGCCTCTAAGGGCCCCAAGCCCCGGGACCACCACCCCTGGGGCTTTATGGAGTAATGAAGCGGGAGGGCTCTGAGCCTCCCGCAGCCCCGGGACCACCACCTCCCGGGCTTCTTTTTTAAATTAAAAACCTGTGTGGGGGCTCCAGCCCCTCCACACGCCCGGGACCACCACCTCCCCGGGGCACTAAGAAAATTAAAATGGGGTCCGTTTTGGACTCCCGGAGCCCGGGGACCACCACCTCCCCGGGCTGTGCTGATGTAGGAGGGGGCCGCGCGGCCCCCTCCTGGAGCCTGTGATGGCTCTGGGGACCGCCACCCCCAGGGCCGGCTCCTGCAGTGTCCCGGGTGCCTACCCCCGGGACACTGCTGTTTGCAATGACAGGACGGGAGCCTCGCTGCTCCCGTCCTGTCATAGCAAACTGCTTTGGATATTGGAAGAAGAGCAGGAAACCTGCTCTCTCTTCCAATATCCAAAGCCGACAGCTTTCCACATGGGGAGCTGCATCTTAGCAGCTCCCCATGTGTAAGCACGCCGGCTCCCGTTGGACACGGGAGCCGGCGGGACTGTGGGGGATTGGGGACCCCCACAGTCCCCAACGAGAGGCCAGCCCCGGGGGATGGGGTCCCCGGGGCAAGTAGTGGCCTGGAGGGGGGCCAGCGGCCCCTCCCCCAAAAAAAACGATCGGGCCCGCAGGCCCCGCCCCTTCCTTCACCACTCTGCAAACGCGCCCTGGCGCGCTTGCAGAGGGGGAACGACTCCCTTGAATACTGGGGGTCCCTGAGGCCAACTAGCTCACCAGGAACCTCCAGTATGCGCCAGGGGCTGCCTTGCAGAGAGGTGTACAGAGGCCACGCCCTTTTACACCTCTCTGCAACGCAGCTCTGTGGCGCTTTTGGAGGTATATGGTGGGCTAGTTGCACCCCAGGGACCCTCAGGATTCAAGGGAGTTAATCCCTCGACTTAAAACGCGCCACGGGCGCGTTTGCACAGTGGTGAAGGGAGGGCGGGGCTTCAGGTGACATGTGTGCAAACAGGCCCCGTGGCTCATTTTAAGATGGGGAATTAAATCCTCTTCAATCCTGAGGGTCCCTGGGGCCAACTAGCCCAACAGGTACGTCCAGAAAGCGCCACAGAGCTGCGTTGCAGAGAGGTGTAAAAGGGGTGTGGCCTCTGTACATGTCTCTGCAACGCAGCCCCTGGCGCATACTGGAGGTTCCTGGTGGGCTAGTTGGTCCCGTAGGGACCCTCATGATTCAAGGGACTTAATCCCCCAACTCAAAACGCGCCACGGGCGCGCTTGCACAGATGTTACCTCAGGCCCCGCCCCTCCCTTCACCATTGTGCAAATATTCCTCTAAAATCAGCCGAAATCCGAATTCTGATTTACTCACCTGTTATCAGGAGAGACCTCAGTGCTGCATCTTTCAGCCCAGTACTGGTCCTGAAAAGTAATTTTAACCGTACTTACCGGTAACTTGAATTTCCTTCATAGGCTAACATTGACTGGTTTCACTTGGAAATTCTTCTAAGTGTGGAGTTTTGGAACTTTAAAATATTCCTCTAAAATCAGCCGAAATACGAATTCCGATTTACTCACCTGTTATCAGGAGAGACCTCAGTGCTGCATCTTTCAGCCCAGTACTGATCCTCAAAAGTAATTTTAACCGTACTTACCGGTAACTTGAATTTCCTTCCATAGGATATCATTGCCTGCTTTTTGCTGAAAAAGTTTCTAAGTGTTGATTTTTGAAACATACAAATATTCCTCTAAAATCAGCCGAAATCCGAATTCTGATTTACTCACCTGTTATCAGGAGAGACCTCAGTGCTGCATCTTTCAGCCCAGTACTGGTCCTGAAAAGTAATTTTAACCGTACTTACCAGTAACTTGAATTTCCTTCCATAGGCTAACATTGACTGGTTTCACTTGGAAATTCTTCTAAGTGTGGAGTTTTGGAACTTTAAAATATTCCTCTAAAATCAGCCGAAATACGAATTCCGATTTACTCACCTGTTATCAGGAGAGACCTCAGTGCTGCATCTTTCAGCCCAGTACTGGTCCTGAAAAGTAATTTTAACCGTACTTACCGGTAACTTGAATTTCCTTCATAGGCTAACATTGACTGGTTTCACTTGGAAATTCTTCTAAGTGTGGAGTTTTGGAACTTTAAAATATTCCTCTAAAATCAGCCGAAATACGAATTCCGATTTACTCACCTGTTATCAGGAGAGACCTCAGTGCTGCATCTTTCAGCCCAGTACTGATCCTCAAAAGTAATTTTAACCGTACTTACCAGTAACTTGAATTTCCTTCCATAGGCTAACATTGACTGCGTTTCACTTGGAAATTCTTCTAAGTGTGGAGTTTTGGAACTTTACAAATATTCCTCTAAAATCAGCCGAAATACGAATTCCGATTTACTCACCTGTTATCAGGAGAGACCTCAGTGCTGCATCTTTCAGCCCAGTACTGGTCCTGAAAAGTAATTTTAATCGTACTTACCAGTAACTTGAATTTCCTTCCATAGGCTAACATTGACTGGTTTCACTTGGAAATTCTTCTAAGTGTGGAGTTTTGGAACTTTAAAATATTCCTCTAAAATCAGCCGAAATCCGAATTCCGATTTACTCACCTGTTATCAGGAGAGACCTCAGTGCTGCATCTTTCAGCCCAGTACTGGTCCTGAAAAGTAATTTTAACCGTACTTACCGGTAACTTGAATTTCCTTCATAGGCTAACATTGACTGGTTTCACTTGGAAATTCTTCTAAGTGTGGAGTTTTGGAACTTTAAAATATTCCTCTAAAATCAGCCGAAATACGAATTCCGATTTACTCACCTGTTATCAGGAGAGACCTCAGTGCTGCATCTTTCAGCCCAGTACTGATCCTCAAAAGTAATTTTAACCGTACTTACCGGTAACTTGAATTTCCTTCATAGGCTAACATTGACTGGTTTCACTTGGAAATTCTTCTAAGTGTGGAGTTTTGGAACTTTAAAATATTCCTCTAAAATCAGCCGAAATACGAATTCCGATTTACTCACCTGTTATCAGGAGAGACCTCAGTGCTGCATCTTTCAGCCCAGTACTGGTCCTGAAAAGTAATTTTAACCGTACTTACCGGTAACTTGAATTTCCTTCATAGGCTAACATTGACTGGTTTCACTTGGAAATTCTTCTAAGTGTGGAGTTTTGGAACTTTAAAATATTCCTCTAAAATCAGCCGAAATACGAATTCCGATTTACTCACCTGTTATCAGGAGAGACCTCAGTGCTGCATCTTTCAGCCCAGTACTGATCCTCAAAAGTAATTTTAACCGTACTTACCGGTAACTTGAATTTCCTTCATAGGCTAACATTGACTGGTTTCACTTGGAAATTCTTCTAAGTGTGGAGTTTTGGAACTTTAAAATATTCCTCTAAAATCAGCCGAAATACGAATTCCGATTTACTCACCTGTTATCAGGAGAGACCTCAGTGCTGCATCTTTCAGCCCAGTACTGATCCTCAAAAGTAATTTTAACCGTACTTACCGGTAACTTGAATTTCCTTCATAGGCTAACATTGACTGGTTTCACTTGGAAATTCTTCTAAGTGTGGAGTTTTGGAACTTTAAAATATTCCTCTAAAATCAGCCGAAATACGAATTCCGATTTACTCACCTGTTATCAGGAGAGACCTCAGTGCTGCATCTTTCAGCCCAGTACTGATCCTGAAAAGTAATTTTAACCGTACTTACCAGTAACTTGAATTTCCTTCCATAGGATATCATTGTCTGGTTTTCAGCAGAAAAGTTTCAAAGTGTCGATTTTCACAAACTACAAATATTCCTAAAAATCGCCTGTATGACTTAAACGCATTCTTTCAACTGTTTACAGGAGATGCACCAGTGCTGGATCCAGGATCCAACACTGAGTAAGAAAAAGTAACGATAACAGTTTTTAACTTCTAAGTGAATTTCCTTCCATAGGATAACATTGGTGATTCTATGAGAAAAAGTTTCTAAGTGTGAACTTTTAAAGTACAATAATATTCCTTAAAAATCACGACTGTAACCAAAACGCTTTACTCAACTGTTTACAGGAGATGTCCCAGGACTGAATCTAGGATCCAGTAATGTGGTTAGAAAAGTAATCCATAAAGTAACTAATTGCATTTAACTAGAAATTCACATTGAGCTGAATGTTGCATTGTGTTTGAAAATGTGTTGCCCATTGCAACAACTGTAACTACTGTACTTAAAAGTCTATTGCCTATGTGCAAAGTAATTAAACTAAAGTAATTCATTCTGAGAAAGTATTTTTGTAATGTAATGTATAATGTAATTACAATGTAATTTAAAAATAAAATATGTAAAAAAATTGTTTCTAAAAAATTTGGAAATCAGTATGAAAAAATGTATATAACAATTAATACATTTAAAAATTGTCATTTACAAATCCTTTGAAATTCACTGAAAAAACTGTAGGTTTCAGACATGTTATAGTTACAAATTAGCATTTAAAAACCTTTGAAATTCGCTGAAAAACCATAGGTTTTAGGGACAGTTATAGTTAGTTGGACATTGCACTCGTACAAAACCCGTGAAATTCCCCGTTATAGTTAGTCCAGCTAACTATAACTCGCGCCCGCAATGCACTGCTGATGACGTCACATATTACATCACTCATGACATGGTCAGTGACATCACTGATGACATCACTGATGACATCTCAAATGACATCACTGATGACATCATCCACGTGATAATCTCATGCACCTCCTCACACCCTAATATAACCTTTGATACACCCACTCTAAATTACAGACTGCCATTCGCAAAACCATAGACACTCCAACACCAATAACTACATACCCACTCACTGATTCTTAGGTCTACGCACACATCCACTCACTCACCCGTACAGTCACTCATACTTACGGTCACTCAGTACAGGACTATCATATGCACTCATACTCCTATATAGACACTCAAACACCGCCACTCATCCATAGAGGTACTCACACACCTAGTCAGTCATGCAAATAATTAAACACACTACCATTTACTCACCTATACAGTTATACACACACCAGCTCACTTACTCATACAAATAGTAGCACATTCTTACGCTCTTATACAATCACTGATACAAGCACACACTCATCCATACAGCCACTATCACAATCACTCACTCTCGCTTATAGCTATTTATATACTCCAACACACATATATACTGCCTTTCACATATGTAGTTACTCACACATGTACCACTGGGACATACATTCACTCACTAACACACTCTTACACACACTTACCCACCCATACAGTCTATCACAGTTGCACTCTTGAAACCATCCACCCAGTGAATCACCCACTCACACATCTATGCACAGAGTTGCACACACCCTCCCACACAAACACTCAGGCACCCATACAGATACTCAGACAAGCATTCAATAACTCATATAGACACTCATGTAGCTATTCACAAACACATGCAGCCACTTACACAGCAACAGACAGACGGATACAGACATTCACCCAGTTTAGTCACTAACCCATGCATTCAGTAAGATACGTTAAATCACTCACTTATAGAGTCAGTCACGCACCTACTAAATCATCCATACAGACACTTACACACCCACTCATTCTTCAATACGTCTTTTCCTATATATATTAAAAATATTTAAACTTTACAGAAACACACAGTCACTGGATGATGTCATCAGTGATGTCATCAGTGATGTCATTTGAGATGTCATCAGTGATGTCATCAGTGATGTCACTGACCATGTCATGAGTGATGTAATATGTGACGTCATCAGCAGTGCATTGCGGGGCGCGAGTTATAGTTAGCTGGACTAACTATAACGGGGAATTTCACGGGTTTTGTACGAGTGCAATGTCCAACTAACTATAACTGTCCCTAAAACCTATGGTTTTTTCAGTGAATATATATATATATATATACTGTAATATATATATATATATATATATATATATATATATATATATATTACCTACTGGCGGTTGCCAGTAGGTAGTTATAGTTAGGACCTCGTTTCTATTCAAAAAGCGTTTTTTCTATTCCCAATAACCTTGGCGCCGGTTGACGAATCTTCGCGAAATTTTCAAAACTAGTGGTGCGCTCTGGTCAGCTGCTGTCTTGAAAGTTTCGGGGTGATTCGTCAAATTGGGGCCGAGAAAAAAGGGGGGTCCCAAAACGCTGTTTTCCCCATGTAATTTTCCATAGGAAACTTTAGACAAAGCTACAGCCCGAACTGAGGCTGCCCAGCGTTTCAGGGACCCTTGGATTGCTAACGCTTTTTATATCAATAAAGCCCTCTTTTTGAACCCCCGGAGCTGGTCACCTCTTTTCGCTTAGGAGAAAGACTGGTAGTGATATTATGCCAGCTTGCAGGTGCTGGCTTTGTGACCACCCTCTCGGTTTGGAGCAACGCGTTTTCCTGCAAATCTTGGGTTTGTGCATAAAACTGCTAACGCGTAGCCCCCAGTGCTCCACTTGGTGGAAATTGTTTCATTGGGGAGAGAGTAGGCAGAATTTACTCTGCTTGATAAGGGGGACAAACGAAGGACTTTACCTGCTGTATAGCTGCAACGGCGAGGGAGCACCATCCAACACTGTTTGGTGGCATCACGTGATGTTGTGGAAGTCCCGTCACTGCATTGGGCTCCATAGATGAACTCCAACGCCCAGAATGCAGTACAACAGCAGGAGTAGCGTGAGGTGCCTTACAGCTGTGAGGCATAGGAGGAGCCAGCGATCACGTGATGGGGTGTGATCGTTTTAAACAACAGAGCGGCGGATCTCCTGAAACATCGAGGACACTGAAATGGGGCACTGAGAAAGCTTATTGAGGCTGAAACGCGTCTGCCCAGCGTTTCAGGGACCCTTGGATTGCTAACGCTTTATATCAATAAAGCCCTCTTTTGAACCCCCGGAGCTGGTCACCTCTTTTCGCTTAGGAGAGGACTGGTAGTGTATATATATATATATATATATATATATATATATATATATATATATATATATATATATATATATATATATATATATATATATATTATCTACTGACGGTCGCCAGTAGATAGTTATAGTTACAACCTATTATCCATAGGAAATCCGCGACATTCTATTTGAAATAACTCTCTTGCCGGTTGACGTATCTTCGCAAAATTTTCAAACTTTGTGGGGCGCTCCGGTCAGCTCCTACCCTGAAAGTCTCGGGGATTTGTCAAGCGGGGCCGAGAAAAAGGGGGGCCCAAAACGCGTTTTCCCCATGCAATTTTCCATAGGAAACTTTAGACACGGCTACAGCCCGAACTGCTGAACGGAATTACACCAAATTTGGCAAAGAGGTAGTTCTTGGTTCAGAAAGAACCCTTTTTGTTAAATGGTGTAAATCCGTTCAGTAGTTGCTGAGAAAATCAAAAGTAAAAAGATAGATATATCTATGGCCGAGTAGGGTCCGCGTACCCTCAGCGCACCCTGCGCGCACCGTCCCGATCACGAGCTGCATGTTAATTGGCTGTCAGCTGGCTGTCAACATTCCGATTCAGGAAATGTTGGCAGCCATTTTATCCCTCGGTAGAACCGAGAGACAGAAACAAGTGCGCACAGCGCACAAAGGGGGCAGGGTAGAAACACCCTGACCCCCTAGGTTTGCTCAGGGGTCCCACAAGGACCCCCTGGGCAAAAAATGAAAAAATGTTTTAAAAATCGGCAGGATGCGCTCAGGGTGCGTGAATCCTGCCGAAAAATCGAAGCGCGGTCTCCCGCCTGATTGATTTTGCCTCGGGTGGCCCAAGTCCCGGGGGCATGGTGGGGGTGGGTATATTGTTTGTCTGGGGGCCTCTAAGGGCCCCCAAGCCCGGGACCGCCACCCCCGGGGCTTTATAAAAATGGTGCGGGAGGGCTCTCCTGCCCTCCCGCAGCCCGGGACCGCCACCCCCGGGGCTTCTTTTAAATCAACAGGTGTGGGGCTCCAGCCCCACACGCCCGGGACCACCACCTCCCGGGGCACTTACAAAATAAATGTGGGGTCCGTTACGGACCCCCAGAGCCCCGGGACCACCACCTCCCGGGGCTGTGCAATATGGGAGGAGGGCCGCGCGGCCCCTCCTGGAGCCCTTGATGGCCCTGGGGACCGCCACCCCCAGGGCCGGCTCCTGCAGTGTCCCGGGGTGCCTACCCTAGGGACACTGTAGTTGCTATGGCAGGACGGGAGCCTCGCGGCTCCCGTCCTGCCATAGCAAACTGCTTTGGATATTGGAAGAGAGAGCAGGAAACCTGCTCTCTCTTCCAATATCCAAAGCACATGCTTTTCCACATGGGGAGCTGCATCTTAGCAGCTCCCCATGTGGAAAGCAATGCCGGCTCCCAAGGGACGCGGGAGCCGGCGGGACTGTGGGGGATTGGGGACCCCACAGTCCCCAACGGAGAGGCCAGCCCCGGGGATGGGGTCCCCGGGGCATGAGTGGCCCGGGAGGGCCACGTGGCCCCCTCCCCAAAAGTAAAAAAATAAACTGAAAGGCCGGCCCCGGGGATGGGGTCCCGGGGCCTTAAATGAGCTTGAGGAGGGGGACCACGCAGCCCCCTCCAAAGAAAAAAAGAAATCGCGGCCATGCCCCGGGGATGGGGTCCCGGGGCCAATACAGGCCCAGGAAAGGGGGCCACACGGCCCCCTTCCCGTTTTTTTTTAATTTAATTTAAAGAGGAGTAAGGCCCTGGGGGATGGGGTCCCCAGGGCCCAAAAACAGGGAAAAAGGAAGGGGGCCACACAGCCCCCTTCAGAGGACAAAAAAAACGATCGGGCCCGCAGGCCCCGCCCCTTCTTTCACCACTCTGCAAACGCGCCCCTGGCGCGTTTGCAGAGAGGAACGAATTCCCCTTGAATACTGGGGGTCCCTGGGGGCCAACTAGCCCACCAGGAACCTCCAGTATGCACCAGGGGCTGCGTTGCAGAGAGGTGTACAGAGGCCACGCCCCTTTTACACCTCTCTGCAACGCAGCTCTGTGGCGCTTTTGGATATACCTGTTGGGCTAGTTGGCCCCCAGGGACCCTCAGGATTCAAGGAGTTAATCCCCGACTTAAAACACGCCACGGGCGCGTTTGCACAGTGGTGAAGGAGGGCGGGGCTTCAGGTGACATCTGTGCAAAGCGCCCCGTGGCGCGTTTTAAGTTGGGGATTAAATCCCTTCAATCCTGAGGTCCCTGGGGCCAACTAGCCCAACAGGTACATCCAGAAGCGCCACAGAGCTGCGTTGCAGAGAGGTGTAAAAGGGGTGTGGCCTCTCTACACGTCTCTGCAACGCAGCCCCTGGCGCATATTGGAGGTTCCTGGTGGGCTAGTTGGCCCTAGGGACCCTCAGGATTCAAGGGGACTTAATCCCCCAACTCAAACGCGCCACGGGCGCGTTTGCACAGATGTCACCTCAGGCCCCGCCCCTCCCTTCACCATTGTGCAAATATTCTTCTAAAATCATCCGAAATACGAATTCCGATTTACTCACCTGTTATAAGGAGAGACCTCAGTGCTGTATCTTTCAGTCCAGTACTGGTCCTGAAAAGTAATTTTAACCGTACTTACCAGTAACTTGAATTTCCTTCCATAGGATATCATTGCCTGCTTTTGCTGAAAAAGTTTCTAAGTGTTGATTTTTGAAACCTACAAATATTCCTCTAAAATCAGCCGAAATACGAATTCCGATTTACTCACCTGTTATAAGGAGAGACCTCAGTGCTGTATCTTTCAGCCCAGTACTGGTCCTGAAAAGTAATTTTAACCGTACTTACCAGTAACCTGAATTTCCTTCCATAGGCTAACATTGACTGGTTTCACTTGGAAATTCTTCTAAGTGTGGAGTTTTGGAACTTTAAAATATTCCTCTAAAATCAGCCGAAATACGAATTCCGATTTACTCACCTGTTATCAGGAGAGACCTCAGTGCTGCATCTTTCAGCCCAGTACTAATCCTGAAAAGTAATTTTAACCGTACTTACCAGTAACTTATCTTTTCTTCCATAGGAATCCATTGTCTGGTTTTCAGCAGAAAAGTTTCAAAGTGTCGATTTTCACAAACTACAAATATTCCTTAAAAATCGCCTGTATGACTTAAACGCATTTTTTCAACTGTTTACAGGAGATGCACCAGTGCTGGATCCAGGATCCAACACTGAGTAAGAAAAAGTAACGATAACAGTTTTTACCTGCTAAGTGAATTTCCTTCCATAGGATAACATTGGTGATTCTATGAGGAAAAGTTTCTAAGTGTCAACTTTTAAAATACAATAATATTCCTTAAAAATCACGACTGTAACCAAAACGCTTTTACTCAACTGTTTACAGGAGATGTCCCAGGACTGAATCTAGGATCCAGTCCTGTGGTTAGAAAAGTAATCCATAAAGTAACTAATTGCATTTAACTAGAAATTCACATTGAGCTGAATGTTGCATTGTGTTTGAAAATGTGTTGCCCATTGCAACAACTGTAACTACTGTACTTAAAAGTCTATTGCCTATGTGCTAAGTATTTAAACTAAAGTAATTCATTCTGAGAAAGTATTTTTGTAATGTAATGTATAATGTAATTACAATGTAATTTAAAAAATAAAATATGTAAAAGAAATTGTTTCTAAAAATGTAGTAAATGAGTATGAAAAAAATTAATATAAAAATTAATACATTTAAAAATGTCATTTAAAAAACCTTTGAAATTCACTGAAAAAACCGTAGGTTTCAGGCACGTTATAGTTACAAATTAGCATTTAAAAAACCTTTGAAATTCACTGAAAAACCATAGGTTTCAGACACGTTATAGTTAGAAATTAGCATTTAAAAAACCTTTGAAATTCACTGAAAAAACCATAGGTTTTAGGGACAGTTATAGTTACAAATTAGCATTTAAAAAACCTTTGAAATTCACTGAAAAACCATAGGTTTCAGATATGTTATAGTTACAAATTAGCATTTAAAAAACCTTTGAAATTCACTGAAAAACCATAGGTTTTAGGGACAGTTATAGTTAGTTGGACATTTCACTCGTACAAAACCCGTGAAATTCCCCGTTATAGTTAGTTCAGCTAACTATAACTCGCGCCCGCAATGCACTGCTGATGACGTCACATATTACATCACTCATGACATGGTCAGTGACATCACTGATGACATCACTGATGACATCTCAAATGACATCACTGATGACATCATCCACGTGATAATCTGATGCAGCTCCTCACACCCTAATATAACCTTTGATACACCCAATCTAAATTACAGACTGCCATTCGCAAAACTATAGACACTCCAACACCAATAACTACATACCCACTCACTGATTCTTAGGTCTACACACACACATCCACTCACTCACCCGTACAGTCACTCATACTTATGGTCACTCAGTACAGGACTATCATATGCACTCTTACTCCTATATAGACACTCAAACACCGCCACTCATCCATAGAGGCACTCACACACCTAGTCAGTCATGCAAATAATTAAACACACTGCCATTTACTCACCTATACAGTTATACACACACCAGCTCACTTAATCATACAAATACTAGCACATTGTTACGCTCTTATACAATCACTGATACAAGCACACACTCATCCATACAGCCACTATCACAATCACTCACTCTAGCTTATAGCTATTTATATACTCCAACACACATATATACTGGCTTTCACATATGTAGTTACTCACACATGTACCACTGGGACATACATTCACTCACTAACACACTCTTACACACACTTACCCACCCATACAGTCTATCACAGATGCACTCTTGAAACCATCCACCCAGTGAATCACCCACTCACACATCTATGCACAGAGTCGCACACACCCCACCCACACAAACACTCAGGCACCCATACAGATACTCAGACAACCAATCAATAACTCATATAGACACTCATGTAGCTATTCACAAACCCATGCAGCCACTTACACAGCAACAGACAGACGGATACAGACATTCACCCAGTTTAGTCACTAACCCATGCATTCAGTAAGATACGTTAAATCACTCACTTATAGAGTCAGTCACGCACCTACTAAATCATCCATACAGACACTTACACACCCACTCATTCTTCAATACGTCTTTTCCTATATATATTAAAAATATTTAAACTTTACAGAAACACACAGTCACTGGATGATGTCATCAGTGATGTCATTTGAGATGTCATCAGTGATGTCATCAGTGATGTCACTGACCATGTCATGAGTGATGTAATATGTGACGTCATCAGCAGTGCATTGTGGGGCGCGAGTTATAGTTAGCTGAACTAACTATAACGGGGGAATTTCACGGGTTTTGTACGAGTGAAATGTCCAACTAACTATAACTGTCCCTAAAACCTATGGTTTTTTCAGTGAATTTCAAAGGTTTTTTAAATGCTAATTTGTAACTATAACATATCTGAAACCTATGGTTTTTCAGTGAATAATATATATATATATATATATATATATATATATATATATATATATATATATATATATATATATATATATTACCTACTGGCGGTTGCCAGTAGGTAGTTATAGTTAGGACCTCGTTTCTATTCAAAAAGTGTTTGTTCTATTCCCAATAACTTTGGCGCCGGTTGACGAATCTTCGCGAAATTTTCAAAACTAGTGGTGCGCTCTGGTCAGCTGCTGTCTTGAAAGTTTCGGGGTGATTCGTCAAACGGGGGCCGAGAAAAAAGGGGGGTCCCAAAACGCGTTTTCCCCATGTAATTTTCCATAGGAAACTTTAGACAAAGCTACAGCCCGAACTGCTGAACGGAATTACACCAAATTTGGCAAAAAGGTAGGTCTTGGTTCAGAAAGATCCCTTTTTGTTAAATGGTGTAAATCCGTTCAGTAGTTCCTGAAACCTATGGTTGTTTTCAGTGAATTTCAATGGTTTTTAAAATGCTAATTTCTAACTATAACGTCCCTGAAACCTATGGTTTTTTCAGTGAATATATATATATATATATATATATATATATATATATATATATATATATATATATATATATTATCTACTGGCGGTCGCCAGTAGATAGTTATAGTTAGGACCTATTTTCCATAGGAAATTCACAACATTCTATTTCCAATGCCTTTGGTGCCGGTTGACGAATCTTCGCAAAATTTTCAAAACGTATGCCCCGCTCCGGTCTGCTCCTATCCTGAAAGTTTCGGGGTGATTCGTCAAGCGGGGCCGAGAAAAAGGGGGGTCCCAAAACGTGTTTTCCCCATGCAATTTTCCATAGGAACCTTTAGTCGCAGCTACAGCCCGAACTGCTGAACGGAATTACACCAAATTTGGCAAAAAGGTAGCCCTTGGTTCAGAGTCGTGCCTTTTGGTTAAATGGTGTAAATCCGTTCAGTAGTTCCTGAGAAAATCAAAAGTAAAATCACATATATATCTATGGCCGCGGAGGATCCGCGCACCCTGAGCGCACCCTCCCGATCACGAGCTGAATGCTAATTGGCTGTCAACACTCCAAACCAGGAAGTGTTGGCAGCCATCTTGTTCCTCGGTAGAACCGAGGCACAAGAAACAAGTGCGCAAAACGCAAAAAGGGGGCAGGGTAGAAACACCCTGACCCCCTAGGCCTGCTTAGGGGGTCCCACAAGGATTTAAAAATCGGCGGGATGCGCTTAGGATGCGCGGATCCCGCCGTGAAAAAAAGAAAGAAGCGCGGGCTCCCGCGCTTCGTTGTTATTTGGCCCACGGGTGGGCCAAGTCCCGGGGGCATGCGGGGTTTATAAAAATAATGAGTGGGGGGGCCTCTAAGGCCCCCCCAAGCCCCGGGGACTGCCACCCCCCGGGGCTTTCAATTAAAAATTGTGCGGGAGGGCACTCGGCCCTCCCGCAGCCCCAGGGACCACCACCCCCGGAGCTTCTTTTTTTAAAATTAAAATTACCTGTGTGGGGGCTCGAGCCTCCCACACGCCCCGGGACCGCCACCTCCCCGGGGCACTAAGAATTTGAATGTGGGGTCC
This sequence comes from Calotriton arnoldi, assembly GCA_963921515.1. Classification (NCBI taxonomy): domain Eukaryota; kingdom Metazoa; phylum Chordata; class Amphibia; order Caudata; family Salamandridae; genus Calotriton; species Calotriton arnoldi. The sequence goes on along the minus strand of CAWUFW010000100.1, from coordinate 6,060,908 downwards.
GTTTCGGACCCCGAGCCCCGGGGACCACCACCTCCCGGGGCTTTGCCCATGTTGGGAGGGGGCTGCGTGGCCCCCTCCTGGAGCCCTTGATGGCCCTGGGGACCACCACCCCCAGGGCCAGCTCCTGCAGTGTCCCGGGGTGCTCACCCCCGGGACACTGTAGTTTGCTATGGCAGGGCGGGAAACCTGCTCTCTCTTCCAAAAACCAAAGACGATTGCTTTTCCACACGGGGAGCTGCATCTTAGCAGCTCCCCATGTGGAAAAGCAATGCCGGCTCCTGAGGGACGCGGGGAGCCGGCGGGACCGTGGAGGGATTGGGGACCCCCCACGGTCCCCAACAGAGAGGGCCAGCCCCGGGGGATGGGGTCCTCGGGGCTACAAGTGGCTCGGGATGGAGGCCACGCGGCCCCTCCCCAAAATTGAAATACATTTTTTAAAAAACAAAGGCCGGCCCGGGGATGGGGTCCCCGGGGCCATAAGAGGCCTGAGGAGGGGGGCAACGCAGCCCCCCTCCAAAAGATGTTTTTTTTTTAAAATAAGGCCAAGCCCTGGGGGATGGGGTCCCCGGGGCCGATTAAGGCCTCGGGAGGGGGCCATGCGGCCCCCTTCCAAATTTTTGGGATTTAAAAAAAATTAGGGGCAGGCCCTGGGGATGGGGTCCCCAGGGCAAATAAATTACAAAAGAAGGGGGCCACACAGCCCCCTTCTTAAAAAAATTTAAAAAGACCGGCATCGCGCCGGAGGCCACGCCCTCCTTGCAGCACTCTGCAAACGCGCCCTGGCGCATTTGCAGATGGGGAACGAATTCCCCTTGAATACTGGGGGTCCCTGGGGGCCAACTAGCCCACCAGGAACCTCCAGTATGCGCCAGGGGCTGCGTTGCAGAGAGGTGTTCTGAGGCCACGCCCCTTTTACACCTCTCTGCAACGCAGCTCTGTGGCGCTTAATGGAGGTAGCTGGTGGACTAGTTGCACCCCAGGGAGCCTCAGGATTCAAGGGGAGTTAATCCCCGTGACTAAAAACGCACCACGGGCGCGTTTGCACAGTGGTGAAGGGAGGGGGCAGGGCCTGAGGTGACATGTGTGCAAACATGCCCTGTGGCATGTTTTAAGTTGGGGGATTAAGTCCCCTGGAATCCTGAGGGTCCCTGGGGTCCAACTAGCCCACCAGGTACCTCCAGTAAGCGCCACAGAGCTGCGTTGCAGAGAGGTGTAAAAGGGGCGTGGCCTCGGACCACCTCTCTGCAACGCAGGGCTGTGGCCCTTACTGGAAGTACCTGGTGGGCTAGTTGGGCCCCAGGGACCCTCAGGATTCAAGGTGACCTAATCCCGCAAATTAAAACGTGCCACGGGGCGCGTTTGCACAGTGGTGAAGGGAGGGGCGGGGCCTGAGGTGACATGTGTGCAAACACGCCTGTGGCGTGTTTTAGTTGGGGATTAAGTCCCTTGAATCCTGAGGGTCCCTGGGGTCCAACTAGCCCACCAGGTACCTCCAGTAAGCGCCACAGAGCTGCGTTGCAGAGAGGTGTAAAAGGGGCGTGGCCTCGGACCACCTCTCTGCAACGCAGGCCTGTGGTGCTTACTGGAAGTACCTAATGGGCTAGTTGGGCCCCAGGGACCCTCAGGATTCAAGGTGACCTAATCCCCCAACTTAAAACATGCCACGGGGCACGTTTGCACAGTGGTGAAGGGAGGGGGCGGGGCCTCAGGTGACATGTGCGCAAACACGCCCTGTGGTGCGTTTTAAGTTGGGGAATTAATTCCCTTGAATCCTGAGGGACCCTGGGGGCCAACTAGCCCACCAGGTACCTTCAGTAAGCACAACAGAGTTGCGTTGCAGAGAGGTGAAAAAGGTGCGTGGCCTCGGAACGCTCTCTGCAACTCAGCTCTGTGGTCCTAACTGTAGGTACCTGTGGGGCTAGTTGGGCCCCAGGGACCCTCAGGATTCAAGGGGACTTAATCCCGCAACTTAAAACGCGCCACGGGGCGCGTTTGCACACATGTCACCTCAGGCCCCCCCTCCCTTCACCACTGTGCAAACGCGCCCTGTAGCGCGTTTTAAGAGGTAGTTTTAATCCCCCTGCCCTATTATGTACTAGGGACTTACAGAGGAGGTCATGCTAATCACGGGGTACCCCAACGCATAGTGTTCCCTAGTGTATGTAGGTGTTTTCACTGTATTCTAAGTGTCTTTTAGCATAGCACTGGCTCTGGTTAGTCAGAGTCAGTTACCACCAGTACCCATCTGAAAAAGTTGTGGGCACAGGATGATTTTGCAACAAGGCCTCTTTCTGCTCCTCTGTTGGTTCTTTCTGCACATCTTTTGCTTCTTCCTGCACTTTTCTTCGTCTTTGTGGACTTCTGTTGCTTCTTTCTGCATTTCTTTTGCTTCTTTCTGTGCGTTTTTTCTTCTTTCTTCACATGTCCTACCTCTGTAGGCATAGTTAGAAACTAGCATTTAAAAAACCTTTGAAATTCACTTAAAAACCATAGGTTTCAGGCACGTTATAGTTAGAAATTAGCATTTAAAAACCTTTGAAATTCACTGAAAAAACCATAGGTTTCAGACACGTTATAGTTAGAAATTAGCATTTAAAAACCTTTGAAATTCACTGAAAAACTATAGGGCATATTAGCAAGAACCTCGTTAAAATTATCGCCGCTTTAGCGGCAGGAAACTGCCGCTAATACGGCGATAATGGACTTGCTAATATGCGTTATAGAATTTCAATAGAAGCCCAGGTTAGATGTGCAGGACATCTAACCTGGGCTTCTATTGGAATTCTATAACGCATATTAGCAAGCCCATTATCGCTGTTTTAGCGGCAGTTTCCTGCCGCTAAAACGGCGATAATTTAACGAGGTTCTTGCTAATATGCCCTTTAGGTTTTTGGGAAAGTTATAGTTATTTGGACATTGCACTCGTACAAAACCCGTGAAATTCCCCCGTTATAGTTAGTTCAGCTAACTATAACTCGCGCCCCCGCAATGCACTGCTGATGACGTCACATATTACATCACTCATGACATGGTCAGTGACATCACTGATGACATCACTGATGACATCTCAAATGACATCACTGATGACATCACTGATGACATCATCCATGTGATAATTTCATGCATCTTCTCACACCCTAATATAACTTTTGATACACCCACTCTAAATTACAGACTGCCATTCTCAAAACCATACACACTCCAGCACCAATAACTACATACCCACTCACTGATTCTTAGGTCTACACACACATCCAGTCACTCACCCGTACAGTCACTCATACTTACGGTCACTCAGTACAGGACTATCATATGCACTCATACTCCTATATAGACACTCAAACACCGCCACTCATCCATAGAGGTACTCACACACCTAGTCAGTCATGCAAATAAATAATCACACTGCCATTTACTCACCTATACAGTTATACACACACCAGCTCACTTACTCATACAAATACTAGCACATTCTTACGCTCTTATACAATCACTGATACAAGCACACACTCATCCATACAGCCACTCTCACAATCACTCACTCTCACATATAGTCATTTATATACTCCAACACTCACATATACTACCTTTCACATATGTAGTTACTTACACATATACCACTAGGATATACATTCACTCACTAACACACCCATACACACACTCACCCATTCATACAGTCCACCACAGATGCACTCTTGAAACCATGCACCCAGTGAATCACCCACTCACACATCTATGCACAGAGTCACACACACCCCACCCACAGAAACACTCAGGCACCCATACAGATACTCAGACAACCAATCAATAACTCATATAGACACTTATGTAGTTATTCACAAACCCATACAGTCACTTACACACCAACAGACAGACAGATACAGAGATTCACACAGTTTAGTCACTAACCCATGCATTCAGTAAAATACGTTTAATCACTCACTTATAGAGTCAGTCACGCACCTACTAAATCATCCATTCTGACACTTATACACCCACTCATTCTTCAATACGCCTTTACCTATCTATATTAAACATATTTAAACTTTACAGAAACACACAGTCACTGGATGATGTCATCAGTGATGTCATTTGAGATGTCATCAGTGATGTCATCAGTGATGTCACTGACGATGTCATGAGTGATGTAATATGTGATGTCATCAGCAGTGCATTGTGGGGGCGCGAGTTATAGTTAGCTGAACTAACTATAACGGGGGAATTTCACGGGTTTTGTACAAGTGCAATGTCCAACTAACTATAGCTTTCCCCAAAACCTATGTTTTTTTCAGTGAATATATATATATATATATATATATATATATATATATATATATATATATATATATATATATGCAACAATGTATTCCAACACAAGATAGCAGGATACGGACGAACTCCACAGCAAAATTTTCAAGCAAAGGTTTATTAAAGCGCGTGCAGAGTGACTGTCTACGTGTTTCAACTGCTCACAGCAGCCTTGATCACGACAGTGAGCGCCATCATTTACAAAGCATATATAGTGAAGTAAGTGAATCATAGACATGAACAAAAGATGCAAAGGACATAGAAAACATATCCAATAGAAATGTGTACATGCTCAGGCAAAAATTAAATTAAATTCAATTCAGAGGACTTGCAGTAATTGCTGGCTTGGTTCATGTAGTACTAAATGAATATCAGGATATAACAGTAAAAAGAAGAAATACTCGCATTATCCAATTTGGTAACTAAAATGCCACCACACAAATACATTGGCCTTATTAGAAGGAAGAGAGTAATTCATATATATACACAAATATCAACCCTTGCTGAGGCAGTGCTAACTTCATTGCATGAACCACAGTTGTTGCAGAACCTCAAAAGCAGAAGCATGGGTCAGGGACTAAACACAAACCACCATCTATGCAAAAACCAATCGTCCACAGGAATGCGTAAAGAAGACATGTTAATGGGCAAGTGCCCCTGTGCCATGAGATGTCTCAATAACACATATCATAAAGTGCACTAGTGTAAAATAAATTAAAAAAACACAGGTATTTACATGTTCAACTAAGGGCAGGAATATGCCTTAGCCCATTCATGCAAGGTAATGAACGGGTAGTAAATGAATGGCATCCCTACATGGTGTCATAGGACACTCTAATACAGTAGAAAGGATGGCAAGGACAAAAGGAGGAAAGGATACTGAGTTAGAAAAAGAGGTCATAGATACAATTAAACATATGTATATATATATATATATATATATATATATATATATATATATATATATATACAAATACATACACACATGGGGTAGCATAGTTCAAAATAGTCCTACAGAAAGATATACTACATCATAGCTCTCATGATACACACAAAAGCGAAACATGAAGAAGGGAACCGATATTTCAAATAACACATGCTAGACATATACACAACACTATAAGGACAATAACACCTCATAATGACATATCCAAGTGTTGCATACTAAGTTAGTTCCCTCAGAGAAGGCAGGTGTGCAATTCCTCATCCATATTGAGGCCCATGGGTTCCCTGCTATCTAATTCCAAGATGAACCATGTTTCAAGTTTACATAGTTCTTTCTCCCGGTCCCCCCCTCTTTTCTTTTTGGGTATTTGTGCCACACAGCTGTATCTCAGGGCTGTTGGATCGCCCTGATGGACTTTTTCAAAATGGCGGGCGACAGGGTAGCTATGATCTCTGTGTATGATGGCACGGATGTGTTGCAATATTCTTCTGTGTGCCGGCAACGTGGTGCTCCCTACATAGATTTTCTTGCAGGGACACAAAAGAATATATACAACAAAGTCGGTTTTGCATGTTAAGTTGCCCCTTATCTTAATGACTTTGTTGCATGATGTCTCGATGCAGGTCCGGTTCTCCCCGTTCCTACACGCCTTACATTTAAAGCATTTTCTGAAGCCATCATATTTCGTCGGCCATGATTGTGGTCTGGCTTTTCTTTCGAAATTGCTTTTGACTAAGTATTCTCTCATGGCCTTTGATTTCCTATAAGTAATCATAGGGCGTTTGGGGAATAAGGGAACCTATGATGGGATCTTCTTCAGAAGATGCCAATGTTGCAACATAATTTGCCGTACCTTTTGATGTTCTTGATTGTATGTAGTAATGAATCTTGGTGTATTACTGGTGTTCATTCTCTTTAAACTGGTTTTAGTAGGGTCAAACAGTGCTTTCTCCCTATTTATACTTCTAGTTCTTTTGCATGCTGCATCTAGGATTCTATCCGAGTATCCCCTTTGCTTAAATCTTTTAAGCATCTCATTTTCTGTATCAGTATAGGATTCTTGGCTGCTGCATATTCTCTTAGCTCTATATAGTTCCCCAAAGGGAATACTTCTGATAAGTGGTGTGGGGTGGAAGCTATTGGCATGAAGTATAGTGTTACCCGCAGTGGGCTTTCTGAATACCGCAGTTTCAAGGCCGTTGGGTCCCACCGTAATGCGGACATCCAGAAAGCCCACTGTGGTAGAGCTGATATTCGCAGTAAATTTCAGATTAAGATTGTTCACATTGATCTCCCTGATAAACTGTTTGGCCTCCCTCTCTGTGCCCTGCCACAGCACAAAGAGGTCATCAATATACCTGAGCCATAACACTGTGTTTTGCAGCCAATGTTCCATCTCTTTGCCACCGAGCACCTGCTACTCCCACTAGCACATGTGAAGATTCGCATAGCTGGGGGCGAATCAGGTGCCCATAGCAGTCCCCTTCTGCTGTTGATACAACTGCTTATCAAAGATAAAAATATTATTGGTGAGGCACCATTTTGTCATCTCCAAAAGCATATTATTATGTAAGGTGAATCCCAATGGCCTCATACGCAGAAAATTATGTACCGCCCTTAGGCCATCTGCGTGATAGATGCTCGTGTATAGGGTGGAGACATCTAACGTTATTAGTCTCATATCACTCTCCCATTTGACATCATATATGTGTTTGAGGAAATCAGAGGTGTCTCTGATATACGAGGGCAAAGAACTAACAATAGGTTTAAAAAAGAAATCGATATACTTAGAGGTGTTATCAAAGATACTGTCCTGGGCTGCTATTATTGGTCTCCTGGCGGTTTGGAGCTGTCTTTATGAACTTTGGGGATCATATAGAACGTGGGTATCACAGGATGATCTTTCCTTAAAAAACGATATTCATCCCAGCTCAAGTATCCTGAATCTTTCCAAAATTGTAAATGTTCATGAAAGTTCTCTTTGATTGATTCATAATGTTCCATTGTGACTGGAATGTAGAAGTTCTTGTCATTCAATTGGGACAAAGCTTCTTTCTCATAGAGGTCTCTATCCCAGAGGACCACGTTCCCTCCTTTGAACAGAGCAATTTGGGTCAACGGCGGACACGGTCACCGCACTCCCTGCTGTATTCCCTTCGTAGTTATCTTAATGCTATTTCAAATGAGTGTGCACATACAACTCCGGCACCTGCCGTTGTTAGGTGCCAGCTGCTGAGGCAGAAAGAGAACAAAGCCAAAAAGTTGGAGTGGTGCACTACTTTGGAGCCAAAGTTTGTCTTTTCAATAAATCAGTTACTCTTGTAGAATTGTCTCAAAAACATCCTTTATTTTTCATAAATATCCAACAGTGATAAACACCAGCCAACGCGTTTCGTTCATATACGATGAACTTCTTCAGGGCGTAGAATTATGTACGATTATCGCGGGAGGAAGGTCCTGAGTTCCCCTGATGTACAAGAAGAGCTAAGCGCGAGCTCTATCCATATTGCGAAGTCGTGGCAGAATAATATAAAAAAACGTGCACAAACTAATGTGACTACGTGGGCCTCCTTGATAAGGGCCTGATTGCGAAGAGTCTGAACAGCTGGGAGCTTCCGTTGGCTCAGTTCACAAAGTGTCACTGTTGGATATTTATGAAAAATAAAGGATGTTTTTGAGACAATTCTACAAGAGTAACTGATTTATTGAAAAGACAAACTTTGGCTCCAAAGTAGTGCACCACTCCAACTTTTTGGCACGTTCCCTCCTTTATCTGAAGGTTTCAATATAACCTCATCCATTTGTTTTAGTCTTCCAATAGTTTCAAAGAAGTCTGTATCTCTCTGATTGAATACATTGGGAGTCCTTTTGGCTTTCATGCCTCACAGTTCCCTGATCATAGTATCCGAGAATATATCTATGTTATCTCTAGGTAAATTAGGAATGTACCTGGATCTCGGTCTAAATGGAGTAATACCAGCTCATGTTATCAATCCCGCATTTCTTTCTTCAGTTGTATCCGTTGCCTCTTCCAAATTTGGCCCCCCTTCCTCTTGTAGGGCCAAAAGATTCTCTAGAATTTCATCCTCAGACACATCGTTATCTGTCGGTTGTACATCCATGTCCGCTGCTCCAGGGATGTGGGGTCTGCTAGATCGCATGCGAAGCATGTGGGTTTTAGTTAATTTAAGTTTCCATGTGAATTTATAGAGGTCAAGTCTGTTGTTGGAGTAATCAAAATTATTCCTATGGCAATATGACAATCCCTGTTCTAATGTTTTCAAGTCCTTGTCCGTTAGGGTGACCGTGCTAAGGTTGACAACAGTATTGTTGTTATTCGTCACTTGCCTGTTTTCTTCTTCTGAGTACGTGTGACTCTCTCTGTCAAGTCTCCTTGCGTTCCTTCGTCGGCCTTCACCGCCCCTCCTTTGTTTGCGCCTCCTCTTCCTCTTCCCCGACCTCTCCCCGTCTTGAACCCTTTGCGCCTGTCCTCCTGTAAAAAACGCAATTCGTCTGACGTTGAAAATTTGGCTGTCGCTCCCTCTTTCCTGGTTTGATCTTCTGCTTCAAGCTCCGATCCAGTGTCTGAGCTCATTTCACTTTCAAATTGCTCCTGACGTGTTTTATTGAAATATATGTTGTTACTTCGCGAACCAAAACAACGCATACTTTTACAACGTTGTTTTTAGTTCGCAAGTACCGTTACTACGCAAGTTTTAAGTTTGCATACATTTACATTGCAAGTGTATTCAAAAGCATTTAAAGAGACATTTACCCCGCATATTTTTTCAACTCCTTTTTTGAATTTAAAAAACCCCCAACACTACGCTAAATACTAAATACAAATACGCTACCCTACACATCACAAACTTCACAACACTTACCAAACCCTCAAACACTACCCCTCCACACTACCCTAAACCCTAAAACACTACCCTACACTACACAAACACCACAACCCTAAAACACTACCCCCAGCACGACACTGCCCCTACCCCCAGTCCGGTCCCTACACTGAAACACTACCCTGCACGACCCCCCGACACTACCCTAAACCCTAAAACACTACCCTACACTACACAAACACCACAACACAACCCTAAACCCTAAACACTACTACCAGCACAACCCTGCCCCACCCCCCAGTCTGGTCCCTACACTGAAACACTACCCTGCACGACCCACCGACACTACCCTAAACCCTAAAACACTACCCCCAGCACGACCCTACCCCTACCCCCAGTCCGTTCCCTACACTGAAACAGTACCCTGCACAACCCCCCGACACTACCCTAAACCCTAAAACACTACCCTACACTACACAAACACCACAACACTACCCTAAACCCTAAAACACTACCCCCAGCACGACCCTGCCCCTACCCCCAGTCCGGTCCCTACACTGAAACACTACCCTGCACCACCCCCCAACACTACCCTAAACCCTAAAACACTACCCTACACTACACTAACACCACAACACTACCCTAAACCCTAAAACACTACCCCCAGCACGACCCTACCCCTATCCCCAGTCCGGTCCCTACACTGAAACACTACCCTGCACGACCACCCGACACTACCCTAAACCCAAATACACTACTCTACACTACAAAAACACAACTACACTACCCTAAAACCTAAAAGACTACCCCCTGCACGACCCTCCCCCTACCCTAAACCCTTAAAAACTACACAGCCCCTCTTACCTCTCTCTCTTCGTGGATCCTCTCTTCTTCTTCAAGCGTGGTTCCTCTCTTCTCCGGCTTCCAGCGTCGTCAGAGGTGCACGTCGTTGTGAGGAAACGGAAGCGCGTTCGTTTCCTCACAACAATGTGGATAGCCGTTACAACGCATGCGATGTAACAACTTGCGTATTAAAGGCTACGCGTTGTTACATCGCATGCGTTGTAATGCTTGCGAAGTAATGGTATGTGGAGTATAAGCCGCGAAGTAATGGGTGATTACCTCTTTATTGGTATCTTGCTGTTGTTGGCGCCATATACTTTTGAAGCGCTTGGCAAATGTGTATATCTGCCCTCTTTGGTAATCAAGTCGGTCTCTTAGGAATTTGGTTGCTTTCCTCTCTTTTATGCGTAATTCGTACTTTCGCAATCTTTCTTTGAGTTCCCCTGTAAATTTCGTAATTCGTTCTTGATTACTATCTTGCTCCAGTTGGGCATCAAGTTCTTTAATTCTTTCTATCACATCTGCCCGTTCAATCTCAGCATATTTGATTAGCATGTGAATCATCCCCATTGAGCATTGCGCATTATGGTCTGCCCATTCTTTGAGGCGGTCTGGGTGTGGATTCTCATAGGTGGGCGTGATCCTGATTCGCAGTCCCCTCGGTACACGGCCCACTTGGACATACTGCTTGAGGGATGCGCTTTCCCACCAGCGCGAGATTTCTCTCTTTTTCAGTTTTTCTAACAAATTGAGATTCTTTCCCAAATCGTTGGTGCTTATAATTCCAGTATTGCCCTCGGTTATCCGCTCTGTAAGGTTGTCATTAAATATTTTTAGGGCTTCCTGTTCCCTTGCGGCGCATTCTTCTTCACTCATAGCGCGCTATTTCCAAAGCTTGCTTATGCTTTGTCTAGCGCGGGTCTTTGCGTTAACACCAGCCGGTGTATACTGCCCGCGGTGGCCCCGGCTCCCGCTGCTGCTCACTATCGATACCGCCTCTTACCCGGAAAATGGAGATTCCCGATCTCCGGCGTCCTCCGACTCCCAAGTCCGGAGCCTCCAGTTCCCGTCTTCCAGGCCAGATTCTTTTGAGCACACGGGGGGCATGTCTGTCTCGTAACTGCAGCTACACGGAAACGCGGCTTGCAGGCGTGCTTCCCAAATGCCGGTAGTTCAGTCCTAGGGCGGCTTGCCGTCTCGCCGCGTAGCATGCAACAATGTATCCCAACACAAGATAGCAGGATACGGACGAACTCCACAGCAAAATGTTCAAGCAAAGGTTTATTAAAGCGCGTGCAGAGTGACTGTCTACGCGTTTCAACTGCTCACAGCAGCCTTGATCACGACAGAGAGCGCCATCATTTACAAAGCATATATAGTGAAGTAAGTGAAACATAGTCATGAACAAAAGATGCAAAGGACATAGAAAACATATCCAATAGAAATGTGTACATGCTGAGGCAAAAATTAAATTAAATTCAATTCAGAGGACTTGCAGTAATTGCTGGCTTGGTTCATGATTGAGATGGCAGATGCCATCCGATGGGCGGTGGATGGGGGCTCGGCGGTCATGCTGGTACTACTCGACCTGTCAGCAGCGTTTGACACGGTGTCCCACTCCATCTTACTGGATCGCCTAAAGCAAATCGGCATCCAGGGGACAGCGCTTGACTGAATCGCGTCTTACCTACATGGCCGAGTACAACAGGTTTCGATCCCCCCTTACACCTCCACCGCAAAACCACTCAAGTGGGGGGTACCACAGGGGTCAGCCTTGAGCCCGCTACTTTTCAACATCTATTTGACTCCGCTCGTGGAGCTTATCGCCGACACTGGGATCAAGGTGACATCTTATACCGAGTCACAAGAAAAAAGGTTTAAAAAAGAAAAGGGGGCAGGGTAGAAACACCCTGACCCCCTAGGCCTGCTCAAGGGGTCCCACAGGGACCCCAAGGGCCCCAAAAACATTTTTTTTTTTTTTAATTTTGGCGGGATTCTCGCCGATTTTTTAAAAAAAAAAAAATGAAGCACGGGCTCCCACGCTTGGTTTTCTTTAAAACCCCGGGTGGGCCAGGTCCAGGGGGCAATACCCAGGGCTTAGTTTATCATATGCGAGGGGCACGCGGCCCCCCGGCAGCCCCAGGAACCGCCACCTCCCCGGGCTTTTTTAAAAAATGTGTGGGGGGGCTCCTGCCCCCCACGCTGTCCCGGGGACCGCCACCTCCCTGGGACATTATGCTATTTTAGGGCTGGGGGGCCTTGTGGGCCCCCCAAGCCCCGGCGACCACCACCTCCCCGGGGCTATATGATTTAAATTCGGGGGCCACGTGGCCCCCCCACAGCCCCAGGGACCGCCACCTCCCCAGGGCTAATTTGAAAAGCAAAGTGTGGGGGGCTCGAGCCCCCCCACACTGCCCCAGGGACCACCACCTCCCGGGGCACTCCTGATTAAAATGCGGGGGTCCGTTGTGGACCCACGGCCCTGTGGGCCACCACCTCCCCGGGGCTTTAAACAGTTGGGAGGGGGGCCGCGCAGCCCCCTCCTGGAGCCCTAGATGGCCCTGGAGACCGCCACCCCCCAGGGCCGGCTCCGGCCATGTCCCGGGGTGCCCACCCCCGGGACATTGCCATTTGCTCCCACCCTGCCATAGCAAACACTGCTTTGCTTCTTGGAAGCAAGTGCAGTAAACCTGCTCTCGCTTCCAAGAAGCAAAGCAGAATTGCTTTTGGGCAAGGGGAGCTGCATGTCAGCAGCTCCCCCTGCCCAAAAGCAATGCCGCCTCCCGCAGGAGGCGGGGAGCCGGCAGGGATCGCGGGGGGATGGGGTCCCCGGGGCCAAAAATGGCCCGGGAGGGGGACCACTTGGCCACCCCTTCCTTTAAAAAAAAAAAGGAATGGCCAAGCCCCGGGGATTGGCCTCAGGAGGGAGGCCACGCGGGCCCCTCCCTTTTTTAATTTAATTTAAAAAATAAAATAAAAGAAGGCTGGGCCCCGGGGATGGGGTCCCCGGGGCCCAAATTGGCCTCAGGAGTGGGGCCACTCGGGACCCCTCCAAAATAAAAAAAACAAGGCTGCGTATGCCCCGGGAGATGGGGTTCCCGGGGCCAAAAGTGGCCCAGGGAAGGGGGGCCACGCGGCCCCCCTCCCATAAAATAAAAAAAGAAACTGGCAACTTGCCGGGGGCCCCGCCCCCTCCCTGCACGATTCTGCAAACGCACCTCCTGGCACACCCTGGGTTGGGGTATAAAGTCCTCGTCGCTACTGAGGGTCCCTGGGGGCCAACTAGGCCATCAGGGACCTCCAGTAAGCCCCACACAGTGGGATTTCTGAGAGGTGGTACGAGGCCACGCCCCTCTTTACACCACTCTGCAAACGCGCCTGTTGGCGCACTGCTGGTGGGGTGATGAGGTCCCCTTGTGTCCTGAGGACCTCAGGACTAAAGTAGACTTCATCCCCCAAGCAGTAGTGTGCCAGGACGCGCATTTGCAGAATGGTCTAAAAAGGGGGCGTGGCATCTGACCACTCTCAGCAATCCAGCTGTGCGGGGCTTTTTAGAGGTAACAAAAGGCCTAGTTGGCCCCCAGGGACCCTCAGGAGGCAAGGGGACTTCATCCCCCAACCAAGAGTGCGCCAGGAGGCGCGTTTGAACAGTGGTGGAGAAAGGGGGTGTGGCCTGTGTCCACCTCTCAGCAATCCCACTGTGTGGGGCTTACTGGAGATAACAGGTAGGTTAGTTGACCCCTAAGGACCCCCAGCAGCAAAGGGGACTTCACTCCCCATCCAAGAGCATGCCAGGGAGCACGTTTGCAGAGTGGTGGGCACAGGGGGCGTGGCCTGCTATGAGAAATTAGCTATCCTGCTTTGTGGGAGTTATTGGAGGTAATAGGAGGGGTAGTTGGCCCCCAAGGATGTCCTTGGGGGCAACTATCCCTCCTGTTACCTCCAGTAAGTCTCACGCATTGGGATTGCTAAGAGGTCTTCGGAGGCCACGCCCCCCTTTCTCCACCACTCTGCAAACACGCACCCTGGCACACTACGGGTTGGGGGATGAAGTCCATGTTACTCCTGAGAGACATTTGGGGCCAAGAAGCCCTCCTGGTACCTCCTGTAAGTGCTACACAGAGGAAATCTTAAGCACTGGTTGGAAGCCCAGCCCCCTTTCTCCATCACTCTGCAAATGCGACTACTAGTTAAAGAAGCATTTGCAATGTAATAGGTCTCGCATTTGTGAGAGTTAGAGATATTGGCGTTGTAAATGTAAAAGTTTTCTACTAATGTTTTTTGGAGTGGAGTGGATGTATGTTGTGTGTAGTGAAATTATGTGGTATGTTGAGCAGTGAAATTATGTGGATAGAAAGTATGTGGTATTTAGTGTATAGGAATTATGTAGAGTGGGGTGATGAAGAGTAATTATGTGGTATGGTAGTCTGTGTTGTGGAGTTGTAAGCTCAGGTTTAGTCTTCCTCGTTTCCATAGAAGCAAAACTATAAACTCAATGAGACAAAAAAAAGAAGGAACCACTGAGGAGCACTTCTGGACCTAGTCAGAGGTATGAGCAGGGCCACTGGAATTATGCGACTGTTTGGCTGCACCCACTTTCGCACTATTATATATTTTCCGCATTTGCCACATAATCCATCATCTGCTGCATAATCTGCAGATTTGAACAAAAAAAACCTTGTTTCTAGCTCAAATGGCTCAAACGTTACCAAAACTGCAGCGACAAGTATTATAGCGTTGTGGGAGGCCCTTTGCAAACCTAAAATGGTCACCTCTTATTTATTGCTAAATGTGGGTGTTAAATTGGTACTAATGGTGTGCAAACCACTCTTGCTTGGTTCTGCGCCTCTCTTGCCTATTTCTGCATTTCTCTTGCTTCTTTCTGCACCTTTCTTCCTTTTTCTGCACTTCTCTTGCCTCTTTTGCATATCTTTTCCACTTTCTGTTGCTTCTTCCGGCACCTCTCTTGCCACTTTCTGCACCTCTCTTGCCTCTTTCTGCACCTCCTTGCCTCTTTCTGCACCTCTCTTGGTTCTTTCTGCACTGCTCTTGCTTCTTTATGCACCTGTCTTGCAAATTTCTGCACCCCTCTTGCCTCTTTCTGCACCCCTCTTCCCTCTTTCTGCACCTCTCTTGCCTCTGTCTGCACTCCTCTTGCCTTTTTCTGCACATCTTTTGCTTCTTTCTGCACTTCTCTTGCCTCTTTCTGCACCTCTCTTGCCTCTTTCTGCACCTCTTTTGCTTCTTTCTGCACTTCTCTTGCCTCTTTCTGCGCCTTTCTTCCTCTTTCTCCACATGTCCTAGCTATGTATGCATAGTTAGAAATTAGCATTTAAAAAACCTTAGAAATTCACTGAAAAAAACAGAGGTTTCAGGGACGTTATAGTTAGGAATTAGCATTTAAAAAACGTTAGAAATTCACTGAAAAAACCAGAGGTTTCAGAGAAATTATAGTTAGTAATTAGCATTTTAAAAAACATAGAAATTCACTGAAAAAACACAGGATTCAGGGACGTTATAGTTAGTTGGACATTTCACTCGTACAAAACCAGAGAAATTCGGCCGTTATAGTTGTGCACCTCTCTTGCTTCTTTCTGCACTTCTCTTGCCTCTTTCTGCACTGCTGTTGCTTATTTCTGCACTTCTCTTGCCTCTTTCAGCACACCTCTTGCCTCCTTCTGCACCTCTGTTGCTTCTTTCTGCACTTTCCCTGCTTCTTTCTGCACCTCTCTTGCAAATTTCTGCACCCCTAGTGCCCTTTTTGTGCACCTCTCTTGCCTCTTTCTGCACCCCTCTTGCCACTTTCTGCACCTCTTTACTTCTTTCTGCACTTCTCTTGCCTATTTCTGCACCCCTCTTGCCTCTTTCTGCACCTCTGTTGGTTCTTTCTGCATTGCTCTTGCCTGCAACTCTCTTGCAAATTTCTGCACCCCTCTTGCCTCTTTCTGCATCTCTGTTGCTTCTTTCTGCACTTCTCTTGCCTCTTTCTGTACCTCTCTTGTCTGTTTCTGCACCTCCGTTGGTTCTTTCTGCACTGCTCTTGCTTCTTTCTGCACCTCTCTTGCAAATTTCTGCACCCCTCTTGCCTCTTTCTGCACCCCTCTTGCCTCCTTCTGCACCTCTGTTGGTTCTTTATACAGTGCTCTTGCTTCTTTCTGCAACTCTTCTGCCTCTTTCTTTACCTCTTTTCCTTCTTTCTGCACTTTTCATGCCTCTTTCTGCACCCCTCTTGACTCTTTCTGCAGTTCTCTTGCCTCCTGCACCTCTGTTGCTTCTTTCTGCACTTCTCTTGCCTTTTTCTGCACCCCTCTTGCCTCTTTCTGCACCTCTGTTGCTTCTTTCTGCACCCCTGTTCCCTTTTTCTGCACCTCTCTTGCCTGTTTCTGCATCTCTGTTGCTTCTTTCTGCATTTCTCTTGCTCTTTCTGCAACCTTCTTGTCTGTTTCTGCACCTCTGTTGGTTCTTTCAGCACTGCTCTTGCTTCTTTCTGCACCTCTTTTGCCTGTTTCTTCAACTCTCTTGCCTCTTTCTGCACTTCTCTTGCCTCCTTTTGCACCTCTGTTGCTTCTTTCTGCACTATTCTTGCCTCTTTCTGCACCCCTCTTGCCTCTTTCTGCACCTCTGTTGCTTCCTTCTGCACCTCTCTTGCTTCTTTCTGCACCTCTCTTGCCTCTTTATGCACCCCTCTTCCCTTTTTCTGCACCGCTCTTGCCTCTTTCTGCACCCCTGTTACCTTTTTATGCACCCATCTTGCCTCTTTCTGCACCTCTGTTGGTTCTTTCTGTACTGATCTTGCTTCTTTCTGCACCTCTCTTGCAAATTTCTGCACCCCTCTTGCCTCTTTCTGTACCCCTCTTCCCTCTTTCTGCACCTCTCTTGCCTCTGTCTGCACACCTGTCCTCTCTTTCTGCACCTCTTTTGCCTGTTTCTGCAACTCTCTTGCCTCTTTCTGCACTTCTCTCGCCTCTTTCTGTACTCAAATGGGAAGTGCAAGCTGTCAAGTTTAAAAGTCTGCATGCTCTTGTGACTGAGGTATATGTCTTCTTGTATATGTATTCTCAAATGTATTATGCATCTGAAGATGGTAGCTTAAAAAGCGGGTAACTTCTCCTATAGGTGGTCAAATCTTCTCAGCTCTGTTCTGTCATTCCATTGCACAGGCAGACATGTCTTATGTATATAGGTGTTATAGAGCCCCTCAAATATTCTATTGAATACCCATGTGCCCTGTATTATGAGCAGAAAGAAATACATACACATTTTTTACACATATTTACAGAGTATGCTGTTTGAAACACAGGTATTCAAGTATTTGTTTGTTTATTTTTATGTAACATGTCACTAGGTAAAAGCAGAGACACGCATGCATTCCTTCACAAACTTGGTCAGACTTACAACAGTGATATACTTAGGATGCTCTTTTATATTTGGTAGGCCTGACATTCTTAGCAGTCGATTAATAGTGAACCTTCAAGAGAAAAGTGAAGTTTAAGACATCTTGGGAGAAGGATTAGTGATTAGGCTACTTTGTATGAGTCTGTGGAAAGGTACAGTCGAAGTAGGCCTCTGTCTGCGCCTCTGTTGCTTCTTTCTGCACTTCTCTTGCATCTTTCTGCGCCTTTCTTCCTCTTTCTGCACATGTCCTAGCTATGTAGGCAAAGTTAGAAATTAGTATTTAAAAAACCTTAGAAATTCACTGAAAAAAACAGAGGTTTCAGGGACGTTATAGTTAGGAATTAGCATTTAAAAAACCTTAGAAATTCACTGAAAAAAACCCAGAGGTTTCAGGGACGTTATAGGTAGGAATTAGCATTTAAAAACCATAGAAATTCACTAAAAAACACAGGTTTCAGGGACGTTATAGATAGTTGGACATTTCACTCGTACAAAACCAGAGAAATTCGGCCATTATAGTTAGATGAGCTAACTATAACTCGCGCCCCCGCAATGCACTGCTGATGACAGCACATATTACATCACTCATGACATGGTAAGTGACATCACTGATGACATCACTGATGACATCTCAAATGACATCACTGATGACATCATCCACGTGATAATCTGATGCACCTCCTCACAGCCTAATATAACCTTTGATACACCCACTCTAAAATACAGACTGCCATTCTTGAAACCATAGACACACCAATACCAGTTACTACATACCCACTCACTGATTCCTAGGTCTACACACACATCCATTCACTCATCCATACTGTCACTCATGCGTGCAGTCACTCATCAATACAGCCACTATCATATGCACTCATACACCCATACAGGCACTCACACACCGCCACTCACCAAAAGAGTTACTCACACAGCTAGTCAGTCATGCAAAGAATCAATCACACTCCCATTTACTCACCTACACAGTTATGCACACACCACCTCACTTATTTATACAGATACTAACACATACTTACTCTCTTATACAATCACTGACACAAGCACACACTCATCCATACAGCCACTCTCACAATCACTCACTCTCACATACAATCATTTATATACTCCAACACTCACATATACTGCCTTTCAAATATGTAGTTACTCACACATGTACCACTGAGACATCCATTCACTCACCAAGACAGCCATACGCACGCTCATCCACCCATATAGCCCCTCACAGATGCACTCTTGAACCCATACACCCACTGAATCACCTTCTCACACATCCATGCAGGGAGTCACACACACCCCACCCACCCACACAGACACTCAGGCACCCATTCAGGTACTCAGACGACCGATCAAAAACCCATATAGACACTCATGTAACTACTCACCAACCCAAGCAGCCACTTACACACCAACTGACAGACTAATACAGACATTCACACAGATTAGTCAGTCACCCATGTATTAGTAAGACACGTTTAATCACTCACTTATACAGTCAGTCATGCACCTAGTAAATCATCCATTCAGTCACTCATACACCCACTCATTCTTCAATACACCTTGGCATATAAATATATAAAACATATTTAAACTTTTTAGAAACTCTCAGTTGCTGGATGATGTCATCAGTGATGTCATTTGAGATGTCATCAGTGATGTCATCAGTGATGTCACTGACCATGTCATTATTGGTGTAATATGGGATGTCATCAGCAGTGCATTGCGGGGGCGCGAGTTATAGTTAGCTCAACTAACTATCATGGCCGAATTTCTCTGGTTTTGTACGAGTGAAATATCCAACTAACTATAACGTCCCTGAAAGCTGTGTTTTTTTTTTTGTGAAAATATATATATATATATATATATATATATATATGTAGGCACTGAAGTCACCGCCGCCGCTCCACTCGCCCTGGGTGCTCCTCGACATGACGAAGTTCTGCCTAGAAAATAATATCTTCACATTTGCAGGACAGTTGTATAGACAACAATTGGGGACTGCGATGGGCACGTGCTTCGCCCCCAGTTATGCGAACCTTTTCTTTGGCTGGTGGGAGAAGCACGTGGCCTGGGCAGGAAGGAAAGAAAAATGGGTTGATAATATCATACTGTGGGCAAGATACATAGACGACCTGTTTGTCGTTTGGCGAGGCGACCGCTCCTCGGCTGAGGAGTACGTCAAATCGCTGAATGACAACAGGCTGAATCTATTCTTCACTGCCACTATCAGTAGCGAGGCAGTTTGTAATCTGGATTTAGATGTGTACATTGAGAACAGCAGTCTTTTAACCAGACTGTACAGGAAGCCCACATCAGGGAATTCGACTCTTCATGCAGGAAGTCACCACCCCAGGAGCCTAATCACCAATATACCATACGGAGAATTACTGCGTATTAAACGCAACTGCACGAAAGAAGTTGAATACCAACAGGCGAAGATAGGGGCATTTGAACGCTTCACAGACAGAGGTTATTCCATCAATGGTCTCCGTGCTGTGGAAGCAAAAGTAAATATGGTACCTAGGACACAACTGCTAGTGGCCAAAAATAAGAAGAGAGGAGACCCTGAAAAAAGGAAAAAAGAACCAGTCAGGATGATCACTCAATTTAATAGTAGATCTGCCCAGATCATGCAGATCTTTAAGAAAAATTGGAAAATCCTACAGACAGATCAGATATTGCGTAGAGACCTCCCACCCAGACCTATGATCACCTATAGAAGAGGGAAATCTATGGGTGACCAATTAGTGCATAGTCATTTCCAATCTATGCCCCCCAAAAAAGATTCTATCACGGGCTTCTTCCCCTGCATGTGATGTAAGGCATGCAAATACAGCAAAAAAGTCTCCAGCTATAGGATAAATAACAAAGATCCTAAAAGTTTGTGGAAGATAAACTTGCTTCTGAATTGTAATTCGGAATACACCGTCTATTGCCTGGTATTGTTATATCCCCCATAGATGCCCTAATGTAGACCCATTCGTACATGCCCTAAAATGGACGTATTCATATTTACCCTAATATGGTCATATTCGTACTTGCCCAATTATGGTCATGGCCGCATATGCCCAATTATGGTCACAACTGTACATGTCCTATTATAGTATGATTCCTTGTATAGGCATGATCTTTCACCTACATTGGTCCCAGCTAGCACACAACGAGCTCTGAGGGCTGAACGTTATCTATCCTGTGGTTTTGAATGCAGCAGGGTTCTTCCAAACACAGGCCCACACTGTACTCATTAATTATGCATGGCTTTCTAAGAATACACAACTGGCATAATATGTATGTACAAAGTTCACCCCTGACGTCTTCCTCATGTCCAATACAAACCATACTGAGGACCAAGACTCTTTAGGGTATAAATACACCACATCTTGCCCCGGTAAGGCAGAGGGAACCGAGACTTCCATGTTGACACACTGACCAGAGACGCTGAGGCTCCTGCATGCAGTCGCTCAAGCTGACAGAGGTCTGACACAACCCGGACGGGGTGTCCAACTCAAGACCAGGACGGGGTCCCACACTCTCACTATTCAGGTATGGGGGTTCGACTAAATCCTAGGAGGATTCTTGGCTCTTAGCTTCTAAGACCTACACACATAGGCTAGGTACACTCAGGTACATCTAGGTAGGCATCGTAGGAGTACGCGCACTTGCATAATGCTTTTATATTCATGTATGCACTCATGATTATCGCAATATGGTAGAACTGTTCTATCCCTTTGCTTTTAACGTACTGCTGATAATATATCTCTGCTATTGTCTGCTGGTTACCGCAGCACATATATTTTACACTAGAATAACAACTGTTCAATAAATGCTTATTGAAACGCCCGACTGTTTATTCTGTGTAACTCTCTGAGACAAACCAAATTAGTGAGCACGAGTGACTGAGCGAAAGGCAGTGCATTGTTTCCACGATTCTGAGGGAATCAGGGTTGTCATGTTCTAAGGTTGCCAGAAACTAATCTCTCCCCGATAAGAGGAGACACTAGTGGCACTGCGAGCTAGCTAATGCAAACCAGGCTAACATATACGGTGGGGGTACACGGAGTCAGCCTGTCACCAAGCCCGCAGTATATGTTATCCAAACGCACAGGTCCTGCAGGGGTACTATAGGAGGTACACGACATGGCACCGCCAACGTTGGTTGGGTACGTATTTAACAGTAGAATCTGAGTAGTTCAGTCGTGCTATTCTCAGAGAACCTACTCACAAAACCCCAGAGACATCTGGAGTGGGTGGGCACAAAATCCGCCGCAGCTGAGTAGTACGAGAATACTATTTATTGGCTATTGGTTATTCAAGCTTAAAGGATATTTAGTTCCTACATTTGTGCATTTTACACCTTATCTTAAAAACTCTTTAATCTCCCTTCTTCCAATTAAAAATGGTGGAAGAAACAAACACAACAGGGAGAGTTACAACAAACCTCTTCGGTTTAGAAGAAGACCCTGAAGATGCAATACAAATTGCACCAAATTTCAGAAGGGCAGTCACCATAAAACTTCTAGAACATGGCTTAAGAGCCATGGGTGGTACAGTAATTTTCGTGATTGAGGCACACGAATCTAATAAAACAGAGGTGTTCTATTCATGGGTTATATTCCCAGCAGAAAATGCAATTACAAATGTATTTCACTACTACCAAGAAGGTGAAACACCAGCAGACTATACTCCCTTTGAGGAGTTAGAGGTCCCGCTCACTTACCAGGAGCATAATTACTGGTTTAAAGGCGCCCTACCCCACGTACAAGGAAGAGCAAGATTAGGCCCGCTCGGAGGAGCAGGAGCCACATGACCCATATTAGCGGCATACACATCGCATCCTGACATTAATACAATGACAAAGCCAGACTTACTCGTACAACACAGAGATTTAATTAAAATCTACAGAAACCTCACACAATTTGTGATGAGGACTTTAACAGTTCAACCTGCACCAGCTGCAGCACAGGACACTCCAGTCCAAGGTACAGTTAATAAAATAACTCCACAAACATTACACGCGATAATGGGCAAAATGCCAGCAAAACGCGAACAAATCCCATTCTGGATAGCTCAGAAAATAACTCAGCTTGAAGCAGTATTCCCAAATACTACAACCAGTGATAAACACAGAATTCTAACAATCTGCTTGCCCATGGGTCTCACACCACAAATAGAGGATTGCACCTCTTGGGGTTCAGTCTTTGCTGCCATATATACCAGAACACATGGTATCCCTTTATTAGCAGTAGTACCTGAGGTATTAAAACAAATACAAAATGAGTACGGAGCAGAGCCTGCCCTTAACTTAGGGATGAAGTTGCTAAACAGCTTTGAACAGGTCTCAGCCATAATACTAGCTAACATTAAGGGGGAAGCAGCTTCTGTGGCGATCCGCCAACGCCTGAGGGAGTTCAGTCCAGACGACCAACAACACGAACTACCCAAAATAATTGAAACTGCATATGCAGAACTAGGCAGAGACAGTTTGGGTGGGAAAGCATTAAAACCACAACTGGTGGGCAGTCCTGAAAAGGACACTACAAAGCAGACACCTACTTCTTCTAAAAAGAAGTGGGAAAATAAAAAACAGCAAAAGTCTAAAGACACCAGATCTCAGTCCAGAAGTAGGTCTCCTCAACAGGAGCCCTCTGAAAAGAGGTATAACCTCAGGAATAGGGATAATATTAAAAAACCTGACAGGTATCAGGATACTGATACTCATTCCTTTCAGGGTTCGTCACGAAACTCCGAGAGGGAAGGACGGTCAAAGGAGTGTACAAAGTCCAGAGACACGCAACACGCTGTGGACTACGCACCTAAAAAAGAGGATAAACAAAAATCAAAACCTCAGTTCAAAAAGAAGAAGGTAGCAGGTCTCAAGATCAGACATGCCCAGAATTCTGAGGACACAGCTTCTGAATGGGGAATGGGCTCTGACGATGCTAGACAGCGCAGCAGAAGTAACGATAGCTCACCAGAACCTGAAGGAATTTCTGGTGACAGCGGAGTTGAGTGAGTATATCACGGTGGAAACACCTGATACTCGGGTAAGTGTCCCACATAAGTTACATGAGATAACACTCCGGATGGAGGGGGACAAGCCCAGAAAAGTTAAAGGTATCTTTTGGAAAAATCTGTCATCTGGTTATGACATTCTATTAGCAGAACAAGACTGGCCGCCTGCATTCGTCATGGAGTGCCCTAGGGGAGAAACTGTAATTTTTCCAGCCTTTTCCGACCTCGTTCCCATACATCTTAAACATGCATATGCGCAGGAGTGGGCGGTTACCCTAGCTCCAGCATTGTACAAAAATCATGCTGGTTGGGATGAGGAGTCAACCCACCACGTGATCCCATTAAAAATTTCCCCAAATGCTCAAAGGCAATACCCTATAAAGCAGGAAGCTAAAAAACAAGTCAGGGAGATTCTAGATCAACTAGAATACCACGGGGTGATAGAAAATTGCACTTCACCTATGAACAATCCTTTGTTCCCAGTAGCCAAACCTGACAGCACATATCGTCTAGTTTTAGATTACAGACATTTAAACACTTGCACAAAGACATTTGCAGTTCAAAATGCACACAGTGCCACATTAATGAATAACATTGTGCGGAAAAAATACAAAACAACAATTGATATCTCAAATGGATTTTTCTGCCAAAATATAGCGCCTGAAAGCAGGTATCTAACCGCATTCAGTGCGTTAGGGTCCCAACGGCAATTTTGCCGACTCCCCCAAGGGTACAAGAATAGCCCGGGGTTGTTTTCAGCAAGGGTAACAGAGTTACTCCAAAATTTGGATGAAGAAGCATTGTCCTATGTGGATGATATTTATCTGACGGACGATGACTTAAAGAGGCACTTGACCAGGGTGAGCACCATTATTATGGGATTCGCCTCTGAGGGCTATAAATTTAATTTAAAAAAATCAAAAATTGCCCACCTCAATGTCCTGTTTTTAGGATACGAGCTGTCAAGTGAGGGAAAAAGCCTGGCAGCTAACTTTTTAGAAAAGTGTGCGCTGCTCCAACCTCCAAAATCATTAAAGAATTTACAATCAATTCTGGGATTCCTAAATTTTGGTCGAACATACATTTTGGATTACGCTGAAAGGGTAAAACCTTTCTACGACTTAATAAAACCTGACTTTTCAGTTAGACAATGGACACAGGAACACACAAATATCCTGCGTTCCCTACAGGAAGACATGATAGCTTCTAAACATTTACAGACACGCGTAAACGCACAGAACTTAGTGATCCGAGTAATAGCGGGTCAATGTGGGTACACTTATTTAACTTTTAATGAAGGTGAAACAGTACCAATCGCATACAAATCACACCTGTACACAAACGCAGAGATGCGTTTCACTTCAACAGAAAAAATCCTGACAGCAGTGCAGACCGCTGTAGCAAGAGAAAGAGCTCTGGCTCAGGGAAAACGCATAATTGTCGTGACCCCAGTACCAGCTTTAGAAGCTGTTACAAAAGCTAGCATTCCAAATGCGAAAGCCTTACATCCAAGATGGATACAATGGGCTAATTCTCTTACTGCAACGGATGTTGAATACAGATTTGATCCAAGTTTAAAAACACAGGCATTCCTGCAATACGAACAAGAATACCCTCTACCAAATGAAATTTTGCCTCTAGATCAGTATGAATACATTATTTACACAGACGGTTCTGCTCAACCAGCCACAGGAAGCAAGCAAGCTTACAGCACAGTGTGTGCGATTGTTAAAGGTCGCATGCACGATGGCAAGTTCCATCCGAGTTGCACTAAAACGCAATCTCTAGGAGACTGCACGGCACAGTTGGCAGAACTCAAAGCACTTATACTGGCACTTTTAAATACGGATCACGAATTCCCCACACTTATTGTGGGTGATTCCTTTTACTGTGTACAGTCGTACAATGAATATCTACATCATTGGGAACAAAACGGGTTCAAAGATGCAAAAGGTGGCACAATTAAGCATAAAATGCTATGGGAACAGGTAGTGGAGTTGAGAAACGAACTACCAAGGGCTCACGTGATACATACACCGAGTCATCAGCGTGATGGCGTTCACGTTGAAGGGAATTCATTGGCTGATGAAGCCGCAAAGGGGGCTGTTCGCACAGCCGCCGTAGCTGCAGTTACTCGTTCAAAGACGAGGGTAGACGGCGAGATAATGGTAGCTGTCAATGCTTCACGCAAAGGCAGCACAGCAGTACCTAAAATATTTCCACTCAAGTACTCCTACAAGTTAGATGCACAAAACATTCCATATGCTCAGATTCCTGGAGTGGGGGATAGAGTAATACCAAATATGGATCGTAGGCTAGGCTTAATTATGGCAGCACACGAAGGAACAGGTTCTGTACATAACGGACTTAAGGAGACTGTTGCTTTGTTAAAAGAACGCTACTGGTGGCCCGTGATGAGAAGGCTGATTAGAGACTACGTCTGGAACAGCGACATCTGAAAGCAGATCCAGTACAGATACCATTGTTAGACAGCATTAGGTTGTCCGTTCGTGCGCGTCCAACTCAAGTTTCCTCAAGGTTTGGCCTCAGCGCTCGGCTGACGCTCAAACTGTTATAAAAGATTTGCGAGTCTTTATCGGCACATACGCAGTTGGCACGTTACATTCTGACCGTGGTCCGGCGTTTAGCTCTCGGGCTTACAAAGAGGCCATGGAAGGAATGGGCGTAGCATTGCGGTACTCCCCTCCGTACCATCCCGAGGAAAATTCTATTGTGGAGAGGAAAAACCGAGACTTAAAGCAATCTTTAACAGCTAGGGTATTAGGCAAAGGCGGTAGATGGGTCGATCACCTTTATGGGGTACAGCGCGCGCTCAATAACCAGCCAAGAAGCTCTCTAGGAGGTGTTACTCCTTACGAGGTCCTATTTGGGACAAGAATGTGGGTACCTGATCTTGATTGTGAAGGCACAGTGGCGGATGAAAAACCATTTGATATCCATGATCGTTTGGCTGTTTTACAGGATCTAAATGAATCCAGGACACAACAAAGTAACGTGCTCCAGAAACAGGCCGCCACTGAGGAAGTCAAGGCAGTAACGGCAAGACCTATCTGGATCCCAAAGATCGGGGATCTAGTCAGAGAGAAGATTGCTGACAAGAAAGAATTTGGGCCATCATACAGAAAGCCTGTCCCGGTCCTTGCAATCCACGGCACAAGAACTGTACTTCTGCCGCCTTTTGCCGGAAAAAAGGAGAAAAGATTCGTCTCAACTGACTTAATCAAACCACACTATGTGGCCGATACTAAACAGTAGGCTTCGTGGACTCCACAGTAGCAGACGCCCTCCTCTCGCTACAATCCAAGAAGTCCAAACAGAAAGACTCATCACGTTTGAAGAGCCACCTGTACGGAATGAAGGACTAAGCAACAATGCTATGGAACTTGTTCCACTTCAACAAGAAATTCATCTTCAAAATGAAAATCAACTTAACAACCAAGTTGCAATCAGACCTAATACAGACATCTACGTCAATGTGCCTCGACAAGAGAACACAGCGATTTTGACAAATCCCGATGCCATTCCAACAATTGATCGAACTGCTTCTGGCTATTTCATGAACTTTGATACGTTTTCACTGGATCCAAGCGAACCGGAAACGACCCCAGCCAAAAAATCACTCCAACAGAAACTCATTGACTTTTTGAACTTTTTTAGAAAGACTTACCTGGTGTCACCTTGGATAGAACTATGGTATATCACTGGGATTTTATTTTTCATTTTCTGGCTAGGTTTAATAATAACTTTTAGTATGTTTATTAATGGACGATACCTCCAACCAAGCTCTACAGCCCAAAGAGTCAACTTGATTTTAAAACCACACCAGTCTTCACATCGTGAACCAAGAGACTTGTCTTCAGTGAACATTACAGCAGTTCCTATACCGGACGGTATAGTATGGGACAAGATTGATTATGATATATTAGGTCCGACTGAACTTTTAAAGCTAAAACATGTATTTAAAATTTCTTTAAGTGATTTCATTACCTCCAGTACATTTTCTGATGATTGGGACACTGAAACTGTAAATGCTATGATGTCTGATTTAGAAAAAACTGCAGCATTTCCGAACAATGAAATGTTAGAAGGTACTTCAGACTATGATACATTGTACTGTTACCAACATTTTGGTGATCATTTCATACACAAGTCTATAACACCTAGAATGTATTTGAATACCACCAGTGGGAACACTGCCCAACACCTCCAAAAGGTAGTTCACAAGCATTTGCACAGAAATTCACATACTTCTCAGGGTTTAACACATCCGACCCGAAGTCATTTTATTATAAAGTGGCGAAAAATTCAGCTCAGAAAATTATGTTAACAAACACCAAACATATTTACTCTGCATCCTTTCAGAACCAGTTGTCTAAACAGGGTTTCGATCTATGGAAAGACACAATAGATTCCAAATCAATCTGGGGTTCTAGGGACTGGCAAGTCCTGGGAATAGAAGCACTTTTTAGAGCATGCATCATTCCACAGCAGATTTTATTTCTGAATTAAACTGTGCAACAGACATCCTGTCTTGGATTAGCCAAAGGCAAGGAAATGATCACACCGGGGTTTCCAACACCATCGCAGATGGGTGGGGGGCAGAACTCAACTACACAAGGGGTAGGATTAGATGCCATTTTCCAGTACAACAGATCAGATCCTGATTGGACAGAATGGCTGGTTTGGGCCATTGACACAAACAAATGTCAACAGAGATTTATGAATACAACCAGAGGGTTTAGTATCCATAGGCCAGATCCACGCTATGTACAAAGACAACACCCAGGGATAGTGACATCGTATAGTGTTGGGAAGTTGTGCCTTGATTGGCTAGAGACCTCAACACTGACAGAAGTAAAGCACCACTTGACCTTACTCACACCTGACATGGATCTTAGAGATTTTCTATTAGGACCCAGGAAACAACGTCAGAAACATTTCATATATGCAGGCCTTTATGCCTACTACAATGAAAACTGGAAAATATCCCAACAAGAGGCCGCAGAAAGAATACGAGAGATAGACCGTATTAACTTAGAAAAAGCATTGGCAGTGGTGGATAATGGGTTAACTACTTTGACCTCCAGGATTTACTCCTTAGGCAACATTGTGTCCTCGGCAATCGACATATTAGAACAAGATCTGACCTTGTTACAACACGGGAAATCTCAGCTACGTTCTATTATGATGTTAAGCTGGACGCTGCAATCGTTGCGTGCAGGCTATGTGCCATGGCGTTTTATAAACACCACGTCTCTGTTTTCAGAATACAATCTAACTGATAAACAGACAGAAATGGCACAAAGGGGAGCCAAGTATACAATGCTGCGTATTGAGAAACTGGAAAGGTTACCATTCACTGTAGCCGAATCACCATCAACAGAATGGCTAATTCATGGCCAAATCACTCTACCGGTCACTACGTTTCAGTTTTTTCAATATTGCCTTGAGCAAAGGCAGGCAAATATGTAAAAATGGGTAAGGGATACATCAAGGAAACTTGGGAGTTACCATATAGATACCGATGCCGGAATGGGGATCGAGAAGTGTATCTGAGTGGTACAAACTGCAAGAACGCTTTAAGCGGTTCTCTCATGTGTCAGGATATTTCTCTACAAGGAGCCTGCAGTGGTTCAGTGGCGAACTTATCTTGTCACATGTCAGGGACCCCAGCGGCCATGATCACGCCGGTTTTCCAGCTGCTCTCGAATGGAGTTACTTAATGCTAAATGATCAAGGTTGTTGTGGGATGCTTCCGGGAGTCGCATATCTAGTAACTGTTAACTCCAGGGTTACTTGCTGTATGCAAGTATTGTTTCCGCCACTGAACACAGTCAGGGAGGCGCCGTTATGGCCTTCGCTGAATGTTTCTTTTATACAGTTTGATACTCTGAGCAGATTGAAAGCCATGCTTTTACAGCAACCCGTGCCCTTAACCTCCGCTCGAGAAACCTATGAACTTCAAGTTGCAAGGATCTCGACTGAGATACAGGTACTCATACGTACAAACTGCCCCATTCATTTCGCAGAAATGGTGGGACGTATCTTCAATATGTCTGATACGAGCGGAATTGTACACCTATTTAAGACCATAGGGTCCGGACTGTTAAGCACCTTTCAGACAGTCCTCGGAGTAATCCCAAATTTTATACACTCCGTGTTGGGAAGCGTATTTGGAGGATTCCCGCTCATCCTTTTCCTAATCGCAGGAATCCTGATTGTAATATTGCTGCTACGCAATGGACGGCCCACTTCCCGAGGGAATGGTGAACACGCTCCTGGAGCGGAAATACCGTGAACGCATGGTACAACTTCTGGGCATTTCTTGCCTGCAAGAACTCAATGCGTCCTGGTTTCTATCATTTAGACCAGTCTGGATAGACTGCATCTTACCTGTGCTTCGATGCCTGTTCTGTGGAGAAGAATGCACGTTGGATCTTTGTCTAACATTTCCATCAGATGCGCCTCTGGACACGGATGCAATGCTGGACCCCATAAAGGCCCACACTCTGCGTTGTCCTCAACGGCGTCCGATTCTGATGAATGCATTCCTGGAGAATCCACAGGTGCCGTTCGCTCCTGCTGGGTTAGGTGACTCCTCCACAGGCACCCAGGTTACAACTGCCGCACAAGCTGCCGCAGCACCGACTGTTGGCAGTACTACATTCCATCTATGTGCGATTGACGTTCTCTGTGAGGCGTTGGATTTGTCATATACAGCAGCTGACACCGATAATATTGAGCTTCCCAGCCAGGACGCGTAATCTTGAATTGGCTCATCGTGTCCTGGGATAGAATTCGGCTTCTCCACTCGTTTCAAAATAAACGATCTAAATTTGGAACATTTTCGTACATTGACACTTTCGCATGAGAAAAGCATGGCATTCTCCTGCTTATGGTGATACAACTTCTATAGAGAGACTTTTAAGTGGCAACTAGAAAAAGCTGAATTTAATTTTTAATTTTTTTTTTAAACTCAAAAAAAATTTAACGATTTTTTAGAACCATGTTTTTACTTGCTTTAAAAAAATGTTTCTAAATTATCCAGATTTTAAGTATGGTCATTTATTATCCCGTTCGGAAGAGGAGTGGGTGTTATATCCTGCATAGATGCCCTAATGTAGACCCGTTCGTACATGCCCTAAAATGGACGTATTCATATTTACCCTAATATGGTCATATTCGTACTTGCCCAATTATGGTCATGGCCGCATATGCCCAATTATGGTCACAACTGTACATGTCCTACTATAGTATGATTCCTTATATAGGCATGATCTTTCACATACATTGGTCCCAGCTAGCACACAACGAGATCTGAGGGCTGAACGTTATCTATCCTGTGGTTTTGAATGCAGCAGGGTTCTTCCAAACACAGGCCCACACTGTACTCATTAATTATGCATGGATTTCTAAGAATACACAACTGGCATAATATGCATGTACAAAGTTCACCCCTGATGTCTTCCTCATGTCCAATACAAACCATACTGAGGACCGAGACTCTTTAGGGTATAAATACACCACATCTTGCCCCAGTAAGGCAGAGGGAACCGAGACTTCCATGCTGACACACTGACCAGAGACGCTGAGGCTCCTGCATACAGTCGCTCAAGCTGACAGTGGTCTGACACAACCCGGACGGGGTGTCCAACTCGAGACCAGGACGGGGTCCCACACTCTCACTATTCAGGTCTGGGGGTTCGACTAAATCCTAGGAGGATTCTTGGCTCTTAGCTTCTAAGACCTACACACATATGCTAGGTACACTCAGGTACATCTAGGTAGGCATCGTAGGAGTACGCGCACTTGCATAATGCTTTTATATTCATGTATGTACTCATGATTATCGCAATATGGTAGAACTGTTCTATCCCTTTGCTTTTATCGTACTGCTGATAATATATCTCTGCTATTGTCTGCTGGTTACCGCAGCACATATATTTTACACTAGAATAACAACTGTTCAATAAATGCTTATTGAAACGCCCGACTGTTTATTCTGTGTAACTCTCTGAGACAAACCAAATAAGTGACCATGAGTGACTGAGCGAAAGGTAGTACATTGTTTCCATGATTCTGAGGGAATCAGGGTTGTCATGTTCTAAGGTTGCCAGAAACTAATCTCTCCCCGATAAGAGGAGACACTAGTGGCACTGCGAGCTAGCTAATGCAAACCAGGCTAACATATACGGTGGGGGTGCACGGAGTCAGTCTGCCACCAAGCCCGCAGTATATGTTATCCAAACGCGCAGGTCCTGCAGGGGTACTATAGGAGCTACACGACAGTATGTCTTTGCAATAGGCGATATATCGGAAGCACAATCCACCCCGCCAAGAAGCGGATTCTAGAGCATATGCGGGCGATTAGTCATAAAGATACTAACTACCCAATCGCCCGCCATTTTGAGGAAGCCCACCAGAGTAACAGAGATTTACTCAATTTCTTTTGTTTAGATCAAGTACAAAAGAACGAGAGGGGGGGTGACAGGACCAGGAAATTACG
This sequence comes from Calotriton arnoldi, assembly GCA_963921515.1. Lineage (NCBI taxonomy): Eukaryota > Metazoa > Chordata > Amphibia > Caudata > Salamandridae > Calotriton > Calotriton arnoldi. Next base: position 6,029,017 of record CAWUFW010000100.1, on the reverse strand, counting down.
AGTTTTGGAGTCAAAATATATCATTAAGCTCCAAACGATGACCCCGGACGGCCTTAATGGGGATGAGGAGATGTGGGTTCACTTAGATTAAACACTCTATAATTCCTGTATTTTATCAATGTACATAGAATTGACATCCTGGGGAATACAAATAGTCCCGTACCTCGCAGGTTTAATGCCCCTAGCTGCCTCCAATTCTCTATCTTTCACCACCTGAGAATACAGATCATTTACACAATATCCAGGCATTTGCTCAAATTGATTTGGATATACAGTCTAGCTATCGTTCCGAAACATTAGCAATACATGCAAGATGATTGAGGAATTATGTAGCTCTCTTTCTAACATTTATGGATAGTATTATTATGGTCATAGGTAAACAATGTGGGATTACGAACAAACTCACTAGTTCAACTACAAAAAGATAGACTTGGTTGACATAAGCCCATCCAAGGCACAATTCTGAGGGGAAACACAAACTTCTTTACAATTCAGTACGCATTATTTTTGTGCACTTCTGTAAAGATGAATTGTATATATTCGTTAATTGAAAAGCAAGATTAATGTGCACATCAAAAATGTTTACCCCTAAGTATGTAAATACCTTATTTGGTTTTATTATTGTTTAACACAATTTATTTTTGCACGTCACAAGATTGCCGCCATGAATTAAGGCCGGAAAAACCGTCTTTCATTTCTATTTTCACTTTGTGATTATCACATGCACCAATGGGCTTGTACTTAAGTCAGTGCTTGGCTTGAGGACACCGACATTGAAAAAGGCTTTAACGCCGAAACGCGTCTGTCGGTGCGGGGGGGTCCGCACAATAAAGAAAACATCAAGAATTGACCCGTGAGTGCGTCTAATTTGTGGTCTCATTGTGCCGCTGTGGAGAAATATATATATATATATATATGCAGGACTACAAAAACGGGCAAAATATTTATGAAGGGCTTACCATCATGACCCAAGGCAACGCAAGTCACCTTGCTTGGCTCTGCGTAGCATAGTAACTCAGGAGTATTGCAAGGCAGCACAAGTTGCTGCTTTGAGTTACTCTGCATTGGGAAGGTGTTCCATGAGTGAAGTGTGGGTGTTCCCATGCATCCACCCATAGATTTTGGCGCATTCGCAGTTTTTTTAAGACTAGTAAGCCTGGGAATGCGTCAAAATGTAACGACTTCCCAGGTGAGGTGTAACGAGGAGAAATATGCGTATTTCTCCTTGTTATTTCCTCTTTCTGTGTTTGCTGCGTTTTGCATAGATATAAGAAGCAAAGCCAATAGGTCTAGCTTCGGCTGCCAACATTTGGTTTCTTGTAAAACTGTACAGGGAGACTTCTTTTTGTGTGCAAGTGCACATTGTGCAATAGCAGGATGTGCCACTCATAGTGAGGTAAGCCAAAGGCTGAAGTGTACTGCCTCTGTGCCCCAAACTGTATGTTGTAGTGATGGGAACAAAAATGAGGATGACACACTGACTGAATAAAGGATGAAGACAGCCGACTAAGAGAGCCCTTATAAGTATATTATAGATATAATTTTATTAAAATCAAAACGTCTTGGCTTACGTCCAGACCTAAAAATATAACAACTGCCTCTCTTCCACTGGAAAGGTGTTGGAGAATAGCAACGGGGAGAAAGATGGACGCTGTCAAGTGTTGACTTTCAGCTGCTAAACTTGGAAGAAGGTGACAGAAGTTGCATGTTAAAAAAATGCCTGGAGGGTCCTTGGATTTTGAGGCACCCTACAAACGTGTTGCATACAACGTTGCCCTGAGATAGAATATAACACTTTCAGTATTTCTTTCAATTTGCCTCAGAACTTTCTTTTTTTCCATCAAGATGCAGAAATGCCTAAGGATGGAGATTCATAGGCAGGCGCTGAAAACAAAAGAGCGAGTTACTGCGGAACTGACCAGCCGTCGGTATTCCTCTCTCAGACATTCATTCCCAGGTCAGTCCTGGTTCAGTCTGATCCAGCGCGCTGCGGGTCTGGTGACTAACAGCGGCCTGAACAAAGCCAGAGAGGGGCTAATAAATCCCTATAACGTCCAGTATAACGCAATCATTATCTCTGGAATTACAAGCCAGTGAACAATGTTAGATGCCCACGGGCAGCGTTTAACCTAATCACTTTTGGTGGAAGGAACATTCCTCTGGGCCTTTGTGAACTCGAACCCAAAGTTTAACCCAGGCGGAGGCTATTATTCATGGTATTTCTTCTAATAAACAGTTCCAATTTTCAGCTCACAAAGGACTGTTGTATTTTTGGGAAGCAAGTCCATTTTATCCCGCAAGTGCCGCCTGACAGAAATGAAGTGCGTTTGGCAGGAAAGAAAGTAAATTCTTTTTGGGCGCGCGCTGGTTTTTCAGTGCATGGCATCTGGCCCTGGGTCCTGTTTCTTTCATCAGATGCGTCTGTACTTTGCGTTTCGAATTTAGAGTATATCAAACCCCAGTCGTTTGGCATCGATAGTTTCAAGCGAACACCAGCAAGAGGAATCTCATGAGAAGAGTAGGGGAAATAACACCAACATGAAAAAGCCAACGCATATGCTTCAAAAGCAACCCTACTTCAATATAACAACACTAGGAATAAGGTGTACATGTACAATCACTCTAGCCCAGAGGTCTTCAAACTTTTTAATGCCGAGACCCCCTTGTCAAATTTTTTTAGGCGTAAGGACCCCCTTCTGATAACACTTTCTAGAACCTGGTACATCATTGACAACTATCAACAATCAACAACGCCCCAAATTCCCACAGCAAATAATTTTTACGGTGAGGAAATAATATTAAACCGTGTTTAGCAAACCAAAGGTCAGTGAGCGTGGGGGTGTAGTCAAAGGTGTAGCTAAATACAAAGGGCCTAATTTATGAGGAATTGGCGTAGGGCAGAGCTGTAAGTCTTCATGCTGTGCTGCCCTATGCCAATGTGAAAGGTATGGAATGAACTGTATTTATGAAATACGGTGCATTTCTGTCCTTTTCCTTGCGTTGGCACACAAATTGCTGCGTAGCACTAACATAGGCAGGATTGTTTTTGTACAGGAAGGGGCACCTTCCTTCACAAAAACAATCCCAAGAGGTGTTTTCCTCTTTCTATTTGAGCTGCAGAATGCAGCACACATGGAAAGAGGAAAGAATGAGGATAAATTAAAGAATTTTTCCCTGTTACGCCTCTGCTGGGGAGGCATCTGTTTTTGGAGCTGCCCCAGGTTTACTTGATTTTTTAAATATGGGGCAGCATCAAAATCCATAAGCGTTGCGTGGGAACCACAAGCGAAGCCCATGGAACACCTCTTTGACGCAGAGTAAGGCAACGCAATGACTTGCGCTGCTATGTCTTACTCCATATCTATGAGGCCATGCAAAGCTATTCAGGGTAACCTTGCACCGTCTCATACGTATGGTTGAGATGCTTCCTCTGGCGATGCAAGCCTCTCATAAATAAGCCCAAAAATATTCTGTACGTTTTTTAGGTCTTTCACCATCAATAATGGGCAGCGTAATGAAAGATGAATGAAAAAAGTTGGTACTTAGCGGGAAATGCACTGAAGGACATTATGAAACCTCTATTAGTTAATGCACTGCAGAGGTCTATGTGTAACCAGAGAGCTACAGAATTAAATCTTGATTGGTGCAGTGGAGAATAGTGACATGTATTTTTACTGCTACGAGGTCACAGCCTATGACAAAAAGCACTGTGAAAATGTAAGTCATTATTTTATACTTGCATTACACACAGTGTAAGATAGAGTGCTGCAAAATGTGGCAATAGTTTTACAATAAAATAGTACTTCCCAAATGTAGATTTTAGTAATACCAGAGCATAAGTAATGCAATTTATTTTTACATAACCATCCCTTCAACACCTCTTTAGGAGTACTAAGGGCTGAATAAATGCAGTTAAAATTAAAAGGAAGCACTTCACAGCCCAGTTGTTAACTCTTTGCACTACCACTCAAAAAAACAAATCTTTGTCATCACAAAGCTTGGAGTGACTTGAACAATTAAAGCCAGAACTGGCTCCCAAGCACCCTTTACACTTGCAGATTAACTAATAGGCACATTTGCATTTCATTCAGGCAAGCAGGTACTCTGGCATGCAGGCTTTTCCAGCACTAGAGACTCAGTTGATAAAACTTCAACTGATAACTATCTAAATTAGCCGTCCGTGTTTTTCCAAAACGAAAGCACATGTTTTTGATTGCAGTCACAAGTGAAGCTGGGGAATGTGTGACCCCCTTCTCAGGACTCCAGGGCCCCCCTGGGGGTCGCGCCCCACAGATTGAAGACCTCTGCTCTAGCCTGATACCAGGTAGGTGACAGAAGAAAGCCATATGAAGTCTTTCTTCTATCTCCTACCTGGCATCAGGCTAGAGTGATTTAAACGACTAAGCCCATATGTGTCAGAATCTTCCAAATGCCCATGGGGTGTGATTGCTGAAAGGCACCGTGTGCTGTACCAGGGAGACTCTGAGACACTGCCAGCAGGAAAGCAATGCAGTAGTTCCTGCTGCTACGCAGTCCCTAAAACTAAGCAAAACCAGAGGCAGTGGGCGTGGCTTAAGTAGAAGGCCAGACCCATGATAGCAGATGTTCTCACATAGTTGAAGCTCTCACAGGATAGGCTGGACAGATTCACACTCCAAACCTCCTATTAGCTCTGTTTGGCACACTGCGGGTCTCTTGGGTGGGAGGAGGGGGCTGGCCTGCGCCCGTGGTGGCTCACGGGTATGACATTTGCACGTCTGGACAGGTCAATTGCACTTTGTTTAAATGGCCAGTAGGACTGCTGGCGACCACTAGGAATGTACTTTCTGAAATAATTATTACATTAGTAATTGGGGAGAGGAAGTGGTCTGACGGCTAGATTGCCGACTTTGGAGCTGGAAACCAAGGTTCGAGCCTTGGGGTCGGGTCGCGTCCACATCCTGTGATTCTGGGCAAATCACTTAATCTTCCCGTGCCCACCAAAAAAAAAAAACATGAATGTGTCCTTGTGTAAGTAACCGGTGCTCATGTAAAGCGCTCCAATACATGGCCGGTCCTAAGATTTGTGGGGCCCCGGGCAGGGTAGGAACATGCGAGTCCCCTCTAATTTGCATAAGATTTCGTATCACAGCAAGTGACATCATAGGAAGTGTCAACTGACCAATCATTTTCTGGCACTGCTGAGGTAGCTTTGCAAGAAGCTACTTCTCTAATGTGGATATCACTGAGATGGCTACAAATACAAATAATAGCCCTAATAAAATAAGTGCAACTATTTTAAAGCTCTATTATGTGGAAATGCAACACGTAAAACTGGGTTTAAAAGCTAGGCCTATATCTCCCCAAAACCAATGTTTCCAGATAAGTGCATGATTAAAATTCTAAGACAGACTGTCCCACAGCTATACAGTGGCTCTTCAGGTGATTCCCCGATACTCCTTTTACACCAGTGAAGTTCAAGGTTAAGGCATTTGGTTTTAGTAGGCATGGGCATCAATACAAAGGGATCCATGCTGGTTCGGGTGAGTGACATGCAAATGCTCCAGTATATAACAGAAAGCACTTATTAAAGAAAATAAGAGGATGAGATGGCACAGATAACATACACAGGTTGGGTGGCAGGAGCACCAAAAGGTGGACCATTCCCTCAAACTGAATGCCTAAACCCAGCAACTACTCTCAAACTTCATTTTTAAGAGATGAAAAGAGCTGAACTAACTTAAAGATATAAAGATGAGATGGCTAAATAGGGACAAGAATGTGTAGAAAGGGAAAAAACTGCCAAAAGCTACAATGGGAGCCAGTCACTCAACAGACAAGTAGTAAATTAAAGCAACAAAACAGGAGGGATTTATTATAGCAGACTCAGTCCAGTTTTCCCTTACAAGGAAATTAAATCTAGCAATGTGGAATAGGTTGGGAGGTGGTGTTTGACTTTCAAAATAAATCTCCCATACTCCCTGAGAATCCCTTAGATTTGCATTTTAAAAGATTTTAAGTCACATTTGAAGTCACATATCCTTAATAGCTGAGAAGACACTTGCCAAATTGCGAAGGGTCCAGACACGTCGCTTGACTCAAATTTAAACTAAGAAGTAACAACCAAATTGCACCTACCCTCAGGTAAATCCACTGGATCTTGGTTAAAGAGATAACTGAATGCAAGACCCTTGAAAGACCATGTCCATCATTTATAAATTACTACCTAATCAAACACTTTTGGTCCTTCCAATCGCCAATACAAGATTTGCCTTCCTAAAACTACTGGACACCCACTCACCTAGGCTCAGTGACTGGCTAATCACTCCATGTGTGAAGATGTACTCTATGGAATGAGGCACTCACTCCTCAGTCAGCTTCCTTCTGCAGCCTCCTTTTCCTGTACACTGCTCCTTCTTCTCATCTCCAAAGTAAGGCTAATTCAAACTGTACTGCTGAAAAGCAGCAATTTCCCCAGGCCTCACATCACTCCTTGAGGTTTGGGATCATTTGTTGTGGGAAGAGGCTCACATCATCTTGGGCTTGCCCAGGCCTGCCCATTGTCATTCTGCACTTGACAGTGATCAGGCTATCTTTGGGAGCATGACCATACAGACCATGTGCAGCAGCCTGGTAAATGTACTTTAATACTCTTTTGGACAGGATAACTAGTGTGTGGAATATATGGCTCTAGTTTCTTGGACAGTTAGTGACAATTGATAAACTTAAAAACATGCTGGAGCTGATACCTAATAGGCCTTCAAACTACTTTTACAAGATATTTGGTCTTCTTTACCTTCCCTTTTCCTCAGGGTGTTTTGTTAAATTACACCAAATTGTGCAGATAATGCAAATTTCTTTAGTTATTGTTCTATTGAAAGAGATGAATGAAAATATCACACCAAGAGGGTATCCTGGCGCTAAGGGATTTCCAAGGAAAAGGTACAGGCTATACCAAGGTATGGAAAGGCCAGTTTTACGTTTTTCCCCCAGAATATTTAAGATGCACTATAGCTCAAGACAGAGACAATTCCAGTCCTGTGCAGTTAGAAAGGAGAAGGATCTACCTCCAATATGTTCCCTCTTAATTTTAGGATGGCACAGGAGCATGGCTGTTACAGAGCGTAGGATTCTGGAATAAACGGAAGGAATAATATAGTGCTGAAGAATGAGTGGGCCCTTTGATGCACTGGATAGATCATTTGGTAGCGGGAATCAGCAGAAAGCAGAAAGATGAATAGAAATGCTACAGCATCTAGGACAGCCTCAGATGAGAATCTTATCACTGTTCCTAATGATCTGAAGGGTTCCAAATGCAAAAGGTGGGAAGTTCAAGACAGGGAACACTTGCGTAATCTGGTTGTGAGAAGAAAATTGACTGTACAACAGTCTTGCGGCAGTAACGGGTGAAAATGCAGGATTTTGTGTTGCATTTGGATGTAGTAGAAGTAGATAACACACTGTTTGTCCAGACAAGGAGAGAAGACGTTGGAAAATCAATCCAAGATTTTGTTGTTGATGCAACCATGGTGGTTGATTGGCCCAGCTCCATAAGCCACCAAAGAGCAGTGAATATGGTACCAGGCCCCTTAAAGATGCGGATGCCTGATGTTTCGCCATATAGTTTTAATGAATTTGTCTTTATCCAAAAAGCAACTGATTGATTGCATGCAAGTCCAAAACATTTTCTTGGTTAGAGACCAGGCCTCTCAGAAAGGATAGACCTAAAGCCACGCCAGGGGAATACCTTGAATTCCAGGTTGTTCCAGTTGATTCAAAAGCACAGGATGGGAAACTGATAAGTGTGACACTGATCAAGAATCAGGCACAAACTGTCTGACACAGCAAGAAATGCTACTTCCAACTCATGGAGAGGTCAGAATCCAACTGGCAAGCGATCAATAATAAAAAAAATCTATGAAAGAGATTTGTCAGTTGACTTATTTTTCAAGGAGTTTTCCGAAAAAGGCAGCAAAGAGATGTTAGAAGATGCTGAGAAACTTTGAACCGGCTGAAGGATTTTTAAACAGAGGAACAAATGCAGCTTTTTAGGTTTTTTTTTCTTCATTGGTAGGGACAAATGACGAGGCAAGGGCGATATTGCAAATGGAGGTCAGGGCAGGGGCTATGATCTTTAGATGTCCATTCATGAAATGGGGAGGAAAGGGTCCCAATTGGGATAATAAAAAGGTCAAGAGGAGTAAGAGTACACAGAGAGCAGGCTGTAATTCTGCAGACATGTTGAGGATGGTTCAAGATCACAAACCTTTGTGAAGGATGATTCACATCGCAAATCTAAGCCAAATTTTCTACTTGGAAAATAAAGAGACAGGTAATTGCAAACTTTGGCAGAAGGCTCAATGTACTTAGCAGCACATGCTAGTTCAAAGCCACTTTTACCTCTCCTCCAGCCTCCTACTTTTTTTTTGCTGATTCTGCCCACTTACAACCACCTCTCTCCTCTGTGCTTTACTATTTACCTCACCTCTTGCTCAGCCTATTTTCTTCTCTTGCTGGTTCAGCCCCTCTTACATCCACCTCGCGCTGCATGCTCTCCTCTTAACGTCCCATCTTTCCCCAATCCCCAAGCCTCTTACCTTTTCTCTCTGGCTCTGCCACTCTTACATCCATCTTGACCTTCATACCTCCATGCTCTACTCGTAACCTCTCATCTTTCCACCTTGGCTCTCATATTCGCTTGCTGATTCTGCCCCTCTTCAATCCACATCTCTCTTCCCGGCCCTACTCTTCACCTCTCGACTCTCCACCAGTCTTTATCTTCTCTGCTGGTTCTGCCATCCTAAATACAGCTATGCCTTTTTCTTTTCCTCTTTCCTTCTATCTTCCCTTGCTGCTCCTAACCCGTTACATACACCTCTCCCCTTTCTCCTTCCCTCTCTCCTCTTGCGGATTTTGCCCTGGTTACATCGAACTCTACCTCCCTGATCTACTCTTCGTGTATAATCTCTCGCAAAGCCTTTAACTTTCTCTTGCTGGTTCTGCACATCGAACATCTACCTTCCCCTCCTCTCTCGCTCTTCATCCAACCTCTTACTATCTCTTAGTGGGTCTTCTCTCTTTCATCCACTTCTCTCTCGCCACTCTGCTTATGTACTCTTGCTGGTTCTGTCTCTCTTATAGCCATGAATTTTATCCATACACTACCTTCACTGTTCATCTGTCCCCCAGCCTTATAACGTTTTTCACTGGCTCTGCCCCATTTACATCTTCTCTCCATTTTCATCCTCCTTCACACTCTAATCTTTTGTCACTGAGCTTGCCTCTTACACCACCTATTTCTGTTCATGCTCTACTCTTATTATCGTCTCTTCGTCAAACCTTATTTTGTGGATTACGCGTGTAGAAAAGTAGGATCTGCTTTCATGGTCACCCCCACTTTTTGCTGGTGTCATTATGTTTTTCTGACTTGTCTGACTGGGATCTTGCTAATCAGGACCCCAGTCTCTGAGCTTCTTCCCTAAACTAGACATGGTGAGTACTTAGGTACACTCCAGATTGGCTACTGGGGTACCCTTATAAGTCCCTAGTATATGGTACTGAGGTACCCAGGACATAGGCACACCTGAGTTCCCCCATGGGCTGAAGCATGTATTATGCCACCCATGAGAGACCACTCAAATTGTGACTACAGGTCTGCCATTGCAGCCTGTGTAAGCTGGTGCTAGCACCACTTACAACAGATATAGGTTTCCCTATATCTGAGGTCACTACACTTAAAACCTATAAGTCACCCCTAAGACAGGCCTTTCAATCCTGAAGGCAAGGTGCTGGGTCCTAAGTTTGAGAATGCCCCTGCATGAGCAGGGCACCCGTACAACCTTCGGAGTCCATTCTCCCAGGTTGTAAGTGCATCAGCCATTATAACATATAGACTGGCCATGCGTCATTACACGATGACCATCTCTAAACTGGCTGTAACGAACCCTGTCATGTTTGGTATCAAACATGTTGGAATCATACCACACCGTAAACAGTGTGAGAGGTATGATTCAATGCACTGTAAAGCTCCTCCGGGAGGCCCTTAGTGCTCCCGATACCAGTTCCAGAACCGGACAGCAAGCTAGGGCTGCTGCCGACCAGAGACATGTTTCTACCCTCCTGCTGCTGAGCCAAGCTTGAGCAGGGGAAGGCAGAACAAAGATATCCTGTCACAGGGAGGTGTGAACACCTCCCAGACAGGGTTTAGTGTATTGGGGCAGGGTGGGGGCACTGGCCAGCGCCACTGAGAAGGCTTGAAGGGCACATTTGGTGTCCTCCTTGCAAACTCCAGTTCACACCAGTTCAGGGAGCCGTTGGCTCCCGCTCTGGCATGAAACTGGACAAAGAACATGGGAGTATCCTCCCCACTGTCCAGCCCCTCCTCTGGGAGGGACCCCTGAATCGTCCCAACCCTTTCCTGATGGTACTTAAGGGCTTACCTGTGGGTGGGTCCCTAGATTCGTCGTGGGACAAGATTCAAATCATACACCACTTCAACTTCAACCGTCTGGACACTCTGGACTTTGCTTTGGGAACCGAGACTGCAACGAGGAAGATTCCTGCTGCTCCTGGTGTCGTCGTCCTGCTGGTCTTTTGCAACGTCTGTGTCAGTACTCCAAACAGGTTCTTCACCAGGCCTGTTGACATCCAAGACACCTGAAGCAATCTCCCTTGGAGTGAAGAAGTCACTCCCCTGCATCTGCAGGCACCTCAACATAGCTGACTAGTCTGCTAATCCTGGGCTCCCACTGACTCTGAAAGGCTCAGCAACACAGGTGGTGGTTCTGCAACTCCCTCGAGGCCTGCACTGTCTTCATACCAAGTTTGAGGCCAGTATCCCTCGTCAAAACCACTGGAACAGAACCCCTGTGCACCGCATCGACTTGCCATTGCCAAGGCTTGTTGGCTCTCTCCTCCAGAGATCTTCAGGCTCCTAGAAGCTCCAACCTCAAGCAACTCCTGCAGCCAAGATCTCATCTTGAATCCACTTTTGGGTTCCACCAGACTCCTTTGTCTTCTTCTCCAGTGGCACCTTTTCTGAAGTCCTCCATTGTGGTCTACAGCGGTCTTCGACGTCACTTGACACCTATGCACCCGGCTTCCCTGATATGGGTAACTTGGTTCCTGGGGTATCCACGGGTGGGGTGACTCTCCAACCTTCCATCTTCCACAGGGTTTCTTCAGGGTCCACTGGGAAGGGTCCTTCTTGAAAAATTGCAACTGCGTCTTACCTATTGACTAACACTGAGCACGCTGTTGTGTTCCCACTCAGCACACAACCTCTGTGGGGCTCCTAGAAACTCACCTAGGGTGGTTCTTTGGGTCTCCGGCTCTTCTATGTCTTCTGGATCCTTTCTCGACTTAGGTCGTGGTTCGCATTCTACTATTTTAGTATATGGTTTGGTCTCCCCCTGGGGACCACTGTGTATTTGTGCTACTTACGTGCTCTATTTCCTAAGTATTGTGTGTATTGTGTTTATATCTCCGGGTAGGAGATAATACATTGTGTTAATGAGTGTTTGTTATAAAATACCTATTTTTATAATTACACTGTGTGATTCTTTTTCACTTAACCTATACCATAAGATTAAGTACAGGTAAAGCAAGCTGCTTTACACTCCTTCTGGACTAAGCCTGACGGCAGCTCTCCATACCACTTAGAGAGCTTTCTAAGGTTGTCTAAGACCACTAAAATCACCATAAGGGTTGTCTGGATTAGTGCAGCACCATATACTAAGCCAGCCTCTCACAACACCCCTTTTACATCAATCGCTCTGCCATCCCGAGCTTCGTCGCTTCTCTTTCTCGTTGTGTCCGTCTTATATCCACCTTTCTCCTCCATGCTGTATGCCTCATCTCTCCCCCTGCCTCTTACTTTTCTCACTGATTGTGGCCTTCTACATCCACCTCTCCGAATTCCCACTCTCTTCTCTGTGTAAGGTTTCTTGATTGTTCTGCCTCTCTTACATCTATATACCTCATGCATGTACTGCCCTTCACCACTCATTTCTTCCTCCAGCCTCCAAACATTTTTTTGCTGGTCTGTCCCCTTTACATCCACCTCTCCTCTTTGAGCCCCCTGCCTCTTACCTTGTCTCACTGTTTCTGCCTCTTATATCCACGTCTCCCTTCCATGCTCTACACTTCACTTTATCTCTACTATGGTCTCTTAACTTTCTCACTAATTCTGCCTCTATTACACCCACCTCTTACCTACCTGCTGAACCCTTCACCTCTCATCTCTCTGCAGTCTCTAACCTTCTCTCACTGGTTATACCTCTCTGAAATCTACCTCTCCCCTGCCTCTCTCCCCCAGCCTCTTACCTGCTCTTGGTTGTCTTGCCCTCTTACATTTAACACTCACCATTCCCTCTCCATGACACTTAAGTTCTCCTGATGGTTCCGCTTCTCTTATATCTACCTCTCCTATCCAAGCATTGCCTTTCACCTTTCATCTTTCTCTCCAGCCTCAACTTTATTCACTGGTTCTGCCCCCTTCATGTCCACCTCTCCCCTCCATGCTCAACTCTTCATGTTTTATCTCTCTCACCTCTTCCCTCCATTCGCTGTTTCTGCCCCTGTAGTTTCCGCTTCCCCCTACATGTGCTGCTATTCACCACTCTTCTGCCCTGCCTCTTACCTTGCTTCACCTCTTGTGCCAGGACGCAATACAGGCCCCTGCAGCACAGATGGGCCCACAACATGTCAGGGGGCCCACAACCCGTCAGGGGGCTCCCATTCAGCCCAGGGCCAATGAATATCTGTGAGATGTAGGATACTCAGGGGCCCATTATCACATTCTGCAGGGATGGACCCCATCACTTTGTGTTGCACCACTGCTCTTATGTAACTTACAACATTCTCTCCTCTTCCACCCTCTCACTCTCCCCAAGCCTGTTACATTTCTTTTTTGCCTGCTATTCCTTTTACCTAACCACGACTGCCCTTCTCTCGTTGATTCTGCCATACATACACATCACTCCTTCCCCATCTCGGTTTCCTTAAGCATCTTGTTCTATATAGCTGTTTTGCCCCTTATGTTCAGCTCTCACCTCTCTGCTGTACTCTGTCATCTCCACTACCTCTTACCTTCTTTTGTTTGCCTAACCCCTTTTAGATGCGCCTCTCCCTTGATACTTCTATTAAAAGCTAAAGAGAACACTAGACCTCCTTAGATGTACCCAGGAACACGGGAATTCGGGATTTCAGATGTGAACAAACATGATGCCGGGGAGTAGTGCTACCTTTTCAGATGTGCAAAATAAGGAATGGTGTGTGGTTTGAAGGGTTAAATAGCTTGGGTGTATCTTAGACGGTTCTTTGCACTCACCTCGGGGTGGTAAGGATGGATGTGGGGTGACCCCTCCTTCCCTCCTACCAACTCAATGTTATCATCTCTATTATTCTTTTACAGACTCAATTTTTCATTAGTCCTTCGTTTCATGCAAACTACATTAAAGTAAAAAACAGTAAGCGATTATACTCGACTGCAGTTACTGTTTTTGTTTGACTCTGTTTATGTTACTTTTGGATGCACATGCTTGTTTGGAAAATAAAACAATAAAACAGAATTGTAAAAAAAAAAGAATAATAACCTCTCCGTTTTCTGCTCTTCTTCCTCTCCCTTCATTGGAAGTGAGCAGCGCCCATCGTGATGTGAGGTCACTATGTTTTTTTGTTGTGAGCCCTGCAGGACGCTCTCTGCTTTACATTCATACAGGGGCAGGGCTCACTTCACACCTCCGGCCAGTTCAAGCATCTGCCTAACCGCTGTTATCATGCAGATGCAGCGATTAGGCTAAGAGAAAGAGATGCAGGGAAAGCTAATCACGGCCACAAACCCTGCCCTGCCCAGTCTGCAGCAGCTGAAAGGGATGCGGTGTCATATTGCCCTTTAAGCCCATGGCAGCCGGACCCAGGAGAAGGGGGCCCCGCCTTGGGTCTTTCACGGTTCACCATGACAGCGAACCCAAAGGGAGGGGGCTGCCCACCTGTAACTTGTACAATGGCACCATTTCAAAAGTATTATGATGGACTGCGGGGCCCTGAGCAGTTGCCCACACTGCCCATGCCTAGCGCCGGCCCTGCTCCAATACCTTCGGGTCGAGTTCGTGCTATATAAATCTGAAAAGAAAAAAAAATAGCTTCTATGTTCTTTTGGAAACCACATCTATTGTTTGAGTGGAACTTATTGCAATATTCATCTGCACTTGGACATAGACGTCTACCACTTGCACTACTTGTGTTATCCGACACATGTAATTTGTTGCTAGGGAACCTGAAAGCGATACATGCACCTTCGGTGTCACAGAGGCAGTAGTATGGGACCATTGCACCATGGCAACCACAAGGAAAACACCAGGGAGTGTAAAGGAACTGGTGTAAGTCACATCTATACATACATGCCGAGAGCCACCAAAGATGCTGAGCTTGTATTCAAGATAAGTGGGGGTGCTGGTAGTGATGGCTCTATAAATAATGCAGCTGGTTTTGAATATGGTGCTGGAAGGCAAGAGAAGCCAATGGAGTTCCATCGGGATGGGGGTGATGTGATTACATTTCTTCAGGCCTTTGGATGAGATGTGCTGAGGTAAGCAGTGGGGCCAATGGGGAGCCAGGGATGCCATGGAGCAGTGCACTTCCACCATCCACATGAGAGTACATTGCACTCCTCTGTCTATGGGGCATTCGCAACACACTTCTCAATATCTGTGCAGACATGAAGACCCACTGAAGCATTTTAAATAACTGAAATATATTTGAATGAGGGAAGATGCAGAAAATGGATCACTAAGGTGTCACTTACAAGTCTAAAGCTTTAAGGATACAAATGTCTGCTTCATGAGATGGATTTGTGATGGTTTGTCTGCAAGAACTGCCATATCGTGTCGCACCGCACATGAGTAAAGTGAGCAGTGCTTAATTTGTAACAGAATGAGTGCAGGTGCATAAAACTGTGCTCAGAAGGAAGTTTCCGGCACCATTAAATGTCAGTGTGCCGAATACCAAAGCTGCTTAGTCGTGAATCCACCTCATGCCTCTTTAATTCTCTTCCAGACACCCCCTTCCCCTTTAGCTCACTCATGCAAGTCCCTGCTCTCTTTTTTTGTGACGGTTTTTCCGTCTTTCTCTTTGTTTTCTGTTTATGTGTTTTCCCATCTCTTGCTCTCGGGAAATGTCTGATCAGGAAAAATAAGTGTTAGTCCCAAAAATGAGTGCCTGTGCCCCCCACTGGCAACCACTGGCTCAAATGAAGCACTGAAAGTGAGCATACTTCAAATAACATTTACAAACCAAGAATCCATTTAACTAGACTTTTTAGTGATTACCCGTCCAAATTCCAAAGTAAACAAGCATTGGCATAGCCAATAGGTCTCGCCTTTGGGACCTTATAAGTGTTTAGCCAGAGATATTGACTTTGCCTATGTCTTTAAGCTGTGCTTTACAGAAGTCTGTAGCATGCTGAAAAGTTATAATAAAGAAGTGTCAGAAGCATTTTTGTTACCTTATATATGACCAAGAAAGTTTAGGGGGTTTGGGCCCCACTTTTCATAGCCCAAAATCCTTTGTCCTCTCAGGCAGAGAGTGTCTCTGCTCAGCCAGAACCAGTTCTGTCCTCCCTGGTGCAGCTTCCTGGCAGGAGGTGGAGACAGCATTGTCAGAGGCAGACCAGGCCCATTCAGGTGAAAGGAAATCTCCTACCCTACTCTAAATGCAGCCCAGGTCTATTCAGCCCTTCCCTGACCCATCTAGACTCTCTGGAGCCACTGCTCCTCTCTGGCCCCTGTCATCCAAAACCCAGACAGTCAATACACAAACCTAGCAGAGGCCTACTGGATGGCTGAGCAAGAAAATACCTACTTTCTAAAAGTGGTATTTTCAAACACAGAATGTAAAAATCACCTTCACTGAAAGATGCATCTTTAGATTCTGATTTCAGTCATACTAAACTTTATTTCTCTACCTGTTCCCAGGGTCAGTTATGTTTATAAGATGTTACAAACAAACTCCCCATTCTGTCCGATGGGAACAGGTAGCCTTGCAATAGTGAAAAACGAAATTGGCTGTAATTCACTAGCAGGACAAACCACACACACCAGGGCATGTCCTACCTTTCACATACACTGCAACCTGCCCACAGGGGTACCTAGGCCTACCTTAGGGGTGACTGATATGTAAGAAAAGGGAAGGTTAGGGCCTGGCAAGAGGGTGCACTTGCCAAGTCGACATGGCAGTTACAAACTGCGCACAGACTCTGCAGTGGCAGGTCTGAGTTACCTTTTCAAGGCTACTCATGTGGGTGGCACAATCAGTGCTGCAGGCCCACTAGTAGCATTTGATTTACAGGCCCTGGCATACTCAGTGCACATTACTAGGGACTGACAAGTAAATAAAATATGCCAATCATGGAAACACCAATCCATAACACAATTTACAACAGGAGCACTTGCACTTTAACACTGATCAGCAGTGAGAAAGTGCGCAGAGACACTAAACCAGCAAAAACAGAGTCAAAACCGGGAGGTCAGAAAGCGTAAAGTCAGGGGAAACAAATCAAAAGATGCCAAGTCTAACACATGTCCCCTCCAGCTGAAAGTAGGGAGAACTACCCAACCTTGTGGGAGTTTTCTTCAAAAAGGTGGAAGAACCTGGACAGACCATCTGCGTTGGCGTGTTCTGTGCCAGGGCGGTGTTCCACCGTAAAGTCCATTCCTTGTAGGGAGATGGACCACCTCAACAGTTTTGGGTTCTCACCCCTCATTTGCATCAACCATCTGAGGGGCCTGTGGTCTGTCTGAACACGGAAGTGAGTCCCAAACAGGTAGGGTCTTAGCTTCTTCAGTGCCCAGACCACAGCAAAAGCTTCCCTTTCTATGGCACTCCACCTCTGTTCCCAGGGGAGTAGTCTCCTGCTAAGGAAGACTACAGGCTGGTCTAGGCCCTCTTCGTTCAGTTGTGAGAGCACTGCTCCCACACCGTGCTCTGAAGCGTCGGTCTGCACGATGAATTCCTTGGAGAAGTCGGGTGCCTTGAGCACAGGCACCGTGCACATGGCGGCCTTCAGGGCATCAAAAGCTTTCTGGCAGGATTCAGTCCAGATCACCTTCTTGGGCTGCTTCCTGGAAGTCAGCTCTGTTAAGGGGGCAACAATGGTGCTGTAGCCCTTAACAAATCTCCTGTAGTAACCAGTGAGACCTAAAAAGACTCTCACCTCTGTCTGGGTCTTGGGGGGCTCCCAAGCCAGAATGGTGTCAATCTTGGGCTGTATGGGCGCCACCTGGGCGCTTCCTACCTTGTGTCCCAAGTATACCTCAGAACCCTGCCCGATCTGGCACTTACTGGCCTTGATCATGAGGCCTGCCCTCTGCAGAGCCCTCAACACTTCCCCGAGGTGCTGCAAGTGTTCTTCCCAGCTGGAACTGAACACTGCAATGTCATCGAGGTATGCAGCACTGAAATCCTCCAGTCCAGCCAACACCTGATTGACCAATTTCTGAAAGGTGGCAGGGGCATTCTTCAACCCAAAGGGCATCACCCGGAACTGGTAATGTCCTTCTGGGGTTGAAAATGCTGACCTCTCCTTGGCCCCATCAGTTAAGGCAATCTGCCAGTACCCAGACGTTAGATCAAACGACCTGAGGAACCTGGCAGCTCCCAACCGATCAATGAGCTCATCAGCTCTGGGAATGGGGTGTGCGTCAGTCCTGGTGACGGCATTGAGCCAACGGTAGTCCACACAAAACAGCAGTTCTGGAGTGGCACCGGGTGCAGCAGCCTTTGGGACCAAGACCTGGCCCAAGGACTGTTGGAGGGCTCGATCACCCCTAAAGCCAACATCTTAGAGACCTCCTCTTTGATGCTGGCCCTGACCAGGTCAGTCAACATGTAAATCTTGTGTTTTACAGGAGGGCTGTCACCAGTGTCCACGTCATGGGTACACCAGTGAGTAACACCTGGGTCAGAGAGAACAGTGGGGCAAACTGTCCCAACAACTGGTGACAGTCGCTCTGGTGCTCTGGGGTCAGTGTAGGGGAGAGGATCACACCTTCCACTGACCCATCATGCTCTTTGGTGGACAGAAGGTCAGGGAGAGGCTCACTCTCCTCTTCCACCCCATCATCTGTCGCCAAGAGCATGTTCACTTCGGACCTCTCGAAGTGGGGCTTGAGGCGGTTCACGTGGAGGGCCCTCAAAGGGTTCCTTGGAGTCTGCAAATTCACCAGGTAGGTGACATCACTTTTGCGCTCCACCACCTCAAAAGGCTCAGTCCACTTGTCCTGCGAGGCACAAGGTTCCACTGGGGCCATGACCCACACTTTTTGCCCAGGTTGAAATTCGACCAGAGTGGCATTCTGGTCATACCCCTTCTTCATTTCTTCCTGGCTTGCTTCCAGGTTCGCCTGAGCGAGTTTCCTGAAGCGGGCAGTTTGGTTTCTGAAGGCCAGCATGTAACTAAACACATCCTGGGGAGTTTTCTTGGGAGCTGTCTCCCAGCCTTCCTTCACCAAACTCAGAGGTGCTCTTACAGGGTGATCATACAGAAGCTCAAAGGGACTGAACCCAAGAGACTTCTGTGGCACCTCCCTGTACGCAAAGAGAAGGCATGGCAAGAGGACGTACCATTTACGCCTCATGGGTTCTGTTAGACCCTTAATCATGCCCTTCAAGGTCTGGTTGAATCTCTCCACCAGACCATTACCTTGTGGGTGGTAAGGAGTGGTGAACGTGTAGGTTACACCACACTCCTTCCACAGATATGTTATATACTTGGATATGAAATTGGTCCCACGGTCAGAAACCACCTCTCTGGGGAAGCCCATGTGGGAAAAGATCCCCATTAACGCCCGGCCCACCACTGGTGCAGTCGTTGTCCTGAGAGGGATTGCCTCCGGGTACCAGGTGGCATGGTCCACCAAGACCAGGATGTACGTGTTGTCCATGGCTGACTTGGGATCCAGTGGCCCCACAATGTCCATCCCTACCCTTTCAAAGGGTGTTCCAACAACTGGAAAAGGTTGGAGAGGAACTTTGACCTCCCCCCCACTCTTACCACTTGCCTGGCAGGTTTGGCAAGACCTGCAATGTTCATCTGACTGCCTTCACATTTGGGGCCAGAAGAAGTGGGTGACAAGCCTGTCAAAGGTCTTGTCCCGCCCCAAATGTCCTACCAAAGGCATGTCATGAGCCAGACCCAGTAGGAAGGTCCTGAAGCGCTGGGGTACCACCAGCACACAGGCTGACCCAGGCTCAGCGACCTTAGGCTCACTATACAGGAGACCATTCTCCCAGTAGATCCAGAGTGATCCAGACTGATCACCAGCTGCCTGGTCTGCAGCCTGCCGCCGCAGACCCTCCAGAGAAGGGCACTCTTTCTGCTCCATGCAGAAATCCTCCCTGGTGGGACCCCCTTTTTGCTGCCAATGGGTCAGCTCAGTGATGTCCCCCAGTTCAGCTACCTGTTCCCCTGTAGGCACCGGGGCGTTCCCCTCAAGGTCAGCCTCCCCCGGTCCAAGGGAACTTCAGGGGCCGGTTTCCTGCGCCCCCTGCCCTTTCTCTTGGCAGGGACCTGGGCCACTGTTTCAGGCTCCAGGTCCTTCTGATCACCCTTTCTGGCCGCCATTGACAGAGTGGACACGCATGCCCACTCTGGCAACCCAAGCATCTCCAAGTGAGACCTGAGCTCAACATCCTTCCACAAGGACTGCTCCAGGTCGTTACCTAGCAGACAGTCTACAGGCATGGTAGGGCTCACAACGACCCTCAAGGGACCTGAGACCCCCCCATTCAAAGGGAACCTGCGCCACCATACACTGGTGCTCTGAGTTGTCCACAGCAACTACTTGGCGGAATGCCCCTGGGACTACCTGCTCTTCAGAGACCAGGTGACACCGGACTGAGGTCACTCTGGCTCCAGTATCTCTGAGAGCCTCTACCCTTTTCCCATTGATGGTCACCCAGGTGCTATATTGCTTTGTGTTAGGGGGCACCTGGTTTCCTGGCACTATCTCACTGTCCCCTAGTGAGACAAGGGTCATTTCTGCGGGATCCCCACCCTCCTGTGTGTACCCCTCCTCCCCAAGTGCTATACTCGCCAACACCTTGGTCTGCCCACCAGTGGGTGGCTGTGCCCTTTTGGGACACTTTGGGTCCCCCTTCAAGTGACCCACCTGGTCACATGCAAAACACTTGCGGGGGCCGGTCTCAGCAGGCTTTCCTGAAGAGACCCCTTGCTTCTTATCTCCTGGGGGATGGGAACCTTTACCCTGGGTGTTAGTTTTGGGCCCTTTATAAAACTACTGTGCTTTACCCTTGTCCCCTCCACTTTTCTGCTGGGGACCCTGCCCACCTTTGGCTGAGTCTCCCCCAAACGCTTTCTTGTGGACCCTGGTACTCACCCAGCGGTCCGCCTCCATAGCAAGCTCCCTGGGGTCAGTCAGCTTACTATCAACCAAGTGCTGGCGCAGGCCTGCAAAACATAGTCTAGACAAGTGCTCCCATGCAATCAAATTGTAGATCCCCTGAAAATCTGTTACATTAGTGCCGTTCACCCAGCCATCCAGTGACCTGCAGAATGAATCTACACATTCCAACCAAGTGTTGGCATCAGCCTTTTTACTGGACCTAAACTGATACCTGTAATTTTCAGGAGTGAGTCCATACCTAGTGAGGAGAGCGTAGGTGAGGTTCTGCCCCTTACCCAAAGCTATCTGGGTATCCCTTGCTTCCTCCGGAAAGAGAGGCCATAACCCTGTCCCCCAATTCCTTTCAGGGACCCCATTCATGTGCATGGACGACTCGTACCCTTGAAACCACCTTTGTATGTCATCCCCCTTCTTGAATTCTTTACATACATTCTTGGGGATGTGCACAATCCTATCTGTCTGCACTGAAGAGTTGCTACCACCATCCATGCTGGATTTGCTCCTCAATTCCAGCTCCTTGAGCCCACTCTCATGGTCTAATACCATCCTTTGTCACTCCATCTTGAGCCTCTCAAGCTCTATCTAGTGCCTCCTAACTTCCCTTCTGTCCTCCAGCTCATCTGGGGACAAACCACTGCTACCTGGCCTGGAGGGACACCCCCCTCCCAACAGCACATCTTCCCTAGGAGTGGGCTCCTCCGCCCCCCCACTAAGATCTCCAGACTGCTCGCTGGCATGTCTGGCTGCTACCCAGGCCCTCTGCGCCTTTTGTAGCTCCTCCTTCCTGGTGAGGCCTCTGACTTGGACCTTTAGGTTTTTACAAATAACTTTCAACTCCTTAACGTTGTAGGCTTCCAACCTGTCCTCCTCAAAGGCCACCTCCATGAATGCAAGTGATGATGCTGTTGTGTCAGGCATGATGCAGTAGGAAGTTAAAGTTCCAAAACGATAGAATCAGAAAAATAGACCAGAAAAAAACAGTATGTGGCACGTTATGGTCTGCGATATGGTAGTAGTGCACACCAATCACTGTAAGTCAAGTGCAAACACAAGTCCTATCCTCACCGCTGACAACCAATGTTAGAAATGGGGGTCTCTAGTTGGCAGAGGTAGGTACCTTTGTCCAGATAGGGACCCTTCTTCCTAGTCAGGATAAGGGAGTTACACTCGTAAAATAACCCCTGCTCACCCCCTTGGTAGCTTGGCATGAGCAGTCAGGCTTATCTTAGAGGCAGTGTGTAAAGCATTTGCACATAACCAACAGTAATACAGTGTAAGCACTACAAAAGGACACCACACCAGTTTAGAAAAATATCCAATATTTTTATATACTTAAGACAAGACCAAAAACGATAAAAATCCACAATACAGTACTTAGAAATCTTCTGTTATCAAAATAACTTAAAAATACAGTTCCTTGAAGTCGACAGCTCCGTCAGGGGCTATCATGGGATCGTGAACAAACAAATCCAAACAGTACTGGCTGACCGCGGCATCGCGGGCCAGCTACGGTGTCGGGAAGACCGGCAAAACAGTACCTTTAGAAATGCAGGGCGTCGGCGACCTCTTGTTGAGCTCCGAAAGCACGGCGTCTGCAGGCGTCGGTTCTGGAAGTCGGTGCAGGAGTCATCGGGCCCTTGAAGTCACACGCGTTGCAGATCGAATTCCTTGCGGTTGAAGTCAGGAGCGCTGGTGTCGGCAGGCGTTGGGTGCTGCGGTGCGGTCCCCTCAGGTCACGGTGCGAGCAGCGGCTCGGTGGCGTCATCAGATGGCATCGTTGGTGAGACCAGGGTCGCAGTGCGAAGTGATGCAGTGCTCGTCGCGGTGCTGGCAGGTCACGGTGCAAGCAGCGGCGGGGTCATTGCTGAAGCGCTGTCGTCGGCTGACGAACTGGAGTCGATGGCGCCGGCATTGGTAGGCCAAGGCTGCAGTGCGGGATGAGGACAGTGCGTCGTGTGACTTACGAGCGGTGCCCTCGAACCATCGAAGCAGTGGTGTCGATGTCGGCGGGGATACCAAGGCGGCGTCGTGAAGCAAGGCGGTGCGGAGTGCGGTGCCCACTGGTCGCGGTGCGAGCAGCGGCTCGGTGGCGGCATCAGATGGCATCGTCGGTGTGACCAGGGTCGCGGTGGTGTGTTGCGGCAGTGCCCTCTGCGGTGCATTCAGGACACAGAGTTGGCAGCGGCGTCGTAGACGGCGTTGGGTTGCTTTTTCTTCTGTTGCAGCACAAAACACACAGTCCCCAGTGCTGAGGGCAGAAGAACTTGAAGTCTTTGCTGTTCCTGAGACTTCTTGAACAGGGGGCAAGCTCTACCTCAAGCCCTTGGAGAAACTCAATAAAGAAGTTGCAGAAAGTTCTGTCCAGTACTTTCACTGCCCAAGACAGAAGCAGCCACTGCAGGCCAACACAGCAAAGCACACAGCAAAGTAGCTGGGCCTGATTCACAGAACTAACTTACGTCAAAAACATAAAGTTAGTACTTTTTGGTATTCACAGAATACACTTACTCATTTTGGTATTCACAGAATGAACTTACTCATTTCGGTATTCACAGAAGTTAGTAGTCCTAACTTTAGGACTCCTAAATGCCTTCTGTGAATACTGAAAGTCTTAAAGTTAGGATTTTCTCAGTTTAGGAGTAGTAAAGTTAGGAGTCCTAACTTTACTACTCCTAAACTGAGAAAAATCCTAACTTTAAGACATTTGGTATTCACAGAAGGCATTTAGGAGCCCTAAAGTTAGGAGTCCTAACTTTACTACTCCTAAACTGAGAAAAATCCTAACTTTAAGACTTTCGGTATTCACAGAAGGCATTTAGGAGTCCTAAAGTTAGGACAACTAACTTCTGTGAATACCGAAATGAGTAAGTTCATTCTGTGAATACCAAAATGAGTAAGTGTATTCTGTGAATACCAAAAAGTACTAACTTTACGTTTTTGACGTAAGTTAGTTCTGTGAATCAGGCCCGCAGTTCCTCCTCACAGCTTCTCCAGCTCTTCTTCTTGGAAGTCTTCTTGGTCCAAAGGAGTTCTAAAGTTTAGGGGGTTTGGGCCCCACTTTTTATAGCCCAGAATCCTTTGTCCTCTCAGGCAGAGAGTGTCTTTGCCCAGCCAGAACCAGTTCTGTCCTCTCTGGTGCAGCTTCCTGGCAGGAGGTGGAGACAACATTGTCAGAGGCAGACCAGGCTCATTCAGGTGAAAGGAAATCTCCCCCCCTTCTCTAAATGCAGCCCAGGTCTATTCCGCCCTTCCCTGACCCATCTAGACTCTGGAGCCACTGTTCCTCTCTAGCCCCTGTCATCCAAAACCCAGACAGTCAATCCACAAACCTAGCAGAGGCCTACTGGATAGTTGAGCAAGAAAATACCTACTTTCTAAAAGTGGTATTTTCAAACACAGAATGTAAAAATCACCTTCACTAAAAGATGCAGCTTTAGATTCTGAGTTCATGCATACTAAACTTTATTTCTCTACCTTGTTCCCAGGGCAAGTTATGTTTATAAGATGTTACAAACAAACTCCCCATTCTGTGCTATGGGGACAGGTAGCCTTGCAATAGTGATAAACGAAATTGGCTGTAATTCACTAGCAGGACATGTCACACACACCAGGGCATGTCCTACCTTGCACATACACTGCACCCTGTCCACAGGGGTACCTTGGGCCTACCTTAGGGGTAACTGATATGTAAGAAAAGGGAAGGTTAGGGCCTGGCAAGTGGGTGCACTTGCCAAGTCGACATGGCAGTTACAAACTGCGCGCAGACTCTGCAGTGGCAGGTCTGAGTTACCTTTTCAAGGCTACTCATGTGGGTGGCACAATCAGTGCTACAGGCCCACAAGTAGCATTTGATTTACAGGCCCTGGCACACTCAGTGCACTTTACTAGGGACTGACAAGTAAATCAAATATGCCAATCATGGAAACACCAATCCATAACACAATTTACAACAGGAGCACTTGCACTTTAACAGTGATCAGCAGTGAGAAAGTGCGCAGAGACACTAAACCAGCAAAAACAGAGTCAAAACCTGGAGGTCAGAAAGCAAAAAGTCAGGGGAAACACGCCAAAAGATGCCAAGTCTAACACTGTGTATCTCAACATTCAGGCATTTGATGTGCTTTATCGATCTGTATTGAGCTTCAAACCAATCTACGCTCAACTAGTTTTCGTAAAATCCGTTTTTTTCCTGTTTAAAAATGAAGAAAGTGATTGGATTATTCAAACTAGTAAATTATTGCCACTTTGAATTATAAAATGTATTTCACACTTGCATTGGTGTGAAAGACGAATGTCCTGACAGCCATCATAGGATGGACGTTATTTCTTGAGAAGGCAAGCAGAATGAATGCAGGAAGCGGGTATGACTGCCTTTTGTGCTTGCAGGCTCAAAGGATGAGGGATGCTTGTGTTCACGAACAAAAACAGGAAACTTTGGAATGGTGTAACAGATGGGGGCGGATGAACAGTCTGCCAGAGTCAGAAAGCAATAATGGGGATCAAAGTGAATAAGGCTCAGACGCAAGCAAATAATACACAGGTTCAAAGAGGTAGAACAGTTATAAGCTTTTAGTTGTGACTTGTAAGTGAAAAAGTTATTGCAAAGGAACACATGAATGTTTAACATCAAAAGTGCACACACACACAAGCGTAGGAACTTTGGACTTTGCATGGCTCATAAAACGAACTATGGGCCTGATTACGACTTTGGTGGTCATAGTACCACCGTCAAAATGGCGTTAGACTCACCGCCACACCGTTGGCAGTCTGACACCCCTCTTACAATGCATGCGATTACATAGACGAAAAACTGCCACAGTCCCACCACCAGGAAATCCCAACCGCAGCAGGAGGCGGGATTGGCTCATGTGTCTGTCAAAGGGCAGATCGCCAGTGTTACTGATGGGCCAATTGCGATGTGCCTTCCTGCCAGCGTGACTTTGGTGGTACAACCACCACATCTGAGCTGGCAGAAAGAGAGGGATATAAGGCTGAAACTCACCTGTACTCAGCTTCACACATCCTGTGCCGCCATGGAGCTGATCATACACATCCTGCCGCTGCTGTTCCTGCTGGATGATGACCAAAACTGAAACAGTGGTGGACACAACCAACGGTAAGCTATACTCATACCCATTGCCATCGACTCCTCAGCAAATAGATGCCCCACCATGGACCTTGAAATGGGTTTGAGGTCCCTGAGCCAAACATATTTTGTGAGCCCCTGTTCGGAATTTTTCTCAATGTATGATCCAAATACAGCTCTATGATGCCCTCTTTGGCCAGGTCACTGACACTGTACAGGCACACTCTACTAAAGTCGACGTGTTCACAACTCATAATCAGGGATAGTGATGTGTGCATTAAATTGTGTCACATAACAGCACCTCATCAATATCACATCTATTAATTTCTGTGACACCCTCACATTGCTCACATGCTAGGTCCTGTTGTGATATCAAAGATACATCTGTATGGATGTGTCATTAAACTGAAACACACCTTCTCTGCTAAATCTCTGTAATGGGCTCTCACACATCACCCACATTAAAAGGTAATGTCAGGTAAAAGGGATTCCAAATAATCTATGTGAGAAGCATTCAAAGGTCACAATGTAAAGACACTCTGCAGAATAGGTATACCTCTACCAGGGGGACCCCTGAAAGGCTGGGGCCTTGGGCCACAGTCCACTTTGTACATGCCTCAAAACCTCTATGTGCACAGGACCTGTGGATTGAAGTATATCAGGGACAACCAATAGCATAACCAAGTGGCATGTATAGGTGGGAAATGTGTAAGTGCAAGTCAGGAAAGCAAACACAGCAGTAACAGCATTTGTCACACATTTAGATAAAGTAGTGTATGGTACACACACAAAAATGGACACATGACCATAAAAATGTCTACAAAGGTATGACAATTTAACACCCTCCATGTGTGGAGAAACAAATATCTAACTTGCACACATCAAACACATATCCAACGTACATCATCGGGAGAAGTGCAAGCTAAATGATGTTGACATTGGCCAAGCCAAGCTGAAATACTTACTATATGAAATACCACCCAATGCAATGTCAGCCCCAATTGGAATTCATCCCACATATCCGTCCATTAAACATTTCCCCTTGTCCTGTGTGACTCCAGCACTGGTTCCAAGGTCAGATCATACTAACCACTTCAAATGGATCATCAATCAGGGTGAAACAAACATAACTGGGGTCACACATTCCAAAGATCCAATAACATCAAATAGTTAGAGAAGTAATAGCAGGACTAATGTGTTATGAACCAACCAAATATTTTTATTTCTCCAAAATAACTAGATGGACTAATCCAAAGGCCAATGGCCAGTCCTTGCACACAAGGGGTGCTCCAGCACACTGATGTGCCACTAATCTTGCCCTTCATGACACTGCAAGGGAACCTCCTCACAAAGGGGCATCCATTGGGCATGGCAGGCACCTCGAAGATGTTACTTGGGAGGGATGGGGTCGGTATTGGGAGGGGCGGGTTTGGTTTTGGGAGGGGTGGTACTGACTTTGGGAGGGGTGTCTTTGGTTTTGGGAGGGGTATTGGTCATCTTAGGGGTACGCCTGGGTTTAGTGGTGAGGGGATCAGGTTTCTCAGGGGTGGATTGAAATGTGAAAGGGATGGGTTGGTAAGTGGAAGAGGTTATTTTGGCTTTGGGGGGGGTCAGATTTGAAGGGGTACGGGCAAGTGCAAATAACACACGTTTCACGGGGAAAATGGGCAGGATGTTCAGGAGGTAGTAGGGGTTGTGAGATAGAGCGAGTGGAAGTGTCAGGTGTGGGTGGGTGTGTTGGTGCAGGTGTCTATGTGTCTGATGTATAATGTGTGTGCTTTGTAGGTGTCTGTTGTGTGAGTGTGGGTGTTTTTGTTTTTTTGGTAGTGTGTGATGTGTATGTGCTGGGTATGCTAGGTGTTGGGATGGATCTGTGGGTGTAGGAGTGGTGTCTGGGGGAATGCTGGGTGTTGGGGATGAGTCTGTGGGGGCGGGTGTGGTGTCTGAGGGAATGCTGGGTGTTGGGGATGGGTCTCTGGGTGCATGTGTGGTGTCTAGGGGAATGTTGGGTGTTGGGATGGGTCTGTGGGTGCGGGTGTGGGGCCTGGGGGTATGTTGGATATTTTATTATTGTTTTATTTTTCAGCTGCTGGCTGAGCCAGTGTGTGTAGGAAGGGGCGGGGCAGGGCTGGGCCATGGGAGGGAGGAGGACTGGAGTGGTATGTGCATTTCTAAGTGCGCATGTCTGTTTGGCCGGCCGTCTTAGGCTGGCCAAACAGACATGAGCAGTTAGGTTTCTCCAGCCCAGCTGTATTGCACAGCAGGGTTGGAGAAACAGCACAGACTCCCTGTGCCAGAGCAGGCATTTAACCAGCCCACTCAGGCCAATCCCTGTGCTGATCTCATGCTTGGTAATAGAATGAGAGCAGTGCAGGGATTGCACAGGTGCCTGGAGAGAAGGAGACAGCCCCCCTCTGATTCCGGTCCAGGGAAGACATGGCTTGGCAGTTCGGTCTGGACTGTTCCCATGAGGCACAGGGTCAAGACTGATTTGCATATGGCTATGTCTGAACTGGGGTGGCGTGGTGAAGCAAAATAACGATGGATTAAA
Source organism: Calotriton arnoldi (assembly GCA_963921515.1). NCBI lineage: Eukaryota > Metazoa > Chordata > Amphibia > Caudata > Salamandridae > Calotriton > Calotriton arnoldi. The sequence goes on along the minus strand of CAWUFW010000100.1, from coordinate 6,000,978 downwards.
CCCAGATCTGTGACTGGGGGTGAATGTTTGCCAATGTGCAGCATTCCGTCCATCATCTTGTGTGTTTTGCATTTCGCCCTAAGTGGGAAGGGTATGCCCAGACGTGGGTCCCGTGCTCACTACGCCACTGGAGTCAAGCTATCCTGGCTGATGAAGGCTGATAGCCTGAAACCGGTCCTAGGATGCTTGATTCCGGTCCAGGGAAGACATGGCTTGGCAGTTCGGTCTGGACTGTTCCCATGAGGCACAGGGTCAAGACTGATTTGCATATGGCTATGTCTGAACTGGGGTGGCGTGGTGAAGCAAAATAACGATGGATTAAACCCAGATCTGTGACTGGGGGTGAATGTTTGCCAATGTGCAGCATTCCGTCCATCATCTTGTGTGTTTTGCATTTCGCCCTAAGTGGGAAGGGTATGCCCAGACGTGGGTCCCGTGCTCACTACGCCACTGGAGTCAAGCTATCCTGGCTGATGAAGGCTGATAGCCTGAAACCGGTCCTAGGATGCTTGATTCCGGTCCAGGGAAGACATGGCTTGGCAGTTCGGTCTGGACTGTTCCCATGAGGCACAGGGTCAAGACTGATTTGCATATGGCTATGTCTGAACTGGGGTGGCGTGGTGAAGCAAAATAACGATGGATTAAACCCAGATCTGTGACTGGGGGTGAATGTTTGCCAATGTGCAGCATTCCGTCCATCATCTTGTGTGTTTTGCATTTCGCCCTAAGTGGGAAGGGTATGCCCAGACGTGGGTCCCGTGCTCACTACGCCACTGGAGTCAAGCTATCCTGGCTGATGAAGGCTGATAGCCTGAAACCGGTCCTAGGATGCTTGATTCCGGTCCAGGGAAGACATGGCTTGGCAGTTCGGTCTGGACTGTTCCCATGAGGCACAGGGTCAAGACTGATTTGCATATGGCTATGTCTGAACTGGGGTGGCGTGGTGAAGCAAAATAACGATGGATTAAACCCAGATCTGTGACTGGGGGTGAATGTTTGCCAATGTGCAGCATTCCGTCCATCATCTTGTGTGTTTTGCATTTCGCCCTAAGTGGGAAGGGTATGCCCAGACGTGGGTCCCGTGCTCACTACGCCACTGGAGTCAAGCTATCCTGGCTGATGAAGGCTGATAGCCTGAAACCGGTCCTAGGATGCTTGATTCCGGTCCAGGGAAGACATGGCTTGGCAGTTCGGTCTGGACTGTTCCCATGAGGCACAGGGTCAAGACTGATTTGCATATGGCTATGTCTGAACTGGGGTGGCGTGGTGAAGCAAAATAACGATGGATTAAACCCAGATCTGTGACTGGGGGTGAATGTTTGCCAATGTGCAGCATTCCGTCCATCATCTTGTGTGTTTTGCATTTCGCCCTAAGTGGGAAGGGTATGCCCAGACGTGGGTCCCGTGCTCACTACACCACTGGAGTCAAGCTATCCTGGCTGATGAAGGCTGATAGCCTGAAACCGGTCCTAGGATGCTTGATTCCGGTCCAGGGAAGACATGGCTTGGCAGTTCGGTCTGGACTGTTCCCATGAGGCACAGGGTCAAGACTGATTTGCATATGGCTATGTCTGAACTGGGGTGGCGTGGTGAAGCAAAATAACGATGGATTAAACCCAGATCTGTGACTGGGGGTGAATGTTTGCCAATGTGCAGCATTCCGTCCATCATCTTGTGTGTTTTGCATTTCGCCCTAAGTGGGAAGGGTATGCCCAGACGTGGGTCCCGTGCTCACTACGCCACTGGAGTCAAGCTATCCTGGCTGATGAAGGCTGATAGCCTGAAACCGGTCCTAGGATGCTTGATTCCGGTCCAGGGAAGACATGGCTTGGCAGTTCGGTCTGGACTGTTCCCATGAGGCACAGGGTCAAGACTGATTTGCATATGGCTATGTCTGAACTGGGGTGGCGTGGTGAAGCAAAATAACGATGGATTAAACCCAGATCTGTGACTGGGGGTGAATGTTTGCCAATGTGCAGCATTCCGTCCATCATCTTGTGTGTTTTGCATTTCGCCCTAAGTGGGAAGGGTATGCCCAGACGTGGGTCCCGTGCTCACTACGCCACTGGAGTCAAGCTATCCTGGCTGATGAAGGCTGATAGCCTGAAACCGGTCCTAGGATGCTTGATTCCGGTCCAGGGAAGACATGGCTTGGCAGTTCGGTCTGGACTGTTCCCATGAGGCACAGGGTCAAGACTGATTTGCATATGGCTATGTCTGAACTGGGGTGGCGTGGTGAAGCAAAATAACGATGGATTAAACCCAGATCTGTGACTGGGGGTGAATGTTTGCCAATGTGCAGCATTCCGTCCATCATCTTGTGTGTTTTGCATTTCGCCCTAAGTGGGAAGGGTATGCCCAGACGTGGGTCCCGTGCTCACTACGCCACTGGAGTCAAGCTATCCTGGCTGATGAAGGCTGATAGCCTGAAACCGGTCCTAGGATGCTTGATTCCGGTCCAGGGAAGACATGGCTTGGCAGTTCGGTCTGGACTGTTCCCATGAGGCACAGGGTCAAGACTGATTTGCATATGGCTATGTCTGAACTGGGGTGGCGTGGTGAAGCAAAATAACGATGGATTAAACCCAGATCTGTGACTGGGGGTGAATGTTTGCCAATGTGCAGCATTCCGTCCATCATCTTGTGTGTTTTGCATTTCGCCCTAAGTGGGAAGGGTATGCCCAGACGTGGGTCCCGTGCTCACTACGCCACTGGAGTCAAGCTATCCTGGCTGATGAAGGCTGATAGCCTGAAACCGGTCCTAGGATGCTTGATTCCGGTCCAGGGAAGACATGGCTTGGCAGTTCGGTCTGGACTGTTCCCATGAGGCACAGGGTCAAGACTGATTTGCATATGGCTATGTCTGAACTGGGGTGGCGTGGTGAAGCAAAATAACGATGGATTAAACCCAGATCTGTGACTGGGGGTGAATGTTTGCCAATGTGCAGCATTCCGTCCATCATCTTGTGTGTTTTGCATTTCGCCCTAAGTGGGAAGAGTATGCCCAGACGTGGGTCCCGTGCTCACTACGCCACTGGAGTCAAGCTATCCTGGCTGATGAAGGCTGATAGCCTGAAACCGGTCCTAGGATGCTTGATTCCGGTCCAGGGAAGACATGGCTTGGCAGTTCGGTCTGGACTGTTCCCATGAGGCACAGGGTCAAGACTGATTTGCATATGGCTATGTCTGAACTGGGGTGGCGTGGTGAAGCAAAATAACGATGGATTAAACCCAGATCTGTGACTGGGGGTGAATGTTTGCCAATGTGCAGCATTCCGTCCATCATCTTGTGTGTTTTGCATTTCGCCCTAAGTGGGAAGGGTATGCCCAGACGTGGGTCCCGTGCTCACTACGCCACTGGAGTCAAGCTATCCTGGCTGATGAAGGCTGATAGCCTGAAACCGGTCCTAGGATGCTTGATTCCGGTCCAGGGAAGACATGGCTTGGCAGTTCGGTCTGGACTGTTCCCATGAGGCACAGGGTCAAGACTGATTTGCATATGGCTATGTCTGAACTGGGGTGGCGTGGTGAAGCAAAATAACGATGGATTAAACCCAGATCTGTGACTGGGGGTGAATGTTTGCCAATGTGCAGCATTCCGTCCATCATCTTGTGTGTTTTCCCCTCTTAGGGGAGCAGGCCCGGCCAACAGGGTGAGGAGCAACAGGGCGGGTGGAGATGGAAACCGGGGGTGGAGGACAATAATGAAGGTGGAATAATTCTTGTGGGGTCCACCACCACTCAGGCGTGTCCACTGGAGGATGACTCTGATGATGAAGAAGTTGCGCTTACGTCCTCCGTGGCACTCACTGGATCTCTTCATGTCTGTACTCTCACATGCTAGGTCCTGTTGTGATATCAAAGATACATCTGTATGGATGTGTCATAAAACTGAAACACACCTTCTCTGCTAAATCTCTTTAATGGACTCTCACACATCACCCACATTAAAAGGTAATGTCAGGTAAATGAGATTCCAAATAATCTGTGTGAGCAGTGGCGTAGCAAGGTCATGTGGTACCCGGTGCGGAAAATGTCTTGTCACCCCCGGCTTAATGTACAAATGCAAACAAATAGCATGCATCATAACGTTTACATTACTTACCAAACTCAATATCATAGAGAAGAGGATGATCACAATGAATCAATGAACTAAAAAATGTAACAAAAATAAATTCAGCACGGCACTTATAAGCTTCAGTAATAATGCACAACTAACTCAACAGAATGACTTGGGGTGACTGACCGGCACGGCAGCGGATAGGATTGGTTGCAGGTTGAGTGATGATGAGTCACCGATTGTTTACATCTTGCTCGAGTACAAACTGTAGAGACAGACTTCGGCGGAAAGAAACATCCCCTCCCCTTCCTTATCCATACGCTCTCCACTACAGAGCGCCGAGTTCAGCCGCGTTTCATTGCGTTTGTTGACTGAACTAAAAAGTTTCTATACGTATTATGTTGACTTGTTGAGGTTCATTAATTGTCAGACGAAGTTATTAAACTCGTTTTAAATAATATATATATATATTTTTTTTAAAGTGTTGTGAGCCCCCCCCAAAATTTTTTATTTTAAAAACACATATTTTTGCCATTTTGTCACCCCCCTCAGTGATGACACCCGGGGCAGCCCGCACCCACCGCACCCCCCTTCCGACGCCACTGTGTGTGAGAAGCATTGAAAGGTCACAATGTAAAGACTGCACAGCCGGGTTGGAGAAACAGCACAGACTCCCTGTGCATGAGTGAGCGTTAAACCAGCCCCCTCACGCCAATCCCTGCGCTGCTCTCATGCTTGGTAATAGCATGAGAGCAGTGCAGGGATTGCACAGGGAGTCTCTGATGCTGTGCCAGTGTCTGCTGGGACCAGAAAGCAGAGTAACACCGAGGCGCTAGGCGGCCGGCAGCTTCCGGTAAGTCTTATTTTTTTAAATGATTAAACCCCCCGTGCTCCACCTCTTGCGCTCCCCCCACACAAACTTCACCCACCCCACAATTTTTTGTTTGTGTCAGCTGTCACTGCTTGCCCCAGGATAGCATGCAGGAGTGCCGTCTGACCCACAGAGGTGTTTATCAGGAGGCCAATAGCCTCCTCCCTCAGGGCAGCGGGGGTAACAGGGGCAGGGGCTGAGGTGCCTGGAGCGAAGGAGACGGCTCCCCTCTTAGGGGAGCGGGCCCGGCCAACTGGGTGGGGATCAACAGGGAGGGTGGAGTTGGAACTGGGGGTGGCGGACAAGGATGAAGGTGGAACACATCCTGTGGGGTCCTCCACCACTCGGGAGTGTCCACTGGAGGATGACTCTGATGATGAAGAAGTCGAGCTTCCTTCCTCCGTGGCACTCCCCACACCCTCTCAGTCACTTGATCCCTTCATGTCTGTACTCTCACAATCGGAACCACTGTGACCAGCTGTGTCCCCAACAATGTTGGCCCCTTCTTCTTCGCTTGCCCTAGCTGAATCTGAAATTACATATAAAAATTGATTTATTGCAACTGGGTTACTACACCTGGCCATCAGATATCAACACAAATGATTTCTAAAGTGCACAGAACACACCAGCTGCATGGTTCACTATATAGGCTTCAACATTAGCATGTGCACATGCATGCATGCTACATAACCTGTAAACAGTTGCTCACAGTGAAGTCATAACCACAGACAGCTTCAATTGCATGAGTGAAGTTGTCTGATCTCCATCCTCATGTATCTAGTAGGATACTTCATCACCTTGTATAGTTTGGCTCTTCTAGTATACCTTAGTAAACCAATGTCATCAAATAGGATGACAATGACAAATTCATTCCTACAGATTCCACACAAGGCCCTGCAATCAGCAAATAGTCAGATACATAATACCACATCATGATGAAATGATGGTCAACTAATACAGCTATGTTGCAGCAATATGTACAGTAGCTGAAGAAGGTGACATGGAAAAATGAATTTCACACTGTTGACACTTCCTAATAGAGACTTATGTCCACTGTCAGAATAGTTTCATGAAAGCTGTGTCACATGTAGCAGAGAAAAGTAGACTGGAGACAATCCGGCCCAAATATCTGGGAGATTTGTCTACAAATATCCATAGCATAATGAATCAGCTAGGCCTAGGGACATCCCTAATCCCGATCGGTACTGGTGAGAACAACATTCTTACATTGTATACCTAAAAGCCAATAGACCATTGAAGGTTGTTGAAGCTCAGGAAATCTCCATTACATGAAGAGGTGGTTTACCTGTGTCCTAATGGGAAAGCACATCACAGTACCTTTTTGTCTCACAAACACAAATGCCATTGTATTACTAAGTGTAGACACTCACATATGATCCCTACATTTCTGAATGTTACTTCCTGATGCATGTCACCAGTCAGTGAATGAACCTTGACAAATCAACATGTGCAATTCCCATAGCTGAATACTCCCACATCAATGGCATGGAAGATAACATTGTGAGAAATTACTGTAAATCTACCTGTCATGTCCTTCATTGCTTCATCAGTTGGACCTGACTAATGACATTGAGTAATGACTTAGGGTATGTGTGACCCATCCACCAATGTCTACACACTGCTGTCTGTGATAGCACATTAACTGTATACCCATCACAAATAACTATTTTCAAATACAGATTGTCCTACACACACATTTGTGATGGAATCAGACATTAACATATGAAGACACGTAGATCATGTATGAAACAGTAGTGAAGATGATACAATGGGAAAGGTACACATGCCAACATGTAAGCACTAATACTGATGGTACCAGAGATGTTTGCTTTCTCAGGTTACTGTACATTCCCCGCTTACCAAGGGGAAGTATTGCTCAGTGACAGCATCCAAAGTGTACTGTATGCTATGTCACCTGTAAGGGGGCCACCATCACATGAGACACAGTAGTGAGGGAGCATCACTCCTGACACACTGAAGACAAGTGGCCTGTTTGGTACAATTGTCACCGAAAACATCAAACAACATAAGCAGATTAATCACTTTACTTAGCCATTTGTCTGCTCAAGACAGAAAATGGTAGTGGACTGGGCTCTGCTGCATTCCTGGTCAGAAAGACAATAGGCAAAGCACATCAGCATGCACCTAACACCAGACCTACACAACCAATAACTCTTCTTGTGCGCCGCACATGGGCCACCCCCAATATTGGTGGGGAAATACCTGCCTGTAACACAAAGTTGGCAATGTAACATGTATGACTCTGAATAGAACGTACACCAGTGAAGCTGCTGTTGGGCCCTCAGCTGCCCATCAAGCTCCGGGTAGGACCATGACCAACAGGTTCAGGGGGCCTATCTTACTATTTGACATGGGCTCAGACCACCAAGCCAAGAACAGTGCAGCCATAAAGGCTAACACCCAGCAGAGGCCACTGACGGCTGTCAATGCCCAGAACCACACCTTCAGCTCTTCACTGACAGGTAAAGATGCCAACTTACTGGCCTCTTTGGGTTCTGGTTGCCTGTCTGCTGTTTTAGAGGGGGTTGGGGGTTTACTACTTCCTGTAGCAAGCACCCTTCTTCCACTGTCACTTCTGTTAGCTGAGGAGCCACCATCTTATTCTTAACAGGGGCCTGACTAGTCAGGACGTCTTGTGGGACAGGTAGGGCTTCACCAGTGCCAATTTTGGAGTTCTCCCCTATTGGTGTAGTATCTCCTTGGCTCACTGGAACCTTGGCTAAAAGTTGCCCACCTTTCCTACACTTTCTCTTTTTCTTATTCTTCTGGGGCTTACCTGCACCAGCTTCAGGTTCAGCACCTTCAGAATCCTTGGTACCCAGTTTTGTTTTGTGAGGTGTCTCTGTGCCCACCCTCCTGGTCAGGTTTTTGGGGGCCTACAGAGGACACCTTTTCTTTATCCTTCGAGTGGTCCATCTTTTCCTCTGGGGAGGGGGGCTTTTTGGCCTCCTTCTTTTGGTCTACCCCTCAATGACTTGTCATGGACTCTCTAGTTGTCACCCAGTGATCAGCCTTCTTCCCAAACTCTTGGGGAGAGGCTGGTCCCAAGTCTACCAGGTACTAGCACCATTTTTCTTGATAATAACTACTTAATAGGTGTTCTTTCATAATAAAATTATACAGCCCATCATAGTCATGCACATTGTTACCTTTCAACCCACCACCTAGTGTCCTCACTGAAACGTCTACAAAATCCACCCAGGACTGACTCTGGTTTTTTCAAGTCTCCCGGAACCTGATTCTATATTTTTCAGTGGTGAGTCCGAAGCCCTCAATCAGGGTACCCATCATGAGGTCATAGGACTCAGAATCTGTCTCGTTCAATGTCAGGAGCCTATCCCGACATTTTCCAGAGAACAGTTCCCAAAGGAGAGCGTCCCAATACTTTCGGCTGACCTTCGTAGCTATACAGGCTCTCTCGAACGCTGTGAACCATTTGATGATGTCATTACCTTCTGTATACTTAGGAACAATCCCTTTGGGCATTTTAGGGTCAAAGGTTTCCTCTCTGTACCTAGGTATTATATTGCTGCCACCATTCATGGGTATTAAACCCATATCTGCCCTTGCTCTTTCTATGGCCAGTATCTTGTCCTTCAGGGCTATTCTTTGAGCCAATCTCTCTAGAAGGACTCCTCCTCTGAGGGACCTTCTATGTACCTCTAGCTATCTGAGCCATCCTTGCTAGAGGCAGGTACCTTTGGCACAGTGCGTTGTATAGGTTCGTTGTCCTCTGTCCCGAGTGGATGCACATTTGTGTCATCTTCCTCGCTCCCTCCGCCCTGGTTCTCAGGGTCGGTGGCCTCATCAGTAGGATGGGCCTGCTCATACTCTGCCAACAGCTTCTGAAGCTTTAACATGGTAGGGGTTGAGTCTGTCTTTATTTGGTATCCTTTGCAGAGAACCCTTAGCTGCTTAAAGGTAAGCTAAAGATAAGGGGTAAGGTCGAGCTCCTTAGCCACATTCTCTGTAAGATCCATTATCACATTAACTTTGGTAACTTTTTGGAACTAGAAAAAATTCTAACACAAGTTTTCTTAGTCCTAACTACAGTAACTTTTTAAATCGTAAACAGTTTTGCACTTCAGGGCCCTAACAGTTAATTTTAGACATTTAGAAAAAATCGACAATTTGCAAAAATCACTCTTAACTAAACACAGTTTTTGCATTTACTTGTATAGCCACTTATTAACCTTGTGGTATCAGCAAATGCAAAGTCGTAGACCCCACCTCTGAGCCACCAATGTAGGAAGGCTGCTCTCTATATAGTGCACTAAAATGAAGTACACTGTGCAGAGAGTCCAGTGAGTCTCCAATCGGTTTACAAAGGCTAAAGTAGATAATACTAACTATCTCTTTTGTGGTAGTGTGGGCTAGCAATTAGGCTTATCAGAGGGTAGTGTTAAGCATTTGTTGTACTCACAGAGGAAATAAATGAGACACACACAAAGAATAAATCCGAGACCAATGTAGAAAAATACAATTGTTTTCATATATATATTTTCGAACCAACAACTACGTTCAAAGGTAAGTACTGTATTTCTTATGAATTTTCAAAGATAAGTAAATAGTTGAAAGTTGTGCGGAATTACGCACCATGCAATCCTATGGGAGGAAAAAGCAGGTAGGTAAAGCACACAGCGCAGACAGTTGTAGGGGTTCACCTTCCGGGTTTAGAGCAGAAGGAAGCCACGGTTCAATGTTCTACCAGGAGTTCATCGGGTGCGTCCCAAATTCCGCCAGGAGCAGGGAGTTGGTGGAATTGGTAGCTGGCGCTACGGGGAACGGGGGCCCTCTAAAGATAGGCTGCACAAGGGGACTAGCAGGCAAGTCCAAGAGCTCCCAAAAGGGATCTAGGGTTGCAAGGGCCTTAGGGACAAGGAAGCACAGCTGGTTTATCGTTACCCAGGTCGGGTGGGGTGCAGAGCAGTTAGGTTGGCCAGCCCCGGTGCGTAAAGGTGCTCCTCCCGGTCAGGGGTCAACAGCTGGCAGGGACAAATTCAGGACTGATGGGCCACTCTCAAAGTGGATCTCAGAAGTCATGATGTCCTTCGGTGGCTGCTGTTGGGCTCTGGTACCGGTGGAGTCCTGACTAGACTCTTCGATGTTGGTCTTGGGTGCAGGGCGTCCGGTACCCCGGGGATTGATACTGCATGGCTTCGGTCGGTCCTGGTGTCTCCACTGGAGACAGATCTGACCTCCCAGAGCACAAGTACGTCTTCCTGGTTGGTTGCTGCGCCGGTCGAGCCAGGGAGCTGCAAGTCGGTGAACCAGACTCTGCGGTTTCGGTGTCTGCGGTCTATAGGGGTGTAGCTCCTCTCCTCCAAGGGAGTTCTTTGGCAGTTTGCAAAGGCTGGTAGTCCTCTTGGGTTCTTAGAGGCCACACAGCAGCAGGACAAGACAGTTCACCTCGATTGTCAAGTCTTGAAGTGGCAGGCACTCAGTTCTTGGGTTCAGCAGCTATTCTTTGTCCTCTTCGTCTTTAGGTCAGTCGAATCTGAAGTTCATGGTAGATGGTGCCACCTAAATACTTAATTTAGGGGTGTTAAGGGGAGTACCAGGTAGTAGCCCATGGACTACCTACCTGTCGGACGACTACACCCTCTATATGACCACTTCCTGTGGGAAGTGGGCAGAACCCTGACCCTAATAGGCTAGTTCTCTCCAACACAAAATGGAGGATTCTGAAAAGTGGGGTTCACATCAGCTGCCCCACCTTAGGAATGGTACTGGCTAGGTGTGGGCACACCTCCTAATCTAACTAATTTTCCTGCTTGTCCTCCCACCAAAAAGTGGGGACAGGACAGGGGGCTGGCATATTTCACTAGCTGGAGAGGCCTGGGCCGCATTTCAAAGGCGGTATGGCCTTTGAAGCTTCCTGCCCTGGAAGGCAGTTCTTGCTGGGACAAGGTGTGGAAACCTCTGCCCAGAGCAGGCTTTGTTCTCGGCCTCTGCGAACAAAGGCTCTTACCCCAGGAGGCCAGAAACATGTCTTGTGGTGGGAAGGCTGGTCGAGACCAGTCAGTCAACACACTAGTAGTCAGTAGGTTTTCAGGGGGCACCTCTGAGGCGCCCTCTGTGTGCATTTACTAATAAATCTAGCACTGGCATCAGTGTGGGTTCATTAAGATGAGATGTTTGGTACCAAACACCTTGGGGTACAGTGAAGCCATCATGTAGCTGGGGGACTCATAATGACGAGTGTCTAGCCCATGTACTCATTATGGTTTCCCTGCGCTTGTAATATCTAAGGGGGACCTTAGATATCACTGAGGCATATTCACTCTCGCAGATATGCCCTCACATGGATATAATGCACCCTGCCTTAGGGCTGTAAGGCCTGCCGTAGGGGTATTTTACCTATGCCACTGGATTCAAGCTAGCCTGGCTGATAATACTGGGGTGAATGTTTGACATTGTGCAGCATTCTGTCCATCAATTGTTCTTTTTGCATTTGTCACCCCGAGTGGGAGGGGTATGCCCAGACGTGGGTCCTGTGCTCTCCATGCCACTGTCAGCAAGCCTGGCTGATGAGGGGTGATGCCCCGAAACCGGTCCCAGGATGCTTGTTTCCAGTCCAGGGAGGACCTGGCCTGGCAGTTCGGGCTGGACTGTTCCCATGGGGAACACGGTCAAGACTGATTTGCATATGACTGGTTCTGAACTGGAATGGCAGGGGGAGCAAAAAAACGATGGATTTAGGCCCAGATCTCTGTACTGGGGTGCATGTTTGACATTGTGCAGCATTCTGTCCATCAGTTGTTCTTTTTGCACATGTAGTGCTGGCAGGCATGACACACAGGGATGTGTGCCATGTCGACTCTTCAGTTTTCTCTGCACCAAGACACGCAGGCTGCAATGGCAGTTTGCATGATCTTGGTGAGGGGTCCTTAGGGTGGCACAATTCGTGCTGCAGCCCTAGGGGACCCTCTTCAGTCCCAATGCCCTCGGTACCAGGGGTACCATTTACTAGGGACTTACAGTGGGGCTGAAGTCGTGCCAATTGTGGAACAATCGCACAGTTTAAGGAAAGAACACTGGTGCTAGGGACCTGGTTAGCAGGAACCCAGCACACTCTTAGTCAAAATTGCACCAGATACCAGGCATAAAGTGGGGGGTACTGCAACAAAAACCCAGTTTCCTACACCACCGCCAGTATGCAGGACATTAGGTGGGTCAGGGTTCGGCGCACTCCCCATTCACGTTGGGAGGACATCCCCAGCTAGACCTCCATGATCTTCTGGGTCCAGCGCCTCAGGTCCTCCCACCTTTTCCTGCAATGGACGCTGCACCGGCGATTGACCCCAGGGTCCATGCCTTCTGGGCGATGGCTTTCCAAATGGATTGCTTCTGATGGCCGTTGACCTGTATGGATGCAATAGATGAAGAAACAGATTATAACTGCAAGTTTTAGGATGTCTGTTTAGTTGACACATATTTTGTATACACCTAGCACAAGCATTAACCAATAGTTAACACACTATATGTGTACTTCCCACATGCTAAGCACTACAAATACATGAATACACTCTTTTCTAGTCATCTGCTGACTATCCTCAACCCTGGTCATGACCTACACTGACTAAGCCAGGCCACTAACATCATGTAGCCCAGGGCCATCCTAAATGTACTGTGATGTGAGCTTCAATGAAACACAACACATCATTGTGACCTTCTGCAGCATAAACTACCTGTGCATGACTGTACAGACACTTTTACAGCCAGACCCATTGACTTGATGCATACCGTTCATATAGGCTGGTACCATAGTATAGACTACATCCTAAGACTTAGGCCACAATTAAACGGCTGGCATGTGTACTGAGAGCTTCCTCTCTGGGGATGTGTGGACATGTGGACTACTTAATGGGGTATCATACTACGTCTGACTGAGTTTGTGTGGTATGTACTGCCATCAAAGGACACACCTTTTGCCATAAGTGGCACTGTTACAGGGATGAAATTGAACATACCATTGTATTTCTTGCTTGATTGGTTGATTGTAACAAAGCTGGTGATTCACATATCAAATTCACTTCAGAAGTAACCAACTACCTGCATTGTTAATGTGTCACATGTGTAATAGGCCTGTACAATGCAGGCATGACTTATGGAAAAGTGACAACAGACCAGTGGAGTATGGGGCCTGTCATAAGTAAATGTCACGCATTGACAATGTGGGTCAATGGAAAGACGTATCAGGTCCGGGGGTTACCTCAGTCGCCATTCCAAATGTAGTCCATGTAAAAGCAATCAGGGTTAATATTGGTTCCGAAAACTCAATTTGGGAACATCCAAGGATCAGTAGACAGGGAGATTACTCTGTGCATCGGTTGTATTGCCACAGTAACTCTGCCCCAGCTTAGGCCATTACTCAGACTGGGCACAACTCATTGTCAGGCCTTGCTCTCTGCTTCTGAGCATTCAAATCCCACATGAACATTACATTTCCACCACTTCAGTACATTAAAGTACATCTTATGGCCATCCAATAAGTGACCTCAAGGTTGTGTGGCACTCTGAAGGGTCTGGAGGTATAGCTCGCTCCCAGACACAGTTTGGTGAGCCCTGATGTGGGGTGAGTGATATGTGGGACTGTACACATAGTTAACATCATCCTCAACTGCTTTTTACAGTATACATACACAGCTCATGCTGTAAAGCCTATACATTACTTTGCACATTCACCAGGATCTGTTTTGCAAAGATATCATAGATGTGTGCTTGCAACACAAGTAGGATCTAGGGCTTATCACAGATCACAATGGTGATGTTAAGTACAGTGCTCCACAATCCATTACATGATTGTCCTATGTAGGGACCACAAAATGTTACAACAGTAATCTAATTTCACTCTGGGACTCAGAGGCACATTGTAGCCTGTGGGAATGGAAAGGATGGAGTTGAACAGAGTAAAATATGTATGTGAGATAGTTACCTGTTCCTCTGGTGAGCCATAGAGCTGGCCATACAGGGGAAGGACCTCTTCAACAAGTTTCTCCAGCTCCTCTGGGGAGAAGGCAGGGGCCTTCACACCTGCTTGGCCTGACATGATTGCTCCCAGAGGTAGCAAATAGCAGCTAAAGTGGAGGAGGTGTTGATAGCAGCAGTGTCAGGAAGTAAGTGATTTATTTTTCAAACCGCGGCAATCATGTATGCCACGTACGCGGCCATCAGCGTATATGGACACAACCATTGGGCAGCAACTGTTACAATCACCAACATTAGCCTATGGCTGTGTTCGCCATGGATGAAACCGCCCACCGCACGGTCGACTTCTGCCACCAGCGGTAGGTTCCGAATGCCCTATATACGAGGTCAGGCATCTGCCATTTTAGCGGTTGGAACTACAGTATTGGTGACTGTTAAGTGCGTCACCACCACCACAAATGTGTTGTAAAATGTTTACATATGTATTACTCCATTGCTCTGTACTTTCCTTTACACAATCATCAGTGTAGTGCATTACTGTGCATAAACGCTATAATACCGCGGTGCGCAGTACACCACCGGTGACGGTATTTTGTAAGAACAATTTAAACTTTACAATATTAAGGTGCTCATGATACATTTTTGGATGTATAATGTGCTCATTTCTATTACAGACACATGTGAAGACCACAATGGGGATTATAGGTGGATACAGCAGACAAATATTATGTGAATCATGTGCAATGCTTTCTAAAGCAGTTATGTTTTGTCACATGACTTTTGGCTTACCCTTTATATATATTACTGTGGACACTGTGACCAATGTTCAAAATTGTTTTCACTCCACACATAGGTACCCTGGGAGAGGGAGGAGATGACAGCCTCCAGTGTACCGCCCATTTCCTGACCTTCAGACCATAGAAGAAAGATATGTCATCAAGAAGTTTCGTTTAATTAGGCAAACAATACATGATTCATGTCATCAGTTGGAGCCTGATCTCCTTCCTCAAAACACTAATCCCACATGTATCACACCTATTGTGAGACTTATGGCAGTATTGCATTTTCTGGCCACAGGTTCCTTTCAATACACTGTGGCTATATCTGGTGGTATGTCACAACCAATGTTCAGTGGTGTACTACAAGACATGCTTTCAGCAATGATGAGACACATGGACAGCTACATCTAGTTCTCCAGACATGAGGATTTAGCCAATGTGAAGGTTGACTTCTATGGTTTTGGTCGCATCCCACAATTGTTGGAGCTGTTGATGGCACCCATATTGCCTGAGTGCCACCGCAAGCCAGGTAACAAGTTTACCGTAACCGAAAGCACTTCTGTTCTATCAACTTACATGTTGTCTGCTTACCGGATTTGTACATCTCAAACGTCTGTGCCGGGTTCCCAGGATCAGCCCATGATTCCTTCATACTGAGGAACAGCACCATACCCCAGCTGATATCACAACTACTAGGGAGAAGCCCTAGCTTGTTGGTAAGTTTGATATGAACTTTTTGTGGGTGATGTCAGGTAGTATGATCAGGGACTCAGCGAATCCCACCGTCCATGGTTGTTGGCACTGCTGAGGAATCAACTACGCCAGGGGAAGTCCGCTTCAATGAGGCCCCTGGAAAAACACAGCAGCCAGTGGAGCGAGCTTTTGGGCTCCTGAAGGCCAGATTCAGATGTCTGTGGGATACCACCAACACATGGGTGGACCCCGGTTCAGCAATCTTACGCTCACTCTACAGGAGACCATTCTCCCAATAAGTCCAGTGAGTTCCAGAGGTGTCACCAGCTGCCTGGGCCTCAGCCTGCTGCCGAGGGCCCACAAGAGTAGGGAACTCCTTCTGTGCCACGCAGAACTCCTCCTTGGAGGGACCTCCGTCTTGCTGCCAATTGGTCAGCACATGCAGGTTCCCCAGTTTGGCCATATCTTGCCCAGTAGGTACCGGAGCCTCCCCTCAAGGTCAGCCTCCTCCTGGCTCGCGGGAAGCTCAGGGGTGGGTTTACTGTGCCCCTTGCCCTTTCTCTTCCTGGCAAGGATCTGGGCCACTATTTCAGGCTCAGGGTCCTTCTGACATCCTCCCATGCCGCCCTTGACCGTGTGGTTAGGCACGCCCACTCAGGCAGTCCTAACATCCCCAAGTGTGACCGAAGCTCCACCTCCCTCCAGGAGGTATGTTCCAGGTCACAGGCATAGATAGGCTCACGGCTACCCTCAAGGTACCGGAGACTGCTCAAAGGGGACCTGTGCCACTAGACAGTGGCTCTCACTGTTGTCGGCTGCAACCACTTGGTGAACCACGGTAGGAACAACCTGCTTTGCAGACACCAGATGACACCTGATGGTCGTCATACTAGCCCCGGTGTCCCGCAGAGCTTACACCCTATGCCCATTAATGGTCACCCACTGCCTGTACGTCCTAGTATTATCAGGCATGACGGTTCTCTGGACCACTTCATTGTCGCTCAGAGACACTACGGTTATACCAGATGGTTCCCCACCATTGTCCGGGATAATTTCTTCTCCAAGTGCAACCCCCACCACCCCCAGGGTCTGTGCACAAGTGAGGGAATGGAGCCTACTTAGAGTACTTGGGATCCCCACGATAGTGCCCTTCTTGCTGACATACATAGCACCCAAGGGGCCCCTTCCCGGCAGGTCTACCTTTAGGGACCCGCTTCTTCTTATCGCCAGGGAGTTGGGAATCCTTACCCAGGGACTTAATCTGGGGGCCTAGAGAGACCTCCTTACTCTTATTCCTGTCCCACCCTCCTTTATCTGCAGGGGACCCAACCCACTTTTGGATTGGATCCCCCCAGACACCTTTATGTAGCCCCGGGTGTTAACCCAGCGGTCTACCTCCTCAGCAAGCTCTCTAGAATCAGAAAGCTTCTTATCAATCAAGTGCTGGCGCAGTTCAGTAGAACAAAGGCTAAGCATGTGCTCCTGCGCAAACAGATACAGCCCCTTGTAGTCCACCACCTTACTGCCCTTCACCCAACAATCCAGCGCCTTGCAAAATAAATCCATATAATCTACCCAGGTCTAGGGAGTCATTTTCACACCGTCCGTAAACTTCTGCCTGTACTTCTCAGGGGTCAGCCCAAATTTCCTAAACAAAGACTCCACACCATATGTATGAAAACACTTGTCTTCGTATTACACACACACACTGAAATTAAAACGAGATACACATTGTATAGAGACTTTACAGTTATACAAAATTGTCAAACTTTTCTAGTGAAATCAAAACAAAACACACATTGTACATACACTTTACTGTTATATGCTATTGTTGGACTTTCCCATTAGCAGAAAGGTTAAGCAGCCACAGTTCTTTGACTACACCTCGTGTCCCAGTCCTTCAGTCTTCAACTACACCAGCCAATGATACACGTTGCCCTGGCTGGCGCCCTGTTGACTAGACAGTCGGAACTACCTAACACGGAAAGAAACAGTTACTTAGTTTCGTCTATCCAGATTAGACCTCCAGGTTCCCGACAGCACCTGCACGAGTGCAGATCAATATCCCCCCTGTAGACAAAAGGTTGTGACCCAGGAAGCTGGCACGCTTCCAAATCTGGAGAAATGATTTCCCTTCAAGCAGAGGTGTGACCTGCTGTAGACCCCGACAGTCAGCTGCAGATGTCCACAAGGTACACGAAACCCCAGGGTCTCGTCACGGTATTTTCCAAAACAAAGCACCCTGTGGCGTGAGGCCAGGGAGAGGGAGCCAACCACCTTGGACAGAGGCTGCAATGTCAGGTACTGTCGTCCTCCTGATCTAAAGGCCAAAAACAGTCTCAGCTGCTGGCTCAGGTTCCCCAACACCCCTCGAACACCACATGCACTGGAGCTCAAGCGAGCACAGGTCCCTTCGTTGCAAGCACGGGTCCCTCAGACTCTGAAACCTTCCCCCGCACTCCTCGAACTCCTCACAGCCTGGCACCTCAGATGGCTGCTGATCTTGTGCACACACTCCTCTTGCACAGCAAGATGATGATGTATGTCAGGACGGTCCTTGTCCCAACCATGATCAGCTCCACCTCTCTCCTCCGCACCGAGTGCGGTCCTTATGATCTCGTGGAGACAGTGAGATCTTTTGTGTCCTTGGGATCTCGTGGATAGGAGATTAGCTCACCGGCCCTTGGAGAGTACTTCGAGACCCAGGCAACGACAGTTGGCACTTAGCTGCAGGCCAGCAATGTCCAGGCAAAATCCACCAAGTGATAGTCCCCTTCTTGGAGCATGACAAGCTCCAAGCCACCACAAGTCTGCAATAGTCCAGTTGCAGTTCCTCCTGCCCTAATGTTTCCTCGTGTCAATGTCCCAGTATCGAACTAGCTTAGTATGGTTCCAGATCCAAACATGTCACTACGTTTAGAGGCCGAAGCCCCGGTAGTTATACCCACCATGGCCTTTGAAGATAAGATCAGTTCAACAAGCCACCTTTGAAATGCACAGGCCCTCTCTAAATGTTGTCTTGTCTGCCATCCTACCCCGAGAGGTTTGATCACAATCTTTAGTGGGGCCAAGACCCTGCCCCCTTGGAATGCAGGTGCCAATTCCACCCCCACCTAACCGTCCCAGAAAGGCCCCTTAGAGTCAGAGGTCCGCAGTTTCCAGTGAACCACTCGTTTTTGGCCCTCTATCAGGAATGCACTGATGTGTCTGCCCCCCCTAGCACCCAGTTGCGAATTAAGAGACAGGCCGCCAGGCACACAGAGCCCCGAGCATCGAAATGCTCCCTTTCCCAAAGTGAAATTCCCAGCACCATAATGTAGAACCCTCTCCCACTATTGGAGAGAATTCTCCATTATGAATTCATCAATACCAAACATTATACTGTTACTATTCTGCCCATAGGAAATAATGCTCAACAGCCTTTCCCTACACCCCCTCATGCAAGAAGCAGGCCCCATCATACACCATCAGGTGTCATTCACGACTCTTGCAGGTAATACATACACACACCTGTCCAACCTCTTTCCAACACCGCACCCTGCCACCACAGAGAACTTCAATATAGCAGGAGGCATGCAGAACCTTGGCACATAGCTTTATAAATGTGATTACACTAGAGAGGTGGTCCCACAATCAAAGGGAACAGGGCACTACTAAACAGTAGAAGAAAAGTCTTTCCCCTTGAAAATACTTAAGCACAATCATTCACCAGTCAACACGGTATTGCAATCCACCACACATAAAACGAATATATAAGATGAGACCCCCCACTAAAAACTAATATGCCACCAAATTAGAGATATAGCATCATAGACTTTAATTAAAAAGAAAGATCATATCATAAAAATGCCATTATATACATCCTTTAAAAACATTCGATAAAAATTTCCAATAGAAATTTCATCTACAACATGCAATATAGAGACCTATGTCACAGCGGTATCCCAGAGGAGCGGTGTCCTATATTTGTCGCCTGACGGAAGCGAGCGCCACGGACAGCAGATCCTTTTGGACTGCTTCTTCAAGATTGATTTGTTTGCTTGGACATTCACCAAGCCGTTGAATAAACTTCTATTCCTGTGTCTTTGACCTGGAAGCCTTTTAACTTTTGTGATTCGCCTGGTTCTATATAATTGTTTTACCAGACATAAGTGTCAATTGTAACTCTCTTTTCATCGTCCTGAAGATGGTCTAACGGACATATATGCCACCAAGACCGAAACGTCGACAAGCTCATCTATTTCCCCCAGAAATTCATTGTTCAAGGAATTGTTTTCTGTTTGTTTCAGATTCATTTTCCCGTTATAATATCACTCTGGAATAGATGTTTACACTAATGACTTGTAGGTTTTATTTTTTGTATATGACTCATCAAATCTCGGTCATTGTGTTCTGTCAGTATCTTTCTGTACCCCTTTCTTTTGTCTGTTCACATTAAATAAGTTCATCATTTGAGAAACTCACACCCGTGTTTGAAATTGTTTACAGTTGATTTATCGTGATGTAAATGAGCGAATTGATGTATTGATTATTCATATGTTAGCCACCAATTGGGGCTCAACAAAGAAGTTATCTGTTTAACTGGTTTAAATAAGTTCTCTGAATGAAATCGCTTGTAGGCGCAGTTACCTTCCAATAGTTGTATTTCCCAAGCCTCCAAGGGTAGATTGGGTTTCCCACTTTCTTCTTACTGGGTGGTACCTACAGCATTCACTCTGTTGACTATCCTGCCCCATATTTCCCTTTTCCTTCTGAGAGGAGTATGTTGGACTTGGGCTCCAAACAATTGTGGCTCTACTCTTATGATTTCATCCCCCATGACTGACAACTCAGCCTCTGAAAAATGTGGATGTTTTTGACGTTACATAAGTGTAAATTACAGTGAGTGACAATGACAAAAAACACCAAGGGATATTTAAAAAAATGCAACAAAAGTGTGTGGAGAGTGTTAAATGGGACAGGGAAAAAAGGGCTGCCTTATCTAAACAAAAAACTGTGGTGTCTGTCTTGCTGTGCTGCAGTGGAAAGGCAAAGGATCATGGTCTGGGATGGGGTATGTTTCATAGTGTGATTTGCAGGTGGGTCCACTTGGCCAATGGATATTAGGTATGTTATTTTTGTATCCATCCAATGGGCACTGTTCTGATGCTTTGCTGAGAGCGTACTGCGATGGCCTACTCTGGTCGAGGATCCACCGCGTGGGGACCACCAGTACAACTGTGTTTTCGTAATCAGCTCAGCGGGAAACCACAGCCCTGACGGCGAAGAAGTACGCATCGGCAACACTTCAGTGCACAGCGTCGCTGACGGGAACCACTCCATCAGCGGCGGTCGGCGGTTCAGACTGCATGCATCGTAATACAGTGGGCGGACTGCCAGCTCAGCAGCCTTCTTGGGACCGCCGCTGCGGCGGTAAGGTGTTGAAGCTGCCAAACTTATAATCTGGTCCTACATGTTATGGGACTCATGCTTCAATAGAAATGGGGAAAATAGTGAAAAAGAAAGGCATAATACTTAATTTATTTATTTATTTTGTAGTAGTCTAAGGCATGAGCAATGCCCAAAAGGGTGTCAGAGCATTTAGCAAAATAAGTTGCAGGTGAAAGAGAGAAACAGCGATTATTGGCTATTTAGAAATTACAATGAAAGGCCCAGCAGGGTGAGATCACACAGGTGAGATGGAGGCCAAGCTACAAAGTGCTGCATAGGAGCATGTAGGAAATCACTGTTGGTTCTTCTACACAGGAACAGAGCCCTCCCCCCAGGTTGCAGTGGTGCTCCAAGGGTCAATGAAAACCACAGATGGTGGTGTGTGATTTCATTTTAGCACCAATATTTGGCGGTAAGGATTTTTTGAGGCAACAGGCAAAGAACAGTCTCAATTCCTCAGGCACCCCTGCATTCACAGTCACCTTTGTTTCCTACCAGGGACACTGCTTGATGAGGTGGCGATCTCAGTGTAGTGCTAAGCCACAAGGTTTAGCATTGCAGATCCTTCTCTGTGTTGCAGCAGTCTGTACAGGGTAATGTCAAAGAGAGGACAGCAGGTGCTCTTTTCTCTGGGCCCCACTCTTTTTCGGGGCCACACTCTCCTGTTATAACATAAGAAGAAGCAGCACTGCCTTTTCCTTTGTGATAAAGCTTACAAGGCTAGACAACTACGTGATGCCAAATACTGTGTTTTCACTTTCCCATGAGTAAATATTTCCCTAACTACGAGCTGCTCTTTGCAACGGGGGCTACTTTTTTGGCCCCAGAACCGCAAAATCTTTCAACATGCATGGGGCTGTGTTCTGCTACTCCTGCTTTAGCTCCCTACAGTCATCCTTTTCAAGGCAGTGTCTTCTTCATGCAAGGGCACTTCAAGCACTCCACTGGAGCATTTAGTAATTTTCTTACTTCAAGGCAGGCCCCTGGAAACTCCTCATGGCAGATCTGCAGAACATACAGGTTCCTGTTCCCGATCCTAGTGAAAAGGAATTGGTAGTCAGTGACCGCAGCCTTTGTGCACAGAAAAGCTTTGTGGTCACCATTGGTGAGGGACCCTGGGATTCTGGTAGGGGGAACATAATACCGCTAGTAGTTTCTGCCTCATACATACACTAACTTTGCAGACATAGCGCATTTCACAAAATCTTTTCTGGCACCAGTTTCAGGCATTTTCTGATTTTTGCATATTCCTCCCAGACTGGTCCAGCCACAGTCTTTGTCTCACAGCGTCAGTAGGAAGTTGGGTGGAATTTAGATTCTTCTGTTGAGGAGACCAAAAAAACAACCCGACTTAACCCGAGCTCAACATGATGGAGACAATATTGCTAGGAAACAATGGTTCAGGAAGGGGCAGCGGAATTTACGTATCCTTTAAAAAGACCTTCTATCTCTTAGTGTCCACACCCTACAGTCTGGTCCACCACAAGGGGAATCAGAAATGCTTTGGAGGAGCCCTGTAATTTACACTGGAGTTTGGAGCTCTCTGTCATTACATTATATGTACCTCTTTGGTTCAGGAAATCGAAATGGATTTCCAGGTTACACAGTCATATGCAGCACACTCACTTCACACAGATTTTAATGTACATGTATACTACAGACACTAAGGTCATCCATGTCCTACGTGGATGGAGTGAAGGATCTGGCTGCAGGGCATTGGCAGACCAGTTTTAAAACATGAGAAAGGCCATTAGGCAATTTGCCCTCTTGAATGAGAGGTTAAAAAAAAAGACCTGTCTTGCCAATAGAATCTGTTGCTGCCACCACTATTGGTCTTCTACAACCCTATGAGCGCACGCAGAAAAGGAGGGCACCCTTGGTGTGCTCCTCTAGAACACAGAGCCTCGCCCTGGGAGTTAGTCTGTGTTACAATAGGGCGTGTAGCACATATGCTTGATTGTCATGTGTGCTGAGGTGAAAAATCAGAAACCAGCAGAAACTTGCTATGAGGAGCTCTAGGGAGGGGAACATACTGCCCCAATAATACTGTAATACAGACCCCACAGCAGCTAGTGTAGTTAAGCAATAGCTACAATACAGAGCTATGTAGAGATCGCTGGATGTCATAAGGAAAAGTCTTATGGAAATGTCACATAAAAAGCAGACCCTGCAGGTATATTTTGAATATATGGAAAGAAGGTTTAGTTTGGATGGCAGGTGAAATAGAGTTCACAGCGATGCAAAATACATGTGAAAGCCCTCAAAGAATTCCACAGTGAGTTTAGGTGTCATTAAGTGAGCTCTATTACTGTTCGATGCTCATGCCTGGTGTAGTCTAAAGAACAAGACGCCGACAATAATTCACCAAAATGACAGCAGAAATTACATCACACACCCGGTGTCTGACTCTCTTTTCTGCAATTTTGTTTTTGAGGAGCTAAGATAAGGGAAAGGAATGGTCAGCCGTGGCCTGTGCAGGTAAGAGCGGTGGGGCTGGGTGGGGGGGGGGGAGGGATTTCGACGGATGATGACGAGGAAAAATTAAATAAATAAATAACTTTCCCTGTCGAAATCCCCCCCACCCGACCCCACCGCCCTACCGCTCTTACCTGCACGGGCCGCGGTTGGGAATGGTAACTGCAAAAACCAAATATCATTTACTCCATTTCTGTTGTTGGATACTCTGAGATCATGGGCAGTAAAGGCAGTGACAGAGCTGCCAAATAGAGCACACTAGGGGTAGCGTTCGCTAACTCTAACTATCGCCCAGGCGCCAAGTTGTGTTTCTGATGGCTGCCACCAAGAGTTCTAGTGGTAGATGTAACAGGAACACAGTTCAAAGTGACAGAGGCTGAACTGACATTATACAACATTAATATGAATGTTAATGGTGTGCCATGATATTCCAGATGGAGCTGGTGGATAACTCACAAGTCAGTTGAATGTAGGTAGTAAAGAAAAGAACAATGGATGTCAAGAACGTTCAAACCAATGCATCCTTGGTGGCCTCAACATATGGTTTGACAACCCTAAAATGCCACACCCTAGAATCTCACTGGCCTAGACACATACAACCTACAACAGCTCATTCCCAATCCCACACACAATGCTGGACACACATTAGATATCATCTTCACCACCCAGAACTAGTCATGTTCCAAAGAATCACTCTAGCCACATGGTCAGATCACTACCTCAATGCATCTTAAACAAAACACTGCAACTCACTCCAATTAAAATCATCTAACCCTCAACTACATATTGACCTTGGAACAAGCTGAGTTTGGAGGACGCAGAAAACCTGCTTACTTCCAACATAGACCTGGTCACAATCAATGATGTACAAACACTCAGTGGATGACTCCAGAAAGTTTCACATCTTTTAATTTCTCTGAAAACATATATGCATAACAAAAGAAAGCACACCCCTTGGATGAATGAAGCATAAAAAAAAAAACAGACTGCTAAGCTTCAACAGAACTGGCTCAAATAAGCCCTCAAGACAAGATATGCCTACACAGAAACAACAGAATATACAAGCCAACAATACAAAAAGGCCAAAAAAACTATATTGATCCAGCTGAATCCATCATGAAAAGTGTGCTAATAAAGAATTTGATAAAATACTCACAGAATTCCATAACCCAAAATGCACAGGAGCTATCAATCCTATTTCTCAAGAATTTTGTGACAAACTGGCAAAACAACAAAAAAGCTAACAACCCCAACCCATTTCTGGCACATCTTCTACTCTGCTTCAAATAACTATCACCGACTGATTTTCGGGATCTTGTCAAAGCCAGCAAGCTAGCCGACTGCTCCTGACTCTGTCCACCTCAAATCTTAAAACATATTCTACTATATTCTAAATTTCAAGCGCGGGGACACTCCTTGGAGTAACCAGGCGCTCTACAAATCCTTTACCATAACATAACATACTATCAACACCAGCGGCCATTCCAGTTGGAACACTCATCAACAACTCCTTAATGACCGGAGTTATCCCAGATGATTTAAAAAAGGCATACATATGCCATTTATAAAAAAAATTAACCTGGACAATAAAAATCCAGAGAATCACAGGCCCAGAGCAAATGGGCTATTCCTGGGTAAACTTGTAGAAAGAGCAGCTTTCACCCTGATGTCACAATTCATTGATGAAAAATCCATACTTTCCAACCTCCAAACTGGATTCCATCCTAGAAGAAGGACTGAACTGGCCCTAATCTCTATCTTGGATTACCTTAAATACACAGTAGGGCAGAACGGGTTTGCTACCCTTCTTTTCTTGAACCTTTTGGAGGGCTTTGACACAGTGGATCATGACACACTAATCCGTAGGCTTGAGTAAGCCGAAATAGAGGGTGCAGCTCTTACTTGAATTACATTGTACATACACAATAGAGCAAATATCATACATACTCCTCCGTCCTCTTCTTAACCATACAGCATTAAATCAGGAGTCCCTCAAGGTTCAATCATCTCACTCATGCTTTTCAACATCTACTTGAAATAATCACCTGATCTGATCAATGTCTTCGACTTCACCTGCTATATTTACGCAGATGACACCCAGATACGTCAGAAATTGTAAAGCCCAAAAGGTATTGGTACATCAAAATTCTTCAGTTGCCTCAGGGCCGTTGATCAATAGATGACATGAACCCACATCAAATTGAATCCCTCCAAAATTGAAATACTCACCTGTGGCGCCTGGAAAAGCTATGGCCCTCTCTCTGTCTGGCCTGAACACTGCCACTAGACTCCTCCTACACGTAAAGCCACCAGAACACATTTCCTCTGCTTTGAGGGCTCTACACTGGTTACCAGTTGCCAGAAGATCCACCTTCAAGCTGCTTTGTATCACACAAAAAGAAATATATAGCAAACGATCACTCTTCATCAAGAAGAAAATCGCCAAATACATACAACAAAGGAACCTACGCTTGAGTAGGGCTCTCCACCTCAAAATTCCTACATACAAGAAAAAAACCATGGGTGGAACATCTTTTTCTGTTCAAGCAGCCAAACAATGGAACTCGCTACCCACAAACATAAGATCCACTGACAACCATCTCAGCTTCAGATGATTAGTCAGGAGCTGGCTCTTCCCCACATCACAACTATATTCACAACACAACAGTGTACCGCAACAGTATACTTGGGCATGACAAAATGTGCTTCTCACGATATGTGAGATGACGTTGCAATTATACATTTGTCATTGTACATTGAAATATGTTTCCTGTTATAAGCAGATACATGTATATAAGGGGACAATATATACCACAACCCAAGATACATGTGTATATCAGAACATGTCATAATTGCTGCTTCTATGTACATATAGGTGCATATACAGAGCAGAAGTGGAGAGGGTTTTGGGGCTTTCTGAACATTCCTACATGCAGAGAGCAGTTGAAATTTCTTTTTACAGCTTCAACCAGGATTCCTGCAAGAGCTGCAGTGATAACAACGGAGTCTCTTGAGTTTTTGACATTTAATAAAGCAGACTTTCTCTGTGAAGAACATAGGAAGGATGTTGTTGACTTTCTATGTTTGAGGGATGTATGAGACAATTGGGATTTAAATAGTTATCTTGGAATGTTGGCAGCTTCTACTACATAAAATCAGCAGTGTGCTTTTTTGCTTGAAAAATTGGTTTCTGGTAAATGACACATTCTTTCTTGATGCATCTCAAAGCCTGTGGGATTTGTTTTAGACCAGTTGGTTTCCATCTAGTGGTACATGTTTCAAGTTAGGTAGTGCAAAAGATCATCAGTGGAGAAGTGTGGCTCAATGGTTAGAGCGGCAGACCCTGATGCAGAGATCTGGCCCGGGACCAGGGTTCAATTCCCGCCTCGGCGGGTCTTGGGCTCAATTTCCTCGGACCTGATAATTCTCGCCTCGGTGCCTATTCTAATCATGGGTCCCACTCTGCAACTCTGGGCAATAGCTTGCTTAATCTCCACAATGGCCCCAACAGCGCTGGGATGCCTGGCTTCACCCTGGGGGTGCCCAGGAGTGGACATTTCACAGGGAAAAGCCAGGAAGGGTTCCACAGCGGTATGCGTACAGCGCCTGGACACCCCTTTGGGGGTATGGGTGCGCTTTACAAGTACAAATTTCATTTCATTTCATCAATAAGCAACACATGACGCACCTGGAGCAGGACCAGCTACTCGAAGCCTCCCAATCCGGCTTCCGCAGCACCGAAACCACCTTGATCGCAGCCACCAACGACATCCGAACCCTCATCGACCGAGGAGAAACAGCAGCTCTGATCCTCCTCGACCTCTCAGCAGCCTTCAACACCATATCCCACCACACTCTGATAGAAAGATTCCACCACATCAGCATCCAAGGGGATGCACTCAGGTGGATCACCTCCTTCCTCACCAGAAGAACCCAGAGGATCCACCTCCCACCTTTCACCTCCTAACCTAAGGAGATCACCTGCGGTATCCCCCAGTGCTCATCGCTCAGCCTCATGTTCAATGCATAGATGACCCCTCTGGCCAACATCATCAGATCCCTTGGTCTCAACATAATTTCCTACACAGGTGACACCCAACTCATCCTCTCACTCTTGATGACCCCACCACCACCAGAACCAACTTCCACAGATGCATGACAAGCATCGCCGACTGGATGAAGAAAAACTGCCTAGAGCTGAACACAGACAAGACAGAAGTACTGATCTTCAGCAACAGCAACAACACATGGAACGACTCCTAGTGGCCATCAGATCTAGGACCCACTCCCTCCAACCACTCCAGAAACCTCAGAATCATCATTGACAACAAGCTCTCCATGAAATCACAGATGAACGCTGTCTCCTCCGCCTGCTTCCTCACTCTGCACATGCTACGTAAGATCTTCAGGTGGCTACCCCCGCCCACACACGAGATGCACCGTGACACAGGCCCTCATCACTAGCCGACTGGACTACGCCAACACCCTCTATGTAGGAATCGCCGCACACCTCCTACAGAGACTTCAGACCAAACAGAACACCGCAGCCAGACTCATCCTCCGCCTTCCCCAAAGAACCCACATCACACCCCACCTCAGGCAACTCCACTGACTCCTCATACAGAAGAGATGCCTATTCAAGCTGCTGACCCACGCACACAAGGCTCACACATCCAAGGACCCACCTACGTTAACCACCGCCTGAACGTCCACCAACCATTGAGAAGACTACACTCCACCTCCCTCTAACTTGCCCATACTCCCCACATCTACCGAAGCAGAAGTGGAGGACGCTCCTTCTCCCACATCACAGCAAAGACCTGGAACAGCCTCCCCATGCAACACCGGACCATCACCTCACTTCCGGAATTCCAAATGGCACTCAAGACCTGGCTTTTCGAATAAGCCTCTGGGACCTGCAAGCACCTGAATACCCTATCAGGTGATTATCCATGCTTTATAAATCCTGATTGATTGATTTTAGGTCTATTCTGCCCATCTGCAGGCAGGCACATGATCCTATGACCTAGTCATTGCTTTTGTGAGTGTGCTGAGAAGGAAGTGAGTGGGTGTGTCAAGGTTAAGCATGGTGGTAGGGTGCTGAATAATGTGTTTTTTGTATGAGTGGAAGGCGGTGCTTTTGATGAGGGTGGTTGTAGGTGAGGTGTGGGTCAAAATGCGTGACAGAGCAGATAATTTTATGGTTTGATTAAGAGAGTGGAAGGGAGATTTGTTTGCAAATTTGCAGATCATGTTAAAGAGCTGTGCAGAGAAGTGGCCCTTGTGTGAAGTGCACTTTGACAAGTCTTACATTTTGAGGCATTTACATATGTCCAGAAATTCTTAGGTGGGGACTGCCCTGCCATCCATTCAGAAGATACAGATTCCACAATATAATAGGCTTGTTTCGATTTGTGTGATAACAGAAAACAGATGCTTTCTTGTAGTGCAGTGCTCATATTTTCTACACCATTTGTTAGTTGTGTCAAATTGTTCAATACTCCTTGAGCATCCAGTGCATTTTTGGTGGAAATGTCAATGTGTATGCCAATGTGCAGCAGGTTGTGCATGAATTACAAGTGGTGATTTGGCAAAATGAATGGCTACTTGAATGTATGATGACTTGAGCATCCTTGCTACCCAGGAGCAGAATCGTGGGGCCAATGTTCTCCTGGTACTAGAAAACCCATTGGATGCCCCGTAGCAAGTTTTGCAGTGATGCCCAGTAAGGATGACCTGTGACGCTTTGCAGAGTCATGTAACCTGCAATTTCTCAATCAGAGAAAGCCTTGGCAAAATATCACATCTCCAGAAGAATAAGGGTTCTGTAAAGGGATGTTTTTTCTATTCCTTTTTAGGGTCAAGCCTGCGTGAGCCATGCACTAGCGCATGCACTCTCACTTGCGAGATACTATCATTTACAAAAAGGGCTTAGAACCCGTCCATTGCTTACCATTTGTTGGCTTGGGTGTCACTCTTTTTTACAGCCTCGTGATTGGTCACTACAGGCAAAGAATCATTTATGTTCCTTTCTGTGGAGTAGGGACCAAGCACTGATTGATTAAACTTAATCACTGTGCCCGTCCACTATTCCTGATGTGATTGAGGAACTATTTTGTTCTTTTTAACTTCTAATTAAGGCAGCAGACTCAAGAGTGTGAACCCATGTATAATGTAGATAATGCCCTTAACCTAGGACTCAGGAAAAGTGAACTTGCTTTTAACTGCATGCCAGCATTATTAGCAAGCCACAGAGCTGAAGCAGCATTTTCAAGGTCACCCCGCATATTATTTTTGAAAATCAGTGTGATTGGCTAAAACATGCCGTGGGGCAAACACAACTTAAAAGTTGTATTTTCTAAAGTTAACTTTGTTTAGTTTTGCCAAGTCTTCTTTTATCACTTTGCAGACTCATGTTATTTTTATTTTGCTCGTGGGTGCTGTTGACAATGATGATCTTGTTCAAAATATTGCAGAGCAACATTGTTTCTTTCTTACTTATAATTTCCGAAATTATGCCCTAACACATAATCATGCAGTCCACCCCAATACACCCCACTCTAATTCACTCAGTCCACCCCAATTCACCCAATCCACCCCACACCAATCCATCCCAATCCAATCTAATCTGCCCACTCCAATCCACTCCACTCAACTTCAATCCACTCCAGTCCAATCCAACCCACTCCAGCCCAATCCACCGCACTCCAATCCAATCTCCCACACCAATCCACACCAATCCAATGCACCCCAATCCAATCCACCCCACTCAATCCAATCCACCTCACTTCAGTCCAATCTACCCACCCCAATCCAATGCACCCCACTCTAATCCAATCCACCCCACCCCACTCCAATCCAGTCCACCCCACTCCAATCCAAACAACCTCACACCAATCTAATCCACCCCACCACACTCCAATCCAATCCACTCGAAACTAATCCAACCCACTCTAATCCAATCCACCCACCCCAATCAAATCCACCCCATCTCATCCACCCCACCCCACTCCAAACCTATCAACACCAATCCAATTTACTCTAATCGACCCACTCCAATCCAATCCACCCCACTCAATCCAAACCACCCAACACCAATCCAATCCACCCCACACAAGTCCATCCCCCCACTCCAATCAATCCATCGCAATCCAATCCAATCCAATCTAATACAATCTGCCCTACTCCAATCCAGCCCACCCCACTCCAAACAACTCCCCCCACTCCTCCAATCCACCCCACTCCAATCCCCCACTCAAATCCAATCCATCCAATTCCAATCCACCCCACCCTGCTCCAATCAATCCACCCCACTCCAATCCACAACAATCCAATCCAAACCACTTCAAATACAGTCCACCCACTCCAATCCACATCAATCCAATCTACCCCACTCCAATCCAATCCACCAACCCCAATCCAACCCACCTCACTCCGATCCAATCCATCCTACTCCAATCCAATCCATCCCACACCAATACAATCCACTCCAATCCAATCCAATCCACCCCACTCCCATCCAATATACCCCACTTCAATCCAATCCACCCCACACCAATCCAATCCACCCCACTCCAATGCAATCAATCCCAATCCACCCCACTCCAATCCAATACACTCCAATCCACCCCACTCCAATCCAATATACCCCACATCAATCCAATCCACCCCACTCCAATCCAATCCACCCCACTCCAGTCCAAGCCACTCCACTCCAATCAACCCCACTCCAATTCAATCCACGGCAATACAATCCAGCCACCCCAAACCCCCTCCCAATTCAATCCACCCCACCCCACTCCAATTCAATCCACCCCACTTAAATCCACCCCAATCCACCCTACTCCACTCCAATCTGCCCTACCCCACTGCAATCCACCCCACCCCACTCCAGTATAATCCACCATACTCCAATCCAATCCAACCCACCCAAATCCAATCCCCCACTCCAATTCAATGCGCCCACTCCACTCCAATCCAGTCCACCCCACCCCACTCCAATCTAATCCACACCACTCCAATTCAATTCAATCCACTCCACTCCAATCCATGCCAATCCACCCCACTCCACTCCAAACCAATCCACCCCATTCTACCCCAATACACTCCAGCCCACTCTACCCCACTCCAGCTGACTCCACCCCACCCCACTCTACGCCTCTCCACTCCACGCCACTCCACTCTATGACACTCTATGCCACTGCACTCTACATCACTGCACTCTATAACACTGTCTGCCATTGACCCACTGAACTCTACTCCCCCTACTCCACTGTACGACACTGTACTCCACTCTGCAACACTTCACGTCACTAACTTTTAGCCATGCTGAACAGCAGCCACGCTGGTTTTTATTAGGCAGATCAGGATAGTTAACATAGTCCTTCGATCAATTACAGTCAATTTATCTTTAGATTTCGCAAATATCCACAAATACTCCTCTTTTCTACTATTCATTCCTTTTATCCTTAATTAAATTAATCACCTTCGTGTTGAAAGGTTTCATGTTGAAATTCCTGCTTCAGAGATGGTTTGTGGCACCTCATGTACCCTTGAGATTTTGTCAGTCTTATTTTAAAAAAATATGATGTTTGTACAAGTTGTTACTGGCTGCTATAATCGAGCATGCACATGTGTATTGTAAGGATATTTAATAAATGGTATTCTGTGATCTCTGTATAAATGGCAGTCTCTGATTTCTTTATAATCAGCAACTTGTGATGCACCCAGTCGCACAGAACTCAACCATTATAAGTTATAGTAGTCGAGTTCTGATGTCACAATGCGTGCTGCCAGAACCAGCAGGTGAGGTGAAAAGCACGTCAGGTCAGGGAGCATAAGTGAGAAAACAGAACATTGCTTTTCTTTCTTCTGCTCTATTTTAATAGCTTACAATGACGAGCAGAGAAAATATGTTTATTTTTGCACTCCTTAGATAGAGAAAAGTTAGAATCTTTCTGCATTTTTCACAACACTCCGAGCTACTGCAGCTTTTTTTCTTTCTTAAACTGGCTAGCATTGAACTGTTTCTAATATCTGTTTGCAACAAATATCTACCAGGTTTGTGAAGTGCTTAATTTTGCACTAGATGTTTTATTTTTATTCTTCTTGTTTGCAAACATGCTTGTTTTTTCATATGAAAGAGCTACGCGCCAAGGTTTTAAGTGGTTTGTGGAAAAGGTGATGGTGCGACCATGTATTAGATGGGATAAAGTACCTCCTGGTGTACATTATAAGGATACTGCAATTCACCTCGGAGTTCCATCACTTTATAAAGGAACTCAGCCTTTGGCCTAGTTCCTCTATATGGTTATGGAACTCCTCTAGGACTTGCAATATCCTTACAATGTATGGCAGGGGGTACTTTATTCCTTAAATAATGTCTCATTTATGACATTACACAATATGAGACTTAGGGCCTGATTACGAGTTTGGTGGTCTTCCAGCGGGCCACCACTCCAGCGCTCTACTCCAAGACCACCAAATTCGTAGTCAGCCCGCCCACGGGATTACAAGTTGTAATCCTGGCTGGCCGTCCTGCAGTGGCAGTGCCTTTCTAAGACTCACAGGAGAGGCTCACAAAGGAACCGCCGCAGGAGCACCGCAGCCCGCATATTACAGCCTCACACTGCTGCACCACTGCCGCTGGATCAGGGATCCCCGGCGGTTGCGGTGGTCCTGTGGCAGTCCCACCGCTGTGGTTGTAATATGGCAGGTGGACTGCCAGTCTGGCTGTCCAGGGACCGCCACCATGGGTTCAGTGGTCCCATGGACTACCGATCTCATATTTAGGCACTTAATTCTTTTCTGTGAAAATTTTGGCAAACACAGTTCTTATCAAATCTCCAAATTGTTAATTTGTTATCAAACTAAATAATTGCTAAAATACAATTATGTTCAAGGAGCATTCTGTTCAACATCACCCGCATGCACTCCACCAACACATATGTTTCAAGCTGATAATACAGCTCTTCCTGAGGTTTCACAGTATGAGTGATTGTTACAGAGCCATAATAATTGCTAAAATACAATTATGTTCAAGGAGCATACTGTTCAATATCACCCGTATCCACCCCACCAACACATATGTTTCAAGCTGTTAATACAGCTCTTCCTGAGGTTTCACAGAGTGAGTGATTGTTACAGAGCAATAATTCATTGTGTCCAGATATACACTTTCGAAAAACCGTAGCACACTACTTGATAAACTACCTCAATTGAGTCTCAGTTAAATCATTAATTAATCAAAATGCCCTCTCTGCTACCCACTTCCGCTGCGTGCTATATCCCTTAGCTCAAAGTGATACTATTAGCTGAATCAGCTCGACTCTACTGCAGGTATTGTCTCATAAGTACCCATAAGTACCTCATTGAATTCATCAGTCTGTGGACCCAGGATACATAGTGTAGACGTCTGAGCTCACCCTCCAAGGATGTCTGGCAGTTGATCCCTCTTCTTGTGCCTGCCTGCCATGCAGACA
Organism: Calotriton arnoldi; assembly: GCA_963921515.1. Lineage (NCBI taxonomy): Eukaryota > Metazoa > Chordata > Amphibia > Caudata > Salamandridae > Calotriton > Calotriton arnoldi. Next base: position 5,967,216 of record CAWUFW010000100.1, on the reverse strand, counting down.
CAATTCCATTTTCTTGTGACATCGGATGTGGTTAGGGTTATATTTATTCTCAACTAAGATGGCCATGTTCCCAGTCTGTGCTGCCAGAGTTTCTCTGTCCAAGATGGTATTCAACCATTCTATTGTAAAGGCATTTTCTGTTTTATTAATATGTAAGGGTGCTTGGAGCTGACGAATGATGTTTCTCAATGAGTTCGATTCCCTTGTTTATTAGGAAGTTCATGACCCGCCTTAGATACTTTTTGTCCCTGATTGTTTGCTCCTCTTTTCTGCAGCTGCTTTTCCCTGGAGCTGTTTTATTTTTCACGCCACAGCGTTTTTGGTGTTATACTGGCATCGAGGGATTTCCCATTATCCTGAGGCGGCGGCTGCCATTTTGAATACTGAGAGCGTTCTTCCCTCTCAGATGAAACAGCCCTTTTCAAACTCTACCGCGCTCTTATAATTAAAGGCATCCTTCTTTAGCAGGTTTTGAAGCCTTTTTTTTCAGCGCTTAGTTTTCTTTCTGCTTGTACGCAGTTGGCACATTTATTTTAGAAAGAACAAACATGTTTACGCCCTTATTTCTCAGAATATTTCATTTTTGAGGAGAAATTTCTTCGTTATAAATTGGAGAGCTTAAATACCCTCATTATGTGGACTTTCTTCTTTATTATCTACACATATTGTGTCTCTATTGGTTGAGGAAGTGGTCCACGCGATTTCCTGATGTTCTCCAGTGTGCTCTACTCTTAGTTGAAGCCTTCTTCTCCTCACAATGTGCCTGATTTTGCTGTTCTGCTTTTGAGGGTTCAACTACGCACTGCTTGCTAAACTCCCTTTTTCTTTTTTATGGGGAGACTAAGGAACCTCAAACTCTCTATTTCCACCAAACATACCGCGCACTCGAACTCAGACTCTACTCACAGCGAAATGGAGGACATGTCTCCCCAGAAGCTGGACCATGCACCAGGCGCCATCCCAAAAACGCAGCTTCCAAGTAAAATATCTGTGACTTCCACCAAGCGACTGAAAAAAGATCCCACGTCTCCAGTGAATTTTTCTTCAGCCTCCGTGGACATAATTCTTGAGGAAATTCGTGCTTTGAAACCCTTCATGGAGGAAACCAATAAAACTTTGCAACATCTGGATGACAAGTGATCTTCACTAGGATCGCGTGTTCTCGCTGTGGAACAAAGAACAGATTCTCTTCAATCCTCATGCTCATGCATCTCATTTCTAGAGTCTGAAATATCTCTCCTCAAAAATCACACTGAGGATTTGGATAATAGAAATCGCAGGTATAACCTCCGAATTTATGGTCTTTCCGAAAATATTGAGGGTTCCAATCCAATCGTCTTTTTTCAGACATTTTTGTCTAAGCTCCTGGACATATCTACTACTTCTCCACTTAATATTCAAAGGGCTCACAGACTTGGTCCCAAGATATCTGCAAAACCACGTGGAGTCATCATGTTTTTTCTGCAATATACTGACCTCCTGCAAGTCCTGTCTGCTGTCAAATCCCAAAAACTAATTTTTTGGGAAGGTCATTGACTATTTTTCTCTCAGGATGTGGCTAAAGTTACCGCAGATCGTTGGAAAAAATTCCTTGATCTCCGTCCTCAATTACGATCTATTAATGCAAGATTTGGACTAATCCACCCCTGCCTTTTCAAGGTCACCTATAAGGAAAAGACTACCACGTTTGAGGAACCAGCTGCTTTGCAGGAATTTCTTCGTCAGCATGGAGCTGATGTCATGGATACTTCAAAATCTACTTGATTTATTATTTTGCGTCGCCTTGTTTGGCTGTTTTCTTATCTATGTAATCTCCTGACTGTTGTTTCGCTTGTATTTTTGTAATGTTTTAGTATTAAGTCGTTTTTATCTATTCTCTCTCTTATCCCTCTTTTCTAGGTAACAGCTTATTCATAATAATTTTTTCCTCCTTATATAGGTGTATTTTTCCCGCTGTCCGTTTCCCATTTGGTCTCCCATATATGTTGACATCCTTACCCGTGGTTCCCCTGAGGTCCGGTGGAGTTCCAGTGCTGTTGTCGTCGTCTTCTGGTGTTGCCCCCCCCCCCATTATGTCTTGTGCTTGTAGGTATGTTCTTCAGTCGTCATTTGTATAACTTGTACTGTCTTTTTGTTCTCTGTCTTATTTTTCTTTCATTGGTGTTCTTTTCTATAGTCTCTTCTCATTATTTTCTTTTTTATTTTATCTTCTTTACTCCTTCCTTCCTTATGTTTTCTTTCAAAAAACAATTGTTTTATTTCTTTTACTCTTCTTCCTCATATCTCTCTTATTCTAACTTTACTCTCGCTCTTGTAAGTATATTGTTTGTTCATGCTTTCATCATTAAGTTACATTTCAGGTTACTACCTGGAATATTAAAGGACTTAGTAACCCTATTAAAAGGCAACGGGTGCTATCTCATATAGCAAAATTAAAAACTGATATTGCTTTACTTCAAGAATCTCATATTTCTGAAGATGAAGCTTCCAAGCTGAAGAGATGTTGGGTGGGTCATGTGTTTAATTCTCCAGCTTTAGGTAAGAAAAATTGGGTTTTGATATTATGTCATAAAAAATTACATGTCTCTCTTGTTCAACAGGAATCTGATACTGAAGGTCGTTGGGTTATTGTTAAGCTTCTCATAGATATGATTCCTTTAGTTATTTTTAATGTATATGGCCCTACTTCAGTCGATAAAGTTTTCTGGACTAATGTTTCTGACAAATTGCTTTTATATGATGATGATTATATTATATTTGGTGGGGACTGTAATCAAATCCACGATCCCATATTGGACAGACATTCAAGAGTTAAATTTGTTCCCTCTAAAATGCATTTACAATTTACATCCACAATACGTCGCAAATCGTTGGTTGATATTTGGCGACTTTGCCAGCCAGACCTTCGAGAATATAGTTTTTATTCAGCCTCACATCACTCACAATCCCGTATTGATTACCTTTTCTTAAGTAAGTCTTTGGCCCAACATGCCATTCAATCTGAAATTGGTTCAATTTTAATTTCAGATCACGCTCCGGTACATGTAGATATAGACCTTATCCCTTTTCCTTTTTCTCCTCACCCAGGGAGATGGCACTTTAATAACTCCCTACTTCTAGATCCTAATTTCTGCCAACAATTTAATTCCTTTGCCTCAGAATTTTTTATTATTAACTCAACCCCAGAATCTCCGTTTCTTATGATATGGGATTCCTTTAAAGCAGCTGCCAGGGGTTTTATTATAAATTTTGTATCACAAAAGAAAAAATCCCTAGAGTCCCAATCCACTCAATTACTTAATAAAATTAAACAGTTAGAGTATACTTATTATCAATCTAATAATGAGTCTGCCTTGAAAAATCTTATTGATGCTAAACTTACTTTTAATAGATTATCTACAGAAGCTGCCTCCAATTACTTATTGAAAAGTAGTTCTCGCTATTATGGGGGTCAAAACAAAATGGAAAAATTGCTGGCTAACTACTTAAAAGTAAGAAAGGAAAGAACTAGAATAGAATCTTTACAGGGCCCTACTAGTACTCCTATTTTGAAAGATAATGATATTTTAAATGAATTTGTTTCATTCTATAAGGATTTATATACGCCTGAAATCCGCCCAGAACAGTCTGATCTTTCTACTTATTTTCAATCTATTGCTTCTCCTCCTTCTCAACACATTGACTTTGATCCCTTGGGAATAGATATTTCTTTAGCGGAAATTTCCCATGCAGTCTCGGTGATGCGTCGCGGCAAAGCGCCCGGACCAGACGGCTTTACTATTGAGTTTTATGATCATTTTGCAAAACTCCTTTTACCTAATCTTTTACTTTTATTTAAATCCTTCTCTGATAATGGATCTTCTCAAGGCACGTTTCAGGAGGCCTTGATCTGTTTAATCCCAAAGGAAGACAAAGATCACTCCCTTTGTAAGAATTATCAACCCATTTCTCTAGTTAATACTGACTACAAGATTTTCGCAAAGATTTTGGCCCTCCATATTGATCCCGTTTTACCTCATCTGATTGACCCTGAACAATCCGGCTTCGTTAAAGGGAGACTAGCCTCTGACAATTCTCGGGTCTTCTTCAAAATCTTAAGCAAAGCCTCTTCCTTAGATTACACTATTGCCGCTATTGCCTTAGATGCAGAAAAGGCCTTCGATAGGATTGGCTGGGATTTTATGTTTCATGCATTAAAATGGGCTGGCTTTCCTCCTAAGTTGATTGCTTTAATTTCTTTACTATACTCAAGTCCCAAAGCTTCAATATTTGTCAACGGTAAAACTTCTGATTACTTCCCTTTGCTTAGAGGAGTGTGACAAGGGTGTCCCTTATCACCGTTGATATTTGTCATAGCATTAGAACCTTTTTTAACTATGATTAGGCAAGATGACCACATTTCAGGATTTCAATTTGGTACACAACAGGTCAAAATGTCAGTATACGCCGACGACATTCTTTTGTACTGTTTTAACCCTACAACCTCACTTCCCCCTTTTCTTCAACAAGTAGCCTACGTTTCTCAGCTCTCTGGCTACCGTCTTAACACCGACAAATGTGAAGTCTTACCTTTAAATGTTTTATGTCAAAAACAGCTCTTTGTCCATTCCAGTTTTTCATGGCAGTCATCTAAAATAAAATATTTGGGCTTGTGGTTCGCCCTGTTAATCCCTGAAACACTAAAGTTAAACTTTGATTACATCACCAAAAAACTGAATGACGCTATTACACGTTGGCACCCCTTTTCCCTCCTGGTGGAGTCGATTGGACTCGATTAAAATGATGCTCTCTCTTCTTATATTATATATTATCTCCATAATTCCAATACATATTCCTGGGTATTACTTTAAGAAAATTGATTCTATCTTAACAAAATTTTTATGCAAAGGCAAGCCCCCTCGTATAGCTTTATCTTCTTTAAAAAAGGATAGACCTAATGGGGGTCTTAGGTTTCCTGATTTTAAAACTTGTCACTCCGCTTTCTCCCTAAAACAAGCTGCTCGTTGGCTCTCTATGGAGCTCCCTACATATCCTCCATTGTGGCTAGAAATAGAGAAATTTTTTATTGTCCCTTTCGATTTTCAGGAAGTCCTCGCTTTTACTACTAATATTTCATCTTTACATTCTCCCGTCATTTCCCACTCTCGAAACCTTTGGTTCCTCTCTTATCATCGTCATATCCCTCAATTAACTCCTATCAACAACAACCCATTTGGCATAATAAATCATTACGAATTCATAACCGCTCTATATACTGGCGCACTAAAGGCTTACATTGGATATCTCAGCTTCTACTTGATGATCAACCCCTTTCTTTTTCTGATCTCCACACGAAATTTTCTTTACCAGCATCCTCTAGATTGCAATATAATATTCTCTGTTCCTCCCTCAATCAGTATCTCCTAACTTTACCAAGATCTCCTAACTTTCCGGTAAATTACAAGAACCTATCTTCAATATTGGACACTTCCCCCTCTGCGTCCACTATATACAAATCTTTACAACTGCCTCCAGACAGACTCAAATCTAAGATTGAATTGGCTTGGGAAAAGGATTTATCACAAAGTTGGCCAATCACTACATGGGACAAATTATGGTCTAAGCTTCACAAAACATCTCGAGCTGCGAATACCACACAAACCCTTTACTTCATTTATAAACGGTGCTATTTTCTCCAGTGACTCTAGCATCTTTTTCCTCAGATGTGTCCTCTACTTGTTGATCCTGCCCTTGTCCTTCTGCTGACTTAAAACACATGTTGTTTGAGTGTCCCCCTATCCACCCGTTTTGGCAGTTGGTATGGTCCCAAATTAAGATAATTTTCAATGTTCAGATCCCTTTTTCTTTAACAAATATATTCCTGGGCACTCTATCACCCCAATGGCCCCAGTCACCACTGAGTTTTAAACTTTTGGATTTATTGTTAGCTATTGCTTTTCATTTAACCCCTTTACCGCGGCGAACATTCCACCGCGGTGCGGCGGTTTAAAGGAGTGGGCGGGGCCGCGTCGGCCAACGGACGTGCGCAGCACTACCGAGGTAGTGCTCGCGACGGCCGTTGGCCGACGAACGCAGCGAAGGGGTTAATAACCTCAAATTGGAAGCAGGCTGATAAAGTCACTTTCAGATCCTGGTGGAACGCTGTCTGTTTTCATCATCGACTAGACACTAATTATGTTTCCCCTATATCTCTAGCAATTAAAAGAGATTTTTTATGGCTTCCATTAACAACATATTTATCTTTGTCTGCCTCTTCTAATGTTAAAACTACGAATGTTTCAGATGATGTACGGAAACCACCTTAATTTCTCCCTTTGCCTCTCTACTCCTAGTTGATTAGAAGGTTTTTACACCCCTATGTTTATAACACGTTATTCAATCTTAGTTATTGTATGCTTACAATGTTAAAGTATTTATTTCTTATGTCTTTTGCTCTTAATTGTTATACATTAATTGCATAGTGCTCCCCTTCCCTTGCCCTTTCCCCTTATTGTTTATACTGTGTATATTTTCTTTTTGTATACAGCATGATAGTTCTATCCTTATATATTCTTGCTTCCTTACAATTTTGTTTATGTTAAATAGGATTTGTTCTATTCATTTTATTGCTGTTCTTTTTCTTGTTATTCTTTAATAAACTCAAAAAATATATATATTACCAGGCGGTAGGTATTTAATGCATCTGATAATTATCAGATGCGTTAAATACCTCAAATGTCGTGAAATTTCGGCAGGTGAAATCGGTCGAAATATAATGGGGGAAAATCATATGGTATTTAAACACCAAAATCCACGTTATTCCCCACAAACTCGTACGTGGTGTTATTTATCACACCCAATAAATAACGTACCCTGTGGTATCGTTATTTATCAGGTGCGATAAATAGCACCTAAACTCGTAATCAAGCCCTCTGCCAAGGATGTTTTTTCCTGCCATTTGTGGCTTTTTCCTTCCTACTTGAACCCTCTTAAGCAGACACGTGACAAATTTCACCACTGCTACTAGGAGGAGTCACTCTTTCATTGGGTAATTGCAACCAATCCTTGACAAATTGGTATAAAAGTGTTTATTTAGTTCTTGGAGACATGGTGCCTTACTATGTTATGAGTACTTCCTCAGCTAAGCATGCTCTTTTGAGGCTGCTGCTGGTTGAGAACTAACTTGGGGTCGGGAGGTCTTGTCTGTTATTCCAGAATAAGCATGTGTACTTGGAGCACTTGGGGACAACGCAATGTCACTTTCAGGAAAATTACATAATAGTATTGATCTTGAGACTAAGTACTATATAAAAGTGCAGCTGACTTTACTGCTGCCTGTGTCCCAGAAACTAGTGTCAACCTAGCCAAAGTACATCATGTGTAAAAACATGGCTTTTTGTTTGCTGCATGACCAACAGAGGTAAGACTGTTTTAAGTTTTTCTGTGCAGGAGTCTGGGGTTCACAACATAAACCTTTACAGGTATCTTACAATAATTCCAGAACAGTAAAAGATGCAATAATTCAGTAGGCTACAGCACTTTGTTTCTGGTGCCAGAAATTAGCTCAAGTGCTTACTCCAAATACAGGGACACATTAAGCACTGGCTCCATCTTCTAGTCAAGCAAGAACAAACACAGAGAATCCAATAGGTGTGGCTTCAATGTGTAATACTACAAACTATTATCGAGAGTATTTATCATTATGGTACTTTTGACATTACATTGCTTTAGGTAGAAGATTTAAGAAAGTAAAGTGTATCATTATGGCATACTGCTAAAAAAGGGTGATAAGTAAAAGAAACTAGATGTAGAAAAAGGCCCATTTTTGCGTGGTCAGACCCATTTTTTCTAGAATTGTCTGCTAGTTTTTAGATACTGCAAACTGGGACCCTGCTGTCCAGTGCCCAGTCTATGTGCTCTGATCCCTAAAAATATGTCAAATTGACTCTGCTCCTAATTGGCATATTTAACTTATCTATAATTCCCTAGAGTATGGGACAAAGAGTACCCAGGGCCTGTAAGTTAAATGACACTAGTGGATGGCAGCACATATTGAGCCACCACTAAATTGACAATGCAATGCATGTCTCCAGGCCTGCCATTGCAGTCTGGATACGCAGTTTTAAAACTGCCAATTCTACCTGGCGAAATAAACCTTTCACCAGGCATAAACCTTCCTTTTTGATATGTATAAGTCACCCCTAAGGTAGACCCTAAATGGCCATAGGACAGGGGGCATTGTATTTAACAGGTAGGGCATATATATTCTATGTTTTACATGTCCTGGTGGTAAAAAACCTCCAAATTCGTTTTTCACTGTTGCAAGGCTTTCACTACCATAGTAAAGTGTTGGCTTACATTATAACACCTTATTATGCTTGGATTTGGTTTGGGAGTAGCAAGAAAAAGGATTCAAGTGCTCATTTTAATTGCAATTTAAAGTCCAACCTAATGGTCAAGTCGGATTTTATATTTCTATTTTGAAAATAAATGAAACTTTTAGACATTTGTAATTTCTCTGCCTGAGCCAAATGTACCTTTCTGCCAGTGTTCACTGTCACTCTGGAGCTGAATGGCTCTTTGATTAGGTGTGAACTGGCTCCCAAAGCTGAGACAAAGGGAGAGGGGTTGGCCTTCCCTTGACAGGATGGACATCTGGGTGCTAGGAACTTAATTAACTTCAAAGGATGCCTACTCTGTCACAGGAAGATGTAGCTCACACCTGGTCGTGCTCCGTCTATTGTCCTGTTAGATAGCCAGGAACCAATTCCATTTGCAGAAGAGTTGCTTCACACTGGTTTTTAGTGACCACTAGGGGTGGTTTGCCCATTATCATAGACACACCTCTTTGTGGGCACAGATGGCTCTGCCAAGGGGAAGAACGGTTCTGCCAACTTATGTTTAGGTCAAGAGGTTGTGTTGTAGGATAGTTTACAGTAAATCACACAGGAAGTTCTGCAAAAGTGGGTAGGGTCACCCCTGGGAACTTTTACTTCATTAGTTAGGGAGTGGGCAGGCATTTTCCTCATTCACAGGATAGCACTGGACATATATGTGGCAACCGCAGTACCCTCATCAAAACACTGCTGGACCTGTGGAAGACTGAAGTAGAACTGCACCTGCTAGTGTGAGCTATGAAGAGAACCCTAAGGGTTGGAACTGCTCCCACTTGTACCCAGGACCAAGAGGTGGACTCCAAGGATGAATTGGCTGACCTCCTGTTAAGCTACAGAGATACAAAAGCTGCCAGAACCCCACATTCCTGAGAGAGTTAAGGTGACTAGTTGCACCTGGGCCTTGCCTGGTCCCTGTTGCTGGCTTCTACTGAAGTGAGTACTGACAATGAAAATGCTGTTCCTTGGGTCTTGGCACCCTTGCCAGGTGTCTAAGTGTACTCCTCCTGCCTAACCTAAAACCAAGGACTTAGAAACGTTTTCAAGGATTTTTGCCTGAAGAACTGACAGAAGTAAATCCATTTCAATGGAACGTCGAGGAAAAGGTATCCAGCCTTCTGGTGCTCTGTTCGGCTACAGTTTGCACCCTTTTATCCACTGGAGGATCCGAGCTCCGTGAAGGTAGAAATCTTCACCGGGCAAAGGTTCCAAAAGTATCTGGCTGGTGAAGGACCTTCCGTGGGCATGAATTTTTTATTTCTCCAGTTTAGAGCTTTCCCGTCAAAAGGTAATTGCTGCACTGAGACTTTCTCAAATGGCTATCCGGGCTTGTGGAACCCATCTGTGCCACAGATTTTTGACTTCGATTCCAGACATTAAGGGGCTGATTTATGTATCCGGGAGCAGCCCGTTTCTCCACCACGGCGATAGAGTAAATTACTCTGTTGTTCTGATGGTGATGCCACCCACAAAATGTAGAAATGACCGCAAAGCTGGCGGTAATTTCTAAAGCATTGGTAAGAACCTCCAGCATGGCTGTTCCTGTCAATGCTTTTTGCAGTTTGGTGCAGGGCTCCGTCAACATGACAGAGTCTTGCACTAAATTGTTAAAGTGGGATTTTCTTTTTGAAAATATAAAAGATAATGCCCCCCTCGCCCAGTGCGAGGGGGGCATTTTGTGTTTTTTACTGTTCCTTACCGCTAGGGTTTTCCTGTCGGTGACAGACAGTAAAATAACGGCTATATGCCTGCGTATCCTAATTGGGCAGACGGACATATAGCAAATTCTCCGATGGCCCAATGGAGCAAGGGCCATCAGAGAAGTTTGGCTATGGTAGTGATGGAACAGTTCTCACCGTAGGCAAACCTATGATCTGCCCGCATTTAAAAAGGGCGTGCAGACCACTCTGCTAGCGTGGAGAGAAATTTGTTTCCGTTTCGAAGGAGTTCCCTCTCTGCCAACATCTAAATCAGACCCTAATTCAGAAGGTAAAACTTCTGAACGGGATGATCCTGGTCTTTGTACCTGCCCTGCACTCCATCGTGGCCAGTCTTAACTCCTACCCTTGTCATGTCATGTGCAACCAGATGACTACAGTTGGTGCTAAACGCTTTTGGCGCTATTTTTATCTCAAACTTAAAAAATTAATTTCTTTGGTTATTGGAATTTTGTCGTTTTGGTGTAATTTTGTTCCTTAAACTATTCTCTAGTTTTATAAATTGAAGTGGGATTTTATTGTGTTGTGCTTTTGACTTTTTAACTGTTTTGGTACTTCTAAATGCTTTGCACCAGTGGTCCTTAACCTATGGTGTGGGGACTCCTGGCGGTCCTCGAAGCCTATTCAGGGGGCCCACGAATGCCTAGAAAGATTAATAACTGAGAGATTAGTAAAATGGATGTAAATAATTAAGCAAAATGTTAAACTGAAAATTTAAAAACATTCTGTTACTATAAAGGAATTGGAAATTGGAGGCTGAAAATTAAGTTGGTATCCTCACATTGATTAATGGGAACGTGCAAGTGCATCAAACAGAATATAGTGTGGAAGATGAGTTGCCTCAGTTGAATTTAGAAAAGCCCCAGATTTCCTATTAAAAATAAAAATGTTGATTCTTTTTTTTATATTTGTTTGTGAATTGAATAAAATATTTCACCATTTGTTTGATAAATGCTTGCCTCTATTTTTTATGCATTATTTTGAAGTTCGAATCATCGGAAATGCTTAGGGCAGGGTCAACAGCTACCAGTAATCAATCAATCAATCAAGTTTCTTGTAAAGCGTGACTACTCACCCGTTAGGGTCTCAAGGCGCTGAGTGGGGGGGCGGTTGCGGTTCAGTTGAAGTGCCAGGTCTTGAGGTCCTTCCTGAATTGCGGCAGTGATGGTGATTGCCTGAGGTGCAGAGGCAAGGAGTTCCAGGTCTTCGCAGCGAGGTAGGAGAAGGATCTTCCTCCAACTGTGGTCTTGCGGATCCATGGAATGGTGGCCAGCGCCAGTTGGGTGGAGCGGGGATGTCTGGTGGGAGTGTAGAAGGAGAGGCGGTGGTTGAGGTATGCAGGTCTGGCGTTGTGGAGGGCTTTGTAGGCATGCATGAGGAGCTTGAAGGTAATTCTTTTGTTGATAGGAAGCAAGTGAAGGTCTCTCAGGTGGCCGGTAATGCGGCTGTGGCGTGAGATGTACAGTATGAGTCAGGCAAAGGCGTTCTGGATGTTCTGCAGTTTCTTTAGGAGTTTCTGGGTGGTGCCGGCGTAGAGTGCGTTTTCGTAGTCGGATCTGCTGCTGACGAGCGCATGGGTGACTGTTTTCCTGGACTTGGTGGGGATCCACTAGAAGATCTTACAAAGCAGGCAGAGCGTGTGGAAGACAGCATTGATTTGGTAGTTCACTGAGAGCAAGGAGTCCAGGATGATGCAGAGGTTTTGTGCGTGGTCCGTGGATGTGGGGGGGGGGTTCCGAGCACTGCGGGCCACCACGAGTCGTCCCAGGTGGAGGGGGTGGAGCCCAAGATGAGGACTTTGATCTTGTCTGAGTTGAGCTTGAGGCAGCTGTCCTTCATCCAGGTGGCGATTGCCTTCGTCCCATTGTGGAAGTTGTTCTTGGCGGCTGTGCGTTCGTCTGTGAGGGAGAGAATCAGCTGGGTGTCGTCGGCGTTGGAGACGATGTTGAGTCTGTGGCTTCTGACGATGGCTGCAAGCGGGTCCATGTACATGTTGAAGAGGGTGGGGCTCAGGGAGGATCCCTGAGGCACTCCGCAGCTTATCTATGTGGGTTTAGAGTTGAATGGTGGAAGTCTGACTCTCTGTGTTCGGCCGGTGAGGAAGGAGCGGATCCATTCTAGGGCTTTGTTGAGGATGCCGGGGTCGTGGAGTCTTGTACAAAGGGTTTGGTGGAAGATGGTGTCGAAGGCGGCTGAGGGGTCCCGGAAGATGAGGGCAGCAGTCTTGCCTCGGTCGAAGAGTGTGCGGATGTTGTCTGTAGCAGCGAGGACAGCGGAATTGGTGCTGTGGTTGCTTCTGAAGCCCGATTGGGAGAGGTCCAGGATGTGGTTCATTTTGATGAACTCAGAGAGTTGGGCGTTGATGGCTTTCTCAATGACTTTGGCTGGGAAGTGGAGCAGAGAGATGGGTCTGCATGAGGTCCGTTGGGTGGCAGAAGATTCGAGGGGGCTCCAGAATGGATGCTCTTTATGATCCTGAGAGTCTTGTCAGAGGTGAGGGTGGTCCAGTTGGGCAAGGTCTCCTGGGGTCTGGAGCCATTGGGTGCGGTGGTTGTGGGTGTGGTGGGTGGGTCTTGGGTTGCGAAGTTGTCGTAGATCTCCTTGATCTTGTGGTGGAAGAAGGGGGCGAGGTTGTCACAGAGGTCTTGTGAGGGGGGAATGTCTGCTGTCTCTATGCTGGGTTTGGCGAATTCTTTGACCATGGTGAAAAGTTCTTTGCTGTTGTGTGCATTGGCGTTGATGCGTTCCTGTATGGCTGCTTTTTTTGTTTATTGTTCTGATGACTCATTGGGATCCTACGGATTCCAATAAGGATTCAGTGAGGTCCTGGGGTTTCCGTAATGATCAAATAGGAGTCCACATAAGTTAAAAGGTTAAGAACCACTGCTTTACATATTTTCCTAAGTCAAGTCTGTCTGCTCTGTGCCATAGCAACAGTTGTGTTAGGGATGGGTCATTCCAACACATGCAATGAAGGAGGGGTGATTGTAGTAGAGACCTCAGCATTGTTAGCCACAATGGTCGTACCAATGACGTTACGGGTGAAAGTAATAAAGGACCAAGGGGCCCAGACCTCATGGTCATAAACACAAGTAAGTTGTGTGTTAGTTATTCAGTGTACTGTGCCTGCTGTTACCGGCCCTTACCGAGACAGCCAACAATTGGTGACAATGGCAGTGTTCGGCCCTCTTATGCCTCCTGTGTGCGGTGGTTTCGCCCTCTTTTACCGCCTGCATGCATCTCACAATGACGGGCTGCTCTGGTGTGGGCTGCCTATCTTTGCGAGCGTTGGCAGTCGGGGAGCATCTCCAGTTGCTCCCGGCTGCTTCACCCGTAGTGTTGGAGCTGCTGCTGTTTGCCACGGAGTTAGGCCACCTCACACATACATGCCTCTCGGATGGGGTGTGTTTCCTGCTGCTCCCAGGTGCTAATCATGAGGCAATGAGAATGTCCAAAGTGTACTGTGCCCCTGAGGGATGCCATTTTTTTCTATGTCTCTTTCCAGCCACATTGTGTGCTGCAAGCGTGGTGTTTCCTGGCCTGCTGGTGACAATGTGAGGGTGGTGCTCGGCTGCTCCCCGCACGGCACGTTCATCTGGTTCCGCTGGTCCTTTGATACTCGTGCATGAGGTTGCATGCAGCGCTTGTGTCATGACTACGCAGGACAATGCTCTGTCCTCTGGCCCAGAGTGGTGCACAGTGACTCGTGCTGTCGTTCAGAGGTCTGCTGAAGTAACTAACACCCTCCAGCTGGTGAGCAGTCCTCTGTGATTTTTCCACGTGGTTTGTGCGGCTGGTGAGTCCTGCACTGCTCTCTCTTATGCTCCTGTTGGCCTGATAGACAACTAAGATGGCCTCAGTACCCGCCCTTGAGTTGTTTGTGGTTGATGGCCCTCCGTCTGCTCAGGCGGCGAGATGAAAGGGCTGGCTTGAGTGGCTGGAAACGTATTTTGCGGCTGTGGCATTGGAGAATGACAGGCGGCGTCCCACGCTTCTACATTCGGGGGGTGCCGCCATTTACAAACTGGGAAAATCTGTCTTGGAAGCTGGCCCACCTTTCACATATGCTACATTGAAACAGGCACTGATTGTGCACTTCGAGCCATTGGCAAATCCTACCTATGAACGTTTTTTGCTGCGCCAAGCCTGGCAGCTGCCTAAGGAATCGGTAGACACTTTTTACGCTTGCCTAAAACACTTAGCCAGTACATGCATGCTGCTGGATGCCAATGATGAGATTTGGGCACAATTCGTTCAGGGTTGCCTCTTTGTTAAGCTGAGGAAGAACATCCTCCAGGTCCCAGAAATGCATATGGTTGATATGCTAACGATGGGAGGTTTCAAAGAACTCTCTAAAGTGCACGCTGCGCACATGGAAGTGGCTCTAAAGTGTGCGTTCCTCGAGAAAGAAATTGCTTTTCTTGGGTACTGATTCTCTGCGAATGAGGTCATTCCTGATTCAGCGAAGGTCCAGGACATTCAATCAGCACTGGCGCCTACCAGTGTTACAGGCATACGCAGATTCCTGGGAATGGTCACTTATTCTGGCTGGTTCATTCAAAATCTGACCACTCTCACTGTCCCACTACGAGAACCTGCAAAAGCTAATGCAGTGTGGGGCTGGGGGCCTGCCCAAGAAGAGACTTTCAGGTGACCAAGCAAGCTCTGTCCGCAAACACTACCTTAGCTTACTTTGATACCTGCTTGAGTCTGAACTTTCAGTGGATGCAAGCCCCACTGGCCTTGGGGCCTTCCTATCACAGAAGTATGGTAACAGCGACTGGGCTCCATGTCGTATTCCAGTCGGGCTTTGACAGAAACTGTGCAGTGGTACTCTCATATTGAGAAAGAAGGCATTGCTGTACACTGGGGGTGCCACCATTTTCATATCTACCTCTACGGCCAACCATTCGTAGTCCATACTGACCACAAACCACTGGCTTCCCTGTTCACTGGTTCGTCTTCGAAACATCCACCGAGGATAGAGAAATGGATCCTCCAGTTGCAGGAGTACCATTTCTCGGTGGTGTACTGACCTGGGCCTCAACATCAAGCAGATTATCTCTCTAAACATGCAAAAGACCAGCCACAGCTGGTGAGGAGTCGGACGTCGAAGAATATGTGCGACTGGTGGTGATATGGTCTAGGCCACTGCCTATGTCCCTGGCAGAGATCATCATGGCCACTGCGTTGGATGAGTGTCCCCAGTTGGCAATCTCATCAGTGACATCCGTGATCTGGCACACCCTTACTCAAAAGGCATCCTATCATACTGACGAAGCATGGCAGACTTTGGCATTGCTGCATAATGCCTGTTTTGAACTTGCTGTCTCTTTGTAAGGGTGTTTGATGAGAGGTCCCTGTTTGGTTTTTCCGAGAACACTCCAACAACAGGTGGTCAGCCTCGCCCACACTGCCCACCAAGGAGTAGTCAAAACTAAGTCCAGGCTGAGGTGCAAAGTATGGTTCCCTGGTTTGGATGACCGGGTGGAACGGTCAGTGAGCCAATGCCTGCTGTGTCAAGCTGCTGGTCCTGCGGATTCCTCTGCACCTCTCATTACAGAGTCCATTCCTCCATTTCCCTGGCACAGAGCCAGCGTTAACTTCGGGAGCTTACCAAATGGCCAGCACATTCTAGTGATAATAGATGCTTTCTCGAATTACCCTAAAGTCGAGATCTTTGAGTCGGTGACAGCTGGCCAGACGATACCATGACTGGAGAAGGTCATGGCCGCTCATGGTCTGCTGAGTGAGCTCCAGACTGATAATGGGCCCCCTTTTTCCAGTCAGGAGTTTACTGACTATATGACATCCTGAGGTGTTCATCATTGGAAGATCACTCTTCATTGGCCGCAGGCAAACGGTGAAGAGGAATGCTTCATGCGAACTTTGAACAAAGTCCTAAGAATTGCCCTAGCCAATGGTCAAAACATGGAGTGTGCTCTGTACGCTTTCCTTAGAGAGTATCGCCTCACTCTGCATGCCACAACCAAGGTGAGCCCCAGCACTCTATGTATGAATAGAATGGTGGGTGTCACTATCCCTCATGTGGTAGAACCATCGTCACTTCGAGATGAAGTGGCAGAAGCATTACGTCAATGCCATGTACAAAATGACCAAATGTCTAGGAAAAGACGAGCCTGACAGAGACATCTCTGGGTTGGCAATTTGGTGCTTGCCAAGAATCGACATCCTGGGGGTACGTTTTTGTTGCCTTTTGATATTGACCCCTGAAGTGTGAGCACTGTGAAAGGGACCATGAACACTGCAAGGAAAGGTGGTGAGACGATCAGCAGGAATGTATCCTTCTTTAAGCTGTACAGGAAACCATCCCTCCGGCCCGACAATCACCAACGTGTGCCTCCAGCGAAGGACTGGGGGAACAATGATGATGCCCCAAGGCATCTAAGAGGCCACACTCCTATCCCAACAATGGCACAACATATGGAAGACGATGGTTGTCAGCAGTCTACGGATTCTTAATCTCATGTGACAACCGAACTAAGGAAGTTTCCAGGTTTGGCCTGGTTAATGAGGTCCCTCTGGACCGGGAAGACCCAGGGGAATCTGAGGCTGGTTCACATTGGCAAGTGATGGAGAGATATCATCTCAGACCACATCCAGTAGTGTCCATCCAATTGAAAGATTTTGTCCTAAACTGATGGAAATTTACAACAGATGACTGTTCATTTCATTCTGGTTTGCAGTTATGATTGTCCTTCACACTTTGACACCCATGTATGAAGGTGTTTGTGGTGTGTAGAAATACGAGTTTTTCATTTCTTTTTGTTTAGTTTTATGTTTTGTTGTCTGGGTAAAGGAGGAATGTTGTGTTGGGGCACGATGAGGGAGGGGTGATTGTAGTAGAGACCCCAGCATTGTTAGCCACAATGGTTGTACCCATGACATAACGGGGGAAAGTAATAAAGGACCAAAGGGCCCGAACCTCGTGGTCATAAACAAAAGTAAGCTGTGTTGTGTCCGTTATTCAGTGTGTTGTGCCTGGCGTTACTGGCCCTTACCGAGACACCCAACAGCCACCAGGGGTTAAGCTTAGGTTTAAATTTCTGAAGCCTTTAGTGGGCCTAACACAGAGAGTTTCATTATTACTTGTGGTGGACTACCATCCACCCAAACTAATAATCCACTTTCTAACACTGAAGTATTAGGTTAGCAAAGTGAATAGACAGGCCCTGGTCTGGTAGCTGCATGAAAGTAGTATTGCGAGATTATGAGTAAGCAAGAAAATGTGTTGTTTTACATCACCCAATAGGCTACCCGGATTCTATGTGAGTAATTTGCTGTTTCATGTCTTAAGTCTAATTTCAGGATTCTGGAACTCTACCTATAGACAAGTATTCCTGTAGAGACCATTTGTTTGTAAGCACAAGGAAACCATGTGTTGAACGGTGCAGTGAGGAATGAAGATGCCAGTCAAGCTGGAATTCTTGGAGAAGTTCTCACAAGTGTGAGGGTAAACATAAAAGATTGAGGAAAAGTACCACAAATCATGGCTGCATGTTTAAACATGAATCAAGTCTGTGCTTTATAATAGTATACTTAGAGAATTATGTAAACACTGCACATGAGCAGTAAAGAGATGCCACCAATGGCATGCTTTCTCTCTGTGCCTGTAACTAAGGGGAAAGGCTTTAATGCACAGTGTCATGCCCATGTCTACTAGAGAAATGCAGATTTACTAAGTGTAGAGCTGCATTATGTTATCTCCAAATGTTGAATGACGGGGAGGTTTGTATCAGGGTGAGAGCATTTTTAAAATCAGTTGTACGTGGCCATAATTCTTTGCTTTTTTAAATAGTTTTTAAATGTTTTAATTACAATTGTCTTTTTTTACAGCACTTTTATGAATGTCTATGATATTCGAATAAAATTATTTTGACTATTGACATTTATTTGGAAAAACAATATCTGGAGAGACAGCTAAAGCTGTTACAAAGGCAAGGGCTAAAAATCAAGAAAATAATGCAACCCTCTTTATGGGTCCATGGGGGCTTACGGAAGGGGAACTTGAGTTAGACTATCTAGCATCATGGAAGAGTTAGTCTTTGAGGGCCTTAGTATAGCTATCCATCTTGTATTTCTTGTTGTTGAGATCAGAAAAAGGTTGCATGATGCATGCCTGTACACTGCTTAACAAAAAGCAGTCTTTCCTCGGCTGTAGGAAAATCCTCACTCAGCAGAAATGATCGCTTTGATTCATGTCAAACTACTAAATACTTTAGCTCCAGGCTGCTTGCATGTTTATGTTTCTGAACTGTAATTTATGAACATATTTCAAAATTCCCAGTAACTTACAACTGCCACAGTAGAAACTTACTTTAGGGTGTTTAACTACGAGTTCATTCAAGCACGGAAATCTATCTGAATTTCTACACCATACGTTTCTCCAATTATTATTTAATTAACTTAAAAAAATCTCCATGCAACACCCCAAAAAAATTTTTAAAGGAGGAATGTGACAAGCAGAGCTATGCTCGGAATGAACGCCAAAGGCCTTGTCTGTTAGATTAATTGTGGCCAGAACATTCCCTGCCTCCTCACATTCCTGTTGCTTTGAATGTTTGACCTCAGGCTCTGGGTGATGTTATCAGCTGTTAGTGTAGGTGCCAGTATCTGCAGGCTTCTGATCGTTATCTGAAACCCAAATAAAGAGGAAGATGAATGTACAGAGAGAGCATCAAGGCGTGTCTTAAATATGTGGTGCGGACTCTGCTACCGTCTGCATAGGAGTGATTGAGTTTTAATCTTTCTGAGCTTTGAATGTGTGCCTGACAACGACCAATAGACTTAGTTGATACATTGAAACACGTCCGAAATGACCTTCAGCTGTGCAAGAATCCATTCAATGTCGATCGTGATCAACGATTCATGCTAATATTTACACGAAGAATACCGATAATAATAACGTACTAGAGACGACTCTTTGTTGTCTAAAACATACACTTAATAGCCGGTTTCCCGATTCACAGTTCCTTCGAATTATCAAAATGACTTTGGAAGCCTCCGAGATGAAGATTCCAGATGCGGCTATGGCACATGCATGTTCAGTCATGTGCCCGCTCATTGGGTTCTAGAACGCCAGAAAGAGGAAATCCTCAAATTGAGAAAGTCTCCTCAGTGTGCACGCACTGGGTGTGCAGATAAACAGCAAATGCTCTTGGTAACAACAAGATGCACCAGGAGAGCTTCTTGTTTACTATCTTACTCCAGGATGGTACTCCATTATCCACAGCATCCTTTCTTCCCGTTCTTTACAGTTCCTTGGCCTTTTTCACAGCTCACACATATTTGTTTATTGAGATAGACATTATTCTTGCCATTCTCCCTAAGATAGAACTTACTTAAGCCTCCATAGAGGCCACTGGCATCAATTCACCAAAATGCCAGGAGTAGCAAAAGTGACATCACATAACCACTCTTTGACGAAGTGAGGTCACAGGAAGTTACATCATATGATCTTTGACACAGAATCCTCTGAGGAAGTGATATAATAGCATATTATCACTCATTCCAAGCACAGAGAGATGTTTATTCAAACACATTATAGTTCATGTGTTGGCAATAATGAAAATCTGTAACATCTAGTTTAAAAATGTCTATTTTTTGTATTTCAGTTTTTACATTTTTATTCTGGAGAGTATACATTGCACTGTTGTATGTTTTTACAGGGCTAAGAGTTTAATGCCTCAGGTCGCAGCCAGATCTGCTGAAAATGAACAGTGCACTGTTCATTTTTTTCAGCACTTTTGCAGCACTTTTCTTCTTCTGTTCTTAGCATTGCCTTTGCAGCACCTGAGGCAAGGGGTCCAAAGACAGTGCCAGGGATTGCAAGGAGCAATCCAGGTATCGCAGCTGCTACCCCTGTCGACCCCTAAATGATGTCCATGATAGAGCCTGAAAAGGCCTGGGATATATAACACTATACAATTGCTTTGCTCACTTTCATTTGGATTCTCATTCAATAGGAACACTCACGACTGCCCTAATACAGGGCTAGTTCCACTATTCTTAAGATCTCCCACATTAAATCCCCAAATGTTGGCCAACCTCTAACCAACTGCTGCAGAATATGGACTCGCATAACCTGCTTCAACCCAGTCACTCCTTGGTTCACCTGACAGCATTAAGCCTGGCCTTCCAAATATTCAGGATGTTATATTATTGATTGTTGCTTTGAGCAAGTTTTGCATACATTCAACTTTGGCTCTTTCAGCAGCACTCTACACCATGGACCATATTCTTTTTGTGAACTGATTATTGAGTGTGAACAGACTTTCCCAGAATCCCCTGTGATGGTTCCACTCCATGCTGCAATACAGTACAGACCTCGTGCCTCGACTGACCGACCATAGCAGTATGTCAGTTACTGGGTTGGTTTTAAGCCATCATCCAAGCATTCTATAAGGGACCGATATAGTAACTGACAGTAATCTATAAAGGACTCGCATAGAAACTAACAGTAATTAATTAATGTAATATGTATGCACTCTATCTGTCACTCTTCTTCCTACCACTAAGCTATTAAGCAATATAATTCAAGACAGAAAAGCACCCCTTTGGTATCTCAACCACAACACCAAAAGGCTTTCACATAGACCTCGGTGCAACAAAACACCCCTCCGACCAAGCATTTCCCCACAGTGTAGTGTACTACCCAGCCAAAAATGTGCTTTTGCACCCATTAAGGGGTATGAAGGGCTATACAAATGTAATTATAATTACTATACCTTATGCATGTTCCTTGCATGACCAAATGGCATGACCTTTGGAACATCTGAGTCGATGAACCTACACAAGTCCCTTGGATAGACAACATCCTTGTCAGGTTCAGCATCCCCATCCTGGTCCAATGAACATACACCCCCACCAGACCAGCCTACCGAAACTGGAACAGCATCACTGACAAGGACTGGAACACCGCTCTCAACACACACCGGCCCCAACACAGCAACAGCCTCCACAAGCCATCAAGAATTTCAACAATTGGATCACCTCCTGCCCAAACTCCCTGCCCCCCTCAAGCACAGAAATACAACAAAATACAGACTGAAGGCTAGTTGGTACACAGAGGAACTCAGACTGATGAAATGCCACAGCAAACAACTGGAGCGCAATTGGTAAATGAGTCAGGACAATGCAGACAGGAGCAAGTTCAAATCCGCTGTAAGACGCTACCACAAAATTCAAGTTCAAGTACTGAAGCTGCACTAAACAGAGCTGGTGCTGAGTAAATCAATTAATATAAACAGTGATCATGTTTTAACAAGCATTGGCATAGCCAATAGGTCTCGCTTTTGGGACCTTATAAGTATTTAGTTATGCAGCACAATATCCTTGGTGCAATAACATCAACTGTTGCATGGCTAAAAACTTATAAGGTCCCAAAGGCGAGACCTATTGGCTATGCCAATGCTTGTTTTTTGTTAGGCACGTGGAGATTAAGTGATTTGCCCAGAATAAATGATGTTGAGCATCCTTGCCGAGACTCGAACCCAGTTCCCCAGCACCGAGGTCGACCGCTCTAGACATAAGACCACATCCTCTCCCCTAGCAGCAACCTCCACTTTGCCAACCTCTTGCTCGCCCATGTACCCCGAATCCGAAGAGCCAAAGCCGGCGAGAATGGATTCTTCCACCTGGCTACCAAAGCCTGGAACGACCTTCCCCGGCACATTAGAGCCACCAGCTCAGTCCCTGAATCCCGCAAAAAAGGCTGAAAACCTGGTTCTTACAATAGGTCCCAGCCAGGATCGCACCGTCCTTCTTCAGGTGCAGGATATCCTCCTGAGTGATAAGCTCGACCTACAAATACACATAATGTTGGTACCCCAATACATTTTCACTGACGAGAGTAGGGAAGCAGTGCTGATGTGAAGGGCCTAGCTCCAGACGAGTTGCAGCGTCTCTAAGCACTGTGGTGATCCAAGGACATCCAATCAGGTGTGTAATGCACCCTTTGATGGGGACGCACACAGTCTCAGGAGGCTATTTGACAACCTGTCCAAGGTAATCTGAAGCAGGCAACAGGTTAGAACCCACTGTTTTAAATCTGAGGGCACAGACACAGATGACGATCCTGTTATTTTGTAAGGATCGAAACGTCGACTCTCGCACACTGACCCATATTATAATGTACAGAGTAAGGCACATAGGGGCAGAAGTGTTGCTTTAAATTTAATTAAATAAATTAAATGTTTTGACTTATGTCACACACTATTGCCTGAGTTTTTCTGTTTTTGTTCTGCTCATTTAATTTTGTGTCATTTGTGTTTTCTCCCACCGATTTGACTAAATTGTCTAATAAATGTGATTGTATTTTTTCAAATTGACCGCATGTCTGGTCATAATTGTTTTCCCAGTTAAACGCCTAGATAAGTTCTCTTTAGGGACCTCTGTTCCTTTAAAGCACTATGCACCCCTGGTCCCTAAATATTCATGGGTTTCGCTTGTTCTCTGTAGGCACAGACACGACATACCGCTTAGTCCTTATACAGTGGAGCTATCCCGCAGGTCCCAAAGAATGCACAGCCTCAGACCTCAGGCAGTGGAGCAACCCCTAGATTACACCGATCATACAGGCTTAAATCTCAGACAATAGAACTACCCACAGATTAACCACGTATTACAACTCAGGTGTATCCTAGCAGTAAGCTCACCCTGTACACGAATCATAGCGACTCAGGGCTCAGTGATTCGAGTTAGCCCTCAGTTACAAAGATAGAATAGGCCCAGGCCCAGGCCCAGGCCAGGGCCGCATGTATTATACGGAATGGTAATACTGTCTGGGGAAGATTTCTCCTCATTAGTACCAGTTTAACAGAAAAATACAGAAATAGGGACCTGTAAGATGACCAGTTAACCTTCACTAAGGGCTTTCCACTGTGTGCGAAAACATGCTGCAACATTTTTAGTAACTTTTGATCGGTTTGAGCTAGAGAAAATTTTTGGGTTAAAATCTGCAGATCTGGATTATGTGGCAAATCCATAATTATGCAAAAAAAAAAGCCACAGCCACAGAATTGCATAATTCCAGTGGCCCCAGATCAGGCCAATGCCAACAAAGCTTACTCCGATGACACGGTTATACAGGTCCAGGCCTTCACCGGCAGAGATAGCCGAAAGCTTACTCTGAACCTACCATGCAAGTTTATACAAGCAGAGCTGTCTTTAGATTTATACATTTCTTACAGGTTGAGGCGTTAGCCAGCAGAGATGCCTCCCAGGTTACATACATGTTACAGATGACAGCAACAGCCAGTAGAGCATCTTACAGTTTACACAGATCTCCCAGGCTCAGGGCTCAGTCACTAGCGTTGTATCTCAGTTTACATAGATCTCATAAACTCCCGCCTCATCCATCAGTGCTATCTCTCAAGTTACATAGACCTCACAGGCTCAGGGTGCAGTTACTAGTCCTGTCTCTTGGCTTACACAGATCTCACAGGCTCCCACCTCAGCCACCAGTGCTATCTCTCAGGTTACACAGATATCACAGGCTCAGTGTTCAGTCTCTAGTGCTGTAGCTCAGGTTACACAGATCTCACAGGCTCAGTGTTCAGTCACTAGTGCTGTATCTCAGGTTACACAGATCTCACAGGCTCCGTGTTCAGTCACTAGTGCTGTATCTCAGGGTACACAGATGTCACAGACTCCCACCTCAGCCACCAGTGCTGTCTCTCAGGTTACACAGACATCACAAGCTCAGGGCTCACTAGTCCGGTCTCTCATATTACACAGACCTCACAGGCTCAGGGCTTAGTCACTAGTGCTGTCTTTCAGGTTACATAGATATCACAGGCTGCCGCCTCAGCCATCGGTGCTATCTCTCAAGTTACATAGATTTCACAGGCTCCGTCATTATAGCCGTCTCTCGGGTTACACAGATCTCACAGGCTCAGGCATCAATAGAGCTAATCTTCCTGTTACACAGAGCCTACAGGTTCACGTCTGACAACTGATCAGTCACCCAGAAAACAAATATTTTAGAGGGTTTTAGAGGGCTTCTCTCGCCGGAGGCTCTAGAACGGTCTCACAGAGCCCTCTGCTCCTAGAGACCAGAGCGTTTACAGGAAGGAATGATTTTATCAAACAAAAACAGCACAGAACAGTTCGAGTGCCTCGTCTCCCCTGGCAGCAATTTCCAAAAACAAGCCAAAAAAACATGCTCATGGAAACAACTAGCTGAATGTGCAATTTCAGGCAACCACCACAGTATTACCCAACCCATCGTAATGGAACCTAGGAGATTTGAATAAATCATTGCCAAGAAAGTACTGGGGTTGCAGTGTTCGAGGTCAAATAACTCTAGATCACTCACCTGTGAAAAAAAGCAACGAGCGACGGAAATCATGTGGGGAGACATGGGAACGAGGCGGCGAGCGACGGAAATCATGTGGGGAGCGGGGCCGCGAGCGGTGAGCCGCAGAAGGTGAGCGAAGCCGAAAACTACGGGGCGCATCGGGGGACATGGAGCGGGGGCGAGCGAGCGCGGCAGCCTGCAAAGCAGTCCCAAGAAACGCTCGTGCGTCGTGGCTGGCCTTTGGATGAGTACGCGCGGCAGACATGTGTTTCCACTTATCGCGCCCGCGTCTGGGCACGATAATTGGAAACACATGTTTGCCGCGCGTACCCATCTCAAAAAGGCCAGCCACGACGCACGAGCGTTTCTTGGACTGCTTTGAAAACTCGCTTACATTAAGTCTTCGCCTCTAAGCAGCGCTTGCGCGCTACTCGAGGCTCGACCTAAAAAGGAACACAAATGGCAGGAAGACGGGTGTGGTTCATAGGACATTCAAACATGACCAGGGAACAGCACTGGGCAACCAAGTGACAGAAATTCAATAGAATGTGACTGTCAGTCACTGACATAGACAATTTGACAGGCCAGGGATGGTTGCTATCGTAACCAGGATTCTGGAGTAGAATAGTAGGCCCGATGTTCAGGTAGTGGATCTAGGAAGCAACGGCTTGACAGCTTTGGGTTGTGGGCATTTGTTGGTTCACATGAAGAAGGACTTGGCTACTGTGATTAGGATTCTGAGTCCCCGTCATTTTTTGGTCTGAACTCCTGATACCTAGATTTAAATGGAGTAGTGCAAAGTGTCATAGCACAGTAGAAAAATCAAGGAGAAAGCGTAATAGTGTGATGAGCAAGTTCTGTAAAAGCATAGGGTGGGGATTTATATGCAGGGTGATCAGTCAAAAGATTCCAGGATATTACCATGAGAACAAGTCTGGGGTAGGAAGTGGCATGTTTTAGCTCAATGTAATGGGTGCATTAAAATCAACAGGCAGCTCCTAGCTTGGTCCATACCATTTGGTTATTCTGCGAACATCGAACACTTGGTAGAGGGGGGAAACCGTGGAAGGGTCATAGGGCCAGATGCATCAAGCTATTTTGCGATCGCAAACCGTGCGAATCGCAAAAAAAGACCATTTGCGATCGCAAAATAGCACATAGCAATGCATCAAACCAAAAATTAAAAATATTTAAGGATTCGCAAAATATACCGAATCTCAAATTAGCGACCTCACAATTAGCGAATACCAAAATTGCGAACTCCAAAATTAGCGAATCTCAAATTGCGATTATGTTGTGCGAGGTCGCAGTGCAATGCATGAACAGCCGCAATTTGCGAAAAAATTGCAAATCGCTATTTTGCATGCGCAATTTACCACCGATTCAAACTAGGTGGTAACCAGGTGAAAACACTCTGAACAGGTGGGTAAGATCAGGAAAGTATTTAAACAGGCCCAGAAGGCCTCAGAATGTTTCAGAATGGCTGCGCTATACGTCATGGCGAGGAGGATGAGGCTAAGAGCAGAGGCACAGAGGAGACGCAGGATACAGGAGCGCATTTTCAGAGTGCGCATTACTCTGTTGGGGCAAACCGATGAGGAAATATATGATAAGTATAGATTGAATGCAGCAATGATACATTACCTGATTGCAGGCCTAGACCCACTACTACAGCACCAAACTCGCAAGACACATGCCATCCCCACCCATGTGCAGGTCCTGTGTTCCCTCCACCTCCTAGCTTCTGGTAGCTTCCAGGGGGTAATAGCTACAGCTGGCGGAGTGTCACAAAGTTCACTTTCGCGTTTCTTCAACGCATTCCTGGACGCCATGTTGCTGCGTATTCACCAACACATCAGATTCCCAACCACCCCACAGGAATTGTTTCAAACTAAAATGGACTTTTACCAGATAGCCAACATCCCCCATGTGATAGGTTGCATAGATGGGACACATGTAGCAATATATCCTCCCTCAGCCAATGAGTATATTTTCAGGAATTGAAAGTCTTTTCACTCACTAAACATCCAGGTGATATGTAATGCTAAGAACATCATCACGGACATTGTGGCCAGATACCTAGGTAGTACGCATGATTCCTACATCTTTCGCCACAGCGCAATTCATACACGTCTACTTGGAGGGGAATTTGGAGAAGGATTCCTGCTCGGTAAACATTGTTCAATTTCTCATGCATTTCTACATTTAATTGCGAAATATCACAGTGAGTAATACATATGCTTTTTCTCAACAGGTGACAGCGCATATGCAGTGAGGCCCTTTATCCTGACACCATACCTGCATCCAAGCACACCTAGCGAACACCGCTACAATGCAGCACACAGGACAACACAAAATGTGGTAGAGAGGACCTTTGGGCTGCTCAAAAGCCGATTTAGGTGTATCCATAAAACCGGGGGTGCCTTGCAATACAGGCCGGACATCTGTTGCAAGATCATCGCCACATGTGCCATGTTGCACAATATAGCAACTGCCAGAGGCATACCTATTGAGACATCTGATAGTGACCCCGATGATGAAGAGGAAAACATCAACCCACAACATGGCGGAAATGCAGCGAGTGCAGCTGAAGGGAGGACGAGTCGTGCAGAAATCACACAGAATTATTTTTGATGTGAGTACTAATGCCACACAACACAAGACTGTTACTTTGCAAAATAGATTTATTGAAAACAAGTTAAACTGTTGTGTTAATGCACACTAGCATAGCCTGATTACAATGTTTCAAACACAAATTTGGTATGTCATGGCACTTAAGTTCAGTCCAGACATGAGTAGTAACTGGTTACTCCACCAGGGACCATTGCTATGAACATGGCCACACTATTTTCTGCGGCCTCTCACTCCGATCGCCCGTTCTGGGGGGTCAGACGCATCCCTTTGTGAGGTATCAGATCCGGCAGTATTCCGTGTGCTGCGCCTTCTAGAGTCTGGCACTGGTGCCAAGCTGCTACTGTGACTGGAGGCATCCTCACTTTCACACACCCCCATCACACTACTGGCAGCATATGCATTGGTCTGCATTTGATCCACAGCATTAGTCACTTGAACCAGTTCCCTGCCAACATCTCTGCAGCAGTGGCTCATCTCTAACTGCATGGCTATTGCACGTCGTGATAGTTGTGCTGTGGCAGTACTTAGACGGTTGGTGGCCATGGTGTACCCATCCAAACGTCCGAGTAATTGTGTGTGTCTCTTGCGATGGGACACCTGATCCTCCTTTAGCCCCTTGCAAAGCTCCCTGAGTACTCCAGTCAGTTCTCTCAAATCTTCCCTGTTCTCCCTGCGACCTTCCAGCACAGCAGTAGTAAGATTGTTCATGCTGTCACACATGTCCCCCACTTTGCATGCAAGTGTAGCAAGGTTTCCCTGCATTAAACGCATGTGTTTCACCTGCAGGCGCTGTACCCGTAACATGGCACTCTCCAGCCCATCATGCGATGTGGATGTGTTGCCTGCGCCAGATCTCAACAGTGCTGATGCCCTGCTTCTCCGCGCTCGCATGTTCCCACGACGCAGCTGCTCGCGTGGTCTGGATGTGGGTGTTACTACTACGTCAGAAATTGTGGGCTCAGGTTGTCCGTCATCCTCACTACCAAATGCTGGCAATGGGGCCACAGTGGTCCTGCGTTTCTTCAGCCGTGGTGCGGTGGGTGTAGGTGAGACAGCTATGTCCTCTTCTGAGTGGGACTCACTCTCTGCTGGTGCATGGTCATCAGTCTCCTCAGAATCCTGCTCAAGTGTATCTATGATGTAGAACAGTGCATTATTAATTTTCGGTTAGGACATGTTTACTGATTTTGTGCAAACTTTTGTACATTAATTTACTTTAAGACTTACAGTGTGTGTGTGGACTGACTTCCATGGTGCAATGGCTTTAGAATAATCCATTTTCCTAGACACCAGACTTCCCTTGTGCTTTTGCTGACTACACTTCCCATAATGCATTGGTGTGTCATAAGTAAAACATGTACTGGATTACTTTTTCCTGCACAACCCTGATCTGATTTACACTGGTTGTTGGCTAACACTGAAATGTGGAAATTAAGTTGCATGCATCTTACCTTGGGAGGTACCGGGTGTTGCAGAGGAATCAATTGTTCTGACTCCGACTACTGCCTCTGGCTGCAGGGTGGACTCCACAAGGTCCTCCATGGCTGTGGGGCTGGCTTGGGTTGATGGTCCACCTCCGTTGTTTTTAGCCTCTGCAAGCCTCTCCGCAACCCTTTCTTTTGCATGACTGCGCAGGTTGTACCATCTTTTGCGCAGGTCTCTGATGCTGCGGTGTGCAACTCCCACAGCATTAATTTTGGTTTGCATTGCCAGCCACAATTTTCTTTTTGCAGATTCTGGCACTTGCAAAGACAGTTTACCAAATAATTTGTCATGGCTCCTCACCACCTCTTCAATTAGCAGTTCCAATTCTTTCTCTGAGAACTTCTTCTGCCTTTTTCTCTCCTTCAGGGGTGTTTCCTTTGCCATGCTGGTGTCTGTAACAGTTTCCAAATCCCAAACTTTTCACAATTGCTGTTCTCCAGTGTTCTTCCTCCTCCTCCTCCCTCTCAGCACACAGGTAACTGCATGGGTGTGGCCACTTGCTGGTTCTGACATCATCATGGTGAATAGTATTCTGGGAATCTGAATTTGCGAGTCGCAAATTGCGTAATCGCAATTTTTGCGATTCGCAAATAAGCGTAATCGCAATTAGCGATTGCGAAGTTTACAAAATCGCAATTTTTTTGGTGCATCGCATTTTGCGACACGCAAAGTGCGATTCGGTAAAATTCG
Organism: Calotriton arnoldi; assembly: GCA_963921515.1. Lineage (NCBI taxonomy): Eukaryota > Metazoa > Chordata > Amphibia > Caudata > Salamandridae > Calotriton > Calotriton arnoldi. Next base: position 5,937,997 of record CAWUFW010000100.1, on the reverse strand, counting down.
CAAATTGCGAGGCGCTATAAAAAGTAATGATGCATATGCCCCATAATCCCTTAGTGGTGTAGCTGAAAGAGAACAGTCAGGCTTTTGGTGGCAACACTCCAGTGGTGAGAACGTTTGCCAAAGGGGCCTTTAAACCAGTGAGCCTTGGATGCCACACAGCAAGGCAATTGAGGGGAAAGAGAAAGAAAGTTCTGGGGACCACGGCGCAGATACACCACTTGGAGCCAGCACCGGCTCTAGGGTGGTGCGATCGGTGCAACCGACCCGGTGCTGAATTCGAGTGGGGGGCATCATGTTTGTAGTATATTATGGTTTTAAAAGCACCTGCTGTCCTGTTCCTGGCCTCCAGCAATTTTCAGGCAACAATAAAAATGTAAAGATAACTCCGGTGATTAATGCTCTTCCTAGAGAAAGATCGGAGGTTTGTCTAGTTTAAGTTTTGACTCATGGTAAGGTAGCGCAGGGGGTTAATATGCCTGCTGCAAAGATCGTGTACCATTCAGATCACAAAGTGCATATAATGTAAATAGGTCAGTGGGTTGCTGCTTTTGTCAGAGAGATCCTTTGTTACTTGCAGTTTATAACTTGTAATCCTAACATAGAACAGTGAGCTATTAACTACCATGAAAGAGCTGCATGCAAACTGCAAGGTATTAGAGCGTTATGATTTTTTCCCCAGTCTTTCGTTATCCTAATGTTGGAAAAAGGGTTCATTTGGATAGAAATCAATTCTGATTATTAATGAAAAATCCCCAACCATGGTGTTATGTTTTAAATTCTTAGTTTGTGCTTCTCCAGACCAAGCACTCTTAAACTGCCTACCAGTAGGAATGACATGGACTCCTACAACATGTAGTGCTCTGTCTTATGTAACATTCCCTATACACTGATTTACACACCTATGATTGATTGCCTCTGTGTAGTGTGTGTGATGTAAAGTGCTCTGACACCCTACACTGGTATGAGTGGGAGTGGTGCTGTAAAACTAATTAAATGCATCTGAGAGAGCTGTTATGGAGACTTGAGGGTCACTGTTAGAGGGTCAGGGCACAAATCGGGGGTACATGCCAGTGGACGGCATCCACCCACTATTTTCACAGGGTGGACGCAGTCCACCCTGCCAAGATTTGGGCCCCACTGAAAATGTGCTGAACTCGTCCCGGTGTAATTTTCAAACACTGGGACACATTCAGCAGCACCTGCACGCTGTCTGCTTTCATACCAACAAAGTGCAGGCGGGAGGGGGCATCTCTCTTATTTCAGACTCTAGCTGGGCCCATAACAAAGGACCAATTTGAGGGGACATCAGCCCTCCTTTTGTTCGAGTCTCCTGGCTGGGAGCAGTCAAGAGCCTCACACCTAGATGCAAATGTAGCGGAGGGGAAACAAAGGCTCCCACCTTGTTACCACTTCACACATACTTAAGAGAGACAGCTTTTCACTTTGTTCAGTCCCTGGTTACGAGATATGCATGCACTGTAAGAATGTCAGATGTGTTGGTCTTTCCCAGTATTTACACGAAATAAATTGCATTTATATAGCGCTTACTACCCCTGAGGAGGCGTTGAAATACTTTAAACACCACTATTTTTTCTGGTATAGCGCTACTCATCCCAGTGCAGGGTGTCAGAGCGCTTTACATCGCACGTACATATTACATATATAATAAATCATATACGTTTGTAAATCAATGTACATGATGTGTTACATAAATGGGTGGTTACAAGGTGTAGAAGTCACATATCCTTTATAGCTCACTGTGCTATATTAGAAGGATTACAGTACAACTGCAAGTAACATAAGGATCTCTGTGTTCAAAGCAGTAACCCACTTACCTACCTACTAAAATAAAAACTGTCATTTGCATGTTACATGATGTGCTTTGCAGGAGACACATTAACCCTCTATGCTACTATGAGCAAAAACTGAGGCTAGACAAAACACAGATCTTTCCATCAAGTGCATTAACCTCCAGAGTTATCTTACCATTATTATTCAGTCACATTTACTGGAAACACACAGATCTCTGCAGCAGGTGCCTTAACCCCATAAGCTAGTTTAAAATACAGTCTTTGCAACCAATTAAGCAGAACAGATTTACAGTCAGTTTTCTCCTTGTTGCCACTTTCTTTGTGGCAGAGTTAAAAAACAAAAATGTATAAGTTGAGGCCCAGATTTTGCATCAGGGTTGAGTCACTTTTCTGGCACAAACTTGACGTAAAATCTATTTTAGGATTTACAGTACCACACAAATCCTGTTTGTGTGGGTTTGTAAAACAAAATTTGAAAACCCTAACACAAGACAGCACATTGCCCTGCCTTGTGTTACCTTACGTCAGGTAGGCATGACATGCGTGGTGCTAGGGCGTTCCTGTGCATCCATCAATGTATTTTGACACAAACTCATATTTACAAAGACCTGTAAACATAGGTTTGCACCAAACTGGTGAGTCTACCTTAGGTATGGCGCAACAAGGAGTAATATATACATTTTTCCTCGTTATTTCCTTTTCGCGTGTATGCTGCATTCTGCAGCACACATACAAAGAGGAAATAGCCTCCTCATAGGATAGTTTTTGCGTAGCGCTGGGGAACAAAACAAATTCGTACGGCAGCCCATTGCACTCCTTTGTTACCATGTGTCCGGTAGGTTTTACATGGGTGGTGCATTGGCTTTCCCGTACATCCATCCATGTATTTTGTGTGCAAATAATATACGCAGTCTTCTAAAGCCAGGCAAACTAGCTTTCCTTGGATCAGCTCTCGAGTTCCACTTCCCTGTAAGAGGATTGAGGTTATTCCCTATTTATGTGATGCGGCATTCCAGCTAGGCGCCGCTAGTCGGAAGAGGTGTGGTGCAGCGGCCAGGGTGGCTGACTCTGGAACAAGGGCGCTCACGGTTCGATTCCCGGTGCCGGCTGTAGGTTAGCCCAGCACCTTGTGACTCTGGGTAATAGCTCGCTTAATCTTCCTGACGGCCCCCAGCGCCGGGACACCTCTTCGGAGGTAGCTGTGCGCTTTTACAAATGCTGGTATTTCATTTCCTGATTTGCTTTTCCAATATACTTCATTTCAGAGTGAGTTCAAGTCTTAGACATTCCATGATGGCTTTGAGAAAATCAAAGTGCCTCCCCGCTGTAGTGTGTCAATACCAGCAAGCCCAGTATTGGTGACCCAGCATTCAGTGGAGGATCGGAGGGCCTGTCACGCGTCTGCGGCCTGGTGGTGAGCAGAAGACTGGATGCTACGGTAGAGGCAGCAGGCATCCACACGCCCCTCTACCTATATGGTAAGCCTCCCTGAATTGCTGGCGGCAGATCTTGGGTCCTCCTGGATTGTTGGGTAGTTGAATCGTTGACCTTCCGCTGCGAGTAATGGCTTGCTTCTCCTTCAAAGCTGCACGCTGCTCTAGGGTGACAGCCCTCTCACTTCACCACAGCACTGGGTTTGTGATAGCGCACAGAGGAAAACGTCCCCTTCAGGTCACAGCATTGCACAGTGCGACAGACCTCTTCTCGACAGAGCAAAGCACAAGGATGACAGACCTCAATCATCACCGTGGCCCCCACCTGGCAAACGGAGGTCACGGGCAGCACACAGGTTTTCTGTATTCACTTTGTGAGATTCAGCCACTAAATAGACATCTCTTTATTTCTTCTATTTCACATCAAAGGTCAATGTTTTGTCTTAAATTCTTGGTGCATGAGGTTAGATTGTGGCTGGCAGGTAGAATCTACATGAAAGTCAAGTGTCCAATCAAGGCCGGCTCTAGGGTGGTGCGACCGGTGCAACCGCACCGGGTGCTGGCTTCCTGGGGGCGCTGTGTTTGTATGTTTATTATGTTTTTAAAGCACCTGCTGCAGCATTCCTTTCCTCAGCAATTAGCAGGCCTCACAAAAATGTCAAGATAACTCCTGTGATTAATGTTCTTCCTGGAGAGAGATCAGAGTTTTGTATAGTTGAGGTTTTGACTTATGTGAAGTTAGTGCAGAGGGTTAATATGCCTGCTGCAAAGAACGTGTACCAAGTAGATTACAGAGTGCATATAATGTAAACAGATCAGCAGGTTACTGCTTTTAAAAGACATCCTTTTGTTACTGCAATTTATAACTTAAAGTCCTAATATAGAACAGTGAGCTATTAACTTTCATAATAGAACTGCATACACACTGCAAAGTATACATTAGAACATTAAAGCAAAAAGGGTTAATTTGGCTAGAAATCGATTCTTATTATTAAAGAAAACTCCCAACTATGACTCTGAGTTTGTGCTTCTCCACACTAAGCACTCTTAAACTATACTGCCTACCAGTATGGATGACATGTGACTCCTACACTTTTAGTCCTTTGGCTTATGCAACATTTCTTATACACTGATTTACACACGTATGATTGATTGTCTCTGTGTAATGTGTGTGTGATGCAAAGTGCTCTGACACCCTACACTGGAATGAGTGGCGCTATATAACTAATTCAATGCATCTGAGAAAGAGTGGTTATGGAGACTTGGTCACTGTTAAAGGGTGATAGTGAGAGAATCTGTGGTGGAGGTGGTCATTGGGGGGCCGCCAACAAACATTGTCGCACAGGGCGCCACCAGCGCTAAAGCCGGCCCTGCTTGCAATTTATAACTTAAAGTCCTAATATAGAACAGTGAGCTATTAACTTTCATAATAGAACTGCATACACACTGCAAAGTATACATTAGAACATTAAAGCAAAAAGGGTTAATTTGGCTAGAAATCGATTCTTATTATTAAAGAAAACTCCCAACTATGACTCTGAGTTTGTGCTTCTCCACACCAAGCACTCTTAAACTATACTGCCTACCAGTATGGATGACATGTGACTCCTACACTTTTAGTCCTTTGGCTTATGTAACATTTCCTATACACTGATTTACACACGTATGATTGATTGTCTCTGTGTAATGTGTGTGTGATGCAAAGTGCTCTGACACCCTACACTCGAATGAGTGGCGCTATATAACTAATTCAATGCATCTGAGAAAGAGTGGTTATGGAGACCTGGTCACTGTTAAAGGGTGATAGTGAGAGAATCTGTGGTGGAGGTGGTCATTGGGGGGGGGGGGCGTCAACAAACATTGTCGCACAGGGCGCCACCAGCGCTAAAGCCGGCCCTGTGTCCAATGCATTATATATGTGGCTTAGATTCTTATTACTATATTCCAAGAAGGAGTGAGTGAGAAGTGATACAGGGTTTGCTCACCTTCCCAAACACCTAACCATAGAAAAACAACAGGAGTTAACCCCTACCGTGCTTAGCCTATCTCTCCATACCAGCCCAAGGGGATCACCCTATGGTATTAAAAGGGCTATCACCCACTGGAATTCCAAGTGGCATGTTTCATCATAGAGTCCTCGTCCCAATACCTAATGTATCTGGGCAGGCTCAACCTTGGTTGGCAAGGAGGCTCTTTGGTTATTGGGTGGGATACTAGATTTAAAATAGTCTAGGGTGTCCTGAGGGTTAATTTTATTTTCAAAGGGCACCCTGACGGAGTTAAAAATAGGTGGGGGTGCACTAAGGAAATTAGTATTCTCTGTACCCTGGATCAACATGTTTCAGCCATCACACGAATGCCTCACCAGGCTAGTTGCCTTTCATCAGGACCTCACAAGGATCCCGAGAGTATCCTATTTGTTTGCATTCAGTTGTGAAACTTCCATTCTCCATACTCATACATGCCATACATACCAACCCATTTGGTCGCTATGTTAACATTTCTTTAGCAGCGTCCAATTTAGAGCTCCATGAGGGTAAGGAGGCAGGTGGACCTTATATTCAAACATTCATCAAACATCTCTTCCCGGCCATGAACCTATTTGGTTCCTCCTTTCCCCGCATCCTAGATTCTTATTATACATGGTACAACATTACAGTCTATTAAATCAAACACAAGAGAGATTTGCCTAGGATCACAGAATTTGGTCAAACTGTGAACCTGGGACTGATCCCAGGTTTTTTGCTTTCACATTGTTCATGTCAGCCATTAAATGGGCATATCTTTATTTCTCCTATTTCTCCTGTTTTACATTAAAGGTTAATGCTTTGTCTTTAATTCTTGGCACATGAGGTTGAAGAGTGGGTGGCAGGCAGATACAGCAACTGTGCACTTTTCACTTCGAATAAGGATTCCCTTGCGTAATCTTGTTTGCTCCTCCTTGACCCAAATATTTCAGTTTTGTGCAGAAGTATCTATATCTGTCACACCACAAAAAAAAATGATTTCCAAACATTTGAAATTGTGTGCTTTATTTACCAGTTCCAATCACTAAATGTTGAAGAGTTGTTTTCCTTGAAAGGAAGACAAGTTGCATTTTCGTAACTCTGGAAATTTGAGAGCACTGGATATGGCTGTGTTAAATTTTGCCAAGTTGTTACCCTGCCGAGGTATGGGTGGTTTTGTTTTTTGCCCTTCTCACCCCTACCTACTGCAGCGATGTTGCAAAGTTTGCAATGTACTGTATTAAAACACAATAACTCAGGTTAGCTTTGTTGTTATGATGCTCTTAGGTCTGGGAGACTGATGTAATTCAGAGTTAATCTAGCCATGAAATGAAAGATCATGTGTGTTTACCTAGGGCTGGCTCCTTCAGGATGAGGTTACAGTGAATAGGTGAGCCCACTGGTCACTGTTACTGTGAAGAAGTAGGTCAAGTAGACCGTCTCTGGTGCACCATGTTGGCAGTGTAAAATGTCTAGAATATGCGGAGGTCTTATTAGCGAGCATAGTCTACTGTAGTAGATTCTGATTACTGGTGATAGTTTGTGGTGTCTTTTGTTGTTCCTACATGTCCCACCACTTGGGTAGTTTTTCTATGCAAACTATTAATATTTCCTTCGGAAGGCCAATATTTTCTTGAAAGTGCTAGTTGGGACTGAAATTGTATGTGCCTTTTTCTTGTGAGTTACCTTTGTCACCATTTCCATTTCATCCTTGGATACTGTGCAGCTTCCACTTATTTTGATGTGGAGCTGATACCTTTTACTTTGAAATTTATGGTCCATTATTTGTGTGGGCATTCTGGTGGTACTGATTCCAGGGTGAGCTATCAGGTTGCTCTTGTAAATGTGAGGGTGGTTTAGATATTGTTATGCCAACAGTAAGAACATGAGAGATGTCTGCTGCTAAATGTGGAGGTAACATTTGAGGGTGGGGGCAGTGTGTAATTTGTAAGAACATAAACGCAGAGCCCCAAACTTTTTCTTAGGGTCCTATTGCTGAATGCCAAGGTTCCCATAACCTTTTTCTTCCACTACACTAAAATTGCTTATTCTTGCAGGTTGTTTTTCATCCCCTTTTCTGCCTTCATCATTGTTTTCTTATCTCTCTCCTCTCTTCCCTTTCTGTCTCTCTCTCTTGATTTGGGTCATGCTCTGTTGACGGAAAATGAGCCCCAGTCTCCTAAAATGAGTGCAGATGGGTAAGGATGAATAAGAATACTCTGCATAGGAGAATGGTCTCACCTCCGGAGAGCGCAGGCAGCTAAAGCAATCACATCTACATGGAAATGTGATGCATATGGATTATGATGCCTGGTTGAGTAGGCTGGCGGTAGAGTTAGGTTGTTCAATCCGTGGGTAAAGGAAGCTTTACGCTGACCAAAGGCAACATTGTTTTATGTGTAGCTTACAAAAGTGTGAATCTTCTGCCTAAATTAGGAGGGTTAGCATTTACTCTCGAAATGTGTTCAAATGTACTCATAATAGACCTGTTAAACATATTAGTGAGGGCTTAAGATTTGATGTCACTTCTTGTGATGCCACTTCCTGTGATGTCAATTCCTGTGATGTCACGTGCGATGTCATGCGCCGTGATGTCACTTGCATACTGCCTAACTAGGTTAGTCCCCCCCACTTCTTTTTTAAGGACTTGTGCCCTGGAAAGGATGGTAGCACGTTGTGAGCCAGCCGGTAAACACAATCAAATGGCATAAAGTTAAGCCTTGAACGTGCAAGGGGGCACCGCCAAGATTGGCTAGCAGTGAGGACTCTGACAGCAAATGTTCATTCACTGACATGCTAGTTTAGATTTAAACTGATAATGTAGTCATAGGTATAGTTAGACCCATTTGCAAACGGGTAGAGGTAGTTGATGTTGTCGCTGATAAACAACTCGGCTTGGATCATTGAAGCGGGTCGGTAGGGGTTTCAAGGGAGGATCGGTGAAACCAGGGGCCTGAATATGAGACATGGGCTGGAATCAAGACTAAGCAGCTTTGGTGTTCGGAGGCCACACCATGAGGCAGGGCTAGCAACGGGCTCCTCAGAAAAACTTTGGGCCACTGCACCTTTTTTTTTTTAATAAGCCCTGCATCGGCATATTATGATCCTGTTATAAGATTAGTACGTCATGATGTTATTATTATCTTTATTCTTTTTCAACTTGATCTGTCGGTATAACAGGCAAATACAAGTCATTTTTTTGATGTTTTATATAGCACGAACTCGACCCGAAGGTTTCAGCGCGCTTTACATAAGCACCAGTTGCATTACAGGCGGACACATTCATTTTTTTTAGGCAGGGGGAATGATTTGCCCAGAATCACAGGATGCTTGAGCCAACCGCCAGACTTGAACCTAGTACCCCAGCTTTGAAGGTATGAAATGAGAATATCATCATGCTGAAAGGCGGACACTTCTACCCTAAAGTTTCACTTTTAGGAAAGGCGAGGAAACCCAGGCTTTCAGTGTGGGTTTTTCCACTCAAAATTTATATCAAAAACTTTTTTTAAAAATGCGTTTTGTTGCCATTTCCAAAGTGTACTTATTTGAACGTCTCACTTTTCAAATCCAGAAAACAGATGTTGTTTTTTTTTATAGTGCTGCAGAAGTGATTTTAATGTGTTTCCTATGACCTCAGCACGCCGGTTAAGCCAATGGATACTCCTCGTGGGAGTGTAATTTTTTTTTTCTTCACAGATCTCATGTTTACGATTGAACAGCTGTATGCTGTAGAATGTTTGACAGACCAACTAAAAAAAAAGAAGTGCGTATTAAAAAGGACTTTTTTGGTGAGAATTTCTGTTCAGGTTTTGTCCTGGCAGTTTTTGTCACCTGACTCCGTGGCTCCCACGGAAAGGATTGGGTTTCAGAGTCCATCACACTAAGAGAGCGCCCTGTCAGGAGACCTGCAGTGCCCTCAGCCTGCACATCCACCACTGACATTCACGGCATTGTTCTTGGTGCAGGCGGAGTGGCTTGTCCTAAAGGTAAATTCCAGGCGAACAGCTCAGGACACAGGCCCTTTTGTGCGCCGTCACTCCCCCTCACCGGCTTCGTGTATCACTGTCTCCCCCATCGCTGCTTTGCTCGCTTTCAAGTGTAAGCATGTATTGGTGTCGCTTTTCCAGAAATGCAGGCCTGCGAGCATGTGCATTCAGCGAAAAGTAAAAAGATATGCAAGTAAAAAGCCCCACATGGCAATTAACGTGTCAGAATCCAAGAGTGCGTTTGGAAATGCCGGATCATGTTACAGCGGGTGTCAGAGAACGCATGATTATTGCAATAAAAGTGCAGTGTCATGTATTAATGCCTGTCTAGGTGAATGTATCATTCGGTGTCCCGCAGGCAAACACAAGTCTCCGTAGCACCTTGGATATAAGGTGAACGAGGACACCTTTCTCTGATTAATTGAATATCTTTTTAAATGCTTGCAGGTCATCCACGAGAAAAACATTGCCCAGGTCCGCAGTGTAGCGGTCTAGATTCCACGGGGGAGTTAACCCCGGACCTGCAGCCCGGAAGGGCTTACACACATTGTATCACTCTCTGGCCAGGCGTGGCCAGAGAGCCTAAATAAACGGGCGGAGGTCGTCTCGAGACTTCCGGCCCAGACCGTTACTCTGTGTGGTTGCGTGTCTCTGTTGTCCCTTCACTGTTAGGCCGTAACCAAGTGAGGCCCGTCACACTGGCGACGAGGGTGGGCATCCTTCACGGCCCAACCCACGTGCTGCTGCTCTCTGCACCCATCCCTCACCAGCGTCACGTACCTGTGGATCCGTGAGGTAGAAAGCGCCGCCACAAGCAAGAGCCTGGAACGTGCGCAGCGTCCATCGAGCCACCACCGCAGCAAGCGACACAGCCTGTGTCGGCCGAGAGTGCTGTCGCCTACGACGACCACGAGCCAGGTAGTGTGTGTTGCCTGGTTCCCCTGCCTGGGCCCCGCTCCTCTGCTGCCACGCTCAGTGCGTCCGTGAAGCTCCCAGTGAGAGCCAGGTCGGAGCCTGCAAGCCCCGGACGAAGAGGAGACGCGCGCATGCGCAGTACGCCCTCCTGCCAGCACCCTGAGCGCGTATGCGACCTCGCACTAGAGGAAGTGCACGAGAGGTCGCCTTTCATGTCTCCTGCTCCCAGGCATCAGCCAGCGGCCTCCCACATGGCCTGTGCAGCGTGTTGACTGAAAGGAAGCCAGTGGCAGTGCCAATCAAAGCTTGTGGCACCTGATACACACAAAGGAGAAGAAAAAAACCACAAAGGAAATAGATACAAACAGCCACACCACAAAGGGAATAAAAGAGGGCAAAGAAAAAGGGGAGTCCATCAAGGAGGACGCCTATATCTCCCAGAGTGCCACCACTTCCCAAACCACAGGCCGAAGGAGACTCAGTGCTAAGCAAAAGGAGCATGCCTAAACATGGTGGATAACGCAGCGCAGGCAGCACCACAGAACGTACAGCCTGCACAACAAGCGGGGCACCCAGTCATACAGCCCACGCCGCAGCATCCCCAAATAAATGCGCTGCCCCCATTCAGCGAGCTAATAGATCCAGCCACCGCGTCCCCCAGATGGACCCTCTGGATCAACAGGTTAGACAACTACTTCACAGCTACGCGGGAAACCGACGGCGCAATCAAGAGGTCCCTACTGTTCCATTTCGCAGGGGAGGAAATATACAAGTTGTTTGCCCACTTACCCAACACCGGGGCGCCCAATGATTACAACGCAGCGGTCAGGGCCCTGAACGCGCACTTCGATCCCCAGCTGAACCCAGATTACGAACGATTCAAGATGCGCCAAGCGCGCCAGAGGGAAGGGGAGTCCATGGATGCATTCCATGCATGACTACGAGAGCTGGCGAGCACATGCACGGACGACGACCAAAACAAGGAAGTAAGAGCCCAAGTAATCCAAGGGTGCCGAAACAAGAACCTCCGGACCCTCATCCTGCGGCAACCAGGAATCACCCTCGAAGACATCCTCATCATGGCGCGGTCGCATGACCTATCGGACGCCAGAGAGACAGCGATGAACATCGCCATAACCCAACAAACAGAGAAACGAGTAACGATCAAGACCGAAAGAGCAGATGCCATACGTACCAGGATAAAGTAACCCGCGGGCGGTGGCCAAACAAAAACACACGAGGGTCGCGCTGCGGATACTGCGGGAGGGAAGAGCACCCGCAAGAAGAATTTCCGGCGCAAGGCCGAACATGTTCAAAGGGTGGCACTCCCAATCACTTTGCAGTTGCATGCAGAGGGGGACCACGGAATCGAGGAGCCCGCGGAAGAAGACCGCCGTCCAAGTCCGTAAAACACCTATCGCTTGAGTATCCCGAAAACCTGAAGACGCCCAGAGCCTCGGTGCGGCCAAGGCAGTACCTGGAAGACTCATCTACAGATGAAGAAGGCGAGTGCTACCTTATTTCATTTGCCAGTGACCTCAAACGGAAGAGGCGCCCACAGCCCACGTGCACCCTCAAGATCACCGGATCCCAGGTCACCGCTCTGATTGACACAGGAGCGTCAGTTAATGTAATGGGGTGCCAACAGTACAAGTGGCTAAACCCAAGACCTGCACTGGTCCCGTGGCATGTTAGGATCCTCACGTACGGCAGTCAAACACCCCTACCCCTCAAGGGAAAGATGACAGTACAAGTCAAATCGGAAAATCATGAAATCACCACAACCTTCCACGTGGTTGACAGAGAGGCCGACATCTTAGTAGGAAGTCACACAGCCGAAGATCTCGGCCTAGTCATGTTTGCCAATGCAGTCAAGACCCTGCAGACTGAAGACATTCTAGAACTATTCCCACAGCTATTCCAAGGACTGGGAAGCATAAAAAGGGCCTGATAAAACTCCACATAGATAAGGCAGTGAAACCAGTGGCCTTGCGGCACGACGCATACCCTTCCACCTCCGGCCACTCGTTGAACAAGAGCTCCATGACCTCGAAGAGCAAGGAGTCATAGAGAAGGTTACCGGCCCGACGCCATGGGTCACGCCCATGGTGATAGTGGAGAAGCCAAAGCAGCCAGGCAAGATCCGGCTATGCATCGATATGCGCCTGCCCAACCAGGCGATCAAGCGGGAAAGACACCTGACGCCAACGGTCGATGACATCCTGGCTGACCTGAACGGGTCCCGCTGGTTCTCCAAACTAGACCTCAACGCAGGGTATCACCAGTTGAGGTTAGCTGAGCTATATCACAACTTTCTCGACCCACAAAGGCCTGCGCCACAACAGGAGGCTGAACTTTGGGATCTCGTCAGCGGCAGAGATAATACTGTCAGGGCTCCAAGGAGTATTGAATATCAGCAACGACATTCTAATACACTCAGCAACCATAGAAGAGCACCATCGCCACCTCCGAGCCACTCTCCAACGTCTCGCAGAACATGGAGTTACCCTTCACAGAGATAAATGCTCGTTTTTTCAGAAAACTATCGAATTCTTCGGCTACGCATTCAGCCAAGACGGGGTCAGGGTAGACCCACGGAAGTCGCAGGCCATTCCGCAAGCCCCGGCCCCGACGACAGCGTCAGAGACCCGAAGCTTCCTAGGTATGGCTACCTACTTCGGGCGGTTCATACTGAACCAGGCCACGCTCGCTGAACCTTTGCGCGCCCTAACAAAAAAGAATGCCACTTGGAAGTGGGGAAAGAAGAAGAGGACGCATTCTAAAAGATTAAAGCGGCGCTTCTGGGGAAGACCACCATGGCATACTTCGACACCACACGCAGGACCGAGCTCCTAGTGGACACCAGCCCAGTTGGTCTAGGAGCGCTCCTGACCCAAGAGACAGAACCAGGGAAGTGGGCTCCGCTTGCCTTCGCAAGTAAGGCCCTCACCCCAACGGAGGCCCGCTACTCCCAGATCGAAAGGGAGGCGTTAGCGATCAAGTGGGCCTGCAATCACTTCCACTAGTACTTCAGCGGACACCCTTTCAGGGTGGTGACTGACCATCAGCCACTGGTCCCGCTGTTTAGAGGCACCGCACCACACCCCCGCCAAGGATTGAGAGCTGGGCGATACAGTTGCAGCTTTACCAAATGGAACTAGTCTATCGACCAGGAGCAAAGAACCCGGCAGACTTTCTGTCACGGCACCCACTAGAGATGGTCGGAGAAGGTGGAGACCAAGAACTGAAGACGGAAGAATACGTCGACATGGTGTCTCAATGGGCATGTCCGCGAGCACTCACCATAGACGAAATCAGAACAGAAACCAGCACATATGCCGTGCTCATGAAAGTGCTGAACTCCATTCAAAGAGGTTCCTGGGAAGACTTCCTCCACGGCGCGAATGGCTGGAACGAAATGGACAAAGACCGTCTAAGAAAGTTCTGGAAAGTGCAGGATGAGCTAAGCGCGGCTGCTGATGGGGTGATATTGAGAGGATCAAGGGTTGTCATACCGGCAAGTCTCCAAGAATGAGCTACCTTCCTAGCCCATGAAGGACATCAAAGCACCATGAGGATGAAATCGAGGATGAGAGAAAAAGTGTGGTTCACTGGGCTTGAAACCACCCTAGATGCCCTCGTGAGAAATTGCAGGCCCTGCCAGCTCACAAGCAGCCAAGAGCATCCCGCACCGGTGATAACAGACGACCCGGCGACCTTCCCATGGTCGCGAGTAAGTCTAGACTTTGGGAGCTTTCCAGATGGCAGAGTGACGGCGGTGCTGATCGACACCTACACAAAATACCCCATAGTCGAGGTAATCGCATCCACGTCCTTCGCTCACCTCCAACCAGTCCTAGAGAAGTCCTTTGCGCTGTTTGGGTTGCCCCACGAAATCAAGACCGATAACATGCCCCCGATCCAAGGGGCCGAGTTCAAAAACCTGTTGGAGCTGCTTGGGATTCGTCACCACCGCATCACTCCCCAATGGCCGCAAGCCAATGCTGAAGCTGAACGCTTCATGCGGACACTCAACAAAATCATCCAGATCGCAGTGTCCGAGCAGTCCGACCGGAGGTCGTGCTGCACAGATTCTTGCGGGACTATCGCAGCACCCCGCACTGCACAACCCAGAGATCGCCCTGGTCCTTGATGTTGGCCGGACCCCATCGGGACACCATCCCTGCAGCTGACAGCTGGGTCCCCGAACCTTACGATCTCACCAACACCCAAGCCCGACGAACCGCAAACAACGAACGGGCCAGTGGGAGGAGAAGAGCGAAGACCCGGGTCATCGCACCAGGATGCACTGTCTTAGTCCGGAACCGTCGAGCGGAGGGAAGTTCCGCACAACTTACGAACCTGGACCATGGACTGTGCTGAAGACCAATGGTACCGCCATCACTGCTCAAAGAGGTGACGAGACGATCACCCGGAACATATCCTGGTTCAAGAGGATACAAGGCTCAGACACCGAGAGGGTGTCTTCTAGACCTTCGGAGAGGGGGGAAGTAACAGCGGGGGGCAGTCCCCCGTGCCCGGACGAAGAACAAGCCGTGGCAGACCCATCCTCCTCTATGGTCACAGACACTGGGACAACCACTGCCAACGACAACACCACCTTGGCACCGGGCAGTCCGCCGGAAAGTCAACGAAGCCGCCAATGAAGGTACAACCTGAGACCCAATCCAAGACCAAGCCAAAGACTCACAGACTTTATGTGCTGATTTGTTCCATTAAGTTTGACCACTGACTTGGGATGGGATGTAGCGGTCTAGATTCCACGGGGGAGTTAACCCTGGACCTGCAGCCCGGAAGGGCTTACACACATTGTATCACTCTCTGGCCAGGCGTGGCCAGAGAGCTTAAATAAACTGGCGGAGGTCGTCTCGAGACTTCCGGCCCAGACCGTTACTCTGTGTGGTTGTGTCTCTGTTGCCCTTCACTGTTAGGCCGTAACCAAGTGAGGCCCGTCACACGCAGCTGTAATTGGTGCAGCATGTGTAGCGGCACCGAAGCCTATGGCATACCTGCCAACTTAAAGAACAATCTCACCGTGTGAGGAGGGGGCGGGGCCTTGGAGGGGGCGTGGACTCGTGCGGAGAAGTACAAAGTGTGCTGAGGCTGGTGCCGATGTCCTGGGGTGTTGTCATTGTCATATCCCTTAATGGACATCGGCAGGTCAAAGCGAGCCTCGGAAAACAAGCTGGAAAACCACTATTTGCAGTGGTTGTCAGCTCGTTTTCCCTGCCACTGAGTGATATCGGCTCCTCACCGGGGACCATGTGCTGAAAACCGATATCGTGTGTCACATAGTGGCACCTTGTGAGTTGGCAGGTATGCTAAGGGCATGAGTGGTCTTCTAGAGTTCAATTAGTGTTGTTTTTTACTGTCCAGCAGGGCCGTACTGGCCATAGCGGGCACCGGTCATTTCCCTGGTGAGCCGAAGGGGTGGTGGCCGATTTTGAGGCCGCGGGGACCGGTTTTGATACTGGGGGCCGTTTTTGCAGCAGTGCTGCAATATCGGCCCCCTTTACCAAAAGCAGGAGTGTTGGTATTTACTAGCACCCCCCTCCCCCCCAGAGGAGGGGGAGGGGGGTTTGAGCACCAGATTGCGCAGCAATCTGCCAGGGTTGTTTGCTATTCCCAGTCCGGCCCTGCTGTCCAGCGGGGCTATGTGCCCATTTTATTTGCTTGCACTAGGGCACTGATATTCAAAGTACGGCCCGGGGGGCGCATGAGGCCCTCCTGACCTTTACATGCAGCCCCCTGGTGTACAGCAGCACACGGCTGCTGGTTACGAGAGATATGCTAACAATAAGAACGATGTTAAATAAACAGGCAAGCATTTATTTAAAAGTTAATTGGTGTTAAAGAAAGGAAGTAACTATTGAGCCTTGCACCACTTAACTTTAGAAGCACCTTCATTTTTAAAGTCATCTTACAGCAAATGTATAAAAATATGATAATTTCTATTCAAGATTCAAAAGTGTATTTCATTAACACGCAGGACCTTTTCACTTTATTACAGCAGATAATATCAGGTCATTGAGAAGTATTATTATAAAGTGAACATTTTTAAAAATGAATTTAGAAACATTAATTCTTCCCCCCACCCTGACAACAATGCCAATAGTGAACCAAAGAGGCAAGTTAGTTGTTATGTGCACTCTTTAGGTGACCTGGGTTCCTATTTACAAGTAAAACATTATTGTTTATTAAATCAAACACAGGAGAAGGTTTTGTACAGCGTGCATCCTGAAGTCATGTATTTTGAGGTCCTCGTATATGTAATAATGAAGAAAAAGACGGGAAAGTGAAATAAAACTATTGCCTATGATCACACCATTTGGTGAAGTGAGGAAGCCGTGATTAAGCCCAGCTTTTCTGGTTTCACATTGTGCAATTCAGCAACTAAATGGATATGCTTTGCTTCCCCTACACCTACCTTACCGCCAATGCTCTCCACACCACCCGGCCCGACCGCACCCCACTGGCATCAATGCGGCCCTCGGTCACATCACACACCACACTTTTTGGCCCCTGGGAAACATTTTGCGAGTACCCATGCCCTAGGACCTTTGGTTCCATGCCACACCATTGGAAGAGTATGTTACACCATTCCACAAATCTATACTGTTGAAATGTACCGCAATCCTTAGATAGTACTTAACAAAAATGTGGTTTCAAAAGGGCCAAAAGAATTGGGTTGGGCGTAAATTAACCTGTACTTCAAAATTCTCCCTCCTTCTGCTCTAACCTTAATTGTAAGTAAAGCTTTTCTGCCTTTTCCAGTTTCCACAGCTTCCACGTCAGCAGTGGTTTTCCTGGATGCTGCTATTAGTGGTAGTGGTGCAAAAGTCTGCATGATGCTATATTTTCCTAAAATTATGCTTGCATTACATTATGAAAATAGTTTATATAGGATATTATGAAATGTTTACTGCAAACATAAGGGCTGGTTTACACACCTATTTGCATGTAAGTTAAATTACACATAGCAGGGGCCTGATTCACAAAGGTAAACGTACACATTTGTATAAGTTTACAATTTTTTGCTATTCAGAATTTTATTTTTGTCAAAATTCTTTTTAATAAGCATCAAAAAAAGAATCACAGTGACATCATGAGTACAGTAGTGCGCGCAGGCCCCGGGGTTGCAAAACAGTCCGCTATGTGAGTCTCAGTTTCATACAGCCCTAGGGTCATATCAATCCCCCTAGTCAAAGTATAAGATGCTAGATTTGAAATATCAAAACCCCTGAGGAAGGTCTTCAGGCAAGAACCTAACCTCAACTCAACTCAACTCCCACCCCCCCCAAACCCCCCCTCCCTCCCCTTCCCGGTGGTGATGGTGGCGCACAGTGAAATAGTGTTAAGCAGAAGCGCTGTCGCAGGGCAAAGTAAACAAGACAAGGTTCCCTCTATTCAAATATCTGGGGTTCACCCCGTCACATGCCGGCCTTGAGTGGTTTAGACTTGGAAGAGGTGCATAGCCCTTACGGAGGGCGGACATACTGCGGAGGGCAAACCTTGGGATAAGTAGGTGACTAGGGGACCCCACTTATGTTCGAAAGCCTTGTAATTGTCCCTAAAGATGTCTGCCAGACGCTCCATGGAGAGGATTCTCCATAAGCGGGAATGCCACATCGATGTTGCCGGCGTATCTTTCTTTTTCCATGCAGCCGCTATGGTGAGTTTCGACGCCCCCAGACATGTCCACATGATCGCCTTGTCGGCTTTCGTTTGGTGCTCCAAGGCCGGGTCCCTGATACCCAGAAGAATCCCCTCTATGGTAGTTGGAATAGGGTAACCCAGCATATCTTTGAGGTGGGAGAGGATTTCTTCCCAAAAAGGTCGAATACCCGGGCAGTCCCACCAAATGTGGCAAAAATCCCCCCGCCAGCAGAGATCAGAGGTATCAGGGAACATGCGTCGTAGTTTAGTAGGATATAGATACCAGTCAAGTAGCGTCTTGTAGTGGGCTTCCCTTAAGGCCACCGATTTGTTGTGTTTAGTGATGTCGCCCCAAATGTGTTTCCACTCCTCCTCAGTGACGTCTCTGCCCAAGACCCGCTCCCAGAAGGACATGTAGCGTGCTCGGGGAGTGTGCAGTGTAGCCAGTAGCATATCATAAAGTGAGGAGTTGGCGCCTCTCGTGGTGCCTGCCTTGTGTATTACCAGCCGCTCCACGGCTGTTAGCTCTCTAGTGGCCGCCTCTCTAACATGTGGGAGTGTAGCCCAGTATTTAAGCTGGAGGTAGTGAAAGTGTTCACTGTGGAGAATCATAAATTCTCTTTTACAATTTTCAAATGTTAGAATATCGTAGTTATGGAAAAGATCTGAAAGTTTTAGGCATCCTCCCTCCCTCCAGCAGTCGAAGGGTCCCTCGCGTAAGGCCGGTGGGAAAGCCGGGTTAAAATGGATTGGAGTGTGATGGGAGGGGAATGAAGTCCAGCCCTCCCTCCCAGTGACCTGGTCCCAGATTGTCAGGGTGGTGCGTGTGGGGGTGCTAATATAAGCATTTGCGGGTCGGTCCCTCTTGGGCTTCCATAGGACATCCCAAATAGATCTTCCCACAACCGAGCGGTCCATATGTAGCCAATGTTTATCGGACTCTCGCACGGACCACTCTGTCACCACTCTCAACTGTGCGGCCTGGTAATATAGTGCGAAGTCTGGTAGGGCTAATCCCCCTTTGCTCCTCGGCTGTCTCAGCACATGAAAAGGAAGGCAAGCTCTCCCTCCCTGCCAGATGAATTTGGTAACTAATGAGCGCAGTTGCGGCAATAGACCTCGGTCAAGTTCGATGGGCAAGGCTTGAAATAGATATAAAAATTTTGGCAAGACCGACAATTTAACAGCGTTAATCCGCCCTAGCCAGGAGATGTAAAGGGGAGTCCATCTCTTAAAATCTTGTTGTGTTTGTGCCACCAAAGACGGGTAATTAGCCTTGTAGAGGTCCCCAATACTGGCAGTAAGGTGGACCCCCAAATAAAGTAGCGAGTGTTTGGCCCGTTGTAGAGACGTCTGACTCCTCAATCTATTCACCTCAGCAGTGGGAAGTGTGAGGTTAAGTATAGATGATTTGGACAAATTTACCTTAAAGCTGGCCGCCCGTTTAAATTGTTTCAACTCTCCCTGAACCGCCCGGAGCGAGGAGGCGGGGTCCGTAAGTGTGAGCAAGATGTCGTCAGCAAAGAGAGATGCCTTGTGTTCTATACCGCTGAAACGGATGCCTCGAATCTCTTCGTTGGTCCGGAATTTTGCTGCAAGGGGTTCGATACTGAGAGCAAATAAGAGGGGGGAGAGAGGACATCCCTGCCGGGTGCCCCTGCTTAGAGCAAAGGGGAGTGACGGATAGCCATTGACTGTAACCCGTGAGTTTGGGAGATGGTAGTTGGCCTTGATCATATTAAGAAAGACGTCTCCAAAGCCGAATTTCCGCATAGCTAAAAAGAGGAATGACCAGTCCACCCTGTCGAAGGCCTTTTCTGCGTCTAGGCCCACCAGGATTGCTGGAATCTTCAATTTAGACACCTTCTCGATCAGATGAATGGTGCGCCTGATATTATTGTGCGTTTGCCTTCCTTTTATAAAGCCGGACTGGTCTGGGTGGACCAGATCTGGCATCAGATTTTCTAATCTAGCTGCTAAGATCACGGAGTAGAGCTTCGCATCAAGATTGAGAAGGGCTATGGGTCTGTACGAGCCACAAAGTTGGGGGTCCTTCCCGGGTTTGGGAATTACCGATATCACAGCCTCAGCCATAGAGACAGATACCCGGGCGTCGTTCGCTATTGCCTGGAATAGTGCGGTGAGGTGTGGGATGAGCTCAGAGGAATAACATTTAAAAAATTGTGCCGTGAGTCCGTCGGGTCCAGGGGCTTTGTGCAACTTAAGCCCTGAAATAGCTTTTCTCACCTCCTCCGAGGTGATAGGGAGGTCTAAGGGTTCGGCGGTCGCAAGGGGGACCTGAGGGAGCGTCACGGAGTCAAGATATTGTTGTTGTAGGCTCGTATCGGGGGTGGTAACTTGGTATAGCTTCCCGAAGAAGTCCCCAAAAACGTTGGCTTTAGTGGAATCATCGTGGGTGAGTTGGCCCTGTTGGTCTAGTATGCCCCCAATAAATTTGCGTTCCCTTTTCACCCTGAGCTGCCTTGCCAAGTGATGACCCACCTTGTCGCCTTGGGCAAAGGATGTTTGTCGCAACTTCAGAAGGGTGTACTCCGCTCGGTTAGTGTAGATGGAGCGTAATTTTCCCCTGATTGCGGTGAGTTGTCGCAGCAGCAGCGCGCGAGTGGGTGTGGCTTTGTGTGCCTGTTCAACTGTCTCTAGCTCCTGTTCAAGAGCAGTGCGTTCTTTCGCCCTTTGTTTGTTTAGTGTTGCGTTGAGTTGGATGCATTTACCCCGCAGCACTGCCTTGAAGGCATCCCAATTATTCTGCGGAGAGGTGTCTTGCGGATTGTTAAGTGTAAAGAAGTCAGTGATGGCACCCCTTAGCTCCTCCCGCATTACCATGTCCCGTGTGAGCGCCGTTGGGAAGTACCACCTTGACGTTCCAGACTTGGGCCCACTCCAGGCCAGGCTGATGGTGATCAGGCTGTGGTCGGAGACTGAGATCGGCAGTATCTGCGCCGCCTGAAACGGCCCTATCAGGGCCTGGCTGATGAATATGTAGTCAATCCTGGAGTACGTCTGGTGAACGTGAGAATAGTATGTGTAGTCTTTGGCGGTAGTGTGGAGGGACCGCCAGGCGTCGTATAGGCCAAGTGTCTGCATTTTCTGTTTAATCCCTTTAGAGAAGGTGCCGGTAGACGTCCAGTTTGAATGGGAGCTGTCCAATGTCTTGTGCCAAGTCAGATTAAAGTCACCCAGTAGTATTACGGGGCCCTCCGCAAATCCGCCCAACAAATCAAGAGCCTTAGAAAGGAATGAGGATTGACCCGAGTTGGGAGCATAAAGAGAAATGAATGTGCAGAGTGTGCCTTTCAGCCTCCCCTTAACCATTATTATTCTCCCTTCCCGATCTGATTTAGTGGCCTCAGGTTGAAATTTAGTTGTGCTATGAAAGAGTAGCGCCACTCCATTATGTTTAGTGCTAGCAGAGGATTTGTATATTAAGGGGTACGCTTTGTGTCGGAGCCTAGTGTCCTCAGATTTTTTAAGGTGAGTCTCTTGAAGGGCCACCACGTCAAATTTGTGGTCTATGAGGTACTTCCAAATTTGCTGACGCTTCTGGGGGGAGTTCATCCCCTTAACGTTCCAGGATGCTACTGAAACCATCAGAGTTGTTGACCCTACTCACTCCCCATGTAGACCACACCTCTCCCAAGTATGTAGTTGTGGCTGTCCCCGACAAAGTGGGACCATTCCTACCAGCAAGCGTAAGGAACAAATCTCCTCCCCAAGCAGCGCCGCTGAACTCAAAGAAAACCAAGGAAACAAACATTAGACCCCCTAGGTCACCACCAGGACCCCCCAACCAAAAAAAATCCCCAACATCCCCCCAAACTGGGAGCCAAAAGACCAACGGGTCTTTGGCCCGAAATTCTTCCAAAAAAAAGAAGAATAGTGGGTAGCATGGGCAAGGCCCGAACCCCCCGGTTGCCTGTCAATAATGTCTAGAGAGCAGATCCATAGGAAGGAAAATAAAAACCTCAGTGTCCATAGTAATCAAACTCAGTGTCATGTGAACCAGATTTGCTGACCATGCGTGCCGGGTTCTCTTCTCCGCTTCGCATTACCACCTCTTGAGATAATGTCTAGGTCGGAAGCCTCGGAGGCCAGGATGGTCACGGAGACCCGTTTTCTGCAGAAGTGCCATTCAGGGATCTTCGGGCTTTCGTGACTGTATGCCAGGGCCTGGAGCCCCTCCTGGGCAGGCCTGTCTCCGCCGAGGAGCCTGATGCGGTTGCGTCGTCCGGGAGGGGGAGGCCCAGGATGCGGAGGCCATCGGAGAGATCTGTTACAAGATGCGTCTTGTTTTGATACTCGAACGTGAGGCCAAAGGGAAATGTCCAGCGATAGCGGACATCTTCGTCCCATAGCTTGGAGGTGACTGGTCGCAGCGCCTGACGTCGTGCCAAGGTGGAGGAAGCTAGGTCCTGATAGCGGGAACATTTGTAGCCTTGGAAGGACACTTCCTTCTTTTTCCTTGCCGCGGTCAGGATGGCCTCCTTTGTTGTGAAAGAGTGTAGCTTGACCAAGATGTCACGCGGCCTTCTACGTTCTCTGGTCTGCAGGGTCCCCACGCGGTGGACCCGGTCCAATTTAAGCTTCAGTTGCTGAGGGGCCAGGAGCTCTGCAAAGAGGCCCGTCACGAATGCCTCCAGGTCAGGCCCTTCCGCTCCCTCCTCCAAATCCCGGATCCGTATGTTCTCCCGTCGGGTTCTGTATTCCAGGTCTTCCGCTTTCAGTATGACCTGCTGAAGCTGGGCCTGGAAGGTTTGCTGGGAGTCTTGCATCTTGGCGACGCGGGTCGTAAGGTCTTGTGACTGCTCTAGCACCCTGGTGCCCACGGCGTCCACATCCTGGTGTAGAGTCATCATTTGTTCCGTGAGGTCAGCTTTCAGTTGGTCCATGGAGGACCATAAGTCCTGTTTGATTTCTTGGCATAGTTCTGCCTTGAAGTCCCGCAGGGTAGCCACCAGATCCTCTCTTGTAAGGGACATGTTTTGCGGGCGGACTGTCTCCGATGGAGGGATGGCCTTTTCCGATGCGGTAAAGTAGCGAGAAACCTTGTTTGTGTTTTTCTTAGGAGGCATAAGGGCAATGCCCAGCACGGCGAGTGGTCCGACGGTTCATGTTCAAGTTTGTTCTAGCGTGTAGGTGTCGGGGAATGAGTATTGGTCGTGTGATCGCCCCACGGGTTGGTGTCAGATCTCTGCTGAATGGTGGGGTCAGGGCGCCATGATGGGGTCAGGCAAAGCGAGGCATGCTCTGGTGAGGAGGCAGCAGCCCTCAGGTGATCCTGCACTCAAAAAACCACTCAATTCATGGGGGGTGTCGGCTCTCTGGCTGTCGTCTACCTCCTGGTCATGGCACAAGACATGAGGCTTATTTCGGCATTCCCCGCTGCTTCGCCGCCATCTTAAAGTCAGGCGGCAAACTTGTAGGTCATCTTCCCCCAGACTCTCCATGAGCAAGCTAGTGGGGAAGAGACTGACCCTCTCGAGGTGATCCGCGTAGGCTGCCCACCCGTCGACCGCCAATACCGCTTCAGAGGACTTGTTGCTCCGCAACTGCTCTGGTTCACTGTGCAGCCGCCGATGAAGTCCCAGCCTCGTCTATGAGTCCATTGAGGTCGCGGGACGCGGTAAGTGGCGCCAGTGCTCCCCCGCAGGTCCGCAGGGTCGGGGGGGTCTTAGCGCCATCCACGGTGAGGTTCAAGTCGCCGCCACCGTTTAGGTAGAGAGGCCTGCAGGGTGTCTGGATCGCGCCGCTACGCCATTTTGAATGCGGCCTCGGAGCTCCGTCGCTCTGGGATCGGGGACAATTACTAGTCACAGCCCTGTCACTCCCGCATTTTCGAGAGTCCTGGCGATTCCCCGGACCCAGCAGGTTGTAAGCATGTAGAGTAGAGCTCACTACATGCTGTGGAACATCATGTGGCAATCGTTGGGGTCCGGAGCTGAAGCGGCTCACGTCCGCTCAGCCATCTTACTTGGCCACGCCCCCCCCAGAATTTTATTTTACGTGTAGTATCTGTACGACTGCGCAGTCTCCGCACTGGTGGCTGAGACTCCGCACATAAAAGAGGACAGTCCACTCTTTTTATGTGCAGAGTCAATGCAGCGACTATGCAGTCATAAAGATACTACTCATAAAATTTGCCTGTGAATAGTAAAAAACCATAAACTTACACAAAAGTGTATGTTTACCTTTGTGAATCAGGCCTATAATGTCTGATTTATGGGTACAAGGAATTTGCAAAAGGCAACTTTGTACTCGCAAGTGGATTTACCCTAGAGTAATATTACTGCAGTATAGTTTCATACTTTGCATGAGTGAATCTATGACCAAGGTCAGGGAGTTGGTGTTTCAGATTGGGGATGCCCTAGTAAGCTTCAGACCAGCCACTAACTCTAATGTTGTATGGTTCTTCACAAACCAATTGGTACTAGTGTAAAGGAAGGGGATGTCACTGGGGAAAATATTTTTTCTTTGTAGAGAAAAAGATCAAAACAAGCGCACTTGCATAAAAGTGAAGGGATTTTTGCATGAACAATTGTACTTTATGTACAGCTGCACAAGCACAACGTTCTTTTTATGAACACAGTTCGGAAATGAAAGAGGTTTTCACATAGTACTTTTAGAAACCTGTGACTGGTACATGCTTCCAGAAGTACTTCTGTCAGCAACAGCCCGTCCTCTAGGGCTGAGGGACTAGGCCATCCCCCCACCTTTTGGCCGACATATAGATTGCCTCTCAGGCTGAGCAAAGATCAGCCTGACAGACACTCTTCTTGTTCATGTCAGGCAGCCAGGAGTTAGACATGCACTAAGTGCGCAGGCACCTGACTGCTTGAGCTGAACTTTGCTGGGCTGAAGTTGTAACAGCTCTGTGGGCATGACCTCTTCAGCCTGGCAAAGCGCCTTGAGGCCATCCGCCTCGTGACGAAGATGGAGCATCACCGATAGCCTCGGACCTGGGTGCTACAGTTTTAAGCCCTAAACTGACTAGGACTGTGTGACAATCAGTGACACCTTGTCACAGAGTGGGGTGGGGTCAGCAGCCTCACTGACCTCATCCGCTTTGACGAGGTAAGGACAACTGCCTCCTCTCATTGACTGACCCCAATGAGAGGAGGCAGCAGTCCCAACCCTTCTGGAACCACCGAGGCTACCCTCCCCAAGATGCTTAAGAAGGTAAGTGTTATGTTTTTTAATGTTTGGCGTGTGCATGTGTATGCATGAATATATGTGTATTTGTGAGTGCGTGCTGTGTTTGGGGGTGTGTGTGCGCTTGTGAATGCTGGGTGTATGTGTGCACACTTGTGAATGCATGCAGTGTGTGTGGGTGTGCAAGTAGGTTAGTGAGTGCATGTATGTATGGCCGCCCCCTCCCTCCTGATTGATTTACTGACTACCACTGACTCCTGGAAACTGCTGTGAATTCATAAAATTCAGCAATTTGCACCAATCCAAGGTAGTAAACCCGCAAATGCAGACTTTCAAATTTCTTTGTGAATCAGAGCCATCACCTCACTAGTTTGTAACTTATGAGTGATGAGACATATAAGCATACTTCAAATTATCTTCATGCTGTAACTTATGAGTGATGAGACATATAAGCATACTTAAAATGTTCTTCATGCTGTTTTCAAATCCACAATAAAACTAAAAGACTCAATGAGTAAGATTCACAAAGACTTTTCAGTGAATACTTGTCTTATATCTTTCTAAGATGTGAATTGCACCTGTACTCCCAGAGCTAATTTACAGAGCAGTTTCTATGAGTAGTTGTATCTTACTCCAGAATTACATGTGATTTATTTTCTAGAGTAAAACGTGCTTACTGAATAAGATACGGTTACATTGGGTAATATTAAAACCTGTTAGTTATAGTGCTTAGAAACAGCAGGGGTGCAGTGTTGAGCACTATATGCAAAAAGTTATTGTAAATATTCCTATTAATATTGATATTGTTATTATTATTGTTATTATTACTCATTGACTTGATTTACCATTTTGTTTCCAGACTATGATGTCTTATGCCTAGAATTCATGAGTACATCACACCTAATCCTAGAGTAAAACACAACTACTTACAAAAAATGACCGGCCAATCAGCGCACGTCTTATTGCACATTATCCATCTAGACTAAAGTACAGTACCTCTGCACATGCACAGTTAGGTGTGAACATGAATGTTTACGTGTAATATAATTCAGTAATGACATGCCAAGCTAGCCTAATTTAATTCAGAATTTTCTAAAGCATGCAATTGCACTCTGGGGTCTTGGCGCTAGCATATTCCTACATCCAGCCTACTACCAACCATAAATGAACAATGAGAATTTATAAGGAAAGTGAAAACAACCAGGTTTTAGGTGTTTGCGAAAGGAAGGAAAGTTTACCTGACTTTTAAGGTGAAAGGGCATTATATTCCAAAGATTGCAGGTGAAATAAATAAAACTACGACCGCCCCATGCCACTTTTTTAATCCTGTGGATGATCACTGATCTTGAGGTGGCTGATCGTAATAGCCTTTTTGAGGAGTATCACCTGAATTAGCTTTTGAGATAGTACGGTCCAATTCCATGCAGTGCTTTATGTGCTAGACATAAAGCTTTAAAAGCAATCCTTTTCCTGATGGGGAGCCAATGGAGCTCCGCCAGTTCACCCACTGCAGACTTAAATTTGGGAATTCTTTTAATTAAGCGATAGGCTGCATTCTGCAACATTTGAAGCTTGGTTAGCGTTCTCTGTTTAATGCCCAAGTAAAGGGCGTTACAGTAATCAATCCTAGAAATCACTAGGGAGATGACCACTGATTTTTGCAGATCAGGAGGGATAAAGGGTAACACCTTCCTCAACATTCTTATTATGAAATAACATGTTGATGTCAATTTATTTATCTGATTCTCGAGGGATAGCTCGGTATCAAAAATAACCCCTAGGTTTCTTACTTTAGAAACAGGCAGGAGGGGAGCCGAGAGACAGTGGCCACCATGATTGGTTCTAGAAGGCCACATCTTTACCAAAAAGGAGAACCTCTGTTTTCTGTGAGTTCAGTTTTAGGCAGGTACCACTCATCCAGGTGACAATGGCCTTCATGCATCTATTGAACCGGTCAGCGACCTCCTCCATGTTGTTAGATATTGAAACAACGATCTGAGTATCATCAGCGTACACTGTTCCGGCAAAGCCAAAATATTGAATAAGCTTGGATAAAGGGGCCACATAAATATTAAATAGCGTAAGGCTAAGAGAGGACCCCTGGGGGACCCCGCACGGCAGGGTGAAGGATTTTGAATTAAACTCCCCAAGGGCCACCCTTTGCTCTCAGTCTCCTAAGAATGAGGAGAGAAGGTCGAAAGCTGATCCGGAAATCCCAATTTCTGTCAGCCGCTCCAAAAAGACCGTATGACTCACTGTGTCGAAGTCTGCGGTGAGATCCAAAAGGACCACCGCAGCCTTCCCACCATTGTCCATGATAAGCCTAATCTCTTCTGAGACTGCTATCAAGGCAGTCTCAGTGCTGTGTCAAGACCTGGAGCCAAACTATGCCTCATTCTAAATTAGATTTTTTGCCAGATATTCTGACAAAGTTTTATTGAGATGTTTTTCAATAACTTTAGCTGGAAAAGGTAGTCGCGATATGAGCTGATAATTATTCTCTGTCATAGGATCCAGAAGCTTTTTTCCATTCCCTGGGAAAGCAGCCTTCCTTAATAATGATGTTAAACAGAGTCCTCAGGACCGGGGCTATCTTGTGTGCCATATCATGCACCACCTTGGGTGGGCAAGGATGGAAAGGGGCTCCTGATTTAGTGTACCTTATTAGCTTGACCACTTGTTCGACTGTCAAAAGGGGAAAATTGCAGCACTCAGCGTTGTTAGGGATCTGAGGGAGAGACTCAGCACTTGTACCCAGCGCAGACTTAGTGAGGTCAAATTCAATGTAGACTGCTTCCACTTTATCTTTTAAAAAAGTTGCCAGTTTGTTACAGAAAAAGGGGGGGCCATTTGGGGGATTGGGACTCACGAGTGTCTGAACAGTTTTAAAGAACTCTTTAGAAGAGTTAGCAACAAGATTACGTTTCTCAGTATAATATTTCATTTTTGCCTCAGTAATGAGTTTTTTAAACTCCTGAATTGTAGTTTTATACTTAACTTTTTCATTTTCATTATAATTAGTTCTCCAGTTTTTTCCTTGTCTATGGCATTTTTGTTCCATTTCTCTCAATTTGGGAAAAAACCTTGGTGTGTTTGGGTTATTTCTTAAAGGTTTCACATTTTTTACCAGCACCAAATTAGAGATTGCCTTGTCTAACCACTCAGTATACATTGCTGCTGCTTCATTTGGGTATTCTTTGAGCAGTGCCAGCCTGGCTTTGAGACTTTCCTCCAAATCTATTTTGCTCAACTGATTCCAAGCACTGCTCTTTTTAACCATCCTATTAATGTTTAATATGGGATTAGAAGCTAATAAACCCGATCTAAAATGAACTGCATTGTGATCCAACCAAATAATTGGAAGAACTGCTTCCACCTTGAGTTTGGGATGATTGGGGAAGATACCATCCAGTATATGACCTGACTTGAGTGTAGCAATCTTCACCATCTGATCCATATTAAAACAACTTAAGATGTTGATTAGCAGTGCTGAGTCTCTATTACCAAAATCCTTCAAGTGAAAATTGAAATCCCCTAAGACTGTAAAAGTTAGGGTAATGAATACTTGTCTCCACAAAATTGCTTAGTGCGTCTAAAAACGTATTCTTGGGACCAGGGGGTCTATAGATTAACAGGCCATAAAACACATCCTGGTGTATTATTTTACATTTAAAAGAGAGAGCCTCACAATCTACTAGATTTAATGGTTCCCAAATTAATTCAAGTGACTTAATGTGAACAATCGCAATACCGCCTCTGCGTTTGCTGATTCGATCAAGCCTACTAGTAGTGTAGCCGCCTGAGAGTGCTGCGGCAAAATCTGGGTTAGAGGCATCACCTGCCCAGGTTTCAGTCAGAAATTCGAGCTGTGGAGTGTGGGTCTCTAGATGCTCTAAAAACTCATACTTGTGTTTAATGACGGAACACGAGTTAATCAAAAAGCAGCTCAGTGAGATGGTTTTAAAGTCTGAGCTGTGTCATGGTTTGTTGGCACGACCACGCAGCTATCATGTGCTTTAAATAGTCTCGTTGGAGGAAGACTAGAACGTCAACTCCACAATATGGCGGCCACTTGCTGTTACAGGTGAGTCTAATGGTCCCCCACTTCAAAGTGACACAGTAACACAATGCATAAAAACGAAGCACTAAAAACAGTTAAAATGTCCCTTACTATTGTGCAAATTGGCTGATCAAGCATAGGAGCGTATAAGCACTGCTTGGTCGTGCGAATATGTGCTTTAAATATTCTCGTTGGAGGAAAACTAGTATGTCAACTCCTCAATATGGCGGCCGCTCGCTCTGACAGGTGAGTCTAATGGTCCCCCACTTCCAAGTGACACAGTAACACAATGCATAAAAAAAAGCGCTAAGAACAGTTAAAATGTCCCTTACTATTGTGCAAATTGGCAGATCAAGCGTAGTAGCATAATGCTATAGTGTCTTGCAAATTAGCAATGATGGAACCCTTTTGGCTCCTGATGAACTCTGTAGAGTTATGACGTAATGAATAGAGTGTATTGCAGTGAAGGCTGCTTTAGAATATTGAGTTTGCAGTTACACGCAGACAAATAAAGACGTGTATCACTAAGCTGCATGTGTGGCGTAGTCATTGGCGGATAGCCCGGCTGAGAAAATGCTACTAATGGCAACAAGGATGGGGGATAAGTAACCCGAAGATTGACAGCGCTCTCTCAGAGAGTATGCTGTGGTCCAAGCAAACTGCTTGTGAGTGCCACATGTGTTGCAGTCAAAGTACAGAATCGACACCTAACGCATGTGGAGTCAAAGTGCAACTCCAGTCATTGCAAAAAAGTTAAAAACAGAGAAAGCATTGCAAAGAAATCTTCATATCGGTGACCGAGAACCTGCTGGTCAGACCGTACATGAAGGTACCAGGCTGCTACGCAATAACAGTCATAAGGAATACGGAGCATTAACGCTAAAGGCAGTTACAACCAGGTTTTCAAAGAGCAGCATTTAAAAATCACACGTTGCAAGATAACGTTACAATTTGAAAGTGGTGCAGACAGAGTGAACGCAAAAAGACGTCATAGAATAAAACAGTTAGTTACCCACCAGAACCTGAGTAAAGTGAACCGGTACAACCTCAGCGCCAGGTGTATGGACCCAGGCAAAGCACAGAGGGTTGTGCTTTCAACGCTG
Source organism: Calotriton arnoldi (assembly GCA_963921515.1). NCBI lineage: Eukaryota > Metazoa > Chordata > Amphibia > Caudata > Salamandridae > Calotriton > Calotriton arnoldi. The sequence goes on along the minus strand of CAWUFW010000100.1, from coordinate 5,907,839 downwards.
GTGGGTCCTGTCTAGCCGACTGAAGGGCTGTCAAGGCGGTCAGAACAGGAACATAGCAGTGGGTGACAATCAGAACGGTTGCAGATATCTGTCTAATTCCAAAACGCTGCTTTTCCAATGGAGGAAAAGACTGAGGTCGTCTTTTCAAAAGTCGTCAAGGATGATCCAGAGGCCAGCACATCTCAAGGCCTTAGGGATGGCTCACACAAACCGAGTCAAAAGTAACCACTGAGGAAGCAGGGGAGAGCTCCACCCTCAATATCAACCACTCCCAGCAATGGTTACAATGCTGCTGCTTTCCTCAAACCACCACAACCATTCGATACCACCAAAAAGCTAAATATTGGCAAGCGGTGGACTACTTGGATAGAGACATTTGATGATTTCATTGATGCACTTGAAGAGACTGATGAAAAGAATATCAAGTATAGCAAAAATCTTGCTGGTGATGGTGTGAAAGAAGTCATAAAGAAAATGTTGTGAACTGACATAGACAACACATATCATCAAATTAAAGGGTTATTGAATTGCAAGTTAAATCCACTGACAAATGTTGATTACGAACGATACAACTGCAAACAAGAACGCCAGAAAGTTGGTGAAAACATTGATGTATTTGTGGAGAGACTGAACACACTCATTAGTCACTGTAAGTTCAATTAATTTAATGATGAAGAAGCTAAGCGACTGAGAATATTGAAGAATGCTTATCAGATCCATTCATACGACGAATGCTGAGAGAAACTCTTAGTCTGGAGCGAGTGTTAATGGCTGCCAGAGCTGAAGAGCGTGCTGATTAACAAGCTGCTGACATGGAGGCCGGAGGTGCCCAGAACCAATCAGTCATGAGTGTGAAAAGCAAGTCAAAGGAAAAGGCTGAGGGACATAAGGTGATGTCTACATGTAAAAAGAAGTCATGTTTCAGATGTGGGTCTTCGTATCCACATGACACAAATGTCCCGCAGTTGGGCAGACATGTAAGGGTTTTGAGGAGAACCATTTAGTAACGGTGTGCACGGCAAAGGGAAAAACAAGTGCGTCACAGCGTGAAGACAAAATAGCTGCTGGAACGTTCCAGAAGCAATGTTCGATGCGCACCCACAAGGCCCAAGAAAGGCGCCAGGTATGACAAATCATTATTGAACGAAGTCGATTGTCATATAAGTCTTTATCAAACAGTTCCTCCATATCAGTATCAAGTGAAAGTGAAGAAGATGGTTGTGTCATGTTAATGTTTACTTTAGAAAAGCGTGTGCATGTCGGAGTGGCCGCATATGAAGAAAAATGTCAGTCAGTGAACAGTTGACATGTCAAAGCACCAAATTCATGCAAACATTGTCCGTAAATTACACTGAAAGTAAATGGTTGTTCTGTACATTTCATCATCGACATTGGTACGTCGATAAACTTTATGTCTGAGGAGAAATATAATGAATTGCATCCGTCACCACAAATTATGTCGTTGAAAACCAAAGTGTATACATGGGTTGCATCAACACCCTTAAAAAGTCAAGGTTAATTTGTAGTGACAATGAAACACAAGAAAACAAGGATGCAAGCGCCCATCCATGTGCTTCAAGGGACAGCGTCAAGGCCTCTCCCACCTTGATTTAAATAAAGTTTATCATCAGTTGGAACTCAAAGAAGATTGCAGGTGCATTACAACATTTTCTACACATATTGGTCTGTTTCGATACAAAAGACTCAGGACCTCATTTACAAAAAAATGACATAGCGTGGCCCCGCAAGCCATTTTGCCAGAATGCAGCACGCATAGAAATAGGAGAAAAAAAAGGAGAACTAAAAGTATTTTGTTCTCGTTGCACCACTCCTATGCCTCCCCTGGGGAGGTGTAGGATTCGGACACATTCTTTGTAAATCTGGTAATGTTTCTGGTTCCATGGATGTTGCATGGGAACACCCACAGCAACACCCATTGAACGCCTCTTTCATGCAAAGTGAAAGGGGCCCATATTTACAAGGCCATGATAAGTGATGCAGGGTAACTTTATGTGGCCTGGTAAATATGGGCAGGCACACTGCACCGCAGGTGCATCAAAAAAAGTGACGCACCGGAGACGCAATGGCATTGTAAATGAGGCCCTCAGTTTTGATGTGCCATCTGCTGTAGAACTATTTTCAAGACGTCATTCGATTTATCATACAGCCTAATGCATTCAATTACAGCGATGACATATTGGTTTTCAGGGCTACCCAAAAAGAACTTGATAAAGCGCTTACACAAGTGTTTTGTTTACTCCCCGAAGCAGGTTTGACTTTGAATGGAGACAAATGTGAGTTCCATAAGACAAAGCTAAAATTCTTTGGCCATATCTTTTCTAATGGGGGGTGTGACACTAGATCCTGCTACTGTATAGGCACTGTCAAATGCTGATCCCCCACAAGATGTTTCCATGGTGCATTAATTTCTTAGCATGGCCAGCTACTGTTCTAGATATGTACGAGACTTTGCCACTGTAAGTGCTCTATTGAGAGAATTGACAAAGAGAATGTTTTATTTCAGTGGTCACATGAATGTGAGAACAGTTTTAAGATAATCAAACAAGTCATTGAGAATGCTACTGAAATGGTTTATTTCAATCCGAAACTTCATACAGAGGTTGTCGTTGATGTTAGCCCAGTTGGGTTAGGTGATATCCTTGCAAAGCACAGTGGACACCCTAATGCTTGAATGCATATTGTGGCGTATGCAAGTAGAAGTTTGTCTCAACCAGAACGTTCGTATTCACAACCTGAGAAAGAATGTTTAGCCATGGTGTGGGCATGTGAACACTTCCATTTATTCCTGTACGGAAAGCCTTTTACTCTGGCGACAGATCATCAAGCTTTACTAACAATATTTGGGAATCCAAAGCCAAGATGCCTCCTCTCATTGAATGCTGGGGACTATGACTACAAGAGTACAATTATAACACTGTACATCGTCCAGGAAAAGGTCAGAACTCTGTTGACTACTTTTCCAGAGTGCCCATTCAAGGTCATGGTACTCCATCCAAGTCAGCTGAAGCTTATATCAGCTTCATCGTAAAATCAAACACACCAGCTGCCATTTCGTTAGCCCAGATCACCACTGCCACAAGTCACAATAGTAACATGCTAAAATTGAAAGACTTAATTACACATCAGTCGTGGAACCATTCCCTCTACCTCTCACCAGTGAGAGTGAATATAAAAAATACAGAAATGTCAAAGATGAATTGTCCATAACTCAAGAGAGAATTATATTGTGAGGGTCGAGAATCTTGATACTGGAGAGTCTGTGGCAGAAAATGATTGAAGTGGCCCATGAAGGACATAGTGGAATCATTGCCATGAAACAAGCTGTCCGAGATTGAGCCTCGTTTCCATATCTCGACAAGCGAGTTGAGAAAGAATTAAAGGCCTGTCATCTATGCAACTAGCTAGCTACAAAAGTTACTCAACACACCCTAAACATGTCAGACCTCCCAAAGCATGCATGGGAGAGAATAGTCATTGGCTTTTTCATTCCACTCGACAATGGAAATCACCTGATGGTGATTGTGGATGAATACTCCATTAATTGAGGATCTCTTTTCCACCACTCAAGAATGAATCATTGAGAGACTGGTTGGCATCTGTGCGACATGGGATGTTCGAGCCATACTAAAATGTGACAATGGCCCGCCTTTTAATAGTCAGGAGTTCAAAGACTGTTTAGAGCATCTGAGTATAAAGCATCAAAAGAGCACTTCTTTGTGGCCGCAGGCCAACAGATTGGTTGAGAGGTTTATGAGTACGCTGAAGAAAGCAGTGCAGTGTGCTAATTTGAAAAGCTCAATTTACAAACTGTGTTAAACTCTACATTGCGAGCTTATCATTCAGCAACTCACTCGACCACCGGTGAAAGTCCAGCAACATTGATGTTCAGGAGAGCAATGACAACCAAGATAGTGGACCACTCAGAGAGAAAGTGATGAGAATGCCATTCGTACGAGGGACTTGGGTCAGAAACAAAAGATAAAAACATATGCTGACAGAACACGACATGCGAAAAACATCATCTTCCAGAGAGGAGACAAAGTGCTCGCAAGGCAGATGTAGAAAAGAAAAACTGATGCTACCTTTGATACAGAACCTTTCCAAGTAGTGTCGACCAAAGGGCACATGGTGCCTGCCCAGCGCCCTGGGAAGTCTATTACCAGAGACACTTCTCACTTTTGGCGTTTGATTCATAGTTCACCAGATCTCCATGGTGAAAGAGAGACTGACTCTGAAACACCAGTGACTGCTGCCGCCTTTTCACCATCCCAGCAAATCTTGCATTATGATGGTGGCTGATCTCAACTTCACATGACACAGTCAGGCCGAACATTACAGCGCCAAAGAGACTCATTGAAGAAATTTAAATGTATATATGTGTGTATCTTTTTGTAAAATCGACAAGTTTTCATTTAACAGAGGGGGAGATGTAGTATCTTGCGAATTAACAATGACGGAACCCATTTGGCTCCTGATGAACTCCATAGAGCTATGATGTAATGAATAGAGTGTATTACAGTGAAGGCTGCTTTAGAATGTTTGGTTTGCAGTTACACGCAGATGAATCAAGACGTGCATTACTAAACTCCATGTGTGGCATAGTCATTGGCGGGTACCCCGGCTGGGAAGACACTACAGATGCCTTCTTCTATGCTGCCAGAAACTCAGCATGACCATGGCAAGAGTCCTTAGATGTACTCTGCCAAGTACTATTATTCAGCACAGATTTGAAAGCAAACGTGGCAGACTGACTGTCCCTGCTTGAGTTAACTAAAGTTTATTATCCCCAATTGTTTTAACAAAGAGTTCCAAAAAATGGACATAAACCCTGTTAGTTTTGATGACCTTGAGTAACCCATGGAGACTGACCTCTTCCTTGAGAAAATGTTAAGGAAACTCTGCTGCTGTGGGTAGTTTAGGTAATGGTACCATATGGGCAAATTTTGGAAAAGTAATATGCAATTGCACATGTGTAAGGAAATGCCTCTTTTTGTATGATCACCCCAAATGTTTGGGCTGATGCTTCTGGTTTTTCAAGTCAGAAGTGCACTGGACCCTGCTGACGAGGCCCCTGTGCATGTGCTCTGACCCCTCAAAGTGTATGCACAATTGGCTAATCCCAGATTTCTAGTGAAAAGCAGTAATTTATAAAACGTTTTGGAGGGAATTGCAGTGATTTATGCAAACCTTTTAAAAATCATTACGCTGGTTCCCTTCATCAAATTTTTGTCGCTTTGGTGTCTACTCAAAAATAAAAATATCTCCTGTTTTTATAAACTTGAGTGGGGTTTTTAATATATCATATTTTTTACTTATTGACTGTTTTGGTACATGGTTTACACTTATTTTCCTTTGAGTTAAGCCTGACTGCTCTGTTCCACAGCTACCAAGAAATGAGGTAAGGTTTGATTTAAAGGAACCTAACTGGACCTGTTACGGAATAGTGACATTATTACTTGGTGAGGTCCCAAAACCACCCAAACTAATAATCCACTTTTCTCACAACATGGAACTGTGATTCCCTGGGAGTCTGGTAACTCTATAATGAAGTCCATTGATATGCGAGACCAAGGTGTCTGTGGGGTAGAGACTGGTTGTAATAACTCCATGGCTCTCTTAGTAGAGATCATAATTTGGACACAAACTAGAGTCTGCACATAGGCCTCCACCATTTTGTTTATGGTGGACCAACAACATATTCTGGCAACCACTTTTTGGGTCCTTCATACTCCAGGATGTCCTACCAAAGGCGAGTCATGACAAATGCAGAGGACTTTCTTTTGCAGTTCCTCAGTTGGGACAAAACGTCAATCATCATGGAACATCATGTGAACTTTCTTTTCAAAGTCCTTTCTTGCCATAACCAATTTTCTTGCTCTAATTCCTGCTGTTTCAGTCGTATCTGCTTCAATAATGATTCTGACATTAAAAGTAGTTCTGCTTGAAAGCAAGGGTTACAGGAGGGTCTTCTACTTGATCGTCTTCCTCAGAGCCTTGTCTGGAGAGAGCATCATCCGTTCACTTTTGTGAACCAGGTTTATAAGTGGTGTCATAGCTAAAACTTGAGAAGAAGAGGGACCATCTGGCATGTTTGGGATTAGCACACTTCATACTCTTTAGAAACATGAGGGTTTTGTTATCTGTCCAGACTGTGATCATATGTGGAAAGCCCTCTAAATAATGCGTCCAAAGTGTGAATGTCCCTTTGATCGCTAATAACTTATGATCATACATGGTGTTTTTTTCTCAGCAGCTGACAGGTTACGAAAAAAATATGTCTCTGGGTGAAAGCCTTGATTTTCCAGATGTTTCTGAGTTAAGATTGTCCCTTTTGCAAAAGAAGATGTATCATTGTCCACGTAGAAAGGTTGGGTGCAGTCTGGAAGCCTCAAAATTGGGGGCTGTCATGAATGTAGATTATGTTTGAAAGTCTTCTTGCTTGAAAGATCTTAGTGAGTTCAATAATGAGCTTTAACGTCTGGGAATACATTTCCTATAACATATCTATAGAAAATGTCAAAGCCAAATAACTTTTGAATTTGTTTCACATTCTTAGGAGAAGCCATTCTCTACCAAATTCAGGTAAGCAAAGCGTGCCTGCTCTGTCCATGAATCCGGATATGGGTTGGTGCCTAGATGGTTCTGGTGATGTAATGTCTGAAAGACCTGGGCACCTGGGGGAGGTTCATAGATGAGGAATCTGCAGGTAGATAAATTATTCACCAGAAAGATTGTTACCAAAAAAATGTACTTGTTCATTAAGTAGTAACCTCAGTTAGGGTAAATTAAACATATTTTGAGCAGCAGGTCTCACAGAAGGCTGTGTTAGCTATACAAATTCCAAATAAAAACGAACAGCACACTTATGAAAATAATGCACCCTTAAAAATCAATTTCAATCTGGTTCATACCATAAAAATAACACAGACTGGAGATGAAATAAGTTACTAACCACATTTGTTTTACATTTAATAGAGAAGATCTGGCCTAGAGGTTAAATACTTGACCAATTAACCAATAGTCATATACTTTAATCCCAGCTCCCCCACTTGATTGAATTGTGGGATCTTGTAAACTTCATGGTGTGAATCCTTGAGCCAGTTAGTACTGAGATGAAGCTGCACCTCTTTTTGTTGTTTTCCACACTCGGCAGTATGAGTTTGTTGACGCCTGCAATGTGCTTTTGCAATGTGCAGCAATCTTTTGTTCTATCAATCATACAGCCAATACAACAAAGAATACGTACACGTGCAACTGGCCAAGTCTATAGCCTTTGCTAAAGGCTGTTCTTTACTAGTGTTTAATCAATCTAATTGCTTTTGTTTCATTTTACCCTTGCATGCTACAATTCATTTGTGAGTTAAATGTGTTAGTTGTGCTGTCACTTCCTTCTGTGTCACTATCCAGAAGCAGTTAGAAGGAGGGTTGAATAAAACGGAGTTAATTTCCTTGTCAAGTGATTGGTCAGCTGATAGTTGGTCAACGTTGAGGGCAGAGTGCATTTGCTAAAGTGCCCCAGGCTCACCCAGCACCCAATGGGACATAAATAGAATTTAGAAGTTGGAAGAGAGAGCATTATGTAGATGAGCGACTGCAGTGAAATCAACTGCTGACCTGCCATTTTGCTTTTCAATAAGCCGCTCTGCCCACTCCTAGTTAGGGGTTTGTGATCTTCCTTGCGACAAAACGAAATATGCTGCAGTTTCTCAAAATATGAATATGGTAAATTATGGAGTAAGCAACATCTGAGACGCCAAACTCACATGAAAACCCTGTGGCAAACATTCCAACAACTGAATGCAATTATATGCTTGTCTGCTGGGTATTAGACAGCCTCGAAGAATGAATTCCACTGTCAATAAAATCACAGCAGGGCCACAAACAGTTTTTGGAACTGAACAGCTCGATAATAAGCACCATGTGATAAGATCTACAGTAACACATTTGCGATGGCAATATATTTACGGAAGAGATGTTTCAAAAGAAAATAACATCTGTGCACATAGTGAATGTTATGCAAATATTGGAAAGCTCAAGATTTCCACAGGTGTAAACATAATTACTTAGAATAATTAATTTCAGAAATGAATATCAATGCGAGAACAAAACCAACTACTTTTGAGTAAATGCAAGACACACAAACCGTACTAATTACTGCACTTCAATGTTCGCTGCGAACAAACTTAATCGTTTTCAAAAGGAAAAATCTGCAGAATGGAAATTCAATTATAAGTCATCTACTGAAGGATGGCCAAGTGATCTGCATGCTTGTGTGTCATGGGGGAATATGAAGCAAAAAAAGGATGGATGACTTTCTATACCAGATGCCTCACTTCCTGGAAACCTAATGATTAAGCACAGAATATGGTTACTCTGTTTTTCCATTTCTGTCTTCTCTTTTAACTCTGGTCATCTTTTACACATGCTCATATTAAATTTCTTATTGTTGCATAGTAAAATAATAAATAAAAACACAAATATATATTAAATGAAAAAAGCAAATATTAAACCTATGTTATAGTTAGGAAAACATTATTTATTCTTGCTATACAAACCAAACTTAAACGGCACAAACAATACAAATTCTACACTTATAGTTATTTGTTTTATTTAAAATGTACGCACCAGCTTTACATTACTATAACTTTATTTATTTTTATCTATACCCAAACTTAAACTACACAACAATTTCAAATTCTAAACTTATACTTTCCCAGCAACTACAAATTATTATAACTTGCACACCTCCATACACGGCGTATTCAACTCGACAGCTACACTACATTAACTATAACTCGTCAGTCTACCATGCACTGTGTTCTCACAAAGGATGTGATGTGCGATGTCATAAGTGTTATTGTAAATATGGTATAAATGCTATAATATAAAAGCGTGTAAGCGGTGCATGGAGAAGGCGCAAGTTATAGCTCGACAAAGGGAAAAAATCTCCCTGGACCAATCAGAACATTCTATTTTTTTAAACTGGATTCAAAGGACTCTCGTGAGAGTCCCTTGAGACCAAGCGTCCAGGTATACACATAGTTTAGTACCTAAATTGCTCAAAAACTACTAAACAAATTTACACCAAATCACAAAAACACACTTTCTGGACCAAGATCTAGCTTCCTGCCAAATTTGGTGTAATTCCACTCAGCAGTTTTTGGGGTAGTGCTTCTTAAAAAAGGCTATGGAAAATGCATGGGGATTTTGCATTTTGGGGCCCCCTTTTTTCTCAGCCCCACTTGATGGACCACCCCGAAACTTCCCATGCACGACCTAGGCACATAAAAGCACTTTGTTGGAAAGTTTTCTGAAGATTCATTAAATGGCGTCAAAGTTACAAGCAAAACGGAAAAACGCATTGCCTATGCAAAAGCTGATCGAATGAAAACAACACATGGCAACCGCTAACTATAACTCACGCCCCCGCAATGCACAGTTTTCTCATCAACATTCTCATTGCAAATGTTGCAGTGAAATTATTAATGATGTCTTGGAAGATGTCATGAATGATGTAATATGTGGGGTAATTAGCAGTGCATGGTGAGGGCGCAAGTTATAATTACTTGGGGCACGAGTTATATTTACCAGAGCTAACAATAACTGGTGAATTTCAGTGGTTTTGTACATTTAAAACATTATGTTGTCACTGAATTTCTCACCTAACTATAATGTTACTTTAACCTTTGTTTTTTTCAGTAAATTTCAAGGTTTCTTTTTTTAACATAAATTAATATTTTGTTGCAGCATAAAGCCCACTCCCTAGCTGTGTTCAGATTTCGGCTGTGGGCATCGGGGGGAGCGGGAGGGGGGTTGGCCACAGAGCCTGCCCTGCAGCCAGGCCTGGTGTTCAACCCACCCTGTGCATGACCTTCAGGCCCCTGCATTTAACACCTCGCCACAAGCAGCCAAACCCATGCTGTACAAGTCCTCTGCACGTGCACAGTGGGGAGTTGTCCACAGGGCCTGCCCAGTGGCCTGGCCCTGCGGCCAACTGACCCGGAAGCAACCAACCCCAAGCTGTACTCGGCCTTCGGCTGTGCACAGCGAGGGGTTGGCCACAAGGCCTGCCCAGCAGCCAGGCCCTGTGGCCAACCCATCCGGAGGCAGCCAACCCCATGCTGCGCGTGGCCGTTGCCTGTGCGCAGCCGGGGTTGGCCACAGGGTCTGGCCTGCAGCCAACCCACTCACAGGCAGCCAACCCCAGGCTGGGCATGACGTTTGGCTGGGCACAGCGGGGAGTTGAGCACAGGGCCTGGCCTAGAGCGAAAAACATGTCAGGGGTTGCTTTTATTCATTTCAGATTGGCCTGGATGGTAGTTTACCAATCCAAAGCTGTGATACTGTGCCTAGCAGTAAAAGGTTTTTGTCATATTTTAGCTTGGCATGAATAGCACTGTGCTTCAATCAATCAATCACAGAATTTGTAGAGCGCACTACTTACCCGCGAGGGTCTCAAGGCGCTGGGGAGAGGGAGGAGGGGGGATGCTGCTACTGATCGAACAGCCAGGTCTTGAGTAGCCTCCTGAAGGTCAGCAGGTCTTGGGTCTGTCGTAGGCTTAGTGGAAGGGTGTTCCAGGTCTTGGCGGCGAGGTGTGAGAAGGATCTGCCGCCGGTGGTTGTTCTTCGAATGCGAGGGACGGTGGCGAGGGAGAGGTCGGCGGAGCGGAGCTGGCGGTTGGGGACGTAGAAGAAGAGTCGTCTGTTGAGGTAGGCTGGGCCAGTTTTGTGGAGTGCCTTGTGTGCGTGGATGAGGAGTTTGAAGGTGATCCTCCTGTCGACGGGGAGCCAGTGCAGGTTCCTCAAGTGGGGGTGATGTGGCTGTGGCGTGGTACATCGAGGATCAGTCATGCGGAGGCGTTTTGTATGCGTTGCAGTCGCTTGATGAGCTTGGCCGGGGCTCCCGCGTGGAGGGCGTTCCCATAGTCCAGTCTGCTACTGACGAGGGCCTGGGTGACTGTTCTTCTTGTGTCTGTCGGGATCCACCTGTAGATCTTGCGAAGCATGCGGAGGGTGTTGAAGCAGGAGGAGGAGACTGCGTTGACTTGCTTGGCCATGGAGAGCGTTGAGTCGAGGATGACTCCCAGGTTGCGTGCGTGGTCGGTGGGTGCCGGGGCTGCTCCCAGCGTCGTTGGCCACCAGGAGTCGTCCCAGGCTGAGGGGTTGGAGCCGAGGATGAGGACCTCCGTTTTGTCCGTGTTCAGCTTTAGTCGGCTGATCTTCATCCAATCGGCGACGGCCTTCATTCCTTCATGGAGATTGGCTTTGGCGGCGAGGGGGTCCTTGGTGAGGGAGAGGATCAGTTGAGTGTCGTCGGCGTAGGAGATAATGTTTATCCTATGCTTAAAGAATTTGCTGTAAAAATGGCAAAGACTTTGTCCCTTTCTAGCTCGACATGGATGGCCCTGTGCAAATCCTATGCTTAAAACTCTGCTAGGAAAACAGATATTTCAGGTGAGCAGATTCAGAGTTTCACTGGTGTTGTAGAGTGCTCCCTGCAAAGGAGCTCCTCTCCGCCTAAACTTGGGCACTACCTAGAGTTCCTTGCTGTAGTGTCTTGTGACCCTTTTGGTTCCTGATGGACTCCGTAGAACTATGATGTTAAGTGTTTTGGTGTGGTGAATAGAGTTCATAGTTAGAACATTGGGTTCGCAGTTACACGCTGAGGAATAAAGACATGTAATACTAAGATCCGTGTGTGGCCTATTCATTTGCAAGTACCAAGGCTGGGGAGGAAGCTTCAACTGGCGACGAGATAGGGGATACGTAACCCAAAGATTGACAGTGCTCTCCCAGAGAGTTTGCCATGGTCCAGCAAACTGCTTCTGCGTGTCACATGTGTCTCAGGCGAAGTGAAGATCGACGTTGGACCTATCTGGAGTCAAAGCGCCACTCCAGCCACTGTGAGGCATTTGACGATAACGAAAGTCTCAATGAGAAGCTCAGTCATCATTTGCCAGAAATCTGCTACTAAGGCCGTGAAAGAGGTACTGCGCCACTATGCAACACTGAGCTATAAATCTCATGGAACAATAACGCTAAAGGCAGAAACAACTAGGTACAGCGACGCGCTGGAAGCTGTTACCAATAAGGGCGAGAAAGAGCTAGCCGTGAAAATAGGTAAATACAGAAAAGCGCTAAAGGCAGTGAAAACCAGGTTGAGAAATTATTGTGGTACTTACCCAGAACCTGATCAAAGAGAATCATCATACCACCGCTGTGGGCACTGTGACCAATGTAGAATACCCGGGATTGTGACTACAGAGCTGTTGATCTCTGAAGCGGACACCACTGAAGGTGCTAGGTGCATTCCGCACAACTTGAAAGTCCTTCAAGAGCTGAAAATCTCAGATGGCCACACGAAAAGAAGCGCTACCCATTCAGATTCGCCATAACCACCCTGGAGCAAGCACGTTGCAAGGGTTTGCCGATGGTATGAATGGTGCATGTCAAAGTGAGCAGCATAGACTTTTAACGTCGGTAAGTTCCACAAGTGGTTACACAGCAGCCACCTTCCTGAAACCACCACCTCTATTCGACACAGCTAAAAGCAGAATATTGGTGACAGATGGACTGCCTTGATAAAAAAGTGTGATGATTTCATCTATGCACTGAAAGCAACAGATAACAAAAAGATTGTCAAATATATCAATAATCTTGCCAGTGAAGGAGTAAAAGAGGTAGTCAAGAAATTACTGCGAACTGACGAAGTCCCATACCGTCAAATCAAAGACACAATAAATCTCAAATTCAATCCGATGCAGAGTGTCGATTACGAAAGATATATTTTCAGTCAGGAATGACAGAAAGCTGATGAAACAATAGACAAATGTGTTGAGAGACTTGATACGCTCATCAAACACTGTAAGTTCAATTAATTCAATGATGAAGAAGCTATAGGTCTCCGAGTTATCGACTAATGTCTGTCAGATTCATTGAGATGACGAATGCTGAGTGAAACCCATAATCTGGAGCAAGTTCTCATGGCTGCCAGAGCTGAGGAACGTGCTGATCGACAAGCTGCTGGCATGGAGGCCGGAGGTGCCCAGAATGAGTCAGTCATGAACATGAAAAGTAAGCAGAAACACAAAGCTGAAGGACACAAAATGATGTCTTTAAAGAAAAAGAAACTTTGCTTTAGATGTAGATTTTCATTTCCACATGTAGATAAATGTCCCACCATTGGACAAGTATTCAAAGGCTGTGGGAAGGAGAACCATTTTGTAACAGTTTACAAGGCAAAAGAAAAGCTAAGTGCGTCACGACAAGTAAACAAAATGGATGCCCGATCGTTCCAGAAGTGATGTTCTACGCATGCCCACAAGGCCAAGCGGCAACATCTGCTGAGGCAAATTGACACTAAACAAAGTCGATCATCATCTAAATTTCCATCCAAGAGTTCTTCAGTTTCATTGTCAAGTGACAGTGAGGAAGACGGATGTGTGATGTCGATGTTTACCTCAGAAAAACGTGCACTTGTTGGACTGGATGGATGCAGAGAAGAATATGAGTAAAAAAAAGTCTACAAGTAAAATCATAAAAGTCATTCAGACAGTGTCTGAAAATTACATTGAAAGTAAATGACTGCTCCATACCTTTTATTATTGACAGTGGTGCGTCGATAAACATCATGCCTGAGGAGAAATACCATGGACTGTCTCCATTGCCCTGTCTCACACCATCAAAGACTAAAGTGTATACATGGACTGCATCGATGCCATAAAAGAGTCAAGGTTCATTCATAGGAACCATGAAACACAAAAGGACAAAAGTACAAGCACCCATTCAGGAATTTCAAGGTACTGCATCAAATGCCTGTTTACTCAGTTTCAATACTGCTGATGATATTGGACTGATATCTGTGAACTACAACATGAATGGTCATCATAAAATAGTTAGTCAGTTCCCATCGTACTTTCATAGATTGGGGAAACTTAAGACCATGAAAGTGCAACTGCATATAAATGAGGACGTTCGTCCTGTTGCTAAAAGAATTAGACAAATTGCATTTCATCAACAAGAAGCTGTTGAGAAAGAGCTTGAGACATTACTAAAGCATGATATCATTGAGGGATCTACTGGTCCAACACCATGGGTTTCGCCCATAGTGGTAGTACCCAAAAAAGACAGTGTAAGAGCTGTACGCTTTTGTGTTGATATGCGTTAAGCCAACAAGGCAGTTGAAAGAGACCAACATCCGGGTCTGCACATTGCCGACATGATCACACAGCTAAATGTTGCCAAGGTCTTCTCTCGGCTTGATCTGAACAAAGGGTATCATCAATTGGAACTTGAAGAAAAATGCAGGTGCATTACCACTTTTTCTGCCCATATTGGTTTGTTCAGATCTAAATGCTCAAGTTTTGGTGTGTCATCAGCTGCTGAACTTTTTCAAGATGTCATTTGACGTATCATACAACCTGTAATGAATGCCTTCAATTACAGTGAAAAGAACATGATAAAGCTCTTACACAAGTGTGCCATTTACTTGAGGATGCAGGTTTCACAAAACAAAACTCAAATTCTTTGGCCATATCTTTTCTGATGGGGCCAAGACGTCGGATCCAGCTAAAGTACAAGCTTTGTCAGCCACCAATGCCCCACAAGATGTTAGCATGTCATGTTCATTCTTTGGCATGGCCAGTTACTTTTCCAGATACATATATGACTTTGCCGCAGTAAGTGCTCCCTCAAGAGACTTAACAAAAAGAAATGCTTCATTTTACTGGTCACATGAATGTGAACAAAGTTCTCAGAAAATCAAGCATGCAATTGAGAACACCACTGAAATGGCCTACTTTGATCCAAAGTTCCATACTGAGGTTGTTGTTGACGCAAGCCCGGTTGGATTGGGCACGATCCCTGCCCAACACAGTGGACACCCAAATTCTCGAAGGCCAGGGGTCTTGTTTCTATTATTATGGCTCAAATAAAGCCATAAAAGGCATCTCATATACATTCATATAGGATCGTAATACATACAACCCAATTACAAAGATGATGCATAAAAATATTACTTTAAAAGTCTTAAAAAGTTTAAAAACAGATTTGAAAAGAAAAAAACTGATCATCAACTAATAAAATCCATAAATACATCAAAGGGCAACAGTCTTGTTTCTAGTCAGAAGCTTTGATCTGATATGCCATATCCCCAATAGAAAATTTGCAATTGAGAATACAACAGGGCCACTGGTATTAGTTGTGCATACCCTCAGGGCTAGATGGCGTTCCCTGAAACCATAAAAATTGCAAAGAGGTTTAATCCATTGTAAACATTGCCTTTTGTAAGCCCTGCAAAAGCCTAAGACATGTTCTATGGTCTATACTACCCCACATCGCAATGGGCAGGCGCTTGTGTTGTCTAGTTTCTTATTCCACGAGGAGTAAAAGCCTCTAAAAGTAAAATCCCCAGTATGAATTTAACATAAAGTGAACGTGCAAAGGGTTTGGACACCATGTCTAGATAAAAATCAAATTAAAAAAACATCTGAATGATAAAAAAGAGTCTGTTAAGCTGCATGCGGCAGCCCTTGAAATTTTCCCCCATAACCAAGTTCCAATAGGACATTTTTAACTTTTCATCTGCCTCTGGTGTAAGCTCCGAGGGATATAATCAAAAAGTCTCCAGGCCTACCTTAAGCAGCCAGTTTTTTATATAAGCAAGCCAAGGGATCTTTTTCACATGACAGCCCTTCAGTAGTCCCCGTGTCCAATCTCTATAGGGCCCTAAGTCCTCGGTGGACCACAGTCTTATCAGGCAGTTAATGGGCCTCAGTGCAGCTATATTCGAGATGGATCAGAGGTTTAAATTCAAGCAAATTGGAAGAGTTGGAGTGCTTGGTGGGATTTTTAATAGTGACTTTATAAATGAATTCTCCACTTTCTCTAAGGTGTCTAGATTACAGTGCCCCCAAATATCCGCTCCATATAAGGCAGCCCCACAAGCTTGAATCCTGTATATTTCCACGGCAGGAGAGAAGGGGAAAGTAGATGCCCTGTTGGAAAACCTCACATGGACAAAATCTCAAAGGCATACTGCGGCACATGCAAGCAGAAGATTATCACAAACTGAACGCACCTATTTGCAACTGGATGAAGAAAGCTTAGCAGTGGTGTGGGCTTGTGAACATTTTCAGGTATTCCTATGTGGAAACCTTTCACTCTTGTAACAGATCATCAAGCATTGTTTACTGTCTTTGGCAACCCAAAAGCCAAGATGCCTCCTAGAATTGAAATTTGGGGTTTGCAATTACAGAAAAATGACTACACTATTGTACACCGACCAGGAAAAGATCAAAACACTGCTAACTACTTTTCACAAGTGCCAGTACAGTGCCCTGGTACCCCTTCCAAAGCAGCTGAAGCCTTCATTGTAAGGTCCAATATGCCTGCTGCTATTTCATTAGAACAAATAATTGTTGCAACAAGAAAATATAGTGACATGGTGATGCTAAAAGACATTATTGCACATCAATCCTGGAAACAGCACACTGGATCTCTCACACATGACAGCGGATATCAAAAGTTCAAAATGTGAAAGATGAACTGTCTGTTACTCAAGAAGGTATTGTCTAATGAGATTCAAGAATTGTCATACTGGAGAGTCTGAGATAACAAGTAATTGAAATGGTCTATGAAGGACATTGCAGAATTGTTGCCACTAAATGAGCTCTCTGAGATCCAGTTTGGTTTCCTTATTTTGACGAGAGAGTTGAAAGAAAGTTGAAGGCCTGTCATTTGTGCAATTGCTTATCTCCCAAAACCACTTAACATGCCTTGAATATGTCCGATTTGCCAAAACATATATGGGAGAGAATCGCTGTTGATTTCTTCGGTCCTCTTGACCATGGACATCACCTTTTGGTGGTTATCGATGAAGAAGTTAGATGCCATTTTTGCAACTTGGGGTGTTCCTTCAATTCTAAAGTCTGACAATGGCCCACCATTCAACAGTCTAGAATTCAGAGTTTTCCTTAATCGTCTCAAGGTGAAGCATCAGAAAAGCATATCTCATTGGCCACATGCAAATGGCGTTGTTGAACGCTTTATGAGCACACTTAAAAAGACTGTCCAGCGTGCTACATTGGAGAAGCTTGATCTGAAGTCTGCTCTCCATGCTGCTCTTTGAGCTTACCAGTCTACTCCTCATTCAACGACAGGTGAAAGTCCTGCCACCCTGATGTTCTGGAGAGCAATTACAACAAAGTTACCACAATGGACCAACAGAAGATCTACAACAGATGGTGAACTTCGTCAAACAGACTTGTGCCTTAAGCAAAAGATGAACGTTTATGCTGTTAGATCCCCAATGTACCCCAATATAGGCCTAGGTAGATATACAACCTTTTACCTACATTTTGTCCTACCTTGTTCTACATAACAGTTTGGCGCTGACCTTTTACATAGTTATGTGCCGAATAAATGTTGCGTGGTTTTCTTCGGAAAGCCAGTCTCATTTATTATGCATGAGGTTTCTTAGTATCACAGCAGGATTACCATCTTCTGTATAATAACTCTGTATAAGGGTCATCATTATTGTCATCCTTGAACGACAGGCCCACAGTACCATTTTAGGTAGATTCCCTGAGGATACGGTTTGGGTATATAAGCTCCACATCTTTGCTGGGTAAACTAGAGGAGAAGCTTCCATGCTGACACAAGACGCTGAGGTCCCGCACGCAGTTACAGCACGCAGTGGACTGACATCCCTTGCGGGGTGTCCTACTCAAGACCAAAGACGGGGTCCTTCATTATCTCCCATCAGGTAATGGGGCTGGCTATTTCCTAGGGGGATTCTTGGCTTTACACCCATATACATGCTAGGTACACTTAGGTGGGGTTAGCATCTTAGGAGTACGCCTAATTCCTGACATGTATCGATATGCATGCATACATTTACTGTTTTAGCACCATGGTAGGATTCTACCTTTTATTCGCTCTGTTGGTGCTTGTAATCTTATACATATGTGTCTGTCTAATGATTGTCGCAGCAAATACATTTTACACTAGAATGATGCTGGTTCAATAAGTACTTATTGAAAACTTCCCCATCATCTGATTCGGTGTGTCTCTCTGAGAATAAGTAAGCACGAGTGACTGAGCGAAAAGTACTGCACTGTTTCCACGATCCCTGAGGGGTTTGAGAGTTGTCATGTTCAGTGGTTGCCAGAAAACTATTCGCTCCTTGGTAAGGGTCGTGGGCTTATAGTGGCACTACGAGCTAGCTGGTCTATAGGCTAACATATCCTGCGGGGGTGTCCGGAATCAGTCTAGACACCAATCCCTTAGTTTATGTTATCTGGGCAAATGCAGATTCTGCAGATTTGTAGAAACAACACAACATGGTGCCCAACGTGGTTTGGTTCTTATTTTAAAGGTAAAAACTGAGTAGTTCAGTAGTGCTTCCTCAGAGACCCTTACTCACAGATACCCCGAGATGTCTGAGGTGGGAAGGGAAAAATCCACCACAGCTGAGTAGGTATATCCTATGTATTGGCTGTAGGCTTGTTCATGCTGCTTGAAGGGTTATAGTTCCCTACATTGTGCATAAAACCTGATCTCTTTTCCATATAAAAACTTCGAAGAAAATGTCTGTCGTCGATGGCGCTCTTAACATTTCAGAGAATTGCAGAAATGCACTTACTTTAAAATTGGCAAATTTTGGGGTCTCAGCATTAGGTGGGACCATAACCTTCGTGATTGAGGCACATGAGGCATAAAGGACAGAGGTGTTCTATTCTTGGGTTAAATTCCCTCCTGCAGATGCAATATCGCAAACATTTCATTTTTACACTCCAGATGAACCACCTGAAGAATATTATCCATATGAGGACATAGAAGTTCTGCTCACTTACCAAGAGCATATAAATTGGTTTAAAGGCACCCTACCCCATACCACAGAAAAAGTGAGACTCGGTCCGCTCAGCAGAGACGGAGCGACTTGGCCGGTCCTAGCTGCTTATACAACACATCCAGAGTTTGATACATTGCCAGCAGCAGACTTACGTCCACTACACAAAGAGATAATAAAACTATACAGAAATCTTACACAGATCACAATGCGGACACTCACACTACAACCTACAAGGGTCACTCCTGCGGGTCAGCTACAAGGGACTGCAACAAAAATCACCCCACAAACGCTAAACACGATTATGGGAAGAATGCCCACTAAACATGAGCAAATGCCATTCTGGATAGCACAGAAAATAGCACAGCTTGAGGCAGTCTTTCCACACATAGGCCCGCAAGTAAAACACAGAATTCTGACAATTTGCTTGCCGATGGGGATAGCTCCCCCAATAGAGGATTGTACCATTTGGGGTACAGTTTTCGCTGCTGTTTATACCAGAACACATGGTACCCCCTCAATAGTAGTCATACCAGAAGTATTGAAACAAATACAGAATGAGTACGGGGCAGAACCTGCCCTGGCCCTGGGGATGAAATTGATAGGCAATTTTGCCCAGGTATCAGCAATTATGTTGGCTAACATAAAAGGGGAGGCAGCAGCAGTGGCTATATGCCAACACCTGAGGGAATGCCCTCCTGCACAACAGGAGCGAGACCTACCAAAAATTATCGAAGATACCTATGCGTCACTGGGAAGAGATAAATTGGGAGCTAGACCAATGAAACCACAGTTGATGGGGAGTCCTGAAAAGGATAACTCCAAGCAAGCACCCGATTCTTCTAAAAAGAAATTGGACAATAAAAAAACAAAAAACAAGCAAAATGCATCACAATCACATAGAGTGGGTCTTCTCATCAGGAGCCTTTGGATAGGAAATATAATCTTAGAAACTGTGACAATATTAAGAAACCTGATAGGTATCAGGATACTGACACACGTTTCTCTCATTCCTTTCAGGGTTCATCAAAAAACTCTGAGAGGGAAGGACGGTCAGAACACAGATCTGAAGAACGAGCAAAGCCAAGAGACACACACACTGCTCTTCAGAATACATTATCAAACAAGAAGATAAACCAAAAACTAAACCTCAGTTTAAAAAGAAGAAAGTAGCTGGACTTAAAATAAGAAATGCCCAGACTACTGAGGACTCTGCTTCTGAACGGGGAATGGGCTCTGACGATGCTAGACAGTGCAGCAAAAGTAACCATAGCTTGCCAGAACCTGATGGAATTTCTTGTGACAGCAGCGTTGAATGAACATATCACGGTGGAGACACCTGATACAAGGGTAAGCGTCCCACATCGTCTTTACGAAATTATGCCGCAAATGGAGGGGGACATACCCAGGAAAGTGAAAGGTTTCTTTTGGGAGAACCTGACATACGGTTACAACATTCTCTTAGCTGAAAGAGATTGGCCGCCTGAGATAGTAATGGAGTGCTCAAAGGGAGAAGCTGTAATTTTACCGGCTTTTTCAGACCTCATTCCAGAGTCACATAAACATTCATACGCGCAGGAGTGGGCACTATCCCTAGCTCCCGCACTTTACCTCAATCATGTAGGGTGGGATGCTGAGTCACCTCTGCATGAAATCCCATTAAAAACTACTCCAACTCCACAGAGACAGTTTCCAATAAAACATGACGCAAAGGTCAGGGAGATCTTAGATCAACTTGAATACCAGGGTGTGATTGAGAATTGCACCTCCCCTATGAATAATCCTTTGTTTCCCGTAACGAAACCTGACAATTCATACCGTCTGGTTTTAGACTACAGGCATTTGAACACATGCATGAAAACATTTGCAGTACAAAGTGCACAAATTGCCGCACTAATGAATAACATTGTGCGAAAAAAATACAAAACAACACTTGATATCTCAAATGGATTTTTCTGCCAAAATATACTGCCTGGAAGCAGATATTTGACAGCATTCTCGGCCCTAGGGTCTCAACGTCAATTTGCAGATTGCCCCAAGGGTATAAGAATAGCCCCGGGTTGTTCTCAGCGAGGGTCTCAGAGTTACTTCAAAATTATGATGAGGAGGCATTGTCCTAGGTCGATGATATTTATTTGACGCACAGTGAATTATTGGAACACTTGACCAGGATGAACAACATCATTTTGGGGTTCGCCTCTGAGGGCTACAAATTTAACCTTAAAAAATCAAAAATTGCCCACCTCAATGTTCTATTTTTAGGATATGAGCTTTCAAGTGGAGGGAAAAGCCTAGTGGCTAATTTTTTAGAAAAATGTGTGCTGCTCCAATCTCCAAAGACTTTGAAAATTTACAGTCCATTTTAGGATTCTTAAATTTGGTAGAACATACATTTTAGATTGCGCTGAAAAAGTAAAACCTTCCTACGATTTAATTAGATCAGATTTTTAGGTTCTAAACATTTACACACGTGTGAATACCACAAATTTAGTGATCCGTATAGTCGCGGGTCAATCAGGATACACGTACCTAACCTTCAACGAGGGCGAAACGGTACCCATTGCATACAAATCTCATTTGTACACAAACGCTGAGATGCGCTTTGCATCCACAGAAAAATTACTGACAGCAGTACAAACTGCAGTAGTGAGAGAAAGAGCACTGGATCAGGGGAAACGAATAATTGTTGTGACTCCGGTACCTACCTTAGAGGCTGTTACCAAGGCAAGCATACCAAACGCAAAAGCACTGCATCCGCGATGGATACAATGGGCTAATTCTCTCACTGCAACAGATGTAGACTATAAATTTGATTCTACACTGAAAACACAAGCATTTCTGCAGTACGAATAAGAATATCCTCTCCCGAATTAAATAATGGCTCTAGATCATTACGAATACATAATTTACACTGACGGATCTGCCCAGCCTGCCGTAGGAAGTAAACAGCAATATAGCGCAGCATGTGCGATTGTAAAGGGATGTATGAAGGTCGGGAAGTTCCGCCCTAGTAATACACAGACATAGTCTCTAGGAGACTGCACGGCACAGCTGGCAGAACTAAAAGCCCTGATACTGGCATTAAAAAATACGGATCGAGAATTCCCCACACTTATTGGGTGCGATTCCTTTTATTGTGTCCAGTCTTATAATGAATATCTTCACTATTGGGGACAAAATGGGTTTCGAGATTCCAGAGGTTGCACAATAAAGCACAAGATGCTTTGGGAACAAGTGGCAGAGCTGAAAAAAGGCGTGCCACGGGCTCATGTTAGTCACACATTGAGTCATCAGCGTGTTGGCGTTCATGTTGAAGGGAATTTACTGGCTGATGAAGCCGCCAAGGCGACAGTGCGAACTGCTGCTGTTGCTGCAATCACTCGTTCTAGCATGAGAATAGAAACACAAATCATGATAGCTGTCAGCGCTACGCGTAATAACAGCTCAGCCTTGCCGAAAAGCTTTCCACTCAAGTACTCCTATAAGCTAGATGTGCAAAACATTCCATATGCTCAAATTCCAGGAGTGAGGGATAGAGTAATACCAAAAATGGATCGCAGATTAGGTTAAATTCTAGCTGCACATGAGGGTCTGGGTCCAGCACACGCAGGCATTACTGCAACAGTTTCACTGCTGAAACAACGTTGTTAGTGGCCAAGTCTTACCAAACAGACAAAAGCCTTTGTCCTTAAGTGCGACATCTGTCAGCAGATGAAGGGTTCCACCATAGCATGACCACCACAGACACCACTGCTAATATCAGACAGAGCCCTTGCATGTGTCTACTTGGACCACTGCAGCCCATACCAATCTGATGGGGCCTACAGGTACATCCTGGTGGCAGTGGATTCATGCTCTAGATTTCTGTGGGTTTGGCCATAGCGCTCGGCTGACGCTCTAACTGTTATAAAGGATTTGTGAGTCTTTATCGGCACATACGTAATTGGCACATTACATTCTGACCGTGGCCCGGCGTTTAGCTCACGGGCTTACAAAGAAGCCATGGGAAGTTTGGGTGTGGTCTTGCGGTACTCCTCTACGTAGCATCCTGAGGAAAATTCAATTGTGAAAAGGAAAAACCGAGACTTAAAGCAATCCTTAACAGCAAGGGTATTAGGCTCGGGTGGCAGTTGGGTCAATCACCTATATGGGGTCCAGAGGGCACTTAATAACATGCCAAGAAGTTCCCTAGGGGGCCGTACTCCATATGAGGACCTGTTTGGGACTGGAATGTGGGTACCTGACCTTGATTGTGGCAGCACAGTGACGTATGAGAAAAGGTTTGACATCAAGTATCATTTGGCTGTTTTACAGGAACTCAATGAATTCCGGGCATTACAAAGCAACGTCCAAGTAAAACGCACCACCACTGGGGAAGTGAATGTCGTTCCGGCAAGACCTGCCTGCGTCCCGAAGATTGGGGATCTGGTCAGGGACAAAATAGTGGACATGAAAGAATTTGGGCCATCCTACAGAGAGCCTGTACCTCTCCTGGCTGTCAAAGGTACAAGAACTGCACTTCTTCTGCCTCTTGCCGGCAAGAAAGAAAAGAGATTTGTTTCAATTGATCTGATTAAACGACACCATGTGGCCTCGTGGGCTCCTGGGTAGCCATCGATCTCCTATCACTACCATACAGGAAGTTCAGACTGAAAGATTAATAACGTTTGAAGATTCAACTCTCCGACATGAAGGAGTTACCAACAATGGAATGGAACTCGTGCCTGTTTGAAATTGAACAGCAACATAGTACTCATGAAACACAGATTTCAATTCTGCCTAATACCGCAATCTATGTAAATATGTCTCAAAATGATTCATCTGCCAGTTCTACAAAACCTGTTGAGCTACCGAAGATAGATCGAACTGCGTCTGGCTACTCCATCGATTTTGATACCTTTTCTCTGGATCAGAGTGAACCTGAGTCACCGCCAGCTCTTGCTTCCCAAAAACAAAAAATACATGACTTCTACCTTTGGTTGAAAAAGACTTACTTTGTTACACCCTGGCTACAGCTCTGGATTACAATTGGTCTTCTCTTCCTAGTACTTTGGGCTGGTTTCGTGACCGCCTTTTTCATGCTTCTGAATGGACATTATCTCCCAGAACGCTCGGCAGTCCAACAAGTGAACATGGTTCTGAAACCACATACATCATCACACCATGAAAAGAGAGACCTGCCTTAGTGAACTTCACAGTGGTTTCAGTTCCAGAAGGAATAGTATGGGACAGAGTTGCATATGATGTATTTGGTCCTACTGAACTTTTGAAAATACCGCATTTATTTAAAAATTCTTTAAGTGATATCATCACCTCCAGTACTTTCTCTGATGATTGGGACTTTGAAACTGTAAATATTATGATGTCTGATTTAGAACAAACTGCAGCATTTTCGAATAATGAGTTGTATGATGAGACATATGATTTTGACACCATGTATTGTTACAGGCACTATGGTCATCATTTTTTACACAAAACCAGTATGCCACGTAATGTTTTTGCTTACCATCAATGGGAACATTGCCCAACACCACCAAAAGGTAGTTCACAAATGTTTGCACAGAAGTGTGCTTATTTTTCTGGGTTTAACACTTCAGACCCGAAATCTTATTATTATAAGCTTGCACCTACATCTGCAAAGAAGAATATGCTAACTATCACGAAACAGATATACTCTGCTTCCTTTATTTCCCAGCTGTCTTTACAGAGTTATGACTTTTGGAGGGACACTATAGACACAAAACCTGTCTGGGGGACAAAAGATTGTCAGGTTCAGGGAACTGAGGCCTTATTTAGAGCATGCCTCATACCACAGCACATTATTTTCCTGAACAACACAGTGCAACAAACTTCCTGTCTTTGGTTAGCCAAGATTAAGGACCTGAACACATTGCGGATTCCTTCGCTTTCACACTTTGAGGGATGGCAGAACTATACACAACATAGTGAGGATACACTAGATGACACAATACACAATGGCTCATACAATTCATCAGACCCCAATTGGAAGGGATGGCTGGTTTGGCCTATTGACACAAACAAGTGTCAGTTAATATTCAGGGGTACCAGCGAAGGGTTTAGTATCCATAGGCCTGACCTACGCTACGTACAACAAGAACACCCAGGGGTGGTGACATCTTACAGTTTAGGGAAGTTATGCGTAGAGTGGTTAAAAACCTCGACACTGTCCCAGGTGAAACAACACTTGTCCTTACTCTCAGATGACATGGATCTTAGGGATTTTTTGTTAGGTCCCCAAAAACCACGTCAGAAGCACTTCCTTTACGCTATTTATAATGAGGTATGGAAGATCTCCCAGCAGGAGGGTGCTGAGATATTGCGTGAGATTGACAGGGTTAACCTAGAAAAGGCTTTGGCAGTGGTCGATTAAGCACATTTCAGACGATCTTCAGAGTTATCCCATCATTTATACACTCTGTATTGGGAAGGGTCTTTGGAGGGCTTCCACTGGTCTTACTCCTTGGAGTGGGAATCCTGGTTTTAATTTTCCTGCTACGCAATGGACGTCCCAGTTTCCAAAGAGATGGAAAATGCACTCCTGGTGCGACGATTCCGTGAACGTATGGTACTCCATCTGGACACACCTCGGCTTCGATACCTAAGCAAGCATTGGTTCCTATCGTTCAGATAAGTCTGGGTTGACTGTGTCTTGCCTGTACTCCGCTGCCTCTTCTGCGGATACGAATGCATGTTGGATATATATACAATCGTTGACAGTGAAACCCTATGAGGACAAGCACCTAACCTGCTATCACCAGATTTATATGAGTGATGGGAAATATCCAAAATTTGTGTGCACACACTATAAGCACCCACTGCCGCGGTGCAGTCCAAACAACTGGACTTTACAATGTTGAACAAAACAGAGCAAGTGGTGCACCACCTTACAAGCAATATCACACAAATATGAGATCTGTGTCCAGGGTTGTACTTTACATTATCCTTTTTATTTAGTAGTAATTTAATTAGACATAAAAAACTTTTTCAAGTCGATCAGCCAACGCGTTTCGTCCAAAGAGATTGGACTTCTTCAGGGCTGTAGAATAACAAATGTATACATATATATCAATACAAAAAAACATTTAAAAAACATTTGAACAACACAATCTGTACAATACATTCAAAAAACAGATACACTATGACAGGACTGACTAATGTAATTACATACTTTTGAAAAACAGGTGTAACATAAAAACCTATTTCACATGAAACCTACAACAGGAATAGCATAACATCTAATAATAACTCACCAGGACAGCACTTCAGGTGAGAAACATATAAACAGTAAAAACCCGGGTTCATATCATTACCACATGGTATGAGACACTATGTTACTCCATATCCCAGAATCTGGTTTACATATATAGTCTATAGGAGAGTTACCGTGTCCCCCAAGCAACTAAATGAAATTTATTCTGAAATGTGGGGAGAGAGAACAGAGAACAAAGAAAATAAAGAGAATAAGTAAAAATACAGGGCATCAGAGAGAAAAATGGAATACATCCATCAGAGATTAAAGTCGTTAGCACCAGTAGCGGGTTGAGATGAAAACAAATAGTCAAAGGATAATCAAAAGGAATAAAGGTCAGTTGCACATGAAAGTCCTTATAATAAAAGGAACTATGTGAATACGGCCATAGACCATATATCACCAAGACAAAGGTTAACATATTTATTATTTCTATTATATTTGTTAAGAGTAGAAAAGACAACTACGGAAGGGGGGAAAAAGAGGTCCAAAGGAGCTGTTCAGGGAGAAGATAACAAATACCCACCATAGGTGAGGCACTCCTTGATATATGATGCCAAGATGTCCGTAAATATGATAAATGATCAGCCTAAGAGTATTGCCGTAGATTGGACAAGCGGATCGCCCCGTGTTCAGTCTGTATAGACAAGATAATACAATGTATCTCAGTAATTCAGAAAACTGTATTGAAGTGAATATCAAGCAAATGGGGGTGTCCATAACTTAAGCGTAATACTCACTTTTGGTGAGTACACAGTACCAAGTTGTCGTGGTCTGTATCGGACTTCCAAAATCTATCCACATGCAACGAATCATCCGGTCACACTCAGATACGGTGGGCCAAAGTAGAGGAATTAATGGTTCCACACCTAGGGACAAGTAAATCAACAACATGGAGTACAAAGTCCACATATATCAATCGGATGTTTAAATGAATTAAAACAGTGCCGCTATATGTTTTGCTTGTCCCAGAGATACAACTCAACACCCTCTGAATCAAGTGGTAGCAGGGAAGGGTGCAAATGTTTAAAACAGACACCCCAAGCACGGGACGCGAACAAACGAAAACGAACAAGGCACCCAGTGCCAAAACATAAACCAGGCGCAGCGTAAACCTACCATGATACGTGTGGAAGCAGGAACGCGATGTCGTCTCCTTCCAAAATCAGGAAAGACTGACTGCAAAAGGCACAGTCTTTTATATAGCCCATGTTAACTACCAAAGGTGGAACAGCTGTGAGGGGGTATATTCCGTTTGGAACCGAGCTACGTGCCGTCCCACGTAGAAGAACAGGGGCCGCCATGTTTGAATGGTGAATATTCCGTATTTCCGGAGCACGTTCCCATATAGAACGCTTGTTTACCGGCAATAACAATTGTTGTTTATGATTATATTTAAACACACAGACAAAAAAATCTTTATCTACATTAAAAACACCTTCCGGTATAATATTTAACCCGATGTGCAAATGAAGCTTAGTTTGTAGTAAAATTAATTAAATCAAAAAACGCCATATTGCGTGGCTTCAAATATGTGGTGCCCTTGGTGGAATCCCAGGAGTGACCTGGCAAGATCACGGCAAACAAACTGTGGCCGCCCTTTTCCCGATTTTGGAAGGAGATGACATCGCGTTCCTGCTTCCACACGTATCATGGTGTGGAACCATTAATTCCTCTACTTTGGCCCACTGTATCTGAGTGTGACCGGATGATTCGTTACATGTGGATAGATTTTGGAAGTCCGATACAGACCACTACAACTTGGTACTGTGTACTCACCAAAAACTGAACATGGGGCGATCCGCTTGTCCAATCTACGGCAATACTCTTAGGCTGATCATTTATCATATTTACGGACATCTTGGCATCATATATCAAGGAGTGCCTCACCTATGCCCTGAAGAAGTCCAATCTCTTTGGACGAAACGCATTGGCTGATCGACTTGAAAAAGTTTTTTATGTCTAATTAAATTACTACTAAATAAAAAGGATAATGTAAAGTACAACCCTGGACACAGATCTCATATTTGTGTGATATTGCTTGTATCGGGTACATTTACAGCTCTCTCCCAAATCAGCTCCTTAAGTCATCATTCTTGATCACGTCCCCATATTACATATGGGAAAGAAAGAATCAGAGGAGGACTTGAAACATAAAATCCTGCACTGGTTCAATTTTAACTATGGGGAGGACGCAGGCCTTTCACACATGATCCTAACAGTGAGAAGAGTGTCGGGAATCAGTCAACGCCCAACATTCCGAGATAGGGAGTGTGTAGTTGCAAACTTCAGATCCCGTAGAGTGGTGAGGAATCTACTAACCATACTTAAACACCTGGCCAACTCCCCCTGCCAAGTTAGAGCGCTGCCCCTGGGATATTTTTACAGCCCGGTTAGGGCCTCGCATGGAGGGACATCCATAAACTATAAGGATTATGGCAACCTCGGGGCTTGCCCGCAGCTCCCTTGTTACCAATTAACAATAGTTTTTCTGTCTTAATAACCCAGAAGAGAAAGATTGACTTTCATTGGTTCATGCACAACCAAGTTCACCAACAAATCCCACAGCAGCGGAGCCTATTGCAGTCCCTGGGGGGGCACTAGCATCTCCAGAGAACCCAGGTTTATGTGTGTGCACTCCCTCTTTGCCACCTGATGCAGACTCAATTTTTATCGTGCTGTCCTGGAACATTCCCGGGATTCGTTTGAAACTTGAGAATGAGGATTAGCTAGGCCTTGACACAGACTTTGAGTTGATCTGTCTCCAGGAGACCTGGGCCTTGAAGGAGTTTTTTTTATATAAACGGGTACCGCTCATACTGTAATCCCACAGTCCCTGCTGCCTCGGGGAGGCTGATGGGTAGCCTGGCTGTCCTGATTTCCGTCAAGTGTAACAAAGTAAATGTTAAACCTTTAGCCTCTTCCCCTTGGTACCAACTGCTATAGCTTTCAGGTCTGGGCACTGTGGACATCCTGATCGTGAACTTCTATCCCAATATCTTCGATCAGCGAAATGCACAAGATGCAGAAATGTTGAATGAGGTGATTGTGAATGCAAATATTTCCAGTCATCCGCCCCCAAAAATAGGGAAGTGATTATTGCTGCACAGAAAAACTATAAAGCCACAATCGGAGCCAGAAAGGATGAGCTCAGAAATGAAGACTGGTCCGACATATTGGTGGCAAGCTGCCTGAGAGATATGAAAAAGTTCTGGGACGTCATTAATCGCCTATTGTTCACAGAGGGACACCTATCTAAAACTGACTGCCTGATTCCAGAGACTGCATGTGTCACACAATTCACCTGTACTTTTAATCCCTTTAACAAGGCGAAACCCCACCAAGAGATGGACACCGACATGGTGAAAGACAGGGAACAGGCCATTTTGTTTAGCCAATCTATCTCATGTGGAGGCAGCGATTAAGCAAGGCACATGTAAGAAAGCCCCTGGACCAGATGGAGTTACAGTGGACTTTTTTTTAAATACAATCCTGTCCACTGGGCTCCAATGCTCACTAACATTTTTAGAGCTGCTATTGATGGCCCACTCCCCCCGTCCTGGAAAGAGGCCACGTGGTCCCGATTTTCAAAAATGGTGACAGAAATGTCCCGGTGTGGTACAGGCCAATTTCCCTAATTGATTACACTGTCAAGGTCTTAGGCAGGGTCCTTTTGGCCAGACTGGAAGGGTGGGCTAGTGCCAACAACATACTATCAGGGCCCAGTATAGCTTTAGACAGGGAATGGGTAAGATTGAGCAGTGCCTTAACCTCTCATTAATTGTTGGTAAGTACAGCAAGTCCATGAAGGGCTCTTTACATCTAGCCTTCATGGACTGGTCGAGTGCTTTCGACACTATCAACCACAGCAAACTGTGGGACATGTTGAGCAACATAGGGGTGGAAAAACACCTAGTCACCCTCCTCCGGAGATTACACTGGAACACTACGGTCAAAATACGATATGGCCCTGGGGCTAAATGCACACACTCATTAGCCTCAACTGAAGGCATCCACCTTGGCCCCCTTCTTGTTCCTCATTTACATAAACGGTTTGGAAGCCTACTTATTGCAAAAGAAATTGGACTATCCGAGGGTCAGCAATTTTTTGTCCCCACACTGCTCGATGCAGACGACGCCATAATTCTAGCAAGGCCAGCAATTAGTCTGCAGAAAGCCCTTTACGCATTTGCTGAGTTTATGTCCTCATTGGACTTGAGAATCAATCATCAGAAATCTCATATAATGGTCTGCGGACCGAAAAAAAACAAGCCCAAAACTTTGATATTCAGGGAAACCCCTTGGACAAAATCACAGCGATTTTGTTATTTCGGGATTCTTTTTAACACACAGCTAAAGTGGGACCCTCTGTAGGTCCTAAGACTGCAAGAAACAAATAGGGTGATCGAAGCACTTTCTCCTTTGCGGCTAAACTAGGCCATAGACCTATAAGGGAAATGATAGCCCTCTACAAAGCCAAGTGCCTCTCAATTGCCACCTACGGGGCCAGAGTGTGGAGGTATTGTAACTGTTCTAAACTACAAGTCGTAGAACATAGTTTCCTCAGGAGGCTTTTAATGATCCCTCAGGGATCTCCAACCTCCTTCTGTCACACTGCGTGGGACTGAATTATATAGTGGACTATTTGGGCTTGGCCCCCCTGCTACTGTGGGCTAAAATATGGCTGACACCAGAACTAGATTTTTCAAAACACATTCTTCAGGACTGCCTGACCTGGGTAACGCTAAAAATATTCCTTGGCTGGGATATGTAAAGCGTGCTTTCAGTGACCTGGATCTCAAAGGGTTTTTTGATGACCCAGCTCATATGTCTTCCTCAGCCAGAGCCCAAATAAAGACAGCGTATCATGAAAGGGCACAGTCTAACCATCGGCGACAACTCCCTCAGCGAATCCCCCTGAGCAACTATGATGTTCCTCCTGGCCAAGAGATGCAATTTTACTTACTTTTTATATTTAATCCACAGTACAGATTCTATCTAACTAGGCTCCTTCTGGGTACCATCCACTGCTTAGTCGCATTCCCAGTCCAAGGTGAATGGCTGGAGAACCTACCACCATATCCCTGTGATAATACCGCCAGACATTGCACATTGCACTTTTTACTATTCTGTGCACTTCACAAAACCTTAAGATCAACTGACAGTTGGGCAAGGGCGTTCTGTTTTCATTGATGTATTATTTGCATTGTATATGAAATCCTGTATTGTGCTGTGTACATTTATGACCTCCTAAGTCAAATAAAGTTTTTATGGTGATGATCTCAAACGAAACTGCTTATAGAAAATGTTGTAAAATTGTTACCTTGACCTTCTTGATAATTATATTAATAGTCTTAGAGCCTCATTTATTATTTGGCAGAGGGGCAGAGTAAATTACTCCATCCCCATGGTGGAAGGACCATACGCCAGATTTATAAAAGACCTCCAAGCACGTGGTCATTTATAATGCATTGACAGAAAATGCCATCATGGTGGTTCCTGCCAATGCATTTCGGTGTTTGGTGCAGGACTCCATCAATAAGATGAAGCCCTGCACCAAACAGTTTTCTTGTTTTATTTTCAAAAAGAATATCCCAAATCTGTATTTTCTTTTTGAAAATAAAAAATGTAATACTCCCCTCACCATGGAAGTCATCTCGAATGGCGAGGGGGGAATTATTAATATTTTACTGTCCCTCACCGTCGGGGTTTGCCTGGCGGTGACGGACATTAAAAACTCGCTATATGTCTGCCCATCCTGATTGGGTGGACGGACACCCAGCCATTTCTCTGTCTGCCCTCACCCCGTCAGGCAATCGGAGAGGTTAGGCTATGGCGGTGATGGAGTAGTCACTGCTGTAGCCAAACCTATTGTCCGCCCGCATCTAAATCTAGCAGGCGGACCATTATGTTGGTGGTGAGGATACTCCGTTGCTGTTGTGATTGAGTATCCTTATCACCAACAAATAAATCAGCCTCATAGTTGGTTATTGTTGTGCCTTATTTCTCTGATGAGATATGACTCCACAAAAGTTGATTTAACTACAATACATTAAAAAGATGGATCAAATATACTGAGCCATAGCGAAAGTTTATTTAGTGTATTTATTGATAATATCTATACTAAAATGTTGGGTGAGTATGTGGATATAATGGGGTTAAAGTTTTTTTTAGTAATTATAGAATAATCAGAGGGGGAAAGTTGCTATATTTTTTATGCATTTATATTTTTGTACATCATTAACAATGTGCAGAATGTGAATTTACTCTTGATTATACATGTACACGTTGATATAGTTCTATTCTCTTTGAAACTAATTTTTTATTACATGTAGAAGTGTGTTTTCTTAGCTATTGTTAACTGGGCCTCAATTTAGGCCCATTTCCCATCTCTTTCAAAATGGATGTCCTCTGGCTCACATTTCACTGTTCATTATTTCTGCATCACACAGTTAACCTCTTAACAGCTGGGGCTCCACCTCCCCCCAAAAGTGCTGAGCCCTTTTTTGGCTATTTGGGGTAGTCCACACTTAGGCCTCCATAACTGTTTCCCACATAAGGTATCCACGCCAAATTTGTGTCTTTTTTACCCAACATCCCGGGAATTCCAAAGGTACCCAGGGTTGGTGGATCCCCTTGGAGGGGACTAAGAAAATAGGTAAAATATTGCTAAATGTTGAGTGTTTTGGGGAAAAATAGGAAAATGTGCTCCGCAAACAAGTGTCTGGGTTTTTATCCTAAAAATTGCATCAATGAATCAATTTGCTGTGCTAAAGTCATCATCTTCCCAGCCTTCAGGAACATGCAGATCTGAATCAAAAAAACTATTTTTTAACACAGTTTTGACATTTTTCAGAGGTAGCCCATGCTTTATCTTTTTTGTGCTTTCAACCTACTACCTGTTTGAGGTGGGAACCGGTGTGAAACTCACGGGTGAACCAAGAAAGGTTTAAATTTCTGAAAAGTAGATAACACTTTAAATTCAGCAATAAGTCATATACATAGATCCCTCAATGTGTTCCCAAAGAAACAAACTGTTAAAATAAATAAAATAATGAAAATGAGCAGGAAAAAATGGCCATTTCGAACAATGTTTTCATCTGTATCCCATGAGGTTTTCTTGCCCACAATGCCCTGCAAACCTTAAACTTTGTCTAAAATCACACATTTTCCTTATATTTCTGAGATTGAAACTTCTTCTGGAATCATCAGGAATCCACAAAATTCCTACCACCCATCTTTAACCCACTTAAGCCGATAAAAACGATGCCCCACTTGTGTGGCTGGACCAAATGCCTGTGACAGAAACAGATCAAACCAAGGTCGATGGGAGCCCCCTCGAGATGGCTCCCATTGACCTTGGTTTGATCCTACCTGTTCATGTCTCTGTCCTCTTCTAAGTCTTGACTAATCCCATATACTTGCAAAATGAACCTTTACTAATGCCTTCTGTTGTTTTCAAACTGAAGCTCAAGAAAATGTGTCATTCATGCGTCTTAAGCGCACTCACTGAGCTAAATCTAACTCCTTCCAGTTCATGGATGCAAGTTGGGGTGTCCGAGACTGCCTTTCAATGCCCACAGTCCGCAAACTGAGTGAGCATATCGACCTTTGAAACTAAGGCAAACATGCTGGGGAAGACTGACTATGTTCCCTAAAGAGCACTTCAAAAACTACTAAAGTCTTTAGGCTATTATCACACAGGGTACTCAGTGACAACATGGCTTATGCTCCGATCACAGTTATGTGCAGTGTGGTGACTGTAATGCACTTGTCATATGGCGAACAGAACACCTACCATGTTCTGACAGCAGATAAAGGTGTTGAGAAGGCCATGATTTCCTCAAGTAGAGGAAAACAATTTATATGGTTGCTTGCCTACTGAAGAAGTGGCCCATGGAAGGTATGTATCCATGCACAGCTATTGAAACATATATGTTATGGCAGCTCCACCTGAGTCAATCTCCCAATGCTTCACTTTTGTATGTTATAACATAAAGCAAGTAGGAAAACATAGGGCTGGCTGAGATGGGCACTGGGGAAAATAACGAGTCTTCTGCCTCTTTCCTTGCTTAGAGCAGGCTCTGCAACGACAACATGATCGAGTCTTTCTAGCTATTGCAGGAATGTGGTCATCAAAGTGTTGATCCTGCAGCCTTGCCACTCCCTCCACAGCATATGAAGTGGAGGTTGCAGTTTATGTAGCAGTAAGACCTTCAATGACGGTCAACTGCAAATCAAGGAAAGACATTGGTCTTCCCATGGTGGATTGCCGACAAACAACATATGCATTAGATTTTGCCATCTGGATCAGGTGGGTAAGCAGCTTCTAATACCAAGTGCGAGTTTTACGACTCGCATTGTATTGTTGAAGAACCTGGTCCTTCTCCGCCCATGTACTTGTTGGTATCAGGTATACAGTTGGGCTTGTGAACTTCGGCTAACTGACCCCAATCCGTGACGGGGGAAGTGCTCTCATCATGGATTGTAGTGAGCACGTAAACATCATGCCTATTAGAGAATTTGACTGTGAGCAGTTCATTAGAACACAAGCAGTGCCTTGGAATTTTTGGAGCTTCTTACAAACAAGCTCTTGTGGAAATCCTTTGCGGCGACATCGAACTGTGCCGCATGCCACTGTGCCAGCTCTGTACAGCTCACTGAGCACCTCTACTCCCAGATTGAAGTTGTCTACATAAAGGTTGTAACCTTTAAGAAGGAGTGGCTGAACAAGCTCCAATACAATCTATCCAGTGACTCCTAGCATGGAATGGCAACCTACAGGGTTTAGAGCAGAGTACTTCCCTGAATATACTCTCAAGTTGTATACATAGCCAGTAGAGCTCTCACACAGTATGTACAACTTGATACCATAAATAGCTTTTTTGCTCAGTATGCACTGCCTGAGAACCAGCTGCTCTTTGTACAGGATCAAGGGCTCATCAATGGCTATATTCTTTCCAGGAGTATAAATCTCTGGAAACCTGGCAGAAAAATGCTTCATGACAGGCTGAATTTTGAACAAAGTGTCATGGTAATGGTGGTCCTGGGGCAATGCAGCAGAATTATCATTGAAATGCAGTAGGAAAAACGGAACTCTGTTCATGTACTGTACGAAGATGGGTGTTACCTAAACCGTACAAGGAGATTAGTAGGACTGTAAGTTTTTTGTGTACTAATCCCATTTTGTGCGTAAGGCCCAGCTCCTCAAGTGAAGTGGTAGTCCACGGTGTGCCCTAGAATGAGATCCAAACATGCTTCCATGCTCCCTCAGAAATTGTTCTGAATGCAAATTTGTTTGTTGCACAAATTTCTCAAGGAAGTCAACATCCAAAAACAGATGGACGTAGTCAATTGGCCAAAAATGTGCTGTATTGACTTAACTTCTAGTATCTCCAATAAACGGGAGAATTCGAGACTGCACTAAATTTGGGGGGGGGGCTGCCAAGACCGCACTCCGTCTGTGCTTGCCTTGGGGGGGGCTGCCAAAAGAGTCCTCCATCTGTGCTTGCCACCACATGTGCCTGCTCTCTTGGTTTGCCTACCCTGCTATGGTCCCTCCGCCAGCACAGAATGTGTTTGCAAAGGTACGTCATGACTACCATGACCATGTTCCTCAGAATTGTTGGAAGATGAGTCCTTGGATGGAACTCCTCCGACTGAAAAATTGCTTCCAGATTCTGCTACATTTTCCCTTCCCTCAGATGCTGTCTCAGTATCTGATCCTGCATAGTTTACAAAAGGGACCCCCCACAAATTTTAAATTTCCAATACAGGCTCAGGACCAGGGGGAAAACAACAAAAGACAACCAACAAAAGGGTCCTACCAGCCTGAAGTTATCACAAAGGATTAAATCCTACTAGAACAAATCTAGATCACACTCTATACATTGTTTAACATATTTCATATTACTTCTTTTTAAATTTTATATTCTTTTCAACAATTTATTTCAAACCACTTTTCATGATTTAAATCACATCACTTACATATGTTTATTTATATTTACACATTAACATTGTCCATTTGCCATAAATGTCATCTGTTGTTGGGCTATGTAAATTTATTTTCCTCATTTAAAAACATTTATTTTTTTCACAAAAAATATGCATCCCCGTCTGTCCCTTCAACTTCGCACTCTCCTCTGACATGCCATTCATACCACATAACACACACTCCTCATACAGCAGTCCGGAAGAGACAAAATCCTCCATACATTCGCGAAGTCTATTTTCTTCTCTACTTCTGATGTAGTGGCCCCGGACTGGACACACCAGCAGTCTCAATTTTGTTGATTGTCAGTATCTTATCCTGTCTCAGAGCTGTCCTCCATAAATCGAATTAGGGCCTGGGTAGCAGTCATCAAACAACACTCCATCTCTGCTGGCTGGCTAAAACCTTCCTTCTAAAACACTGTCCTACATAGAATGCAGAAGTATGATTCTAAATCAGTCAGTGGGTGTGCGTATGTGAGATGTGTGCAACAGTAAATAACAAAAAAAACACTTCGTTTTTTTCAATGCAGCTGCAAGGTCTCCAAAGACACTAAAAAAGACTAAAATAAGACAACAAAAAAAGTATTACTTCACCTTGCAACATACCCGACAGGCCCTGCAACTGAAGACTCCTACTTTGTGCACAGGCGTGCTCTATATGAAAATTAACAGTGCAATCACACACAGTGAAGTTAGCCAATGGCAGAAGTAACAGCTACTTCTCCCGTTGGCTAACTTCACTGTGAGTGATAGCGTGGCAAATTTTCACAAGGAGCATGCCTGCGCACAAAGTTGCAGGGGCTACTATGTGAATGTGTGCTTCAAGAGATAAAAGGTAGATTTTTGCCTTCAGGAAATTACTTTTGCCCCATGCTGCACAGGGTGGAAGAATAATGTGAATGACACAACAGTCCAATTGCCGAAGAGGGCTCTGTACAAACCCCCTACTAATATTTGTTTTAAATGTGTGTTTTCCCCTGGGGGGCTCAATCAGACCCCCCTCAGGGGAATACACACATTTATAAAACAAATAAGGGTCAACCCATTTGCTAGAATGCCTGAACCACTAACTACATTTTTGTTGTTTGAAATGTGTGTTTTCCACATGGGGGACAAACACCCTCCCCCCCCCCCCGGGAAGAAAATACACGTTTAAAAAAAAAAGAATTGGGGTGAAATGGGTTGGCCCGTATGCTGGGAACGCCTACCCACTGACAATTTCTTTCATTTTTTTCTTTCATTTAATCGCGCCCTCAGAGGAAAAAACACTTTTTTACAAAGAAATATGGGCCCCCAGGGTGGTCAGCCCATCTACCACAAAGGCCGATTCCCAAACACATTTCAAAAAAATATTTGGTCCAAAGGGGGTCAGCCCATTTAGCAGGAAGGCCAACCCCCTGCCAATTTCTTTTTATTTTTTACATAATTTTTATTTCTCTGGGGTCGCGATCGTGCCTCCCTAAGAGAGAAAACACTTTTTTTTTTTTATTTCCCCTCCCAGGGGGGTCGGCTCTTTCACCACAAGGGCAGCCCCCCAAAACACACTTCCCTGGTGGCCTAGTGGGTTTCCTCCTTGTGGATCGCAGCGTGACTGAGATCTACAACCAGGAAAAAATTTCATGAAGGCATCGTTCGAAAGGAGAGACTTTCACCTTCCCAACAATGCCTCCCTGATACTTAAGGACTAATTTTGATTTTGCACTACTCTGTAATGCGCTATTTGCTGAGAGCCTTCATGCCAAAGGCTTAAAGCTAACTCTGTACTATATTACAAATATTTTGTATTAATTCCTTTAAATTTAGTTCTCTGATCTAGAACTCAATTATTGGATGGACCCATACTTGATTTACTGTATTTATGATGTGTTGTTCGGGATGCATTGCCTCATGAAATTGAGGTTTAACACCATCTCCAATTCATCAAACCGTGAGCAAATTGTTGAGGTAAATTTTGTGGAATAAAAATGTGGGGGTTCCCTCATCAGTCAGCACTATCAAGGTCTTTAGCATCAGTGGGAAGTGTTTGGTTGGGCAGTGCCCATGTCTGCATCATCGAGGTCTGCAGTTCAGGCAGTGTTGGTTCCCAAAGGTAAACTTACACTTTTGTGTAAGTTTACTATTTTTTGGTATTCATAAACTACTAGTTTAATTTTACTAATAATAATTTTACGACTGAATATTCCGCTGTTGGGACGGAGAACTCTGCACATAAAAAGATAGGACAGGCCTGTTTTGTCCAATGTGAGGGCATATTCTGCCAGCATTTGCCATGTCAGAGTCTGCAGTAACAATAGTCAGCTGTCTGAATGTGCAATGTAAGGCTGTGTTGTTTCATAATCCTATCAAAATGAGAGGGTTATCCTACCTTATATGTTCCCTGACGGGTGATGTGGGGCCCTAGGAAGCGTTTAGATTATTTATAAGGATCCTCACCCACAAGGACCAACTGTGACATGCTTCATCATTGGATTCTTACCCACTAAACTTAGTGTGAGTGGGTGGGCTTAGCGTACTTTGTAAGTGGAGTCCCCCACGAGGATACACAATAAGTATCACACAGGGCATGGACTCTTGATGAATGTGTGACTACAGGGTCCGCCCCCTCCCGAGAGCTTATGGAGCCTTAAAATATAATTCGGCAGTACAAACATAGGGAAATTCCCGTTTATGGTTTGTACATCAATACATGTTTCTGGCGTGTGATATTTTCCCACCATTATACTGCATGGTAGATTGGATATTTACCATTGATAATAAGGGATTATAGATAATAGTGGTCCTGAAGAAAGCCCAATGACCCAGATAGGCAGTGAGTAGGGCTGAAACATGTAGACCTATGACGTTTGGGTCATAATATACCCTAACAACATCACCTTTTAAACCTGTTTTTAATCTTGCCAAAGGTACTCACAATGAGGAATAGATTAGCGGGACCACAAGCAATTTTAACTGTAGATCCCTTTAGAACAAGTGCTCCACTTACAAAGTGTGCTGAGTCCACCAACTCACACTAGGTGTAGTGGGTGAGGATCTGATGATGAAGCATGCCAAGGGTGGTACCCGTAGGTGAGGATTCTTATAAGTAATGTAAACTATTACTAGGGCCCCACATTTAACCACCCTTCAGGGAACGTCTAAAGTAGGATATCCCACTCATTTTGATAGGATTCGTATGGATTGGGGAAATTAGGGCACTCTTAATCTCTTGTTTCTCACTTCTTCTTAGTGTTATGTGTGTTGTTTCATGGCCTACTGTGCAAAGGTGTACAGTGTCACCTTGGTCAGTGTCATTTAGCACTGTCAGGCTCTTTAGTGTCAGTGGGATGTTTTAGGGTGGGCACTGTCAATGTTTCCAGTATCAGGTTCTTTAGTATCTGTCAGTGTTGTCAAATGTACACTGTTAGAATGTGCAATATCAGAGTGTACAATGTAATATGGTAAAATTAATATGAACAATGTCAATGTAGATTGCTACGGTCTACTGTATCAGTGTGCACTCTTTGAATCTAAGAGTAACAATAGACAGTCATGGTGGAGTGCCACTGGGCACTGTCATTGTGCAGTATCAACCTGTTCAGTGCCCCAGTGCAAACTGCCAGGTTCTGAATGTATTAGTGAGCAGTGTTTGTGCAGTTCCGAGGGGGGTATCACGACGGACAGTGCCAGAGTGGGTATTGTTAGGCTCTATATTGTGATGATCAGAGTGGACCGTGACAGCGTACAGTGTTAGTATCTGCTGTTTCAGAGTAGACTCTTGCAGGAGAGATAGTGTCAGGATGTGACGATCATGTTGGACAATGTCAGTTTGCAGTGTCAGGATGTGTAGTATGAGTATGGAGAGTAGAATGCTCCAACCTTTTCTATTTGAAGAGCTACTTCTGCTCAAGGAAATCATTCCAAGCTTTTAACACATTTTATCACAGGACATAAGAGACCACATCTGTAATCAATACACTTGTCAATCAATCAATCAATCACGGCATTTATAGAGCGCGCTACTCACCCGGGAGGGTCTCAAGGCGCTGGGGGAGGGGGTAAGTTACTGCTCGAACAGCCAGGTCTTGAGCTGCTTCCTGAAGGCGAGATGGTCCTGGGTTCGCCGAAGGTGAGTGGGGAGGGAGTTCCAGGTCTTGGCCGCCAGGTAGGAGAAGGATCTTCCTCCGGCGGTGGTTCTGCGGATGCGTGGTACGGTGGCGAGGGCGTGGCTGGTTGATCGTAGCTGGCGTGTGGGCGTGTAGAAGGACATGCGGTCGTTGAGGTACTTTGGGCCCAGGTCGTGGAGGGCCTTGTGTGCGTGGGTGAGGAGTCTGAACGTGATTCTCTTGCTGACGGGGAGCCAGTGCAGGTCTTTCAGGTGTACGGTGATGTGGCTGTGTCGGGGGATGTCCAGGATGAGTCGTGCGGAGGCGTTCTGGATGCGCTGGAGTCTCTTTTGAAGTTTGGCTGTGGTTCCGGCGTAGAGGGTGTTCCCATAGTCCAGTCGGCTGGTGACGAGTGCCTGGGTGACGGTCTTCCTGGTTTCAGTGGGGATCCATCTGAAGATCTTGCGGAGCATGCGCAGGGTGTTGAAGCATGAAGATGAGACGGCGTTGACTTGTTTGGTCATTGATAGGGAGGAGTCCAGGATGAAGCCCAGGTTGCGTGCGTGGTCCGTTGGCTTGGGTGCGGTGCCCAGGGCCGGGGGCCACCAGGAGTCGTCCCAGGCGGAGGGTGATGAGCCCAGGATGAGGACTTCCGTCTTGTCTGAGTTCAGTTTAAGGCGGCTGTTCCTCATCCAGTCGGCGACGTCTCTCATCCCGTCGTGCAGGTTGGCTCTGGCGGTAGTGGGGTCGTTGGTGAGGGAGAGGATCAGCTGGGTGTCGTCGGCGTAGGAGATGATGTTGAGGTTGTGTCGGCGTGCGATGGCTGCGAGGGGGCTCATGTAGACGTTGAAGAGGGTCGGGCTGAGTGAGGATCCTTGTGGAACGCCGCAGATGACTTCGGTGGCTTCGGATCTGAACGGGGAGAGGCGGACTCTCTGGGTTCTTCCGGCGAGGAACGAGATGATCCATTCCAGTGCTTTCTCTCGGATTCCGATGTTGCTGAGGCGCTTCACTAGGGTGCGGTGGCAGACGGTGTCGAACGCCGCGGAGAGGTCCAGGAGGATGAGGGCAGCTGTTTCCCCGTTGTCGGTTAGGGTTCTGATGTCGTCGGTGGCTGCGATAAGGGCGGTCTCGGTGCTGTGGTTGGCCCGAAACCCGGACTGCGAGGGGTCGAGGGATCCATTCGTCTCGAGGAAGGCGGCAAGCTGTCTGTTGACGGTCTTCTCGATGACTTTGGCCGGAAACGGAAGGAGCGAGATGGGGCGGTAGTTCTTGAGGTCGGTGGGGTCCGCCGTTGGTTTCTTCAGGAGGGCGGTAAGCTCGGCGTGCTTCCAGCTCTCCGGGAAGGTGGCGGTGCGGAAGGAGGAGTTGATGATGTCCCGGAGATGGGGTGCGATGGTGGCGTCGGCTTTGTTGAAGACGTGGTGTGGGCAGGGGTCGGTTGGTGATCCGGAGTGGATGGAGTTCATCGTGCGGGTGGTGTCTTCGGTGTTGATCGGGGTCCAGTTGCAGAGGGTGGTGGTGGCGGGCATTGGTTCGGCGGTAGGGTGCGTTGTTTGTGCGTTGAAGCTGTTGTGTATGTCGGTGATCTTGCGGTGGAAGAACGCGGAGAGTGAGTTGCAGAGGTCTTGCGAGGGGGTGATGTCGTTGTTTCCGGCGCTGGGGTTGGAGAACTCTTTGACGATGCTGAAAAGTTCCTTGCTGTCATGGGCGTTGTTGTCCAGTCGTTCTTTGAGTGCCGACTTCTTGGTGGCACGGATCAGCTGGTGGTGTTTGCGGGTGGCGTGCTTGAGGGCGGTCCTGTTGTCTGTGGTCTGGTCGAGTCGCCAGGTTTTCTCGAGAGTGCGGCAGTTCTTCTTGGATTCCTTGAGTTCGTTGGTGAACCAAGGGGTTTTCTTGCTTCCGGGTCTGCTGGGAGGGTTTTTTAGTGGTGCGAGGTCGTCGGCGCAGGCGGTCAGCCACTTGGCGAGGTTGCTGGCTGCTTCGTTTGGGTCCGTTGTGTCGGTGGGTGTGTTCTGGCTGAGGGAGGCGGTGAGCTGCTCGGCGGTGATCTTGCTCCAGCTCCGGCGGGGAGCCTGTTGCGGGTGGTGGTGGGTCGCAGTCTTTCTGAAGCTGAAGTGGACGCAGCTGTGGTCGGTCCAGTGGAGTCCGGTGGCGTGGCTGAAGGAGATGTGCTTGCTGGACGAGAAGACGGGGTCAAGCGTGTGGCCGGCGTAGTGGGTGGGCGTGTTCACCAGTTGCTTGAGTCCGAGGTTGGCGAGGTTGTCCAGCAGGGCGGTGGTGTTTCTGTCGTTGTTGTTCTCCAGGTGGAAGTTGA
This sequence comes from Calotriton arnoldi, assembly GCA_963921515.1. Classification (NCBI taxonomy): domain Eukaryota; kingdom Metazoa; phylum Chordata; class Amphibia; order Caudata; family Salamandridae; genus Calotriton; species Calotriton arnoldi. The sequence continues at coordinate 5,865,306 of CAWUFW010000100.1, read as the reverse complement.
GGTCCCCTAGGAGGATGTAGTCGGCGGAGGGCATGGCGTGCGGGCTGATGAAGTCTGCGATGTCTTCGCTGAATAGTGTGCGTGGTCCCGGGGGTCTGTAGATGAGGGTGCCTCGGAGGGTGGTCTTGGGGTCCGTGTGTATCTGGAAGTGTAGGTGTTCGGCGGCGGTGAAGGTCTCGTCGGAGTTAGTCGAGATGCGGATGGTGTTCTTGTGTACGATGGCGATGCCTCCTCCCGTCTGGTTGACGCGGTCCTTCCGGGTGATCTTGTATCCATCCGGGATGGCTATGGCGATGTCAGGCGCTGAGGAGGCGTTCATCCAGGTTTCGGTGAGGAAGGCGATGTCCGGTGCTGTTGCGTCGAGCAGGTCCCAGAGTTCCACGGCGTGCCTGTGGACGGAGCGGGTGTTCAGCAGGATGCATTTCAGGTGGTTGCTGCTGTTGCTCGACTTGGCGGAGGTGGTGCACGTCAGGGGGCAGGTGAATCGGCAGGTTTGGCAGGTGAAGGGTCCGTGGGTGCGTCTCGGTGAGGCTCGGTAGCAGGCAGGGTTCCGGCCGGCATTGAGTGCGGTGAGTGTGGCGGCGTCGTAGGTCCGTCGAGTGGTGTTGCATCGGTGGGATCCAGGGGTTCTGGCGCTGGGCGCGGTCCAGTCGCGGACGGGCGCAGACGGGCTTGCCTTAGGCGCGCCTTCGGCGCGCCAGCGGCGCGCCCGCTGCGCACGTCCGCTGCGCGGCCGTGCAGCGGCCGCCATTTATGGGGAGGTGGGAGGGAGGAGCAGCTGGGAGGCGGGAGGCAGGGGCAGCGAATGGGCAGTCAGGGGGCGGGGCCGCAGGGACGCAGCGGCGGGAATGGCGATAGGCAGCGAGGGGCACAGAAGGAAAAACGGGGGGGAGAGCAGGTAAATCACGGGCACAACAACAGTGGGGCAGCGAGGGGCACAGAAGGAAAAACGGGGGGAGAGCAGGTAAATCACGGGCACAACAACAGTGGGGCAGCGAGGGGCACAGAAGGAAAAACGGGGGGGAGAGCAGGTAAATCACGGGCACAACAACAGTGGGGCAGCGAGGGGCACAGAAGGAAAAACGGGGGGAGAGCAGGTAAATCACGGGCACAACAACAGTGGGGCAGCGAGGGGCACAGAAGGAAAAACGGGGGGAAAGCAGGCAAATCACGGGCACAACAACAGTGGGGCAGCGAGGGGCACAGAAGGAAAAACGGGGGGAAAGCAGGCAAATCACGGGCACAACAACAGTGGGGCAGCGGGGGCACAGAAGGAAAAACGGGGGGGAAAGCAGGCAAATCACGGGCACAACAACAGTGGGGCAGCGAGGGGCACAGAAGGAAAAACGGGGGGAAAGCAGGCAAATCACGGGCACAACAACAGTGGGGCAGCGAGGGGCACAGAAGGAAAAACGGGGGGAAAGCAGGCAAATCACGGGCACAACAACAGTGGGGCAGCGAGGGGCACAGAAGGAAAAACGGGGGGAAAGCAGGCAAATCACGGGCACAACAACAGTGGGGCAGCGAGGGGCACAGAAGGAAAAACGGGGGGAAAGCAGGCAAATCACGGGCACAACAACAGTGGGGCAGCGGGGGCACAGAAGGAAAAACGGGGGGAAAGCAGGCAAATCACGGGCACAACAACAGTGGGGCAGCGAGGGGCACAGAAGGAAAAACGGGGGGAAAGCAGGCAAATCACGGGCACAACAACAGTGGGGCAGCGAGGGGCACAGAAGGAAAAACGGGGGGAAAGCAGGCAAATCACGGGCACAACAACAGTGGGGCAGCGAGGGGCACAGAAGGAAAAACGGGGGGAAAGCAGGCAAATCACGGGCACAACAACAGTGGGGCAGCGAGGGGCACAGAAAGGAAAGGGGAGACAAGCAGACAAAACTGGCACCGGGGCCACAAGCGGAGGGCGATCTTACCTACAGGAGCAGCGGGCAGACAGCACAGGCGGAGCTGTGTGGTGGGGGAGCGACCTACCTGGCAAGGTCAAGGGTCGCTCTCCTCACCGTGCAGCGGCCGCCATTTATGGGGAGGTGGGAGGGAGGAGCAGCTGGGAGGCGGGAGGCAGGGGCAGCGAATGGGCAGTCAGGGGGCGGGGCCGCAGGGGACGCAGCGGCGGGAATGGCGATAGGCAGCGAGGGGCACAGAAGGAAAAACGGGGGGAGAGCAGGTAAATCACGGGCACAACAACAGTGGGGCAGCGAGGGGCACAGAAGGAAAAACGGGGGGAGAGCAGGTAAATCACGGGCACAACAACAGTGGGGCAGCGAGGGGCACAGAAGGAAAAACGGGGGGGAGAGCAGGTAAATCACGGGCACAACAACAGTGGGGCAGCGAGGGGCACAGAAGGAAAAACGGGGGGAGAGCAGGTAAATCACGGGCACAACAACAGTGGGGCAGCGAGGGGCACAGAAGGAAAAACGGGGGGAAAGCAGGCAAATCACGGGCACAACAACAGTGGGGCAGCGAGGGGCATAGAAGGAAAAACGGGGGGAAAGCAGGCAAATCACGGGCACAACAACAGTGGGGCAGCGGGGGCACAGAAGGAAAAACGGGGGGAAAGCAGGCAAATCACGGGCACAACAACAGTGGGGCAGCGAGGGGCACAGAAGGAAAAACGGGGGGAAAGCAGGCAAATCACGGGCACAACAACAGTGGGGCAGCGAGGGGCACAGAAGGAAAAACGGGGGGAAAGCAGGCAAATCACGGGCACAACAACAGTGGGGCAGCGAGGGGCACAGAAGGAAAAACGGGGGGAAAGCAGGCAAATCACGGGCACAACAACAGTGGGGCAGCGAGGGGCACAGAAGGAAAAACGGGGGGAAAGCAGGCAAATCACGGGCACAACAACAGTGGGGCAGCGGGGGCACAGAAGGAAAAACGGGGGGAAAGCAGGCAAATCACGGGCACAACAACAGTGGGGCAGCGAGGGGCACAGAAGGAAAAACGGGGGGAAAGCAGGCAAATCACGGGCACAACAACAGTGGGGCAGCGAGGGGCACAGAAGGAAAAACGGGGGGAAAGCAGGCAAATCACGGGCACAACAACAGTGGGGCAGCGAGGGGCACAGAAGGAAAAACGGGGGGGAAAGCAGGCAAATCACGGGCACAACAACAGTGGGGCAGCGAGGGGCACAGAAAGGAAAGGGGAGACAAGCAGACAAAACTGGCACCGGGGCCACAAGCGGAGGGCGATCTTACCTACAGGAGCAGCGGGCAGACAGCACAGGCGGAGCTGTGTGGTGGGGGAGCACCACCCAAATGTTTCAGGAGTGGTACCCAACAGAAATATCAAGAAAAGCGTTATCAATCTGAAATGCCTCCACATGTTCTTTGGCACAGAGGACATAACCACAGCAAATAGTCTCCCCAGCTCAGATTGAATTAACATTCAGATATCAGCTTTAAATATGTTTAAGAAATTAAATCATTTTGTCTTCAACAGCATCTCTGTTTTGGAAATGCAACCATGTTCTCTTCATCAGCATTTCTCTTAATCACCATTCTCTCTTCATCAGTATGCCAGAAATGTTAAAAAAAATTCTATCAAATACCATTCCATTTTGTGCAATCAAACACAATTTCCCAAATTCATTTTCTGAAAAAAAAACTTAGGGTCTGATTACGAGTTTGGCAGTAAGGGAGCCACCGTCAAAACAACGTCGGAAACCCAGCCACCTACTTGGCGGTCCGCCAGCCGTATTAAGATGTTGGCAGTTTGCAAAACGAAAGACCACCGGAGCACCACCGCCAGCCATTCGCTGACTGCTGCGATGGCGGGATGGGGAAAGTAGCTGTCAGAGGACGGTACAGACAAGTTCACCGCCATCGGAATTACAAGTTGGCTTTCCGTCGAGCCGACAGTGGCAGGAAGACCTCCTGCTTCGAGTCGGCGGAATCGAAGGAATTAGGGTGCATACTCAACCATTTATCTTGAGATCAGTGAGCAGTGCTGTCTTCTTTTATGTCTTCTTTAATGTGCATAAACCCTCTGAATGATGTACTGGAGAGAGCTTCACTATGGAGAGCTACTTCAAGGGTGTTGATGAGCTACCAGTAACTCCTGAGCTACTCGTTGGAGACCCATGATGTAGAGCCTGGGGAATCTGTATCTGGGTGGCCAATGTTTAAGTATACAATGTATGTGCAGTGCCACTATGCAGTGTCAAGATCTGCACTGTAAAAATGGGCATTGTGCATGTGTGTGTGTGCGCATGCATGCACGCACATACTCCTGTTCCAGTGGGTCCGTTAGTGTGTACACCAGTGTCTGTTTACATCAGAGTATAGTTGTCTGCATGTGCTGCTCATTTCCTTTGTGAGTTATCATGTCTCCTATTACAGCATCATAAAGTGTTTAGACTTGAATGAAGCCAGATCTATTGTTTGTGTGTTTTTTTCAAGAAAAACAATTTATAACGCTATAGTATTTGAAGAAAAAATTCAAAGCGGAATGCATTACATTTTGTTACTCAAAACTACACTGCCGGAATACGCGAAACATTGCAGGCTGCATTTTCCCGCAGAATCCCGCAACGCATGCGGACTATGCAAAGCGGAGTACAGTGCAGTCGCACCGGTCACAGAAATCAATGCAATAATCCAATTAGCATCAAATGAAAACGTCACTCAATTCGGTTGCCTGAGTGCGCCATGTATGTTTATAATTCAATTACACCAGATTTTTCTCAAATTGTATTAAAGCGTCATTTAAACCAAACCTACAACAAATAGGACGAACGGACAACATAACTGTCAATTCATAACAGACGTCTAACTCCAGCGTGGTCCACGCATTTCCTTAGAGAACTATTTATGCAATGAATTCTCTAACACACTTATTTCCAGCCACGAAGGACCCGCGGCAGGTCTTCTCGAGTACTGGATGCTTGAGACCGCGGGAGAGTGTCCCTTACCGACGGGGCCCTCACAGAAGGCCTTGAACGTGGAAAGCTTCAGTAAACCACGCTGCTGCTGGTCATGGCGGTTACTGTAGCAAGTGAACAGTGATGTCTTTGGCACGGAATACGCCAATTGAGCTGACCTAAATACCGACTTTTGGGTTTGCTCAATGAACCAGCGCGTTGAAAACCACTTATGAACACAAGCATAAAGCAAATTACTGACAGCAAACGAGGAAAAAACATAAACATGGGGCAAGTGCGTAGACTGCGTGGAAAATAAATAGGAAAGTCGACATCAACGTTCATTGCTAAATGGCGCATGCAGATAGTTCGCCCTACTCGTTTCCATCTAGAGGCAAAAAGACACAAGCGAGCAAACAATAATACACTTTCATACACCTAAATGTTCCAATTCGATATATTCTTATGGATTAAAAACAACACAGAATGATGTAGTAGGCTCTATTTTTTCCCTCTCTATCTACTGACTCCCTTTCAATGAAAGAAAATGGACATTAAAGTTTGAGAAGGTGCCCACGTTATCATAAGAGACAAAATAAACAATAAAGTTTGAGAAGGTGTGCCTCTTATCTTTAGTATAAAATATATGTGCTCTGTGGTCTGTAGGCATGCAGAGGCTCCACCAGAAGCATGGGTTAAGTTCACACCAGATCCTTCGTTTGGATCACTGCAAAATGTGCAGAACTCACATTATTCCATTACAGACTCACATCAGCTGTACCGACATTCAAGTTTTTACTTTCCATATAGACAACATAGTATACTTAGCAATCACGTTCATATTGAGCACTTCCCCGTTGCTACATCTGAATGCACATTTTTTTTTCCACATCTAGGAGGCACCAATGTTTACCCCGACCAAATAAATCTCTGGTTTCAAGGTCAATGGCAGTATTTCGGAGGCAGAGTAGGACATCTTCAGCATACAATGATATAGTGTGTAAGAAGTCAGTGACTAAAACACCTGTAGTTGTCCCTTCCCCTCAGATTATCGCAGCCTGAGGCTCCATTACAAAGGAAAACAGTAAGTGATACAGGAGGCACCCTTGCCTGGTTCGCCTGGTCACACGCCATGATTCAGATATTAGCTGAGCATTCCACACATGCACCATGAGTTCTGATCAATGGTCCAGTCAAGACCATGGTTTCACTCCCGAATCCCAAACTATTTAGAACTGCAAGTGGAAAATTCAATTTTGGCACTCCAAACACCTTCTCCATATCAATGGACGCCACCTCGTGTAGTTAGGCGTCTCTTGTGTGGCAGTCCATCAAATGGAACAAGTGTCTTATGTTTGACAACATGTTCATGCTCTGAACGAATCCTGACCAGTCCAGATGCACTGAGCTGTGCAGGATCTTAGTCACTGTGTTGAAGATTACCTTACCCAAAGTTTTACAATTCACATTCAGTTAAAAAAAAAAACACAGCGATAGGAAGCTACATTTAAGGGACTGCTATATATCTAGATAGTGCAACCACAATGGCTTTCCTAGTAATAGGAGGTAAGCAACTACTTTCCTTGGCTGCCTGGTGCATATCTGGTAACCTATACCCCAATATTCCGCAATATATTACATAGCACTCGTCAAGAAGTCCATCACTTCCTGGAGCCTTATTATTTGCCAGTCCCTTAGTTGCAGATGTTGTTTCTGCTAGAGGTAGTGGAGCATCTGCAATTCCAACCGTGTTAGAGAAAGTTTTCATAGAGGGACCAGCGCCAGATAGTCCATCATTTCTGCTATTGGGTATGAGAGAATTAGGTTATATCACCGCCTATAATACTCCATTGGTTGGAGATTAATAAACACTTTTGGGAACATAACACCATACTGTCTTCATTTTGCAGCAGTGAATTTTGCAACTGAAAAGTGCATACTTCGGGATCTCTTTTGATTTAAAAAATAGGAAATTACTATACTTTCCAAACAATATGAAATGTGGTAATTTTATTCAATGGAAAATAATAACCTAAGCATCATAGTTACCACTGCATAAGAGAAAAATTATACAAATCCAGACATCACGCCATCTGGGCCTCAAGGTCTTTGTTGTTAAGCTATTGAAGTGGTATAACATGGTGTTTCATGGTAATAGATGATAGATAGTAGATTTTTTTTTATTGTATGGTTAATTAAAACCTTGACAACATAGAACATTTAAAAGGCATGTTATACAAAGAACAATAAAAGAAAAGAAAAGTGGATAAGTCCTTGTAATACCCTCTGACATAACTGACACATAATACCAAAGGATAAAACTCATGGTCTGGGTCTGCATTTGTTAGCTTTGAGGCAATATGACTGTTTAAAATCAATTACAGGTAGGCCAAAGTAAAAGATATGTGAGACTCAGTAAATCATAGTAGAACTGTCTAACACAGACAGACTTGTAATATCCAAAGAAGAAACATGATTTAAGATCCACTACAATTAAATTGGATACATTGCAATTGTTAAAACTCAATTACAAAAATGTCAGACTATGAAGTGCCTAATGTCCATAGTGCAGAGAACTGTCAATCGGCAATCATCTCTGGTCTTTGTTGTGTTTTTTTAAGAATGTCCTGCACCGCTTTAAAAAATGTGCCTATTCTTGCCAGTTCAAGGGAGACCATGGTGCTAAAAATCCAGTTCATGGCATAGTTGCATGTTCTTACGCCATGAATTAAAAAAAGTGGCTTTAGTAATTTTCGTCGGAAGTGGAGCAACGTCGAGCTCAACATAGTAAGTGTGTGAAAGTTTCAGATTTGTAGCCGCACAGCCTGCACTTAACGATACTGGAGAGGAGTGGCCAGTTTGGATTGAAGTCTTTAATTTGTAATGCCAGCATCCTCGCAGCCAAAATTTGGGTTAGGCAGGCTTTCCCGATTGTACAATTAAGATATGATTGTGCCTGGAGGCCAGCATGGTAGTCGTTGTTGTACGAGGCTGCCAGGGCCTTTAGTGGCGGTGTGGACTTGATGTTTTCCATGTCCGCAGTCTTCGAGAGGAATTGTATCTGTTTTTTCAATATGCTTTTTACTGCTGTGTGCATAAGTGATGAAGCGTTTAGTGCGGTCAGATCTATTTGGAGAGTGGCTGCTGCCACCATTAAATAGGTGGACCAAGGACTCTTTTTAGTTTTAAATATGTTCTCAAGAATAAATTTCAAGGTACAGGGTGTGGCTGAGATGCATCTATAATAGTATTTTAGAAAGGTCCCAATGCTAGACCATTCAATGCCCTCCAGACCAAATTCAAGTCTCACCAAAGATCCCCTGGTGTAATAAGGCAACTTAAACACTCTTTTGTAGACTTTTAGATGTAGTTTTTCCATAATTTTAATGAGTTGCCCCGGGAAGGCCATGCTGCTGTAGGTGATTGCAGATGGTAATACGGCCCTGAGCACCTTTCGAATTGGGGCTGAGGTGGGGCTTTCGAGGGCTGAGTGCAGTTGGCAGAGTCTGGTGGGAATTAATGCAGCCTTATCCTTTAGGTGGCGCAAGTGTGTTTTAGGTGCACCATTTGCTGAGAACCATGTGCCCAGATAGTTATAAGATTTTGCTCCTGTTATTTTTAAGGGGCCAAGAGACTAGTTACAATTTCTTTGCTTGTGCATCCTTCCGAATGATATTACCTTTGTTTTTTAGGCATTTACTATCATCTTATTTGCCGTGTTGTATGTGTGAAGAGCATTTAGGGCTCTCTGGATTCCTATTTTTGAGTTGTCAAGCAGAACAATATCATTCGCATACTGCAATATCGTGATCTTGGTTGTTCCTAATTTTGGGGGAATTTGATTGGTGTTGTTTAGTGCCAGAGACATGTCCGTTGTGTATAGATTAAACAGCATTGGAGCTAGGACGCACCCTTGCTTTATCCCTTGGTTAGTGTTGATCTTCCTGGCTAACGCAGTGTCTGACAGCTTGACCCTCACCCAAGTTGATGAATACAATGATATATGATGGCATTAAGCAGGTCGCTTGGTATGCCCCACACCTGGAGTTTGCTCCATAGAATGCCCCTAACCACCAGGTCGAACGCCGACGAATAATCCACAACGTATGCATAAAAAGCTGAAGACTTCTGGCTGTTCGCCTGGTGGACGAGGTAATAGATGAGCTTGGCAACATTTCAACACATTATCTAATACCAGCAACCTTAACTTGTTTAAGTAAACCATTATATGTTCTGTAGTTGATGTTGCATAAATATCTTAAAATTTGAATAATTATGCTGAAACCTCTCACTTTTTTCAGTCTTCTTTAAGGAATTTCACAATTCAGGGCAAATAAGCAGACTTCTATACTTGCAAATTCTCTATTTAATAAGTTACTCTTCTTGTCATTTCTTTCATAATTGGTTTGCCTATCCTTTACATATGGTCTCTGTATCAATTCTTTCCTAATGTTCTTTTAACAGCTATTGTCTATGAGATGTCTCTATCTGACTTTTTAAAATGAATATTAGGATTGTTCGGAACAACTGAAAGTTTGTTTTTTACCTTTTAACCTTAACATTCTGCTGATACTTTTTATAAGTATAGGGTGTAACTGGACGCCAAGCAATACCTTAAAATATCTTCCAAAAAGTTACATCAACTTGATATGCTTCAATAAATGAATGAAACTCTTCAACATAGTTCTACATATTCAGCTTCAAAGCTAAATATGTTACTAAAAAGGGTGCGTGGTGATAACATTGAAAGTGTAGGATGTCTTAACTTCTGTGCACCTTGCATGGGGAATATGTTAACCCAGTGATTCTTAACTTGTAGTCCGGGACCTGTAGGGATCCACAACACCTACTCAGGGGGTCGGCAACTGCTTAGAAAATAAACAATCAACAAATTAATAAAGTATATATAAATTAAGAAGCCCAATGTAAATTTTAAAATTTTAAAACGTTCTGTAAATGTGAAGGAATTTGAAATTGGAGGCTAACAATGAAGGGCCCGATTTTGATGTCGGGCAGAGAGCCATCCGACAGTCTGTCAGAGGCTTTCTGCCCAAAATCCAGGGTTTCCCTCCGACCGCCGTATTAGGATGATGGCGGTCGGAGGGAAACACGCGGAGGAATTCCTTCCCTCTTTCGATGAGCTAACAAAGCCCATCAGAAGAGGAGCAGAATTGTAATCCCTTGAATGAGGGTGAAGCAAGCCTCGGCTCCGCCGTTGGGATTACGATGTCGGAAAGGCCGACAGTCTTTCCATGTCGGCCTTTCTGACATGGAAAGGCTGTCGGAAAGAGACTGTGGGGGTCCCTAGCAGGGCCCTCATTCCCCCTGGCCCTACGCTATGGGGTCACCTGTGGTGCCCTGCTAAACATCCCTCCACCGTGTGGCAGGCACCGCATGTTTACAAACATCCATTTTTCAATGGAAGCTTGTTCTGCGGGCCTTTTCTGCCCGCCGCACAAACTTCCATTGAAAACTGGATGTTTGCAACTGCCCTATGCACGGTTGCATCACAATGCTGAGGTCGGAACCGCAGACCTGAGGTTGGGCGGTTCCAAACAGCAACGGTGTGCCTGACAACATAATGAGGCCCACAGTTGGTGTCCTCAGATTGATTCATGGGAGCAGTGCAAGTGCACCAAACTGAATACAGTGTGGATGATGGGTGACCTCAATTGAATTCAGAAAAGCTCCAACCTTCCCACTAAAATAAAATAAAAAAAATTTAATATTTGTTTGTGAATTAAATAAAATATTTCATTGTGTGTATTTGTTTGATGAATGCTTGCTACTGTAATTTTTTGCATTGTTTTGCGGTTCAAATTAATCGAAATTGCTAATTCCGAGGTCCCCTGATTCCAATAATAGTAATCAGTAGAGGTCCCCGGATTCCACTAATGACTAAGTGGGGGTCCTCAGAAGTCAAAAGGTTAAGAAACACTGTGTTAACCCAATAGCGATAGTGGGTTTCAAAGATAAATTGTTCTTTCTGAGGCACATATACAAACACTGGGAACTTGGGAAATACATACAGAAACAGAAAACCAGTGGTTCATTCAGAGTTACTCATGGAAGAATTTATGGCACTCAGGGATGTTATGGCCTTAATGGATTTGTCAAAAAAGACAATTCCAGAATGAAAATATCAAGATTATATATAAAAAGGAGAATAAAGGGTCCAAAACAAGAAAAAGCACATTGAATAAATATACTATGCAAATTCATAATATTATCTGAAAAATAAAGCTTTGTGTATGAAAATGAAGAGAAATGCTGTGTACGTAACGGCTACTAATAAAAAAAATGCAATGTAAAGGACAGGAACATGAAGGCAGTTGCTGTCATTGCAAGTATGAGTGATTAAAAGATCAATTAACGCTTTCCCTTTGGCTGCAAAGGGAAGTAGTTGCTGGTTGAGTCAAAACAACAATTGAAAGAATCAGAATATTTTTGTTTGTAATTGAAGTGGAATGCGCACAATAGGCACATGTTTTTAGGTGATTAGTATGCTTTTGATGATCGCTCTTGTGGCCCAATGTTTACACCCATGAGGTAAAGAAAGTAAAGGGATTGCCGTAGTAGAATGTCGTTTTTAGGTCTCGCCTGGCGTTAGGAGCGCGCATGCACTGCTCTCGCCATGCGAGGGCCTTTTGGAATCAATACGGATTCCAGACGTGCACGCGGACGGACAGAAGATGTGCACGCGGGGACTGGATGCTTTACTCGCGGCGTGAGACGGACGCACTATATTTTTCACACTGGCGGCTCTTTCGCTTGTTAGGTTTCGCCTAGCGTTGCCGACTGGCTCGTCTACTTTCCTTCTGTCGCAAAGGTATTTCTTATCTTAGGGGGCCAGCCATCTGTTTTCACTCAGCCCTGTGTTTATAAACAAGCGGCTGAATGAAAACAGATGGCGAGCGCTTGTTTTCTTGTGACGTGATTGGTGCGCTCGCGCTCCCTGGCAGTGCTCACTGTACTCATGCTGGCTCCAGAGACCAGGCCGGCGGCGCGGCATTGTCTCTTCACACCCGCTCTCCGAGCTCACCTCTCGCTCTCTCTCTGGCATGCTATAGGTCATGTCTGTCTGCATTCCCCGTATGTCACTCATCTCTCTCGCATGTTTCCATTCCCCTGTCTCCTCTCACCCCTCTGTAAAAACGCACGGACGTTTCCGCCCCTCTCATCCTTTCCCTCTCCCTGACACACTTTCTCTCATCCCCATCCTGTCCTGTCTTTGTCTTTTATCGCCCCCGTTGGATTTTCCATCCGCTGCCACGACGGCCCCCATTGTATAAACCCTTTCTTCCATTCTCCACCTTATCTGCCTATCTCTCTCCACGAGCCTGCCACCGAGGCGCGGGGTCTGTATTAAAGCAGGGACACGCCCCGGGTCTGCCACCCACCCCCACCGGACGCCGCTGCTGCGGGGAGCCCTCGCATTAAACCCCCCCCCCCCCCTTGTATTGGGGCGCTGTACTTTTGGGCCAAGCCCTACCCTTTACCTAAACTGTCACTGTGGACACCTGAAATACTATAAAATAAACAAAATATACGGAATTCTTAGCTCAAAGCACCGCCAGTGTTCTTTATTCACAGCCAAGTCAATGAAATACTTCATTTAAAGCGAATCTACGTACTCCAGTCAGAATAATATACTACTGTTGTAGCCCAATGTGAGTGTTTGAATGAGCCACGTCCATGTACTTCATTCAGAGCCCTCTCTGCGTACTTCATTCAGCTCCATCTGTATATTACTATCGGTGCTCCCCGTGTGTGCTTTAGGGATATCCTTATCCAATGACACGTTCACTTTTTGTGTGTTTTTAGGGGGGGGGGCTAAAGAGAGGATGTGGCGTAATGGCCAGAGCTTCCGATTTTGGAGTTGGGCAAATCACTTAATCTTCCTGTGTCTGCCAAAATGAATGTGTCCTTGTGTAACGTAACTGGTGCTCATGTAACGCGCTCCAATACTTTCGGGTCGCATTCGCGCTATCTAAAACTGCAAAAAAAGTGATTTGCCCAAAATCACAGGATGCTGGGTCGAAGGTCGAGACTCAAACCTGGTTCCCCAGTTCCAAAATCGGCAGCTGTGGCCGAGTATGTATGTGTCACGGACAGATGATCTGCTAAACTCCCCCTCAAAGCATAGAGGCCGTGCTTCCAGAACGATCTTTATAGAGATTACAAGCAACACATAGGAACGCCCCCAAACTGGAAGTTGCACTGCCTCCAAAAGGTATGTATGATACTCCCGTGAGCAGAAGGGAGTTATTACAATTATAAAGTTGTGACATTGTTGGCAGCACTTAGTGAGGCACTAGGTTTCCGTGGTTTACGAGCATCGTGTAAACAGTGTACTGTCAAGTCAATGTATGCACACACGTGCTGCATTCAAATGTCCTTGCAGATTGTGAACGTGCAAACAGGAAGACGTGCACACAGAGCAGGTGCTTGCACACTTTATCGAAATAATTGTAAATATGACCACTTTGGTCAGGGGAATGCCCTTGCACCTACGACATGGGCACATTAGCAAGCAGGTTCACGTGCTGCATCGTAATGACTCCCACTCTCAATTTTCATACGTGCACGTGCTACATGCTACTTACAATAAATCGTTACAGTCTTTGCGAACACGTACATAGCAGTCCCTGCCCTTCCAGTTTTTTTGCATAAATGTAAAGAGGTGCACATACAAATGCCAGTTCACGTTGTGCACTCCGTTTTATAAACAAAGGCACGTGCTGTATGTCAAAGCCCTTGCACATACTACTCACATGCATGCACATAGATGGAAATGCTACGACGGAATGCTCTTGCACATTGTAAGCACATACACATGTAAAGAGAGTGCACATACAAATGCCAGTTCACGTTGTGCACTCCGTTTTATAAACAAAGGCACGTGCTGTATGTCAAAGCCCTTGCACATACTACTCACATGCATGCACATAGATGGAAATGTTACGACGGAATGCTCTTGCACATTGTAAGCACATACACATGTAAATAGGTGCACATCCTGTAACAACCTGACTGTAAACGTCCTGTACTCTGGTTTATCAGACTGCCCTTGCACATTCCAGACAGATACTGTTAGAAGTGTAACATGGTGCATACAAACACCCTTGAAAGTGCATGCACCTGCTGCATCATCCCCACTCCCATCACGCGTGTATATTGTGTACATGATCGTGGAGCTCCAGTTAATATTATGCCTCCCCCCCACCCCAAGCAAAATACGGTGGCCTACAATTTTAATGACGGGTCCCGTCACATGGTGGTGTGTACTGTTACCCATACTTTATGCAGGCTGTGACTGGCCTTAGAGGCCCCTGCTGGAGGCACCACCATGCCCGGAGTCTAGCCTTACGTCAGAGGATGGTACACCAGCCACCCACTCCCCCCTCACCCCCACTGACTGCACAGCAAGCTCCTGTCAATAGTGGGGTCGAGTACAGCTGTAAAACCTGGGGGTGGGGGTGTGCAGATTAAAAACACAAGTGGAACAGGCAACCTGAACATGGGCCGAGTTCTCGGTAGAGCCCCACTCTGAAAGGCCACCTGGACTGGGTCACACACAGGTCTGCAGCCTGTCGAGGGACTGACTGCCCCACCCATGCTGGCTTTTTAAAGGCAGAGACCTGGTGAGAGGATGGCGACACTCCCCGGGTGGTCTTCTGTTTGGCAGTGCCACCCAATATTCCTGCACCTTCAGCATGCAATGAACAAGAGTCCAGCCTGTTGTCAGCGCAGCCTTCCTCTTCCGGAGCTCGGCAGACAGTGAGCAGGGGTGAGTAGGCGTCCCTCCAAAACTCTCAGCATCATTGAGGTCAGAGGTTGGTCTGGGGGTTGCACAAAAAGGCCTCCTTGCGCTGTGCAAAGGCACTGCATAGTTGTGAAATAATCAGAAAGCAGGCATGAAAAACATTTCAATTCAGATATTTTTAGCAGTCTTTTCTTCCACCGAGTGCTGGGAGTAATAACAAGCATTTGCAATGCAATAGGTCTCACAGTTACGCGACTTTAAGCTATTGGCATTGTAAATAACAATGCCTTTTATTTAGGTTTTTAAAAAGAAAACAAAAATAAAAGGCATTATTTGCAATGTCAATAGCTTAAACTCGCGTAACTGCGAGACCTATTGCATTGCAAAAGCTTGTTTCGAATAGCTTTATGTTTTAAGGGTATAAAGCAGACTTTTAAACACAGAGGCGCCTACGAGGACATGAATTGAACCTTAGCAGTTTGAGTATCAAAAACGTATACCGGAGTCTTCTTTCAAGCGTTCACGGTGAAATATCGAAAGAAAAAGGCAACATCATTCCTTATCAGTAATTCAGTATGCAAATTGCAGTGCTGTCCTCAGCACTGGTAAGTGTATTGTTACGGGCTGAGCTGCCGACTTTGAGTAGGAACCACCAGGTTTGAGTGCTGGCACCGGCTCAACATCCCATGATTCTGGACAAGTCACTTAATCTGCCTAAAACATCAATTTGACCTCTCGCATAATATTTAAATGTAAGGTTGTATGCCATGTACATAAAGGGGACTAATAATTAAAAAAATGAAACATAAAGAACACGAACATGAAGGGAATTGTTGTCATTGCGTGCACAAATTTAAGCGCAGGCGGGACTGAGACAATAAATGCTTAGCTTTTCCCAAGCGACACCAAAAGTTCGTAGGCACACTTAAAGAAAAGTATGATGAAAAACTAAATGAAGCAAATCGTCATCGTGAAGTAAAGGGGCAACGACCTTAATGAACATAATCCAAAGTCCGCGTGCAGCTGCAGGCAAAGCAGGAACTCGCAGTATATGTTTTCGGAGAAGTTATGTGTATCGTTACAAACAGATCTGCCGACTTTGGAGCTGGAGAACCATGTTCGAGCCCTGGCGCCAGCTCAAGATCCTGTGATTCTGGGCAAATCACTTAATCTGGCCATGCATAAAACATCAATTTGACCTCTTGCATAACATTTAAATATTAGGATCTACGATGTGTATTTACAGGAGATTAATAGTAAGTAAAATTAACGCAAATGAACACAAAAATGAGGGCAAGTGTTGTCACTGCGTGCACAACTTTAGGTGCATGTGTGATTGAGACAATAAATACTATGGGGCTTATTTATGAGCCCCTTGCAACAGTTTTATGCCGCTGGTCCGTCATTTTCTTGATGTACTGGTGGCATAAATAATGAGCCACGTTGCCCCGTATTTACAAGGTGACACATCTAGGCAGATGCGTCACCTTGTAAAGCACTGCGCCACATTATACCTGCGTCAGGTATAAGGTATGCAGGGTGGGCGTTTCCACGCAACACAGCCTCGTAGGAGTGGCGCAGTGAAATCTATCATATTTTACTGCGACACTTCTAGGACACCACTGTGTCAAAACCTTACGCCTGCCTCATAGCAGGCGTAAGGGTGACGCAGTGCTATGTGTATAGGCCTGCCTCATGCATTGCTGGAGTTGCGTCATGCTTGCGACACAACTCCAGCAAAACGTGACTTTTGCGCCGACAGATACGTCAGGATTCCTGACATATCTGTGATTCCTTATGACATGAAACGCCGTACATTAAATAAGGAGCATCCATCGTGCCGAAAGGAGGGCACAGTGAAAACTGTTGCATCGCTGTTTTGTTGCTGCAAAGCAACAGTTTTCATAAATGAGGCCCTTAGCCTTTCAAAAAACGAAATCCAAAAGTTTGAAGGCCTGTTATTGGCACAGTAAAGTCATTAGTGCTGTAACCTTGATTTAGAAGACGTGTTGGAAATGTAACATGGAAGTGAAAAACGCAATGAAAAGCATAAAAAATAATTAAAAGTCAAAAAAAGAAAAGTACACGCACACATAATTCAATAAAACATATATTAAAAAATAAAGAAAGAAAATCGGAAGTGTAAATATCGGGGCAATGTCGAAAAGAAAGATAAAACTAAGTACGTGACCGGGTGTAAAAGAAAAATGTGCACTCGCAAGGACTGTCTGAAGAAGAAGAAAAAAAGTAGCTCCTAGAAAAGAAGCAGTAGAAGGACACAAGTACTTGGACCATGCTCCATGGGAGGGTTAACCCGGTGAAGAGGAAGCCAAACCGACATGTGCTGACCAAATAGAAGCAGCCAAATGAGAGTGACAATGGAGCCAACCAATGGTAAGCAATGGGTGGGTTGTAAACCCACTGATAGTAAGCAAAATGTCTTGAAGAGATAGCGTATGCAATGTCTATGAGAGACCTAAACAAAAAGGTGGAGCAATCTGGTGTGAGACAAAAGTCAATCAAAGAGAGACAATTAAAGGTCACTGACTGAACAAATGCATAGAAATAGAAACAAGCATTGGCAAAGCCAACAGTTCTCGTCTATGTGAGAGTTATTGGCTTTGCCAATGTCTTTTAACCATGTGGTACAGCAGCGTGGCTACTCTTCAGCATGGCTAACAGTTGGCAGCATGGCATAGAGTAGAGTGGCACAAAGGAGATTGGAGTGGCTTAGAGTGGTGTGGAGTGGAGTTGCATACAGTAGCGTAAAGTGGAGTGTAGTGGCGTACGTTAGAGTGGCGTGGAGTAGAATGGAGTGGAGTGGCATAGAGTGGAGTGGCACAGAGTGGAGTGTCAGAGTAGAGTGGCTTAGAGGGGAGTCGCGTAGAGTAGAGTGGCGTAGAGTGAAGTGGTGTAGAGTAGTACAGTCGGGGTGTAAGTAACTAAAGCGTCCATAGAGATGGCAGACAGTGTGAAAACAAAATAAATAAGAAGCTGTATGCCTTTGTTAAAAGTAGGAAAGCACATTGCATGTCCACGAATACCAAAACACTTACAAAAAATAGAGCAATACAAAAAGACGAGCAAGAACATATGTACTTGGTTTATGCTCCAGGGAGGAGCTAATACAAGAAAGGAAGGGAAGCCTATGGGAGCTAAGCAATCAAAAGTTGCAAACGAGAGTGACAACGAAAACAACTAATGGTAAGCTATGGGTGGGTGTTAAGCCCACTGAATAGTAAACAATACATCTTGCATTACAGTGCATGAGATTTGTGGACGAGATCAAAAATAGGAACACTTTACGTGAAGGCAATTACCATAATAACCTTACTCGTTCAGTCTGCACAGAAAAGAATAACATACTGCAGCTTCTGGAACAGGTACACATGATGGCAGCGCTTGTAGAGCAGGAATATTCTTTAATTGTAGCCTTTGAGGATAGAGTGGTTAGGGTAGCCCAACGTCTTGTCAGGAGAGCGTCTGCCCCAATTTACCTCACAATATATCCGGCGTGTCTCAATGCAGGACGAGAGGGTTCAAGAAGCGCTCCGGCTGTTGACAGAGATCAGGTGCTTGGATCTCCTAGCAGTCGGGAGTGTGGCCGCGCAATCGGCGTGGCCGGTGAGGAGTGCCTCCAGTGGGTTGGTGGCTGTGAACAAAACTATTCTGTGGAATATAAAGAACTTCTTGCAATAAAAAGAGCTTTTGAAGAGTGGTGCCAGTATTTATTGGGAGCACTTCCCACCGTCACAGATCTTACAGATCATAGGAATTTGCAGTTTTTAAAATCAGCCAGAGCCTTGTGCATGAAACAACTATGCTGGACCCAATACTTCAGTGACTGACTTTGTAATACAATTTCAAGCAGGGAAAAAACATGGAAAAGTTGATGCCCTGTCTCGGCTAGGATATGAGATTGGGGAAACATCCTGCAACCATCCCCTTTTCGTAGCCAGGGAACGAATTCTAGGGGATATTTGTTCTTAAGAAAACTATCTAAAGGATGTATTACAGGCTCAGAATTCCAAGGACGTAGGGGAATTGGAAATAAACATGAGGGTGTTGGAGTAGAGAACCTTCTTTACATTCAGGAGAGCTTGGTTATTCCCACATTGGCCTTACAACAACAAGCTTTAGATTGGTGCCATGCTTATCTGCTCACAGGACATCCAGGATACAAAAAGACACTAGAGTTACTGAAGCAACTTTTAGTGGCCTAATATGGCAACAGACACTAATCAATACATTCAGAAATGCCATGTATGGGCACAAAAGAAAAGTTCCCTTCAGGCTCTTGCTGGCTTATTGATCGCATGCCCACTCCCCCGGTCCATGACATTCCATTTCCATGGATTTAATAGTGGAACTGCCAAAAACCACACGAGGGTTTACAGTCATTCTAGTGGTAGTGGACATGCTGACTAAAATGTGCCACTTATTCCCAATGAAAACACTCCCAACATCTAAAGAGCTGGCATTGGTATTTGTACAACACATAGTAAAGTTACATGGGCTCCCTTCGGTAATGGTGTCAGATCGGGGCCCCCAGTTTATTTCTACATTTTGGAAGGGGCTGGACACTCTATTGCAAATAGACATTCGTTTTTCATCTGGCCATCATCTGCAAACTGACGGTCAGACTGAGACAGTTAACCAATGCCTTGAGCAATATTTAAGGTGTCAGTTACTGCATTCCTCATTAGATTGGGACACTTTTTTATGGGCTGCTTATTCGCCTTTAACAACGGCATACATTCCTCTATTGATTTCTCACCTTTCTATTGCAATTATGGATTCCATCCTCATTTTTTGCATTCACCTCCTTCTGTTTCTACTCCTGCTCCTCTGGAGTTTGTTAACCACATACATGATATACAGAAGACAGCTTTGATGAATCTAGAGAAAGCCAAGGCAGTGTAAAAGGGAAATGCAGATCTCCATCATTGCTCTTGTCCTGAATATGTAATTGGGACATGGTTTGGTTGTCCACTCATAGCATCGCCATGAAGGGGACTCGTACATTCCTACCATGCTTCATTGGCCCCTGCAAGGTTATCAAGATTGTCAATCTTGTGGCCAAGAAATTAGAGCTCCCTTCAACCTTGAAGGTACATCCGGTCTTTCATGTGTCCTTACTGAAGCCTGTGGTAGGGGAGATGCAGTTGTCAGTTCAACCTGCCCCTGTGATGCTGGATGATGAGAATGAATATGAAGTGGGGGCCAATGTGGACTTCAAGAGGGTGAGATGTAGATTACAATACCTGATCCATTGGAAAGGTTATGGTCCTGAAGACCGTACCTGGGAACCTGCTGGCCATGTACATGCCCCTCGTCTGTTGTGTCTTTTTCACAGACGTTACCCTTGGAACCCCAAACCTGTTGAGGGGGTTTTGGGGGGTGTACTGTCATGATTACTAGACCTCCGCTTCAGGCGCAGCGGGGGCGGAGTGGTGTGGGCATTAAAACTGCCCTGGGACTGCAGAAGAGCGCTTCGTGTTCTAGTGTTCGCACGCTGCTCTTCCGCATCTGGTTTACTTACCTCATCACTTCTGGTTTGTTTGGGATCACTGAGGTCGGCGTTCCTTTATCGGTCCATGCAGTGGTTCCCTCCGGCTCCTGTGGACACCCTCTGAGCTGGTACCTTGATAACCCTGCATGTTACGCTCCTGCAAAGACAAAGAATAGGGAAAACCTCTAAAGCATCAAAAATGCATTTTAATGGTGGTAACGCGCTTCGAGCTGGCATGTTAATGAAATGCATAAATAACTTATCTGATTGTTGTCCCTAAGGCCTTGGAGATTCTTTGTTCTCTAAATACACACTGAGTAAAGCTGTAAAATAAGAAACAGCA
The DNA here is from genome assembly GCA_963921515.1 of Calotriton arnoldi. Taxonomy (NCBI): domain Eukaryota; kingdom Metazoa; phylum Chordata; class Amphibia; order Caudata; family Salamandridae; genus Calotriton; species Calotriton arnoldi. The sequence goes on along the minus strand of CAWUFW010000100.1, from coordinate 5,844,812 downwards.
TATTTAGTGTTTCCTGCAGTTAAGGAGACATATTGATAGCCTGCAGATTTTTGCATATTGTCTTTTTAAGTTTAAAGGGAACTGTTCATTCTGTTATAAACTCCCTTATCAGTTAACCTATGGATTTATGAATTTTTGGGCTACTCTTAGCTCACTGCTATTTCTTAATAGCAGGTGAGTGCTTGTTGTTACATGTATTTATACATTTCATAGTTTCTCTATCAAAGTGGGAGTACCCAACCTTTCTCTATTCTCTTTCATATTGAATACACCAATATTCCTGAATGGAATGGGGTTGATTTATAGTGGAAGAGGGGAGTTAAATGGGTACCGAAAGCCTTTACATCACAGATACAATTACATAGAATTGTAAAGTCTTTGAATAAAACCAGTTCATACAGTAATCACCCTTCGCTGCTCTTTCACATACAGGGAACACATACGACTGAGTTGAACCGTACCTGCTTCACTGGGTATGCAGAGGAACACTTCTTCATTTTTCTTCCATTGTTTCCCCTTTTCCCTCTTTTACACCAGTTTTGCTTTGACACCGTTGGGCATACTCGGTGGGTAGGGGAAGTTGGGACCTTTCTTCTGAATTTGAAAATCGTTCCTGCGGAAACAGCAGGTGAGAGTTAACACTGGGGGCATTAATTTACAGCAGGTGCTGGTTTTTGAAGGTGAGGAGGAATTGGTGCTGCCTTTAAAGAGGCAGTTGCAGGCTGGTTATGGGGAGAAGTTACTTTTGAGCACAGTCAAGGCTGTTGAAGATTTGGGGGGGTACTAGGCATGACCTGGCTGGGATTTGGATTTGGAAGAGGATACCTGGGGGGGTCCCACAAGCAAGAGATGCAGGTGGGGTGGGATTGGGTAGTGCAGGCCCTGGAAGAGGCGCAAGGGAGTTGGCGGCTATGGGCTTCCAACAACATAGGGGAAAGTTGGTTGGGCAGGCAAAAGGACCAACAGGAAACAGCAGGGGAGGTTGACGCCACACAGGTGGGGCAACGTGGCAGGGAATCAGCGATCACGGCAGCCATACTCAAATGGAGTGATGGGGTGGAGACAGGGTTTGAGGTGGGGCTCGCTTCACCAAAACCCCGCAAAATTTATGCCAGACAGGCAAAAGGGGGTCAGAAGGATGAGTGGAGTGATAAGTCGGGACAGAGTTTCGGGGAGAGCAGGAATAAGGATCAGTCAGCAGGTGCTTCAGGGCGCTGCACACCAGGCCTACCTTCTTCGTTGCAGGTGTCCAGATTTCAACAGGTACCAGACCTGGGGGAGCACAGTGCGACTCGCATGCCTCAGGGAGAAGAGAAGGCGTGGCCCAGAATGGTCAGCTGGACTGGGTTGTGGGACACAGCAGTGTGTGGCACAAGAAGGTCCTGGGAGGCCTCACCATGGTGATCGCAGGAACGGAGTGTAGCATCTACCACATGGGACCAACACGGGTCAAGATGGCCCGCATCGGTGGAACGCCTGAGAGGGTATGGTATGGCACCTAAGGAGATGGTGCCAGGTAGCCCTGGAGTAAGGCAACAAGAGCCACGAGGTGTGGCAGTGATGGGAAGTGGCCCTGCAGGGCTCACATGGCATGATAAGGTTCTGGATTATGGAGACACCAGTCTCAAAGAAGGAGAAATTGTGAACACAGAGGGCCTGGACCTCTCGGTGCCGCCAAAGGGGAATAGGGGCACTGTGTGGGAGGGGGGTTCCTCTAATCCCACATATAGTGCTGTTTTTCAGGTTCTGCTCAGGAAGCAAGGACGGTCAGTGGATACACAAGAGGTGTGACAAGAAGCACATTGGCAAGGTGGCATGCTTTGAAGCAGGCACCTTCCCGCCAGGTAAGAGTACAAATGTGTTTAAGCTGCCAGGTCTGTTCATGGTGTCAATGGGGGTAGATGCGGGGTACGAGTGGGAACAGGAGGCATGACTGCAGAAGGGTAGATATGTTAGAGACACTGGAGTAGGTATGGAGGACATGAAGGTAGAGGCTCAGAAAAAGATAGGTGTTGACAAAGGAGGATAGAAGGTTAAAGGGACGCCGCAAGCGTAGCAAAGGCTAGAGATATGGCTACAGGTGCTAAAGAGGAAGACAAACAAGGGGATAAGAGGAAGGCCGATGATTCAGAAGGGAAAGAGAGTAAAGAGCTTAAGATAAGGAAACTTCCATACATGGGGGTTACTAAGCCACTGGGGGCCCATTTGATGTTGTCTACTAAAGAAAGAATTTGGAAAGGTGAGTATGTAGAGATGTTTAAACTCCTGCAAAGAGAACTCGCGGCAAAAGAAGGCTCAAAAGAGGAGGAATACGAGCTGGCAAAGTGCCAAGGGTACCCATGACCATTGAGAATTGGAAGGCGGCATTCCTTACATACGCCAGCGTTTACTGTGAGAAATACCCGGAGAGGAGTGTAGCTTTATTTAAGTATATGGATGTTATACGTAAGGCACAGATTTCCTTTGGAGGTAAAGCTTGGGCCCAATATGATGAGGAGTTTAGGGTGCGTATGGCATAGGATCCTGAAGCAAGATGGGGGGAGTTGGATACAGACTTATGGCAGCAAACAATGGGCTCAGCCAAATTTGGAAGGCCATATACACCGCAAGTGGGTTGCCCATAGTATATTGACCCTTTCAGGCCCGTTCCACCTGGGGAGGGGTGGGGAATTCCAATAAGAGCCAGGGAGGCACACAAGGTGGTTTTGAGATTTCAACAGGGGGATGTGCATGAGGGAGTATTGTAGGTTCAAGCACGAATGATCCAAGTGCTCGGGGAGACACACCCTTGTCAACTGCTATGGGAACACCCGGGGGACATCAGGGACCCAGCAAGGAGGTCACAACTCACAATGGACACAGAGTTCAAGGGGGAGCAAGAGTAGCTAACATAGGAGATTATCGGGGGGAGCACAGGGACCTCAGGGAAAAAGCTCTATTGCCGGTTAAGTTAGATAGGCTCACATTTTGGTTGGGACCCTACCCTAACAAGAAAGACGCACGTATTTTGCAGGAAGGTTTTACATGAGGTTTCGGGTTGGGGTACACAGGCCCGAGAGTAAGGCATTGAGCGGAGAATTTGAGGTCAGTTAAGACACATCCACAAGTTGTGCAGGACAAGTTAAACAAAGAGGTGCAGGAAGGAAGGATGGCAGGGCCTTTTAACAGGTGACGACTGGACGAATTGATCGTTTCACCGATGTGTGGTGCCTAAGAAGGAGGCAGGGCAGTTTAGGCTCATTCAACAACTGTCATGGCCAGAAGGCCAATCGGTCAATGACTTCATTGGGGAAGATCTAGCGCTGGTGTCTTATTCCTCCATGGGCGAGGCTGTGGCCATGGTGGAGCAGGCAGGATCGGGAGCATATATGGCAAAATGTGACATAAAATCAGCATTTTAGTTACTCCCCGTGCACCCAGATAATTTTCGATTGCTGCGTGTCCAATTTGAGGGGGCATGGTATGTGCACAAAGCACTTCCTATGGGAAGCTCGATTTTGTGCGTGATCTTTGAATGCTTCAGCACTTTCCTACAGTGGCCTCCCACACAAACAATGGGTCACACACTAGCTTGATTACTTTTTCATGGTCATGGACTCTGGTTCTGTGGACTGCCAGCATTTGCAGGTAAGTTTCCAGGAGCTCATGGAGGACGTGGGTGTTCTATTGGCCCTGCAAAAAATGGTGGATCCAGTGACCACCATCTCCTTTTTAGGAATTGAGTTGGATTCGGTAGCTATGATAGCACGCCTTCCAGCCGAGAAGAAGTTGAGGATGCAGGTACTGTTAGACACAATGCTGACAAAGAATAAAGTCACAGTTTGAGAGGTACAGGTGCTGTTAGGGCACCTCAATTTTGCTTGTAGGGCTGTGCGGGCTGGCAGGACTTTCTGCCGGAGGATGGGATTGGCGCTCTCGGGGTATTCCCTACCACACCATCATGTTACGTTATCCGTGGGGGTGAAGGCCGGTTTGCGTATGTGGTAGTGTTTTCTGGGCTCCTTCCATGGTATTCCGATTACAGTGCATCAGGATTTTGACTGGGGCATTCAGATTTATTCATATGAATCAGGGGGCATAGGATTTGGACTGTATTGGCAGGGACACTGGTGTGCAGAGGAATGGCCGGACGGTTGGAAACAGGAGGGCACAGCATAGCTTTTCTTGAATTTTTTTCCACTGTGGGGAGCATGAAGGTACTCTTTAGAACAGACAACATGGCTGTGGTTCAGGTGGTTAGCAGACAGTCGGCAAGGGACACAAAGGTCTTCAAGTTGAGGGTTTTTGTGCTTGCATGTTTGTGACAGGACATTCTATTTAAAGCCAGGCATGTACCAGGTGTGTTATATCTCACAGGAGTCACTGTTCCTATGGAAAAGAAATAAAGAAAGAAACTATGGTCGTTCTAATATATGATTGCTGGGGACAGTGTGTCCTGATCTTGGTGCCCTCACACACCTCGAAGGATGTCATGCTTCATCATTGGGCAATGCTCCCCGTCGGGCCGGCGCTGCAATGCCCTACAGGTCCCCCGAAGGGTCACTTTGTCGGAGATCTTTTCAGGATAAAGCCGTAAGGGTGCGTGGGGGTATGAGTGGCAGTGATGTCCTAACGTGAAGTCTAAAAGATGACTGGAGGGGTGGCTAATCAATTTATTAAAGAAAGGGTCCCTCTGCCATCATTAAAAGCCAGAAGGTTGTGCTGCTTAGAGGGAGATAATGGCCCTCAGTAGCTAAAAATACAGCATGTCCCTAATGGACATGTTTAGAAGTCAACATGTTTCGTGCTACTTATTGGTCTCGGGAGGAGATCCCAAGCACTTCTTCAGGACCGGAAAGAGTGCAGTGGGTGATAAGAACAATAAGTGGCCTGTATCCGTTAATCTAGTGCCACTGAAAAGGAGACAGAGATATAGTATTCTAACTAGGAAGGGAAATGAACCCCATGAGATGCGGCTGTGGGTATCCTCTTGAAGGTTTCTCGTAGGTTTAGGAGGCCTGTTCACCTACCCGACCTCACGCCGTCTCCGGCCGTCCCCCACGCACCCTTATGGCTTTATCCTGAAAAGATCTCCGACAAAGTGACACTTCGGGGAACCCGTAGGGCATTGCAGCGCCGGCCCGACGAGGAGCATTGCCCAATGATGAAGCATGACATCCTTCGAGGTGTGTGAGGGCACCAAGATCAGGACACACTGTCCCCAGCAATCATAGTATTAGAACGGCCAGTTTCTTTCTTTCTTTCTTTTCCATAGGAACAGTGACTCCTGTGAGATATAACCGTAACATTCAGTAGCACGAGTCACATGACCTTTATTTGGCTCCTTGTCCCCCCTCCCCCATTATTTAATGTACCAAGTGTGGCCACTGACATTGTGGATGCTTTGTCTTGTTCGCAGTGGGAGAGGTTCTATGGGCTGGCCACAGAGGCGGACAGTCACAGAACTCGTATGCCACCGGAGTTATGGACAATGGGAGACAGAGGATGTGTCAGATGGTAGTTGGGTCCCTGGCAGCGTCTACATGTAAGGCATATTACTAGGCTTTGAGTGAGTTTCTGAGTTCAGGAGCTCGTCGCCGCTTGGATGAATGGGACAGAGTTGAGGATGTGGTGCTGTTCATCTTATGGCTGACAGAGAAAGGTTTATCCAGAGCAGGCTTCTCCAAAGAGTAGCTTGTGAGCTACTGGTAGCTCTCCAGCTACTCATAAGTAGCTCTCCTGTCTTCAGCCCAGTCCTCTAAATTAGAAGCTTTTGTTTGGTTGAACTAATACATGTTTACCAAAATTGAAAAGTATGTATTTGAGACGGCAATGTGTGTATTTTCAGAACTCATGCGCTGATGTTAGGGGAGATGTATTATTAATAATAACTTGATGCAAGGTACATTGCAGCTATGGCAGTTATGTATTACACATGTAGAGGTATTCCACATTGACAAAGCATTTTTTACATCACTGCTCGGAACTGTGCCTGATGCACTCACATTGCAAGCAATGTGGCACATGGTGGCCACTAATGTAAACTTGTCTGATGTGGTCAGTATTAAAGCCCTAGTAATATTAGTAGCTCAGGATGATTTTCATTGAACACAAGTAGCTCTTACTGCAGAAAAGGTTGGAGACCCTTGATCCAGAGTACCAATTGCAGGGATTTTGGCAGGCATTGCCTTCATGGGAAAACATTTTGTGGGGTTATGCACCATCAGCGGGTGAACTAGGCAAGAAAATGCTAGAGGGTTGGGCCAGGGAACAAGGTAAGGGAGTCATAAGAGGAGGCCTCTTTCTTGGCAGTTTTTTGCCGGGTGAGTCATAGTTTGCCAGAGGTATGTTTTTCCCAGGTTTAAATTGTTCTCTTCTCCACATTAATGACGTGGATGTTTTTTGGGGCTTTTAGGGTATCAGAGTTATTGGGAGGTCGGGGTGAGCAAGGTTTTAAATGGGAAGATTTTAGCTTTAGGCAGAATGGTCTTGAAATCTGCTTGCTTAGTTCAAAGACTGACCATCTGTCGAAGGGAACGACAGTACTTTTGCAGTTTCAAAAGGAAAGGGTTTGTCCGGTGGCATGGGGCATGAAGCTCAGGACACAGGTGGGGAGAAAGGTTGGGGTTGTTTTCAAATACCAACAAGGGGATCGGGTCACTTCTTTTCAATTGTTGGCAGTATTGAGGAAGGCAGTCACAAAGCTGGGGTTGGTGGCTAGTGAATTTGGCACTCATTCTTTTCGAATTCCGGTAGCGATGGAGGCAGGTAAGAGAGGGTGGTCTAGGGAGCAGATAATGGGGCTAGGTAGGTGGTCATCAGATTGTTTCCAGAGGTATGCTAGGAACAGGAAAGGGTGTGATTGTTAGCAGAATGAAGAGTTTACACTGTTTTCTTTTCCAGGTTCATTGGCTGCTGGCTTGTTGGTGTGAATTGTTGGACTTTCCTTCATACAGTGGGCGGATCGGGCTGCAGGGCGGAGTGCATGGGGTAGGAATTTGGGTTTTCAAAACAGCTCCTTAGCAGTTGAGTGGTTTGGTAAAGGTGATATGAGGTGGAGGGAGTTGTGACCCAAGGTCAACAGTATTATATCTAGGAATACTTGCCCGAATATTTTTATGTTTCACTTAGGAGACATGGTGATGGAGAAAGGTTAGGTGCTATTACGATCCATGAAACAGGATCCGAGGGAGATAAGATTGCAATGGTCAGGGTGTTTTATAGCATGGACAAAGTTTATTTCCAAGAGGTATTGGAGAGGTGCGGCCAATCCATCAGCCATACATAAAGCCAGGAGGAATAGGGAAATGCGCCGTTTCGGTAGGGACAAATAAAATGGCTGCATACAGCACGTGGACTTATGTTATGAAGAGGTTGAGTTTTTCAGGGATGATGGAGTGCCTCTTTTGGGGTACTGGATGACTTTATATGTGTTGAAGTTGAGGGAGTTTTTGGTCAGGATCTTGAAGAGACAGGAGTGAGTTGTTTGTGTTGGGGAGCAGAAAAGTCAGGCTGGTGCCTTTTTCTGGTAGCGGTTAGCCCACAAGTTTGCAGGTCTTCACTTAAGCAGGCAGGAAGGGGGAGTCTCAACAAGCCCACATTGGAAGTCCTGGAGTTAAAATGTTACGTCATAGGAATAACAAGTTGAGCACAGGTTAATTAGTTCACTGCCTAGTAGATGAAGATGAGGAAGTTTAAAGTGAGATAATCAGAGAAGTACAATAGGGTAGGATGTCAAAGTTTGAAGGGTATGTATACCGGGGGCGGGGTTAGATGAGGGGGAGAAGGAATGTAGGTGATTGAATGTATAGTGAAGTTTTAGTTCTATAAGGCCTTGGGCCGAGGATGTTTATGTGATACACACCTGTTTCAATAAAGCGGCCTTTTCCACACATACAAGGAGTCAGTGGTCTGTAATATGCCCCATTTTGCCCAATGTAACATAATCAGGGCCACTGGAATTATGTGACTCTGCAGCTGCGTTTTTTTCCACATAATGATGGATTTGCCGCATAATCTGCAGATTTTAACAAAAAAATTGTTTCTAGCTCAGTTTACTAAAAACAAGTCGATGTGTTAGTGTGCAGTGGAAGGCCTTTCTCAAAGGTTAACTGGTCATCTTTAAGTTGCTTAATACTGTATTTGGTTGTTCAATTGTTACTTATGGGGTGAAATCTTTGCCCAAACAGTATTACCATGTGCAAAAATTCCAAAAGAATGAAGTAATACTTTCAAAAAATATGCTTCATAATCTGCCTTTTCTTGTCATATATTTTAGTCAACTCTGCTGCATAATTTGATGCCCCCTGCTGCATAATTCCAGTGTCTCTGAACATAGTGCATGTCAGACGAACCTGGATTTTTGTACTCCAATAAAAAATCCAATAACTCCTCTGTCTAGAGAATCGGTACTGGCATCTCGTTCTTCTGTTTTTTCCAGTGATTCCCCTTCTGTTCATTATTTGTTTCGTTATTTTATATCTAGCATCAAGTGTGACTGAGGTAGGACCATCTTTCTTACAAGTATGTATTACCTATGTTCTCCAGGGAAAATAGGATTGCCCTGTGTTTTGTAGAAAAACTTTGTGATGCTTCCATAATGCAACACGTACAAAACTAGTATGGTGCAATTTCCTGGAGGTTGATAAATCTATTGCAAATCCGTATTCCTTTGACATCAAACCGCGGGCAGGTGATACAGAAGAGGCCAAATTTAGATCAGTGCATGAACACTGAATTTATGGAGATGGTCCTGACAAGAAGGTAATATGATTTGAGATCACGCTTCTAAGACTGTTGCGAAACACAGGCCAGTTCGACCTGAGAAAAAAAGTAGCTGGGAAATGAAGTTGGCACTAGTTAGTATTCCAATTAAAATGACAAAGAGAGACAGCAGATAAACATTTTCCGTGGGGGGCTAAAGCGCAAAAAACAGCTGCAGAGGGGAAAGACCAATTGCAGGAGTGAATGACTAATTATTATTCTTGCAATTTATAACTGAGTGCAGGGGGTAGTCTTTGATGTCAAATACCCTTGTAAGCATGGATGATGAAAATGTTTGTTTTTGTTGAGGTAACGTCTGTGAACTAAGCCTCATGGGCTGTTTTGTATTATTAATAGATGTGTCCTGTACTACGTGCTGGGTTTTAATGTGTAAAAATGTATTTATGACTGTACTTTTTCGATGGATTGAGACGATAAGTGACAATATATATGAGCCTAGTTTTTTACCGCAGAGTACATTACTTTGTATGCAACCTGGGAAAGAACCCGCAGGTAATGAATAGAGTCATGCTCTTATTTTGTTGACCTTATGAGCCGAAAAGTGCATATGCATGCCACACGTATCACTAAATGCACAATGTGCACACTTGAACCATGACGCGTCCTAAATTCAAGTCATCTTGGTACATCGAGCTTTTTATCGTCTTCGGTCTGACATATATCAACTGCTCTAAAGTGCGCATAAAAAAACAGTATGGGAATAACTAATCTATTGTGAAAGAAATGTGCCACGATCTGAAAATGTTTAGAATATCCATTCCATTTTACTTAGCTCAAACAAATGTGTCCATTGGTGCATGATACCAGGTGACATGTTTTAGGCAAGCCTCTTATCATGCACTTCACGACAATGGAAGATTTCTCTCAATGATACCTAAGCTAAAGAAACAATTCAATTACCAGTTGACAATGGACTAAGGGCTTGATTACGACTTTGGCGGTGTGGCAGCGGGTGGCCACATGAAGCGTCCCGCTGCCATACCACCAAAGCTGCACTGAGACCGCCGCCAGATTAGGAGTTTTCTCCTGTTCTGGTGGGCAGTGTTTTGGCGGTCCCAGGCGGTGAGCCTTAGAAAGGCACCACAATTGGAACGCCAAAGCAAGTTCCTGCACGGCATGGACTGTGAAATCCATGCTGTGCTGGAACTGGGGAAGCATGCATACAGGGGGGCACACCATGTGCCATCCTGCATGCATCCCCATGGCCCTGAGGCAACAGGGGGCCCTGTAGGGCCCCCTTAGTATCCTCTTTGCCAAAGTTTTCATGGTGGGCTCACCACCATGAAAACTGGGGCAGTTAAGAAACTCAGAATATGCTTGGCTGTGCCGCAGCAGCACCGCCAGCATACTGCTGGGCCAGACCGCCGCGCCACCATAGAGGGATTACTTATTCCCCGCGGTTGCGGTGGTCCAATGGCGGTCTGACCGCCAAACTCAGAATATGGCGGTCGGACTGCCAGGGCGCACCGCCACCACTGCGCCACTCCAGGTTTGGCGGTCCATGGACCACCAAACTCTGAATCGGGCTCCAAGTACCTGCACACAAAACACCTGTGACTGAAAACTATGTAAATGCACTTTTGTAGCAAAGGCAGAAAAGACCACAAGCTACTGGTAGCAAATAATCGGGAACTTCACAGAATTACACTTGCATAATAAACAAGCACTTGCAAAGCCAGTAAATCTCTTTTTTGCTGATGCTGAACAAAAAACAAAAACAAAAAAACAAGGTCTCTTATTCTCAATTAAACTTTCACATACCTACTATTTTTGGGGATTGCTTTTTATCACCCGCCATGGCCTGCCTCAGAGTTCATTCAGGCTATGCCAGATATTATAGCCTCACACAGCCTTCAGACAGCTAACTTTATGTTACTGGGTGATCTGAATATTTAATTTGATGATAAACCATGTACACAGGCTACCAACTTCCAACAGGACTTCTCAGCGATTCATCTTTCCCAACTGGTTACGTCCCCAGACATAATAAGGACCACATATTAGATCCTATTTTTACCAACATTCCTAACATAACCATAAACGTCTCCATGCCAGTTCCTTGGTCGGAAAAGCTTTTGATTCGGTTTTCCATCCCAAAACCAGGAGAGCACAAATCCAAGATACTGCAACCAAGGATCTCCTGGCAATGGTCCAAACTGGACATTACTAGCTGGGAACTGGCCTTGCGCAACTCCATTCCAGTCCTAGATGGAGATGTTTCAAAATCCTACTTAACCTTCAAAGGATGGGTTAGCACTCGGTTGAATGCGTTAATCCCCTGAAAAACTAATAAGATATCCCGATCTAGGGACATTGCCAAGTAGTTCTCGTCAGAGCTAAGAGAACTAAAAAAAGATTGAAAAGATGCGAAAGGAAGTGGAATGTCACTATGATGATATATGGAAGCAAATCTATAAAAAGAGTCTGAAAAAATATCAACACACCATCCGTAGAGCCAGGCTAGATGGCTTTGCGGACAAAATCAGTCAATCCTCAAATCTCTCTAAGGAAATCTACTCCATCTTCAACTCTTTTTTAAAATCCAATTCCTCAGGAGCAGGCCCTCCCTCCTCCGAGGAGCGGTGCGAGCAACTTGCTAGCTATTTTCTTGGAAAGGTCAGGCTCATCTATGACACTCTGTCAAGGCCATCAGACCATAATAACAGATCCAAGGTTGAGCTTTCAACTTTTCCACAACTGAGCAAAAATGATATTTTGACTATAGCTAATATGGTCAAATCCGGCTCCCTGATGGATTCTGCCCCCTAGATATCCTCCTAAAAGGGAGGATGTAATTCTGTCAGTTTTGACAGACATATTTAACTCTTCTCTGGAGAACTGCTGTGTCCCTAACATGTGGAAACATGCTATAATTGCTAAAACTGCAGACCTATTTCGCTACTCCCAAGCGTCAGCAAAATCTTAAAAAGGTGATAAATAGCCACCTCTCTGAATTTCTCGAATCCAATAATATACTGCACACCACGCAAACTGGTTTTCGGTCTGATGGCAGTACAGAAACAGCGCTCTTGATGGCCAGAGGACCTCAAAAAGGTCCTGGATCAGGGTGGATCAGCCACGCTTACTCTTCTTGATTTAAGCGCGGCATTTGACACAGTCTCCCACTCCATCTTACTGTGTAGACTGGAAGAAGCAAGCATTACAGGTAGTGCTTTGAAATGGCTGTCATCTTTCCTTAAAAATAGGAGCTTTCAGGTTAGCGAAGGGCCCTTTCTCTCTATGAATCATCAGCTAAAATACGGAGTGCCACAGGGCTCTACTTTGAGCCCTACATTCTTTAATCTGTACATCCGCCCTTTATCTGACATCATCTCTTCACTATGCTTTACCATGGTGTCCTATGTGGACGATACCCAGATTATGGTCTGTTTGGCACCCAATATTGGCCCCATGTCTGAAAAAGTTAACCTCTGTCTAGAGCAGGTCAGTAGCTGGATGGCGATCATCTGCCTTAAGTTAAACGGAGACAAAAAGGAGGTTATGGTAATTGGAAACAATCTGTCAGTATGGGATCAACTTTATTGGCCCCTGTCCTTGAGCGATCGCCCACTTCCCAAACTAGAGGTGAAAAGTCTGGGTGTCACATTGGACAAACAGCTTACCATGACCTCCCAGGCAAAGAAAGTTGCGGCTGCATGTTTCGGCCTCATCAGAGCTCTGAGGAAGATCCTTAAATGGCTCCTGATGGAAGAACGCAGAACAGTGGTCCAAGGTCTTATTCTATCTTGCCTAGACTACATCAACTTCCTTCATTTAGGCAGCCCACTATCTGTCACCAAGAAATTGTAAGTCATCGAGAATGCTGCAGCCCAAATACTGCTGGGTATACCCAAAACTCAGTCAGCTCGTCCGCCTTTCACCACAATTCACCGGCTGCCAATGAGTAAAAAGAATACAATTTAAAGCACTCTGCATTGCACATCGTCCAAAACATAAGGTTGGTCCGCATATCCTTTGTCACCTCATTAATCCCTACAGTGCCAATGAAGAATTGAAGTCAAATAATCTATCTCTCCTTGCCGTCCCCAGAATCAAGAGTGCCATAGGCAGTGGTAGCTCGTTTGTCTAGCTTGTCCAAAACTCTGGAACTCCCTACCGATCAGCCTTAGGACAGACGACAATATTTTATGTTTTAGAAAGCTACTTATAACCCATTATTTGCCTAAACAGCCCATTATCCTGCATGACATGCCAGCACTGAGAAGCCCATTTTGGGTAGCCACTTGCTCTATAAAACCCCGTAAATGAATTAATTATTATTGTGCAAAAAATGATGCAAGCGCAAGCGGGCATCATCATACATGCGCAGGTATGTGTCATCATGCTCCTGCATGGTGATGTATGAGCATGCAGTGCCTGCTTTTCGGCAGTTGACTGGTGCCACAGCATTGGGTGCCGAGCTCGGATGAGGGGGGAGGGGGTGCTGTATTTTGAAATATCTTGTGGGCTTAAAAGCATCTGTTGCAAAGTTAGAATTCCTTGTGCACCCAGCACGGTTCAGGCAATAATAAAAAATGTCAAGATAGCTCTGGTGATTAATATACCTGTTGGAAAGAGATGGAGTTTCAGGTTGGACTCAGAGTAGAGCTGAGGGTTAATGTGCCTGCTGCAAAGCACATGTAAGTGTAGATCACAGAATTGTATTTTATGTGGATAGCTCAGTGGGTTACAGTTTTTGCCAGAGATCCTTTTGTTACTTTCAGTTCATAGATTACAGTTCTTCTAATATAGCACAATGAGTTATGGACTGGCATCAAAAAGCTGTATGCAAACTGCAAGGCATAAGTTAGACCCTTTCGTTTTTCCCAGCCATTCGTTATCCTAAGGTTGTTAAAAAGGTTTGTTGGGATAGAAATACATTCTTATTAGGAAAACAACCCCAAGCAGTGTGTTGACTTTTTAAATCCTGAGTTTGTGCTTCTCCAGACCAAGCACTCCTAAAACATAATGCTTACCAGTATGGATGACATGACTCTTACACTTTGTAGTTGTCATTGTCTTCTGTGACGTTTCCTGTAGATAAACATTTGTATAATTAATTGTCTCTGTATAATGTGCGTGTGTGATATAAAGTGCTCTGACACCCTGCATTTGTATGAGTAGCACTGGAAAAGAAATTAAATACAGGTGGGAGATGTGCTATTGAGCGGCGAGGGGCACCGTTGGAGGGTAGTAGTGTGAGAATCCATATAGGAGGTGATGGGGGCACCCACAAATGTTGTCACACTGGGTGCAACCAGAGCTAAAGCAGGCCCTGTGCGCATGCATACATTGCCAGGCATGTACACAGATATTTCATGACACAGCATTTTGGCCCAAGGTATCATGACGCATGTACATGTCATGATGCTGCACATACCTTTTTTAAATGTACCAATTCGAGATAGTAGACACACATGTTGTGGTTCGGTAAATAAAACCAGCACTGGCACAGTCAATAGGTCTCGCCTACGAGAGCTATTTTCTTTGTTATGTCGGTTAGCCACGTGGTACAGCAGCACAGCTGTTGTGCAGCATGGCTGAAAGTTAGAAAAAAAGCGATATGATGGCCAGTTCTGGCCGCTTCATAGTTCTGTTTTTTTCTGGTGAGACGGGAGGCAATACAGGACGGGAAGTCAGAAGGGGGTCAAGCAACAACGAGGGATGGGAGGGGGGTCACGAAAGAGCAACACAGGACAGGAGGTTGGGAAGGGCTCAAGCAACAAAGAAGGATTGGGGAGTGGGAGATGGTCAAGCATCAACAATGAGTCACAGGATGTGGAAGCAAGTCAAGAAACAACACGGTGCGGGACAGAGGGCGAGAGAATGTCAAGCAACAACAAAGAGGGACAGAATGGTATTTGTTCGCGTTTTGCAGATATTTTGCCCATTACCGCGTGTAATGTTTGAGGAGTAATTTTAGTTGCTGTACCCTGGAATTGGGTTCCGTTTGTTGCAACTGTTGTTGGTTGAACTGTGAGAGTCCTCATGACGAATTGTGTCAAGTTTCTGTAGATTTTAATTAAATCTCTGTGTTGTATGAGTAATTCTGGCTGTGGCATTGTGCCAATGTCAGGATGCGGTGTGTAAGCCGCTAGTATTGGCCATGTGGCCCCGTCTCCTCCGAGCGGGCCTAGCCTTACTCTTAAGTGGGGTAGGGTACCTTTAAAACAGTATAAGTGTTCCTGGTATGTGAGTGGAATCTCTATGTCATCGAATGGACAGTATTCCTCTGGTGCATCTCCTTCTATGTAATAGTGAAATGTCTGTTACAGCATCCGCTGCTGGGAATGTAACCCATGAATAGAATACCTCTGTTTTATTTGATTCGTGTGTCTCAATCACGAGAGCTACTACGCCACCCCTTGGTGGTAAACCATTTTTAATAGTTTCATGGTGAGCGTATGTCTGAATTTAGGTGCAATTTCAATTGCATTTTCGAGTGGTTCTCCGGCTGAGACCTGCAGATTTACTCTTTCTTCATCGCTCTCAGTCATTTTGAAAAGAAAAGCTTTTCCAAGAGAACCAAGTTAAAGGTTTTATGCACAATTTAGGAACTAAATGTCCTTCAAGCTTGATTAACCAACAGCCGATAAATAGGATATCTCGCCTACTCAGCTGTGGCGGAATTTGTGCCCACCCACTCCAGACGTCTCTGGCGTTTTGTGAGTAGGTTCTCTGAGAATAGCACAACTGAACTACTCAGATTCTACTGTTAAATAAGTACCCAACCAACGTTGGCGGCGCAATGTAGTGTAGTTCCTATAGTACCCATGCAGGACCTGCGCGTTTGGATAACATAAACCGTGGGCTTGGTGTTAGACTGATTCTGTGCACCCCCACCGCGTATGTTAGCCGGATTTGCATTAGCTAGCTCCCAGTGCCACTAGAATCTCCTCTTATAGGGGAGAGATTAGTTTCTGGCAACCTTAGATCATGACAACCCTGATCCCTCAGAATCGTGGAAACAATGTACTACTTTTCGCTCAGTCACTCGTGCTTACTTGTTCGGTTTGTCTCAGAGAGTTACACAGAATAAACAGTCTGGGCGTTTCAATAAGTATTTATTGAACAGTTTTTATTCTAGTGTAAAATATATGTGCTGCAGTAACCAGCAGAAAAAGGCAGAGATATATTATCAGCAGTACGATAAAAGTGAAGGGATAGAACAGATCTACCATATTGCAATAATCATGAATACATACATGAATATAAAAAGCATTATGAAAAGTGCGCGTACTCCTACGATGCCTAACTAGATGTACCCGAGTGTACCTAGCATATGTGTAGGTCTAAAAGCCTAAGAGCCAAGAATCCTTCTAGGATTTAGTCGAACCCCATTACCTGAATAGAGAGTGTGTGGGACCCCGTCCTGGTCTCGAGTTGGACACCCCGCAAGGGCTGTGTTAGACCGCTGTCAGCTGGAGCGACTGCATGCAGGAGCCTCAGCGTCTCTGGTCAGTGTGTCAGCATGGAAGTCTCGGTTCCCTCTATCTTACCGTGGCAAGATGTGGTGTATTTATACCCTAAAGTATCTCGTCCCTCAGTATGGTTTGTATTGGTCTTTGTTAGACATGAGGAAGACGTCAGGGGTGAACTTTGTACATACATATTATGCGGGAGATGTAGCTGGTGAATGATCATGCATAATTTATGAGTACATTGTAGGCCTGTGTTCGGGAAAAACCCTGCAGTGTTCTAACCACAGACTAGATAACGTTCAACCCTCAGAGCTCGTTGTGTCCTGTAGGGAACTAATGTAGGTGAAAGATCATGCCTATATTAGGGCATAGGAGATCATGACTATAATAGGGCATAGACGATTATGACCAAAATAGGGCATATACGATTATGACCATAATAGGGCATATGCGAATATGACCATATACGGCATATATGAACGCGTCTATATTAGGGCCTCTATATGAAACATAACAGGGGGTCAAGCAACAACGAGGGTTGGGAGGGTGGAAGTGGGTCACTCCACAACAACATGGAGCAGTGCGGGAGAGTGGGAGGAAGTCAATCAACAACAAAACTGAGAGAGACAGGAGGGTAGGAGGGAATCAAGTAACAACAACACAGAGCAGGATGGGGGCAAGCAACCTACAACACCGGATGGGGCAAGCAACAAACAATGCAGGATGGAAGGGTACAAGCAACAAACAATGCAGTGCGGGTGGCTAATTTGCAGACAGTACACACATTTTGTCTGTAAGCACCAGCCAGTTATGTGCACTGACATGTTCTTGTAACAGACTCTACACAATGAAATGCAAATAGAAACAAACAGAAACACAGAAAAGCAGACACCTGCTGTTAGCTACTGTGGTAAGGTTTATTTTATTTTTGCTACACAGTAGTTTGTGTTTGAAAAGTTGTGAGTTTCTGGTCCTGTGAGGTCGGGGAAGGGTGCAATGCCGGGTGCGGATGTGGTGTCTGGCACACATGCAGGCCCTGCCTCTCGAAAAGGAAACACGATGGGCTAGGCGGAGATTGGGTGTGTGGGGTATCTTTCTGATTTGAGACACATTATCTAACATTATATTTCCATAGGCTCAATGTGGTTATGAATACATCACAAAAGCTTTGTATATATCGCTTCATACTGCAAGTTTATCTCTTCTAGACATTCTAAATGACAGTTGTTAATCACCAAATTCTTTACTGCTCTCCCTCCAATATATATAGCGCGAAGATAACCACATACAGTAGAAAACCCATTTAATTAATAAATAACAAAAAATAATAATTCATTTTGTTCATCAAAATGTGAAAATCCAGGTCGAGCTGCGTTGAAGTTAAATCTGTGTTTGGATGAAAATGATATGTACTCGCTACCCTCATGTGGGAAGTGTGCACTCCAGGGATTTCTCCAACACTTAGCCTGATGGGTGCGGCTGGTGCATCCCAAGCAGCTAAAGTGTGTAAAGCCCCAGTTTTAGGTACTACAAAAAACATTCACACAAGATATATCCCAAGATCCTGAGTGCAAAATGTGGTGCAAAAACGGCTCTGAAGTCAAAAGGGGTTCATGATCCTGTTTTCTGTGACTGCGGGTCGCTTACACATCTCTGCAGTAGGCACCCCGACCCACAGGGTTGCTTTTTTGAGTCTGAGGCCCAACATTTACAAGCAGGCAATTATTGATAGTTTACACAATAGGCTGTACGACAACAGACATGGAAAGCTGGCTCTTGGCAAGACCTAAAAGTTGAACTTTTGTAACATCTGCAAATTTAAGGTTTAGGGCCTTATTACGACCGCCAAACTCACGGTGGAGGTGCGGTGGCATTCAGGGACTGCCGCACCAGTGGTCCGACCGCTGTATTACAACTACGGCGTTCGGACCGCCGCAACCGTCAGTGATCTGCGATCCCCAACGGTGGCACAGCGGTATGAGAGCCACAATATGCTGGTAGAGCCGCTGCGGCACCACCAAGCATATTACGAGTTTCCTCACCACCACAGATTTCATAGCAGTGAGCCCACCATGAAATCTGTGGCAATCAGGAAACTAAAGGGGCCCTAAGGGCCCCTGTTCCCTCATGGCCAGAGGATGCATGAAGGGGGACACATGGAGTGCGCCCCTGTCTGCATGCACCCCCTTTCCTGCACAGCATAGACTGCACAGTCCATGGTGTGCAGGAACAGACTTTGACGCTCCCATTGTGGTGCCTTTTTAAATGACTGCGAGCTAGATCACGCGAAAACTCGTAATCTTGCAGGCGGCCAGCGGTGAGGTTTGGTGGTGAGGGAGCAGGACGGTGGCGTGCCACCCCGCTCCCACACTGCCAAATTCATAATCAGGCAGCTGCGGCTGGTCCATTTGGGTTGAGTGGCCATGCCCCCAACCTTTTGCCCCTCACGAACAGTGTCTGTCTGGAAAAAGGTCAGCCTGACAGACACTGTTCATTTTCAGGTCAGGCAGCCAGGAGCCAGACATCCGCAAAACGCGCAGGCTCCTGGCTGCCTGAGCTGAACTTTGCTGGGCTGAGGAAGTCACAGCTCCTGTGGGCGTGACCTCCTCAGCTCAACAAAGGTCCCTCATGCCCTTCCCATCAGTGACGAGGGGTAGCGTCACCGATTGCCTAGCACCTGGGTGCCTCAGTTTTAAGCCCTGAAGCGCCCAGGGTCGAGTGTCAATCAGTGACACTTCATCACAGAGTGGGGTGGGGTCAGCAGTCTAAAGTGACCCCATCCCACTCTGTAATAACGTTGGGACTGCTGACTTCCCTCATTGGCTAATCTTAGGTCAGCCAATGAGGGAAGGCAGCAGTCCCAAGCCTCCTGGGACCTCCGAGGCAGAGCTGCAGGTAAGCGTGTGTGTGTTTTTTTTTTTTTTTTAAATTAATGCTTGGTGAGTGAGTGTATGTATGAATGTTTGGTAATGAGTGTTGTAAATGAATATGGATGTGTGTGTTTGTGTGTGTGTGTGTGTGTGTGTGTGTGTGCTTGTGAATGCATGGCTGTCAGTGTGTATGTGTGCGTGTGTGTGTGTACCGCCCACCCCCCTCCATCCTAAAATTACTGACCGCCACTGTAATCAGGCCCTTAGTCTTCATGCAACAATGTCTGCACTTTTTTTGAATAAGGCTATTAAGTCTCCCGAAGCCTATGCGTTGAACCATCTAAGCCTATTATTTTCAGTCAGTTAAGGAAGCTATATAAAAACGTGGACAATTTAAATATTGAAACAATATGACTTTACACCTTTCTTTGCACTTTCATAACGAACAAGGCCAAGCACAGGAAAAGAAAAAAACTTGGGACATATGGTATATACACCCTTAATGAATGCGAAGGAGGTGAAGTCCTTTCCGAGCCCTCAAGCTATAAACACAATTTCCTGGGCATTTATAGGTTACAAACAGCATAGTGAAGTGGCTATATAGCTGGGGGCTGAAACATTTCCCATGAATTTGTCATGCAGGAGATGTAAAGAGTCCAAAATGCTGGGCTTCAATGCATATTTTCATTACCTCTGCACTGTAGGACCACATTTTCCACATGCCTCGGAGGCTTTATTTGCTTTCACTTGCGATTACAAATAATGGAGGGCGCTGGGCACTAATTAAAACCCTGTATGGCAATTCTTCCTTCCATGGATTTAAAGCAACATGTCCGGTTTAAATTCTAGCCATCAAGGCCACTTAGCAAAAGAGAGCTACTGCACCAAAAAAACCGGCGTGTAAGACAATCCAGTGAGGCCTCTTTTTAAAAGTTCTCATCAACAAGAAACACAGTACTCCAAAAATATAAATAGGTTCCCGATTGAAGAATAACAATGCGGCTTAAACTTGGATTCGCTAGTTCCAAGTGAAACTTGTGTTTTAGAGTGGAAAAGCTACCTACAGCATAATTTAGGGCCTAGAGGTTGTATTCAGTTAAAACATGTGATCTTGGTTTATTGAGGTAGGCCCACTGGCCCTATGTTCTGCACATTTCTACACCCACAGGTCTAGCTACGGTTGTCAATATCACATTTTAAAGTGCGCTGATATGCCTCAAAGAAATACCACCAAGGGCCTAAATACGAGTGGCCCCTATATTCCGACTGCTCTGGTAAGGGAAGTTAGGCATCCCACCACAGTGTTGTTACTTATGAAGGTAATCTACCGAAGCTCTGCATAGGTTCTTGATGAGAGTTTAGTCACGTGATCGACACTAAACGCTGTTCTGGATAGGATAGTCAGTGCCCTCTTAAGTATTTTTGGAGCCTGGGGCAAGACATATTTTCTCACCCCCTGTTTAGATCAACTTCGAACTTAACACCCATTTTCAGCTAGTTGAAGTTCTTGTGATGCCAAAGAATATTGAATTATAGGTTACATTTTTAGTAACTGGGGCCCATAAAAAAAACAGTGAAAAGCCCAAGCTGCCTGGTATCTGCCAGCCAACTAATACCATATGAAATCTTTAAGAAGCACTGTTAAAGACAATTCATTTACTCTTGGGTCTATATATGGTTGCAGCAATATTTTACATGGATTTCGGTGTCTAACCAGCCATTTCCTCCCATTGTAGGAAGGGTACGGTAGAGATGATGCACTGATTTTTAGTATGAGATAGATTGAGGAAAAGAGATCGAGAGATAGGTACCTGTTGAGTGAGGGGAGGGGGTGCTAGAGATACGAAGAGGACATGTAGACAGAGAGGTGGGGTACCCCGAGGAGTGAGGTAGCAAGAGTTGGGTTAGAACAGCAGATGATATAGAGAGAGTTATAGTTATACCAGTATATAAGTGAGGTAGCAAAAAAGTATAGAGAGATAGGAGGTAGACTGGGCAGTGAGGCAGAGAGAGAGAGGCAAAATTAGAAGAGTTATAGATAGACAGTTCACGCAGATTAGTGAGGCAGAGTGAAAGGTAGAGAGGATTTTGAAGAACAGGAAAAGAGCTGGTGTACAGAGAAAGAAGTAGAGCAACAGGGGTGAGGTAGAGAGAGATTATGTTGGTAAAGAGGGAAAGTTGTGTGGTGAAGAGAGAGGAGGTACTCAGAGGTGAAAAGAGAGAGAAAGGAAGAGAGAAGAGAGGTAGAAATGGTGAGTTGGCACAGAGAAGGGTGCACAGAGATAGGTGAGAGTTAGAGAGGAGGTACTCAGAGAAAAGAGGTAAAGGTAGTGAAGGAAAGGTAGAGAAAAAGGAGTATGGTGTGAGAGGTGAAGTATTAGGAACAGGAGCAGAAACAGAGAGAGGCAAGATAGCAAATAAATGGCGAGGCAGATTAGATTGAAAGGTTAAGTGGTAAGATAATGTGGTGGAATAGAAAGAGATCAGGTAGTGGAAGAAATTGAGGTAAAGGCAGAAATGAGGTTGAAAGTGGTCAGATACAGGGAAGGCTGAGTGGGAGTTAGTGAGAGGTCAGGTATAGTCAGGTAGAGAAATGAGGTATAGAGAGCTGTGGTTGAGAGAGATGAAGTAGATGGACGAGAGATAAGGGGAAGTGAGAGGAAAATAGCGGTACGGTGCAGCGACAGAAGTGTGGTAGACATTGTTGCGGACGTGAGGATGTGGACAGATAGGCACATAGGATGGCAGAAAGAGGTGATATCATGAGAGAGAGTTAGGGAGAGGTTTAAGAGAGAGGGCTTTTGAGAAAGATAAGGGGTAGACATAGGTGCGGCAGAGTTTTTTTTTTTTTAAATGTATTTGTAATTTTAGACTTACAGTAAAAAAAACAACACAGGTGACGCCACATATTTAAGCACTTGGCAAAAGTACATTTCATAGTTTTCCATATATTAGTAATTAATTGTGTCACATTTCCAATCTACATTGAACCCCTCACTCAGTCCCCTGTTGTCTGTATCATTACCCATCCTCATTAGATAACTCTGTTTTTCTGTTTCGCATACATACTCTATAAGGTCCCCACAAGTCTCTTGGGCGTGCTTTCGGGTGTACTATTTCACAATAGTCTTCCATCCTGGTATTGCAGTACGTCATATCTTTAAGCCATGCTTCTGCCTTGGGAGCCTTGGAGGCCATCCAATGCATCACCACCCGCCTTTTAGCCAATAATGAAGCAATAAAGACCAGTCTATGTGCCTTCTTCAGATGCCCTCAGGCAGTATGTAAAAGGCCGCATTTATAGCATTATATCTATTGTATTAAACCTTACTTTATGGGGTGACCATGGCAATGGACTCTGGTGTGTAGTGTGACTGATGTAGCATCTTAAAATGTTTCAAATTGTGTCTATTGTTAAATAGCATATCTCTGATCTGCTCACAATATATCCAACATTTATCGGACATGGGTTTACTTAACTCGATTTCCCATGCCTGTTTGGCCGCATAATCCAGTGTTACCCCCTGTGTTAATCATCTCTTCATGCATGAAGAATATAGTCGTACCCACTTCACCTCTCAGTATCATTTTAGTCAATACCCCTAGCTCAACCGTGGGATGAGGGAAGTCTGGAAACATCAAGCCGACTCCAACCACAGTACAATAACGGTGTCGGCACAGTGGCGCCTCTTTTATCCCTGACCTCCAGCAGACTAAGGAAGGTACCCCCTGGAAACAGGTCCCTAGCACCACAATACCCAACCTTTTGAGCAGACCCGCGAAGCCTGCTCTACAAGTGGTGAGAGTAAGGGGTTGTTATTTATACTCAACAGAGTTGAGTACGGTATATCTGTCACGTTGAATCGTTCACTTTTTGCCTAGTACAATCAGGAGCGAGTTTGGCCTAGGTAAAAGTTCTTTATATCTTAACATGTGTCTGAGCTACTGATTTCGGAAACCAATATTTAATGCAAGATTGTGTACCGTCACAAACCACTCATGTGTACAGCTGCAGGAGTTGTTGGCAGAGCTAGAATGTGTATGGGATATTAACGAACGAATTCAACATTTTCGACAGGACTACCATTTTGATTAATGATACATGACCTGGTACAGAAAACAAAAGCTTTATTCAGTGTTCAAACCGTGACTTAAAGTCTTCTAGTGTCATCCCAATGTTTCTCCTCATCAACTCCACTATGTCTCTGGTAACAAAAACTTCAAGATATTTCACTCCCTCAGGACTCCATACAACTCGCCATCCCTTGGTACTGCCTCACTAGTCAACGGAAACATCTCAGATTTATCCCATTTAATTTGTAACCCTGAGTACCCACCAAACCGAAATATGTCCCTAATGATAGTGGTCACATTTGTCGCTGGGTCCTGGATATACAATATGACGTCATTTGTACACAGCAAAACTAGCATGGATTCTGATCGGATTTAAATCCCTCTAAGCGAGTGGTAATAGGGCAGCCAGCAGGCCAGAGGTTCAATGGACAAAGTAAATATCATGGAAACTAGCGCACACTGATGATGCGTGGGAACCCAGTGGATTGTACTCCATTTCCCCTCACATGAGCAGATGGGTTTGTGTAAAGTAGAGTGATCAGGCCAAGAAAGTATTTCTTAACCCCATACACCTCAAGACTTCTTGCATATTTGTCCACTCTAATGTGCCAAACGCTTTCGTATTGTCAATCAAAATAGCTACAGCTGAGATGTCAGTGTCTAATTCATGCAGTACAGCCATCAGCGTATAGAGATTAAATGCCAACACAAGGAGATGATGGACGGAGCGCTGAAACTTTTCAGACACTCTCTTCCCCCCCCCCCCAGTCACAGATCTGGGTTGAATCCATCATCATTCTTTAGCTCACTTCGCCACCCCAGTTCAGACCCAGCCATATGCAAATCAGTCTTGATCCTCTTCCTCATGGAAGCCATCCAGCCCGAACTGCCAAGCCAGGTCTTCCCTGGACCAGAAACAAGCATAGAGATTAAATGCTGTCATTCTCTGGGGTATAAAGCCAGATTGTACTGGCAATACCAGTATTTGAATCAGTGGTTGCAGCCTCTGCACCAAGACTTTAGCAACAGTCTTATTGTTCTTTTTAATTTTTTTATTTTATTGTGCCAAAAACAAAAAATATGAAAGTTAACATTGCGGAAACAGAGACATGCAATTGTGACATCAAAGAGATAATCAAGATTATACTTGTAAATGCATATCAGAAATATAAATGAGTTAAGCAAATACAGCAATGCAATATCGAAGCACTCATTTTGAATAAGAGGGAAAGAAGAAGAGAGAGATAGATAAAAAAAGGAAGAGGGAACACCAAAAGGGGAATAAAAGTAGAGAAATAAGTGATAAAGAAAAAGTCATAGTTACAGCATATACAAGAAAAAGAAAATAGATGAATAAATAAATACGATAATGAGTAAAACAGATGGTACATTTAATATTCAGGAGGTAGGAGAAAAGTCAATTTCCTTAGCAGTGTGAGACAGATAATTACTAAATGGCATCCATAGCTGACATTGCTAAAGGAGATTTTCATACCGAATCAGGCTTATAACTATCAAGTCTATGATGATAACATACTGAATTCCACCACCTTAGAAGAGTAATGTTGTCTGAAGATTACCAATTAGAGGTAAAAACAGAAACTGCTATAGAAAGCAAGAGATCAACCAATTTCCCAAGCAGTTTGCGTGACCTCCATATTTTGTGCAAGCCACCCAAAAACAATACATCAAATGACATAGGTACGGAAATCTGAGTAATAGCTGCAATGAAAGACCATATTGCGGACCAAAAAGTTGACAAAATTGGACAGGACAAAACATATGAAAATCAGTACCCTGCTGGGTGTTGCAATGCCAACAAACGTCATGTTTTAGGAGTTTAAGTTTCAAAAGACTAGCAGGAGTGTAAAAAAGTCTGTTATAAAAGAAAAATAAGGTCTGTGTAAGGCTAGCTGCACATGCAGTGGAATGTATCTTATTCCATATTCTATCCCATAAAGAAATTGGCCATGGAACACCAAGGTCCAATTCCCCACTGCATCTCAAGAGATGTTTTGACCCTAGTTGGATCAGACGTTTTCAGAAGTTTATATATACAAGCTGCTCTAGGGTGACTGGAAGTTATAATCGGATGTGGAGAGGAAGTAGGATGTGGGGTGACAGGAGAGATATGCTCATTAAAAGGCATCTTGCACCAAAGTAGAAGGTACTTGATACTGAGGTTGCATGCGAGAAAGGAGATTGTAGGTTGATGAGAGAGTAGAGATCGGGATAAGGGAGTAAGAATGATATAATTGTGAAATAAGAATTATTCCTTTGCTCATCCAAGTCTTCCAGCATAGGGTCCTGGCTTGTTTCTTAAGTGAGCTGTTATGCCAAATAGGACTGTTAAGGAATTGATTCACTGGGGTGAGATGTGAGATAAAAAATTGTATCAGTATATTGGTTGAATGAGAGACTGTGCTAGGTAACCAACAATTGGGGGATTGGACATAGAAATAATGTGTTTGTGGGAAAAGGGAGAGATAAATGCTTTTTCTAAGGCGAACCACAACTTGTTAGTAACGTCAGACAGTGGAGATATGTAGGGTTGTATTTGCTTGATGCCAAAAGCCTTGCGATAGCTCAAGAAATCAGGGAAATGGACTCCACCTAAGTATTTAGAGAGTTTTAATTTGGAGAGAGAGAGCTTTGAGGCAGTTTACCATGCCATAAGAATTTGGAGAGAATCTTATTTATTAAACAAAAAAAGAATGTGGGTATCTTAATAGGAAGCATCATAAGAAAAAAGTTAATAATAGGGAGAAGCGTCATCTTGATGATGTCCAAGCAACCCCACCAAGAAAGATATAACGGAGACCATTTCTGGGTGAGAGCTACAAGTTTTGCAGATAAAATATCTGTATTAGTCTTCAATGTGTCCTTGAGCGTATTACAATACCAGACACCTAAACACTTAATCTTAGAAGAATTCCAAGACAGTCCCGTATTTGTGAAGACTGACCCAGTACAGTGAGCATTAAGTGGTATAACTTTAGTTTTATCTATATCAAGCTTGTAACCTGAAACAGCAGAGTATAAATGAAGCTCATGAAAAAAGGCAGGAAGAGATCGGTCTGGGTGTGACATAAATAACAGAATCATCAGCGTAAGCTGAAAATTTGATGTGAGTGTTGTTAATTTTAAAACCCATAAATTTCTCTGAAGTTTCTAAATGGTGAAGAAAAGGTTCTAGAGCTAGAACGAATAATAGAGGAGGTAGTGGGCACCCCTGACGAGTACCGCTATTAAGAGGAAAGAAAGGAGATTGAATACCATTTGTTATAACCGAGGAACGTGATGAGGAATAAAGTATGGAAATTAGATTATAAAATTAGGACCAAATCCGTGCTATTCCAAGGTCTTGGAAAGGAAAGACCAGTTAACCCTATCAAAGGCTTTTACACGTCTAATGATAAAGTCGCCAGGGGATCCTTAATCTTAGAAGCTTTGCTAATGATGTTGAAAAAGAAGTACGAGAGTTGTCTGCTATATTCCTGTTAGGAATAAATCCAGATTGATGAGTTAGATCAGATATCTATGGGAGTAGAGGTAGATCTAGAACTTTGGCATAAAGTTTACAATCTATATTAATTAAAGAAATGGATCTATAGTTTTTACATTCGGTCAGATCCCGATCCTTTTTGGGGATGTGGCATATCATAGCCTCTGTAAAAGGACCAGAAGCAGAACTCGACATTATGAAATGATTAAGTAATGAAAGGAGTTTGGGGAAAATAAATTTAGCAAACTGAAGATAAAATTCAACAGTAATGCCATCTGGGCCTGCTAAGCTGTAAAGAGTTCTGGAAGTTGAAGGAGTTGATCTAAAGATGAGAGATTGATCTGCAACAAAACCTTGGGCTTGAGATTGGAAAAATAATTGTTAAGAGATTCTACTGTGGAATGTGTTCTGGAGTGTATAGGTCCTTATATTATAATAAGAAGCAAAACATGATGCAATGTCTCTGGAGTGTTTAGCACCATTAATATCCGTAATAGACTTAATAGTAATTTTTTCTCTTCTGTGTTGCAAGTATTGAGCAAGAAGAGATCCAGTTCTATTATTACCACCGTAATATCTGGCATTCACTTTGAGAAGTGTACCACATGCTTGTTCAGTTGTGCATTTGTTAAACTCCATTTTAGCTGAGACCAAGATTTTGAGGTGTTCCTTACTATTTTGGTGAGTATAATATTTATGTTCAAGGGATTTTATATTTGTAAGAACAGAAGAAGATTTTTGTTGTGCAGACTTGTTTTTGGGATGGGTATAGCTGATAATGAACCCACTTGAGGCTGCTTTAAATGCATTCCAAACAGAATGAAATGCATCCCATTAATGTGGAAGTATTTATCCATGAACGCATTATAGGGGGCAATGAAAGATGCGTCTGAAAGTAAAGAATTATTAAGCTTACAGGGGTATCTTAGATCCACTAGTAAAAATGTCTAGGTCAGTGATTACAGGTGCATGATCCGAAATCAAGATAGTACCAATCTCAGAGTTATCCATATGCTGCAGTAAGCCTTTACTCAGAAAGATATAGTCAAGTATAGATTGAGAGTGGTGGGTAGAGGAATTTAAAGAGTATTCCAAAGGGTCAGGATTACATAATCTCCAGGAATCAGAGAGAGAATGCTGTGAAATAAATTTTTGAATGCTTTGAGGGATGCGTGTGGAATGAAATGTGAAGTGGAACGTCTGTCCAAAAAAGGGTCAAGGATTTGATTGCAATCACCACCAATTAGTAGATTATCCAAAGCATGTTCAGAAACTGTATGTGAGAGACTCTGCCAAAAATTTGGATCTGGGCGAGTTGGGCCATATAAATTAAGAAAAGTAAAAGTAGTGTTGTCAATTGTAAATGTAACGAGTATCCGGTGGCCTTCTGTATCTTGGTGTTGTGAAATTGTGGTAATTTTAAGAGATTTATGACAGAGAATAGTTACTCTGTTTTTGTTTGTGGTGGAGGGAGAATAAACAAATGTCACCAACCCATTGTTTTTTAAGCTTAATTGCCTCAGAATCCTTAAGATGCGTCTCTTGCAACAAAGCTATGTGACATCTCAATCGAGCTAGGTGAGATGAGACACGCTGACGTTTAATGGGGTGTTTGAGCCCATAGGCGTTCCAAGTAACTGTTCTAAGTTGCATAATCAGAAATATTACAATACAACTGCTGTAACAAGGAAAAAACTTGGCATATCAATTTTACAAAAGCTAAGTAAAAGGAAAGCAAGAGGATAGTAAAAGGAAAGAAACGGAGAAAGACAACTTCCGGAAGTTGCGTAGGCATGAAAGTGGCAATACAGGGATTGAAGTCCACGAGAGCGAAAAAAAGGAAAAAGAAACGAATACCCCAAGGGGTAGAGGGACAGCGGAGCACCCGAGAGAGACAGGCAAGAGTGACTTCAGTGCAAAAAAGTGATATTAGAAATTAAAACAGATGATACAGGGTTCAGTGAAGGAAAGTACATTATGTTCAAGACGGACACATCATTCTGAGAGACCAAATAAAACGACAGCAGATGAATGAGGCTGAGGATAATAATAAAAATAACTAGACCTACCAGTGGAAACATGTAGGGATACAATTAGGATGGCATGAAGAGGATACAATAGGGGAAGGCACATGGATTCCACAAAAGGTGTTGTATCTGGAAAGAGAGAAAAAAAAGGGGGGGAGCAATCAATATAGAGTTCTGAATGTAACAATTAATACTAAACTGTTATGAAAAAGAGAAAGTTGGAGTCATGTTAAATTAAATCCTCAAGTGATTGCTAAAGCTCCAAGTTCCATGGCTTCCGTTTTGTGTTGATTGATGAAGATTTGTAGACCTGCAGGTTTCTCGAAGTAATAGGATTTGTCTTTGAATGTGATTTTAAAGAGACATGGATGAAGTAGCCCGTATCTAATATTCAAGGATTTAAGTTGTGGACGTAGAGACAGAAACTGTTTCCGACAAGAAGCTGTAGAAGGAGAGAAATCTTGCGGGAAGAACACCTTGTGACCTGAAAATTGAAGAGAGCCCACCTTCTTGGCTTCAGAGAGTATCTGCATTAGTTCAGTATACTAGAGAAAAAGAATAATGAATCTTCTGGGTTGTGCATGAGGGCCTGTTGAAGTCTGTGGACCTAACCGATGTTCACATTAAATAGAAAGAGGAGAGACAGAAGGCAGACGAAGAATAGAAGGTATGGCTGTTTGAAGAAATACAATCATGTAGGACACTTCTGAACCTTCTGGAATCCCAAAATGGCGAAGGTTGTTCCTCCTATTCCTATTTTCTAAATTATCGGTAAGCCTTTTAAGTTGAGTTATGTCATGGGATATCTGAAAGTTAACAGAAGTTGAATCGTCAAGGTTACTAACCCCCTGTTCCGGAATAGAAATCTGTTGTTCATGTTGGGACCATTGCTCCTTGATACATTGCAATGAGGCATTGGTATCCATCATAAAGGGTTTTAATGCTCTTAATTCCTCCATAACATCATCTAGGGTTAGATGTGTAGGTGATTTTGAGGGAGAGTCACGGTCTTTTCTCAGCCGTTTGACTGAAGTGGTGTTAGAAGATTTTTTGGCAATTGCGCCAGCTGCGTGGGAGGAAGAGGAGCCTTCTTTTAAAAAGTCCGTAGCACTTTCCATTTTAATAGTTGAAGGTAGAGAGAATTTTTTAGATGCGAGCGCTCATCAAGGAAGGAATTGAAAGACTTGTAAGAAGAAGTCTGGCTGCTACTCCCCATAAAGAGCAAAGGCAAATTGGTGAGAAAAACAATACTGTTAATCCTGGTAAGTATAAATTAAAATGAGGAGCCAGGAACTAATTGCTGCATCTAAAAGCAGTTGCTGTCTCACATGCAGGAAACATAACTGAAGAAAACCCCCTCAGTCAGGAATAACATATTGAAGGGAAAGTTATGTAACTTGTGTAAAATATTAACTTCCCACTAAAAAAATTACCTTGAAATGAGGAGATGAAAGTATTCCATAAAGGGCAGCAATTGGGTGCCTGAGGAACTTGAAGCAAGCTGAACACTTGAAGCGCGGTGAGAGAAAACAATTACCTCATGCGCGTTACTGAGCGGTGAAATGGCAGCCTCCTGCAGTATGTCAAAAAGTCACGCTATAACGAAGTCAGGCTCTCCTCAAATAAACACAGCAGGCATGGTTGGAAACCCACTATGTTCGGACGCACAACTTCGCCTGCCCAGACGAAGAAGAAGAGCTTGAACCCTGCAGTACTGTCACGGAGCGCCGAAGCTGCACGGAGCTCTAAGGAGTTGCGGCCATCTGACGTGGTGTCCAGCCACGCCCCCTTCAGTCTCATTATTCATGTTTAGTAACAAAAGCGGCCTGTGAGAGGCATCTCAACTAAGGTTGCGACCCGGCTTTGGCAGGATCATGATCACTGCCTCAAGCATTGAAGGTGGCAGCACGCCCTAAGCAATCGCTTTGTTATATACCTCCAACAGATTTGGGGCCATTGTCTCAGAGAATCTTTTCATATAATTCAACCAGGAAGTCAGCGCTTCCCAAGCACTTCCCGTTTCCTAGTGCAGCAATTGCTAGTTTTACATCCCCCTCAGTTAGGGGAGAGTTCCATTTTTCCGTACTTCCCCACCACTCAGGCTAAGGATATGTTGTTCATGTATATCTTGAACCTCATACCTCAATCAAGAAATGTACATATGTTTAATATCATTGAAAAAGGGCCAGAATGTCTGCCAATGGCAGTTTCCTTTTACCAACTCACCGAATATGCCTGATATCTGTGTGTCCTCTACACGCTTTTCAGCACCCAGGCAAGTGTCTTATCTGGTAAATCACCCTCACCAAAGGCCCTGGCTCTCGTCTCTTTTCCTAAGTACAACACATCCGTCCCTGACGTCTCCCTGAACTTTTCTAGGGTTTCCTGCATTTTGAATAGCAAAGCTGAATATTGCAGTTCTCTTATTCTACTTCTAGCCACTTTACTTCATGTTCTAACATGTCTAGCTGTGTATTCAAGTGTTGCTATGGAAAAGTCCTCTGCATGGTAATGTATGTGAACCCCTCCTCTGAGTGCCCAACTGTACTGATGCCTAGATCCCTAATGCTGACTTTTGTTGTCATAGGCAAACACGGATCATACGTGTTCGCCATGACATATGACTGTCTCAAAGATTGCGGGCTTGTTTGATCAGAAGGGGCACACCCAAGGAACTACCCTCGTCGATTTCCCAGCTGCGAAGCAGGTGATGCGTTGATTTCTTCAGCCGCACACCAGGGCCTGCGTCGGAGCGGGCACCACGGACATCGGTGACATGGTGCTCGGGACGCGACGATCTTTCGGCCACACAGTAGGTGCTGCGTCAATTCTTCAGCTGCACCGCGGCGATGCATTGGTTTTTCAGTCGCACAGCAGTGCTACGTCGGAAAAACAGGCGCCGATGCATGGATTTTCTTGGTTCTTTGCAGCAAAACCACCTCCAGGGGCCCAGAACTGGAATTGGCACCACTTGGCAGGTCAGAACTCCCAGCAGAGGAGTTCAAGGGCTACGGTTGAATTCTTTGATGGCTCTGAGACTTCTTAATAGGAGGCAAGCACACACAAGCCCTTGGAGAACCTTGGCAAGAAGGATGTAGAAAACAAAGTCCATTCCTTTCACTGGACAAAAAAGAAGCAGCAAGCAGCAGGCCAATCCAGCAAAGTGGCAGTTCCTCCTGAAAGTTTCTCCCAGCTATTCTTCTTGGCAGGTCATCTTAGTCCAGAAGTGTTCTCAAGTTATGGTGTCACAGCTCCAGTTCTTATAGCAGTTTCTGCCTTTGAAGTAGGCAATCTTCAAAGGAAAGTCTTTGTAGTGCACAAGACCCTGCCTTTCCCTGACCTGGCTCCAAACACACTACGGGGGGTGGAGACAGCTTTGTGTGAAGACAGGCACAGCCCTATTCAGGTGTCAGTGACACCTCATCCCACCAATCTAGCTCAAGAAGACCCATCAGCTTGGTTATGGACCATCAGGTTATGCAGGGCACATATCAGCTCCCTTTGTGTGACTGTCTAGAGTGAATGCACAAACTCTGTCACCCTCCCTCAGACATGGATTCCACGGGCAGGCAGAGGCACAGAAGGGTAAAGCAAGAAAAACGTTCTAAAAGTGACATTTTCAAACACGCAATTTAAAAAACAACCACAATAAAATATGTATTTTTAAATTATGAGTTTAGGGACCCCAAACTCCAAATATAAATCTCTTCCTAATTGAAAGTTCCACTTGTAAGAGGTTACAAGGCAGCTCCAATGATAACCTATGGGAGAGATAGTCCTTGCAATAGTGAAAAACGAAATGAGCAGTATTTCACTATCAGGACATGTAAAACACACCAGTACATGTCCTACCTTTTAAATACACTTCACCCTGTCCATGGGGCTACCTTGGACCTACCTTAGGGGTGCCTTACATGTAGTAAAAGGGAAGGTTTGGGCCTGGCAAGTGGATGCACTTGCCAGGTCGACCTGGCAGCTTAAAACTGCACTCACAGACACTCCATTTGGCAGGTCTGAGACATATTTGCAGGGCTACTCATGTAGGGGGCACAATCAATGCAGCAGGCCCAGTAGTAGCATTTGATTTACAGGCCCTGGGCACACACAGTGCAGTTTACTAGGGACTTACCAGTAAACCAAATATACCAATCATGGATAACCAATTACAGATACGATTTACACAGGGAGAACTTGCACTTTAGCACTGGTCAGCAGTGGTAAAGTGCCCAGAGTTCTAAAACCAGCAAAAACTAAATGCAGCACACAGTCAAAACAGGAGGTCAGAAGTAAACAATTCAGGTGAAAAGCACACCAAATATACCCGGTCTAACACTTTACTTTGTGTGCTGCCTCTCTAATGTACAAAAATTACCTTTATGTTGGATTATTTGGTAGCTATCCGATAGAGGTGGGCAGCAAGTGAACATATTTTGTGGGACTCACAGGTGGTGCAGTAAAGTGGTCCTTAGCTACCTTCTGTTCTTTTACATATTTCATAAGGCATTACCAGCACACCTGCCTGTAATCAAGATTCCAATGGAGAATTTTGATGACGATAGAGAGGAGTTGGCAAAAGAGCTCTTTGGTGTAGAAACTGGTAACCGTAGAATAACATTGGTGGATGGTACCATTAAGGAGGGCATTAGGGCCAAATTCATTAAGCTTGAGAGGAGACTGAAAAGAAATTAGCTATCAAAATGGTGGGATGGGGTCACTCTGAAGAAGTATTGGGGGAAGTAACGCATTGTTTAACATTCCCCAATTTGGATGACCTTAACCCAGACCTCTTACAGGAATGGAAGTCAATCTTCATAATTCTTCATTCACTATTATGAAGATTCTAATTCAACACACTGAAAGAAAATCATCAAAGCGTAGAGAAGAAATTAAAATTCTAGAGGAAGAAATTAAGGGAAGAAACCTGAAGGGAGCTACAGATAAAAATTATGTTATTTTAAAAGAACAGATACAACAACAACAGAAGACGGTTAGAGACAGAAAGTTAAGCAAAATTGCTAGGGACGATCAAGATTACAGTAATGGGAGAATATTCACTTTTGCTCACAAGTTTAATAATGTTTCAGTTCCAAAAGCAAACATACGAAAAATGTCAGATATTGGAAGCCTTTCAAGTGTGGCCAGTAGTTCTGATGTGTCTTCTATTGACCGAGTGGTATGAGCAGTAAGATCGCACAACCTAGTTGCTCCTCTACCTTTTTGGGAAAGTCCTGAGATATCGAATATGGAACAAACAACAAAGGTTTACCGCCAAACAAGGAGGGGGAGGAGGAGAAAAAATAGAAACAAAAGAAGGAGTACATACCAGGAACCAGAAAAAGAAAATGAACAAATAACTGAGAATGTATAATCAAAATGTAACTTTACCTTCTGTTTATGCCAACAATCATGCCTTGACTGAACATGAATTGTCTCTTTTGAATAAAGTTCTGGGCTGCTGTCCAATGTACAGTGGTGTATTTCCTGACGTGCCCATTGATTTGTTCAAATTTGTTCAGAATGTAAAGTTGAAATGCCATTTCCATTTGCCTGATTTTAAACGACCAACACCTGTGTGTAGAACTGAATTATCTAATTTAACTGTCTCACAATTGAAAGACATCTCTAAACTCCTGTCTATAGACTCCAACAGTGATGTGACCTTTAATGAACTGGTGAATGACCTTGATATTGTACAAGATCTAACATGTGACAGTGGACTTAAACTGCTACCAAATTCACTCCACTGGGTGCACATCTCAGTAGCATTGATGTATTCACAAAACGTGTCTCTGAGGATCTACATGCATGAGAGACAAAACTCACTAGATTACCATATATATATTCCAATGATAATATAACGAAGCAAGAGAGAGCTGTCTTGTCTAGTCTAAGAGATGATACCTCGCTCATTATTCATGAGACAGAGAAGGGGGGGAAGTGTAGTTGTGATGAACCATGTAGTCTATGAACAGGAGGTTTATAGGCAACTAAATGATGTAGTCTGTTACACGAAATTACAACAGAATCCATGTACATTGGTCAAGGTAATATTTAACAGCAAGTTGGCACATTTGAAAGAAGTTGATCTTTTGTCAGATTCCGAGTATTGCTTTTAGAAAATCGAGAATCTGAGATTTCTGTGTCTATACCTACTGCCAAAAGTTCACAAAAATGCTCCATTCCCCCTGGGCCTCTCATCATCTCTGGAATAGGATCCTTAACAGAACATTTGTCTCAGTTTGTAAACTCTTCTCAAACCTTGGGTTATCAACCTTCCCTCGTTTGTACGTAATACTACCAATATCTTGAACAAATTTGAGGACCTGGTTTGGGAGCAATCTATGTGGTTGGTCACTTTGGACATGGAGTCCCTTTATACTTGTATCAAAAGGGATTTTGGTTGTCTAGCTGTGGACTACTTGTCAACTCGCTGGGCGGACTACATGGAGCACAAAAGCATGTTGTTGGAAATGGTGGATTTCATACTCGCCAATAACTTTTTCCTAGTAAAGTAAGTAGAACTTTTATTAATCGCACAATTACCAAGGTATCTTAGTGCTGATAGCGGGAAACCTCCAAAGGGCTGGACCATGTTCGGAAAATACTGGTCTTTATGTAGAGGATGGAAAAAACAGGTTTTGAGCGGTTTCCTAAAGCATGGAAGACTATCCTGAGATCTTAAGGCCAGTGGCAGGGAGTTCCAAAGTTTGTAGCCGAGATGGCGTAAGCTCCTGCCTCCCACCCCCCCAATCTGGCTTTCTTTATCTTAGGAATTTTTAATAAGTGGGCAGAGGCGGACCGAAGAGCTCGTTGTGGACAGTACCAATGAAAGTTGGTTCGATGGTAATGTGCTCCCTTTCCATGCAGGGTGTTATGAATGAGACATGCGGCTTTAAATTGAATCCGGTCTGCTACGGGTAGCCAATGAAGGGCCCGTATATCTTTGGTAACTGATCAGAATTTGGGAACCTTCAGGAGAAGCCACATGGCGCCATTCTGCAAATATGTTCATTTATTCTGTGCACATTTTGTAGTGTCCAAGTAAAGGGCATTACAGTAGTCGATACTAGAAAGAATGAGTGCAACCACAACCGTATTTTGTAGCTCAAAAGGAATGAATGGGAATACTTTTTTTAATAATCTAATGATGAAATAGCAGGTGGAAGTGGTGTTATTAATCTGCTCTCTGAAACTGAGCTGGTCGTCAAAGATTATGCCTAGATTTGTTACCTTTGGGACGGGACTAGGTAGAGGGCCGAAGTCTGCTGGCCACCAAGTAGTGTTCCAGAAATTAATGTTCCTGCCAAAAAGAAACACCTACGTTTTGTCAGTGTTCAGTTTTAAGAAGTTTGTTCGCATCCAGATCAACACTTGGGTTAGACAGGACTTTAGGGTAGAGGCCATAAGACCGACCGCTTTAGGAATGGCGAGAAATGATTTGAGTGTCGTCGGCATAGGATACCACCGATAGACTGCAAGACTGGACGAGCCCTAGCAGGGGGGTGAAATAGATATTGAACAATGTTGGGGATAAGGATGACCCCTGTGGAACACCACACAGCAGGGAAAAAAGCTTCGAATTGAAGCTGTTCCATTCCACTCTTTGAAATCTGTTGGTTAAAAAGGAACTGAAGAGGGCCAGAGCGGCACCATCAATTCTCTCAAGTCACTTGATAAGAACCTTGTGGTTAACCGTATCAAACGTGGCTGAGAAATCAAGAAGGATTAGGGACGATCTTCCCCACTCGTTCACAGTTCTGCGGATTTCTTCAGATGCCTCCACTAAGGAGGACTCAGTGGAATGCTGGGACCTAAAACGATGTTTGTCCTGATTTAATAAATCCTTGGTCTCCAGATACCCAGTGAGTTCCTAGTTCATTGCCTTCTCCAGGACTTTGGCAATCGGGAGATCGGCCGATAATTTTTTGTATCAGCAGGATTGAGATTGGGTTTTTTCAATATTGGTAAAACCAATGTTAATTCCAGGCCGATGGGAAGGTTCCAGTCTCTGGACTTGATTCAGAAGCTTAGTGAGATGGGTGGCCATTATGTTAGGCACAAGGTGCCAAATGTATGGTGGGCAAGGATCAACTGGTGATCTCGACTTCGTGCTAGTAATAAGGTTCTCTACATCCTCCACCGAAAGCGGCGGAAAGATGCCTAGGCCTGCTTGGTCGCTGGCAATCCATGAAACAGTTTAAGGGCCGCCGAGGTTGTCACGTTAGAGGCGGGATCAGGGCCACACGAGTTATTGGTCGAGGATATTTGTTTGATTTCGTTGTAAATGCCTTGTATCTTATTTTGGAAAAAGCTGGCCAAATTGTCACAGCTGTTTTGATCCAAACTGTGGAGGGGGTCTGATTTAAAATTGGTAAGAGCCCTGATGGTTTTAAATAGCTCAGATGATGGATTTTTTGAGGATGAGATTTTAATGGGAAACAAATGGGTTTTCGTGGTGTTTATCAGCATATAATACTCTTTGCAAATGTTTGAGTACCTAACTTTAGCTACAGGATCGTATTCCTTTCTCCAGTGGTGTTCCGCAGCCCGACATTTCTGTTAAAGGCTCTTTAATTCAGGGGTATACCATGGGGCGGATTATTTTTTCAGGTAGGTAAGAATCAGTTTTTCGGGCGCCAGCTGGATAAGAGCGGAATCTATCCAACTTGAGAAATTGTTAGAGGCTACATTTATGTCAGGTCTCTGTAAGGACTGTTGTTGCTTAGGGTAGCTTCTAATTCTCCTTTAGCGACCATGCACCAAGGACGAAAGGTTCTGGGGTTCTGATCAGTGTTTTGAACAGCTCTCTGGCAAATACCGGTTAGTTTAAAGAACACTGCAATGGTCAGACCACAGCAGGGGTAAGGATTTCTCAAAGTCGAGGATCGTTCGTGAAAATTCCATCTAAGGTATGGCCTGCCTTTTGGGTGGGCACATCAACTTGTTGAGCCAGACCAAAGCTCCTGCAGCTGTCGAGCAGCTTTGATTTGTCCAGGTTTGATTCCGCCTCCAAGTGGAAGTTAAAATCACAGAGAACTGAGGTTCTGTGATTCCATGCAGGATTCAAGCATAAGTTGTAAGTTAGAAGAAAAGGGTTGTCTGGAGCCTGGGGGACAATAAATTGATATCCCATTAAAAGTAGTTTGGTTAGCAAATTTGAAGTCAAACATGATTGCTTCCCCTCCCAAGAGTGAGGCTGGAGTAAATTTGGCTTTAACTGTTTTCTGATACAGAATGGCTAGGCCGCCTCCCCGTTTCCTGTCTCTATCTAGTCTATAGATAGAGAAACCGTTGGTACTACTATATTAAGATCAGGGTCTGAGGCCTGGTCAAACCAGGTCTCTCTGAAAAAAATTAAATCAGAGTTGTATTTACCCATGACCTGGGCAAAGTTCAGGCTATGTTTAACTAAGGACCTGGAATTAAGCAGTGTGCAGTTAAGGTGGTTTTGTCTCCCCCTGTCTACAGAACATCCAGGACTAAAATAAGCATAAGGGTGTCTGTCAGCGAAAGACCCAGGGCTAACGCCGGGCAGTGGGAGCACGAAGTTGCAATTTGTTCACTTGAAACCCCTACTCATCTCCTCTAATTGGAGTGTAGAATAATGAATGATTTTCCCAGAGGAAGCCAGTGCCAACAGGTCCATGGCGGTGTAACAATCGGTGCTCAAACGACCAGGGTTCCTGGCACTGGCCACTGTCTGAGCGCAGACAGGCACAGACGGGCTTGCGTTTGGCACAGCCCTGTATGTAGCCCATCATCAGGGGGTGTGGCCAACTATGAGGAAGAGCTTCGAGTGGCAGATGAAAACAAGGCGGGGCAATTTATAACTCGAAACTGGTGTCCGGCAACCCCTATCCTGCCCAACAGGCTCCCCTGTCGGCAGGATGTACTGGTAAATAAAAACTAATCAAAGTAAAAGTGATTAAACAAACAAATAATAAACGTATCAAAAGCTAGGTGCTTAACGCAGGATAAGAACGGGAGCCAGGCACCTCCCAAATGGCAGCGCAGAGTGCAACAAGTGCAAGGAAAGGAAAGTAGCAGCCGTACACCAACTGAAGTGTCAGGTAACCCCAAATATAAACCAGTACTGACCTTTTAGAGGCCACTGCACGGACGTGCTGCGCAGCCCTGTATGTAGCCTGCCATCAGGGGCGTGGCCAATTACGAGGAAGAGCCTCGAGTGGCAAATGAAAACAAGACGGGACAAATTAAAAGTCCAAACTGAGGTCCAGCAAACTTGCCCGACAGGCTCCCCTGTCTGCAGGATGTACTGGCAAATGAAAACTAACCAAAGTAAAAGTGATTAAACAAACAAAGCTAAACATATTAAAAGCGAGGTGTTCGGTGCGGGATAAAAACAGGAGCCAGGCACCTCCCAATATGGCAGCACAAAGTGCCACAAGGAAAGGAAAGCAGCAGCCGTACACCAACTGAAGTGTCAAGTAAGCCCAAATGCAAAGCAGTACTGACTGTTTATGAGGCCGCTCCAATATACCATATCCTATACAACAAAGATTGGTTCCAAAAGTTGCATGGGACAGCGATGGGATCAAAATTTGCCCCATCATATGCCAACCTGCTCATGGGATGGTTTGAGAATATCCATGCTTGGGCTTTTGGGGCTGCAGAGTGGATGAATGAGATCCACTACTGGAGAAGGTACATTGACATCATCATCATTGTATGGACTGGAACAGAGGGAAAGATTAAGTACTACCTTAACCGAAATCCATACAATGTGAAGTTTACCCTGAACATGTCACAGGTCAAAATACAGTTTTTAAACATTGAACTGTATGTATCTGGCAAAAAGCTCCATAGTACCTCGTTTAGAAAAGATACGGCGGTCAAAAGCATATTACACCATGAAAGTGTACTTCCGTCTTAAACTAAGCGAGCCATCCCAAATGAAAAAACGATCAGAATGATGAGAAACTGCAGTGAGGACACCTTGTTCGAACAGAACATTAATCAGACTATATCCAGACTTAAAGTGAGGAGCTTTGAGGATCAAAGGTTACAGAAGCACTATAATTATTCCTGCCTCGGGTCTTCTTTAAAGTTAACTATCCTCTTTTGCTAACCCAAATGAAACCTTACAATCTATCATGATATTGGTTTAAATGCCACTGGATTTTCTGGGTGATACACCACTCTATCCTAGTGTTCTATAGTCTTCAAGGAACTTGGTGTTTAAGTATTTATTTGCATATCTTCTGAAGGACATGTATGGCCTCCTATCTTATTGATCATTATGACTATTTAGAAGCAATTTTTGATAAGCTTTTGGGAAGCTAGCCTATAGATTGACCTCAATCCGGCTCGTACTATGAGTGGCCGCACTGTTTGTTTTGCATCAAGCAGACTGCAAATGACTTGCCATGATGATAATGCCTCCTTGGTCAACCATTTTTCTATATGGATTTTTAGAATGTGTTGCTGAATATAGCATAAGTTAGAACTTTGATTACCTCCTTTCAGAAATATATAATTTTTGGGGTTGCCAAGACACCTTGTTTGGGCAATGTAAAATAAATGTGAAAAACTACTAATGGCGTTTTGTATGTGAACTGTGCTTCTGTCTGCTTGTTTACAGTGCTTGGGCAACTTTGCATGGATGAACTTATTGCCCTTTCTCAAATGCTAGCTGATGACCATTGTCTTAGCTGTGGTAATATTTTGTGTAACACAAGCTTTGTATCTTTATGCTGGCGACTAAGGAATTACATTCTGGTTTTTGGTATTCATTTATATTGACAGTTGATATTTAGAAGACGCATTCAGCATTTTCCCAAGATGGCGGTTTATGGATATGTGTGTGGGAGAAAAAGTATATATCCATATGTATGTACCACATATATATGATAATCAGTTCAAAATCTCTCCTGCACTATCTCAAATGTACTGAGCTATCCATTTCCATCCCTGAACAAGTTACTCCACAGCTCAGTGATCCCCTCCTTCACAAATCTATTCCAGCCCTGACCAGAGGCCCTCTGCTGACCTCTCTGACACCTCCCACAGCTGTCTATTCAAACCACTCTTAGGCCACCATGCTACCTCACGTTAAGTTTAGCTCCTGTCTCTCAGAAGTTTAGTTCGACCTGTTTTCTGTTTATTAATGCCTGCACTACAGATACGTATATTTGGCACGGTGTTCCTTTTAGTTTGCGCATAGGTGGCAATTCTATTTTTTATTTGTTTGCCCATGTTTGTATTATGTCTTTCTTGGTTACCGCTAAGGGTTGCATTTTTGTAAAAGTATATAAAGGCCACACAAGAGTGACTCAGGGCAGATGAAGCTTGTTTCTAAGGCATAGTGGTGCGTCTGCTTTCTGCTTTGGCCTGCCAATAAGAATTGGTACTTGCAAATACATTTAATCTGTTTCAGGAGCCCTGGTGTCTGTGTTTTCTTTGCGTCACTCCAAGGAGGATTGGAAAAGTTGTTCCTTAACAATGTGTGTGTTGTATATTTTTTCTACTTTAATGGAATAAATACAAGCCACAGTTTTTAATGCTGGCGTTTGAATACTTTTGCATTAATGCAATTTTTGAAGACGAGGAGTCTCCTGTGCTTTCTGCTTCAAGGCTGCTTTAAACATGGATGTTTATTGTCCATTTTGCAACATCAGCTGCAGGTTATTAACATGGCGGCCGTACGTCAAACACTTATAATGAGCGATTCTTGTTTTGTTTGCTTTTATTTGTAATCACATAACTATACTTCCCTCAATATGTTGGGTAGCCCTGCATTACTAACCATAGCAGTGTAGTCTCCCTAGAAGGAGGCAGAGGCTGATGGGTATAAAAACCAAGGACGGACCATAGACCCGTTTGACTGCTGTTTGTACAGTTCATTTGAGGGCGGATACTTTGCTGAACACAGGTATGTGCGCGTCACCCCAAACACATTTTTTACTTCTTTTGTAGTCTAAATTTTATTTGGTGGGGAGGTGTACATGTAAAGATGTGTATGCATGCATTCGGCTGTGCCACGTTGCACAGACTTTGCAGTGCAGACGTTTGGCGGTTTCCTTATATGCATTAACTTTTGTCATCTAAACAATAATTTATGGGGAGGCGTGCTTGTAAAGACTTAAACACACACGCATGGGGGTTAAGCCGCGTTGCAGACCTTGCGGTGCAGACACTTGGCGGTCCCAATATATGCACATAATTTAGATTAACCATGCGATGCGGGCACATGGTGTGTTTTAAATTGTACTCTTCCCTTGATCTTTTTTGCGTTTGAGTTATTGAAGTTTTAACTCTACACTACCCCGAACTTTTATGACACTGTGTGTGTCTTGTACAAGCTTTGCAATATGGACGTATGGCACTGTTTATAGAACACAATTAATATGGCCCTTACTCCCATGATGAAATTACATAAACCATATAACATGGGCACATTTATCTTTTATTACATGTAAGGAACCCCTAATATAGGCCCTAGGTAGCCCCATGGGCAGGGTGCAGTTTATGTGAAAGGTAGGACATGTACAGGTGTGTTTTATATGCCCTGATGCTGAAATACTGCCAATTTCGTTTTTCACTATTGTAATGACTATCTCCCCCATAGGTTATCATTGGAGCTGTCTTGTAACATCTTACAACTGTAACTTTCAATTGGGAAAAGAGAGATTTGGTGTTTGGGCTCCCTGAGCTCAGAATTTAAAAATAGTTATTTTAGTAGAGGTGGTTTTTAAATTATGTGTTTGAAAATGCCACTTTTAGAAAGTTGCAAAAACAACAGTTGATGGACAGAATGCAGAACAATGTCATACATTCACCCCAGTACAGAGATCTGGGCCTAAATCCATCGTTTTTTTACTCACCATGCCATTCCAGTTTGAACCCAGCCATAGGCAAATCAGTCTTGACCCTGTGCCTCATGGGAACAGTCCAGCCCGAACTGCCAAGCCATGTCTTCCCTGGACCGGAAACAAGCATCCTGGGACCGGTTTCGGGGTTTCACCCCTCTTCAGCCAGGATAGCTTGATTCCAGTGGCATGGAGAGCACGGGACCCACGTCTGGGCATACCCGTCCCACTCGGGGTGACAAATGCAAAAACAACAGTTGATGGACAGAATGCAGAGCAATGTCATACATTCACCCCAGTACAGAGATCTGGGCCTAAATCCATCGTTTTTTGCTCACCATGCCATTCCAGTTTGAACCCAGCCATATGCAAATCAGTCTTGACCCTGTGCCTCATGGGAACAGTCCAGCCCGAACTGCCAAGCCAGGTCCTCCCTGGACTGGAAACAAGCATCCTAGGACCGGTTTCGGGGTTTCACCCCTCTTCAGCCAGGATAGCTTGATTCCAGTGGCAGGGAGAGCACGGGACCCACGTCTGGGCATACCCGTCCCACTCGGGGTGACAAATGCAAAAACAACAGTTGATGGACAGAATGCAGAACAATGTCATACATTCACCCCAGTACAGAGATCTGGGCCTAAATCCATCGTTTTTTGCTCACCATGCCATTCCAGTTTGAACCCAGCCATATGCAAATCAGTCTTGACCCTGTGCCTCATGGGAACAGTCCAGCCCGAACTGCCAAGCCAGGTCCTCCCTGGACTGGAAACAAGCATCCTAGGACCGGTTTCGGGGTTTCACCCCTCTTCAGCCAGGATAGCTTGATTCCAGTGGCATGGAGAGCACGGGACCCACGTCTGGGCATACCCGTCCCACTCGGGGTGACAAATGCAAAAACAACAGTTGATGGACAGAATGCAGAACAATGTCATACATTCACCCCAGTACAGAGATCTGGGCCTAAATCCATCGTTTTTGCTCACCATGCCATTCCAGTTTGAACCCAGCCATATGCAAATCAGTCTTGACCCTGTGCCTCATGGGAACAGTCCAGCCCGAACTGCCAAGCCAAGTCCTCCTGGACTGGAAACAAGCATCCTAGGACCGGTTTCGGGGTTTCACCCCTCTTCAGCCAGGATAGCTTGATTCCAGTGGCATGGAGAGCACGGGACCCACGTCTGGGCATACCCGTCCCACTCGGGGTGACAAATGCAAAAACAACAGTTGATGGACAGAATGCAGAACAATGTCATACATTCACCCTAGTATAGAGATCTGGGCCTAAATCCATCGTTTTTTTGCTCACCATGCCATTCCAGTTTGAACCCAGCCATATGCAAATCAGTCTTGACCCTGTGCCTCATGGGAACAGTCCAGCCCGAACTGCCAAGCCAGGTCCTCCCTGGACTGGAAACAAGCATCCTAGGACCGGTTTCGGGGTTTCACCCTCTTCAGCCAGGATAGCTTGATTCCAGTGGCATGGAGAGCACGGGACCCACGTCTGGGCATACCCGTCCCACTCGGGGTGACAAATGCAAAAACA
The DNA here is from genome assembly GCA_963921515.1 of Calotriton arnoldi. Lineage (NCBI taxonomy): Eukaryota > Metazoa > Chordata > Amphibia > Caudata > Salamandridae > Calotriton > Calotriton arnoldi. The sequence goes on along the minus strand of CAWUFW010000100.1, from coordinate 5,800,780 downwards.
ACAGTTGATGGACAGAATGCAGAACAATGTCATACATTCACCCCAGTACAGAGATCTGGGCCTAAATCCATCGTTTTTTGCCCACCATGCCATTCCAGTTTGAACCCAGCCATATGTAAATCAGTCTTGACCCTGTGCCTCATGGGAACAGTCCAGCCCGAACTGCCAAGCCAGGTCCTCCCTGGCCTGGAAACAAGCATCCTAGGACCGGTTTCGGGGTTTCACCCCTCTTCAGCCAGGATAGCTTGATTGGGACGGGTATGCCCAGACGTGGGTCCCGTGCTCTCCATGCCACTGGAGTCAAGCTATCCTGGCTGATGAGGGCTGAAAGCCCGAAACCGGTCCTAGGATGCTTGTTTCCAGTCTAGGGAGGAGCTGGCCTGGCAGTTTGGGCTGGACTGTTCCCATTGGGCGCAGGGTCAAGACTGATTTGCATATGGCTGGGTCCAAACTGGAATGGCATGGTGAGCAAAAAAACGATGGATTTAGGCCCAGATCTCTGTACTGGGGTGAATGTATGACATTGTTCTGCATTCTGTCCATCAATTGTTGTTTTTGCACTTTTAGAAAGTGTGCATTTTCTTGCTTTGCCATCCTGTGCCTCTGCCTGCCTGTGGGATCAACATCTGGTTTAGACTGACAAGCGCCTGTTTTGTTCATTCACTCTAGACAGTCACACAAAGGGAGTTGAGGTGTGCCCTGCATACCCTGATTGCCCATCACCAGGCTGATGGGCCTTTCTGAGTTTGAGTGGTGGGAGAAGTTATCACATACACCTGAATAGGGATGGACCTGGCCTCTCAAAAGGCTGTCTCCACCCCCATGGAGTGTGTCTGGAGATAAAACCAGGCAGGACAAGAACTTTTGCACTACAAAGACAATCCTTTGAAGAATGCCTACTTCAAAGACCAAAAGGGGTATAAGTATTGGACCTAAAACCTCAGACTGTTAGAACACTTCTGGATCAAAAGGAGACTCTGCCAAGGAGAAGGGCTGAAGAGCTGTAAGGAAGAGTACTGCCCCTTTGCTGTCTGTTGCTTTGCTGGGTTGGCCTGCAGTTGCTGCTTCTGATTTGGCGAGGAAAAAGGCTGGACTTTGCTGTATTTTCTGCTTGTGAAGTTTCTCCAAAGGCTTGTGTTTACTTTCTTCCTGCTGAGAGTCTCAGGGTCATCATAGACTTCACCTACAGCACCTGGACTCCATTGCTGGGAGTTATAAATCTGCCAAGTTGTGCCAATTCCAGTTCTGGGCCACTGTTTGCTGGGCTGGAACCTGCAAGAACAGTATCCCCGATGCCGCTGCCTGCAGCGACGCTGTGGTCACCGCAGGCTGGGTAAGCGCAGCACTGACCTCAACAACACCGCAGCCCTGGTCTCACCGACAAAGGCGCTTCTCGCTGACATCGACGCCGCTTCCTGCACCATGGCCACTGCGTTGTCACACCAACTTCAACCGCTCTGCCACGTTGGTCTCACTGACAAAGCCACCAAGCGCCATCAACGACTCCGCTGATGACACGCATCCGTGGTCACCGACTCGCAAAGTTCATGACGCACCGCCCGCAACACCACAGCCCTGGAACTGCTGACGTCAGCGCTCCTGCTTTTGATCTCACGGACTTCGATCTGCAATGCGTGCGACTTCAAGGGCCCAACGACTTCTGCACCGACCTCCGGAGCCGATGCCTGCCGCCAACACCACATCTTCGGATCCCATCGCAAGGTCCACAACGCCCTGCATTTCCAAGGTACTGTTTGCGTGTCTTCCTTACACCATAGCTGGCCCACGATTTTGCAGTTGGCCTGAACTGTTGGATTTGTTGTTCACAATGCTGCGATAGCTCCGGACAGAGCTATCGACTTCGAGGAACTGTACTTTAAGCTGATACTTACAGAAATTGTTTCTTAATTTATATTTGTTGGATTTTTATAGTTTTGGTCTTGTTTTGATTAGATAAATATTGGCTATTTTTTTTATATAAATCTATTTTATTAAAGAAGAGGAGAATAAACAACAGATACACAGCATGTCGCCTACAACCCGTGAGTGGGCCGGCCGCATAATGGAGTGAACAAGGAGGAAGCATGGGTGTGGCATTAGTAGGTTGTGCATGGATATTAGGTTACACAGCAAGTCGCCTACAACCCAGTCAGGGCCGGCCGCGTAGTATGGTAATCGAAGGTGTCAGGTGTAAGCTTTTAAGCGTCTCCAAATGTATAGAACCATAACAAACTAACAAACTCAAACATAAAGCAATAGAAAGACAAAGGAGAAGGAGAAAGGCGAGAAGGGAGTGAGCCCCCCCAAGACTTGCAGAAAATAGAGGATGGGGGAAAAAAAAGGGGGGGGGGGAGGCCAGCGAAAGAGAAAAACAAAGATGAAGAGAATAAAGGAGAGAATAAAGGAGAGAAAGAAAGGGAGGGTGGAATACGGGGGGTGGTCATTGCAGGGACGGTGGCCTGGTGAACAAGTAGTAGCGTGGTGGCGTTGGGGTCAAGGGGGTATGTTAAAGGGAAGTACTGCGTCTTCGAAGAGGCGTAAAGCCCGGAGTTTTGGGGGCTGGAAACGGGTATGTTCTATCCTACAGAAGTGATCAATTAATGGTTGCCAAAGTTTGCTGAATTGGGTGTCTCGGGTCTGTAAGCGCGCAGTGAGTAGTTCCATTGCCATGGTATGCCATAGGCGAGTGAACCAAATAGTGACTGGGGGAGTCTCTGCTTTCTTCCAGTATAGGGCTATGAGTTGTTTCGCCGCACCCAGCATATGAAGACAGATATGCCAGTCTCTACGTGTCAGTGCGCGCAGGTTAGCAGGCTTGATACCCAAGAGAATTGTAGCTGGAGTTTCAGGCAGGGGGAAGCCAAGAACCGATTTGATGTGGCTGAGGATCTCTTTACAGTAGGTGGCCAGAAGTGGACAAGACCACCAGATGTGGAGGAAATCTCCGGGAGAATTCAAGCATCGCCAGCAGAAAGGAGAGGAAGTAGGGAACATTTTATGTAAGCTTTGGGGGTGTAGTACCACTGGGTCATCACCTTATAGGCGGTTTCTCGCTGCAAAAATACAACGATAAACCTTCGGAATGTCATGCCAAAGGCGATCCCACTGTGCGGGTGTGATGTCCGTGGACAGGTCAGACTGCCATCGAGATTGGTAAGGATGTGGGGCTAACCGCGGGGAATGTTGTAGGATGTGGTAAGTACGCGAGAGAAGGCCCCTAGAGTTATCGAACGAACCAGCCGCTCGAAGGGGGTGAGGGCACGCGTGGCTGCCGGCGCCAGAGATTCGGCGTGTACCCAGTGTCGAAGTTGCAAGTATTGTAGTCGAGCCCCTTCGGGGAGTTGGAACTCCTGCTTACATTGTTCGAAAGTCTTGAAGGTGGCACCCACAAAAAGGTCCCGTATCGTTCTACACCCGCCATCCAGCCAGCCAGCGAAAGCAGGAGGATGCAAGGCAGGTGGGAAGAGAGAATTACCAGCGATGGGGGTGTGAGAAGAGGGAAAGGTGGTGAGGCCTTTGGATACAGCTACCTTATCCCAGATGTCAAGAACAGTCTTGGTTGGGACGGCTATGTACGCGCTACGGGAGCGAGAAATCCGGGAGTGCCAGGGTAAGTCCCATATGGAGCGCCCAGTTACCGCCCTATCCATGTGGAACCACACCTTCTCGCTCTCCCAAGCCATCCATTCAGAGATGAAGCGGAGGTGTGACGCCCAGTAGTATTCTAACAGGTTGGGACAAGCTAGGCCCCCCTATCCCAAGGTAACATGAGAATTTTATTGGAAAATCGCGGGCGGCGACCCCCCCAGACAAACCTGGTGAATTCATGCTGCATGCTTTGGATCTGGTGTTGTGGGATAGGGGTGGGGAGTGATTGAAAGACATACAAAATTTTCGGTAGGATGGACATTTTAAGAGCATGAAGACGACCCAGCCACGAGAGAGTGAGAGGCTTCCAGGTGCGCAGGTCCTCTAGCACGGACCGTCTACATTCTTGCCAGTTGGCTTGCGACCAGGTGGCAAGGGTAGGAGTCAAATTGAGCCCAAGATATCTGATGGAGTGTTGGGCCCACCTATAGGGAACTAGCGCCTGAAGCGTAGGAAGCTCCTCTACCGGTATAGTGAGGTTCAAAGCCCAAGATTTTTCATGATTGATCTTAAGGCCCGACGCCTGCTCGAATAGACGCTAAAGATGATAGAGGGCGGGAAGAGACGTGCGTGGTTGCGATAACGTAAGAAGGAGGTCGTCCGCGAACAGGGCCACCTTGTGTTGTTAGCCTCCAAGAGGGATGCCATGTATGTCTGGCGCCTGACGAATCATGATGGTGAGAGGCTCCACCACGAGGGCGAACAAGAGGGGGGAGAGGGGGCAGCCCTGTTGTGTGCCTCTGTGTATGGAGATGAGGTTGGTGAGTTGACCATTAACCCAGACTTGAGTCGTAGGAGAGAGATAGGGAGCCATGATACGAGATACCATCAAGGGGCCAAGCCCTATTTTGCAGAGAACCGCACGAAGAAAGGCCCAGTCCACGCGGTCGAACGCTTTCTCCGCGTCAAGGGACAACAGGCAGGCGGGTATATTCCAATGGTGGGCTTTCCCAAAAAGGTGTGCAACACATCGCACATTATCTGCCCCCTGTCGCTGCCGAATGAAGCCGACCTGGTCGGGATCGATCAGGCCTGGGAGATGGGGGTCCAGGCGTTTAGCTAAAATTTTGGTGTATAATTTGAGATCCGTGTTAAGGAGTGCAATAGGGCGAAAGGAGGAGCACAGCGTGGGATCTTTGCCTGGCTTTGGAAGTAGGGCTATTTCGGCCATTCCCATGGAGGAAGAGGGACCGATCGTGTCCGTGAAAGAGTTAAAGAGTCAAAGAAGATGGTGCTGAAGTTGCGGAAAAAAGACCCGATAAAAGGAAAGCGGCAGTCCGTCCGGGCCCGGCGATTTTCCAAGAGGGAGGTCTTTCAGAGCACCCGCAAGATCGCTCTGAGAGAGAGGGTCCTCCAGTAGCTGCGCATGATATGGGGTTATCGGAGTCCAAGGGCAATCGTCTAGGACAGCCTGGATCTGCTCCGGAAGAGGCGTCTCTTTGGCGTACAGAGACAAATAATATGTATGGAATGCTTCAAGTTTAGCCGTCTCGGTAGTGGCCCGAGTGTCATCAGGGCGCTTAATATTGGCTATATGTGCTTTGGCCGCTCATGCCCGCAGTCGCCGAGCTAAGACCGTGCCCACCTTATCTCCTCCCTCATAGTAGCGCTGTTTGAGAGCCAATAGGGCCCGCTCAGCCTTGTTGGTGCGATGCGCACGGAGCGGACCTCGAAGCACGGCCAAGCGCCGCTTGTGAGCAGCCTGTGGCTGAGCCTGATCAAGTCGCTCAAGCGTCATTATATCGCGAGAGAGAGTAGATTCAAACAGGCACGACTCCCGAGCCCGAGCGCATGGACGTGATATGACCACGAATAGTGGCCTTGAAGGCATCCCAGACCACGGGGAAAGGAGTTTCTGGCAAATCATTTATCTCAAAATAAGAGATAATGGCAGCTCTAAGTTCCGCGACATCAACCGGGTCGCGAAGGATGTGGGGAGGGAGCTGCCAACGCGATGGGCGGCCAGGATGGGAAGACAGATCCCTGAGGAGAAGCTCGAGGTGCGCGTGGTCAGAGATCGAGATGTCTGACATACAGGCCGAAAGCGTCTCTCCGATTAGAGAATGTGAGACAAAGAGATAATTGATGCGCGAATAGGAGCGATGGACGTGAGAGTAATACGAGTAGTCGCGCATGTCAGGAGAATGATAGCGCCAAGCATCAATTAGGCCGAGCTCTGTCAATTGCTTCTTGAGGGCGGAAGACATAGCCCCGGCTCCATGAAAGGAACCGTCGCTACGATCCTCGTTAGCATCCCACACCAAGTTAAAATCACCCTCTAAGACGAGAGAAGAGTCCGTGCCAGATACTCGTTCCCGCAGCGTCTCCCGGAGATAGGAGTCTTGTGCCTGGTTGGGGGCGTAAACATTACAAAGAGTGATGGACTTATGACCAATTCGAACCGCCACTTTGAGAAACCTGCATCCGGAGTGCGGAGTACCTTGGAGGCCCCCTGCTGAATGCCAGCTCGACACAGGATTGCTACTCCAGCTACTTTAGAAGGGGCAGAAGCCCAGAATTGAAGCGGAAAGCGAGGGTGAGCCATGCGGGCTACGTCCGCCTTGATCAGATGGGTCTCCTGAAGGAAAATAATATCAGGATTCAGCTGTAGGAGGTATCACCATACCTGTCGCCGCTTGTTAGGGGAATTGAGTCCCTTCACATTGAGGGACAGGAGTTTCAAACAGGGTGTTGTGGCCATGACTGATGGGAAGTGAAACCAGGCGCGTGTAGCGGCGGGGGGGACAACAGGTGGCGGCGGAGGGGGAGGAAGAGAAGATGGGAGGGGGGGCAACATGCTGCAACCACTTCAGTGAGGTCTAGAAACCCCCAAAACATACACCCCAGCAGGCACTCTCCCAGAATGCAGCAGGGAAGCCATCCCAAGACCAAAAGAGAGATAGTCTCCCGAGGTCCTACAAGGGAAGAAGAGGGGCACGCTAACAAGGGCAACGACAAAGGGAATGGACTGGGCACAAAAGGACAGGGCCAGCCAGCCCCAAGCAGGATACAACAGCTCCCCAGTACCCCCCCAGGGCCAAACCACACAGCAGGTTCAAGCAAGGACGCATCCAAAGGGAGCCCAGAGAGGGGTGAAAGAAAAGGAAACCAAAGAAAGAAGGAAGAGAAAGAAGAATAAACAGGCCAACTGGGCCAAGGCAATAAAGAGTCATTTCGGAACAGCCTGGACTCCCGAAGGCGGGGCATTCCAGAGAAGTCACTCTCCTATAGGACTCTAGGGAAGGGGGGGGCGGCAGGCACGCAGAAGGCGAGGAGCCCCCGCTGCCAGCCCTCCGCAAGGCAATGAAAAATGCACAGCATATTTCGGACTCCGGGCCCGGATAGAGGGCCCCAAGAATTGGACCCCCGGTAGAAGCATCAACAAGCACTGCTCTGCAGAGGAAACATCTAGGTCGCAAGGGACGGGGAGGCGCTCAAGGAGCGGACATGATTGATAGCGTCCTTTTTGGCTGGCGTGGAGTCAAGGTCCCTTGAGAGACGTCTAGAGCGAGAGGGAGGGACAGCAGACAACTCCGGCCGGAGCGATTCCGCGGGGCGAGCGCGAGAGGAAGGAGGATCATCAGTGTCCAAGTCCACAGGAAGACGGAGGAGGCGCAACGCCTCTTGTAAAGACCGAATAACTCATCGTCGGCCTTCCCAGGTGAACATCAGGGCAAAGGGATGACCCCACTGGTATTTAATGTTCATGTCCCGCAATTTGTCAGTCACTGGCTTGAAGGCCTTCCTCTGGCGAAGTGTAGAAGGTGCAAGGTCCTGAAAAAGTTGAATAGAGAGCCCATTATAGGAGACTGTCCGGATCCCCTGCACTTTACGAAGGATAGCTTCTTTGTCCGCAAAAAAGTGGACCCTTGTGATGATGTCAGGGACAAAGTTAGGACGGTTGCGGGGGCCAGGGACACAATGAGCTCTATCCAGCATAGGTGGCGAGGTACCTTCCCCTTCGCGGATGGCATGTAGGAGGTCTGCCGTGTACGCCAAGATATCAGTCCCCTCCGCGCCCAATGGCACGCCTCGGATGCGGAGGTTGTTCCGCCGGCCGCGGTTCTCCAGATCTTCTTGCTTCAACTGCAGGGAGATATTCTGATCCTCCAACTCGGATATTTTCTTCCAGAGGCCATCAATGTCTTCCGTCCTAGCGTCCAGTGTCCTTTCAAGGCCATCAACCCTATCGGCAATCTCCACGACATCCCTGCGGACATCCTGCAACCCAACTTTGAAGTCCTGTCGAAGAGAACTGATTTCGGATTTGATTTCCTGCAGGAAGGACGACATATAGGCCTGGGTGATTGCTATTGCTTGGGCGGACGAGCCTGAAGGCCCCAAGGAGGCATGGGGATCCTCCTGGGTAGATGGGGGCGTATTGGCCCACAAGGAGGTCACTGGATTGTCGCGGGAGGCTGCAGAATCAGCGTCTTTATTGCCTCTGTGCTTAGGGGGCATGGTGATGGGGTCCCAAAGAACCAGAGGTCCAGCCGAAGAAGATGCAGAGGTCAACAGGCGAGGCAATGCCAAGGAGGGGGGCCGATGAGACAGCCAAGAAGAAGAGGCCACACAGGGTGCAAAAGGTCCGCCCAGCCACACTTAGAACGCAGGAAGGCCTCCCATGCGCGAAGGGGAGAAGGAGGAAGAGCAATGCACGTGGCTGCCGGCGGAAGAACTGCACAACTCAGATCCCCGGCTTCCTAGGACCAGCAGGGCCCCCAACCAAGGGGTAAGGTAAGTAGGTCCGGCGGGGGGGCGCACAATCCAGGGGGGCAGAGACAAGCAGCAGACGCGCAGTGAAGGCCCCACCAGGTCTCCACCGCCAGGCAGGGAACAGCACAGGCAGGTAAGGGTCCACCAAAGATGAACAAGCATTTGCAATGCAATAGGTCTCGCATTTGCGAGAGTTTGAGCTATTGGCATTGTAAATGACAATACCTTTATTTATGTGTTTTGAAAACCTGAAAGCGGTGCGTAAATAAGCACTTTGTACTTGTAGTCCTTGCTTATGACAAGCAAGTCTGGCAGTAAACGAGGCGCAGTTACTGCCAGCCTTGGTTCTCGTAAGCAACGACTATAAGTAGAAAAGTGCGTGTTTACGACCGCTTGCAAGTTTTTAAAACACATACATAAAAGGCATTGTCATTTTCAATGCCAATAGCTCAAACTCTCACAAATGCGAGACCTATTGCATTGCAAATGCTTGTTATTTCCTTTTTTGGGGAATTTCCAGCAGTGGACAGACTGTGTCCTGGAGTCACTTGATCTTCCTGCTCTGCTAAGAGATTGTCCCCCAGTATTGTGAACTCTTTTCTCTCAGTGTATTTGGATGTGCAGCTCCGGTGGCTTATGATGAAGGACGAGTATTCAATGAGTGGTCGTTAATCCTTGTCTCCATATGCAATAGCCAACAATTAATAACAGGCAACTAACTAGGTATAAACATGATACGTTAATTAATAGAAGCACGTTGTACCTACCATCTGCTAAAAGCACTATAAAAACTTTTTTTTTTTTAAAGTAAAATATAAAAACGTTATGTACCCAACACGCTTGTCAATTCCCCATGTTTCATCACCTCCAGTGACCTGGTGTGAACCTTGTTGGATCCCTTCTTATGACCCTTGTGTTTCAATCCTTTGCACGTACCCAACCCGAGTCAGCATTCCTTCTGATCTTGGTTGGTCTCACGCTACCTGCACGCTTTAGAAATTCCTTTCTGATATCGCTGACGGTTACTCTTGAGGGCAAAGCTCTCCTTCTGCTGTCCTGGTAAAGCCAACAATTCTATATTTTGTAGAATGTGTCACATTAGTGTTTTGTTTCCTGGTTCTCTTCGTGTAGGGCAAACAAAAGTCACCTTCGTAGTTTTTAAGACAATATTAAATATTTTATTTTGCTGCTCATCCGTACTGATCAATTTCTCCAAAGCGGGGGTTGGATCATCTTTTAGGTGTAGCCCCTTCTAATCCCCCGAGGCAGTCTGGCCAAAGTTTTGGGAAGTTCTGGTTAGAATTAGGGTGACTCAGGCAATCGCTGTAAGAAGCTTAAATGCAGTTAAGCTAAGGAAAACCGTGTCACTGCCAATAGTTCTTCTCCTCTTCCCCTTTTACCACCTTGGTACTCTTGGTCTGGGACGGAAACAGATGCCCTCAGTAGATCAGTTTATCTACGTGTGCTGAGACCTGGGAATTTCCACTGGCCCTTTGCCAGAGGGTAGCTGGACGGACACTTGTGAAATGTGCTGTTGCTATGGTGATCACAGGTAGGCCAACTGAGAGGTCCGGCTCTCAGTGTATACATGGGGAGGTTGCCAGCAGATGAGTGATCCGGAGGTTGGAAAGATCGGATTTGAACACCGCCATGTGAAACCCGGCCCAGTCAAAACAAGTGCTCAAATGGAGACCTGGGGAGAAGTTGAAAGTTCCAAATCCTGGTGATTAAACTAATGCTACTGCCACATGTGGGTAAACGTCCCTTATTCCCGCCCGTCTGTAATCGCTTTTGTGTGGGTTTTCTCTTTGGGACTGTATGTAAGAGTGGAGTAGGTCTTACAACTTTCTAGTGTAACCCATGCAAGTCTAGAAATGCTGTACTGAATCTGAGTAAGGAGTATGTCACTCCTTAATTATGGTTCTGGTCACAGGCCTCTCATCCATTGAAATACTTGGCTTATGTTTGCAAATTGTTGAGAACCTTCAGGTACATTTACTATAATCTGACGATATGCAAAGTAACCTTGCTGCATCTTGATAAATGGTTATTTGAAGACGCAAGCCCTGATGAAGCCTTTTTTGCCAGAACACATCAGCTATTTCCTTATGAATATGCACCGTTCTACAACAACAGCGTAGAAGAGTTGCATCTCGATAGCCTCTTTAAAATCTGTTTGTGTTAATAGCTATCTCTGTATGTAGCTTTGAACGTAGGGGTTCAGATTGGTTGGCGTCCACCTAACCTGTCTGACCTATGCTGATACGTGTAAATGGCGTCTCGCAAGAGCCCTGTGCAGAGTCAGGGCTTGTCTTCTTCTTAAAGCCTATATGATGTATGTCAGTCCCTGCAATGTAGTGTTTGTGACTCTTCTAATCCTTTCTAGGGAGGTTTGTATATGTCACTGTGTCTGCATGCTAGAATGTGCTTCACTGTATGTGCCAGTGTGTGAGTATTTGTGTCTGTACATATTACTGTCACAATGTCTGCAAATATGGTACATCTCTGCCGGTGCTGGTGTGTGTCTGAGGCTTGTACCTGCCACTGTGTCTGCAAGCTAGTATGCACTTCACAGTGTGCCAGTTTGTGTGTGCCAGTGGATGTGTCTGTACATGTTAGTGGGACTCTGTCAGCATGCATGTTTGTCTTTGCGTGTGCTGATGTGGTGTATATGTACTTTACAGTATGTTCCTGTGTTTATCTGTTTGTGTCTGAACATGTAAGTGCCATTGTGTCTGAGATGTGTGTGTCTCTGCGTGTGCTTGTACGTGACTCTTAGGTTTGTACATGTCACTGTATCTACATGCTAGTATGTACGTCACAGAGTGTGCCTGTGAATGTTTGTGTCTGTACATAGGAGTGGGACTGTGTGAGCAAGCAGGTGTTTGTTTCAGCATGTGCTGATATAGTGCATGTATGCTAGTATGTACTTCACGGTATGTTCCAGTGTTTCTGTTTGTGTCTGTACACCTAAGCGTCTTTGTGTCTGCATGTCCTGGTGTATGTCTGTGACATTTGTACATATCACTGTGTCATTCGAGGATGTATTTCGTCATGTGTCTTTGTGTGCGTGAGTGTTTGTGCGTGTACAGGTCCATGTCACGGGGGTTATGTCCTTTTCTCCATGTGCTGGTGGGTATCAGTGAGTGTCTGTGCACGTCAGCATGTCCTTCACTGCATTTGCCGTGTTTGTCTCTGAGGTTTGTGCATACCAGTGTCTGAATGCTGCTAGTAGGTACTTTGCAGTAGGTGCCTATGAGTGACTGTGTATGTGAGAATGTACACATCTGTGTCGCTGTGTAGCCTTACCTCCATGTGAATGTCCGTGTCAGCCAGTGTGCATGTGTAGTATGATGTTCCTAACAGTAGAGCTGTCTGGAAATTCACATTCGGCTATTCTTAAGTTTTAGGCTCTTCATAAGTTCTAGGCTCTTCTCAAGTTCTAGGCTATTCTTAAGTTCAGGCTGTTCTTAAGTTCTAGGCTCTTCATAAGTTCAGGTTATTCTTAAGTTCTAGGCTGTTCTTAAGTTCAGGCTATTCTTAAGTTCTAGGCTGTTCTTAAGTTCAGGCTATTCTTAAGTTCAGGCTATTCTTAAGTTCTAGGCTGTTGTTAAGTTCTAAGCTCTTCATAAGTTCTAAGGTATTAGGTTCTAGGCTATTCTTAAGTTCTAGGCTATTCTTAAGTTCTAGGCTTCATAAGTTCTAGGCTCTTCTCAAGTTCACGGCTCTCCATAAGTTCTAGGCTATTCTTAAGTTCAGGCTATTCTTAAGTTCTAGGCTCTTCATAAATTCAGGCTATTCTTAAGTTCTAGGCTCGCCATAAGTGCTAGGCTATTCTTAAGTTCAGGCTATTCTTAAATTCTAGGCTAATCTTTAGTTCAGGCTATTCTTAAGTTCAGGCTATTCTTAAGTTCTAGGCTATTAAGTTCTAGGCTGTTGTTAAGTTCTAGGCTGTTGTTAAGTTCTAGGCTGTTGTTAAGTTCTAGGCTGTTGTTAAGTTCTAGGCTGTTCTTAAGTTCAGGCTATTCTTAAGTTCTAGGCTGTTGTTAAGTTCTAGGCTCTTCATAAGTTCTAAGGTATTCTTAAGTTCTAGGCTCTTCATAAGTTCTAGGCTAGGTTAGTCGTTTTTCAGGACGCACAGGCCCTCACCCACCACGTTGTCATACTTGATTTGAGGGTATTGACCGAGAGAGGACATGACTGACCGCTGCACCTCTCTTCTTTGTGTTCATATAGTGATGCGCGTGCTCTTGCACTTTCACCAGTATGTCTCCAGGCAGAGGCTGCCGCCACGGGTTTAAGCGGTAGCACGCAGGGCTAATTTTAAGAACTATTTTGTGAGCCCAGTTCCTGGCGGCAGATATTAATGCTATGGAACTGTCTGCACAACGCAGTACGTGCGTGTCAGGAACCCTTTCATCTCACTCCTCGCCTCGAGGGCCTCAGCACGGTGTGAGTGTATGAAATATGATCAACGTCGAACAACATAGATCTAAAATAACATTAATAATGTCTCTCTCTCTGGAGATTTAAGAACCAGAGCAAAGGATACATGGCCACAAAAGCATTGCTTCTATTCTTGGTTTACTGTACCTTAACTTAGACCTGCCAAAATATTTTCACAGTGTGAGAGGAGGCGAGACCTTAAAGGAGGCAATGCTTTGACCCGGTCACTGACTTAGCAGCAATTGAGGGGCGTCTTAGTGGGTGGGACCAGGAGACATGGCGGTCAGAGGACAGCACTACTTGAACCAGCACTCCTCCAAAAATTCTAACTAAGGGTTCTGGGCCTGCCACCCGTTTTCCAGGGAGGTTGCAAAACACCTGATGGTCCTCAGCTAAGCAAAGCCTTCACACACAGTGGGGCTGGTATCTTGTTAAAGGCTCATGGAAATTGAAAGGAGCCTCTTGATTTAGACCACGCCCCTACTTGGATCGGCCACACCCCTTTACGAGGTTTGCCATGCCCCTTTTAGAGCACCCCCAATTTTTTTTCCCACTTAAAGCCCTGGCTCTCTGACACAGAACTCTGTGGCAGCTGACAACCTAGCTCCAGGCACTTTTCATGTGAGAACCACAACCAACCAGGGCTTCATTTGTAAAACAATAAGTGCAGGGGGCCAGCGGCAAATGCTACGAATATCGGGGTGCCGAATACCAAGGTTGAATAGTCTTGCCTCTTCCATCCCCCACCGGGTCTCACTCTTGCTTTTCCTCCCTGCTTTCTCTTTGTTACTGTTTCTTCGTGCATCTCTTCCTCCTTATCCCCCCCTCTTGTGTTTTCCTCTCTCTTGCTCTGGATGAAAGTCTGATGGGGAAAAACAAGTGCAGGACCCCAATAATAAGGGCCGGTGGGCCCCACTTGCAACCAGTGACTCGGAGTAAGTACTGCACCTAACTCTTCCAGCACAGGAGACCCTCCCCTCCGTCCCACCACAAATGGAGGCCCAGTACGCGTGTCAGCAACAACACTGCGGTGCCACACCATTGGCGTCTAGGCGCTAATCAAACACCAGGTGATAACCAGTGGCTGAGATTAGTTCAAGCATTTCACCAATCCCCTTATTGTTTTCATCTGTGTCTGAAGGCCAACACTGGGGTGTTGTGTCCAAGTCTGTAGGGCGCATCTGGAGGGTTGTGTCAAAATCTGGAGTCCCCACTGGAGAGATGTGAGTCCACTTCTAGTGTATTGTGCTCATGTCTGGAAGCCACCTCTGTGATAATCTGAGGCCACCTCAGGAGTGCGGTGTCCATGTCCAGAGACCACATCTGGGTGTTGTGGCCTAGTCTGCAGGGCACGTCTGGAGGGTTGTGTCGAAATCTGGAGTCCCCACTGGAGAGATGTGAGTCCACTTCTAGTGTATTGTGTCCACGTCTGAAAGCCACCTCTGTGATTATCTGAGGCCACCTCAGAAGTGCGGTGTCCATGTCCAGAGACCACATCTGGGGTGAAAATATGCATAAAGCATACATACCAACATTTTAGAAGAGGAAAGTGCGAGATTAAAAAAAATAAAAATATGAGAATGTATTTCTCCCATTGATTTTTATTGAGGCTGGAATTGGGTCTATTCTCATGTTGGGACTTGAAAGTGTGCTGCTTCAGGATCGGATATCAGAAATGCAAATATAGGTTTTTTTTCATTACCTGTCAGGAACACAGAGAAAGCACTATGACAGGCAGAGAGAGCGTGACGAAAATGTTGTGCACTGGCCTGCGGGAGCTGGTTACTGGCAGTGCATAATTCGAGTCACACAAGACCAGTCCCTGTCGGCTGAAGCCATGCAGGAACTGGAAGGCATGAGACTAGCCTTGAAATTGGTAGTCTCCCTCCCGAATCGGTAGGGTTGGCATGTATGATAAAAGCAAGCCCCTGTTCTTACCCTCGCTATACCCTCCCAGCAGCAGATAAATTACCAAGGGTTAATGGTACAGGGCAACAGACTAAACACATATTTCTGGAAGCCAAAGATCATCACTTTGCAAGATCCATAAATTGCAAACTAAAGGCAAATGAAGATAATAATGATTTAAAAAAAAAAAAAAAACGAGAGGGTTTTAGCTTTAACTTTTCAAATGTAAAAATACGAGAGAAGTCTGCATCAACAATATCAACCGGGACCTGCCGCCCCATGTCGCAGCGCGCAGCAGGGCAATGATACGCAGGGCCGGCTTTAGCCCTGGTGGTGCCCGGTGCGGCAATGTTTGTTGGCGCCCCCCATCCGTGGCCACCAAGGATTCCCTCACCACCACCTTTTAACAGTACCCCTCAAGTCTCCATAACCACTCTCTTTCAGATGCATTTAATTAGTTATATAGCGCCACTCATACCAGTGTAGGGTGTCAGAGCACTTTACATCACACACACATTACACAGAGACAATCATACATGTGTAAATCAGTGTATAGGAAATGTTACATAAGACGGAGGACTACAAGGTGTAGAAGTCACATGTCATCCATACTGGTAGGCAGGGTAGTTCTACAATTTTACTTTAGAGGTCTAAATCAATAAATAATCAAATAATCAAATGGTAGGCAGTATAGTTTAAGAGTCCTTGGTCTGGAGAAGCACCAACTCAGAATTGAAAACTGAACACCATAGTTGGGGGTTCTCTTTAGTGATAAGAATAGAAATTTGCCTAACACCGTAAAGGTAAGTTTCAATTTTATTAAGGACACGGAGGCTCCGATTATGCTTATTCTCTCTTCGCTTTATTAATATCAAATCTCACAGCAGCCAGAGAAAGTGAAAAAAACAAACAAATCTCTGGATGAGAACTAGAAAACATCAACTCCCATAACTCCAAGGGCATCTGGGAACACAGTCCTTCCATTATGTCCATTATCATATCCCCTACAATGTCCCTTCTCTGTGTTTGAACTTCCTCTTTCTTCGCGCGAGTCACGCCAACTCATCACTGGTCCTGTTTTGAACCGTCGTTTCCTAGAAAAACAGAGACATCGTAAGGGTTTTAGGAAGCTAAAATTCCACGTAAAGTCCAATGTTTGACAGTTGCAATACAAGATACGTTAACAAAAACAATTCCTCAATCCAGATGCAAATGACATCAAAACTGAAATGGTTACCTACCATCATACAGGTGGGATCGCACCAGCAGCGCGCCGGGTGGGATAATCCTTGCCTCCGTGTCCTTAATAGAATTGAAACTTACATTTACGGTGTTAGGCAAATTTCTATTCTATGTCAGGACCGGAGGCTCCAATTATGCTAGTTTAAAGCTTACTTACCACCAACTGAGCCACCTCCAAGACTGGTTTAAAATAAAACCTTTTGAAGGTTGAGTCCGAGCATCAATCTGCTGCACGCATTAAATCCTCTAAACGAGTCCCCAGCAAGAAAGCCTTAGAGGCCATAGCACCCCTGGCTGAGTGGGCCCCAAACTGTTTTGTGTCAGTACCCGCCTCCTGCATGACCCAACGCACCCACCTGGCTATGGTGGGGGAAGAGACAGCCTTGTGCGGTTTCTTCAGAGCAATAAGGAGTTGTCGTTCGCCCGGAGTTCTTGAGTTATCTCCTCATATGCCTGAAGGCAATTCCCACACATAATTTTGGGGAGTCCTGAAAAGCCGGATATGAAACCGTTCGAGTATGAGACTTAGTGCGCCGTCCAACAGTGAACACTACTCCGTCTGGGGAAAAAACTCTCGCTGAGATGTCCAATGCGCAGACATCAGAAACTCTCCTGCAGGAGACTAGACATAAGAGCATTGCCAGCTTGGATGAGATTTCTTTCAATGAAAGGTACCTGTTTGGTTGCCAGGACAAAAAGAGGTTCAACACTAGGTTGACGTCCCAAAGGGCTGAGTAACGTGGTTCCGGGGGCAAGGAGAGCCGGATGGCATGCAGAAGCCTGCAGACGAACGGATGTTCTCCGACTGGGGCCCCGTCTATTGGGTTACGACCCGCCGAGATTGCTGACCGTATCGCGTTTATGGAACGATACGCCAACTCCTCTGACGCCAAGTCCACTAAGAAATTTAAGATTGGAACAACACCTGCGACCAAGGGATCCAAACTCCTTCAAAGACACCAACGAACCCATCTCGCCCAGGCGGACCGATAACGTTTGGTGGTGCTATCTGCCCATGCCTTTGACAAGAGGGTCTCAGCTGGTCTCGAAAGGCCCGGCAACGACCATCGTTGCCTGAAAGCCGCCACCCCATGAGACGGAGCAACCCCTGGGTGATCATATGATGCAGGACTCCGTCTGGGTTCAGAAGCAGGTGAGGAAAAAGGGGGAGTAGGATTGGAAAATCCTAAGAAAGTTCCAGTAGAACCGGAAACCAAACTTGCAATCTCCAACACGGTGTTATCATTGTCACGTCCGCCTTCTGCCGGTGAATTTGGGCCGCCGCCCTTGTGATCATCGAAAAAGGGCGAAAAGCGTAGCCCGTCTCCTCGCTCCATTCCTGGAGAAAGGCGTCCATGGCAAGAGCCACTGGATCCGGTCTCCAACTGAAGAACCGGGGAACCTGATGGCCCAGACGGGACGCAAAGAGGTCCACCGAGAACGGCCCCCACAGACTTTCCACCCAACAAAAGACCTGAGGATCCAGTTTCCAAAGACTGGAGTTGTGAAGATGTCTCAAGTGCCAATCTGCAACCTGATTGTTTTGGCCCGGAAGGTACTCTGCCGTGACAGAGATGTGATGAGCCAAGCAGAAACCCCATAAATCCTTTGCCAGGTTCGCCAAAGCGCGTGATCGAGGACCTCTCAAGAGGTTGACGTATCGAACCGCGGAGATGTTGTCCATCTTCAGGAGGACACAAGATCGCACCTTGTCCTTGGTCCAACAGCGAACCGCGAAAGAGCCGGCCAGGAGCTCTAGGCAGTTGATATGGAGGTTCTGCTCGTCCAATGACCAAACGCCTCCAGTGGAAAAATCCCCACACCGGGCGCCCCAGCTGCTTGTGTCGGATTCTATGATCAGATCTGGAACCGAGCCGAAAATCGCCCGACCGTTCCACGCCTCCATGTGGGACAGCCACCACGCAATCTCCTCCTTGGCCTCCACCGAAAGAGGGACTGAGTGGTCGTACGACAGGCCTCTCCGCAGGTGATATGCCTTGAGGCGCTGGAGGGCCCGGTAATGCAAGGGCCCCGGGAAGATCGCCTGAATAGATGAGGACAGAAGATCCACCAACCGGGCAAGTTGCTGAAGGGAGGTGTAAGGCTTGGAGGCTGTCTGTCGCAATTCGTGACGAAAGTTGGCCATCTTTCGCGACGGCAGACTCAAGGACGCGTGGATGGAATCCACCACAAACCCGAGAAAAATCACCTTCTGAGAAGGCTTGAGAATCGATTTGCTCTCGTTGATGATAAACCCCAGGCCCTGTAGAAGGGACACCGCTTGTTGGAGTTGTCTGGACAAGGTGCCATAAGCAGAATGTCATCCAAATACACGCCATACGCATGCCCTGAATAACTCTACTGCCGGATGAAGCACTTTGGTGAAACACCAGGGTGCTGAGGAAAGACCGAACTGAAGGGCGGTGAACTCGTACACGAGATCCCTCCAACAAAACTGCAGGAACCGCCGATGAGGGGGATGGATTGGAATAACCAGGTAAGCATCCTTTAGGTCTAACCGAACCATCCAGTCTGAGGGAAGGAGAACATCTCGAAGAAGGTGGATTCCCTCCATTTTGAAATGGCGGTATACCAACCACCCGTTGAACTCTTTTAGGTTGATAACCGGACGACGCCCCCCGTCGGGCTTGTCCACAAGAAAAATGTTGCTTAGGAAACCATGAGGGTGCAAAGCTGATCGGCAAATGGCCCCTTTGCGAAGCAACTCGGATACCTCTTCGTCGATCAGCTGTGCCTCGTGGGAAGTGAAGGATATTGGACGAAGAAGATTTTCCTGACGAGGGTTTTCGTAAAACTCTATATGAAAACCCTGAACTGTCTGTAAGGCCCATGCGTCTGAGGTAATGGTTGCCCAAGCGTCCTGAAAGGCCGCTAACCGACCCCCGATGCGGACGTGGGTCGCCGGTAGAACACTTACCGTTGGGATTTCCGCCACCGGCGTTGTTCTTAAAACCTCCGCGACTTCTGAAGCGCTGGCCTCTCGTCGGGTAGAAATTATTGTAGTTTGCGCTGGAGTTGTATTGTCCGCGCCCAGAGCCTTGTACCCTTGGGGGGTTGTATTGAGAACCACGGCCGGATGAGTGGCCCCTGCCTCGGCTGGCCCCGTGGAAAACCGTTTTTTGAAGACCATCTTGATATTTGATTGGGCCTTATCTAAAGAAGTAAAAGTGGCAACGAATTTGCCCAACTCCTTCACGAAAGGGTCTCCGAAGAGACCCCCTTGGCCAACTGCCCACGCCTCCGAGGAGGCCAAATCACCTAACTTGGGGTCAAGTTTGATCAACAACGAGCGCCGACGCTCGGTTGATAGGGCACAGTTAGCATTGCCCATAAAAATAATTGCGCGTTGCGCCCAGTTAGAGAGGACTTCCGGGGAGATAGGAGACTCTGAAATCTTGGCTTCCTCCGCCATGTCCAAGATTTTTGTCATTGGCCCAATGGCGTCGAGGAGCTTATCCTGGCATGAACGCCAAGATCTATCTATGCCTTTCCGGGGATCCTTCATGTATTTCGCCAGGAAGGTAGCTATTTTGGAATCCAACTCCGGAGTGAAGGCAACCTTGTTTTCCAGTGTGGGCCGCGGGCATTCCCCCCTTAAGCAACTGCGGGCCTCTTTTTCTAAGGGCTTGCGAAGACGACCCGCAACAAACTTGGCCACCTTGTCGCCAGGGGCCCAAGCAGCGGACCTGGGATGAATGATTTCATCCGGGTCCAACATACCAGAATCGTCTCCCGATGCTGAGGGAGGAATAGATGCCGGGCGCCACGGCCCAGAAGAGCCCGCCTCATCGTCCGGGTCCCCTTGAGAGTCGTCATCCATGGGCTCCGGGGAAGCTGGGTCTGGAGTGCCCTGGGGCTCGGGTCCGGGGTGGGGGGTGCTACTTTAGCTAAGAAAGCTGTCTTGAGGCACGCAAAAGCGTCCCTGTCCACCCCTTCAGAACACTTCTTTTTGGGTGGTGGTGGACCCTCCCCCGGCGCGGGATCAGCGGGGGGCGCAGGGGGCTCTGCACGCGCTTTTGCCAATTTAGCACACTCTTGGACACTCCTGTCCGAGAGACGCTGCTCCATAGGGCCTACCACCTGATAAACTACCCTATAAATGGAGGAGTCCACTGCGTCGTAGAAGTCATCATCAAGAGGTAAGTATCCCTGGACCTCCTCCTCCTCATAATAGTCATCATTCTGGGGCTCCATTCCGACAACACAGGTCTAGAGATAAGTTGCCAAAACAATTGTGGGTTTAAAACGATTTTCCTGAAAGTAAGTACTGTGCACTTCAACCAATTTGGGCAGACCGGAGGACTGCGAGAGTTTAAGGCAGCCCAAAGGACCGCAACTAGGCTTGCACAACCATAGTGCGCCAAAAGCCCTCAGAAACTGACCGGGCTGCCGCCTCACCGCGCGCTATGTTTTCACCCGTGCAATATTCAAATTCGCTCGTGAGCGTCAACGCAGGTGGTCCCGCTATACAGACCCCTGCCGGGGCGTTCAGGGAAAGAAATGCAGGAAAATACGACCCGCAATCAGCGGGCGTCTGATGAGGCAGCGGGGACAAGGCTCAACGGATCTCGCAGCTCCCAGCGCGACTCCTCCTCTGAAGAGCCGCGCTGCAACCAACGAGACGAGCGAGTCCCCCTAGCGGGCCTAGAAAGCACCGCAATCAGCAGGGCGCCGGCCGGGTAAGGAGCGGAAAACGTTCCCACGGCCGGAGAGGGAATCTGCAAGGAAAACCAAAGTCCATATAACAAATAACAATCCCCCAAGGCAATGGTAGCTCGGTCGCCGAAGGAAAATACCACTGTATAATCAAATCATGCCAAAATAAACCATATTCAAGGAAAGGGAAAACAATTGAACTTACCTGGCTGCGAAGCAGCGAAGAAAGAGGAAGTTCAAACACAGAGAAGGGACTTTGTAGGGGATATCTTTTTCCCCTACTGTAGGTTTTCTTGCCTCCTGGTGGCCTCTCCTCTTGACTGTTTTAGCGCCGGGACGCTCCTTTGCTGGAGCAGCTGTGCGCTCTATAAGCTATATAACATAACATATGATAATGGACATAATGGAAGCACTGTGTTCCCAGATGCCCTTGGAGTTATGGGAGTTGATGTTTTCTAGGTCTCATTCAGAGATTTGTTTGGTTTTTTCACTTTCTCTGGCTGCTGTGAGATTTGATATTAATAAAGCGAAGAGAGAATAAGCATAATCGGAGCCTCCGGTCCTGACATAGAATTGATTTCTGCCCAATTGAACCCTTTTTGCAACATTAATCTTTGCTCTAGCCTATACTTTGCAGTGTGCTTGCAGTTCTTTGATGACAGTTAATAATTCACTGTTCGATATTAGGATTTTAACTTATAAACTGCAAGTAACACAAGCATTGGAAATGCAATAGGTCTCGCATTTTTTTAAGTTAGAGCTATTGGCATTGTAAATGGCAATGTCTTTTACCTATGTGTTACGTAGTATATGAATGTGGTGTGTACTGGAATTCTGTGAGAGGGATTGGATTAGTTAGTTATGTAATTGTGTGGCGTGGAGTTGTGTTGTGGAATTATGTGGCATGGTGTGATGTAGAATTATGTGGATATTAATTATATGGTATTGCATGTTTTGGAATTATGTGGAGTGGGATTGTGTGTTCTGGAGTGTAATTATAAGGAATGGTATTTTGTGTTGTGGAGTGGTATGTAGTGGAGTTTAATTATGTGGTGTGCAGTTGAATGTTGTGGCAGGATGTGGAATTGTGTGGAGCATACTGGATGTATTTGGTGTGTTGTGTAATTGAATTGTTGAGTTGTATTATGTGGTTTGGTGTCGAATTATGTGGTGTGGATTGTAAATGTGTGGAGTTGAATTGTGTGGTATGGAAATGTGTGGATAGCTTTGCGTTTAGTGGAGTGTATGTATGTGGTGTGGATTGGAATTATGTGGGTTGGAATTGTTTGTTGTGTAATTGTGTGGCATGGAATGTGTGGTGTTGAGTGGAGTTATGTGTAATGGAATTATGTGGCATGGCATGCAGTGGTATTATGTGGATAGTAATTATATGGATTATGTAGTAATTACATGGATTATGTGGAGTGGGATTGTGTGTTATGGAGTAGTTATGTGGCATCGAGTGTACTGGTATTATTAGTTGTGTGATTGTGTGTTCTGGAGTGTAACATTCCATTTTGCTTGATTTTGGAGGAGTGAAGCAAGGATAAAAGGCCAGACAGAGGCCAGACAAAACAACCACAACCCTCAAAACTGGCAAGGAAAGCAGGAAGCCACATCGTCCCCTCTCGCTGAGACTGCATAGACGAAGAATGGTAAACACACCCCATTCCCATATTTCTCCTCAAGTTTACAGTAACGTTTCGACGCAGTGCAACCAGGAAGCCTAGTGCATATGGCACCCCAAAAGGCTGTTTGTGAAAGAACATCAACCAGGCTCTCCTTTACATGGCATTGCGTAATCTGCCATTATGCAACCTTTACAGAAAGATGAACTGACTGCCACCTCCAGCACTTGAGCCTCGCTTTGGAGGGGCCTGGACACCCAATGCAAAAGTCTGTGTCTCTGAGCTACAGCTCATGCTTCGGCTAACCCTGCCGCATGTGCATCGTCCGCAAAATGAATGGCTCCTGCAAGCAACTTAAACGGCATCCACCAGCATCAGGCATCAGACATCCACTAGACACACAGTGCTTCCTGGCTCACCAGAATATTCCGAAACCTAAGGACAGTGTAATACACGAATACTAGTCAACAGTCACTAGTCAAATGTGTTTCCTTCAAAGAGCTCTGAGTTTACCATTCCCCAAGAAAAGAATAAAGTTCCTACCTGCTGCTATTGCTAATTGGGCTTCGTAGTAGGTTCTATCACTCGTAGCCGCGTTTCAAGGTCTTGTGTCTATTCTGAGAAAAGGAGGTTCAATTACTATACCATCATCGTAAGGAGAAGGTTTACCCATTTAAATTCTATTATACCGATTGCTGTGCCTTCTTACCGTCTATCTGTAACTCTCGTTTCCTACAGCTGCAACGGGAAGCAGTACAACGGGAAGCAGTACAACGGGAAGCAGTACGCCGGGAGTGTTTCGCGTACTCGTTTTCAAATGGACCAAATCTCGCGATGAGATCCGTAACTAAATCAAAACAAGGGGTGCCCAACCTCGTCAGAGATAAGACTCAGAGGACAGCAAAAGCTGGCCTACAGGAAATGACGGCTAACGACCCAATCCACAGCACCTCTAATCCATTTAAAGACGCTTCTAACTGTGCGTCAGGGAAATTCTGGCCAAGAGCCCATATTGGAATAGGCACTAGCGTGAGCAGTCTGAGTGATGGAATACATGGACGAAGGATTGTGGACAGAGGCATGATCAGAGTTGCACACCCACACAGAGATGGGTTGCACGTCCATTCCCTGCATTGCGTACTGCATGAACAAAGAAAAAAGATCCTTGAAAGAGTAGGCTGTGTTTTTTTTCCCTTCACCATCTTGCGTGTTCTCAATTATCACAGCTGGAGAGTGCCAAGCCACTGTTTCCCTTTACATGGTGTTGAATTAGCTTGGGGGACCATGAGATCCATAGCAGTGTCATGCCACTAATCACCATGCCTTGGAGTCAGAAGCAGTCATATGTGTTCCCTAATGTGATGTCATTAAGGCAAAAGGATGTGTGATGTCACTTCCGCTACCCCTGCCATTTTGGTGTATTGACGTATATGATTCTGCCCACAGCTGAATCTGTGAACAGCCACAGGTCAGTAAGAGCTTGCAAGAGGTGCCAATGCCTGGTAGTCAAATTGTTGCAATCAAAGCTATTGATAAACAGAGTGGATCGCAGGGATTCGAACCTTTACCCCTTCTGAACGAGTCTTTCATTATGATCCCTAAACCACCATTGGCAGGCACTCAGAGGTCACTTGTGCATGGTAAAAATGAATCAGTCTATCAGAGCAACTAATAAAGCTGTGTAAATTGCCGCAAAGTGACTTCATCACTTAAGGGAGAAACGCGTCATCTGTCCATTCAGAACAAACCTCGTGTCAAGAAGCTGTCCACTTTGATGCTAACTTGCCCCAAAAATGGAGATAATAAACAGGCAGCTGTACATCACCTACAGTGACTCCGTGTCCTGACCTCGTACATGGACGTTATAGCCGTTTAATACCTTGCGCCGTGACACGAGCAGAAAAAAACATCTATATTAATATTGCCTCTCTGCTTGCCTGAAGTTCACCGCACTACCACTGCATGTGCCAATCAGTTGCAATTAGAGAAACTTAATTAAGTTAATGGACATTTTGCATCTTGGACTTGTGAGTCCGCGGGGTATGAGGAATGTGTATATTCAACTTGAAACTGATGAGTTTGGGCAAACAAGTGGAAACTGCTCAGTAACACCTACTTGACCAAGCACACACAGGGAACGGGGGCTGCAATAACGGAGCCAACGGGAGGGGCTGTTTAGTGGAACCGCTACGGCCACAACCCACTCACTGAACAAGAGAGGGCAGGTGCGTCACGGCTGATTCTCCTGTGCCCTTCGCTTTGACGCGCACACACTGAACGGGCACTGTCATGGCAGAGCAAATGGCGGGGGCTGGTAATTGGCAGAAGGGACACATAGTACAAGAGGAGGGAGGAAAGGTACAGTGCGGCATGCACAAACAGAGGGCGGGGCACACAGTAGCGGTCGTGAAAAGCGACTTTACGATAAACAGTTGCGCTTGTGAAAAGCACTCATAAATAAATTCTAAAGTCATCCCGAACTCTGTCAAAGTAGTACAACTCCATTGTCTGCTTGTCACGGTGCCTTGTGGCAGCACAGTGCTGTTCAGGCGCTCACACACAAGCAAGGGTGTAAATGTTTCACCTGGGAGTGCAGGCGGTGTACTCGGTCACCCAGCAACATGCCGACAGAGGCTGGAAGTGATAGGGTGCACCGCCTCATGTTTTCAAGCCATTCTCCGCTTGCTCACGCTGCCTTGTGGTAAAGCTATATACACACACCTCTCTGCTTTAGAGAAAGCAACTAACATAACAAGGGGGAGCCCCGGCACCGAGGCAACCCTACTGACCCGCAGACAACCATCTGTCACAGCTCTGCCATGGACTCCTCCACCCCCCTGCCCCCAACTCACGTGTCCCTGACCCCACTTATTGCTGAACCGCCACCTGCCTTAAGAACAACTCACACCATCAAGCGAGCGGAGAGACAGACCCTGAAATGGCGGCCGCGCGGTAAAAAAAATAAAAAACAAACAGTGGTGTGCGCGCACCACAGAGGAGCGGGGGGAGAGAGCGCGGCAGCGAGACGAACGCGCGCTGCTGCGCGTTCTGGCCACCGTCGGGAATGGGAGGAGCAGAGGCGGGACATGCGCCCGCCTTTGCCCAATTGCGTGCCGTCTCGGTAAAAAAAACGCACGCTCCAGCCAATGTGTGCTTCCCAAAGCAAAACCACACGCACGAGCGTGTAGGTAGCTTTCAGAAGCCCTTTCTAAAAGGTCTCGCGCTGCGCGAGCATTGCTATGCACTGCAACGCAAGGCGCGAGACCTAAAAAGCCCCAGAAGTGTCACAGGACGTTGCAGCAGGAGCACAGGTCTCAGGAGGCAAGAAATACAGGTCAAACTCCGGTGGGGGGGGGGCCACCGGGAGTGTATGTGCCCCTCCGCTCTGCCCCAGAGACTACGCTCCAGGAGGAGGACCAAGGCAAGGCCGGAGCCGGGGAGCGCCAGGCATAGACAGGGACAAAATGGCGAGCTGGGCGTCAAGAGGCCTGCAAAGGTCCCACGAGTGCTCGGAGAGGGCCCTCCGTCCCGGTACCTGTAGCGCACTAGCAGCGGTCCGATGGTTCCACAGGGAGTCTCTCCAGCCGGGATCGGCAAGCCAGGGGGGGCCGCCGTCAGGCTCCGCGGTCACCGGGAGCCACGCGCCGGAACCAGCAGCAGCCAAGGACACCAGGAGATCGGTGGATGTTCGGATGGCAGGGACCGCACTGCCGATGGCAGCACCGCTCACCCCCTCTCAGGAAAGATCTCGGGCACCAGCGGGGGTGTGCTATCAACCGGGGCCCGAAATGGCGGCCGGTGAAGAGCAGGTCGGCTGCAGCCGAAGAGGAGCAGCCACGGACGTCTGGGCGGCAGCGCAAGATCACAGCAGGGCAGCGGGTGTCAGGCCACCAAAGACCCCGCCGCCGTAGTCACTTCCATTCCCCGCGCTCGAGGCAAGGCATCCAACGCCAGCAGGGACGCAGCGGCAGCCGGGGCACAAGATGGCGGGCGCAGCAAGTCGGGCCGGGACCGGCCAGAAAAGACCAAAGATGCTGGGCTCCCAAAGGGCTCCCGCGGCCCAGAACACCGCCCAGGAGGTCCCAACAGGACTCGGAGCTCGCCCCGGGAGCAAGCAGGGCCCGGAGACCAAGAGAAAGGTAAGGGCAGGAGGCACTGGAGCGGAGACTCGGTGGAACACGTCTCACTCCATGCGCGCCCAGGCCACCCCCCCCTGGCTATTTTTTTAAACTGTTGTGGTGTCCATTTTGTAGTGTTTTCACTGTGTTCCCGTGTGTCTTGGTACAAATACTTTACACATTGCCTCTGAGATAAGCCCGCCTGCTCGTGCCAAGCTATCAAAAGGGTGACCTGGGGTTATCGTGGGTGTGTAATCCCCTTACTCTGACTAGAAGCAAGGGTCCCTACTTGGACAGGGTGCATACCACTGCCACCTAGAGACCCCCATTTCTAACATTGGTGGTCAGCAGTGAGGATTAGGACTTGTGTTTGTACTTTGACATACAGTGATTGGTGTACACTACTACTGGAGTGCAGACCATTACGCAACCACATACTGTTTTTTTAACTTGGTCTTCTACCTTGTTGATTTTTCCAAATCATCATGCCTGGGTCTGGAGCTTCTTCAGTTGCATCAATGGAGGTGGTTGTTAAGGAGGATAGGTTGGATACCTACAATGTTCAGCAATTGAAATCTATCTGCAAGAAATTTAAAATCTCCATTAGAGGTCTCACCAGGAAAGAGGAGCTACAAAAGGTGCTGAGGGCCTGGGTAGCAGTAAGGAGTGCAAGTGGGCATTCAGAGGATCCTATGGTGGAAGCTGGGAGTTAAGTCAGCAGGGTGTATTGTTGGCTACAGTCTTCATTGGTGAGGAGGTGCCCCGCATGGCAGGCAGTAGTGTCTCTTCAAGAGGTTTTTCTCCAGAGGAGATGGAAGACAAAGGGCCAGAGTACGAGTTGGAGCTGGAGAAGCTCAGATTGGAGGATGAAAGTACCCCCTCACGAAAGTGGTCCTGGTAAGGAGGTATGGGTTAACCCCAGAGAGGTAGAGATAGAAGTCCAAGGCCTTTAAAAAGCTTGAGTCACAGACATGGGTTGAATATGTTGCTTCCTTCTGCAGAGTACTGGATGGTTGGGTAAAGGGCAGTGAAGTAACTGATTATCAAGAGCTTTATGACTTGATTGAGTAGGAGCACTTGTCTAATAGTAGTTTTCCAGAGCTGCACCAGCACTTGATTGACAGTAACCTTACTGACCACAGAAAGCTTGCTCGGGAGGCAGACCGCTGGGCGAGTACCATGGTCCACAAGGGGTATGTGGGAGACTCTGCCAAGGGAGGGCAGGGTCCCCAGCAGAAGAAAGGGGGGACAAGGGTAAACAGAGGGAGTTCTCTAAATCCAGTTCCCAGGGTAACAATTCCCGCTCCGAAGATAAAAATTCCCACCACAAGTGAGAAAAAACCTTGGATCTTAACAGGGAAGCCTGCAGAGAATGGTCCCTGCAAGTGTTATGCATGTGGTCAGGAGGGTCACATGAGAGGGGATCCCAAGTGTACACCGGCACCCACTGGTGTGCAGTCACGGAGGTTGGCCAGTGTAGCACTTGGGGAGGAGCTGGTTCCAGGAGGGTGGGAGCCACTGAGATGAACCTTGTCTCATTAGGAGACAGTGAGATGGTCCACAGTACCCTTGTGCCTGATCACACTAAGAAGTACAGGCAGTGGGTGACCATCAATGGACAGAGGGTGGAGGC
Organism: Calotriton arnoldi; assembly: GCA_963921515.1. NCBI lineage: Eukaryota > Metazoa > Chordata > Amphibia > Caudata > Salamandridae > Calotriton > Calotriton arnoldi. Next base: position 5,772,764 of record CAWUFW010000100.1, on the reverse strand, counting down.
TCTGAGAGACACAGGAGCCAGTATGACTACAGTAAGGTGTTACCTGGTGTCTGAAGATCAGGTAGTTCCCAATGTGCACTACCAAGTAGATGCAGTGGACAACTCTGGGCGCCAGAACAAGGTGGCACACGTTCCCTTTGAGTGGGAGGGGGGGTGTCTCAGGTTCCTTGACAGTAGCTGTGAGCCCATCCATGCCTGTTGACTGTCTGCTGGGAAATGACCTAGAGGATTCCCCTTGGGGTGAGGTGGAACGCTAGTCACACTTGGAGATGGTGGAGTTGCTTGGGTGGGCATGCGTGACCACTTGGTCTATGGCAGCCGGTAAGGGTGATCCGAAGGACCGGGAGCCTGAAAGAGTGGCCCAGGTCCCTGCCAGGAAGAGGCGGGGTTAGGGGGGGGGGGTCGCAGTAATCCCCCCACAGAGGTTCCCATGGTCCAGGAGGAGGCGGAACCTGAAGGTGATGACCTGGAACCTACAGGGGAGCAAGTGACTGAACTGGGAGACTTGCCTGAGCTGACCAATTGGCAGCAGAAGGGGTTCCCATCAGGAAGGAATCCTGCAGGAATCAGAAAGAATGCCCCACTCCTGAGGGTCTGCAGCAGCAGGCTGCAGACCAGGCAGCTGGCTAGGAGTCTGGATCACACTGGATTTACTGGGAGAATGGTGTCCTGTATAGTGAGCCTGGGTCAGCCGGTGTGCTGGTGGTACCCCAGAGCTTCAGAGCCTTCCTTCAGGGTCTGGCTCATGATGTGCTTTTGGCAGGAGATTTGGGGAAGGACAAGACCTTTGAACGGCTGGTCACCCACTTCTGGTGGCCACAAATGAGCAGGCACTCTTGATACCCATTGCAGGTCTTGGCAAACTTGCCAGGCAAGTGGCAGGAGTGGAGGGAGATGTAAGGCTCTGCCCTAGCCTTTCCCTGCCATGAGCACTCCTTTTTGAGCAGGTGGGAATCGACATTGTGGGGCCTCTAGACCCCAAGACAGCCATGGGCAAGAGGCCTATCCTGGTCTTGGTGGACCATGCCACCCGGTACCCGGAGGCTATACCTCTGAGAACAATGACAGCACCTGTGGTGGGCCATGCATTGATAAGGATCATTTCCCACATGGGTTTCCCCAAGGAGGTGGTGTCTGACCAGGGTGCCATCTTCATACCTACATATATGAAGTCTCTGTGCAAGGAGTGTTGCGTAACCTACAAGTTCACCACTCCTTACCACCCCCAAGGTAATTGGTTGGTTGAGAGATTCAACCGAACCCTTAAGGGCATGATTATGGGTCTAACCGACTCCATGAGGTGTAAGTGGGACGTCTTCTTGCAATGGCTTCTCTTTGCCTAAAGGGAGGTACCGCAGAAGGGACTTCATTTTAGCCACTTTCAGCTTCTGTATAGGCACCCTGTGAGAGGACCTCGGAGTCTGCTGAAAGAGGGCTGGGAAAAAGCTCCCAGGGAACCCCCCCCACAGGATGAATTTAGCTGCATGCTGGCCTTCAGAAACCAGACTGTCGGCTTCAGAAAACTCGCTCAGGTGAACCTGGAAGCAAGCCAGAATATATGAAATGCTGGAATGACCAGAATGCCATTCTGGTTGTGTTTCAGCCTGGCCAGAAAGTGTGGGTCATGGCCTCAGTGGAGCCGCATGCTCTCCAGGACAAGTGGCAAGAGTGATGTCATCTATCTGGTGAACTTGCAGGCTCCAAGGAACCCTTTGAGGGTCCTACATGTGAACCACCTCAATCCTCACTTTGAGAGGTCTGAAGTGACTATGCTCCTGACTACAGATGATGGAATGGAGTAGGAGAGTGAGCCTCTTCCTCACCTCCTGTCTGGCAGAGAGCAAGATGGGTTTGTGGAGGGTGTGAACCTCTGCCCAACACTGACCCTGGAACAGCAGAGTGAATGTCGCCAGTTACTGGGAAAGTTGGACTCTCTGGTTTCCTTGTCCCCAGGAGTCACTCATTGGTGTACCACAATGTGGATACCTGGGATAGTCACCCGTAAAAACAAATTTACAGGCTGACTGAAAAGTTAAAAACCAGCATCAAGGAAAAGGTTTCCAAGATGCTAGTGTTAGGGGTGATAGAGCCCTCCTACAGTCCTTGGGCCAGCCCAGTGGTCTTGGTCCCCAAAGGCTGCTGCACCAGGTGCCATGCCTGAAGTGTGGTTCTGTGTGGATTACCGTGGGCTCAACCACATCACTAAGACTGACGCGCGCCTCAGCCCCAAGGCTGATGAGCTCATAGATCGGGTGGGAGCAGGCAAGTTCCTCAGTACGTTTGACTTAACATCAGGGTACTGGCAGATTGCCTTGACCGATAGGGCCAAAGAGAGGTCTGCATTCTCAACACCAGTGGGGGAATTCCAGTTCTGTGCGATGCCCTTTGGGTTGAAGACTGCCCCTACCACCTTTCAGAGGTTGGTCAACCAGGTTTTGGCTGGACTGGAGGATTTCAGCACCGCCTACCTGGATGACATTGCGTTGTTCAGTTCCAGCTGAGAGGATCACTTGCATCACCTCTGCGGAAGTATTGAAGGCTCTGCAAAAGGCAGGCCTCACTATCAAGGCCAGTAAGTGCCAAATAGGGCAGGGGTCGGTGGTGTACTTGGGACACCACGTAGGAAGTGGCCAGGTGGAACACCTACAACCCAAGATTGACACCTTTCTGGCTTGGGAGCCCCCCCCCCCCCCCCCCAAGACCCAGACTGAGGTGAGAGCCTTTTTTAGGTCTCACCGGTTACTACAGATTTGTCAAGGGGTATGGGACCATTGTTGCTCCCTTGACTGAGCTGACTTCTAGGAAGCAGCCCAGGGAGGTGATCTGGACTGAGGCTTGTCAGACCGCTTTTGATGTCCTGAAGGCAGTCATGTGCACAGCACCCGTGCTTAAGGCACCCGACTTCCCCAAGGAGCTCGTCGTGCAGACAGACGCTTCAGAGCATGGTGTGGGGGCAGTTCTAGCACAGCTAAAAGATGAGGTCCTAGACCAACCTGTAGCCTTCATTAGCAGGAGGTTACTTCCTCAGGAACCGAGGTGGAGCGCAATAGAGAAGCTTTTGCTGTGGTCTTGGCACTGAAGAAGTTAAGACTACTTGTTTGGGACTCACTTCAGGGTTCAGACAGAACACAGGCCCCTCAGGTGGTTAATGCAGATGAGGGGTGACAACCAAAACTGTTGGGGTGGTCCACTTCCCTACAGGGGATGGACTTTACGGTGGAACACCCCCATGGTAGAGAACACGCCAATGCAGATGGTCAGTCCAGATTATTCTGCCTTAATGATGAGAACTTCCAGGAGGTTGGGTAGGTCTCCCTACTTTCAGCTGGAGGGGACAAGTGTTAGACCTGGCATCCTTGGCGTGTTTTCCCGTCTTTTTGCCTCTACCTCCTGTATTTTTGATGTTATGTTGGACTTTGGTTTTGCTAGTTTAGGCACTCTGGTCACCTTACCACTGCTGATCAGTGCTAAAGTGCACGTGCTCCGTGCATAAATTGAGATTATCATTGGTAATCCATGATTGGCATATTTGATTTACTGGTAAGTCCCTAGTAAAGTGCACTGTGTGTACCCAGGGCCTGTAAATCAAATGCTACTAGTGAGCCTGCAGCACTGGTTGTACCACCCACATGAGTAGCCCTATAAACATGTCTCAGCCTGCCACTGCAGCGTCTGTGAGTGCAGTTTTAAACTGCCATGTCGACCTGGCAAGTGCAACCACTTGCTAGGTCCAAAGCTTCCCTTTAATTACATGTAAGGACTCCCTATGGTAGGCCCTTGGTAGCCCAATGGGCAGGATGCAGTGTATGTGAAAGGTAGGACATGTACGGGTGTGTTTTACATGTCCTGATAGTGAAATACTGCCAATTTCGTTTTTTACTATTGTAAGGACTATCTCTCCCATGGGTTATTATTGGAGCTGCTTTATAACATCTTACAAGTGTAACTTTCAATTGGGAAAAGATAGAGATTTGGGGTTTGAACTCCCTGAGCTCAGAATTTAAAAACACATCTTTTAGTAAAAGTGTTTTTTTTATTATGCGTTTGAAAATGCCACTTTTAGAAAGTGAACTAAGAAAAAGGGGGGGGGGGGTCCTAGCCATCACATTCAAATGCTGCCAAACCAATTTAACAGACTAAAGGCCATCAATTCAATTGATATGGGCTAGAAGCCCATATCAATTGAATTGATGGCCTTTAGTCTGGTAAATTGGTTTGGCAGCATTTGAATGTGATAGCTAGGACCATGCCCCCCCCCCCACCACCACCCCGTCCAGCTGCCTAGGGCCAAACCCCTTGTTGCTATTACACTTTTAGAAAGTGGGCATTTTCTTGCTTGACCATCCTGTGCCTCTGCCTGCCTGTTGAATCATTTCTGGTTTAGACTGACAGGGGCCTGTTTTGTGCATTCACTCTAGACAGTCACACAAAGGGAGCTGAGGTGTGCCTTGCAAATCCTGATTGCTCATCACTAGGCTGATGGGCCTTCCTGAGCTTGAGTGGTAGGAGGTGTTGTCACATACACCTGAATAGGGTTGTGCCTGGCCTCTCACAATGCTGTCTCCACCCCCCTGGAGTGTGTCTGGAGCCAAGACCAGGCAGGACAGGAATTTGTGCACTACAAAGACAATCCTTTGAAGAATGCCTGCTTTAAAGACCAAAAAGGGTATAAGTATTCAACCTAAAACCCCAGACTGTTAGAACACTTCTAGATCAAGAAGGAACTCCGCCAAGGAGAAGGGCTAAAGAGCTGCAAGGAATACTGCCCCTTTGCTGTGTGTTGCATTACTGGGATGGCCTGTAGTTGCTGCTTCTGCTTTTGAGAGGAAAAGGACTGGACTTTGCTGTGTATCCTGCTTGTGAAGTTTCTCCCAGGGCTTGTGTGTGCTTGCCACCTGTTGGGAGTCTCCGGGTCAAAGACTTCACCTACAGTACCTGTACTCCATTGATGGGAGCTCTGAACCTGCCAAGTGGTGCCAATCCAGTTCTGGGCCACTGGAGGTGTTTGCTGGGCTGCAACCTTCAAGAAAAGCATCACAGTTGCCGTGGTCACCACTGGCTGGGTGAGCGCAGCACTGACCTCGACGACATCGCAGCCCTAGTCTCACCGACGACGCTTCTCACTGACCGACGCCACTGCCTGCACTGTGTGCACCCCCACGACGCACCGACTTTGACTGCACCTTCACTTTGGTCTCACTGACGACAACGCCTTTCGCCGTCACCGACTCAGCTATTGGCACTGCAGCCGTGGTCAACGCCTCACCTTCGATGACACTGCAGCCTCAGGCTGCAGACGACAGCGGCATGGACTCCGACATCTGTGCTTCGCACCTCCTGCACCAAAGCCACGGACACCTCATTGTGAAGTGCATGACACACCGCTTGAGGCAATACCGCAACCCCGTCAGTGCTCATGACTTCGATCTCACGGAGTTCGATCTGCAAAGCATGTGACTTCAAGGGCCTGCCGACTTCTACACCGACCTCTGCGGCCGAACTCCGCATCTTCGGATCCCATTACGAGGTCCACGACGCCCTGCATTTCCAAGGTACTGTTTGCGGGTCTTCCCAACACCATAGCTGGCCTGCGACCTCGCGGTCACTTGAACTTTTGCATTTGTTGTTCACAATGCCGAAATAGCCCTGTTCGGAGCGGATTCTTACAAAACTCATATCTTAATTTATGTATGTTGGATTTTTAATTCTTTTGGTCTTGTTTTGATTAGGTAAATATTGGCTATTTTTCTGAACTGGTGTGGTGTCCATGTTGTAGTGTTTTCACCGTGTTACTGTGTGTCTTGGTACAAATGCTTTACACGTTGCCTCTGAGATAAGCCTGACTGCTCGTGCCAAGCTACCAAGAGGGTGAGTAGGTGTTATCTTGGGTGTGTAATCCTCTTTCCCTAGCTAGAAGCAAGGGTCCCTACTTGGACAGGGTGCATACAATTGCCAACTAGAGACCCCTATTTCTAACAATCTTTAGAAAAAAAGGGTACAGAGGGGATTCACAGCAGACATGTTTTATTTTTCAGCCTTCGGGCAGCTAGATAAGTGCTTGATGACAAACATATCGATAACCATAACCAAACGGTATATAAGCAAAATGTTTAGACTGATCTTCAGTGCTCAGGAGTAAGCAGGTAGCATTCCTTCACAAAGATAAGACTACTTATAAAATATCTAAAATAAAACATTTACTGTTGAGTGAACAAATACACATGAGCAACAATTTCTTCCCTACAGAAGTATCATGCTTCTGCTATAATGAAAGCAGGAATGGAGGCTATCTTGATCATTAGGGGAACTCTACAGAGACTGTTGTGTAGCTCCTGAAGGGAAGCTTTTATACAGTTAGTTAAAGAACGAACAGTGGCGTGAAACTGGAAAATTGTTTTTGATCTCATTTCTATAAATACATTTTAAAAAACACTGCCTTTGCGAGTAGAGTTGTTTGTTGCTCATAGAAGACCTTACTCTCCTAATGGACGGCTATCTTTAAAGGGAACTAAGATGAGGCTGCAGAAATTACTTGGGCTGAGATGGCAGATTGGGGTTTAGTCAAAATGTAGATGAACACGCATTAATAGAAAATGGACTACATCTTTTACTCCTGCACCTAGAGTGCATTCTTGTACACAGATGTGGCTCATAGGTGAGACCAAATTCCCTCTGGCAGAACCTCTTTACGTATGTAGGTAAATGAGCAAGACAACAACCCAATTTAAAATAAAGGTTAATCTAACTTATAGGAAGAATGAATTTACTTGTCAGTACACCAACTCTTTCTGGTGGCTATTGTCAATAAATTCATTAATAATAAAACATGGGGGGGGGGGGGCGCTATAGAGCCGGGGGACAAGATGGCCGCACCTTAGGGAGGCTCTGTTAGCCCGAGAGCAATATCCTTCATTATCCTGCGTGCACGGGGATCATACCTGCAATCCTGTGCCGAAAAACTGCCTGGGAATGCAGCGACGCCCGAAATCCGCACTTTGAAGCCCTTGAGGGACCGTCTTTGCAGCAGTTGGGGTCCGCTCCGAGTCCCGGCTGAAACCAGAGAAGCGAGCTGAAAAATGGCGGCGCCCATATACTACTGAGGTGAGGCCTGTGTCTCTGAACGGCCCTGCCCCATGGCTGAGGAGCGTGATCTGCGGTCTGTTGGGTGCATCACGTGCCGGTGCGCGTTCCGTCCGGGTGCGGTAGAGATTGGCGGACCCGCGCAGCTCTGCGGTGCCTGGACGGGAGCGTCGGCCCCCTGCGGAGCGCTTCTCCTGCGGATCGTGATCTGAGGCCCGGGAAGTGGGCCGGAGTCTGGAGCACGCAATCCCGGCCCCTAGCTTCAGCAGCATAGGCACAGAGACTGGCGACCAACGTTGGCCTGAGGACCTGCGTGGGAGGTCGGTGAGTCTCCATACGCTGGAGTGGGCACAGCTACCTGTCGCGCACACGTGGCCGGCCGCGAGCGGATTGCGGAGCGGGAGACATAGGCCACATCAGTGCGCACCTGACTCGATGGGCAGCGCTGGGAACGCCGAGGACGCTTGGAGGTGCAGTAAGCCACAACGGGCGTGGAGATTTGCCCGGTGCTTGCGGGCTGACCCCACAGCTGGGCGAGATGGAGGCCCCATGAAGTAATGTACTGCTACCGGTCGGCTCTGGTGGCTGCTGGGTACTGCGGCCTGGTGTGTGAGACTGCGGGAGAGGCCTGTGCTACTCCTGTCTGGCAGGGCTCCAGGTACTTCTCTCTCCTGCATTGGTGACGTGGGCCTGGGGGATGAGCCTGGGCCGCTAGCTTGCTGTGTTGCACCCCCAAAGACTAAGCGATTGCACCCTGAGATGTGACTGAGGCGCGGTGGAGCCTGCACACCCCCAGGTCTAACAGGTGGCTTCCCCTTACATGTGGAGGGTAGGCTGGTGGCACCAAACCGTCTCTGGAGCTGGGAGCAGGGAAGACTCCATATAATTACCTGGGAATTGGGCTTGTGGCCACTGGGGGCTGCCCTCGTGAGCTGTGTGTGGACCGGAGGGCTCCCACAGTGGGAGCGACGCACGATGGGCCGCACCAAGGGAAAACAGGCGAAACTTCAATTCACGGCGCGAAAGCCGGCCCCAGGTGAAGATGTGGGCTCACACGGGGACGGTGACTAGCCTCCCCCCGCCCAAGCGCCAAAGGCAGATTTTAAAGCTATACTCCTCACAATCCGCCAGAGCTTCAACTCCATCAAATCTAAGATGGACTCCATGAACTCGCGTGTGGACTTCCTTGCGCAGAAGTTGGAGAAACACGATGGCCGAATCTCTGAAGCTGAGCAACGTGTCTCCACTCTCGAGGACACCACCGCAGCAAATAGCGCAAAACTTCAGGGCATGGAGAAACTCCTCCAGGTCATAGCAGCCAAAAATGAGGACTCGGAGGCGCGCTCGCGCAGGAACAACTTACGCATAGTGGGAGTGCCTGAATCCACAGCCACTGGTCGCATGGAGGACTTCGTGGAACGTATGCTCCTGGGTCTCTTTGGTGCTGCAGCTTTTTCTAAGGTGCTGACCGTCGAACGAGCCCACAGATCGCTTATGGCGAGACCGCTGCCTGGCGCGCCGCCGTGCCCCATCCTGGCACGCATCATGAATTACAAAGACCGCGCCACTGCACTCAGACTCGCGTGGGAGAAACAGGACCTGACCTTTGAAGGGATGAAGATTGCGCTGTATCCAGATTTCACCATGGCGGTACAGGAGGCGAGGAAGAAGTTTCTCCCAGCGAAGAAGAGGCTCCAGCAGGCGGGCATTCCCTACGCCATGCTTTACCCAGCACGGTTGCGCGTTCAGCACCGGGGAAAGATGCACATCTTCTCCAGCCCACAACACATCCAAGACTTCCTGAAAACGTGCTTGAAGGGGTCGCCCGTGCCGCTAGCTGATGAGACTTGCTCTGGCCGTACCACGCCTGTTCATGAGGAGCAGTAGAGCTGGAACTGGACAACCCAAAGACACTGCTGCGAATTGGTAAGACTGTTCCTTTTGCTATGCCAAAGAGGGTGAAGCGCTATGCGCTATTCCAAGAACTCTGATAATTTCGCTGCATCGCCAGCACCCTATAGCGAGGGACTTGACCCTCGTGCACTTACTAAGACACTGATCTACCGGGCTCCCTCGCATCTGCGAGGTGCGCTGACGGCCTCTCTGGCATGTACCCCCAGTGGGAGATTCCCCTGAGAATGTTGTGCAAGTTGAAAGTAATGTTTTGTTTGGCTACTCTGTTATGGCTAAGGCAGAGACGAATAGTGTATGCCTCCTTACTGTCTTACTATCTCCTTAGGATGGGTACGGCGATATGGGGTGATATCCCCACAGAATATTATGCCAAATGCTCATGTTCGTTATGTGGGATGCTACTGATGTTGCTTCTGGCATGGCTAATGCAGAGAATAGTAATATCTGCCTCTTTTAGGCCTATTCCTACACTAACAACAGCAATGGTGTCTTGGGGGTATACTTCAACAGACTGCCGTACACGTCTATGTTGTTGGTCTTCTGGGGTTGGGAGGGTAGTCATTCCCTGCGGGATTGGGCTGCAGGTGTGGGTGGGGGAGGGAAGTTGCTTAATTCCAGTGTTTAATTGCTTCAATCTGCATGGTATCACTTATTGCTATATGCGGGGTAAATGCATTTCATGTACGTGGCACAAACTTTTTCTGTGCAAGTGGCTTTACCCATGTCACGACCTCAGATACTTCAACCTCTATGGCTAATGTAACACCAACTCGTAAACCCACTATTAATTGCCTGACGTGGAACGTCCGAGGGCTTAGGGACCCTCGTAGGCGAAGACAGGTCCTGCAGTACCTCGACAGGCATCATGTCCAGATAGCAATGATGCAGGAGACACACATGGCCCCCGGGGTACAACCAATGTTTGGCAGAAAATGGACGGAGCACAGCTGCTTCTCCACCTTCTCTACATATGCTAGGGGCACCGCTATCCTGATTAAGAAAGGCCTAGGCTACCGCCCAATGGGATCCGTACAAGACCCTCACGGCAGATTTTGCATCATGTGGGGCAGCGTAGCGAATCACACGTTCACATTAGTCAGTTGTTACGCACCCAACATTGATGATGCATATTACTTCACTCAGCTATGGGGGCGCATTCTGGAAATAGGCTTTACATTCCTTATATGGGGAGGGGATTTTAATCTAGCGATAGTGCCGGAGCTGGACCGGTCGTACCCACACTTGACATCCCATCCACAAGCTACTAAACACCTTTCGACCATAATGGCTGACTATCAGATCTTTGACGCGTGGCCCTCCCTGCATCCAATGAGGACAGAAGGCACGTTCTCCTCGTCTGTGCACAACAGTTGGTCCCGCATAGACTACTGGCTACTATCGGCCGGGTTAAATACCTGGCTCAGAGAGGCGACACATTTAGCTCACACCCTCTCGGACCATTCCCCGGTCCTTATGAAACTGGAACCACCTGGAGAGGAATCTCCCTACCGCTCCTGGAGACTGCTACCCACAACCCTACTAGATGGTGCCTTTAGGGAGGAGCTGCGCCAGGAAATAGACTTTTTCCCACGTAATATTGACAGTGTCTCCACCCTTGCATGCGTATGGGAGAGCTTTAAAAGTTACAATTAGAGGCCTCTGCATGGCGAATAGTGGGGGGGGGGGGGAGTGCTGCGATCTATTAGGGGCACGCTGTGCAAGCTCGAATTAGACATCAAAACTACTGAGGCATGCTTCGCGTCCTCGCCTGACGCTCTGTCGCGCACTCTGCTCAAAGAGCTCCTAGTGGAATACTCGGGAGAAGCCAAATTCCGATCGAAATATCACATTGCCAGACAGTATGGAGAGGGCGAGCGTCCTGGCAGGGCCCTAGTTGAGGTCAGCAGAGTCCCTAGGGGTGCCAACCAAATTCTGGAAATCATGGACGTAGAGGGGCAAAGACACACAGACTCCCGAGAAATACTTCATATCTTCACAGACTACTACGCTGCGCTCTATCACACGACTGGCAGGCCCCCCCCCAGACATAGCTGCATATTTTGAGGACACAGCCTTGGCATGGATCAGCGACTCTCGTAGGGAGTTCTTGTCTCTTGACATTGAGGAAGATGAGATAAAGGCTGCAATCATGGGGATGGGCTCAAGCAAGGCTCCGGGCCCTGATGGGCTGCCCGCCGAATTCTATAAATGCTACAGTGACCAACTGGTTCCCATTCTCAAACAAGTATTTGAGGAGGCGTGAGATTCGGGTTGTCTCCCTCTTTCAATGCGGCAAGCCCTGATTATATCCCTGCTAAAACCAGGCAAGGATGCAGCAAATTGCGAGGCCTACCGTCCTCTCTCCTTAATTAACTGTGACATGAAGATCCTTGCTAAAGTTATAGCCAACCGACTGTCCCTGCTCATGGAGGGCTCAGTCCTGCCAGACCAGGCGGGTTTTGTCCCAGGCAGAGCCATTTCCCATAACTTGCGCACCATCTTTGCGCTCCTTCATGATGTAGACCCGGATTGTTCAATAGCTGAGATCTTTCTGGATGCCACAAAGGCATTTGATTCCCTGGAGTGGGATTACATGCTGGCCATCCTGGGTAGAATGGGCTTCCCTCGTCCTTTTTTGGCATGGATTCAGTTACTTTATACTAAGCTGGAGGCGGTGGTCCAGGTCAACGGATTATATTCATATCCAATCCCCATTAAGCGAGGCTCCCGCCAGGGTGCCCGTTGTCCCGTTGCTTTTTGCCCTGGCCATTGAGCCCTTAGCAGCCAAAATTAGACAACACCACAGAGAGTACGCCATCATCTATCTCTCCCGTCAAATCCTCATATCGCTGTATGCGATGACATTACTCTGTACCTCCGGGATCCTAGGGTTAGTCTCAATCCCATATTGAGGGAGTTTATTAGATTTGGACACCTCTCTGGGATAAAACTGAACTGGAGTAAGTCGCAGATCTTTACACTCACCCCTAACACTTTTAGATTTACCCCCGAGTACCCGCTAAGTTGGTGTCTTACCTGCACATCGTTAACCCCCGGAGAGAGAGCGCTGCATCGGCGCGGTCGGATTGCTGATTCCGGGCTCCCGGTGCCCCTCCTGGGTTCTGGTTTGACGAGGCCCTCGTGCCGCAACATGGCGGCCTCCATCGTAACCTGCTAGTGACTACGGCGCCCTTCCCCGGGAGGCCCCGGCCGGAGCTGCACCTCCTGTTGAGCAGGGAATCCACACGACACGTTGCTGAGCCTGGGCGAGCGACCCTAGACGTCTGCCGGCCAGTTTGGTTCCTCTTCTCTCCTGTGCCCCGCGCCCGCAAAATGGCGGCCTCCGGTGCTCGCGGCCGGCGAGCCTGACGGGCCTGCCATCCGCCCTGGGACTGTGACCGGGCTCGTGAGGGACCAGCTGGGGTGCAGGCAGCGGAGCGCCGAGGGCCCGCATTCCGGGGCGGTGTGCTGCGTCCCCGGAGGCTACACCAACACATTTCAGCAGCTGAGGCCAGCCCGGAGCGCCGGGAAGAAGTACCACCTGGTGAGTGGGGACGGGTTCAGGGATCAGCTGCTACGTCGGGCAGCGGTGCGGGAGGCCGTCACTCAGGCTTCTGCCCCCCCCCCCTCTCTGTCCCGGTACCGTGATGTGCAGGGGCTGTCTGGAAGACTACAAAGGAGACATTCCCAGTGTCTGGGGCCCGGACATCTCAAAAGCGGCGAGCTTGACCGGTGAGGTGGTGGGGGTGCAGATCGGCTGCACATTTCGGGCGGCACGGGCCCCCCCCTCCCGGGTAAATTGCACCGGCCTTCTTCCGTCCACGATCTGAGCCTCCCCCGACCTCTGCGCTGGGAACGCCTGGGGCCAGGTTGCCTAAGACTACCGAGCAGCCGGCCCTGCCTGGTCTTATCCGTGTCACCTAGGCGGGGGAAGGCCTAATCACCAAGACCCCGCTGTGGCCCTCGTGGAGTCGGGGCGTCCACTCTCCCTCCTTCGGCCGCCATTTCGGGCGGCAGCGTGGGACTTATCCGTTGCCTCCCCAGTGCCTCCCCGTGTCCCAGAGCTGCTTCTCCTGTGTGCTTTCATCGGGCTGCCTGGCCTGTCCTTCCGGGGAGGTCTTCTCGACGGGGGAGGATTCTCTGCACCCAGAGACATCCAGCGGGTGTGACTGAGGCGGTAGATCACCGCGGATCATCGGCAGCGGCGCCCGGGGTAGGGCGTTGGCCGATCAGGCGGAGAGTGGAAACGGCTGCTGTGGTCAAGCAGTGGGGATCCGGGGCCCCCCTCCACCCGAGGCCTCTTGAGGCGTCGCCCCCACGCAGTACTGGCCTTCTCACTTTTGCCTTCAAGACGGCCTCGCGGTGCTTCCACCCAGCGTTGGGGATTACTGCGGCAGGCACCCATCACCCCTGTCCGCGGACCCTACCCTAATCTCCCACATTGGAGGGCCTCACCGGCAACTGTAGTGACCGAAACAACCCCATCTGCCTGCCGTGCAGTGGCCCTCAACCCTGCTTTACAGCCCTCGATCCTGGTGGGGTCACGCACTCTCAATTGGGCGCTAGCTCGTGCTTGATCTCCTCCTGCCAGCTCCTGGTGCTCTTGCTGGAACGCGCTCCAAATTAGCGACCGCCCCTACGCAAACGAAGATGGACCGGTTCACCACTTCTGAACGCGACCCCCATGGACAGAGTGATGGGGGGGGGGCCTCCCTTCCAGGCAACGACTTGGCAACTATCCTGCAGGCGATCAGTGCTTCGCAAACCTCGGTGGAGGGGAAGATCGGGGAGGTCAAGGTGGACGTGTCCCTCCTTCGGCAAGACCTCCGCAATGCCACGGCACGAATAGCAGAGGCTGAATCCTGCCTCTCCACGGCGGAGGACGATATCCTTCAACTAAAAGAACAGGTGGCCAATCTGCGCTCACACACCAAGGAGCTGCATCGGCACGCGGAGGATGCGGAGAACCGAGCACGCCGCAACAGCCTCCGCCTAGTGGGGTTCCCTGAAGGGGTCGAGACGAGCCAGGTATCCACCTTCATCGAGGCCTGGTTCACGTCCTGGAAGCCCAAGGACGCTCTCTCCGCGTGGTTCGTGGTGGAGCGAGCGCATCGGTCCCTTGCACCTAAACCACCACTCGGAGCTCCACCTCGCCCTATCATATTAAAGATCCTTAACTTCAGAGACCGGGATGCCATCCTGCGCGAGGCGCGTTCTCAGGGACCCCTCAAATTCCGAAACCACACTGTCATGGTATTCCCTGATTATACCAAGGAGGTGCAAGACCAGCGCCGCTCTTATACGGACGTTAAAAAGAAACTGTGAACCCTGGGCCTGCAGTACCAACTCCAGTTTCCTGCACGTCTCCGGGTCATTTTCCAGGGCAAAACGCAGTTCTTCGACTCGCCCCAGGCGGCCTGGACTTGGCTGACGGAGGAGCGTCCCCTCAGACAGCGGCGAGACCTGTCCCCCATGCCATCGGGCTCCCAGTCCGCGAGGCCTCGGTCGCCGGGACGCCAGCGCCAGAGGCGCACGCAATCTCGCAGGAGGCGCCGGTCCCAAGCAGCAACACCTAGGTCGTCGAGCCTAGCTGTCCACAGAATCCGGGACTCTTCAAGCCCATTGGACTCTCCTCCCCACCTCAGACACCACTCAAATGGTGGCCCATCCATGGCTCCTCTGTCGCCAGCTCAACGGGGCTCACTGACGGCGGACATGTATCTTTCCCGCAGCCCAAATATCTGAGGATCCAACGGGCGCTACCTGATGCGTGCTCTCTATGGGGACATGCTCCAACCTCCGCGGGGGCTCGGAGCCACGGCAGACTTATTGCTCTATTTCGCTGTCTTTCTGCCGAGACACTCTACATCCACCTACATGGAGGGGTCCTCCACGCAACCCAACCAGAGCGTTTTAGTTTGGTTCTTGTTCCACTTGGGGGCCGACAGATGCTTCTGTTCTCGAAGTATAGGGGGGGGGGAGGGAGGAGGGGGAGGGTTTGGGATAGTTTTTCCCAAAGTTGTTGTTCCTTGTTGACTTGTTGTACCAGCTATCATGAGACACTGTGCGTTAGTCCCTCTAGGGGGATGCACGGCCTCGTCACATGCACCCTTCCACACAAGCGCAAACCCCCGCGCGTTTCCACGACTCTCTGTAGGACCATACACCGTTACTCCGACCACCAACCGCCATGACTGACGCACCCATTCCGAGGGGCTCCCTTCACGTTCTGTCTTGGAACGTTAATGGCCTCCTAGACCGACTTAAACGAATGGCTGTCCTGCGCTACGCGCAACGCCTCGGTATAGAGGTGCTCCTGCTCCAAGAGACGCACCTGCTGGGTAACCATTGCCCATTCCTGGAGCATTATGGGTATGACAGGGTGTGGCACTCTGGTTTCGACCATGGCTCCCGTGGGGTGGCTAAACTCTTGAAGCGCACCCTTCCCTTTGTGCTTACACAAGTTATCCACGACCCCCAAGGAAGGTCAGTGACCCTCTGTGGCTCGCTAGATGGTCACCCCCTTAATCTCGTGTCCCTGTATTCACCCCCTTCGATGCTCACGGCGACCCTGTAACACTCCACCGCCTTGCTGGCCACCTTGCCCCTGGGCTCCACTATTATAGGGGGCGATTTCAACGCAGTTTCCTCTCCGCACCTTGACACGACAGGCTCCCCGTCTACCACTAGACTTGCGCAAGCGAAACAATTAACGAACTGGTCCGAGTCTCTGGGCCGCTGCGATGCATGGCGGACCTGGCACCCCCACACCAAACAATTCACTCACACTTCTGCAGCTCACCATACGCAGGCGCGCATAGATGCGATTTTTGTCCCCTCGACTGACTGTCACGATTCAGGATGTCCGTATCCTCCCCAGGGGTATCTCCGACCATTCTCCGGTGCTTCTTAGCACGGGCCCCCCCCTCCCCATCGGCACACTCGACGTGGAGAATGAACGCCTGGTTCCTTCAAGACAAAGAATTTTAAAAAGTGGTGGGGAAATCGAACTTAAGCAGTACTTTCTGACCAATGAGGGGTCTGTGTCCTCCCAGGGTACCCTGTGGGAGGCGGGCAAGGCCACCATCCGGGGCTTCGCCAAGGGCCAACTCAAGCGGCAGGCGCAACTGCAGCAGATCACCTCACGGGAGGCGCAGGCGTTGCGCCTCGAGCAATCCCCTCCGACTGCCGATGACACTTCCCGAGAACGACAACTCGCTCTTCTTCGGGGGGAGATCCGGCAGCTTTCATTAGATGCCGCCAAGTTTCTCTGGAGGTCCTCTGTAGCAAGGGTATATGGCTGGGGAGACAAGAACGGCACGATTCTCCACAGACTAGCCACGTATCCTAGGGCGAACCACATTATCCCCGAAATAGTGGACCTGGACGGGTCGGCGCACCGATCCCCGGTGGCGATGGCTCGCATCTTTGCTTCCTACTATCGTCAGCTCTACGCGGAAAGGGCCCCGGTACTGTCACTCCCAGTCTTACTAGAAACGGGAGGCGCTCACCTTCCTCAGCTGGGTTCGGCCGCCCAGGCGGATTTAGACCGCCCCATCACCTGAGTAGAGATTAACGAAGCAATAACCCTCACTTCGTCTGGCAAGACCCCCGGCCCCGACGGCCTTCCTCAGGAATACTATGCCCTGTATCGTGAGACTCTCGTCCCACGCCTCGCTGACCTGTTCGACGAAGCTTTAGAGAAGGGTTCCTTCCCACCTGAGACGGATATGGCCACCATCGTGGTTCTCCCCAAATCCCAACCGCCATCTTGTCGTTGCGCGGACTACCGTCCCATCTCTCTTATCAATACCGAGGTCAAACTCTATGCCACAATTCTCACCCAACGGTTGAAGCCCTGCCTGTCCCTACTGGTTCACCCGGACCAATGCGGATTCATGCCCCCACGTGGCACTCGGCACTGTCTCCGGAGGCTGCACCTGGCCCTGGCCCACCGTCACTTGCTTACCCCCTACTTGGCGATCCTCCTCGTAGATTTCGATCAGGCCTTCCATTCGGTGGATTGGAGGTATCTGGACGACGTGCTGACCGTGATGGGTTTCGGCCCCCACTTCCGAGATCTGGTGCGCGTCCTATACGCCCAACCCCAAGCGCGAATCTTAGTCAATGGGGTCTTGTCGGAGGCCTTCCCCATTCAGAGGGGAACGAGACAGGGATGTCCCCTTCCATTCGCCTTTGCGATGGAGCCCCTGGCGTCCCTGATACGGTCCAAGGGTCGCGTCCGTGGTTGGGAATGGCCCAACACGGAGGCAGACAAGATCGCTCTCTACGCAGACGATGTCCTAATTTTTTTTGCTGATCCCGCTCAGTCGGGCCCTCAGTGCCTCCAGATCCTTCAATCCTTTGGGCGGGCCTCCGGCTGAATCCCGACAAGTCAGTCCTGGTCCCTCTACACTTGTCCAGAGAATGCTACGACTGGCAATCCACCATACCGATACGGCGTCAGTCCTTCAAATATTTAGGGATCTGGGTCGCCCTTCTCCCTGAACTAGGCTGGTCCCTCAATGTTGCCCCGCTGGTGAAGAAAGCCAAGGCAGACCTTCAGAGGTGGCAGACGTTACCTCTGAATCCCTTGGGGAGAGTTGCCCTGTTTAAAATGATGATTCTCCCCAGGTTCCTATATGTCCTCCAAAACACCCCCTTCTGTTTTCCGAGAGCCTGGTTTCGGGAGCTGGACAGTATGGCCACCAAGTTCCTCGGGGGGGGGGTTGAAGAGCACGTCTGGCCCTGACCCTTTGCTGGATCCCTCCATTCGATGGGGGCATGGGGATGACACACTTATACCTGTACTACCTGGCTACGCGCTTACTGACCATACACGACTGGTTTAATGGGGGCTGGTCCGACCCGGCCTACAGGCTGGAACTGAGCAAACTAGGTTTGTCCAAAATCCAATCACTGATGTACGAGGAATCCATTCCATCCCTCTTACCAGATGTAACGCGCTCCGCGCTGTTGGCCTGGCGGGCAGCTCTGCGTCATACCCAATGGACACACAAACTGACTCAGTGCACACCTCTCTGGCATGGAACTTGGCTCCGGGACGTCAGTGGGCTGCAGGGCTTTAGATCATGGGACCTTATCGGAATCTCGCAATTAGGGGATGTGTGGGCGAGCGGCCATATGCGCTCCTTCCAAGACCTCCGGACCCGATACTCCCTGCATCCAACACAATTCTACAAATATTTGCAGCTGCGACATGCCCTCCACGTACACATATCGGAGGACACACGGATCCCTGAACCCAGCCCTCTCGAAGCGCAGACTCTGTTGGGGGACCTGGGGAAAGGGGGTATTTCCCGCATTTACCGGACACTGGTTAACAACACTCCGACCTCACTAGATCGGCTTAGAAGCCAATGGGAAGAGTGGGTGGGTGTTCTAGATGAGGAGGATTGGCGGGACGCTCTCATGGCACCCAAAACGGTTACTGCATCGGCCAAACTCCGCTTGATCCAACTATACTATTTACACGCTGCATACCTCACCCCATTACGCCTCCATCGGGCGGGCTTCTACCCGAGCGCTTCCTGCACGAGGTGCGGCCATGACCCGGCTGATTTTTTCCACATGGTATGGGCCTGTCCCAGCTTGGCACGGTTCTGGGGTGATATTGAAGAAGAGCTCACAGAAATCTTGGGGTGGGAGGTCCCTCATGACCCACGACATTCTCTACTTGGGATTACGGACGGGCTGGATGGGTCTCGGAATGAAAAACTCTTTTTCACTACGGCAATGGTAGTGGCCAAACGAGACATAGCTGCATCCTGGAAGTGTGCAGATCCGCCTTGCGTTGGGAGATTGCGGAAGGGAGAGGACTGGTGTGCTACACAAGAAAAAACCATGTACGAAGCACGAGGTTGTCCTAAGAAGTATCGCAGGGTGTGGGGCAAATGGTTGGGTGCCATGGTGTAATCGGAGCAGTGTATATAATCTATATATCTAATTGTACCTTAGGGGGTCCGAAACTATGTAATGATCAAGTATCTGACTTGTTGGTGTTGTTCCTGGTCAAAACAATAAAATTGCTTATAAAAAAAAACCTACAAAGCGATGGAAAAAGCAGTCTGTGATTTTCACCGAACTAACCTGGCAAAGAGGAGTGGCTGCACTCAGTGCTCGAGTAGGAGTCAGAGGCTCACAAAGTGCTCCGGCCTCCTTGCGAGCCCCACCCCTTTCCTAGCTTATCACAGGGTGAAGCGTGTTCAGCGACTGCTGCTGACAGCACACAACCCTGTGGCAAGGTGGTAAAGGTGCACCGTCGCTGAATGACACAGCCTTGGGAAGAACAGGGCTTACGCCTAAGGCGCCTGTGCTGAGTTCAATCCGCGAGGGCGTTATGCATCACAAGTGGGTGTGGCGCTATAAAGTCACAGGACCCAAAGGCTCTGAGCTGACATTAGACAAGCTCTGAAAAAGCTGTGACGAGGGTACATGCGCATTTGTCTGTGAGAAGCGCCATGACTTTGCCTGACCCACAGAGTGGGGGGGTCAGATTGATGGCCAACACACTGCCTGTAGTAAAACTTAAAAAATAAATAGGAGGCAGGACATGTGGGCTGGGGTCGGAGCCCTGACACTCCTATGAATGAGCCGCTGCTGGACACTGCCGTGAGTGGCATGCCCATACCAGGACACACGCATTCCCCTGGCTGGCGTGGGGGGGGGAGGCTTTGGGGGGGGCATTAGATACCAACAGCATAGAACTCACCAAAACTTTCCTTCAGACCAGACATACAGGCCAAGAGAGACCTGCAAATGACCCGGTTAAGACTGTGGGTTGAATGCAGGGTGGGCTCAACACGCACCATACATGACCACAGAGCTAGCAACAGCAAAGAGGAAGGCTTCAGCTCCTCTGAGTCCCACAGCCAAGGCGAAAGTCTAGAATGGGGTCTGCCAATCCAGGGGGCAGATAGGGAGCACTCACCAAAGACCACTCAGGCGCGTAAGAACATGCTCAGCTCCCTGGCAGCCCAAGAAAGCCTTCAGGAGGGCCCTGTGGTCACAATGCTCATAAGCAAAACCCCATACCACTTCCTGGTGGATACAGGAGCGGAAGGTCATGCCTACAGGAAGGAGCAGCCCCTATAGCATAGGTCTTCAAACTGTAGGGCGCGCCCCCCTGGGGGGGGGGTGCAGCATCCCCTCAGGGGGGGGCGCGCACTCCACCCTACCACTTCACCTTTCATTGTTGCTTCCAGGCGCGCAACGCCTATTAGGCTGAAAGTGCTTCAGCCCCCACCGTCGTGTGTCTCAGCCGGGCTGCTGCTACAGCTCGAGCTGCTTTGTGCATGTGCGCATATTTCAGGAGTCCCTTATGGGCTACTCAAGGTGTGAAGACAAGCGCTTCAACGCCTCGGTAGTAAGCGCTATATAAATGCAATTACAACATTACAATACAATTTAAAGAAGTCTAAGCTGCTAGATTCATTACAGCTGTCAAAAAACGCTTGGTGCACCGAGTCGCCAACTGTGGCGGACAAACAAATCTTTGCTGCCCTCTTGCAGGAGTTCAAGGGGGCAGAGGTCTGCACCGTCAACCTCTGCATGACACCTGGACTAGGTTGGGGGAACAACTGGAGGCAGCTTGAGAACCAGCATATTAGTTTCTCCATAGAGGTCAGTGTTAAATAAAACCACAGAAACTGACCATGCTTATTTTCTAGCTTCAGGCACTACCCAAATGCCTAAAGCAAAGAGGGACACGGGGGACACAGGTGCACAAAGAAGGGGAATTCTGGGAATGTTTGTTTTAACAGAATTCCCACCAGCCATCAGGGTCAAAGAGTTCCTGCAAATGCGCAGTATGCCGACACTGAGCAGCATGATGTTCTCATGCAGACCTGGGTTCTCACTCGGAAGTTCACACTGGCAGACAACTACAGAAACATTTGCTGTTTGTGAAAAAGGCCTTTGTTTCAGAAGCAAGTTGAGTGCACAAACACAACATCCTTCGGTTTAGACGTACATTCTAAACTGACGTAACTACATCCTAACATGGTCAAACTAACCCATCTCTTCTCCCCTGATACACCACTCACACCCATGAGGTTCTAAAATCCGTCTTTCTAACATCAACTTCAAAAATATGTCTACCGTTTAGCCTGCTGTTTATTTCCACAGTCTTGAATTCCTTCCAAATTCCTGTCCAGCCAGCCCACGCTAGGCCCACACTGGGCCTACGCTGCATCCTCTTGCTTTTTGTTATGGTCTCTCCTTCACTTTTCTGTTTCTAACCTGCTCCCCCCTCGCTCAGTCTGGGCTCTCTCTTCCCATTTGCCTCTTGTGACAAAACTTAATATGCCAATAACCCCCCTGCCCAACCAATTTGTAACATAGCCTGACACACTGTGCCAGAGTGGGAGTTGGCCTTGGCTCCTCCGAGGGATTGTGAACATCCCTCTGTGTAGGCAAGAGGGCTTTGCTCTGCTGAGGGATTGTGATAATCTATCTGTGCATGTGTGGGCTATGTGTGAGGGCTCAAAGACACAGACACCTGTGTCTTTGAGCCCTCACATCTCTGTGCTGAAAAGGCCATTCCTTCCCCCTCCAAAAGGGACCTGCCTTTAATGAGAACAACTCCAGACACGTTGTGTCGGGCCTACCCGGTTTAGGCGCTTAACTTCTCTCGTGCCCTTGGACCCTGTTTCCACCCATCACCAGGAGGATACACGAGAATGCTCCACCTTAACATCAAGTGGCATTTTTGCCACCTGGAGCGATTTATAATGTTTTAGAGATGTGTTTGTGTTGAGGAATGAATGTGTATGTCACTATGAGTGTGTGTAAGTATGACTGATGTTTATGATCGTTACGTGTGGGACATATTTATATATTTATAGATGATTCTGTACGTTTTATTTATGTACTTTTTGGAATGTGATAACTATGTTTGATACTATGAAAAGAAAAGAAAAATAATTTTGTTAATCAATCATTTTTTTGAATTTTTGAAATTTTGCGTTCGTCAGCCCCAGATGTTGGAATGTAATACTAGGACCCTCCCTTTGGGCCTTTTGTAATTCTTATATATGGGCGGGTGACCGTTGTTAGTGGTGGTTTAGCCTCCGCCACCACCCTGGTGCCTCTTCGAAGGAGGAGTCAGCAAAGGTGAAGCAGCACCCAGCCAAGGGGCACATTTCCCGCATTGGTATCCCCCTCCCTATTGGTATCCCCCTCCCTCTTACCCGATACATGGCCAAGACATATGACCATGGCATAGAAAAGCAGATTATATGATCATGCAAACTCTAAGGCACTATTCCAGTTGCCAAAGATCACACCCAACTGAGGCAGCTAGGCAGTTTCAGCTTGGCAGCACCCTGCAGATTTGATAAACATCGCACTTATCTAGATCTAGTGACTTAAATTTTCTGCACATTTCGGTGTGAACAGTTTTGATTTCCTCCTTTAGGTTAAAAGAGAAAGCAAGAGTGGAGTCTCCGGGCGCAGTGAGACCAACTGGTAGCGCACAGGTGCCATTCCCTCTTTTGTAGAGCTAAGCATACGCAGGACACCGCCTCAAGGAATTGTCCCTGCCAGTCACATGGGAGAAATCCCTGGGCCTAGAGTCAACAGGCTACTTCCTACATCCCCCAAACAGGGGTTCCGTTTGAGAGACCAAGAAACTGGTGAAAGCATCCCCAAAGAGGTCGGGCGACCACGAACATACAGGTGGCGCCTGATATTGGGAGAGGACTCAGCCACAGGACCCCAGGGAAATCCAACTGAGTGCTCGCACCAGAGAGCCAAAAGGCGTGCTGCCTCAAACTCTCACAGAGTGCCACTAATGTCTCTGAAGAAACATCCAGGGCCACCTATTGTCGCCTAAAAGTATACCACGAACAGAATAGGCTGTTATCAGGGCTACTCCCACAGAATCCCTACACACAGAACAAACCCCAGAACACCCCAAACATGCAGTGAATCCAGAACCTCAGTACAAGCACCCGCTACACACCGCTTCAGAAAACTCACTGCAAACATAAAAAAGGAGCAAAACAAAATTAGGAAATTCAGACCTTTATTTTTCACACAGGAAAATATCCAAGCAGCCAGGCTATGTCGATTGGGAATCCACGCTAGACTTCGCCATCCGGGTGCGCACATTCCCCCAGGGAATGGTTAGCTGGCAATGCCCCTGGAGGGAGGACAGTCTGTCGAGGGAGCAGGGCGGGCCCCCACTGGTGCAAAAAAGCAGGCACCCAGGTCCCTTTGGCCAAGTCACTAGGGCACGACGCAGATCAAAAATACCCCATTCGCCAACATTTTTCAGGCCTCCTCCAAATGGTGGCTCTCCTACAGTTCCAAAATGAGGCTACTGCTTCAATGGCGAAAGCCAGCCTCATGGACATTCGGGAAAGGAATTTTAAGAAGGCCAGAGAACTCAATCAGCCATGCACAAATCTAGCAACAAGTCAGTGGGAAAAATCAACGCAGGCGAATAGCTGGTTATTCACAGCACGACTGCCCACCTGAATCCCATTGTGGGCAGAATATTTGGCTTCCTCCTCTCCCCTAAAACCTTCCATACCATCTAAAATCTGCCCATTGGATAGGCTGGGTAGGAAGCCTCTGTTTTCCGCCAAGTGTGGCAAAACCGGAACATCCTGGGTCTGAGAGAGAGGGGACGGAAAGGGTCTCCACAAGTGACTTTCGCAGCCCGCACCCGGGGTGCAGGGATAGGCCCACCAACCGTGCCCAGCTGGTCAAAATGACATTCACGTGACCTCATGATCGTCTTGACCACAGCAGTGACCACATCCAAGTCATAGAGACCATAGCCCAGTGATGGCCACGACAGCTGCAGCATCCCAGTGGGAAAATCCATCGAAACCAGCAGCACCACCTCCATCAGGCTGAACACAAAAGTCCCAACGAGACCCCTGACTCTTGCAGAGAAAATACTGCAAACCAACAGAGTACCAGCCATTTTCCCCTGCAGGTTTCAACGCGGGTCCACACACAACATTCAGTATCCCTTGTTAAAGTTAGCAACGCCTAAAAAACACAGGTAACCGCCCCCTGGAACCCGTACAAAACAGCCTGACAACAGCCCGAAGATTCTCGACCCTTCCAGAAGAAGGGCATAACCCAGAAACAGCCCAATTAGAAAGAAACATTGTGCCACGCAACATGCAAAGACCCAAGGGAAGTGCAAGTGTCAATGGAAACATCAACCTAAAAGTAAACATTAGCCTCTCCTCACAAATGCAAGCTGTTCATCCAGGTCAAAAGGACACCACCGCACCGGTTAAAACATCACACCTTTAAGTGAAGCAGCCCACAGGGAGGAGTACTGTCCCCCCTGTGGGAAGGAGAGGGAAGGGGGGGACCTAATACGAATAGCCTTAAAAAAAAAGTTTAAAAGTCAACATTTTCCCTTAAAATTCTAGCACCTACTAAAATTGGGTTCAAATTCCACTAAAATTTGATCACCTACGTCCAGTTCGAGAAAAATTTGCCTCCCAGTAAAACCATACAGCGTACCAATTACAAATAAAAACACAAGAATGTTCCTAAACTGCCTCAAAATTGCCTAATAATGTGTTTTTCCCAAGCTAACCCACAACCCGCTGCTCTTATCCTGCTGGTCTGCGATCGAACTACAAGTGCACCAACAATGCACCAGTCCACCTTTCTTTGATCAAAGCTTTCAAAGACTGTTTTACAAAGCCAATCGCTTAAGTAAAGGAAACACAGAACTGACTTTGTTAGACTAATCTTAAAAGACATTTTACTGCACCGCACCAGGACAAGACACCTCTGGGTGCCCAGACACCAAACAACAGACGATGGGCCTGGACGACAGACATCTCCCTTAAAAGATGACCCTACAGCTACAAAGTGATTCATAAGTTACATGTTTTTGTACACGCTCTCTCGAATCTGGGTGCTCTCGAGCCCCTCCGGAGCCAAAAGAATGTTTAATCTCATGAGCTCTACTTCTACATTCTTGCAACGCATGCGCAAAGACCTCTCTCACCTCACACACAACTACACTGAACCAAACTACACAACACCTGGTATCAGCACGACCGACGTAGGCACACAAACTTCCAACAGGTCATGTTCAGTCTGTTCACTGATACCTCACGCACAGATAGGCTTCATTTATCACAGGAAATAGCCCCTGAAAAAGCAAAGTGCCTCGTCTATCTGTACCTATGCAGAATCAAGGCAAACATCCAACCCAATAGAGTAGAACCCCGTAGGACACTAGTAAACATCACCCGGAGACCAACCGCACTGCCTTATATCTCTTCACCGAGCCAAGTGATATCCAAACCAAAGCAGACAATGTGCAGAAAAAGCACGCTAGGGCACTGTTTGGCTCCAGGACTTTGCAGAAAAGAGATTCCTGTGGGTAGTAAGACCACTGCACCAATATGTCTACTCCCGCCTCCAGTCCCAGGGAAAGCCCTTAACATCTTTGGAGCCACCTTCTATAACTACGAATGGACTCCAGACATGGAATTCCAGTGCAGGGCCGATCATCTGAATCACGCAGAGGGAGGTGGGGGAAGGAATGAGTGCCATGGGAGGGGGTCAAATGCCAGAATAGACACCCCTTGCCAAGAAATCTGGGATAGCGAGATCGATAGGTACACATGGTTGGAAGGGAAGGGGCAACCCCCAATTATACTGAAACTTACATTGTACTCTTTATGTTTCAGAGGCTAAGGAACCATACCTTTGGGCAGCAGTGAGAACTGCAGCATAATGCACATTCTGGACCTGCAATGGGGCACCTCCACGTTGATGGATTACTACTGGCAAAGTGGGGACCTAGCCTACACCCACCTCGTCCCTTGATGTCTAGGCCTCTGCACCCTCTGACTATACACACCCCTACTCTTGTTATGCCTGGAGAAGATCTGTCTGAGTTATCTCAACATCAGTTACAGAAGAAAACAACTGTGTTGCATCAGGCTCCAAGGAAAAGAACTGCTGAGTATTTTGGCTGGGCTTAGTACAAGGACATTCCAGAAGAATTCAGACTGTTCATCGAGCATCAAGTAAACGCTGGAGGTTCGATACCCTTTTTCATCATGCAAACAAAAGCAAACGTCCGCTGGTTGCAAATAACCAGATGGGAGAGGATGAAGTTGATCAACAGTACTGAGCTCGGCCTGAACGCTACCAAAGAGGGACTGAGAGCCATCCGCCTCATGGGGATGCAACGTCGGTACGAGTTGGACTTGATGACCGCTTGGTGGGGTGTGTGCTAAGATCGGTGCTTCTTGATGTACTTTTATTCCCAGAAACGATATGGACACCAGGACATTAGCCCATGCCGTCCACGAACTGCTTCGTCTGCAAGCCGACAGGAAGGAGGGGGGCACCCCAGAGCAGGACTGGTTGCATAGTATCTTTTCATGGATCCCCTTATGGGTATCCAAACTATTCACGTTGTTTATGGCAATTATCACTGCTGTACTTCTGTTATGTGGTTTCCTGCAAGTGGGGGTTTCCTGCTTCAAAAAAAGCTGTCCTCAAATTAGGTAGTATGAACCTAGCTAGGGAAAAGGTAACAGACACTACACACACACACTTTCTAATAACATAACTGTCATGACATATGAGGAGGATAGAGTAGTTGAAGAATCAACTAGAGGGAGGGGCATTGGAAGGGGTGTCAAGGATTACTGTGATGTGTGCAGGCCCGACAATGACAATAAATGCAAAGTCAACGTATGCCATAACCTGTGCCCGCACGACCATGCCAGTGCCCGTCAAAGCAATGTTAATGTATGTCATAATCCATGCTCAAATGACGATATTGTTACTAGTAACAATACTGATGTACGGTATGACAATCAAACTTAGCTGGGTCAATACCAGTAAGAAGAATGTCAATGTATGCTTTGAAAACTGTATGCACAATGTTACGGATGTCGATAAAAATTATACCGGTGACTGCCATATTTTTTTTTTCAGAAGTTCCAATGAACTCGTATCATTGCTGTTGGATTCACCCAAGGTGGCCTCCCATCAACCCCGAGTCAGAGATACGTGGTTAGACAAGTTCTAAGACCCACGCCTATCGAATACCAGGTCACAGGTGGGGTCTCTCTTAACCTCAAGACAAACGCGCCCAGGGAAAACCCTGATCGATCCCACCGATATATAGTTGCACCGCAAACAGGTCTGAAAAAATTGGCCCCAATAGAACACGTTTGGTCAAGGGCTAGCGTTCCCCAAAATACCACAAAGCTAGATACCACAGGTAGCCAGAAACACTCAACCACTCAGGACACCACATGTAGTGATCATGAGCTCCTCATGCCGGACATCTGGACACATACACACTGGTCCACACTAGCTCTCCCCGACGTTGAGAGCCATCTGTGTCCTTATCAGATGTCCGCACTTATTTACAACTTAGATGCAGTTTTGAAATGTAGAAAATTGCTTTATTGTACCTCATGAATTGTATATAATAGTGGCTAAAACTTTGTACACCAAGAGACTTTGAGCCGACGCACGCTGTCAAGGCTCTTCCGGCCGCAGTGTTTAATTAAATCAATTTATTCCTGTTTTGCCAAACACCTCTTGTCTTTTCATTTATTTAAGGTAAACTCATGTCCGAGCAACACAACAATGCATGCTGATATGCTGCACACACACTGTCTTTCTTGACATTGTGTGGCAATTAATACAAAGAACTCTGGTGGCATCGGAAAGATATGTAAACAGCAGTTTGCTTTAAAGTCTTTACTTCAAGCACAAGTTGCAGATAGAGTTCCCATCAGGAGCTAGATGTATCTTTCTCATCCTTCGGATCAACACTGCTTTGACAACCAATCACTGGTGGAACAAACGTAGGGGGTGCATTCCATGATTTTACATCACATATGTGCACAAGTTCACTTACGCATGGAATGGGGACACACAGGATACCTACCACACACTTCTCTAAACTGACTTGTCTTACACTCCCTACATTGTGAGCCTTTGAAAAATATCCTGACGTTTATAAGCACAAGACTTTTCAGGTCTTGCCTATAGATAGCTCTGGCAAGAACCTATTGACTCCACTACAATAACGGAGTGGCCTTTGGGTCAACCCTTGCTAATGATTGGATCACTTTATTGACCATCTCATACCAAGAGTGCTTATTTGGTGACTTTGTACCCTATTCTTGTATTTGTCCCGCTACTAGTGCATTTCTTCTTTACCATCCTTTTGACTGGATAACTTGCATCCTTCCACTGCCGACGGACATTTTTTTTCAGTTGCAGCTTAGCATCTCATGTAAGGCCATGCATGGCTTTCTTATATTCCTTCCCAACGGGACTGTACGCTCACCACTACCCTGCTAATTCTTTGCTCCACGATTCCTCCCAACCTGCTTTGTTTTTTGTAACTACTCCAGAAAGGCCAGCAGCTTTGCACCACTACCCGGTCATTTGCGTTTCTGCTCATCACTGCTACTAGTTTGTGCTTGCTTTATTTTATGCTTGCTTTATTTTTTAACTATGTTAGTGAATGACCTTGTAGTACAACCTTACTTTTTTTTTTTACCAGAGTAAGATATTAAACAATGGTGAAGTGTCTCTGCATCGATATATATCATATACTGCTGTTAACACGTGCTTTTAGGAACTGCAAATAATCAACAAATAACCAAAACAATTCTAGAAGTGAAATACTGGCCAAAACAACATTGTAATGGCTGCCTGCAGTTTTTGCATCTACGTGGTGAAAAGTATAGAAAAGCATATTATATGATCATGCAAACTCAAAGGCACTATTCCAGTTGCCAAAGAACACACCCAACTGAGGCAGCTAGGCAGTTTCAGCTTGGCAGCACCCTGCAGATTTGATAAACATCGCACTTATCTAGATCTAGTGACTTAAGTTTTCTGCACATTTCGGTGTGAACAGTTTTGATTTCCTCCTTTAGGTTATAAGAGAAAGCAAGAGTGGAGTCTCTGGGCGCAGTGAGACCAACTGGTAGCGCACAGGTGCCATTCCCTCTTTTGTAGAGCTAAGCATACGCATTTTGTTCACAAAATGACATGCTACCCGCATCCTGTAGCAGTCGGAACATTTCTGCTTCAAGCTTTTGGCTCAATTCAGTGTTCACTGGTGGTGGTGATCAGTCGAGCAGCGCAGGTTTGTATCTGGAATACGCACCGATGGCTCGTCTGCGGAAAGACAGTGCTGCCTCTAGTGGTGAAAAGGGAAACTTGCTGAGGAATTAGAGCTGTCACCATCTATGCTAAACTACACTGTCCAATCAAATGCAACACTACCCGGACTATGGTATTCAGCTACTTGGCATGTGCCTTAAACACACTCTCTTAAATATTCCCTGGACTGGAAGTAAACTCGTCGAAATACTATTTTAGCCATCCGCTTCAAGCTTCTCCTGTGCAAATTTAATGAGACCCTTGTCCAGCGTTACTTATTGAAATGTACAGAAAATACATGCAATACAAAACATATCGTGCTTACCGGGATAGTACACAGGAGTACAAAAATCTTGAGAAGATTTGTTTCCATGTCGAAAGATCACTTTTGCAACGCGCGTCACAGTCTGTATTTTTAAAGAGATCTTAACTTTCTAGATGACCATTAGCAAAAGGGTTCCGTTGTGGCGTTACTTTTCAGGCGCAATAGGGAATGGTGCAGACAAGGTAGTAGAAACGAACCCTAAACAAGCCTGTTCCGCGCTACAGAAAACACTAGCATACCTGCAAAGAATAGTACGCCACCTTTCACATCAGGTGAACCTTTTTTTCTAACTGCCAGGGCGGCGTCATTACAAGGAGTACTGTGGCAAAAGGACAGATTTACTTCCCTGTCAACAAGTTGGAAAGGGGGTTATTTGAGGATGCCCTCTGTAGCACTCAAGACTGGACGCTCAGCTGGAGCGGATTGTGTTTTCAAAAATGACAACTATAAAAACGTGCCGGGTTCTAGGCATTAAAATTATGTATTTCCTTCTTTTGAGGGGCTTTGGGTGCTGTATAAATGACGTACAACTAGACAACATCCACTTAATACCATCTCCTCATGGAGTGCTTCATGGAACTGTTCAAAACAAACATACCTGATACATGTCGAGTGACCGAACTGGGAAGATCTGCACCTCATCTTCAGGCAGAAAATGGCCAGTTTCATGCTAAAACCGATCTGGTTCAAAGCATCCCGAGGACAGTTCAAGATCAACGAACGTTACAATGATTAACACCCGCATACCCCTGCCACGCGAATCAAAGGGGAGTTTAACAAGACAACCGTTCGCCGTCCCCTCGGTGGCAGGCAAGGGGCAAGTTGCCATTTCTGGGGCTCACATGCATTGGCACCGAGTCGAGTGCCTTGATTTTCGGAGGCTCTAGCCACGCACGCTGGTGTCTCCTCTATTTCTAATTCATGAGTGTGTGCATCATGAAAAAAAACGAGCCGAAAATGTAGTTTTTATATCACAAGGGGCAACAATTGATACGTACTTTATGCTAGGCTAAACTATATCGCAATCTAGGCTGTTTTAAAGTGCAGGAGGCGTCTGAAGAGAGTGGCCCCGCTAGGAGGGAGGCGGGGTGGAGATGTCAATCTTACAGGGACTTTCTCATGCAGGTCGAGCGCACGCATCCTTCCCTCCCCTTCCCCTTTTAAAGAATCCCACAGTGAAAAAAGTTTAGACCACGACAAAACAGGCTGCACCAATGGTGTGGGGAGGAGTCCAGGAAAAGGGGGCTGACCCGGGGAGCCACAACTGGAGTAAAAGAGCGAGGCGAGGGCGAGCGACGAGAGCAGGGGACGCGGCTGCAGCGCTTCTAATTCGTGTTGTGTTTGTTTTGCTTTTTCTCGCATGCATAATGAGGAGGCATTAAGATAGCATCCCGCTTTCTGTATTTAAGGCCAGACAGGAAAACAAACTGCGGCAGAAGGATGGCCGGCTGTGCCTACAGGACTTGTTGACAAGAGCAGGAGGAGAAAGCAGAGGAGATCCTGAGTGTGTACTCCTCCAGCCCACTAAAGTTGAAGCTGGGTACGAGTGCAAGTTGGGCTGCTGTTCTGGAGTGCAGCCTCATTCCTGACCAGGACTTTGTGGAGAATCACTTAGCACAGAATCCCCGCAGAAGTGAAGAACAAAAAAAAAGCGAAAAAAGGAGCAAGTTGTTGGACTGGCCGCCTCTATGTGAGCCGCGAGACGAGCCTGTGAAGCGGCTGGACTCTTCCCTGCCGTGACCGCTTCTGTGCCGAGGCGCTCCCGCGGACCTGTTAAGGGCCGAGCCCCATGCGGACACTGTGCGTCCGGACTTCGGCCAGCTTTGCTCGGGGGCGGCGCTGTCCGCCCTCCCCATGGCCGGCGTGCGGGTGTTGCTGCTGACAGCCGTGCTGCTGGGGGCCGCCGCCGGGCGCCGGCTCATCTGCTGGCAGGCGCTGCTGCAGTGCCAGGGGGAACCGGACTGCAAGTACGCCTACAGCCTGTACAGCGAGGCGTGCGAGTCCGTCCTACTGCAGCACGCAGACCTCTCCGGGGCCTCGCCTCCTCGCGGGCGCCGTTGCCCCAGCCACTGCATCTCCGCCCTCATCCAACTCAACCAGACCCGGCACGGCCCGGCGCTGGAGGACTGTGATTGTGCTAAGGACGAGAGCTGTCGCGCCACCAAGCTCGCAATCGAGCCCTGCCTCCCGCGCACGGGCGCCTCCGGGGCCAGTGTGCTGGGCTGTACCGAGGCGCGGCGGCGCTGCGAGCGCGACGCCCGCTGTGGGGCCGCCCTGGGCCGCTACCTTGCGCACTGCGGCAAGCTCTTCAACGGAGTGCGCTGTGCGCACGAGTGTCTCGCCGTCATCCAGGACATGCTGACGCTGCCCAAGGCAATGTTGCTCAGCGAGTGCGTCTGCGACGGCCTGGAGCGACCCATCTGCGAGGCGGTCAAGGAGAACATGGCCCGCCTCTGCTTCGGACAGGACACCGGAGCCTACCAGCAAGGGGGAGGCAGCAGCGGGGGCTCCTCGGACGACGACGACTATTACGGTAATGACGACGAGGACCTACCGGCCCGGGAGGAGCCCAGGATCGTGCAAGACACCGGCTCCTCGGGCAGCCCCTCGTTAGCCGCCCCTTCGCCGCTGCTACTTCTGGCGGCATGGACCTTGGCGACGTCCATCTTGTGCTCGTTGCTATAGCACGCGCGGATGCCGCCTGGACGACGTTTCTGCCTCTCAGTTGCGTGCAGCTGACACTTGCGGCGCTGCGCCCGACCTCTGACACGGAAGTACAATTGTGGCCTAACTTGAACTTTCACAATTGAACATGCATTAAAACTGCCCATAGTTGTGGAGGGTCACGGCAGGAAACTGGCTATCTTTGTACTAAAAGTGAGAGACGAGTCTGCCAAGCGAAGGTAACGTGTGGATTGTCGTTTCCTGCAGCTTTGGTTGCAGCTCTTGACAGCATCTGGGATGCCACTAACCTCTACTGCGCCCATTGTGACTTCCTAGAAACTACTTTTTCAAGAGTATTCAACTGTGTCCTATGTATGGTGACAAGTTTGCCCGACCTGCTTCTTTCTCTTTGGCCTGTTACTTGTAGTTTAATGAGGTGCATTCTAAACACAAGGTTAAAAGTAGCTGACTGGAAAAGAAAGAAGCAGGTTATGGTAAACAATTTACCTGGCACGGGGCATCTTGAGATTTTGGCTCTCTTCACGGGTTTGTTAAAATGTGCCCTGGGACATTCAACGACTTGTGAAAGAAAAAACTTAATTATGAGTACTATGCAATAGGAACTTTCCAGGGGAATTGACCAGTGAAGCAATGTACATTTTTGCCCTTATTTAATATGATGTAATCGCTGCTTTTCTGCCAGCAGAAGATGAATTACAAATCCCAAATTGCTGCCTATAATCGTCCGTCTTTAATGATTCACTTACAATCCTGGATTATTTCTGTACAATGTATTTTGCCACTACCCACGAGGACAAACCATGTTCAAATTGTCCCGAAAGAAAACTTTACATTGTTCCTTTGCAACGTTTGTTTAAGAAGAGCTCTGCACTGCCATATTTGAAAGACACTTTCAATTCGATAAACTTGTAGCATAACATCCTGGGACGTTTTTTATGGTATCTGCTCTTTCCAGGTGTTTGGCTCTGGTACATCTTTTATATAAGTATATATAAGTAAATATTTAAAACTGGGGGTTTTTATCAGTGAGAACGCTTTTGTATATAAAATCCTATAAATTTGTATTCTCTTGGGAATAATTTATTTAAAATAGAGTTTAAATCTACATCTTATTTTCAGGAAAATAATTAGTTTAATTCTTCTGTGAAAGGTACATATATGATTTGTAAGGGACACGAACAAGTGAAGTATGCTCTAAAAATGTACAGTGTATTTTATAGAAGCTCAAACTTTCGTATTTTTGAGAGATTATGTAAATGCATTTCAGATTTGTTTCAGCGCATTGTATTTTTATAGAAGGTATACAGATGGCCCCTTTTATCTTTGGAAAAATATAATGGCTTTTGCTTTGAAGTGCACAATAGTAAAATAAGATATTTTAAACAACAAAACTGCCTTGGTTACTTTGTTTTACATACCGTAGATTCAGTGAGAAATGTTTTTCAGCATTGTGGAGCAAACCAGTTTTGCTGTGTGCCTAATACAAGCTTGAGCAAACAGATTTTGCTCCAAACTAAATTTCCCCATTCTTTTTGTTTTACACAATAGCAAAATGTTGTGCTATTCTTCTTTACTTTGCTGTTTACACAAGAAAAGCGGAGTAATTGCTGTTCAACTGGTCCATGTCTCATTATGTATACAGCAACCATAGCGAAAAGTCAAACTGCACAATTTTACTTTAGCAAAATCTTAAAATATCAACCACCTGCAATGCCTGTTGCCCCACTTTTCACAAACAAGCAAAACAGCCCTTGCAATACGTGATTTTACTCAGTTTTCCCCAGTGCAAACATTATGGAATGTTTACAAAGTGCCTCGTGACTGATGCTACCCTGGCTTTTTATTGAAACTCGAGAGGTGGACGCACGGAAAACCCTTTGATGTGAATTCGCGTTGTGTGTTTTAATAGATATTTATGATGGTGTGTGGCAGTCACTGAGTAGATGTGCTTTTCTCACGGTGCGGTGCGCAAAGGTTAGCTGGGTTTCAGAATGCAACAACCAATAATGTATATAATAAAACAGACGCGTCCGTAACGTGTTTGCAGAAGAGGCATGGCGCTGCAAGGAAGCCCCCGAGCAAACAGCACGGGCTTGTGATATTGTTGTCAAGGGATGTTGTGCTTGTGGGCTGATGTCTGGTGTTCTGCCAGGGCTGCTGATCTACACTCAAACGCCCTTAGATAAATAATTACACTTTAAGCTGCGTCGAGTGCTGATACACTTGACCTTGTAAATAGAAGTGTTTGCAGTGGGAATAAACTCGGCCATTGGAAAATCTTTGAAGCATTAACACAAAAGAGGGGAAGAAGGGGAGGGGGGCAAGAGAGAGCTCGGGTCCTCGAGGGATTTCGGTTCAAACCGCGCCAAGCTAGGCACTTAGAAAAACGTTTATTTATCTTCCATTTCTGGTGTTTGTTTAAAGTTTTTTTTTTTCTCCCGTTTTCAAAAGTTTGTGATTAGAAAGTCAGTCAAAAGAAGGCTGGAAAAAAGTTTAAGTGCCATGCCAAATAAACTTTATCGGCAGGCTTTGACAGAATGCCAAATAAAAGGCTGCATAGGCCCACCCCTAGTGCATAGAGCGTAACCACCCCTGTTTAAATGAAGCCCTTATTTTATTCTGAAGATCACACCTTTTTGATTGCCCAGTCAGCCTTTTCTCTTTGAGCCTCTCCCCCCCTCCCCCCCCCCTTTTAACTCGCACATCACAAACACAAGGCCGGCTCTTGCACCTTGAAAACAAGACTCTTACAAAACCAAGCCATCTGCATGACTATGGTGTGCGCCTACTTAAGTGCTTTATTAAGTCACCTCAATGGTTGAGTAAACGCATTGTGAAAACAAAGCCCGAGGCCTTGTCTTTCAAAGAAAAGGACCAAAGGCAGAGCGGTGAAAAGATTTCTTGCAGAAAGAATGAGTTTGCATTTTTGTGAAAACATATGAAGTAGAGGATGTTCTTTTGTGGTTGTTGGACATAAACTTTCACCTTTTTTATTTTCCATCGCACTGATAGAAAATGCACCGTGCTAAAGTAAATGTATGCTTATGCTATTGCAGACCCGTGTTTCCCCAGGCAACAGAGCAACGTGGCCTGGAACGGCTAGTGACCACGTGCACACAGTTGTACGATAGACTCTTCTGAAGCAAAACAAATCTATCGGCTGTCGAAACCGTTTGCATTTTACAACCGCAGCAATATGTTGTGTTAATCCATTAGTTTTAAGACCATGGAGCTCTACGTAGAGTTTTGCATAGATGCAAAATGGGAGCAAATGGATTTTGCATCATTATTGTTGTTGCTTGTATCATAGTAAATGGAGAAAAATGTTTCCACCAAACTTACTTTAAAAAATGAAGGCAGATCTCCGTCCTTGTGTGAAACTCAGAGTGCACCATAGCAATTAAAACGTGTACCCCTGCGCTGAAGCAGGGAAGCACATGTGAACATATGCATGTGTTTTTTTCCCCTTCATTTTACTTTTGAGGTAAGAATGAAACTTAATGAAAACCCCACTTGGTTCTTTTTGTACCGATGCATAAAAGGTGTTAACGTGCATTAACTGTAGCAAGCCCATTATGCTCAATGTCCTTAGTAAAGAAGCAAAATATGTACAATATAGATGGCAACTGTGGTTGCACCGACCAAAAAAAGGCCCAGTTTGCATCTGTACACCGCATAAACACTCCTTAAAACACCAAGACAATGTCGAGCGCCTGGCCCATGAGTCCCCGTTTGCGAGTTTTAGTTTTAGCCAGAGGCAGTGCCGAGCTAAACATTCCTCTCTCTTAGCCAGGAGGCACCAAAGACATTTGCACGAGAAAGGGGTCCGCACTGGCAGCTGGACTGATAATTAACTACCACAATAAACTGAGGGCTTGATTTTTACAGGGCCCTGTCAAAAGCATCTGCCTGGAATAAATCAACACCGGGCGCTGCCGGGGAGGAGGGGACACGAGTCATTCGACTTCCCCTCCCCCTCCCGCGTGTAGAAAGTGTACTCTGATCGCGGGACCCTCCGCAATATTTACGGTCTCATTAAAAAGCGAAGGTGGTGGCGACGTCTGCTGAAGTCCTTAAGACCGTGTCATATATGCAAACCACCTCCTGCCCCTGTGAGAAATATCACAGACAAGGTGGCTGTGCGTTTATCAGTCCGAGGCAAGCAAGAAAAATAACCTGTTTTACACCAGTAACACAAACTCTCACAATAACGAAGGGGGTGGGGGTAGGGAGGCCCGTCTTTTGCTCTCCTGTCTGGTTCCTCTCCCCCACTTTGGCCAGACTTTGCCTCTCCCTGATGAATGGAGTAGGGGTCTCTGTTTAACTTAATGTACAATAATCTAATGTGGTCTGTTCCTCCCCTCCCCCCTTTTCATTCTCAGTTGAATCCCCGGTGACAGTTTACTTGTCTTTGCAGGCACTTGGGTGACAAATGTTTAAGGGAGTGGGGACAATGGGCGAGAACAAGGGGGCAGTTCATTGAACTGACAGTGACCATACAGTAAATGGAGCCAGGTTCAGGCTTGACTGGGCACCCATGTGCGCAGCGCGCCTTTTGTGCCCCCTCACAAAAGGCGCAACCTGGGCCCTCTGTTGATTTGAAACAATAAACAGCAATGTGCCAGGCCATACTAAAAATAATGTGAAACCAGGCGTCATAACAAGAGGCACACATCACTTCCATCAGCCCGGCCCTGCGTTTGCCAGCTTCTCTCTGAATTTTCCTTTTATTATTGAGGGTCTGCTGGTGTTTTTGGGGACTTAACTGCGTCAGCAGAAATCAAAGTGGGAACATAACGGGTATCTGTGTATTATGGCCAAGTAATGCCATTGAGTGGGCTGGTGACACAAAACTACAACACCAAATCGAAGACCATGTTATTTAAAATATCACCAGCCCTCTAACATTGCATTACGAGACCATAATAAACGTGTCATCTTCTATGTATTTGTATTTGTAAGCGTAAAACAGGTTTTCTTATGCTTCAGCAAGGTGGGAATCCATATCTCGATTGAACGCAATGGCTGATACTTCCTATTTAAATTTAAAACAAAATTAGAATCGTGCAGTATGTTCTAACATAATGGCCGTCCTTCTCTGCAGACTGAGGGATGTGTCTTTCCCTGATCTCATAAACTTACTACATAGTTGGGAAGACTGCTCCAGATTATATTTCGTGTACAGCCTTGTAACAGATAATTCGTGGAAATTACGCCATCCCTTTTAAATAATTGAAAAATTCATTGGTAAGAATGACATAGTCTTGAATTATGTGCTCTAGAACCTTGTCTGCTTAATAAAGGAGTGCTGACTTTTTTTGCTATTGCTGATGAGGTTCTCGATTGTCTTCTTTTGGGAAGACAATCGAGCAAAGAATCTTTCTACTCGGGTGAAGTTTCTTTTCCCATTGCGAGATAGATTTCATTGCTCAGACAGATCCTTTTTATTCCATGAAAATGAGGGATATAGATTATTTTTCTGCAAGTTTACCTTTTGCAGAGATTTTATATGCACAGTGACAAAAGAGTGTTTTTTTCATTTTTTTTTCTTTGGAAGTTTGCCTTTTGCATAGCTTTTGTATGTCAAATGGTACTGGACAACACAACCGCACTAAAGCCAGGGCCTCTGGAATTATGAGATTCTGCAGCTGCAACGTTTTTTGCATAATTACGGATTGCCGCACTTGCCACATAATTCATCGTTCTCTGCATGGTTTGCAAATGTTAACAAAAAGGTAGTTTCTAACTCAAATGGATCAAACGTTATTAAAAAACACCATACCTTTTGCTACATGGTGTCAGGCCTTTTGTCACACAGAGAGGCAGGTCACCTTACAGTTGTTGATTGCTGTATTTAGGAGTAAAGCTAATATTTTAGGTGAAAGCTTTGTCCAGACAGTGCTAACATTTGTAAAAGTGACTAAATCGCAGAGAAATATTGCTTCAGAAAGTGCCACATCATGTTGCATAATTTGGCTTTTCTCGCCACATAATTTGGTCAACTCGCCCGCATAATTTGAGCCTCACCTGTCACATAATTTCCAGTGGCCCTGACTAAAGTTCATTACCAGTGGCTCAGTGTCTGCCTATCTGCTGGAGTGAGTAGATGGGGGTAAGGGGGTGGCGGCTCAGTCAGTAGTCTCTATTTAAGGCGTCTATTTCAGGAGTAGTGCGGGGACCACTCTTGGTTTTACTTGACATTATGACGTTCATATTGAAGAGCAGGGGAATGCATATAAAACACGTTCTACGTATAATTTTTATTTTGATGGGTTGTACTGCCAATAAGAGCTCGCAAAGTATCAGTTTGACATTGTTGCTGTGATTGAAACTAGACTACAACAGCTTCCTGAAAGCATTGAGAAAAGAATTATGGATCTAAGAGGTCTTTCCAAAGGAGGGCCTTAAAGTGTACCTGTGAGGTGTAGAAAGGAATATAGTATGGTGATGCCAAACATGATTATGCACCTTCCTCCTTACAGGGGCAGAGCTATTGGTGGTGGAGCCGATGCAGTGGCACCAGGGCCTAGAGGTAGAAGGGGCTTGGACTGCCCTGTTCTGTTTGCAGTTAAGAGGTCACCCACTCACATTTGTTTAAACAGAAGCCTGCCTTGGGCCTTGCTCTGTGTTTACTGTTAGTAAAGTTTGGGAGGAACAGAGAATTAGGGCTAAATGGAGAAAAGCAAGGAAAGGGATGACAGGAGAGGCTGATACAATAAAGGAAAGGGGAATACGAAAAGAGAGAACAGGAAAAGGTGAATGTAACGCGAGAGAAGGAAGATCAGCACGAGCCAAAGAGGCAAAAGAAGGGGAAGGGAATGGAGCCCAAAAAAAGATGAAGGGAGGAATGAGATAAGGATCAGTGAGAGACGGAAGAAGGGAAGAGTGACGAGGAAGGGGGTAGGAATGTGCGAGTAAAAAGGAGGAAGGAAGGGGTAGGAATGTGCGAGTAAAAAGGAGGAAGGACGTGTGGTGAGAGGACTACAAAAAGAAAGGCTGATATAATAAACAACTCGCAGACCCACAAGGAGGGACGCAGCTATCATTAGTGCAGCAGGTCCAGTGAAATCAGGGTCCACGGATTGAAGGGTCCAGTGCACGCCAATTGTGTATTTTGTATTACCGACCCGGGGAAGAGCGCCTATTTTCAGTGGTTGACATCCTGGCTACGCCCCTGCATCTTATGAAGTACCTAACACAGCAAACAGATGATGTTGGGGCCTGTTATGTACCAGGCGCACTGATGCACAACAGAGAGAAAACCCACTTTGCTTTTTGTTTGCTTCAGTGGTAATAAACTTAATAAACAGATTTTGCTGACATGACATATAAAGACTGTACTGCAACAAGATATACATCTCATTACTTTTGTACTATGCCCGATCCTTTGACAATATAGAACAAATCCAGCTGATTTTGTGTTGAACATGGTCGTTCTTTTCTATTTGCGAAGTGAAGCACCATTAATTTGGTTTCTTGTCATTTGGGTAAACAGAATAAAATCAGTTTTTTCTATGTCTTTGCCTATTTGCAAAACCTAAAGCATGGATAAGCTAGAGGCAAATTATTTATTTAATGTCTCGGTGGACAAGTGTGCCACACTGCACAATGTATCTGTGGTTCTTTTTTCTTTATTCCATAGCACTACAAACATTCAACTGATGAGTATAAATGTCAAAATATGTGCAATTATACGACTAAGAATTACATTTCCATACATCACATCAAATGCAATTTAAAAAGTATATAGTCATGCATGTAGGTAGGTAATGCTTCCCATTTCCCTTCTAAGCTTTTATAAACTCCACAAAGACAGACAATATTTAGATTTCTGAATACACATGTGCAAAACTTCACATATTACGGTCTAGAGTGTGGTTTTGGTCCTTCTTTCTACTCTGTACAGTGGTCAGAATTGTGAAAGTGTAATAAAAGTTTTGGGTCCAATTCAAAACACATAAAACTATTGTTAAGTAGATGCAATGAGTGAAGTGGCCTAGAAAGGACTGCTGGGGTTGGCTCCTCTCACTCTCCCGACCTATTTGCTCGAGGCCCTAGGAAGTCTGAGCTGTGTTGTTACCCCACCTGTCTTCAGCACCCTTACAAGGGCCTAGCACAACGTCATGGACTCAGCCACAGACCTGGCATAGCTGGATCTTGGGGAAGAGGCACAACCCGGTCATAGAAGCAATTGCACCACCAAAGCCTAATGCTGCCAAGGGCTCTAACACCATAAGGTCTGTTTCGTCCTAGAGCACATGTATCACCGAAGTTTTAGCAGCCTGCAGAAGCCCATTAACTACCTTGGAAAGATGGCATCACCAGCGCCTGTTGCTGCTCCATGGACAAAACCGCAGACACCACCTGGGACTGTTCCTGCCACAGGTCCACATGCTCCAGTCGGGCCTAACACTACCATGGTGAACAGGCACCACGTGAGCTTGAAACTGCCCTGGGGGCGGAGGAGCTACGAGAGCTACACTCACCTTGGAAGCACATTAACCTCAAGGGTTCCTAGCTGCCCTGGAGGTACAGGCATAGCCATCAACCATCTCACCCTCATTTGGAGGGTGTCACTCTCTTTTCAGTGATATTTAACATCCTATAAAGCAATATGCCCCCATGTAGTTTTGCAAACCTGCATCATCCTCATAAAATGATGTATTCTTCATCTGACGTCACCCTCAATCACGAGCCAGCAGGTTGACAAGTATGTACAGGCACCACGAGGACCAACACTGACCTGGGGTCACAGGCACCACTAGGGTCTGTCGCGGCCACAGGTCCACGTGCACCAGTCGTTTCTAACTCTACCCCTGGGGCACACGCGCCACGAGAGTTTAAAGCCCGCCCGGGGCACTGGCACCAGCAGAGCCTAAAGCTGGCCCGGGGGCAGGGGCACCAGAAGGATCTTGCGCCTCCCCTGGGCCACAGGCACGCCCGGGCCTCGCGGCTCTTCACTCTTTGCAAATGGCGGAATGATGTACTCCAGAATAGTGGACTGTACGCCACGGAGGGGCCGTTGGTCGCCAGTAACCAGGGGCTCGGCGTAAATGATTTCAACAATGTTTTATTAAACGCGGGCCGAGAGCCCTCGAGCTGCATTAATCGGGGAGAAGTCGAGTGGCCCCTTTGTGATGGAAATGTTAAGCACATAATAGTTCAGCACAACAATGCGGAGCCACTTCATTCTGTGAGCCGCTGACACCTCTGAGAGCCGAGCTGCGGGGAAGGATGTGGGAAAGGGCCTGCTCTGGCTAGGGCTTTCAGCGGAGGGCTGTGGGGTGATCTCGGAGCCTCCCTGCTCACTGTGCGGGGCCCCTGGGCCAGAGCAGCAGGAGAGGCAGGCAGGCAGACAGGCCCGCTGTGGCTCACACTAACTGCTGCACACTGTGCTACTTCTGGACATCGTGCAGCCTTTTTAAATGTTTGTGTTCCGAGACAGAAGTTAAATGTTTTAAGATAACAAGTTAACCATTACTTTCCCTATTTCTGATAGTACGTACTACCCTTTCCAGTCCCTCACAATCAAATTAAGTCCAATGTCAATATAAGAGATACATGTGTTAAAGTTATTGCAGCCTTTTAAGTAAACTTTCTCTCAAACGTGATGCAGCGTTCTTTAGTGTTTTTAAATAAACTTTCTCTCAAAGTCTTGCAGCGCTCTTAAATAAACTTTCTCTCAAATGTCTTGCAGCGTTCTTCAATAAACTTTCTCCCAAATGACTTGCAGCGTTCTTAAATAAACTTTCAAAGGTACTGCAGTGTTTTTAAATAAACGTTCTCCTAAATGTATTGCAGCTTTCTTTAAAAAACGTACGCTCAAATGTATTGCAGCGTTCTAAAATAAACTTTCACAGGTATTGCAGCGTATTAAATTAAATGTTCTCTCAAATGTATTGCAGCGTACTTAAACTTTCTCGCCAATGAATTGCAGCGTTCTTAGATGAACTTTCAGATATATTGCAGCTTTTTTAAATAAGCTTTCTTTCACGTTACCTCTCACTCTTGTTTCATTCTTCACTCCTTATTTTCCCCTTTCATCCTTCCTGTTCTCCACTCACCTCACTTTTCTCCCTTCTTTGTGTCTTAGTCTCTTGTCAGTTTCCCTTTCTCTCCGTCCATAATTGTCCTTCCTCGGATCTCTCTCTGGCCCTTCTACATCCCTTCACACATATCACAATGTTTTTTCTCTTTCCTTTCGTTGTATCTTCCACTCCCTCCTCTTTCTCTTCGCCATTGCTACGTATCGCACTTTTCATTCACTTTCTTTCGCAACTTTCTCGTCACTCCTCGTTTTATTCTCTTTAGTAGCTCTCACTCCCCCACCGCTCTTCGTTCTCCCCGTCTCTCCCACCCTTCCATGTTTCTTCTTGCCCACCTCGTCCCACTCTTCTCTTTCCTCTCATATCTCTGACTCTCCTTTCCTTTTCCCTCTCACACATCGCCTGGTCAAGGGTAGTAAGCGCTATAGTAAATACAATTACAATCTTTAGCCGCTCTTGCCTTTGTCTCAAATCACTGTGCTCGCTTTCTTCTCTCCCATTCTTCATTTCCACTCCCATATTTCTTGCAAGCTTCATGTTCGCCCTTCTTCTTTATTATTCGTTTCCCTATTTCCTGTTCTCCCCTTTCTCCACTCATCAGCTGGCGCGTTCTTTCCCTCCACTGTCCCTTCTCTACCCCTCTCACTTTCCCTCTTCCCTATCTTCATTTATGCTTTTTGTTGTATTCTAATGATGGAACCCCACCAGGAGCAGCCGCCCTGCTGCTCAGCCCATACCCAACTGAGACTCACAAACATCTAACATTCCATCCATCCAACATTCCACGCCACACTCATTCTGGCTGAGCAGCAGGTAAACATAAGTTACAACACTTTTCCATTCTCCTCCTTTTCCTGTACTTTCACTCCTGCCGCACTCATCTTTTTTGTTCTCTCTTGTCTTCAGTTCTTCCTTTCAGCCCTCCACATATTTTACACACCGTCCCTCCTTTCTTATCTCTAGTTTCTCTCCCTCTTTATCTCTTTTTTTTCTCCCACTCGTTTTAGCCAGACTTTCCCGTTTTTCAATTTTCCCTTTCTTCTCCCCCTTTTTTTTCTGCCTGAAGCCAAGGTTACTGGGACTGTCTGAATTCATGACGGCCAATGAAACAACAGCAGTAAGGACGTGAAGTAACTTTGTCTACAGTCCGTGTCATCCAATGGGCGCTGCGCACGAGCCCTCTTAAACGTCATCGCATCTTGAAAGCCTAAGGACGTCAAAGTAACGCACGTTCTTGTGTATGCGCTCTAGCTCTCCGTCTTGGCTGGAAATGTATGCTTTTCAAAAGTCCACATCATATTTGGCGACTGCTCTGTAAATAAACACACGGATGCCCCGAAGAAGTGGCATACTAGGCATGCAGACTATCAGAGGCGCCGGTCTAACTAAAAGCATGAACTACGGAACCCATTTTGCACCTTAAATTTTCTTTTCAGGGATAATATCTAGAACACAGTCTAATTTGTTTTCTATACCGTTGACTCATTTTGGGGACTCGCCACAATAATATGTACACATCCAGTACATATTGTTGTGAGGCTGCCTTTTGTATAGCGCTTACTGCCAGGGCCTCGGCGGTTTCCTAATCTGAGCGCCACATGTCCCGCCCTTTCATGTCGAATCCCCATTTAATAAACTGGGTCTTACTTGATTCTTGCAGGCAGGAGACAATGTTACACTCGAGGGCTAAACGTGCTTTTCTCCTCTGGTTCTCATTGTGTGGTGGTGTTGAAAAGGAATGCGAGGGCCTTGCAGGCGAGCCTCCACTGCCCCCTTAGGAGGACACATCCATGCCTATTAATAATTGTATAACTGCCCCATTATTGTGCCGAAGAATGGAGGCCTGAAAGGCCGGCCCCCAACCTGCATTTATCCTGAAATGTTTTCAATTAACTCCTGGCACCGGCAGGAGAGCATCAGGCCCCCTTTCCCATGCTGAAATATGGAGGGGCTGCGGGGCGCCTCCCAGCAGGAGGGGGTTTCATTAAAAACAGCCCATCATAACT
This sequence comes from Calotriton arnoldi, assembly GCA_963921515.1. Classification (NCBI taxonomy): domain Eukaryota; kingdom Metazoa; phylum Chordata; class Amphibia; order Caudata; family Salamandridae; genus Calotriton; species Calotriton arnoldi. The sequence goes on along the minus strand of CAWUFW010000100.1, from coordinate 5,728,545 downwards.
CAGCGACTTCTGCTCCCCGTTTAAGCCCCTCCATTCAGGACGGCTCCGGGGCACATTTTTTACGGCTTGAGAAAGAGAAATGATTTCATAGGATCTTTTCGGTTGTTTGTTTTGGCCGCGCGCTTGAGTTATTATCTGCTATCTGATCTGATGAAAAAAACCCTCTCCGCTGACTGGCACAGCAGAGATCCTTGGAACAGGAGGAGGGCAGGCCGAGAAGGGAGACCAGCCTTGCATTCCCACCTCAGGCCACACTGGCTTTAGACAGCCTTCCTCCCATTTCTTGCCATAGCCCCCACTTTATCTACCGACTAAAGCAGTGTAGCCCCAAAATTCAACACCACTTGCACTCAGCTAGTGGCATTCTCCAAAGCTGTTATGCAATGTTTCCCACAGTCCAAATGAGCAATACTTATTTAAAATGTAAATATGACATTCTATCTAATGCAGAAAGCACCTATCTACTGACTAATGCAAACAAGATCATGGTGTCACAGCTAGAGGTCTTGTTTTCGAAAAAGGAGGTCGTTCATAACTGTAGTGTCGCGCTCTAGTGGTCGCGCGTAGGCGCGATGACGTCGAGCGCGGCCGCCATTTTGGGCGCGAAGTTAGCGCCCGATATCGGAGCGGCACGGACGTATTTCCCGGCGCTCTTCTGCATATTGCCTAAACTCGAATAAACAGAGTTGAACCAACCCCTGTGTAGTGCATAATTGGAAGGGGTAAAGTAGATTATTACAGTGGCGACGAGATCGGGATTTGAAAAAAGAAAAAAAAAAAAAAAAAATCGGAAAAGACAAAACGAACCACAACGAGTTCAGTAAGAGGACACAAGGACCCACCGGAGACGAGGCAAAGCGGGAGAGCGTGGCAGAGGACGGTCCTACTGCGAGTCAGCACCACCGGATCAGGTAGAGGTGATCAAGGAGAGCGCACAGCCCCAATACATAGGAGGGTGGAAAACAGGGGAGCAGGAGGCGAAACCCCAGATCCCGCAAGACATCCACGGCCCTGGCGGAGGTGGAGCAGCGCAGCGGCGGGGGAGCCCAGGGTCCCCACCAAGACCACACACCTCCTAGGAGCACGGGCACACCGGGCAGTCCAAGAGGAAACGTAGAGGCACCGGAAGGTAACGCCACAATGTGCGCGCAGGCGTCTACACTCACGACGCCCATACCCTTCCTACCGAAACCTGGCGAACCTCTGATGAAATGGGAGGACTGGAGGAGTACTTCAGGAACTACCTAGAGGCCCTAGAAGACGAAAGTGGAGAGGCATTCCCCAGCAAAAGGAAGAAAAGGATATTGCTCCACAACTTAGGCCTGGAAGGAATCAGAGTCTTTCAGAACCTAGTCCCCACGCCACGGCTGGCCGCAGACGATGATGTATACCAACACGCGATTGATGACCTGAACAACCATTACAGACCGGCAGTGTGCACGTCTATCGACAGATACACCTTCCAACAGAGGAAACAAGCGGGAGAGGAGTCCATAGATGACTACGTGGCAGCGTTGAGGAAATTGGCGATCACATGCAAATTTGGCGCCTTGCACGACGAATTTATCAAAGACCAGATCGTCATGCACACGAAGAACACAGCGATCCAAGACAAACTGTGGGTTAACGGGGACGCCACACTGAAGGACGTCATAGCCATGGTAAAAAGGCGGAGCTGTCGAAGAGATGCGCTGAGGCAGCGAAAAAGAAAGTACAGAGCGGACCATGGTCAATAGAGTCACGGAATTAGAACCGCCGGACAGAGGAAACGTAAGGAGGCGGAAGGGAGAGCCCAGAGTAAATGGACTCCACGATACACACAGGCACAGAAATCAAACAGGGAGGGCACCACCACGTGCTATAGGTGCGGCAGTCCATCCCATGCGGCAAATGACAAGCGATGTCCGGCCTTCCGAGCCAAGTGTATGTACTGCGGAATTGTTGGACACTATGAGAAAGTGTGTCGCCGCAAGGTGAAGCGGCCAACAGTCAAGTACGTTGCACACGACGAGGGAGGTGCAGAAGGTGAAGAAGAGGAAGACGATGTGTTGTGCATCGACGGACAAGTCCTAGGCATTGAAGGAAGTCGCTCCAAGAAACCACAATGTGATATGGTCGTAGGAGGTGTTCAGATCAAAATGGTGGCGGACTCCGGCTCTCCATTTACCATCATTCAAAGGACGGTGTGGACCGAGAACTTCAAACCCAGCCTGGGATCACACCTCGAGCCCCCAGACATACGTCCGGTCACATTCACAGGAGAACCCATCCCGATGGTGGGATATCGAGTCCTGAGGTTTGAGTTCAAGAACCGCAGTGCGGAGTGCAAATTATATGTGGCAGAAAAGGGGGCCTTCCGTCCTGGGATGGATGGACCAGGGCGAGCTGGGCATACAATTGAACCCAGGGGGGATACGCAAGTCCTGATGACCAGCGCAGACAACCAATCGGACTTCGATAAGATGAAAAGAGAATTCCCCACAGTATTCGGAGGCAGAGTGGGTAAACTAGCGAAGTTCACACATAGAATTGAACTCAAGGAAAACGCCAAACCGGTATCCCACAAGGTGAGGAACATACCGCTAGCAGTCAGGGAAGCAGTGCAAAGGAGTTGCAAAGATTAGAAGAAGAAGGGATCATCGAACCAATTAACAGTTCGGAATGGTTGGCCCCGTTGGTGGTAGCGAGGAAACCCAACGGCAAAGTTCGGTTGTGCGTGGACCTGCGCGAATTGAACAAGTGCATAGTAGTTGAAAAATTCCCATTACCCAGAATAGACGAAATGCTGGCGAAGACGAAAGGTATAAAATGGTTTTCCACCGTGGATCTCGCCTCTGCCTATCATCAGATAGCACTGCACAGCACGAGCAGGAAACTTACGTCCTTCATTACGCCATTTGGATGCTACCAATTCCGCAGGATGCCGTTTGGCTTGGCATCAGCAGCGGCGGTATTCCAAAAGCTGATGCACAAACTATTCAAGGACATAGAGGAGTACAATACTTCCAAGACGACATCTTGGTAATGGGAAAAGACCAAGCCGACCATAACACAAAGCTAGCAATGGTGTTACAAGTCTTGGAAAGGAATGGCCTGACAGCCGAATGGGAGAAATGCAGACTAGGGATGGCGTCTGTCACATACTTGGGTCATGAGATTAGTGACCAAGGCATCACACCCAAACACGCAAATGTCAGAGCAATATGCGAAGCACCGGCACCGACAAGCAAGGAAGAAGTGAGATCGTTCTTAGGGATGGCCGAATATTACAGCAAATTCGTGCAACACTTCGCCACCAAGACACACCACCTGCGACAACTGGTACGAGACAAAACTGCCTTTCAGTGGACAGAGGAAGCGCAAGGAGAGTTTCAGAAAATCAAGGAGGATGTCAGCAGAGCGGTCCCCCTGCAAGGTTATGACCCGCATGGAGAATCCATAATAACCACAGACGCGAGTGATAAAGGCCTAGGGGCAGTCCTCATGCAGGGAAGGAAGAACGGAGAGCAAGCGACCATCAGCTTTGCATCAAGGACATTGTCATCCACAGAACAGAAGTTCAGCGTGATAGAAAAAGAGATGCTGGCTGTGGTATGGGCCATGTCGAAGTTCCGCCAATTTCTATGGGGCACAAGATTCCAACTCTGGACGGACCACAAACCCCTTGTCAAGGTACTAACGTCCTGCGGGCACGCAAGTGCCACACCCCGCATCGCAAAAATGACCCTGAAATTGTTGGACTACAGGTATGATGTGGAATACGTCCCAGGAGCCAAGAACAAAGTGGCGGACTACCTCAGTCGAGCTTCAGCCATGGAGGACGCACCCGCAAGTACGGACGAGGATGAAGTCAGAGTGGCATTCACGGAAGATCAGGAGAAGGTGATAAGTGGGCAGGAGTGGAAGCTAGCCTACGAAAGGGACACAGACCTCGAAGACATCAAGGCATTCATCATACAAGGGTGGCCAGAAAAAGGCACCTGAAAGCGGAACAAAGGAAATTCTTCGAAGTAAGGGAAGAGCTATCAGTAGGAGACCAAGGAACTTTCCTGTTTAGAGGGGAGAGAGTAATCCCTCCAGGGTCGTTGATACCACACCTGCTGGCAGTGTTGCACGAAGGGCACTTGGGCATTGTTAAAGCGAAGTTAAGGACCAAACAGATGTACTGGTGGCCCGCAATGGATAGTCAAATCGAGAGACATGTAAGAGAATGTGATCAGTGCCAAAGAGCGGACAAGTCACAAACATTACTACGTCCGTCACTAGGGAAGTTTGACAGTCCAGCCAACCCGTGGGAGGAATTGTCAATAGACATTCTCGGTCCGGTGTTGGATGCGGAAGGGAACCCAAAATACGTGGTAGTTCTCATAGATAGGTATTCTAAGTGGCCCGAACTGGACATACAGGAGGTGATGGACACAGAGACAGTGCTGAAGTTTCTTACAGCTACCTTCCTCAGAGAGGGCATTCCTCGTTCCATCTTGAGCGACAATGGACCTCAATTCACATCAGAGAAGTGGAACCGGTACATGGAACGAAACGGCATCCAAATCAAGCACACATCGGTCTACCATCCGGCAGGGAATGGTCTTGCAGAAAGGTTTAATCGAGTAATAATGGGGTCCATCCAATCAGCCATAGGAATGGGAAAGGACTGGGAGAAGGAGGTGAGAAGTATGCTGTGGGCCTACCGAATCACACCAACCGGCACAGGATACAGCCCGTTCCAAATCCTAAGAGGACGTGAGCCGTTCACGAAGGACAATCTAGCATGGAAAGAAAAAACGGTCACGAGTAAGTGGTCCCCGGCAGTCGTGCACCACAACTTAGAAGAGCCCAGAGAACGTACACAGAACAGTACAATAAGAGACGCAATGTGAAAGGAACATCCCTGGAAAGAGGGGAATGGGTCAGAGTCAAACTTGCCCAGTTAAGGAGGAAAGGAGACAGCAAATACAGCCTGCCCCTGAAAGTTGAACAAGTGTACAACAGAGCTGCTTTACTCAGTGATGGGAACGTCTGGTCGCAAGATCGCATGTCCAAGTGCAACAAGATATTACAGTGGGACAAAGAAGAAAGATCAAGGTCACAAGAGAAACAAAGTTTGCCTGCAGGGAACACAGCTCCAGGAGAAGAAGAGATGGACCAAGGAGTAGAAGGCAATAGGGAGGAGCAGGACGAGAATGGTAATCTAATAACAGAGGAAGAGCAGGAGGACAATAGCAGGACTCCGGAGAGAGAAGCCCTAAAGGACGTGAAGAACCGCCGGCAAGCCGAGCAGATGGAAGGGGAGAAGTATCCACCTTCACTCCGGTAAGACGTACAAGGGCAGGGAGACTCGTGGTAAGGCCTGCCAAATACAGAGACTATGATTTGGGAGAAGTGAAGTAACTCCTGGCCGAGAGACTCTGGGACTACCTTCCTATTGTTATGTTTTGTGTGTTTGATAAAGAAGGGAGATATGTAGTGTCGCGCTCTAGTGGTCGCGCGTAGGCGCGATGACGTCGAGCGCGGCCGCCATTTTGGGCGCGAAGTTAGCGCCCGATATCGGAGCGGCACGGACGTATTTCCCGGCGCTCTTCTGCATATTGCCTAAACTCGAATAAACAGAGTTGAACCAACCCCTGTGTAGTGCATAATTGGAAGGGGTAAAGTAGATTATTACAATAACGTCCCTAGTTTTGGAAGAGAAGTAACTCAATCATGCGGTGGTGATGTAACTTGCCCCGGATCAAACCATGTGGTTAAATTAATGTGCCGGGAGTGTAATCCATGGTCCCTGGATCAATAATATAGCCAGAAGACGACCTCACATAGTCTAGTACAGGGCTCCTGTCCTCTATGTAGCCATCTCATCTTATGACTACATTCTTGTTGTTGACGAGATTCTGGTTTGTTTTCTCATTGTACACAATTAAGGCAATGGCGGGTTTGCTGCTTTTATTATGACAAACCCCCAGAATTAAAAAGAAATAAGACACCAAACCAAGAGTGTCTGTGCCTGCCTGATAGGTTGGATGTGTTGTGCTCGCACCCTCACAACAAAGTTCTCCTACAATAACCACATTGTTGGCACTCTCACTCTTACAAGAAAGTACACCCACAGTGCCTACATTTTATCTAAATCGGTTTGTATGGGGAAGGTGTATGGTGGGTGAGAGGAACAGGGCATAGGTGAATCCTCTTACGCAGAGGAACATGCAGGAACGACAGATGATTCATACCTTATAAAATTTAAAAAAATGCTGCAGATAAATATGCACCCGATTGAAGTTATACATTTTGGATTCATAAAAATTTGTTTTCAAATCGTCAGTGTCACTGCTATAAGGGGATGTTGCAAAACAATGCACCTTCCTGTGAAAAGGTATATTGTTACATTACGTTAGTTATGTTCGTATTGTATTTTCAAAGCTCGCAGTTTGCCCAAAAATATGTTCAATTGGCAGAGAAGTAGCAATATACACGAGGCTAGCACTTTTGGGTTTTATTTGTAAAGTCTGGCTTTAAGACACATGCATTAACTGAACTTACAACTAATCAGTAGGCGTCATCTCACCAAAATCATCACGGTGGGAGAAGTGGCGACACATACTGCTTGTTCTAATTTTCATACAGCATCACAGGAACTGACAACACACAAACATTGAAACCAGCAGCAGGCCCTTGTACTAGGGTGACCAACTGGCATGGGTGCAAATTCAGGACGGCGAGTGTAAAAATTCAGGACAAAGGGTCAAAATTCAGGACAAAAATTCAGGACAGGAGGTCAAAATTCAGGACAAAACTTCGGGACAAAAGGTAAGTTTTACAGACACGTCAGAGGAGGTCGCGCAATAGTATATAAGTAAGTAAATAGACAACCACTTAAGTACAAGTCAAAATAGTTTATATTAGGTTGAGACAATCGTGCACTTTACAGTTTTTCAGTATGCCCTCAGTTTGCTACCTTAGGCGATTCAAAACTCGCATCTTGCTCCAGCAGGTACATTAGTCACCAGACAATGGTGAACCACACCTGAATATAAGTGAGGCCGCTTTTATTGTTGATTGAAAACTACTGGATATACAAGGAACTTTGCAGTGCCAGCCCCCAGTAACAAACTCCCCCCCCCGTCCCCCCCCCTTTTCAGCCTCTCAGGGAAACACCTGATGCCCGGTCCGGCCTCCGGCCTTGCTACCACCCTCCAATGGTGCCCCTCATCTTCACATAGACCGTCTCTCATGTGTATTTAATTTCTTTTATAGTGTTACTCATCCCAAGTATGTAGGGCAGGGTGTCGGAGTGCGTTACATCACACACATTATATAGAGACAATGGTTCATATAAACGTGAAAGTCAATGTATAGGAAATGTTACTTAAGATAATGGGTGCTACAAGGTGTAATCATTCTTTTATCTATCATTCAGTCTTTCACCATTCATTCTGTCCTTCCATCTGTGTGCCCATCTATATCCAAACATATTCAACCATTTGCAGACCTATCCACCATGTATCCTTCTATCCATCATTTCACTCATCCATCCCTCCATCCACCCATTCACTCATCCATCCACCCTTTCACCCCATCCATCCGTACACTCATCCATCCACTCTTCCACCCATCCATCTATTCACTTATCCATCCAGCCATTTATCCTTTCACCCATCCAGCCATCCTTTCACTTACTCATCCATCCACCGTCACTTATCCTTCCACCCATTCACCCTTTCAGTCATTCATCCTCCCTTTCTCTCTCAATCCCCCTTTCACTTACCCATCCATCTACTCATCCATTCATGAATCCATCCTTTGACCCTATTATTCATCCATCCTTTCACTCATCCATCCATCATTCTCTCATCCATCCACCCTTTCACTTCATCACTCATCTATCCATCCTTTTGTCCATCTACCCCCTTTAACTCACTCATCAATCCTTACATCCACCCTTTCACTCATCCATCCATTCACCCTTTCACTTATCAATTCATCAATCCATCCTTTCACTCATCCATTCACTCGCCCATCATCTACCCTCTCACTCATCCATCCATCCTTTCACTCACCCATCCACCCTTTTACCCATCCATCTACCCTTCCACCCATACATCCATCCATCTATTTACCTTTTCTCTCATCCATCCTTCCACTCACTCACTGATCCATCCATCCTTTCTTTCATTATCTATCCATTCACCCTTTCATTCATCCATTCACCCTTTCACTAATCCATCCAGCCATTCACACATTCCTTCACTTATTTACTCGCCCACCTTTTCACATAGCGAGCTGAGCCTTTGTCTGCAGAGTTGCAGACAGAAGAGGCTGATCCAGCGCGGCTAATATAAATTCCTCTCCTTCGGATATGACATCCAGGTGAAATCATTCACATCTACTATACCATATGACGGTGGGGCCCATAACACCGCATATCATACACTCAGTCGTTCCCTGGATCACACCCACATTCACTAAGGAGAAAAACGAGTTGCTGGAGGAACGGAATACCTTATTAAATTTGACAGATTATTACCTTAATCATCATATACATTCAGTTTTTAATCCTGTCAGCTCTAAAACATCAAGGTACTCCGCTCTTTGGTCGATGGACCAACTAGTAGAATAAGTTGATGGTGATCGAGACCAGCTCAATCATTTAAAACCCTAGTAAATGTCAAATTTTATTAATGAACTAAAGAACCACAGACTCAAAATTAATTAGAAATACATTTTTATCTAAATTCAAATTTGCACGAGTGAGATTCTTAGTTGATTAATCACCTTAATACATTCTTTTACACTTATATAGGAAATTATGTAAAGAAATTCGAAATTATGCATTACCTATTTAGATGCAGATAGGAATGGTTCACCAAAAGAAGATAAACCGTAAATCACAGAATGGACTCCCAAACTGACTGACTGTCCCTCTAGATGGCCTCCTCGACGGGACCTCCCATACAGATTTCCCGCAACGGTCTCGTTCCTTCCCCAGTCAGGTTCGAAGTCAATGGCAGCATCCGCATTAACATCAGCATCAGCATTTGCAATAATAACAGCATCGACTCCTCCCATATAAGTGCAGTCCTCCTTATACCCTACTTCTGGCTTACTACACAAAAAGTTGCAATGTTTGGGGGCAGGAATCACGCTAATTGGTCCATTTGAGGGGTGGCGAAGATTGTCTCATCGCCTTCCTTGCTCAAACTGGTTTCGGGGATGGTTAAGAGTTCACTGTTTCCCATCCTCTTTGGGTAAAAGCAGTCCAAATTGTCTATTCATTTTGTTGCGATTTTGATGGTCACATTTTGGACAGTTCTTTGTTTCTCAATACTTCCTTCTTTCTTTTCTCACGGATACGTGCTAAGTCTTTCTTGGCACTCTCCTCATAAACGGTTACTCCGTCCTTGACTTTTCTCACTCCATATACAGGCCGTACCCACGTGGTTCAGCTCCATTATTTCTTTCGCTTAGAGGCCATCTTTGGTTTCTGATATGACCTCATCTATGCCGGCAGCCATTTTCGCAGCCTGGCCTAACAGGCTCAAACGGACTATCATAAAAACAAACACAATCGTAATTAAAACAAAGAAAATAAGCCTTTCTGTTTATCACCCGTCATTCTAAGAACCCGTGTTAGGTGTTACCTAGCAGAAGCGACATTTAAAGCCATTTTACTTACCATCCGTGTTCTTTGCCACAATACAATTTTCACTACACAGCACAAATCATGCGATTTTACTCTGATTAGTACGCAAATCACAGTTTTAATATTATAATACTTCACAACGGTAAATAAATTAGATTTTGCACAAAAAGAGCAGTTACCATTTATGTAAATGTTTATTAAAGGTGCATTTTGTTGGTTATTTTCATCAAACAATTAGTACCGTTAATTTATTATTCTTATTTAAGGGGGTTTCAAAATTATTTTATTTACCTTGCTCCATCAACTCCCCCTTTGGTGATTTTTAATATCACCACAAAAACCATGTAACACAATTTTCAAATAAATGTTTCTTGTCCATTTGCTTTGGTTAGTTCACACAACAGTGTCTTCCTCATCTTGTCTTTTTGATCTTTTATATATGTTCTCTTTTAGTTCTTCTAATTCTATTTCTCCCATTTCTCGTTCTCTTTCTTTATTTTTCTCATTTTCTCTATTTATTCTATTTTGTGTTTTTCTCCTTTTAATACACACATATGCTAATTTTGCTGACAACATTACCATTATTACCACTGTTACTGATATTAGTACCTTCCCAATAAGGGAACCACCTATTTCTGTGAACCATTTCTGTATTGAGGAAAAACTCTTACCAAGTTTCTCCCAGGCACTTTCAACCTCCAGTGGAGCAATTTCTTTGTGCAAATCAGTAATATTCTTTATATACTTCTGTATCTTCTCACTTTTATCGGGAATGTAAGTGCAACAATGTTGGACTTTCAGCATTCCACAGACTCCACCCTCTTTTGCCAAAAGAATGTCAAGGGCAAGCCGATTTTGCATCACCATAGCTCTCATGGCAACCATTTCGGTATTTACCATCAAGAACCCTCCAGCAGTATTCGTTGATAACCGATCTACTACTGTGGACAGTTTCCGAATCTTAAATGCATTCAAAGATATACCCACTGCTGGTATCAATGCTCCAAAAATGTCACCTATTATTTCTGAAAAACTTTCCCTCCTTCTACGTGTTAATGTTTTACCTATCTCATGTATTCCTTTTTCTCCTCTCTCCACATGGAAAATCTTTGGAAAGACCAGACCTAAATAACATGATCCATACCAGTGGTCTGGCAACCTATAATAAGCTCTACTTCCACATATATAATAGATCCCAGGAAATATTGGATCTTTTCCTCCTTTAAATCCCCATCCTCCTAAAATTTTATATGTATCTCGGCATTCACTGAAACCCACGAAATAATTATCATACATAGTCTTATTTCTACTAATACACAACTTTCCCTGTTGGGGCCAATCCAAAGTCATAGCTGCATTTGTCTCTCCTTTGTCATGATTTTTCTCTTCAAACGCCCAAAGTGGTGTTTTTGTCTTTTCTTCTACCACCTTTCTTTGAAACTTAACTCTTCTGTTTTCTACCATCTCCAAGAAGACCTTTTCCTCTTTCTTTAATTCACAGGTAAGATTGTTGTTTCTTTCACCTTGTTTAGTTCAGGAATTATAGGAACCTTCGTGAAAACTGTGTTTATGTCAGTGTAATAATATTCTAATCTACCTGTTTTATAAAATAAACTAGCCAAAACGCTACATGTTATCCCATACGTCAAAGGAAGGTGATGATAGGTCACACCTTCTGCGACAGACGCAGGTAATTGCATACAAACATAACAATCCCTTACATCCATTGTCTCCACATATTCATACAACAATTTCGTGAAGACATTCTTGGAAAAGTCAGTTATAGACTTATCCTTATGTAAATCAATACTATCTACTAATGCTGCAGTGTTTTGTGTGTTAGCTTCTTTATCCTTTTTCGTGTTATTCCCTATTACAGATGTCTCTTCTACAATCAACCTCAATGGAACTGTTATTGCTAAAATAAGCCAAATAAACATTAGTAAACCTGTACAAAAGAAACACATTCTACACCATCTACGTAAAAACTCACATCTAGATTTTCTATTCTCAATGTCTACCATTTTGTACTATTACCTAGCTATTTATATATTTGTACAGAAAATGTGTCACCACACCTCAGAATGACTTCTCAGCCACTCTACCCTTTTCCTGTGTCACGTTTGTGTCTTTCTTCAGCTCCTTTCAGAACTCTTTCTTGTCTCGTTCAGGTTTTTGTGTCCAGTCCGGTTTCTTTCTTTATCTTTTCAGGTTTGTTGCACTTCACTTTCACCCATTTGTTTACAGCTTTCGTCTGGGCTCTCGTGAGTGTTATCCTCTTCTTTAATGTCAGTCAAAGCGATGTATAGCCACTCAGGTAACTTATATTTCAAATTAGTTCTCTTCACTCTTTTTGTTTTCTGCAATTGTTTTCCACTTTGTTTTCCTTGTCCTCTTTGACTTGTTATCTCATTTACTTGTTCCGCATCATCTCTGTTCAAATTTATTATCTTGTATCTCAGTCTTTTGACTTCGTGGGGCCAATTGTCTCCTTTTCTTGGCCTTTTTGGTTCACTTTCCTTTTCCTCTCGTTCAATTCTCCACGTCCTCTTTCTTGGTCCTAGTCTCTGTTTTCTTTCTTCTTCGCTTTCTTCGGATTCTGTTTCAGACCTTACTTCACTTCCTCTAACCTTGAACTTTATGATTTTTGTTTCGTTATCTGAATCTGAACCTTCTTGTATCTCTTCTGTTGGTATGTTTGATTCTATCCCTCCTCGATTGTCTTCCGAATTTTTATTTATCTTTCTGTCTGAATCTAAATTTCCCTGTGTTTCTTCTAATTGTTGATCTGTCCCTACTTCTCCTCGTGTTTCTTCCGCTTCCTCTATCTCTCTATCTGTATCTAAGTCTCCTTCAGTTAGTTCAACTATTTCTGGAGGAATTCTTCCATAACTTGTACTTGGTTGTTCGCTATCACTGTCTCTTGGTTCAGTTTCTTCCCTTATAATGTCTGTTCTTATCTTTCTCTTTTGTCTTTCATTAAATTCAGGTTGGTCTGTTTCAGATGCTGAACTGGTATCTGATATTTCCAGATGTCGACTTACAGGTCGAGCTTCAAAATCTGGATCTTCAATTTGTTCGGGTTCTTCTTCAGTTGTAAAACTTGTACCTTGTTCTCCCAGATGTCGACTTTCAGGTCGAGCTTCAAGATCTGGAACTCTGCTTATTTCAGGTTCTGCTTCGGATGCTGAGCTGGTATCAGATATCTCCAGATGTCGACTTATAGGTCGAGCTTCAGGATCTGGAACTCTGATAGTGTGACTGGCATGCACCCAGTTTTTCACTCCTGCACATTTGACAGCAGTTGTTGTCACCAGGATCACTTGACATGGCTTATCCCAGCGAGGAACCAAACAGTTTCTTCTTCTGTGGACTTTTATGCGGACCCAGTCTCCTGGATTCAAATCATGAGCTGGTTTTCTTTCAAGAGTGGTCGCATCCGGTCCAACCTGATGAAACACAGAATGTACCACATCAGCCAATCCTTTGCAATAGTCCAATACGAGATCATCAGTTATAGTCAGCAGTTTGTTGACAGGTACATCTGCTTGTCTCATTGCTCGTCCCATGATTATTTCATGAGGACTCAGACCTGTTTTTCTGTCAGGTATGCTTCTGATAGTCATTAGCACCAATGGTAGGGCATCAGGCCATTTGAGTCCTGTGGCTTGACACATTTTCCCCAACCTATTCTTTATTGTTCCATTTACTTGTTCTACCACTCCAGAAGCCTCTGGTCTATAAGCACAGTGTAATTTCTGTTGTATGTCAAGAGCTTCACATATCAATTGGATCAGTTCATTTTGGAAATGTGTTCCTCTATCTGTTTCAATCGTTACTGGAAAACCATATCTTGGAATGAATTCTCTCAGCAGGATCTTAGCTACAGTAACTCCATCATTCCTTCTTGTCGGATAGGCTTCCACCCAACGAGAAAACAAACAAACGACCACAAGAACATATTTCAATCTATTACTCGGGGCATTTCAATAAAATCTAGTTGCATTCTAGTAAAAGGACCTCCTTCACGTCCTATTGTTCCTAGACTCACTACTGTTTTCCTTCCTGGATTTATCTGTTGGCATGTAAGACATCTTTGACAGAGACTCTCAGCTATAGCGCTGAATTTTGGGTTGTACCAAGTTTGTCTGAAAAGTCTAATCATGGCATCCCTACCAACATGAGCTTGTCCATGGTACATCCGTGCCATGTTAGAAATCATGCTATCAGGCATAACTGGTCTTTCATCTCTATAAACCCAAACGTCATCTTCCTCTCTTTTCCTGCAACCTGCTTTTATCCAACCATCTTTCTCCTCTTCGTTTGCTTCTTCCTGTAATTGTCTTACCTCATCCCATGTTTCGACAATGTTAGTAAATAATAATGGACATGAAACATTTTCATTTTCTTTCCTCCTGTTTAACGAGACCATATTTCTGGCACAGTATTGGGCTATTTCGTCCGCATACTTGTTTCCCATAGCAATATAGTCTGTCCCATTTTTATGTGCAGCACACTTCACCACTGCAAGTTGTTTAGGCAGCTGTATCGCCTCAAGTAATTTCTTCACAAACTCACCGTTCCTAATTGGAGTTTCTGCAGACGTCAAGAAACCTCTCTGAGACCAGATCTGTCCAAAATCGTGGACCACTCCAAAGCCATACTGGCTATCCGTGATCACCGTAATTCGGACATTCTTTCCCAGTTTGCATGCCTGAATTAGAGCAATCAGCTCAGCTACTTGGGCTGAACGTATCCCTCTCAAACAAGATGCTTCCATTATGGCAGCTACTGTACACACAGCATATGCCGCACTCAAAACTCCTTCACTCGTCCTCAGACATGATCCATCCACAAACATCACATAATCTGATTCTTTCAAAGGCTCATCCTTAATATCTGGTCGAGGCTTTGTGCAGAATTCAAGCACATCCAGACATTGATGATCGACTTCATCCTTAACTCCTACATTTCCTTCGTCTGGCAGTGAAGTTGAAGGATTCACACTTGTGCATCTATCAATAGTTACATTATCTGCACTCAAAATCACCTTTTCATACCTAGTCAGCCGACTATGTGTCATGAATTGGGTTTTGGTTCTGGTCAGAAGAATTTCAACAGAATGTGGAACATATACTCTTAATGGATATCCCATCACAATGGCTTCACTCTGTTCCAGACTCACACAAGTAGCAGCTACTGCTTTCAGACAACCAGGCAACGCTTTTGCTACCGGGTCTAAAACAGCTGAAAAATAAGCAATGGGTCTTTTCATTTTTCCATGCCTTTGCACTAGAACTGAAAGTGCACATCCATCTCTTTCACTACAATACAGTTCAAATTCTTTTTCATAATCAGGCATTCCCAATGCCGGTGCTTCACACAACTTCGTTTTCAGTTCTTTAAAAGCTTTCATTTCTTTCTCATTCAACTCAAACAGATCTTTAACATCTCTTTTTGTCAATCGCTGTAAAGGTTTTGCAATTAATGAAAATCCACTTATCCACTGTCGACAATACCCAACCATTCCAAGGAACATTCTCACCTCTCTCTGTGTCATTGGAGCTCTCATTCCTCGGATAATCTTTATTCTTTCTGTTGTTACCTTTCGCATCCCTTTTTCAATCTTATGACCTAGGTACTGTACTTCCTGTTGACAAAATTGCAGTTTTGACAGAGACACTTTGTGCCCTCCTTCTGCCAAGTGATTCAATAAAGCAATTGTGTCGGTAACACATGCTTCTTTGGTCTTTGATGCCACTAACAGGTCATCAATATATTGGACCATCACAGATTTTTCAGGCATTCTTAAATCTTCCAATGATTGCTTTAGGATTGTTATAGGGATTCTGCACACACAGAGCTATGCACAGGATGATAGGACCTCGGAATATAGTGGTGAGCCTACCATAAGCCATAGCACCTAAAACCCCAACCCAACTAGCCTTAGCGTCCCATTAGCAACAATGTACCAATGATTAGACAACCCAGAACACGGTATCTCTCTCTCAGGACTCGCAGTAGCAAGAACACCCTTTCGTCACTCACTCATACCTGTCCACAACGGGCGTAAGAAGAGACACAGTATAGGTTAAAATGTTTATTTCAACATACGTGCTCTAAGATACAGTACACGTGTCAGTACTATCAGCATAATGCATAAGAATAATATAATCAGCATAGTTACAACTCCATAGAATACAAACGGGGAAAGCATTTCATAAAGCAGTGGCTATATGGCTAAATGACCTTACCACCCTCCCCGTGCTAGAAGCTAGTTTATTATACACATAGAAGACCTCTGGGCTTTGACTAGCGAACCTCAGTCTCTAGATGCAAAGACTACATCAGCAGACTATCACAGCTCTTCTCCCTGGAAAGGTTTTTCTCCAAGTCCCTCTTAAGCGGGAAAACCGCAATATTAAAAGCACACCAATTTCTCCATGGCAGCTGTACATAGTGTTATGTCTAGGTGCGAGGGACTGGCCATATCAGCAAGAACTAGGGACGTTGTTTTTCGACTTTGTAACTGTTGTTCAGACTGAGCCCAAAGGGAACAGGAGAAAAGGTGAGAGACAGAAAATGCAGACAGTTGTAAAATAACTTGGCAGAAGCAGAGGGCGACAGAATAACGGCTAAGAGTAACGTGCGCAAAAGTCATCATGGCAGCCAGGCCTATGCCAACGTATCCAGGCAGGCCAGGAGGCCACAAACCACAAGACACCCTCCCCTGGACAGTCCAGCGGCCAAGACTAAGGACGAAGACAGAGTTCAAAACACCTGAGCAGAACAGAGGCGTCCACAGTGGAAGCAGCCCCAACGAAGGACAACGGACGGGAAAAGGGAGTAAAAAAGACAGTCAGCGAGGCAGTGCACGGTCAGTGAATGCCATATCAATCCAAAAACGTGGAAGTGCAGAAAAACGCTATACCGTCCAAGAGGACATCATTGGAATCGTCAGAAAACATAGACGCCATCCAGTCCAAACAGATCAAAGCTGCAGGAATGCTCCTCAGAGGACGGAGCATCCAAAAGCAATGCGGGACAGCTTGCGTGATACTCAATATAGCTTTGTTGTAGGAGATTCTGAGCAGCCGCCCAGATATCCCATTGCGCTAAAATCCCCAGTGCAGCCGCACGCATCATGCAGCCTGCAACGGAACAGTCCCGTTCATGGGCCTCTAAGGGACCCATCAACCGAACAAAATCCGGAACAGACAACGACGTATTGGAGAGGCAATAATCCATGGTCCAGGTGAAAGGACAGCGGATGCAAGACATCACAGGTTGCACGCAAGTGAAACACGCAAAGCGAAAAGAAAGGGTATAGGACACACTCAGTGTCGCCAACGGCAAAACTCCGAAACCAGACAGAAGGCGCTCACGGAGCAGCTGGAGGCGTCCGGGGTCGAGAAGGGCCCATTGGGGAGCAGCCATTGCGGAGGAAGCAGACCAACAGCAGTACACCAGCCGCCAAGGCAAGGATTAATGGAAAGCCACCAAAGACGCTGGAAAAAATCGAATGAATAAATGCCGGTATCACACCAAAAATAGTTGGGAAAGTGGACACAAGGCCGGGCCCCACCACCTTAAAAAAGTGCACCAGACCTACAGTGTTAGATGCGTTAAAAATACGGTGAACCAATTCACCGAAATGTTGTAGGAGGTTAGTGTTCAAAAGGGCCTGTATTTCACTGTGGGTACTTGCCACCTGGAGAATGAATGTCTCCCGGGCGGATGTGAGCATAACCTCCTCGTTCAATAATAGCGCCTTTATTCTGCTCAGTTTATTGAAATCCGCCTTCATAGTAGGAATGGAAGGCCAAATAGAATTATCTATGATGTCGTGAGGGGGAGGAAAAAGCACATTCTTGCAGCAGACAACCCTGTGCGAAACTGTAACAATATAGGGTATGCCGGCCTGCATGCCACAGCAGTTTTCGTTATTCAAAAGCAAATAGCTACCATTTGTAAGCAAAGTAAAGGTAGGAGAAATAGCAGGAGCAGGAATGTCCTTTAACACACAAGCAAGATTCGGAGCAGAAACATTACAAGCTCCGTGCAATTTAATATGTTTACAAACAAGGGAATGACCCACAGTTGAATCGCATGACTCCCCGTGAGAAAAACTTCCTTGCCGTCTCTAAGGCATTTATACATGAAAGGGAGGGACCAAAGTTCATGCAGGAAGGCACTACCCAAAGGCTGGAAATGGCCCACAGGATAATGTTTCATGCATGAACTAAATTCAAACAAGGAAAAAGGCAAAGCGATAACCCCATGAACTAGCCACACAGCAGAATCCAATTCCGCCACAGAGAATGGTAAGGGCTCCACTTTCTCGATATGTAACAGAGTGTAAGCTGCATCTTTCATGGACATGAACTGCTGTTTGTCAGTTAAATTAAAAGGCAGAAATAAGGCAGTGGTGTTCAAAAAATGCCAAGGAACTTTACCCAACTTAAGTGTTTGCAAAGTCCACGCAAACTGCATAACTGAACGTAACTGATTTTGACCATGGTACAACACAGAAACATCATCTTGTACAATATCAACAACAGAGGACACAATATTCTCTAACGTGTAAATGTGGGAAGACAGGGTATTAATACTATTGTCAACAACAGCAAGCACCTTTTACATATTTGCTTGGTCTATCTCCCGTAGACGGGAAGCAGCTTCCATTTGCGACAGCTTCCAGAGTTCATTATAAGCTTCATAAATGAATCTCTTCGGTCGTGGACCACGAGGTCCCAATATAAAGTCGGACAGATCAATGTTGCCTGATAGGAGGGATAAATGTTGTTTAACAGATTCCAGGGAAGAATGCTGCAACCACTGTTTACATAATTTACCTACAGAATATGTTGTGACAGTACGGGAGTCTGAAAACCGAGGATCTGGCCTATCCTGTACGTAGCCAGGGACTGAGTCGTGAAAACGCAGTTGGCACCCATTAGATGAAATGGGCCAGGCCAACCAGGGTGACTGAACAAGCGTAGAAACATTAAACGAATTGTTCTGCAACAAAGCCTGCAAAGTCGCAAGGGACATATTAAGGTGCACGCTAGTGTTTGTAGTGGAAGACAGGGATGGAATGGAAGGTGCATTTAATTGTTTGGTGGTAGCCAAGCCCCAACATGTAGTCTGATAGATGGAAGCATTCAGAAACACAATTTGGGTCGGGATAAGGCAAGCACGATGCAAAGCCTCGGTGCCTTGCACTTGCCATGGTTTTGAGCCCCAGATTGATTTCAAATCTACAGTGTCTTCCAGTACTCATAACCACCCACAGCTAAGGCACTCAAAAAGGAACCCGAATATAGCAATTTTGTGTGGGTCAACATGATTTTCTGAGTGGATGGGGCGTTTAATTTAAAATAATAAGAACCAGGGTTCAATCTATTAAAATCAGTGAAATATGTAAAAAAAATTCTAAGAGTCTGGGAGCTACCCGGTAAAGGGTTTGGACAATGTTCCCATTGGGTGTAGGCGAAAGAACCACATAGTGCACTTGGTTTATGGACAATATGGTTGCCCCAATGCTGGTAGCAATACAAATCGGCATAATTCGCAGAATTCATATACAAATCCTCAGAATTAAAGGAAGCATAATATTTTAAATCAGCAAACAATGCTTCAACGGCATGCACATCCCAATCGTCAGAATGAATATTACTTTTTACTATATCACCCATCGAAACTCGAAGGACATTCGGTACATTAATAATTTCTGTTGGTCCATGAATTTGAAAGTTTACTGCATCCCATACGATGCCATCAGCAACTGGAAAAGCTGAAATGTTCACAAATGTGTGGTCACGCTTCATGATGTGAGATGAGGAATGTGGAGCCAAAGTTCCAGCAACACTGTTCACAGCAGAGCGTTCCGGTAGATAGTGACCATTGATGAGTAGAAAAAACACTGTGACAAAGCCAATGGACATGACCAAAAAAATGAGGAACAGCACCAACCAGATGTATGTCCAGGGGGGAATCAAAAAATTGTCTCTGAACCAGGATACAAAAATACTGAACTTGGACGGGACAATTGATGAGGCGGAATCCGAGTCAAAGGAATAACGTGTTGGGCTCAATGGCGTTGTTGGTAAGTGTGCCACCGATTCGGTATAGGGATAGGTATACTCGTTCTCGTCGATGCAGGGGAGACAGGGGTTCGAGTATACTTTCAGGCAAATCAACCATCTCAATTGTAACATCAGTGACCGTTTGGGCAGGAGGGCCACGAACACAAGTCCGGTAAATGGCAGGACAAGAGACCGCTGGTGTAACACTATTCAGGATCGGCCAGATGTTGTAGCTTGACATTTTCCACTGAGATGTATCTGTTCTCCTTGCGACCAGGAAGCGGTGGTAAGACGACTGTACGTGTTCCCTTCAAGCCCAGGACTGGAACCGGTGCACGATAAGAGGGCCGAATTCTTTCTTGTTCTCCACCTTCTCTCGAACCAGATCTCCAATCTTCGGAAGCCAGCCGGCAACCGGAATCTGCAGAGCAGGGTCTGTGGCTGAAGGTAAATGTGTGATTGCAAGTTTGTCTCGGGCTTCTTGTAAGTCCTGTAACATAGTAGAATGGTTATCTACATCAAACTTGGCGGTTTGCGCCGCCATGTCTAGACCATCAAGGTCAGGCACAAACATTCGTATGCCAAAGAGCATTTCGTATGGGGTCCGCCCACCCAGAGGTCTTCTAGGGAGATTATTAAGTGCACGTTGTACAGTATACAAGTGGGCCAGCCAGTTCCTGCCAGTACCTAAGACTCTAGCTGTCAAGGATTGCTTTAAGTCACGGTTCATTCGTTCAACGATCAAGTTGCCCTCAGGCCGATACGGAGACGAAAATTTCACCCGCACCCCCAGTGAACCCATTGCGTCCTTGTAAGCCTTAGAGGCAAACGCTGGACCTTGGTCAGAATGGAAGGTGCCACAAGCGAAAATTCCCACAAAGACACGCAAATCCCTAATGACATTTCGAGCGTCAGCACTCCGTTGTGGCCAGACCCAGATGAAACGTGTGTGCACGAGTCCACTGCCACTAAGATATATTTATAGGCAGTGTCTGAAGAAAATGGACCGCAGTGATCCAGGTAAACACACCCAAAGGGTCTGTTAGAAATGCAGAGCGGGGTCTGTGGTGGTCGTGTAACCGTGGAAGGCTTAATCTGCTGACAAACGTCACAAGAAAGCACATATGTACGGGTGTCTTTATATAAACCACGCCACCAGTAACGCTGTTGCAAGATGGAAACGGTCGCAGACACTCCAGCATGAGCCGAAGCCATGCCTTCGTGTGCTGCCGTTATCAAGGAAGGTCTGCGGTCCGCGTTGGGGATCAGCCGATCACCAACGTCGGGTATTGTTACATAAGGAGCCTGTTCGGGACCTAACTGGTAAGAATATTTGGAAGGAAAACCCTAGGGTATTTAGCACCTTCCTGTGTTGCAGCAATAGCCGCCAAAATATCAGTATCAATTTTAGACATGGATCTAGTAACTGCTGCTACTGAACACGTGACTACTGCTGATCTGGCAGCTTCGTCTGCCAGACCGTTACCAACAGCGTGTGCGCCCACCCGCTGATGGCCTAGGGTGTGAACCACCTGTGTGAGTGGCAGATGTTGTCTCAATTCTGCCACCCGAACCCAAAGCATTTTATGCTTGATTGTGCTACCTTTAGCGTCTCTATAGTCGTTTTGCGACCAAAAGAACAGATTGTCATTGTAAGATTGAACACAGTAATAAGAATCGCATACAATAAGAGTGGTCACCTCCGGATTAACGAACTCCAGCGCAAGCACTAATGCTCGCAGCTCGGCCAATTGTGCAGTACTGTCCCCGAGTGCCTGAGTGTGCACTACAGTGGATTTGAACTTTCCGTTCACGAAGGTACCTGCAACAATAGCACATGCGGCAGAATAAGCATGCTTGGACCCCGTGGCCGGTTGTGCCGAACCATCGGTGTAGATCACACAGTCGTAATCCTCAAGCGGGAGCAATGACAGAGGAGGAGGATGAACGAATTCATACTGTAAAAACTCCTGAGTCTGTATAGATGAATCAAAGATGAAAGTGACATCCGGAGACGTCAAAGAGGTTGCCCATTGAATCCAACGGGGGTGCAACGCCTTAGAGTTCGGGACACTCGCCTTTGTCACTGCCTCTAGGGCAGGATATGGTGTTACCACCAGAATGCGCTTTCCCTGTGCCAGTGCGCGTTCCTTTAGAATCGCCATCTGCACTACAGTCAGAACTTTCTCCACAGATGAAAAGCGCATTTCTGCGGAAGTGTAAAGATGTGACTTGTACGCGATCGGAACTGTGTCACCTTCGTTAAAGGTTAAGTACGTGAAACCCACTGCCCCCGGAATTATTCTGATCACCAGGTTTGTGTGGTTATCACGCGTCAACAGGTATTTAGACTCAAGAAGGTCTGTCTGCAAAGACTGCAGAATGGAGGAACGCTCCGGAAGCCAACAAGACTTCGAAAAGTTTGGTTGTATCAAGGCATACAATGGCTTGATACGCTGGGCGTATTCGGGAATATAAGTACGCCCGAAGTTCAGGAAACCCAGCAAAGACTGAAGTTTTTCAGAGTAGTAGGAGGGCACAAAAGTGCACATTTTTCTAAGAAGTGGGGGCTAAGCCCTTACCTTCATTGTTGAGCTCGTAGCCCAAAAACAAAACTGTTAATTCAGCAATGTGTGATTTGGCAAAGTTAAACTTGTAACCTAAAACCGCAAACTCGAGAATAATGCGGTCCACTCTGGAAAGATGCGGGTATAACTCGTCGTCTGTCAGGTAAATATCATCGACGTACGAACATGCATCTGGGTCTATGCCGTCTAACAAAGAGACAACACGGGCAGCGAACACACCTGGACTGTTTTTGTAGCCCATAGGGAGTCGCCTTAATTTGAATTGTTTACCACCGGAGGTAAAAGCGCTCCATTGGCTACACTCCGTGGCTAAGTTGTGCGTGTAAAATCCATTGGATAGGTCAAGTGTCGTTTTATATTTTTTACGAACAAGACTGTCTACAAGCGCAGAACTGTGGGTATTTTGCACCGCAAAGGTCCGACAATGCCGGTAATCCAATACTAGGCGGTACGATCCATCGGGTTTAGAAACCGCGAAAAGGGGATTATTCATGGGTGATACGCATATTTCTATTACTGAGTCAGAATTTCAGAAACGGGGCCTTTGGCGTCACGTTTAATGGGATATTGGGGTTGTGGCTGCGGTAGGGACCGTAAAGGTGGAAAGTTCAGCGTATATCCTCCGAATAGTACAGTCTTCCCTACCTCTGATTACCTCCATAATTTTGTTATCGCTGAACCCACAAGGCCCCCCCTTTTTCCTACCTATAAAACTACGAATTTGGAGATATTTAAAAAGTTTCTTTTGTTGATACCAAAGCTATTCTGTATATCTACAAACTGCCGAATTCCATGGGGCCCCATTAAATCTCCCAGTCTCCGGATCCCACACCCTTCCCATTCCGCCATTGTGGAGTCTGAAAAGATTTCACCAGGGAGGGTGGGGTTTCGGAAGAGCTGCGTATAACCATTTAACCGGCCAAGGCCAGTTTTTTTACGGAATACTGCCCAGATTTTGTATGCAGCCATCAGGGTCTTGAACCTAGTTCTCTTAAAGTAACTAGGCTCAGTGAATTTCAAAAAACAATTCTGAGCATCTTCTCCGAGCAAAATTGCATATATTTCAGTTGGATCCGGCCTGACCCAAGGTCCAGTCAGATCTCCCCCGATTAACCCACACATATACTGAAAAGCTGCCGCCCAATAATACATTTTAAAATCAGGAACAGCCCATCCACCTCTTTCCCTTGGCAAAGACATATACCGCAGTGCCCTCCTGGTCTTCCCATGTGCCCAGATAAATCTATTAACCATATACTCCAGTGCCGTGAACCATTTTTTCTCAAATTCGAGCGGAATAGCCCTAAATAAATACAGGATTTTTGGGAGAAAGATCATCTTCACCACGTTACACCGCCCCACTAGTGACAAATGCAGGTTATGTGTTCTATCAAAATCCTTCTTCGCCTTACTGATTATTGGCCCGATGTTTCTTTCTACGGTCTTCCCCAAGTCTGCTGAGACCCTTATCCCCAGATAGACAGCAGAGTCTGTTACCCGTGCATCATCACACACCACCCCCGCGTTCTTAATTATTTGAGTCTTAGATTTATTTAAACCATACCCTGATACCTGACCAAACTCTTGAGCTTCTGTCTCCATTACAATCAAAGCATCCGCTGGGCTAGGGGTAACCAACGCAATGTCATCTGCATATGCCAGGGTTTTATATTCCAAACCGTGAAATCTCATAGGGATAATGCCTTCATTTGCCTCCAATCTCCGAATAAGAGGATCAATATATATCGCAAAAGCAATGGTGAACACGGGCAACCCTGCCGTGTACCACGCTTAATTGAAGTGGTGCCGTATAGCCCCCATTCACTTTAAGTCGAGCTGTTGGATCTTTATATAAAGCCTGAACTGCTCTGACGAAGCCTCCCCGATACCATAGTGCTTCATAGCCGCCCAGAGGTAGTCCCAGGAGACCCGGTCAAATGCCTTTTCGGCGTCCATTAGCATAACCGCCATGGGGTCCCCTGAGACTTCCGCCGCATCAAACAGGGTTATAGCCCGGCGAACATGCTGCGTTGTGCCTCTCCCTGGAATAAAGCCATGCTGATTGGGGCTAACCATTTTACTAATTATGTTGCTTAGCCTGGTCGCCAAAGTTTTAGAGAAGATTTTAGCATCACAGTTCATAAGTGTTATTGGCCTATATGACCCTGGTTCTCTGAATGGTTTCCCCTTTTCAAAAAGACTACAATATCTGCACCAGCCCATGTTGCTGGAACAGAACTACCTAATTGGGCTTGAGATATTATCTCCACAAGATCAGGTCCGATTACTTCTAGAAAGGTTTTATAAAATTCTAGCGGTATCTGGTCAGGCCCTGCTGCCTTGCCCGAGGGGAGGCTGCCTAAGGCGGCATAGATCTCTTCTACTGTCAGTGGAGCTTCCAATGCCTCCCTGTCCTCGTCGGCAATTGGATGTGCTAAAATTTCATTAAGATACTTTTGTACTAGGAGGGGATCCTGCGCCTGTTCTTCATTATATAATTTGGCATAAAAATGCCTGAATATCTCTCGGATCCCTATTGAATCACTAACTATAATCCCACTTTCGTCCATTATTTCCTAATCTCTCCAACAGCATCTTTTTGCCTTATGCGCACAGCTAATGTGTGCCCGACCCGTTCACTAAACTCATAGCATTGCTCCTTTCTTGCGAGAAAAGTTGCTGCTGCCTTAGAAGCAATGCAGTCCTGAGCTTCGGATTTGGCTAAGGCCAATCTAAGCAGAATAGTATCGAGTGATGTCCCTGAAGCGATCGCCACATTCAGCTCCTCTTCTATTTCCGTTATTACCTTACACATCTGCTTCTCAAGCAGTGCCTCGCGCTTCTGTCTATACAAACTGTAACTAAGCGTCTCACCTCGCACCCCAGCTTTAAGTGCATCCCAGACTACCCCTGGGCTAGCGCTGTTTCTGTTAATATCCATAAAACCCAAAATCCATTCCTTCATGTGAATTAGGTATCCGGGATCTTTCAGGAGCCCTCTCTCAAAAGTCCATATCCGCTCTGGTCTCCCCCATTGAAATATCCATTGTTAACACTAATGGGTTGTGATCTGAGATAATCCGGGGGAGCTTCTCAATCTGACACCGGGGGCTAATTGGTTAGAAATAAAAAGTAGTCGAGTCTAACAACCAATTTGTGTGGAGCCGAATAATATGTGCTGCCAGGATCATCAGGCTTTAATCTGGCCCACAAATCAACCAATAAGTTGTTCCGGGCTAGGCTAGAAATTGCGCGAAACACCTTTTTCTTCCGGCCCGCATACCTATCCCCAGTCTCAGTCCATAGTCCACCCAGTCCATTTATATTAAAATCTCCACACATAATGACTGGTACAGGCCAGGAGGCTAGTTCTAGGTCTAAAAATTCAAAGATATCGGGGTCATCCTCAGTCGAGCCATACACAGAATAGATAGTAAACGTCGCACCCAATATTGTACACTCCACTAGCACCCATCTACCCCATTTATCCTCTAGCTTCCTCCTAGCTATTATATCACTGCGTCTAGAGAGTATGGCGACCCCTCTAGTCTTGGTCCCTTGCCTAGTGTGTGCGATGAGGCGAAAACCGAGCTGTTCCATGAGACTACCTCTTGTGCCCTCTATATGAGTCTCTTGAAGACATAGAAGATCTAAACGCATTGTTCTCAGTATCGCTGCCACCCGCTGTCTTTTGGCCTGATCGTTTAAGCCACAGACATTAATTGAGGCTATTCGTAAACCCATTAATGAACATCAAACTGCAGGCCGGCCCAATTATCCCTTAAATTCATCTTTGAGGTTTTTATTTTAATTCCTAACTTTCCCCTTTCCAATGTCTTGTTGCTCTTCATATATTTGACCATATGTCTCAGATACCATGCTGTGCTGTGCCATACCCTCACCCCCTACAACCCCACCCCCCACCACTCAGGACCACCCCCCATCCCACCCCTTCCCCCTCACGGGCAAATAGGTCAAGCATGACCTATGTGTGGCAGCCGGAGCCCATAGCTTGCATCGCGGCCAACCCCTCCCCCGTTCTCCCTTGAAATGTCACTGTGCTCAATGTGAAAAACTAACCCAGCTTATTTAAAAAAAGAAAACAGTATTTCCGCCTACAATATACATAGTACATTTTTACATTAAACCACCTCAGTGGGTAAAGCCAACGGAGGAGCCCTGTTGCTATAGCTACCTTCAGAAGTTAAGTCAGACTACAGCTAAAAACAGCTATGAGTCACACACCCCCGCCCGCCCCCTTTTGGTTCTGCAGCTCAACCAAAAAGGTTTGAGCCTTGATCTCAGAAAAAAACATTCGGATATGACCATTGGATATAACTTTTAGCCGAGCCGGATACAGTAAGTAGGCCTCACTGCCAGGATGATCTTGGGAAATATGAGAAGAAATGGGCAGATAAACTTGGCATAGATAAGGATAGTTTTAAGGTCTCTTTAGAGCTAGGCCAAACTCTTCTTTGCTCCGCAGGGCTTCAAGCTCAACAGTACAAAACAATTTTCTCCTTATACTATACACCTGCACGGATTGCACAATGGGGGGGGCAGACAGGAATTCGGTGCCCTAGGTGTGACGGCACGGACGCGGAGATAATCCACATGTTTGCGTCATGCCCTCAATTGCAAACCCTGAGGAATAAGATAGAGGTGTTTCTTGACAAAACATTAGATATTAGAGTCTGTCTCACCCCATCTATAATTTTGTTGGGGATAAGTAATGAGGACAGGTCAGACCCACCTGAAAGCTTCATTTTTGTGGCTATGTCAGTAATGCGAATCTGCATAGCTACAGCCTGGCTTGATAAGGCACCACCAACGTTTCAGCAGTGGCTCGCCAGGTTGCTGTCTATATTTAATCTTGAAAAGGGAATCTACGAGAGAAAGGGTAAAAAGGGCAGATTGCTCGGTAAACGGATCTGGGGCCCCATTTATAGGTGGAAGGAAAGTCAACCATAAATGATAGCTTGCAGCGGATAGCATGGACGGCTGTGGTTTTGGGGTTTTTTTTGGGGGTTTTTTCTCCCTCCGGCTGTTTAATGAATCGGTAATGATGTATTAGTGATGTTAGGTGTATCGCTTATTGGGTCTGAATTTTTTGTATGACCATATATATCGGTTATTGTATTATAAGTTTGTATATTACTCAGATAATTTCTGTATGTTTATTTTGGATAAGCTGCTGTGCTATAATAAAAATAAAAATCTTTATAAAAATAAAAAAAAAAAAAAAAAAAGGGACCGTAAAGGTATCTCATGGGGGGGGGGGGGAGTCTTCATCCCAACCCACGTGGTTGCGGTATAACGCAGGAGCCAGGGACACAGCCCACTCAGCTGCAAGAGCCTCCGCTTTGTCCTTTGGGATTGTTAGAAATGGGGGTCTCTAGTTGGCAAGGGCTTGCACCTCTGTCCAAGTAGGGACCCTTCTTCCTAGTCAGGGTAAGGGTGTTACACTCGTGAAGTAACCCCTGCTCACCCTCGTGGTAGCTTGGCACGAGCAGTCAGGCTTAATTCGGAGGCAGTGTGTAAAGCATTTGCACATAACCAACAGTAATACAGTGTAAGCACTACAAACGGACACCACACCAGTTTAGAAAAATAACCAATTTTTATATACTCAAGACAAGACCAATTACGACAAAAATCCACAATACTATACTTTAAAAATGACTGCTTGATAAGGTAACTTCTTCTTTGCAGGAATAACACAAAAGCAAAGTTCGTACGAGTCGGTAGCCCCGTCCGGGTCTACCGCGATGCTGAATTACACAGAGTCCAACAGTTCCAGCCGACCGCGTCGCTACGGGCCAGTAGAGTCGTGAACAGACTCGGTCACAGTACCTTTCTCGTTGTGGCTGGTACGGAGTGTACGAGCCGGTCGGCGTTCGTCGCGGTTGCGGTGCAAGATGGAGCGATGCAAGGTGCGGTGTCCCTCGATGCGGTGCAGGCAGCGGCTCGATGAGCATCGTGCAGACGGAGTCGGTGAGTCCAAGGCCTGCGGTGCAGGGCGAGACGTTGTACGATGCGGTGCTGGCAGGTTGCGATGCAGGTGACCAAGCCGGCGTGCGGGAGCTGGCGTCGGACAGCGGTGCGAGTCGGAGCGGTGCGTCGCAAACGTGCGAGCGGTGCCCCAAATGCGATGCGGTCACGACTGTTGAGCCAGTTGCAGCGTCCGCGTCGGTCGAGTCCGGCTGGTTCAGTGAAGCGAACTGCGGTGCCCACAGGTCACGGTGCAAGCAGCGGCTCGGTGTTGGCGGCGTCGGACGTCGCCCACGGTGAGACCAGGGTTGCGATGCGAAGCGGGGCGATTCGGTCTGCGGTGCAAACAGGTCACCGGTCAGGGATGGATTCGGTTGACGGAGTCGGTTGCAGTTCCCTTCCTCTGTGGCAACTGAAACAGCTGTTCCAGAAGCGGTACCCAGAGGCTTGTGAAGTCTTTGTAGTCCCTGAGACTTCTTA
The DNA here is from genome assembly GCA_963921515.1 of Calotriton arnoldi. Taxonomy (NCBI): domain Eukaryota; kingdom Metazoa; phylum Chordata; class Amphibia; order Caudata; family Salamandridae; genus Calotriton; species Calotriton arnoldi. The sequence goes on along the minus strand of CAWUFW010000100.1, from coordinate 5,699,764 downwards.
ACAGGAGGCCAGCTCGGTTCCAGGCCCTTGGAGATACTCAGCACAAGTTTGTAGAAAGTTCAGTCCTTTCCCTGCCCAAGGCAGAAGCAGCAGCTGCAGGCCAACCCAACAAAGCAACAACACAGCAAAGGGGCAGTACTCCTCCTGGCAGCTCTTCCAGCTCTTCGTCTTGGCAGGTTCCTTGATTCCAGCGAGATCTAAATTCATGGGGTCAGGGCCCCAATATTTATATCCCAAATTCCTTTGTTCTCTGAAGGCAGAGAGGCCTTTGCCTAGTCCAAACCAGTTCTGGAGCACTTTGTTGACAAGTCTCCGTCCCTTCTTTCAGAGAGTAGGCCAGGGACATCAGACGCACCGCAGGAGGTGGAGCCAGCATTGTGGAGGGAAGGCACTGTCCTATTCAGGGCCCAGGTGCAACCCCTCCCACCCATCTACATGTAGATCTTGCTATTCAGCCCTGTGCTGACTCACCCTGTCTCCTGGCATCCCCCAGCCCCTGTCACTCACACTCCAGACAAGGAATACACAACCTCGCAGAGGCAGGCTTGGATGGTTAGACAAGAAAATACCCACTTTCTAAAAGTGGTATTTTCAAACGCAGAATGTTAAAACCAACTTCACTAAAAGATGCATTTTATCATTCTGAGTCCAGGCATACTAAACTCGAATTTCTACCATGTTCCGGGGTCAGTTAGGATTATAAGCTGTAATAATCAAAACTGCCCGTTCTGGCCTATGGGGAACAGGTAGCCTTGCAATAGTGAAAAACGAACTAGGCTGTAATTCACTATCAGGACATGCCACACACACCAGGGCATGTCCTACCTTTCGCATACAACGCACCCTGCCCACAGGGGTACCTTGGGCCTACCTTAGGGGTGACTAACATGTAGAAAAGGGAAGGTTTAGGGACTTGCAAGTGTGTGCACTTGCCAAGTCAACATGGCAGCCCCAGGCTGTGCACAGGCTCTGCAATGGCAGGCCCGAGTTACACTTTACGGGCTGTTTGCGTGGGTGGCACAATCCAGTGCTGCAGCCCACCAACAGCATTTGGTCTATAGGCCCTGGCACTCGTAGTGCACTTTACAAGGGACTGACACATAAACCAAATAGGCCAATCATGGAAACGCCAATCCGTAACACATTTTATACAGGAGCACTTGCACTTTCCCACTGGACAGCAGTGAGGAAAGTGCGCAGAATCATTACACCAGCAAAAACAGAGTCAAAACCGGGAGGTCAGAAAGCAAAAAGTCAGGGAAACACGCCAAAAGATGCCAAGTCTAACACATGTCCCCTCCAGCTGAAAGTAGGGAGAACTACCCAACCCCATTGGAGTTCTCTTCACTAAGGCGGAAGAACCTGGACAGACCATCTGCGTTGGCGTGTTCTGTACCAGGACGGTGTTCCACCGTAAAGTCCATTCCCTGTAGGGAGATGGACCACCTCAGCAGTTTTGGATTCTCACCCCTCATTTGCATCAACCATCTGAGGGGCCTGTGGTCTGTCTGAACCCGGAAGTGAGTCCCAAACCGGTATGGTCTCAACTTCTTCAGCGCCCAGACCACAGCAAAAGCTTCCCTTTCTATGGCACTCCACCTCTGTTCCCTGGGGAGTAGTCTCCTGCTAAGGAAGACTACAGGCTGATCCAGGCCCTCTTCGTTCAGTTGTGAGAGCACCGCTCCCACACCATGCTCTGAAGCGTCAGTCTGCACGACGAATTCCTTGGAGAAGTCAGGTGCCTTGAGCACAGGCGCCGTGCACATGGCTGCCTTCAGGGCATCAAAAGCTTTCTGGCAGGTCTCAGTCCAGATCACTTTCCTGGGCTGCTTCTTAGAAGTCAGCTCTGTTAAGGGGGCAACGATGGTGCCATAGCCCTTAACAAATCTCCTATAGTAGCGGGTGAGACCTAAGAAGGCTCTCACCTCTGTCTGGGTCTTGGGGGCTCCCAAGCCAGAATGGTGTCAATCTTGGGTTGTAGGGCGCCACCTGGCCGCTTCCTACCTGGTGTCCCAAGTACACCACAGAACCCTGCCCGATCTGGCACTTACTGGCCTTGATCGTGAGGCCTGCACCTTGCAGAGCCCTCAACACTTTCTCAAGGTGTTGTAAATGTTCTTCCCAGCTGGAACTGAACTCAGCAATGTCATCCAGGTAGGCGGCACTGAAATCCTCCAGCCCAGCCAACACCTGATTGACCAACCTCTGAAAGGTGGCAGGGGCATTCTTCAACCCAAAGGGCATCACCCGGAATTGGTAATGACCTTCTGGGGTTGAGAATGCTGATCTCTCCTTGGCCCCATCGGTTAAGGCAATCTGCCAGTACCCAGACGTCAAATCAAACGTGCTGAGGAACCGGGCAGCTCCCAACCGATCAATGAGCTCATCAGCTCTGGGGATGGGGTGCGCGTCAGTCCTGGTGACGGCATTGAGCCCACGGTAGTCCACACAAAACCGGAGTTCTGGAGTGGCACCGGGCGCAGCAGCCTTTGGGACCAAGACCACTGGGCTGGCCCAAGGACTGTGGGAGGGCTCAATCACCCCTAACGCCAACATCTTAGAGACCTCCTCCTTGATGCTGGCTCTGACCCGGTCAGTCAACCTGTAAATCTTGTGCTTCACAGGAGGGCTGTCACCAGTGTCCACGTCATGGGTACACCAGTGAGTAACACCGGGGGTCAGAGAGAACAGTGGGGCGAACTGTCCCAACAACTGGTGACAGTCCCCCTGCTGCTCCTGAGTCAGAGTAGGGAGAGGATCACACCTTCTACTGACCCATCATGCTCCTTGGTAGACAGGAGGTCAGGGAGAGGCTCACTCTCCTCTTCCACCCCATCATCTGTCGCCAAGAGCATACTCACTTCGGACCTCTCGAAGTGGGGCTTGAGGCGGTTCACGTGAAGGACTCTCAAAGGGTTCCTTGGAGCTTGCAAATCCACCAGGTAGGTGACGTCACTTTTGCGCTCCTTTACCTCATATGGCCCAGTCCACTTGTCCTGCAAGGCACAAGGTGCCACTGGGGCCATGACCCACACTTTTTGCCCAGGTTGAAATTCGACCAGAGTGGCATTCTGGTCATACCATCTCTTCATTTCTTCCTGGCTTGCTTCTAGGTTCGCCTGAGCGAGTTTCCTGAAGCGGGCAGTTTGGTTTCTAAAGGCCAGCATGTAGCTAAATACATCCTGGGGAGTTTTCCTGGGAGCCGCCTCCCAGCCTTCCTTTACCAAACTCAGAGGTCCTCTGACAGGGTGGCCATACAGGAGCTCAAAGGGGCTGTACCCAAGAGACTTCTGAGGCACCTCCCTGTATCCAAAGAGTAGGCATGGCAAGAGGACGTCCCACTTACGCCTCATGGGTTCTGTTAGACCCTTGATCATGCCTTTCAAGGTCTGGTTGAATCTCTCCACCAGACCGTTTCCTTGTGGGTGGTAAGGGGTGGTGAACTTGTAGGTTACACCACACTCCTTCCACAGGGATGTCATATACTTGGATATGAAATTGGTCCCCTATCAGAAACCACCTCTCTGGGGAATCCCACACGGGAAAAGATCCCCATTAACGCCCGGCCCACCACTGGCGCCGTCGTTGTCCTGAGAGGGATTGCCTCCGGGTACCGGGTGGCATGGTCCACCAAGACCAGGATGTACCTGTTGCCCATGGCTGTCTTGGGATCCAGTGGCCCCACAATATCCATCCCTACCCTTTCAAAGGGTGTACCAACAACAGGAAAAGGTTGGAGAGGAGCTTTGACCTTCCTCCCACTCTTACCACTTGCCTGGCAAGTTTGGCAAGACCTACAATGTGCATCTGACTGCCTTCGCATTTGGGGCCAAAAGAAGTGGGTGACAAGCCTGTCAAAGGTCTTGTCCTGCCCCAAATGTCCTGCCAAAGGCACGTCATGAGCCAGACCCAGTAGGAAGGTCCTGAAGCGCTGGGGTACCACCAGCACACGGGCTGACCCAGGCTCAGCAACCTTAGGCTCACTGTATAGGAGACTACTCTCCCAGTAGATCAGATGTGACCCGGACTGATTACCAGCTGCCTGGTCTGCAGCCTGCCGCCGCAGACCCTCCAGAGTAGGGCACTCGTTCTGCTCCCTGCAGAACTCCTCCCTGGTGGGACCCCCTTCTTGCTGCCAATGGGTCAGCTCAGAGATGTCTCCCAGTTCGGCTACCTGCTCCCCTGTAGGCACCGGGCGTCCCCCTCGAGGTCCGCCTCCTCCCGGTCCGTGGGAACTTCGGGGGCCGGTTTCCCGCGCCCCTGCCCTTTCTCTTGGCAGGGACTTGGGCCACTGTTCCAGGCTCCAAGTCCTCTTGATCACCCTTTCTGGCTGCCATTGACCGAGTAGACACGCATGCCCACTCTGGCAACCCAAGCATCTCCAAGTGAGACCTGAGCTCAACATCCTTCCATAAGGACTGCTCCAGGTCGTTACCTAGCAGACAATCTACAGGCATGGTAGGGCTCACAACCACCCTCAAGGGACCTGAGACCCCCCATTCAAAGGGAACCTGCGCCACCATACACTGGCGCTCAGAGTTGTCTACAGCAACTACTTGGTGGAATGCCCGGGGACTACCTGCTTCTCAGAGACCAGGTGACACCGGACTGAGGTCACACTGGCTCCAGTATCTCGGAGAGCCTCTACCCTGTTCCCATTGATGGTCACCCAGGTGCTATATTTCTTTGTGTTAGGGGCACCTGGTTTCCTGGGACCATCTCACTGTCCCCTAGTGAGACAAGGGTCATTTCTGCGGGATCCCCACCCTCCTGTGGGCACCCCTCCTCCCCAAGCGCTACACTGGCCAACACTTTGGACTGTCCACCGGTGGGTGGCTGTGTCCCCTTTGGGCACTTGGGGTCCCACTTAAAGTGACCTACCTGGTCACATGCATAACACTTGCGGGGGCCGGGCTCAACAGGCTTCCCTGTAGAGACCCCTTTCTTCTTATCACCGGGGGGCTGGGAACCTTTACCCTGGGTACTAGTTTGGGGCCCTTTAGAGAACTCCTGTGCTTTACCCTTGTCCCCCCCACCTTTCTGCTGGGGACCCTGCCCACCTTTGGCTGAGTCTCCCCCAAACGCTTTCTTGTGGACCCTGGTACTCACCCAGCGGTCCGCTTCCATAGCAAGCTTCCTGGGGTCAGTTAGCTTACTATCCACTAGGTGCTGGCGCAGATCTGCAAAACATAGACTAGACAAGTGCTCCCATGCAATCAAGTTGTAGAGCCCCTGAAAATCTGTTACACTACTGCCCTTTACCCAACCATCCAGCGACCTGCAGAACACATCCACACATTCCAACCAAGTGTTGTCATCAGACTTCTTACTGGACCTGAACTGGTCCCTGTACTTTTCAGGGGTAAGACCATACTTAGTGAGAAGGGCGTCCTTCATGTCAGCATAGGTGAGGTGATACCCCTTACCCAAAGCTATCAGAGCATCCCTTGCTTCTTCAGGGAAAAGTGGCCACAATCCTGCTCCCCAATTTTCCTCAGGGACCCCATTCATGTGTATGGCTGCCTCATAACCCTGAAACCACCTTTGTATGTCATCCCCCTTCTTGAACTCCTTGCCTACATTCTTGGGAATGTGCACAATCCTGTCTGCCTTCCTGGACGAATTGCTGCCACCATCTGAGCCTGACTTACTCCTAAGTTCTAGCTCCTTCAGTTCTCTCTCATGCTCTAAGAGCATCTTCTTCTCCTCCATGGCCAATCTCCTCTCCTCCCTCTTCTCCTCCCGCTCACCCTCCAGCCTGAGCTTCTGCAGCTCAAACTGCCTTGCCTCTCGCCTGTCCTCCAGCTCCTCTGGGGACAGACTGCTGCTGCCTGACCTGGCGGGTTCCCCCCACCCAAAAGCACATCCACCCTGGAAATAGGCTCCTCCACCTCCTCACTGAGATTACCAGGCTGCCCACTGGCATGTCTGGCTGCTACCCAGGCCCTCAGCGCCTTCTGTAGCTCCTCCTTCCTTGTGAGGCCTTTAATTTGGACTTTCAGGTTTTTACAAATTGCTCGTAGTTCCTTTACGGCGTAGGTTTCCAACCTATCCTCCTCAAAGATAACTTCCAGAGATGCAACGGATGATGAAGCTGAGTCAGGCATGACAAAAGTAGTGAGTTGAAAACTGGCAAGATCAAAAATAGGCCAAAAGAAAAAGAACCAGTATGTGGTACGTAATGGTCTGCGATATGGTAGTAGTGCACACCAATCACTGTAAGTCAAGTGCAAACACAAGTCCTATCCTCACCGCTGACAACCAATGTTAGAAATGGGGGTCTCTAGTTGGCAAGGGCTTGCACCTCTGTCCAAGTAGGGACCCTTCTTCCTAGTCAGGGTAAGGGTGTTACACTCGTGAAGTAACCCCTGCTCACCCTCGTGGTAGCTTGGCACGAGCAGTCAGGCTTAATTCGGAGGCAGTGTGTAAAGCATTTGCACATAACCAACAGTAATACAGTGTAAGCACTACAAACGGACACCACACCAGTTTAGAAAAATAACCAATTTTTATATACTCAAGACAAGACCAATTACGACAAAAATCCACAATACTATACTTTAAAAATGACTGCTTGATAAGGTAACTTCTTCTTTGCAGGAATAACACAAAAGCAAAGTTCGTACGAGTCGGTAGCCCCGTCCAGGTCTACCGCGATGCTGAATTACACAGAGTCCAACAGTTCCAGCCGACCGCGTCGCTACGGGCCAGCAGAGTCGTGAACAGACTCGGTCACAGTACCTTTCTCGTTGTGGCTGGTACGGAGTGTACGAGCCGGTCGGCGTTCGTCGCGTTTGCGGTGCAAGACGGAGCGATGCAAGGTGCGGTGTCCCTCGATGCGGTGCAGGCAGCGGCTCGATGAGCGTCGTGCAGATGGAGTCGGTGAGTCCAAGGCGTGCGGTGCAGGGCGAGACGTTGTACGATGCGGTGCTGGCAGGTTGCGATGGAGGTGACCAAGCCGGAGTGCGGGAGCTGGCGTCGGACAGCGGTGCGAGTCGGAGCGGTGCGTCGCAAACGTGCGAGCGGTGCCCCAAATGCGATGCGGTCACGACTGTTGAGCCAGTTGCAGCGTCCGCGTCGGTCGGGTCCGGCTGGTTCAGTGAAGCGATGCGATGTGAACTGCGGTGCCCACAGGTCATGGTGCAAGCAGCGGCTCGGTGTTGGCGGCGTCGGACGTCGCCCACGGTGAGACCAGGGTTGCGATGCGAAGCGGGGCGATGCGGTCTGCGGTGCAAACAGGTCACCGGTCAGGGATGGATTCGGTTGACTGAGTCGGTTGCAGTTCCCTTCCTCTGTGGCAACTGAAACAGCGTTCCAGAAGCGGTACCCAGAGGCTTGTGAAGTCTTTGTAGTCCCTGAGACTTCTTAACAGGAGGCCAGCTCGGTTCCAGGCCCTTGGAGATACTCCGCACAAGTTTGTAGAAAGTTCAGTCCTTTCCCTGCCCAAGGCAGAAGCAGCAGCTGCAGGCCAACCCAACAAAGCAACAACACAGCAAAGGGGCAGTACTCCTCCTGGCAGCTCTTCCAGCTCTTCGTCTTGGCAGGTTCCTTGATTCCAGCGAGATCTAAATTCATGGGGTCAGGGCCCCAATATTTATATCCCAAATTCCTTTGCTCTGAAGGCAGAGAGGCCTTTGCCTAGTCCAAACCAGTTCTGGAGCACTTTGTTGACAAGTCTCCGTCCCTTCTTTCAGAGAGTAGGCCAGGGACATCAGACGCACCGCAGGAGGTGGAGCCAGCATTGTGGAGGGAAGGCACTGTCCTATTCAGGGCCCAGGTGCAACCCCTCCCACCCATCTACATGTAGATCTTGCTATTCAGCCCTGTGCTGACTCACCCTGTCTCCTGGCATCCCCCAGCCCCTGTCACTCACACTCCAGACAAGGAATACACAACCTCGCAGAGGCAGGCTTGGATGGTTAGACAAGAAAATACCCACTTTCTAAAAGTGGTATTTTCAAACGCAGAATGTTTAAAACCAACTTCACTAAAAGATGCATTTTATCATTCTGAGTCCAGGCATACTAAACTCGAATTTCTACCATGTTCCCGGGGTCAGTTAGGATTATAAGCTGTAATAATCAAAACTGCCCGTTCTGGCCTATGGGGAACAGGTAGCCTTGCAATAGTGAAAAACGAACTAGGCTGTAATTCACTATCAGGACATGCCACACACACCAGGGCATGCCCTACCTTTCGCATACAACGCACCCTGCCCACAGGGGTACCTTGGGCCTACCTTAGGGGTGACTAACATGTAGAAAAGGGAAGGTTTAGGGACTTGCAAGTGTGTGCACTTGCCAAGTCGACATGGCAGCCCCAGGCTGCGCACAGGCTCTGCAATGGCAGGCCCGAGTTACACTTTACGGGCTGTTTGCGTGGGTGGCACAATCCAGTGCTGCAGCCCACCAACAGCATTTGGTCTATAGGCCCTGGCACTCGTAGTGCACTTTACAAGGGACTGACACATAAACCAAATAGGCCAATCATGGAAACGCCAATCCGTAACACATTTTATACAGGAGCACTTGCACTTTCCCACTGGACAGCAGTGAGGAAAGTGCGCAGAATCATTACACCAGCAAAAACAGAGTCAAAACCGGGAGGTCAGAAAGCAAAAAGTCAGGGGAAACACGCCAAAAGATGCCAAGTCTAACAGGGACATGTCGAGAAAAGCTCGGAAGGATTACCTCCTCCCCTTTACGTGCAGCAAGAACGAATGGGGGTGGCCAATCCGCCTCCGCTAACAAAATGTCGTACGAAGAGGTCAGATTTTCCCAAAAAATCCCTTTAATTACACGCTGTATATCACCTTCAATTTGAATGACGATATTAAATAGTCTGTCAGGGGGTGCCACTCTGGTGTCTGCTGTCTCAACAGTAATGAATGTTTCAGTTGCTGTCGCCTCCATATGAGGACGTAGCGCCTCCCGCACTATGGTAACTTCCGCGGCGCTGTCTAGGAGGGTCACTGCCCACGTCCAGTTCAGGAGTCTCGTTCTCACCGTCTGTGGCATATTTTGCTGTTACAGCGGCAACTCTCTTCTTCTGAAATTGTGGGCGAGAACGTTGAAAGTCTTCTGCTTTCCCTGTGACTTGTTGTCGAGGTTGGTCTCGTCCCTTGGGAGCCTCTCGACCCCTTCCTCTATCCTGGCGATCTCCTCCACTGGCCTGCGAAGTTGTCTGTGCCTGTGAAGAACGAGGAGAACGCGTATCAGGGATCTGAAACCTATCCGGAGATTTAATTCTCGCCCTATCGCGCAAATCATAAGTGCGTTCAGAGGAAATTGAAACCGGGGATGCGCCTCTCGACCCCGGCTTCTTTTGTTGCTTACCCTGTTTCTTCAACCTCCAGCTCTTTTTAGTGAAGACTGGTTTCTCATCTTTCTCAGATTGAGGTTTGGGTTGTTGTTGTTGTTGCGATTGTGTTTGCTGTTTTGCAAAAGGCTTATTGCCCAGGCTATTTCTGCCAATAGTTTTGTAAGCCTGGGTAATAATTTTCGGTAATTTGCGCGGCTTGTCCAATTCTGGGACCAAAGCCAAAGCATTAGCTACTTGAAAGTTCACTGCATCGCCCTTGACATTCGCAAGGATCAACTCAGCTACTACTTCGAACACTCCCACCAGTCTCATCCCTAATTCCACAGCCGCTTCAGGGCCATGTTCATCCTGCACTCGTTTAATTACAGAGGGGAGAACCGTCACAGATGGAGTACCAAAACACTTCGAATACAGTGCTGCGAATACCGTACCCCAGTTGTTGCATGCTGTCAACTCGGGGATTAAGTCTTTTGGCAAACTAATCGTAAGAATTCTATGTTTATCCACCGGTGTTGTGTTTGGAAAAACTGCCTCCAGCTGGTCAAATTTCTCTGCAAGCCAATAAGGAAAATCATCCTTATTTTGTGGGCGCTTGCCCATCACCGAGTTCACCATGACAGGACTTATGGTCACGCCGCCTGCAACAGCTGGATGGCCTGCAACTCCAGGTGGGGCTCCCTGGATGTTGCCTGTAACATATTGCACTAAGGCTCGATGCACTCGCACTAAAGCCGAATACATGTTGCGCAGGTCCGCGACTGGTATCGTCATATATCGCGGATGTGGGGTGTACCCGGCCAAAACAGGCCAAGTGGCCCCATCAATAGATAAGGGGCCTAAACAAACCGTGGTAACCGGTTGGGGGAGGGCGCCATCAAACCAAACACGGTGCTGCCAAGCCGTGAGCGGTACTTCAAGATTCCTATAAGGTCTATAGACAGCAGGAACCGCGGTGGCATCATATGCATGGAACAAATTATCGTTCGCGTCCACCGCTGGAAAGGTGACCCAAGAATAGAACACCTCAAAGTGGAAAGCCGGATCGGCTTGAACCACAAAGATCAGATCGACACCCGCGTCTGGCACTCCATACACCGTTAAGTGAGCACGGAGCGCTGCGCGGCTATGTGCTTCAATTTGAACAGCCATTGTGGGCTAGAAGTAGTCGACAATCTAGAATGAGGCAGCACACATAGGGTTTTAGTTAAAAAACCTTTTATCAACTTCAAGCTTGAAAGAACCTACAAAAACGTCAATATAGGAGGTATCACTGTCACACACGCTTCCGGAAGCGTGCGCGAGGGGAGTTGTGGACAAGCACAAGCACTATTCAAGCGTCTCGCAGATCAGCCCCACGTCGGTTGCGCCATGTTATAGGGATTCTGCACACATAGAGCTATGCACAGGATGATAGGACCTCGGAATATAGTGGTGAGCCTACCATAAGCCGTAGCACCTAAAACCCCAACCCAACTAGCCTTAGCGTCCCATTAGCAACAATGTACCAATGATTAGACAACCCAGAACACGGTATCTCTCTCTCAGGACTCGCAGTAGCAAGAACACCCTTTCGTCACTCACTCATACCTGTCCACAACGGGCGTAAGAAGAGACACAGTATAGGTTAAAATGTTTATTTCAACATACGTGCTCTAAGATACAGTACACGTGTCAGTACTATCAGCATAATGCATAAGAATAATATAATCAGCATAGTTACAACTCCATAGAATACAAACGGGAAAGCATTTCATAAAGCAGTGGCTATATGGCTAAATAACCTTACCACCCTCCCCGTGCTAGAAGCTAGTTTATTATACACATAGAAGACCTCTGGGCTTTGACTAGCGAACCCCCATACCTCAGTCTCTAGATGCAAAGACTACATCAGCAGACTATCACAGCTCTTCTCCCTGGAAAGGTTTTTCTCCAAGTCCCTCTTAAGCGGGAAAACCGCAATATTAAAAGCACACCAATTTCTCCATGGCAGCTGTACATAGTGTTATGTCTAGGTGCGAGGGACTGGCCATATCAGCAAGAACTAGGGACGTTGTTTTTCGACCTTGTAACTGTTGTTCAGACTGAGCCCAAAGGGAACAGGAGAAAAGGTGAGAGACAGAAAATGCAGACAGTTGTAAAATAACTTGGCAGAAGCAGAGGGCGACAGAATAACGGCTAAGAGTAACGTGCGCAAAAGTCATCATGGCAGCCAGGCCTATGCCAATGTATCCAGGCAGGCCAGGAGGCCACAAACCACAAGACAGGATCTGATTAAAGATTGAGGGGCTTTCTGAATACCCTTGAGGAATTCGGCACCATGCCAAAATACGCTCTCCGAACCGGAACGCAAATAATGGCTGGCTATCTGGATGTAACGGAATAGAGAAAAATGCATGGCACAAATCAATAACTGTGTACCATTCTGCATCATGTGGAATCTGATACAGTATTACGGCGGGGTTTGGCACAATTGGATAACAAGGAATAACGATTTTATTTATTTTCCTCAAGTCTTGCACTATCCTATATGTCCCATTCGGCTTTTTCAAACCCATTATAGGTGAATTACATGGGCTACTCATTATTTCTTTCAAAATTCCCTGTTCAATCATTTTATTAACTACGGGTGTTATTCCTTCAATAATTTCTGGCGTTAATTTGTACTGTGGAGTATTTGGGTAATTTGTTCCTTCTCTTACAGTGATTTTTACAGGGTCTACTCCTCTCATTAACCCAATGTCTTCGCCTGTAAAATCCCATACATCAGATCTGACTGTTTCTTTTAATTCAATTGGGATTTTCTCTACGTCAAACACAGGAAACATGTCATTTACTTCTGGTTCTAGTTCTGCCATTGTCATTTTATACAGAACATCTTCATCTGGTGTCTGAAATGCAATACCATCCGGGGTACAATAGATGATGCAGTTCATTTTACAAAGCAGATCGCGTCCTAGCAAGTTTACAGGACTGCAATCACACACCACAAACCGATGCATTTCTCTGAATGGTCCAACTTTCACCTCTACTGGTTTCGTAAGAGGCGCTTTAATCTGCTGGTTTGAAACACCCACAACTTGGATATATTCACCTGAGAGAGGAAGGGTTGGAATTTCTACTGATCTAACAGTAGAACGGGTAGCTCCAGTGTCCACAAGGAATGTAACATTTACACCATTCACTTCTCCATCCACAAATGGACCTGACTGATCTACCTCTAGAGTTGCGCCAAGCACGCACTCTTCCTCCTCTCCTAGGCACCGTCATAAACTTTCATCCGATTCATTTCCATCCTGCCGTAACCAATACTGCGATATTGCAGCTGCGCGCGGCAATTTTGTTACCTGCTCTCCTCCGTAGAATCCTGTCTCTGCACTGTATCTCTGGGGGTTTACACTCTTGGGAAGAGGTGGTTGTGGCACCTGACTCTGTTGAGTAACTACCTGCGGTTGTTGCAGCTGTTGGTAACTCACCTCATTCTGCACCTGCGGATTTAATGATTGATTTTCCATATTAGCTTTTGGAGAAAATTTACACTTGTTTCTCCAATGCCCTAACTTTCCGCAATTATGGCATGGCCATTTCTTTTTAGCTTCTTCTATACTCATTTGACCTTTTCCTTTACCTATATTCGGTTTGGATTTAGTCTGTCCTGCATCACTAGTCTGATTATTCATTTGAGCTTCTTGTTTTTCCGCGACCTTTACTTGTGCCCACATCGCTTTTTCTTTCAGTTTACGTTGTCTACACTCAATGTCATCACTACAGTATTTAGCATACCTTAGTACTTCATCTACAGTGCTATTTTGCCAGCACAACATGTGCTGCTTAATCATTTCACTTATCTCGGGCTTCAATCCATATTCAAATCTGATCCAGTGAGGCTAATATAAATTCCTCTCCTTCAGTTATGACATCCAGGTGAAATCATTCACATCTACTATACCATATGACGGTGGGGCCCATAACACCGCATATCATACACTCAGTCGTTCCCTGGATCACACCCACATTCACTAAGGAGAAAAACGAGTTGCTGGAGGAACGGAATACCTTATTAAATTTGACAGATTATTACCTTAATCATCATATACATTCAGTTTTTAATCCTGTCGGCTCTAAAACATCAAGGTACTCCGCTCTTTGGTCGATGGACCAACTAGTAGAATAAGTTGATGGTGATCGAGACCAGCTCAATCATTTAAAACCCTAGTAAATGTCAAATTTTATTAATGAACTAAAGAACCACAGACTCAAAATTAATTAGAAATACATTTTTATCTAAATTCAAATTTGCACGAGTGAGATTCTTAGTTGATTAATCACCTTAATACATTCTTTTACATTTATATAGGAAATTATGTAAAGAAATTCGAAATTATGCATTACCTATTTAGATGCAGATAGGAATGGTTCACCAAAAGAAGATAAACCGTAAATCACAGAATGGACTCCCAAACTGACTGACTGTCCCTCTAGATGGCCTCCTCGACGGGACCTCCCATACAGATTTCTCGCAACGGTCTCGTTCCTTCCCCAGTCAGGTTTGAAGTCAATGGCAGCATCCGCATTAACATCAGCATCGGCATTTGCAATAATAACAGCATCGACTCCTCCCATATAAGTGCAGTCCTTCTTATACCCTACTTCTGGCTTACTACACAAAAAGTTGCAATGTTTGGGGGCAGGAATCACACTAATTGGTCCATTTGAGGGGTGGCGAAGATTGTCTCATCGCCTTCCTTGCTCAAACTGGTTTCGGGGATGGTTAAGAGTTCACTGTTTCCCATGCTCTTTGGGTAAAAGCAGTCCAAATTGTCTATTCATTTTGTTGCGATTTTGATGGTCACATTTTGGACAGTTCTTTGTTTCTCAATACTTCCTTCTTTCTTTTCTCACGGATACGTGCTAAGTCTTTCTTGGCACTCTCCTCATAAACGGTTACTCCGTCCTTGACTTTTCTCACTCCATATACAGGCCGTACCCACGTGGTTCAGCTCCATTATTTCTTTCGCTTAGAGGCCATCTTTGGTTTCTGATATGACCTCATCTATGCCGGCAGCCATTTTCGCAGCCTGGCCTAACCGGCCCAAACGGACTATCATAAAAACAAACACAATCGTAATTAAAACAAAGAAAATAAGCCTTTCTGTTTACCACCCGTCATTCTAATAACCCGTGTTAGGTGTTACCTAGCAGAAGCGACATTTAAAGCCATTTTACTTACCATCCGTGTTCTTTGCCACAATACAATTTTCAACACACAGCACAAATCATGCGATTTTACTCTGATTAGTACGCAAATTACAGTTTTAATATTATAATACTTCACAATGGTAAATAAATTAGATTTTGCACAAAAAGAGCAGTTACCATTTATGTAAATGTTTATTAAAGGTGCATTTTGTTGGTTATTTTCATCAAACAATTAGTACCGTTAATTTATTATTCTTATTTAAGGGGGTTTCAAAATTTTTTCATTTACCTTGCTCCATCAAGGCCCATCAAGAACTTCACCTCGCTGTAGTTCCTAAAGCAAGGGGTGGGGTGGTGGAGGGTTCACTATGCCCCTGCACATAGGCAATATGAAAACTTAGAAGTCATGAGTCATGCATGATGCACAGTGCCAGGACGTGAGGTGACTGTGACATGGTGTTGTTTTCCAGGGCTTTAAGTGGGGGCTGAGGCCTCTGGCAGGGAAGCAGTGCTGCTCCCTGTAATGGCCATAATTACGGACAAAAGGTGTCCGTAAAAGGGATCCTCAAGGACAACGTACGTGAGGTCCAAATTACGGACAGTCCGTGAAATTTACGGACGGTTGGTCACCCTACCTTATACTGTTGGCGTCTCTTCCTACAGTGTGAATTTGTAGGTGAGTTCTGGGAGTAGGCCACAGGAGTGATTGTCACTGTTAGAGGGTTAGTGCACTCAGTGTCTTCCAGCTGTTGGTGGGTAGACAGTCTATGCTGGTGTGGAGAATATACATCTGTGTAGGTGTGTATCAGAGATGTTATGGTAACTGATGTCCATGATGTTCAAAGGACTGAGCAGATTCAGAGATGGGAGGATGTAGGGGTACCCCTCTAAAGGGTGAGGAAACAGATGAATGCTGTGACGAATCACAAGAATGAATGTATAATTGTACACGGCATGCATGCCCCTGTTGCTTCCTTTACTAGGAAGGCTGGGTAAAGACTACTGGGTGAAGGCAGGAATAATTGCAGACTTTTCCTCACAACAGTAGGTTGATTGATGGACTGCACAGGCAGGTCCTGTCTGCCAGTGTACCAAGGGTATATGTGTGATTGGCCCAATAGATGACTTGCTCAGAAAAGAGCTACGTTCTTGGCCTACCTGGGCCAGAATGTTCAGTTAAAGTGTATCTGTCAGCTGGTGAGGGCTTCAGTGCATTGATGCATCTTGCTGCTGCTCTGCATCCCTCGGGGATGCACCATGCATAGGTACCAGCGTGAGGACGCTACCCCCAGGATTGGGCAGGATCGAGGTATAGCCTGAGAATAAGGAAGGTGGGTGCTAGGCTCATCCTAAGCCACTGGATGATGTTTAACTGGAGTTACCTGGCCTCCCACACCTCTCAGAAGAAGGTAGTAGCCATTGAAGCAGTTGGTGATGCTGTGCCATGAAATCTAGGAGTGGAGCTGTTGAGTGGGAAGGTATGCCTTCTCACCACATAGGGTCATGTGAGTGACTCTGGGATGATGGTCAGTGATTTCACATTTTCTTGGGTGAGCACTGGTCTGTGTCCCAGGGGTCTCCGAGAAGTTTAATAAAGGCAGGGTACTGGTCAGGATCTTGATAAACCAAACCCTTTTTATGTTTTGTGAGGGAGGTCTGGGAAGCTACCCCAACTCACAAACCCTCTGCTGTCCACACACAACAGTGCCCTCCACACTATGACCTCGGAAGAGGTCTAGTTTAGGAGAGCTGCAGAGACTGGGAGAGGTCTGCCCATGGCAGAATGGTGTGAGGAACAACACAAGGAACATTTGTTTTACCCTGATACCACTATAACTTTCAGGTAGGGTATACATGGATATGTTTACAGTGTGTACTTGATGTGCACCGTGCACCTCCCAAAATACAGGAGTTTAGTGTGCTAAAGCTTTCTGTGTGTGGGCCTTTGGATGGGAAATGACAGGTAGGCAGTTCCTGCATTGTTGAAACTCCAGGTATAGACTCTGTGGTTGATTCTGGTTATTGGGAGGCACACTTCGCCTTTGGGTAGCTGCACTGCACACAATATGAGGCCGGATCTTCCCACTACTGTTCCACACCAAAGGCTGCAGTGTCCTCAGCCTCTTCTCTGGCCTGCTTGCTTCGCCCCACACCATGGCTCTCATATCACTCATGGGCTAAGGTGTAACGGAGCTGCAGTAGTATTTTCAAACAATGTTTATTGAAAACTTGGGGCAGCCATCTGTAAATGAACAGGGATTGGTAACATGGATCGACAACCAGCTACTAAACCAGGAAAAATGAAAGACATGGCGATGTTATTTGTAAAATGTCTGAAGACCGATTTGTTAGCTTGCAGAGTTTGCAAAGTCCGCTGGGGCTGTCAGCAGCGGCACAGTGACAGCAGTTCTTGCTAGGCATAGCTGCCTTTAAATAGCACTCCTGGATCTTGCCTTGACAGAGGCTTCGTGTTGATTTACTTTGAATTCCAATTCAGGTGTGCCTCACAATTGGGTTTAGAAGCATCATTGCTTCCCGCTCCTCGTGGCACCTTTGGAAGATTGCATTGCGGCAGGTTCTTTCTATCACCTGTGTTGATGCCTATGATCCAAAGCCACTGTGAAACTGACAATAAAATTGACTGCCCAGTCAAGTGCTGCGACAGACAGGCAAAGGGAAACTTTTTCTGCAAGGAGAGTTAGCTCCCAATCCCCTGCCTCCTCTGCCAAACAAATGGGCCAGATTGGCTGCTGCAAGGATTCTCTACTCCTGAGAATGAAATATCAAGGTCACAGTTAGACCTTATTTTTGATTTAAGTGTGAGCATTAATGTTCTGATACGATGTCAGCTTAAGTGCAGGGTCTTCCTATGGAGGGGCCCTAGTTGTTAAGCCCCTAATTTACCCCTTTAAGAAGAATGCCCTGGCCCAGCCTGGCACATTTTATAAGGAGTTAAGCAGAGATGTCATAAGTTTAGAACAGAGAATGAGAATTTGGTTGAGTTGACTGGGTGCTCTTAGACCAATTTTGTGTTGGTTATTTTTTGCAATTCAGGTCTACCCTGATACACGCTGTTTTTCTGGATATGGAGGAACATGTTTCCCCTTAGTTAGGGAAATATGGAAATATAGTTATGTCACCTCTTCTCTTCAGGCTGGTTGACATGTCTAGTTCTGTCCCATCCCAGTTCTCAACCAGGGCACATCTTGGCTCATAAAAAACTCAGGCGCATGTACTAAGTGTTTAGCAGTCGCAAGCCCGGGGGGAGTAAGCTGCTGTTCAGGGAACCACTGCCAACTCACGAAATTAATAAAAAGTAAGGAATTCAATCTGCTTAAAAACAAAGTTTTCCATTTTGAAATGCAATGATGGAGATGGTGGTCTGCTGTCTCTTGCGGCCATCATCCCATTGCAACCAATCACAGGGGGTCGCAAATTGCAACCTCCCTGATGAATATTAATCAGGCTGGTTATTCTGTGAACCCCTGTGATTCCTTACTTTACAAACTGACCTACTGGTACAAAGGTCAAAAACAAGCACACGACCAAATTGCGAGATTTTTAACAATATACTGGAAAAACGTAGTCCTGGGTAAAGGATGTCTTTGTCATCTTCGTAGACTTAAAATCTGCTTTCAATATGGTCCCACGAAGGAAACTTTGGGAAGTCTTAGAAAACATGGGATTTCCCGCTAATATTTTGGATATCCTTATTAGGATCCACGAGAATAATACGGCATGAGTTAGATAAGGCAAGAATGGTGAATTAACAGATGCATTTGGTATAGAAAGGGGAGTACGCCAGGGGTGCGTGCTAGCTCCAACTCTCTTTGCACTATTTGTAAATGATCTGGCGGACTTTTTAAATTTCCCCAAAAATGACGCCCCAAAAATTGGTTCTATAAACATTCAGTTACTATTATTTGCAGATGACATGCTGTTAATTTCCAAAACCCCAAGCGGCCTGTAAGCAATTTTGAATCGCTTTCTTCAGTTCTGTACTGATCGGGGTCTAGAGATAAATATAAGTAAAACAAAATATATGATATTAAGCTCCCATAGGACTTCCCAAACAAATGTATTGGTAAACAACTCCCCCCTTGAGCGAGTTTTCGAGTTTGTTTACCTGGGGATAACTCTGTCCCACAAATTAAGCTGGAAGCCCGAGTTGAGCAAGTGTGCTCTTAAACAGTCTGGGGCAATTCTCAAGCTGGCCAAAAGACTGAAATCTAAAAATCTAACCCCAGCCTTAGAACTATATAAAATTAGGGCAAATAGTGTAGCCCTCTACAGAGCGGAACTGTGAGGTGTTTCAAACATAAGGGAATTAACTGTGGCCGAGAATCGTTTTGCTAGGCAGTTACTCAATCTCCTGCATAGTACCCCAATACTTCCCCTATTGATGGACCTGGGTCTGTATCCCATTTCTTTTATGATACAATTGAGGCCCTTATTGTTCTGGTATAGGCTCTGGACATCCCTTGAATTGGAACCTTATAGACTACCATTCATGGATCTTTTGAACACTCCAGGCCATTTGAGGATATAGTGGCTGTTATACCTAAAAAGGATGTTTAAAGCTCTTGTCCTGGATTCCCTGTGGGACAAACTAGAAGAAGCCTTTAAGATACTGTTATATTTCATGTAGGTACCCCAATATAGGTTTAGGTAACATCATAACCCTTCACCTACATTCTCTCCTATACTACATACACAACGGATTTGAAGGACTGACCTTTTACCCAGTTGCAATACTACACACAAGTACGTAGGGTTTTTCTCTGGACACTGGCCTCATAAATTATGCATGAGGATTCTTAGTTTCTTCGAATCACAGCAGGACCATCATCTCCTGCATAATAACTGTGTATAAAGTTCATTCCCGATGTCATCCTAAGTCCGACACTGGCACAGCAAGGTAGAACCCCCTGGGGATACCTTAGGGTATATAAACACCACATCTTGCTGAGATAGGGAGAGGAGATCACGACTTCCATGCCGACACACTGACGCAAGACGCTGAGGTTCCTGCATGCAGATACTCCAACTCGCCGTGGTCTGACATCCCTTGCGGGGTGTTCAGCTCAAGACCAGAACGGGGTCCCACAGTCTCACATCAGGTAATGGGGTTGGCTTTATCCTAGAGGGATTCTTGGCTTTACACCTACTCACATGCTAGGTACACTTAGGTACATCTAGTTAGGGTGCATCGTAGGAGTACGCATTTTATTGCCATGTATTTTATATACTCGCCTATATTTATGGTTTTAGCAAAATGGTAGAAACCTACCATCTGTTTACTTTTTTAGTGCTGCTACTCATTTATATATGCTACTGTCTACTGGTGATTTCAGTACACTATTTTACGCTAGAATAACAACTGTTCAATAAATCCTTATTGAAAAACGTCCCAACCGTTTATTCTGTGTATCTCTCTGAGAACAAGTGAGAACGAGTGACTGAGCGAAAAGTAAGATACTGTTTCCACGGTCCTGAGGGATCAGGGTTGTCATGTTCGATAGTTGCCAAGAACTATTCTCTCATTGGTAAGAGGAGGTTATAGTGGCATTGCGAGCTAGCTGGTACACAGGCCAACATACCCGGTGGGGGTGTCTGGAATCAGTCTGGACACCAGCCCCGCAGTGTATGTTGTCTAAACGCGCAGATCCTATATAGGTCTTATAGGAACTACACGACATGGCGCCACCAACGTTGGTATTGGCACTTATTTAACAGTCAAATCTGAGTAGTTCAGTCGTGCTATTCTGAGAGACCCCTACTCACATTTCCCCAGAGACGTCTGGAGTGGGAAGGAACAAATCCGCCGCAGTTGAGTAGGAAAATTCCTATGTATTAGCTGTTGGTTTAATCAAGCTTGAAGGATACAGTGTTCCCAATTGTGCATAACACCTTAAGAAGGGATACCATGAGTCCTGGTATATATTGCAGCGAAGACTGTGCCCCAAGAGGCACAATCCTCTATAGAGGGAGCTATCCCCATTGGCAAGCAAATAGTAAGTATTCTATGCTTTTCCTTAGGACCAGTGTGTGGAAACACTGCCTCCAGCTGTGTTATTTTTAGTGCTATTCAGAAGGGCATTTGTTCACGTTTTGTGGGAATTTTAACCCATTACTGCGTGTAGTGTCTGTGGTGTAATTTTTGTTGTAGGAGCTTGGACTGGTCCTGGTTGTGTAGCCGGTGCAGGCTGAAGTGTTATTGTTCTCAACACAAACTGTGTCATATTTCTGTAAAGTCTTATTAAGTCTTTATGCTGTACAAGTAAGTCTCCTCCTGGCATTGTGTCAATGTCAGGATGTGGTGTGTATGCCGCTAAAACTGGCCATGTTGCTCCGTCTCTTCCGAGCGCACCGAGACTTACTCTATTTCTTGTATGGGGGAGAGCGCCTTTACACCAGTAGAGGTGTTCTTCGTAAGTTAGTGGAATTTCAATGTCCTCATATAGACTATACTCATTTGGTATTACATCTTCTACATAGTAGTGAAATGTTTTTGTTTGTGCATTTGCCTGCGGGAATTTAATCCATGAATAGAATACCTCTGTTCTATGTGATTCGTGTGCCTCAATCACAAAAGTCACTTGCCCACCCCTAATTGTAACACCACATGCTACTAGTTTAAGGGTGACAGCATTTCTAACATTATCTGCAATGTATATTGCATCTGCATCGTCTTCTTCGGCTGTGAAGCTTAGTGCATTCCCTACATCTACGTCTCCCTGTTCGGTCATTATCTTTAGAAAAGAGAGCGTTTCAAGGGAACTGAGTACCAGATGTATTAAGACAAATACAGAATGAGTATGGAGCAGAGCCTGCTCTAAACTTGGGGATGAAGTTGTTAAATAACTTTGCCCAGGTATCTGCGATAATATTGGTGAATATTAAAGGAGAAGCAGCATCAGTGGCAATACGCCTGAGAGAGTACACTCCATTACAACAGGAGACAGAACTACCTAAAATAATTGAAACTGCTTATGCAGAGTTAGGTAGAGACAGTCTGGGAGCTAGACCTGTAAAACCCCAACTAATGGGGAGTTCAGATAAAGAACAGGCAAAGCAAACACCAGTTTCTTCAAAGAAGAAATGGGACAATAATAAACAACAAAAGAACAGATCTCACTCCAGGGGACGGTCTCCTCAGCAGGAGCCCCCAGAAAGGAGATATAATCTTAGGAATAGAGATAACATTAAAAAACCTGACAGGTCTCAGGATACTGATACTCGTTCCTCTCGTTCCTTTCAGGGTCCATCAAAAAACTCAGAGAGGGAAGGACGGTCAGAACAAAGATAAGAAGAGCGTACAAAGCCCAGAGACAAGCAACGCACTTCAGACTACGCTTCAAAGAAAGAAGAGAAACCTGGGGGCGGAGCTAGCCAAGCCCGAAGATGGCTGCCATTTGAGCGAGCTCCTTCGGTCACGGAACCATCCTTAAATTATCCTGCATCCCAGTGTGCCAAAAGAAACCTGAAACCCTCACAAGAAACGTCGGATTACCGTAGCAGACGATAGACCCCGGTTCTGCAGTAAAATTCGCACTGGAAAGGCTGGAGCTGCATCGCGGCCTGTGCGGCGTCAGCGAGGCCCACAACACACAGAAGGGAGGTGCCGCCGCGGACTAGCGTGGGTGCCGGCCATGACGCAGTGCACGCAGCCTGCGGGGGCCAACCCGCTGATCGGAGACGGCGCTGCTGGCTGCGGACCACGCGACGGCCGTGAGGAGTGCGCTGCTGCTCCCGGACAGCTACGAGAGGCAGGCGATACTATCGGAAGCATGATCGGAGCTCCGAGACCTGCGCGCAGAACCTGAAGAGGTGAGGCCTGCGCTGACTGGGGGCGGACGGCGGGAACCGATCCGGCATCGGCGGGGCTGCGAGGTGGGAGTACGGCTCCTGCAGTGGAGATTGGCCGCACACAGCCTCGCACCGGAGAGGCCCTTGCGGTCCGGCGCTGCAGGCAGTAAGCAAGAGCCTGGGGCAGCTGACCCGAAACTGCAAGAAGACTGGGCCTACCGCACACAGTGAGAGGGATGATGGGCATGAGCTGCTGGCAAAATCGGAGGCACTAATTGTGAGTGAGTGAGGGCAGCGGAGAGGCCCACCCGCTTCAACAGTAGTCACAGCCAAGCTACAGCTGCCCCTACACGGTGGACCACATCCCTGCTCCACTGCCACCGATACACATACAAGCATAGCGGCGGCCTATATGAGCGGACGGACTGGGGCCTTTACACGTGGGGGGGGCGCGACCGGATCCTTGAGTGGCCGGTGGTGGCTCTCGCCTTAGACTGCTGCCACCATCTTGAAGCGCCGTGGGGTGCTCACACGGGGAGACAAGTGCACTAAACGAACTGGCGGAGTACCCGGGAGTCAGCTGGAGAGGACCCAAGGGCTGACCATTGTTGGGGTCTGCGCCGTGGACCGGCTGCGCTGATGCTGCAACAGAGTTAGGAGACATACAATCATGCCAGCAACGTGGTGGTGCTGAGTATTTGGATGTCCCCTGGGCACGCTTGGGACAAGCGTACAGTGCACATATCAGAAATAACGCCTGGTGGTAGGGTATTCAATCAAGAGACGGTGCCCATTCCTGGTCCTGGGCACTGCGCTGATGCGCAGCAGGATCCCCGTGAATGGATCTCCTTTGCCAAGCACAAGGACAGGGGGGTAAAAAGAAAATAGCCTGCGCTCATTGCGTCCCTGTTTCCTCGGAGGGGTCTGGGGGACGCAACCCCCAACGTGATCCGCAGGAGGAACATGGGAAAACCGGACAGAAACCAACCGAAGCTCCAATTTGAACAAACCAAAAAGGTAACGGTAAGCGGCCAGGATGATCATCAATCCACGCAGAGCACTGCAGCGCCTACTGGCGCGGAAGCTACAGGGGATGTGCACTCAATGTTTGCAGCGATCCAGACAACCCTCTCAAACATTGATGGGAAAATAGACACCCTCACATACAGGGTAGATCGGATGTCGGAGAGGCTGGACAGGCATATGGAGCGCATAGACATGGCCGAACGCAGAATCTCCGACGCTGAAGATGTGCAGCAGCAAATGGATCAGCGACAAGGCAAGATGGACAAAACCCTAACAGCCCTAATGGCGAGGGCTGAAGACTCAGAGGCTCGGTCACGACGAAACAATCTTCGTTTCATGGGCATTGCGGAGACGACGAACACAGGGCAGATGGAAAAATACATTGAGGGATTGCTAACGACTCTGATGGGAAGGGACACTTTCTCCGATGTCTTCATTGTCGAACGAGCGCACAGGTCACTGGCCCCACCGCCTCCACCAGGAGCCAGACCAAGGCCGATCATAGCCAGGCTTCTGAATTATCGGGATCGAGATGCGGTGCTCCGCAAATCCAGAGAACTGGGTAGTCTGAAGCATGAAGGCATGGATATTTCTATATATCCCGACTTCACACAACAGGTCCAGGAAGCTCGAAAAAAGTTCCTGCCAGTAAAAAAGAAGCTTCGTGAACAGAACATTCCATATGCCATGATTTACCCAGCGCGATTGTGGATAACGGATGGGGGCAAGACCACAGTGTTTAATGAACCAAAGGATGCACTCAAGTTTCTCCAGCTCAGAAGATCCCAGGCCCCTCGGAGAAAATCGCCAAGGGGAGGCCCGGACGAACAACAGGACACCTCCGATGTCGAGTGAACGGACCTATTCTTCGAAATGTCAGAACTGTGAGTGGGACTCAGGTTGCAGAATAAAAGAATATGCCATTGTAAACGCTCGCAAAGTTAAGTGTAAAATTCGCTATTAGTTAAATGACATCGTTAAACATTGTGTACTATGGAGCATGGCCGGTTAGAAATAGCGTAGAAAAAACTGTGATGGGGTTAAGACAGGGCATCACCTAGGCGCTATTGTTAACTGCAGGCCACTGGGTGCACAAGGCTGTCTGTTTTTTTAGTGACCATCCGTGCGATTACATACCACTGGAACGTTCGGCTGGCAGCTCCCGCCAACATGTGTGCACCACACCTAGTTCGAGGCTCAACAATGGGAGGGGGAGGGAGGAGTCATCTGTTCTAATGGGCATTGTCTTCGCAGCAGTTGGGGGGCTGGCGAAGTGGGTGGGGGGTGGGCGGGGAGTTAATTTGAAAACCCTGGTCAGCATTTGCATAACAGATAGCATACTACACGGCAACGTCCAACACATAAGTCATCTACATGTCCAATTTACGGTAAATGCTGCGTATGGATAAAAGGACAGGTTGCACCAGACCATTAACATTTCTGACCTGGAATGTGAGAGGCCTTCACAACCCGCAGAAAATACGAAAGGTCATGGCATACATAGACCGACACAGGGTAGACGTTGCCTGTTTACAGGAGACACATCTTACAAATATCACTGAAAAAAGGATAGGTGCGAGATGGGCCACTTACCGCATGGCGTCATCTTACTCTACTTATGCCAGAGGAGTAATGATCCTAGTTCACCGCAGCGTTCCTTTCACACTTATTAGTTCCCTCAAAGATGACATGGGGCGATTCGCTATAGTACAGGGAAACTTCGGAGGCACTGCGTTAACAATAGTCACAACGTATGGTCCGAACACTGACGAGCCGCTGTTTTTCGCTCATATATGGGCTAAATTGCGTGACTTGCCACCCACACCCATTATATGGGGGGGGTGATTTTAACACGTGCTTAGATCCTGCCTTAGATAGGTCCACGGGTAACGAACGCTATGGGAGACAATCGGCAAAGGCGCTTAGAGAAGGTATGATAGAATGTGAAATCATTGATCTATGGCGTTTGAGAAACCCGGGGCAACTCAGATAGACCATGTGCCCAAGACGCTATCAGACCATGCACCTGTTCGACTAGCGCTCGCCATTCTCTCACATACTCCACGTCAGTTTACCTGGCGTTTGCAACAGGGAGCACTCCTTGACCAGGTCTTCTGCTCTGAGCTGCATCAGGCTATAGTTGAATACTTTGACTTAAACGCGGGATCCGTCAAAAGTGCGAAAACACTGTGGGAGGCCTTTAAGGCTACCATCAGGGGACACTGTATAGGCAAGCATGCAGGCATATTGAAAGACATTCAACAGCAATTAGCCCTGACGGAAAGGGATATTCAAAGGTTAGAGGAGGAGTTTGTGGACACTCAGGACCCCAAAACATTAGCGGACATTAGGCAGAAGGTGGATATCTACAATGGGTTTGCCGAAGATGAGCTCAAATATATTTCACGCAGATACTCAGCACGCACCTATGGGGAAGGGGGCAGGCCAGGACGCGCGCTTTCACATCGAATACGAGCGCCACATAAATCTACATATATCACACAAATAACAAACGTGCAAGGGAACCCCGCATTTGATACCCCGTCGATATTAGACTGCTTTGCAGACTATTATACCCGCCTGTACTCCACGCAAACGACTGTGACCCCTCCTGATATTTGCCAATACTTAGATGACATTGCACTGGCAGGGCTGTCGGATGACCATCGTGAATATCTGTGTCATCACATTACGGAAGCTGAGATCAAAGAGGCGATAAACTCTCTGCCCAATAACAAGGCGCCCGGGGTGGATGGCCTCCCCGGGGAATTCTATAAAGAATTTCGAGATTTATTGATCCCACACCTAGCCGAGATGTACGAAGAGGCATATGAAGAGGGTATGCTGCCGACCTCGCTGAGGGAGGCGCTACTAATCACTCTCCCCAAACCAGGCAAGGATCCCCTCAAGTGTGAATCCTACCGCCCACTGTCTTTAATTAATATAGACGTAAAAATCTTAGCTAGAATTATTGCGATAAGGATACAACCTCTATTGCAGAAACTCGTATTGCCGGATCAGGCCGGTTTCAATCCGACTAGATCCACTACGCAAAACCTTAGGACCATATTCGCGATGTTCCATCAATTAAACCCAGAACTGCCAGCAGCCGCAGCCTTATTGGGCGCGGCGAAGGCCTTTGATTCAGTGGAGTGGGTATTTATGTTTACGGTACTGCGTAGGATGGGATTTCCGGAACCTTTCCTGCGTTGGATCGCGCTTTTGTATGCTGAACCCAGCGCGCGCATTAGAATAAATGGGAATACATCTGACCCAATTCAAATAAGCAGTGGAACCAGACAGGGATGTCCGCTCTCACCGCTCCTCTTTACAATAGCACTAGAACCATTAGCGTGTAAAATTCGTCAAAAACACCCTGAATCCGCTCTCTAATTGCAGCTTCGACCAGTCGGCATATCGTTATATGCTGATGATATGGTCCTCTATGTTAGGCACCCGGATACTAAGTTAAATCCACTCATTAGAGAATACATTCAGTTCGAGAGATATTCGGGACTCAGTATCAACTGGGACAAATCGTGGTCATACCACTCACACTAGCTACAACACAACCCAACCTGGAATTCCTGTTACAATGGCAGACCGAACCGGTAAAATACCTTGGTGTATGGGTGCACAGGAATCCAGAAACGGTGATTCGGGAGAACTATGGTAGAGCACTAACAAAACTGGATGAGCAGATAGATCAGTGGATAAGATTACCCCTGTCCCTGGCAGACAGGATTGCCATACAAAAGATGGTGGTATTGCCACGATTTCTCTACCTATTTATGAATATTCCGATCTGGCTCACACAAGCGCTGTTTTCCAAATTGCGCACAGCTATGCAGCGCCTAACTTGGGCCGGGAAGCAGGCGAGAGTTGGCTGGAAAGTTCTAACCAAGCCATATCATCAGGGGGGCTTTGGAGCGCCGGACCTCCAATTATATTTTTATTGCGCTCAGGCCCAACATGCCCATTACTGGACACAACCACATGCGCATATACCGCACATAGCTGTGGAACATGAAAGCGCGCTACCCTCTCCACTGCTTACATACATATCTGACCCGAAGCGACACACCCCGAGGGACGTGATACACTCTGTAACTTGCACATCAAGAGCATGGTACACGCTAGCACAGCGCGCAAGGAAACTCCCGATATATGCTCCGGCGCAGCCTATCGCCCACCATGCGCGAATAACAGTCACGCAGGAGAAAAACATGCTGACTTTACTGGGGACTATGGGTTTACGCACCGTGAGTGATATTTTCCCACACACTCGATTCATTTCGTAAGATGACCCTTCCCTTAGTGTACATCGCACACCACTGAAAATATTTGCATATCTGAGGCTGCGTATGGCAGTCAGGGAATTATACCCATCGCTCCCGGACGAACCCCCACAGCTCAATGCACTACAAATCCTGCTAACAGCACCCACACGCCAACGATTAGTGACGCGCTTGTATAACGCCTCAGAGGGGGAATTGAGTCAGGTTCAGAATAAATCGCTTCAGCGATGGGAGGAGACAGTAGGAACTACTATAGATAAGAAGGACTGGGATTTTAGTTGCACACAACTGCAGCTACTAACATCAAATTGCAATTTGCGTATTATTCATTTTAAGTTCCTACATCAAATATACTACACCCCAGCAAAATTACATAAATGCGGACTTAGACTAGACAATAGATGTCATAGATGCGGGGCGCCAAACGCAGATTTTCTCCATATGGCATGGGCATGTCATCATCTTACATTATACTGGCAAGAATTCACTAGCACTCTTACAGCCATGCTATCTGAGCAGATCCCAAATGCTCCACTGGTCTGTCTGTTGGGACTTTACAAGACTCGGCCAACCAGAAGACGTAAGCTGCTGGCATTGGCGCTGCTACTGGCCAAACGCCGGGTTGCGATGCGATGGGGTAGCAAGCGCCCACCACGATACAAAGATTGGTTAACGGATATGACCTTTTGTAAAGAGACACTGGAAACGTATGCAGAAGAAATACCTCAGGCCTCAAGACCTAGAGACTTCTGGGATCCTTTTGTACAATATCTTAGATCCTCACAAGATACTGACTAAATTCATGCCATAGGGCACAGATAAAGCTTGAGAAACACAGGGACGGTTTGTTGTGAAAGGGATGTATATGGCAAAAATGTGCAACAGTGGCAGGCAAGAGAACCTGCGGGGGGATGAACGCTCTACAATTACTGTACTGTAAACTTTGTGCGCAGTCATACATGTAAGACCTCTGAGATATGAAAATGTATGAACCAAATGACGCTACGCTGTGTAACTTTGTTTTGCTTTTCTCTTTATTGCTGACCAGAATAAATAAAATAAAATAAAAAAAAAAAAGAAAGAAGAGAAACCTAAAGCAAAACCTCAATTTAAAAAGAAGAAGGTAGCAGGTCTCAAAGTTAGACATGCCCAGAATTCTGAGGACTCAGCTACTGAACGGGGAATGGGCTCTGACGATGCTAGACAGCACGGCAGAGGTAACAATAGCTCGCCGGAACCTGATGGAATTTCTGGTGACAGCGGAGTTGAATGAGTTTATCACGGTGGAAATACCTGATACTAGGGTGAGTGTCCCACACAAGTTACATGAAATTACACTCCAAATGGAGGGGGACAAGCCGAGACAAGTTAAGGGTCTCTTTTGGGAGAACCTGACTTCGGGCTATGACATCCTATTAGCGGAAAAAGATTGGCCGCCCACTATTGTTATGGAATGCCCAAAGGGGGAAACTGTAATTTTTCCAGCTTTCTCCGACCTAGTCCCCGCACACCTAAGACACACATATGCACAGGAGTGGGCGGTAGCCCTTGCTCCAGCATTATACTGCAACCACATAGGGTGGGATGAAGCGTCACCCCACCACGTAATTCCAATAAAAACAAACCCAACTCCACAAAGACAGTATCCCATAAAACAGGAAGCTAAAAAACAGGTCAGGGAGATCTTAGATCAACTTGAATACCAAGGTATAATTGAACCATGCACCTCATCAATGAATAATCCTTTGTTTCCTGTAATGAAACCCGACAACTCGTCTAGTTTTAGACTATAGACACCTGAACTCATGTACAAAGACATTTGCGGTTCAGAATGCACACAGTGCCGCATTAATGAATAACATTGTGCGGAAAAAATACAAAACAACATTAGATATCTCAAATGGATTCTTCTGCCAAAACATTGCGCCTGAAAGCAGATATTTGACAGCCTTCTCAGCGCTAGGGTCTCAGGGTCAATTTTGTCGTCTCCCCCAAGGGTATAAGAATAGCCCGGGGTTATTCTCAAGGAGGGTAACAGAGTTACTACAGAATTTGGATGAAGAGGCATTATCTTATGTAGATGATATTTATCTGACGGATGATGACTTAGGGGAACACTTGACCAGGGTGAGCACCATAAGTTTGGGTTTCGCCTCTGAGGGCTACAAATTTAATCTAAAAAAATCAAAAATAGCCCACCTCAATGTCCTATTTTTGGGATATGAGCTTTCAAGTGAAGGCAAAAGCTTGGCAGCCCACTTTTTAGAAAAGTGTGCACTACTACAACCTCCGAAATCATGAACAAATTTACAGTCCATACTTGGAATTTTGAATCTTGGCAGAAAATACATTTTGGATTACGGAGAGAGAGTAAAACCTTTCTACGACCTAATAAGACCTGACTTTTCAGTTAGACAATGGACACAAGAACACACGACTATCCTTCGTTCCCTACAAGCTGATATGATATCATCAAAACACTTACAGACACGCGTAAACGTACGCAACCTGGTGATCCGTGTAGTCGCAGGTCAATCTTGGTGCACTTACATAACCTTTAATGAAGGTAAAACAGTAGGTAAAACAGTACCAATAGCATATAAATCGCATTTGTACACCAACGCTGAAATGCGTTTTGCTCCTACAGAAAAAATTCTGACAGCAGTACAGACTGATGTGGTGAGAGAAAGAGCAATAGCTCAAGGGAAACGAATAATAGTCGTGACCCCGGTACCGGCCTTAGAGGCTGCCACAAAGGCAAGCGTCCCAAATGCAAAAGAGTTACATCCAAGATGGATACAATGGGCTAATTCGCTCACTGCAACAGATGTCGAATACAGATATGACCCTAGTTTTAAAAACACAAGCATTCCTGCAATATGAACAAGAATATCCTCTACCAAATGAAATAATGCCTCTAGACCGTTATGAATACATTATTTATACTGACGGATCTGCTCAACCGGCCAAGGGAGTAAGCAACAATACAGTGCAGCGTGCGCTATTGTAAAAGGTAGGATGCAGGATGACAAGTTCCATCCAAGCTGTACAAAAACGCAGTCTCTAGGAGACTGCAAGGCTCAGTTGGCAGAATTAAAAGCACTACTACTGACACTGATAAATACGGATTCAGAATTCACCACACTAATAGTGTGTGATTCCTTTTACTGTGTCCAGTCATACAACAAATATCTCCACTATTGGGGACAAAATGGGTTCAGAGATTCAAAAGGTGGCACAATTAAACATAGGAAACTCTGGGAACAGGTAGCAGAGTTGAAGAACAAACTACCAAGGGCTCACGTGATACTCACACTGAGTCATCAACGTGATGGCGTTCACGTTGAAGGGAATTCATTGGCCGATGAATCCGCGAAGGGGGCAGTACGCACTGCGTCCGTAGCTGCAATCACCCGTTCAAAAACGAGGGTAGACGGTAGCACAATGGTAGCTGTGATTGCTTCACTCAACAACAGTAAAGCACTACCTAAAGGCTTTCCACTCAAGTACTCCTACAAGTTAGATGCAAACAACGTTCCATTTGCTCCGATTCCTGGAGTGGGGGATAGAGTAATACCAAATATGGATCGCAGGTTAGGTTTAATCTTGGCGGCACACAAGGGTCTGGGTTCTGCGCACGCAGGAGTTACGGCGACAGTTTCTTTACTGAAACAACGCTATTGGTGGCCACGGTTAACAAAGCAGACCAAAGACTTCGTCTTAAAGTGCGATATCTGTCAACAGATAAAAGGGTCCACCGTAGCTCGCCCAGCGCAGACACCATTGTTAATATCAGACAGACCGCTCGCGTGCATTTACCTGGACCACTGCGGCCCCTTACATTCTGATGGGGCTTACAAGTATATCATGGTTGCAGTGGATTCCTGTTCAAGATTCTTATGGGTATGGCCTCAGCGCTCGGCTGATGCCCGAAATGTTATAAAAGATTTGTGAGTCTTTATAGGGACATACGCAGTTGGCACATTACATTCTGACCGTGGCCCCGCGTTCAGCTCTAGGGCTTACAAGGAAGCCATGGGAGGTTTGGGTGTAGCATTGCGGTACTCCTCTCCGTACCATCCAGAGGGAAATTCGGTTGTGGAGAGGAAAAACCGGGACTTAAAGCAATCTTTAACAGCTAGGGTATTAGGCTCTGGTGGTAGTTGGGTCAATCACCTATTTGGGGTCCAGCGGGCCCTTAATAACCAGCCAAGAAGCTCTCTGGGAGGTGCAACTCCTTACGAGGTCCTGTTTGGGACAAGAATGTGGGTACCTGATCTCGATTGTGAAGGCACAGTGGCGGATGAAAAACCGTTTGACATCAATAAACGTTTGGCTGTTTTACAGGATCTGAATGAATCCAGAGCCTCCTTAAGTAACGTCGAGACGAAGAAAACCGCCACTGGGGAAGTCAAGTCAGCCACGGCAAGACCTGCCTGGATCCCTAAAGTTGGGGATCTGGTCAGAGAAAAGATTGTGGACAAGAAAGAATTCGGGCCATCATATCGAAAGCCTGTACCTGTCCTGGCCGTTGAAGGATCAAGAACTGTACTTCTACCGCCTCTTGCCGGAAAAGAAAAGAGATTCGTCTCAATCGATCTGATCAAACCTCACTATGTGGCCGATACTGAATAGTAGACCTCGTGGGCTCCTGAGTAGCCAACGTCCTCCTCTCGCTACAATACAGGAAGTTCAAACAGAAAGACATAACATTTGAAGAACCACCTTTGCAAAGCAACGGAATCAATAACAATGCAATGGAACTAGTTCCCCTTGACACAAACTCTCAAACTCAAAGTGAAAAACAAATTTCAATTCAAGCTAATAAAGATGTCTACGTCAACATGCCTCAACAAGGGCAATGCACAAGTTCAACAAAACCTGCGGAGCTACCAAAGATAGATCGAACTGCATCGACTTCGATACCGTCTCATTGGATCCAAGTGAACCTGAAACGACACCAGCCCAAATTTCTCGCAAACAACGGATCAAAGACTTTTTTTAACATTCTTAAAAAAACTTATTTAGTATCACCTTGGCTAGAACTTTCGATAATCACTGGTATCTTATTTTTTCTTTTCTGGTTAGGACTAGTAATAACTTTTCACTTGCTCATCAATGGAACTTATCTTCAACAGAGCTCTGCAACGTCAAAAGTGAACTTAATTTTAAAACCTCATGTTTCATCTCATCGTGAACAAAGAGACTTGTCCTTCGTGAACATTTCAGCAGTTCCTATACCGGATGGTATAGTGTGGGACAAAGTAAATTTTGATATATTTGGACCGACCGAGCTTTTAAAAATTCCACATTTGTTTAAAATTTCATTAAACGATATCATTACCTCCAGTACATTTTCTGAGGATTGGGATTTTGAAACTGTTAATAACTTATTGTCTGATTTGGAACAATCTGCTGCATTTTCTAGCACTGAAATGTTAGAGGCTAGATCAGATTTTGACAAAATGTATTGCTACCAACATTATGGTCATCATTTCTTGCATAAATCTAGCAAACCCAGAAATGTTTTCACATACCACCAGTGGGAACATTGCTCTACACCACCGAAAGGTAGTTCAAAAACATTTGCACAGAAATTCTCATATTTTTCAGGGTTTAACACTTCTAACCCAACCTCGGACTACTATAAGGTTGCACCAATATCGGCACAGAAAAATATGTTAACAAACACCAAACCGATTTACTCTGCTTCTTTTATCACCCAGCTGTCTGAACAGGGTTTTGACTTATGGTTGGACACTGTAGACTGGAAATCAATCTGGGGTTCTAGGGACTGGCAAGTCCAGGGGACAGAAGCACTGTTTAGAGCATGCCTCATTCCACAGCAGATGATCTTCCTGAATGACACTGTGCAACAGACTTCCTTTCTTGGAATAGCCAAGAATAAGGACTTGAACACGCCTCAAATTCCAACACCTTTAAACACCGAGGGGAATTTTACATCAGAAAGAGGGGCTAAGTTGGGTAACATACTGCAATACAATAGATCAGACCCCAATTGGAAGGGATGGTTGGTTTGGCCTACTGACACAAACAGATGTCAGGAAAGATTCAGGGGTACTACCGAAGGGTTTAGTATCCATAGACCAGACCCACGTTATGTACAACGAGAACACCCGGGGGTAGTGACATCATACAGTGTTGGGAAGTTGTGCCTTGATTTGCTAAAGACCTCAACACTACACCAGGTGAAGCAACACTTGCCCTTACTCTCAGAGGATGTGGACCTACAGGATTTTTTATTAGGTCCCAGGAAACCACGTCAGAAGCACTTTTTGTATGCTGTCTATAACAAACTCTGGAAAATCTCTCAACAAGAAGCTGCAGAGAGATTAAGAGAAATAGATAGAGTTAACCTAGAAAAGGCGTTAGCCGTAGTTGACAATGGTATGACTACATTAACATTCAGAATATATTCAGTGGGCAACATTGTATCTTCTGCTATCGATGTAATAGAACAGGATTTGTCCATATTACAACACTGACAGTCGCAGTTACGTTCTATTATTCTGTTAAGCTGGATGCTGCAGTCATTGCGCGCCGGTTATGTGCCTTGGCGTTTTATCAACATTACGTCATTATTTTCTGCATACAATCTAACAGAAAAACAGATGAAAACGGCACAGAGAGGAGCAAAATATACAATGCTGCGTATTGAGAAACTGGATAGGTTACCCTTTATTGTGGCGGAGTCACCGTATACAGAATGGTTAGTCCACGGCCATATCACATTACCGGTAGCAACTTTCCAGTTTCAGGCAGGCAGATATGAAAAGATGGGTAAGGAATTCATCAGGGAATCCTGGGATTTACCATATAGATTTCAATGCAGGAGTGGGGATCTAGAAGTGTTTCTAAGCGGAACTAACTGCGAGAACGCTTTAAGTGGATCTCTCATATGTCAGGATATTATGCTACACGGAGCTTGTAATGGGTCTGTGGCGAACTTGTCCGGTCACTTGAGGGGTACCCAGGCAGCTGTGATTAATCCGGTATTCAGGCTTCTCTCGAATGGGAGTTACTTGATGCTGAATAATCAAGGTTGTTGTGGGATGCTTCTGGGCATCGCATATCTAGTCACCGTGAGCTCCAGGGTTACTTGCTGTACGCAAGTATTGTTTCCACCAACACATACAGTCAGGGAGGTGCCGTTATGGCCTTCGCTAAATGTTTCCTTTATACGGTTTGATACTCTTAGCAGAATGAAAGCCTTGCTTTTACAACGAACCGTGCCCTTAACCTCCACCCGGGAGACTTTTGATCTCCAGATCGCAAGGTCTTCGGCTGAGATACAGGCACTTATACGTACAAACTGCCCTTTCCATTTCACAGAAATGGTAAGTCGTATCTTTAACATGTCCGATACGACGGGTATTGTACACCATAGGTTCCGGACTGTTAAGCACCTTTCAGACGGTCCTCGGAGTTATACCAAACTTTATACACTCTGTCTTTGGAAGCATTTTCGGAGGGCTTCCGCTGATCCTGTTTTTAATAGCAGGAATCCTGATTGTTACCTTTCTGCTGCGCAATAGACGTCCCAGCCACCAAGGAAGTAGCAACAGCTCTCCGGGAGCATAAATACCGTAATCGCATGGTACAACATCTGGGCACACCTCGCCTACGGGAACTGAGCGCCTCTTGGTTCCTGTCATTTAGACCAGTCTGGATGGACTGTGTCCTACCTGTTCTCCGATGCCTGTTCTGCGGAGAAGAATGCGTGTTGGACCTCTGTCTGACACTTCCATCTGCTGCGCCACTGGACGTTGATGCTTTACTGGACCCGATAACGGCCCATGTTCTGCAGTGTCCTCAGCGCATTCCCATGTTATTGCCAGCATTCTTAGAGCCACCACAGGTAGTTTCTGCTCTTGTTGGTATGGACACCGGCTCCTCCAACACTCAGGCCTTGGATGTGGCACAGACTGCCCCGGCACCTGCTGAAGATCATCTGTGCTCAATTGACATTCTTTGTGAGGTGTTACAGGGATCGTCAGCTGCGTATGCAGACAGCAGCAATGTTGCGTCTACCAGCAAGGACACATAAACATTTGGCATGTCGCACGCTGGGAAGATTTTTTTTTCAAAATTTTAAACTGAACCCTTTTGACCTGCATGGCTTTCAAATGCTTGTAGTTGTTCGGACTATATAAATGGAGGGCCTGATTCACAGAACTAACTTACGTCAAAAACGTAAAGTTAGTACTTTTGGTATTCACAGAATGAACTTACTCATTTCGGTATTCACAGAAGTTAGTAGTCCTAACTTTAGGACTCCTAAATGCCTTCTGTGAATACCGAAAGTCTTAAAGTTAGGATTTTTCTCAGTTTAGGAGTAGTAAAGTTAGGACTCCTAACTTCAGGACTCCTAAATGCCTTCTGTGAATACCAAAAGTCTTGAAGTTAGGATTTTTCTCAGTTTAGGAGTCGTAAAGTTAGGACTCCTAACTTTAGAACTCCTAAATGCCTTCTGTGAATACCGAAAGTCTTGAAGTTAGGATTTTTCTCAGTTTAGGAGTAGTAAAGTTAGGACTCCTAACTTCAGGACTCCTAAATGCCTTCTGTGAATACCAAAAGTCTTGAAGTTAGGATTTTTCTCAGTTTAGGAGTCGTAAAGTTAGGACTCCTAACTTTAGGACTCCTAAATGCCTTCTGTGAATACCGAAAGTCTTGAAGTTAGGATTTTTCTCAGTTTAGGAGTAGTAAAGTTAGGACTCCTAACTTCAGGACTCCTAAATGCCTTCTGTGAATACCAAAAGTCTTGAAGTTAGGATTTTTCTCAGTTTAGGAGTCGTAAGTTAGGACTCCTAACTTTAGGACTCCTAAATGCCTTCTGTGACTACCGAAAGTCTTGAAGTTAGGATTTTTCTCAGTTTAGGAGTAGTAAAGTTAGGACTCCTAACTTTACTACTCCTAAACTGAGAAAAATCCTAACTTTAAGATTCTTCGGTATTCACAGAAGGCATTTAGGAGTCCTAAAGTTAGGACTACTAACTTCTGTGAATACCGAAATGAGTAAGTTCATTCTGTGAATACCAAAATGAGTAAGTGTATTCTGTGAATACTAAAAGTACTAACTTTACGTTTTTGACGTAAGTTAGTTCTGTGAATCAGGCCCGGACACTTTTAGAGCCACTACTTGAATGATTTTTGTAGAACACCTTTTAGAGGGTTTTTTAAGGCTTTTTAACTTCTCTTAACAATGTTTTTATTAACTGTTGCGTACACACCTCTAGACGCCTTGGTAATACGCTAGAATTTTAGTAATGTCGTCCATTCGGATGAGGAGTGGGTGTTATATTTCATATAGGTACCCCTGTATAGGTTTAGGTAACATCATAACCCTACACCTACATTCTCTCCTATACTACATACATAACGGATTTGAAGGACTGACCTTTTACCCAGTTGCAATGCTACACACAAGTACGTAGGGTTTTTCCCTGGACACTGACCTCATAAATTATGCATGAGGATTCTTAGTTTCTTGGAATCACAGCAGGACCATCATCTCCTGCATAATAACTGTGTATAAAGTTAATTCCCAACGTCATCCTAAGTCCGACACTGGCACAGCAAGGTAGAACCCCCTGGGGATCCTTAGGGTATATAAACACCACATCTTGCTGAGATAGGGAGAGGAGATCACGACTTCCATGCCGACACACTGACGCAAGACGCTGAGGTTCCTGCATACAGATACTCTAGCTCGCAGTGGTCTGACATCTCTTGCGGGGTGTTCAGCTCAAGACCAGAACAGGGTCCCGCAGTCTCACATCAGGTAATGGGGTTGGCTTTATTCTAGAGGGATTCTTGGCTTTACACCTACTCACATGCTAGGTACATCTAGTTAGGGTGCATCGTAGGAGTAAGCATTTTATTGCCATGTATTTTATATACTCTCCTATATTTATGATTTTAGCAAAATGGTAGAAACCTACCATCTGTTTACTTTCTTAGTGCTGCTACTCATTTATATATGCTACTGGTGATTTCAGTACACTTATTTTACGCTAGAATAACGACTGTTCAATAAATCCTTATTGAAAAACGTCCCAACCATTTATTCTGTGTATCTCTCTGAGAACAAGTGAGCACGAGTGACTGAGCGAAAAGTAAGATACTGTTTCCACGGTCCTGAGGGATCAGGGTTGTCATGTTCGATAGTTGCCAAGAACTTTTCTCTCCTTGGTAAGAGGAGGTTATAGTGGCATTGCGAGCTAGCTGGTACACAGGCCAACATACCCGGTGTGGGTGTCTGGAATCAGTCAGCCCCGCAGTGTATGTTTTCTAAACGCGCAGATCCTATATAGGTCTTATAGGAACTACACGACAATACCAAAAAGCCTGCTAAAAGAGCGGTGCAGAGACTTCCTATGGGGTGAAATTATTAAAAACTGTTCCTCGGGTAGTCTAACAGACTACATTCTGGATCATAAGATCGGCCCTAATTATGAAATATGCCTAGACATGATACAATGCTCTTTTTCTAGGCAACTCTACCTGAAGTTTAGATATGGTACCCTCCCCATAGCAGAGTTCACTGGGAGATGGGGGACTGTGGTAAATTAAATTTACTTATTACCTCATTTCTGAATTTCTATGCTTAATAAATCATAATTTCTTGTCAATGCAAAGCGAGGAGTCCGTGGTGCTCAAATGAAGGAGGAGAAGACCAATAACTCGAGTTAAAGGGAGCGCTTCCAGCACCAAGCGGGCACAGGAGCAATCTCTCAAGTCCCTCTCTTTAAGTGGGGGTTCTTTATTTTCAACAGCAGAATATTTATACAGTCTTGGTCACGAGGCAAAATAGAGGAACAAACAGGTCGTGGCAGATAGAGGAACAAAGATTCAGCAAGAGGAGCAGAGTGTGAAGAAATGGGGGCGTGTCTTAGGCTTCGTGAGGGGACTTGCGATGTGAAATAGTCTGACAGTTGGAAGGGGAAGGCTTCCTCATTTGGGGGTTTGTGCTCGTGCTTCATGTCAGAAACATGAACCATCTCTGCGGGGGAGCAGGAACTCATGTACTGGTTTCCCGGACTTGGCAGAAACCACAGAGACAGATGGTGAAAATGAGGAAAACCAGGTGCAGGGGTGTCATGCTCGTGCTCGGGGTCTTGGGACACCAAAGGGTGAATTAAAAACAAAATGGTGCCGGCTTTTAATGTGGGCAATTATTAATCGCGCAAAGGGGATCGCGCAAAGGGGCATAATTAGATCGCGCAGAGGGCAGCGAAGGGGCATAATTATAGATTTTATTTCCACATTCCCTCCTTGCCCCAGAGTGTACCTACATTATATCTCAATTTGCATGAGATCATTTATACATTCTTGTAACATGATTCTTTCCCTTTCTCTCTGCTGGACAAGTGGTTTAGGAATGCATTTTGCAGCGCATAGACCGCATAGGGCAGGACCACATTGGATGCAAAGGCAGCATCCAGTTATTATCAGGAATATTATGCCTGCTGCTGACAGCAGTTGCCATCCCCAGGACGATATTATCTTCCAGAACCAGTCAGACCACGTCCAAGTGCCAGGTTCTTGATGTAAACTTACGGCTATCTTGTGTAATTTTGTTATGGCCGTGTATACAGATGGGGAATTATCAGGAATAAATATACAGCAGCTAGAGCCTATAATTTTACAGGCTCCGCCTCTGTCAGCCAAGATGATGTCAAGGACAAGGCGATTTTGGAGAGTAACCAATCGTATGGCAGACTGCTCCTGGGTTAAGCTCCCCAGGGCAGACGCCGTCTGGTTTACTACAGCCTCTAAGGTCCTTGTCAACCTGCGTATAAGCTTGCTGTTCTGTACAGGGCCAACAAAGAAGAAGAACCCTTTCTTAAAATCTGTATACTGTTCCCATGAGGTTTCCGTTTGGTCAACCAAGGAGGTATCGATCGTTCTTTTATGTCTGACATGGGGCACTAGGAGGTCTCTGTGGTAAGTGGATGGGGCCACAAAGATAGGGGGTAACAGGAATGCTATATAGCAAGTTCCCCCCAGTTCAAGGGCAGCTGCACATAGGCCGTTTGGCCACAGATGAAATAAGTATGGCGAGATGCTAGAA
Source organism: Calotriton arnoldi (assembly GCA_963921515.1). NCBI lineage: Eukaryota > Metazoa > Chordata > Amphibia > Caudata > Salamandridae > Calotriton > Calotriton arnoldi. Next base: position 5,660,020 of record CAWUFW010000100.1, on the reverse strand, counting down.
ATGAGGACTTTCCTCTGTCTTCAAAACTTATAGTGGTATGACAGTCACTGTGTCCTAATGGAACAGAGCCATTTTTCTGGATGCACAGGTGTCCTTTTACTGGTGAGACCGAGATGGAAGGGGAACCAGCATTCTTTTTAGGTTTGGTATTTAACATCTTGTAGGACATGGTCATGTTCCCTTGCTTGTATTCTTCACTTTCTAGGACTGTACCGGTCGCCTGAGGATCTCCCTCCTTATTAGGGTAACAGGCAGTATTGAGTACCTTGTTTAAATCCCCCCAAGGCCACCCATTCTTGCATGAATTATTTCCGTCAGGGCAGGAGGTGGGGGTAGTAGCGTCAGCTGTTATTAGGGCGAACCAGGCTTCACAAGTTCCATTATAAGAGAATGGGAAAGAAAAAGAGGCATCCCTCCCTTTTTCTGATGAGGTGGGATGCGGCCACATATCCAACAATTGGTGCTATTACTGGCTTGCTGAGTGTGGTGTAGCATCTGTATGAAGGTATTGTTTCGCAAGGCTAGTCTATGGGCTTGTTCATGAGGGGGTAGGTCGTGATAGGTGTGTTCCTGAGTGCTGTTGGGTGTATGAGAGGTGTGTTGTGTTGGGGGAAAACAGTGTGGAGAATCCAACCAAGACACGTCATAACTGCCATGAGGAAAAATAATACTGTCAAACATATAATAGGACCATTATGTCTTTTTCTAGAGTTCATTTTTTTTTTTTTTTCTCCCACATAGTCAAGGTGTTCAAATCCATTCCCATGCTCCAACCGCTTCACCACTGGACCGACGCCCAATGGACTTAATTAGCCAGAGTCCGAATGGCAGACCTTAACTTTGATTTGTAATCCTGTTGTGGGGTTAGTTCCAAAGGCAATAAAGATTGTTCAGTCACAATGTCAGTGGGATTGGCAGGGCCATCAGCAACAGTGTCTTTTTGTCCAAAATGTTTCCGGCAGTGGCTTGCGTGGAGCCAGCCCTTCCTGCCCTCGACCTTCACTGCTGTCCGTGTTGTTAGTAGTACGAGTCTTGGCTTCTTCCACCTGGGCTGGAGGGGACTGGTCCGGTCGAAGTTCTCACGAGGACCCAGTCCCCGGGTCGGATGGCGTGTTCTTCCGGGTTGGTTTTGTCAGGGAAGGTGGCAGCAACCTGAGAACGACAAGATTGGAGTGCAGACATCAAGGAAGCCAGGTAGTCAGTCAGCATAGTACTGTCAACATCAGTTATTCTTTTAGGCCTTGGCGTACCCCACATATTTGGTGGTCTGCCAAAGACCACTTCATATGGAGATAAGCCAGTTCTGGAATGGGCTACCATACGCATGTAGAAGAGGGCAACCGGTAAGGCTACCATCCAGTCCACGCCTTTGTCAGTGCATATCTTGGCCAATTTTGTCTTCAAAGTTTGGTTGTGCCTTTCTACTAGACCTGCTGCATGAGGATGTCTTACACAGTGAAACTTCCAAGTGTACCCTAACAGAAGAGACACTTGCTTCATGAGTTCAGAGGAAAAAGGTTGGCCATTATCTGAGTAGATGACACGGGGCAACCCATACCTCGGAAAAACTCTCTAACTAATTGTTTAGCAGTTGTCGTTGCAGTGTAATCTGGGACGGGATAGGCTTCTGTCCATCTGGTCAGAGCACACACTACAACTAGCACATACTTGTGACCTCTACATCTCTCCATCTGGATATAGTCCATCTGGAGAACTTCAAATGGATGGTCAGGGGTTGGAATCCTCCCTGTTCCACCTTTGTGCCTTTTCCTGGGTTGAACTGATTACAAATCATGCACGTTTTAACTTTTTGTTTGGCTGCAGCTCTCAAATGTTTGTTGTGCCATATATTCTGTATGCTGTCTAACATTGCTTTTTCTCCCAGATGTGCTGGTCCATGTATGGTGTTTACCATAACTTGTACCATGGCATCCGGTAGAAACCATACTGCTCTTTCAGGTGTCATCCAGCCTTGATCTGTAAGGACCCCTCCTTTTTCCTTCCATTCTAGCAGTTCCTGTGGTGTGGCGTGACTTTGGACATCCTGGATGTCAGAAAAGGGGTCTCGTATTGTATATTGGCGGTGTGGTATACTTAATTCTGTGTTTGCTGCTAACTTGGCTGCACTGTCTGCAGAATCATTTCCTTTTGATATTTCATCTGTTCCTTTTGTGTGCGCTTTACATTTTAGCACTGCGATTTTCTCTGGTAACTGACTGGCCTCTAAGAGGGCAGTGATGAGTGTAGCATGCTGTATTCTGAACCCATGTGATGTGAGAAATCCTCTCTCTTTCCATAATGTACCGAAGTTGTGTACAACTCCAAAGGCATATTGTGAATCAGTGGAGATGTTAACTGACTTTCCTTTTGCTAAGTGACATGCTCGTGTTAGGGCTATGAGTTCTGCTGCCTGTGCCGACAGTATCTCTATCTTGTGTGCTTCTAAAGTGTCTGTACCATTTGTGACGGCATAGGCTGCTGCTAATTCTGCTGTGGGGAGTCTCATACATGAACCATCAACAAAGAGTGTCATTTCTGCCTTAGCAAGGGGAGTATCTTGTAAATCTGGTCTTGGTTTGGTCACTAAATCAATTATGTCAATACAATCGTGAATTTCTTCAGTAGGAGAGGTCAGTGGCAACAGTGTTGCTGGGTTTAAAATGTTGCAGCGTCTAATCTCAATGTGTGGCTGAAAAAGTGTCATCTCATATCCGGTGAGTCTGGCTATTGTCAGATGCTGTGTTTGTGTTCTGTTTAACAGAAGTTCTACAGCGTGTGGGACCTGAACTATCAGATGATGTCCCAATACAATAGAATCGCTTTGTCTAATAGCTTGTGCAGTAGCTGCTACTGATTTTAGACATGCAGGCAATGCTTGTGCTACTGGATCTAATGTGCTTGAAAAATAAACACATGGTTTATGTTTGTCTACTTGAAGTTGGGTCAGAACTGATAGTGCTGTACCTGAGTTTTCTGTTACAAATAATGTAAAATCTTTGGTGTAATTAGGTGTTGCCAGCACTGGGGCTTGACACATAGCTTTTTTAAGAGACTGAAAGGCTTGCGTGTGTTCATCTGTCCAGGGTAATTGTGGAGTAGCGCCAGCTTCGAGTGTTGTCAGCTGCACTAACGGTTTGGAAATGAGTGCAAATTGTGGGATCCACTGTCTACAATATGAGGTGAGACCAACAAAGGCTCGAACTTGTTTCTGTGTTGTTGGTTGTGGTATTTGTTGTATGAGTTGGATGCGTTCCTGTGTAAGCTGCCTACCCTCCTTTGACAGCAAGTGCCCTAAGTATGCCACTTGCTGTAAACAAAATTGGAGCTTACCAGGGGAAACTTTATGGCCATTTGCAGCTAGGAATTCTAGTACTAGTAGTGATGCTTCAGCACATGCTGCGTCAGATCTGGCCGTAATGAGGATATCATCAACATATTGTAGTATGGCTGTATCCGTGGGCATTTGAACAGTATCTAGTTGTCTTTTTAATGCTTGGCTATATACGCTTGGACTCTCTGTGAAACCTTGAGGAGCTCTTGTGAATTGGAAACTTCGTCCTTGTAAGGAGAAGCCAAAAAGGTATTGACTGTCTGGGTGAATAGGTATGCTAAAGAATGCGTTTTCAAGTCAATGACTGAAAAATGCGTTGCTTCCGCATCTATGGCTGTGAGTAGGGTGGAGATGTCTGGAACCACAGGGTGTTGTGGAACGACACATTTATTGAGCTCTCTCAAATCCACCACTAGTCTGTAGACAGGTGGTGTTCCTGGTTCCACTTTTTTATGAACTGGTAAAACAGGGGAATTGCAAATGTTAGAAGTTGTTTCCTTAATCACACCTGACTGTATTAGGTCCTGAATAATTAACATTAATGCTTGTTCAGCCTGAGGTGGAATTTTGTATTGCCTTATGCGTGGTAGTTGGGCTCCCTCTTTCAGTGTAACCTTGTGAGGTGTTATTTCCATACATCCTACTGTGGTGGAATCAGTGGCCCACAGGGTGTGTGGCAAATCTTTCAAACGCTCATCTAATTCTCTACTTGTGTAGTGGCCCTTGAAATCTCGCAGAAATAGTCTGACATCTGTAGGTGAGCAAACAATGACAGCTCCTAATTCTTTCAATGTTTTTATACCAAGCAAGTTTTCTGGACATGATTTTGTCAATATAAGATCTGTAGTTGTCATGAGGGGACCAACCTGCAAGGGCAGTGGCTTTGACGTGACGTTTGTCACAGGTTGTCCCGAGAAACCCAGAGAAATACTTTTGAACCCGAGAGAGGAGCCTCTGGGACCTTTTGATGGCTTATTGTTGTTTTACTGGCCCCAGTGTCTAGTAGAAACTTCCTATCCTCCCCAAGAAGTCGGACCTCTATAAATGGACCTGTCTGATCTACTGGAATGGGGATTAGGGGCAGTTTGTCATCTTCTCTCTCTGGGCAACATCATGAGAAATCTGGGTAATATTCAGTGTAGGCGCTGTCTATAATATTCATTTGGGCCATTTGTGTTGTCAGTGGAACTGAAGGTGTTGAACTGTCTAGGGAATCATTCTGTTTTGGCTGATATAGGCGTGGCTGGGTCTTACCAGTAGCCAAATTGTGCTTTAAGACAGGGCAATCTTTAACGAAGTGTCCCATCTTTTGCAATAATGACAAGTGCTTTTTATATTTGTCTGGCTACTTGGTGTCTGTTGACGCTGGGGTGCAGTTTGGGCTACTAATGCTTTCATCTTTGTGTCTTTCATGCGTTTCTTATCATTTTCTTCTTCATCCCTAATGCGATTCTGGTGATATTGTAGCATTTGTAACACCTGTGGAGGTGTATGTGCTTGCCAGGTACTTTCTACTTTTAGTACTCTGTCCTTAATGGCTGGCAAGGCGTTATCTACTAATTTGGAAACAAACAGATGCGGGTAAGCTTCACTTGTTGGCGTAAGGCCGCTATTTACCGCAAAACACTTTTCAAGTCTAGTGTAATAATCTCCTATGTCTTCACCATGTTTCTGTTTGCAGGAGGAAATGGCATCCCAGTCCTCCTTTTTCACTGTTAGTAACTGTGGTAGCACCTTTAAAATAGTGCCAGGAAGTGCTTTTAGTTTGTCTCCTATACCTTGACCTGCTACTCTAGTATTTTCGTCATTCTGAAGTTCAGTCCATTTAATGTGTTCACCTGCTACTTCCCAATCTTTTTCTCTTAGTTTGTCATATATACCTGATGGCAACAATAATTTCAGAATTGCTGTGATATCAGAAAGAGTATATGTTCCCATCATTAATACATCTCCTAATTCCTTAAAGAATCCAGCAGGATCCTTTGAGTGGGAGGGAACCATCTCTTTCCTCCTTAGTAACTCAAGTTTTGTCAAGGGTACATAAATGAAGACGCGTTGTAGCGCGCCATTCGTGTCAGCTCTGGGGTGGACCTCTCTCATGGGGAACTGGCGTGTTTGAGGAAGTCTATTAGTTGATCCACACGTATTATGGGGAGATCTATATCCAGTCACTTTCTGGTATTTCTGTCTAAAATCTATAAATGTGTTAAGAAAAACTGAACTATTGTGGAGGAACATGTTATCAGCGCAGTCAGACAGAAAATCTTCGAGTCTTGGATCATGTTTAAAATGAGTGTCATTGAGTGTGATGAGATGTTGTACCATGTAGAGACTTGCTAATCTTTGATGTGAGCGTGGTTATGCTAGAAAAAGCTGGGCTATGAGATCATTGTCATATATCTTATATTGAGAGACCCATAGGGTCGCAGTTCTGGCTATTTCCTCCTCCTCCGGTGTAAGCGGAGGTTCCTGGTCTAACCAGTAGTCTAATGCATTGGATGTATTTTCAAATAACTCATCTGGAGATGACCGTTCAGTGTGACCTTGGAGGAATGTAGGCGGGGGTGTTCGTGAATTAGGGGCGGAAGAACGAACGGGTAGGACTTTTTCAGTAGGTTCAGTAATTTCCTCCTCAAGTTTCTTATTCTCTTCATTTGTTTGCAAGTTTTGCAGAATACGGGTCACATTACGGGTGAACCTGTCTAGTGCATCATTTATAAGTTCTAGACTAGTGTGGTCGGATGCGGAATCTAATAAGTCAAAAAGTGAAACTGGTACATTTCTTTCCTCTGCTTGTATGTGTTTTATGAAACAGCAAAGGAGGAACCTATACATGTGCATTTTTACAGGGTGTGATCTTCTTGTAGTCATAGCGTTAATGGCTCGTGAGTTCTCTCCAGTACGAAGAAACTCAGAGGCCGCTTGAAGAAACGTGTCAATTGCTGGTAGATGTCTTATTTCTTCCCAGGAGTCATGAAGTATTTTACTTATTCGGCCCGCCTCCCCTGTGTTGCTCGGAGTCGGGTCATAGGGGCAGTCGGGAATTGTTTTACCTGGGTCTGGACTCTACGGCACCCCCTTCTGGAGTGAGAGGTGGTGCGTTATGTTGTGAAAGGGGTGGCGGAGGCAGAGGGTGTTGAATGACTGGAACTTCATAGGGTGGTGGAGTATCTAAGAGAAAATTAGTAAAAGTATCCTCTGGTGGTGGGGCTGTAGGCTGTGCTGATGCAATGTTAAGGTTTTCAGGTGCAGATGGCAATACAGGATAAAAACCAGTAGAAATGGCTGATTGTTCCCTTTTATTCCTTTCACTAACTACTTCTTTCCCTATTTCTTGTAACTGTTCTTTCTTGGCCTGCTCTGACATTCTCTTACCCTTTTCAACTTTATGCAATTCCTTCTGTTGCCTCCTATGGGCTTCTTTTCTCCATAATTCTACTGAGTCACTCTGTGACTGGCGGACTCTCTTTTTCTTCCATAACTGTTCCTCTAATTTCATAATACACTCCGTATCAAAACTACCATTTTCAGGCCATCTATATCGGAGTTCTAGGTCTTTAGTATATTCTACCCATAGATCACAATAAATAAGTGCACCGACACCATGTTTTGCATACATGAAGTGTCCTGGAGTATCCCGAGGAGGAAGGGGAATTTCCTTCTCAAGAATACTCCTTTGGTTGCCATCTTACGTATTTTCGAGAAAATAGGCATGATGGCAAGACTTTCAAAGATTTTAGAAGTGAGAAAAACATAAACAGAACAAATATCTTTACCGTACCCACGAAAGAGGTGAGTCCGTCTTTTATACTAGTTTAGTAGTCCTCACAAAATAAGTGAGAAACCCACAAAAACATGTATCTTTACCGTGCCCACAAGGTAGTGAGTCCGTCTTTTATACTAGTTTTAGTAGTCCTCACCAAAGATAGGTGAGAAACCAAAAACGCGTATCTTTACCGCCCCCACAAAAGCTGTGGGTTCGTTTTTATACTTTTCAGCAGTACTCACCGAAAAGTAACTGGAAGGCCTCTTGAAGATTTTGGGAAAACGCGGCGCGCAGTTTCAAGGTGGGATTTGTAGAACCTCGGACTCGTCTGCTTCGCAGGTTGGGCTTTGGTTCAGGACGTTCCGCTATTTCCTCACCGCCTCGTGTGGATGCTGGGCCGCAGTCGGTCCCCCTCTTCGCCTCGAGGGAGTTAGCGGGAATTCCCGCGTTGTGCACTTTTGAAGTCCGTCAACGGTCAGGAGGGGACAGTACCGGGTCCAATATCGCCGGCGCGTGGGGAAAGGGAAGTCCCCTGTTCGGGCGCCAATTACTGTGGTAAATAAAATTTACTTATTACCTCATTTCTGAATTTCTATGCTTAATAAATCATAATTTCTTGTCAATGCAAAGCGAGGAGTCCGTGGTGCTCAAATGAAGGAGGAGAAGACCAATAACTCGAGTTAAAGGGAGCGCTTCCAGCACCAAGCGTGCACAGGAGCAATCTCTCAAGTCCCTCTCTTTAAGTGGGGGTTCTTTATTTTCAACAGCAGAATATTTATACAGTCTTGGTCACGAGGCAAAATAGAGGAACAAACAGGTCGTGGCAGATAGAGGAACAAAGATTCAGCAAGAGGAGCAGAGTGTGAAGAAATGGGGGCGTGTCTTAGGCTTCGTGAGGGGACTTGCGATGTGAAATAGTCTGACAGTTGGAAGGGGAAGGCTTCCTCATTTGGGGGTTTGTGCTCGTGCTTCATGTCAGAAACATGAACCATCTCTGCGGGGGAGCAGGAACTCATGTACTGGTTTCCCGGACTTGGCAGAAACCACAGAGACAGATGGTGAAAATGAGGAAAACCAGGTGCAGGGGTGTCATGCTCGTGCTCGGGGTCTTGGGACACCAAAGGGTGAATTAAAAACAAAATGGTGCCGGCTTTTAATGTGGGCAATTATTAATCGCGCAAAGGGGATCGCGCAAAGGGGCATAATTAGATCGCGCAGAGGGCAGCGAAGGGGCATAATTATAGATTTTATTTCCACAGGACCAATACTGGTTCTAGCAAATTCTGCCCAGTGTGTAACATAAGTCGCGATACCTTTACTCATTTTGTAATCTTCTGCTCTGCCTACAACAACCCCTGTACAAAGTGGATTATTCCTGTATGTTGCCTTACGGGTGTAAGAACAATTGAGGTAGCCTTAACGATAGTGAAATCTGAGACAAGGGAAGTGGTTATGGTCACCATGGCTACATTTCTACATGTAGCTTGGCTTTTATATATGCGGACTGTAAGCACCGCTTTGCAACATGAGAACGTGTTGTAATTTTTACATCGAGAGAAGGGGTGTATAAAGAAAACTAAATGAACTAAAGGCTACCAAAAAGACTTGGCATCTGGCTAGTATACTTTAAAAGGTGGGTAGTATTATGAAATATATTATATAAGAGAGGAGTATAGTAGTGGTTGACCTGATTCAGAATGATTTATGATTCAGAGGGGAATTGTAACGACATTCGTCCCATAGAAAGCGGATATACATTTGAAGGGTCATTACCCCTCCCCTCCTTATTTTTTCTCTATTTTAGTTGCCTCTTATGTGGTTTTAAATGTAAAAAAAAAAAAAAATTCAATTGACAGATATGTTCAAGTGACCCTTGTTTATAGGAAATGCTATTTTTAATTGTTATGTGTTTTATGGATTTTAAATCGAAGTAAACAATTTAAAATGAAAAAAATAAAAATAAATACTGGTAGAAAAAAGTTGTTGTGCTATTTGTGACCACTTTGTGCGACCAGTATGTCAGTACATCTGGATCTTAAGGACCTCATTTAGAGAAATGTGGTGGAGTACCTTGTCAGCCACACTTGCCGTTTGCCCAATCTATTAAGAGTTGGGACAACCACCATGTTACTGTCGGCAGAGCCTCAGTTGGCTTCGCCCGCGGAAACCTTTGACTGATGGCCTGACCGATAATGGGCCATCGATCAATGGATGTCAGACCATGGGCCCTGTTGAAGGCAGACTTTCCGTCTTTATTTCCTGTTCAGGACTATCAGGGAAAGCCTAAACATGGTGCCTTCACTGCAGACTTCATTGTCTTGAGAGGCTCTGAAGACATAAAGATCTCCACCTGCCTAGCAGAGAACTCTAAATATGGCGGACTGTAGTCTGCCAGGGCAGTGGAGTGCATCTCACTTCTGCCCTGGACAAACAGAGTACTAGCCTGCATTGTATAAATAAGCCTTAAATCATTGTACAAATTCTACTCGAGGGACTGCTGGCCTTGATGTACATGAGGTGCTAAGGCCTCCGGTGTTGAGGAAAAAGCGTACTCTGTGGCCATGTTGACCATTTAGATTTATTTGGGACCACAGACGCTTGGAAGGAAATACCCTTTGCAGATCATTGGTGTGCTTTGTGTGGCACAGAAGGTGACACTCTGTTGCGTGTTTTGTACTCTTACACAATCAAATCAGAACTATAGATTGAAGTGGATGGTCTACCAGAAAAGAACTCCAGTCCAATTCGCACAACATTTTTGATTGATTGATAACTTGCCATTGATAGAGTTTGTTAATGGTTTTCACGGTTTTGTTAAATCTGAAAAAATTGTTTTGAATGTGTCTGATAATTATTTATTTGCTATTCTGATACAACTGACTTGGTGTTTCACAACCAAACAGGCATGTTTTTAACAAGTAAAACAAGCGATATTTATGTAACTTGGGCTCATTTTGGAAAGAAAATCCTCACAGCATTATAATCACTCTAGTCTTAAAGTAGATCTCTCTCCGACTTTGGGGAATTAGCAGTGCTGCTGCATATAATACATCCCTTTACAGCAACACGTGTAGGCATCCGGAAAAGCAAACATGCAGCACTTTGAACCCGCAGTACACTCATCCCTGATGTATATTTATCACCCTAAGGAAGGTACAATTTTAGAGATACACCGCTCGGAAACGCACCTGCTCTTGGCTAAGTGGACTGCCACAGACAGGTGGTAGAGCACACTCTCACACAAAGGTCTTTTGTGGCCCACATGCTGAGTTGCTGACCCGAGAGTCCATTTAAGCAAAGGATGACCTTGAGCAGTTGCCCCTACACGACAGGTTATAAAAACGATGGCGCTTCTATTTATAAGCATTTTAGAGGCTGTGTTGGCACAGGCAGGGCTGAACTGGCACTGGTTTTAAAAGGCACCTGTGCTGCAGCTGCCAGTCAGTGTACATGTCCAGAGCACAGGCGGCTATTATTATATTTTTCTCATTTGATAGCTGATTAAATAGGCAGAACTGACATGCATCTTTTATAAACACACTTGTTCTATCCAAAATCTTTAATTTTAATAACTTATGTGTTTATGTATAACTTTTTGCTACAGTTACTGTGATGTGTACTTCTGAAGGATATGCACTTACTTTACCCAAATCAATTGTATTCATTTCTATCAGCCCCAGAAGATGGAAGGCTGTGTTGGCCCCATAGAACTCGAGCTTCTGACATGCGGATTACGCACAGATTTTTTTAAATGTAGAGAATGATGATACTACAAATGGGTCTCCGGGAAATCTAGTTTTTATTAAAGATACAGGGGTTAGTGTTATGCATAACCTCTTTTTAAAGGCATCTCCGTAGCATCTTATTCAAAGTACATTATACTTTAGCATTAGAGCACTTAGCACAGAAAACATACCACTTCCTCCATTTTTTCTGTTTCCCTTCTTGAATGCTTTTATGACTGCAGCCTTCTTCCGTAGGGGTCAGATTTCTAACCCACTGGTGCAAGGACTTACTCAGTTCAGTGCATCAATACAATGGACTGAGACCTGTACACAACCCACTGAGGGATACTGTATAGGAAATGTTTCCTGGTCCTGATCAGTCCCACTAGATGAGTTCAGGAATACAGTGGAACTCTAACCCTCTTTTATAAATTAATAACACACTCTAAATAGCACTAAGAAACAGGGAATGTTCTTTAGAATGTTGATTTCTAAAACCTAAGTCTAGTGCATAAAATATTAACGGTATCCACACACAATGCGAAAATAAATGATGTAATGCATGACATGGGTAGGGAAAACAAAATGAACAATTCTAAAATGGATAGCAAGTCCCTACTATCCTAACACCCTTTAGCTACTTCTAAGTGCTATGCTAAATTTTAGCAGAAGCAATAAATAGCAAGCCTATAAATCAAGTTTCTTAAGATGGATCACATAGCACTCCTTCTCTTGGTCAAAAATAGCTGTTAAGGGGGGGCGTGGCTTGGACTCCGAGGCAACATGGCGGCTTCAGTGTAAGCTCTGCACGGACGCGGAGCTTTTTTAAAGTATACGGCCTCATTTCCTGCAGTTTTCGGACTACGGACGCTGGCCCATGAAGATGAAGGAGCGGTGAGTCTGACTTGCCGCTTCAAATTGCTAACAAATGCAGCTAAGTGCCTGAGCCCCGTGGTGGTGAAATTTCCCTTCAGAGCCTCGCGGGCGACCGCCATTTTGTATCGCGGCGCCCGCGCTTCGGTTCCAACGTTTTTCTTTTTTCCTCACAGATGTCTGAGGTAGTTTTTTGTCCAGGTTGACAGCTTATATCGCAGCAATGGGCCAGTGACTTTGATAACTGCATTTTTGCCCTGATACCGTCAGCATTTGCCCGGGAGCCGCGGTGGTGACTTTTTGCCTCAGAGTCATGTGAGGTTCATCATTGAATGTTATATCGTCCCCCGTTGGGCTCCCGTTACAAGTTTTGAGGAACTGGAGAAATTTTGCAAGTATGGCAAGTGTATATTTTTTCTTTTTATATCTCCAGCTTTCACTTAAGGGCATGTCACTTATTTCTACACGGTGATTACCATAAAGATGACTTTAATACCTCCATCCTAATTTTATTTTATTGTGGTAACCTTGCCTTGGAATATATTATACTCTGTCTTCATTGTGTACTGGAGGAGCTACTCAGGTAGTTATACTCTGCTGCTTCTGGTCACTGACATGCTGTACTGATTTATACCCTAACTGGACTGTTTATTGAATTCTATATCAGGGGCAATACTCTCTACGTAAACTTACATCTGCTCCTTTTGGTGTGTCATACCTTACGCAACTTTCCTCGGATGTACATTATTTGAATTTCTTTCCATTGGCACATGCAGGGTAACCGCCAAGTATTAACTTCCTCCCAACGTTTAGATCTACAGCATAAAATGGCTAGCGATACCCATACCACCGTCAAGCCATCCTCTTCAGGTGCAAAACCTAAAAGACACAAAAATGATCCACCTTCTCCTATTCTCTCCTCTCAGAATCCGGTCCTTGACTCTATTTTAGACAAAGTGCGTGGTCTTCAACCTTTTATGACTGCCACCAATGAAAAGCTCAAACAAATAGAAGACCGTTGGATTATCATGAGGGAAAGGTATTAGAGCTGGAACAACGTGTAGGGGATCTTCAAGATGTTACTTCAAAAATTCCTTTACTTGAGCAGGAAATGCATAAATTGAAATTACACACCGAAGACCTGGAAAATCGAAATCGTAGAAACAACTTGCGCCTTGATGGTCTTCCGGAGAACATTGAAGGGCCGGATATGCTATCCTTTTTGAAAAAATTCCTTCCAGAGTTGCTAGATCTTCAATCATCTGTACCTCTCAATATACAACGTGCGCATAGGTTGGGTCGGCTCCAGTCTAATTCAAGTAAGCCTCGTGGAATTATAATGCTCTTCCTGGAATTTACTGAGCTTATGCAGGTTTTGAAGGCGGTCAAACTAAAATGACGTCTTGTCTGGTCAGGTCATAACATCTTCATTTCTCAAGACATATCAAATGAGACTAACTCTCGACGAAAAGAATTTCTTGCCCTTCGACCTCAGATGAGACATTTGAATATTCAATATGGTATTCTCCATCCGTGTCTTTGCAAGATCACCCACGAAGGTCGATCACGGTCATTTGATGAACCTGAGAAGTTGAAAACTTTTCTAAATCATATTTCTTCTCGAAATATGGACACCATTGTTTGATTTTTTTTTTTTTTTTAGGGGTACTGATAGTTGGTGTTCATATATTAATACTTTTGTTTAAGCCTTCACTTGTTTAAACTATTTCGTTATGTCCACTCTTTATGTTTTTCTTACACGTTCTCTGTTTTCTTAGAGGCCTCTTACTACCTGTTTACCTTTCCCTCCGCTCTTGTTTTCGACGTCACCATGTTCCTCAATTATCGATTTCTTCTCTTTCTTCAGATCTGGATTCTTTTCCTTGATCTGTCTACTTATTCTACTTCTCTATTTTTTCTTCCTTTTTCTCTCCTTCTCTTCCTGTCTTCTGGCTTATTTCCATCAGGGCTTTTCTCTATTTTAATATCAATATGAGTGTCATGTCTAAATTTCAAATGTTTTTAAATAATTTTGTCTATTTCTTTTTTCATGGTTTATTGATTCATGTTTGTTGTCTTTCTTTTCTTCTTATTAAATTTACAGTGCATTGTTCCTGTTTCCATATCTCTCTTCCCAACCCTCACCATGTTTAATGTTGTCTCGTGGAATGTTCGTGGTCTCGGTCATCCGGTCAAACGTCAAAAGGTATTGTCTCATTTGTCTAAACTTAATACACAAGTTGCCTTTTTACAAGAAACTCATTGTAATGATGTAGAATCACTTAAGCTTAAACGCCAATGGGTTAATCAAATTGTTTTTTCTCCTGCTATTAATCGTCATGGTGGTGTTGCTATCTTATTTCATAAATCTCTTAATGCGCAAATATTATCCACTGAATGTGACTCCCATGGACGATGGGCCTTGGTTGACGCTATTATTTTCAAAAACAAGTCACTTTCTTTAATATTTATGGCCCGGTCAAACCTGACCCACAGTTCTGGCAGAGTATTAAAGTAAAACTGTCTTCTATTCCCAAACCTAACATAATCATTGGTGGTGATTTTAACAATTGGCTTGACCCCTTTTCCGATAGAAAATCTAAATGTAAATTTAAACCTGATACTACCCATAAATCTTTTAAATCTGCCATCGCCTCTCGTCCATTGTATGATGTGTGGAAAACATGTAACCCTGATACTTATGAATTTACTTTTTTTCACCTGTTCACCATACCATGTCTCGTATTGATTACATTCTAGCTTCTAAGGCTCTACTTCCTTGTATTCAATCATCTGAAATTGGCTCCATTTTTATTTCAGACCACGCCCCTATATCGGCCTCTTTTGATATGTCTATTAACACATGCAAACATGGTCGTTGGCGTTTTAATAATTACTTACTCTCAGATAAAACTTTCATTTCTGAAGCAACTACCTTCATAAATGAATTTTTTCGAATTAATATTCCTTCAGATACCTCTGCCCATAACAATTGGGATGCTTTTAAGGCGTCATTTAGAGCTTTTACCATTTCTTTTTCTGCAAAAAAAAAAGAAACTGCTTAATATTCAATATAGAGAAACCCTTCAAAAAATTAAAACTCTAGAACACATTTATTTTTCCTCCAACTCTCCATCCACCTTAAGAGAATTTATAACTGCTAAATCTACCTTAAACAAAATTGCCACTGTGGATGCTTGTAATATTCGCCTTAAGATCAAATCTAAATTTCATGGAGGTCAAAATAAGGCGGGGAAAATGTTAGCAAATTACTTAAAAGTTAAATCAGAACGTAAAAATATTGGACCTATTCACTCTGAGACATCTAATAAGCTTCTTTCCTCTGATGCAGATATATTGGATACTTTCCAATCATATTACCAGCTTTTATACACAGAAGATAGAAACCCTGCAGAGAATGATTTTAATGCTTTTTTCCAAGGTATCCCTAAACCTCCATCTTTCCCTGATATTTTTATGTCTCTGGAAAAGGATATCTCACTTCAGGAAATAACAAATGCTTTTAAATCTTTAAAAAAGGCCAAAGCACCGGGACCAGACGGTTTTTCCATTGAACTCTTCTTGGCCTTCTCCTCAATCTTTGCCCCAAAATTATTAGATCTTTTTAACTCTTTTATTACAGACTCTAAAGCATATGGCACTTTCATGGAAGCCATGATAATTGTTATTCCCGAACCAGATAAAGGCCCTTCCTTATGTAAGAATTTTAGACCCATTTCATTGATTAATTATGATTGTAAAATATTTTCTAAGATGTTGGCTACCCGCTTGGAAAACATTATTCCTCTTCTTATCAAACCGGACCAAGTTGGGTTCGTTAAAAGCCGACTTGCCTCTGACAATGCTAGAATGTTTTCTAATATTCTTACCCTTGGAAAAAAGCATTCTTCTCCCTTGGCTGCCCTTTCACTTGATGCAGAAAAGGCTTTTGACCGAATAAATTGGAAATACATGCTAGCTACTCTTTCATGGTTTGGTTTCGGTCAAAAATGTATTTCTTATATTAGATTACTTTACACTGCCCCGAGTGCATGCGTTTTTGTCAATGGTCTTTTTCCCCATATTTTCAATTGCAGAGAGGCACCCGTCAAGGTTGTCCGTTATCTCCATTACTCTTTCTCCTTTGTTTAGAACCCTTTCTTGAACGTATTAGACACAATCTTAATATTACTGGTTTTAGTTTTAAATCGCATCAAATTAAACTCTCTGCATACGCAGATGATATTCTTCTTTATATGTCCAACCCCTGTGAATCCCTACCCCCTTTTTAAAAGAGATTGATATGTTTTCAACTGTTTCTGGATACAAACTTAATTTTTCTAAAACTGAAGTTTTGCCTGTAAATTCATTATGTTATCGACATATGTTTGACAGTACCAATTTCACTTGGTGCCCCCAAAAGATCAAATACTTAGGAATATGGTTTTCATCAAATATTCCAGACACTTTACTCCATAACTTCTCCACCTTAAAACTCAAACTTACCAATTTATTATCTTCTTGGTCACCTTTATTCCTATCCTGGTGGGGCAGACTTGATACGATTAAAATGATGATTGTACCCCACGTGCTTTTTAAACTTTCCATGTTACCTGTCAAAAATTCCCAAATATTATTTTTCCCAAATTAATTCTATTTGTACAAAATTCTTATGGAACAACAAACGACCTCGTATTGCTCTTACCAAATTAATTCGACCAAAATCTGAAGGAGGAGTCAGATTCCCGGATTTTAAATTGTATCATACAGCGTTTTTGATTCGTCAATTTTATGCTATGTCTAAAGACTATCAAGATTCTCCTATGCCTACATGGGTTACTGTTGAACGTTCACTGTTAAATGACTTTTCTCCTCAGAATATTATGTTTATGACCAATTGCACTTTTATTTCCAGATACCCTATTTTAAAATACTCGCACCATCTTCTACATGACCTCTTCTTCCAAGATTTTGATCCCTATCACTCTTTGTTAGCTTCTTCTATATGGTTCAACAAACATATTAAGTTTCGTCACAAGTCATTTTACTTCAAGCACTGGAAGGAAAAGGGCATTTTTTATTTACATCAGTTATTAGCCCACAACTCCCTCGTATCTTTTCCACAGTTACAAGAGAAGTTTAACCTTCCTGACTCATGTATTCACCAATACAATACATTATTTCCAGCTCTCCAAGTTTCTTTACAAAACTTCAACTCTAACTCTCTACTACTTCATTTACTCCTCATACTCCCATATTTAATATTCCCTCTGACCTAGTCCCAAGTGCTGCTTTCATATACAAAACTCTATCCTCACCGGCCACTACTCGAAGTAAATCACAAATCGAGTTACTATGGGAACATGACTTATCAAAATCAATTTCTGTTCAACATTGGGACCGTGTGTGGCAAAACATTTTTAAAACATCTAAAGCTGCTAACATTACTCAATCTTTATATTTTATTTATAACAGAGTTCTGATTACTCCCCTCTTTTTGCACAAAATTGACAATTCGATCTCCCCTCTATGTTGGTCATGCCTCTCCGAGGAAGGTTCATTAATGCATTTACTTTATTATTGTCCTAAAGTACATGAATTTTGGAAAGCGATATGGTCAAAATGTCTCTCGATTTTTAAATATAATGTACCATTTGCTGTTCACAATATTTTTCTAGGTACTCTTTCTACTGATTTTGATCTAGTCCCTTCAAAAACTATCTTACTTGATTTATTTATTGCTATTGCCTTTAAAGTTATATTAACATGTTGGAAGGATAATTCTGGATTATCCTTTTTATTGTGGTGGAATTTGATTTGTGATGAACATAGAATTGCTTCTGTTTCAGATTCTGCTATCTCTTTAAGGATTAAGTCGGATTTACTATGGTTGCCTTTTACTTCCTTTTTATCATCTCGCTCGTCACTGGTCTAATGCCCTTGCTTCTGGAATCTTTTAACTTCTTCTTTTTCTTCCTCTCTTCTCCCTCTCTATTCCTCTTTCTCTATCTTGCTCTCTCTCTCATTCTTTTCTATATTTCTCTTTTTCCTATATCCTTTTATATATCAAAATAGTCAAATATAATATTTTCTCTATTTGGAACACATTTCTTTATTACAATAATGTTATATATTTATCTAATGTTTTCCATACTGTGTTCATTCTGTTAATAAAAACTATTTAAATAAAAAAAAAAAATAGCTGTTAAGCTATTTTATATCACAGCTTTTGCCTAGGAATGATAAACAGTGAAAGGCTGAAGGCCACTTCTCTGCATCGCTCCTGGAGCCGCCTTCAACTGAAGCTGGTTGCTGCTGTAAACTGGCATGACCTCTTGCATTATAGTCCTAGTGCAAAGCCCTTCTAACTTATGGTCATATACCTGGGTTTTTATAGTATCTGATCACCAATTTTATGTCGTATTTATTTTTTTAAAAACCACTACTTGCAGGCACTAAAGCATCAACAAGACTAAACAAATATATAGATAAATGCATCATCTTAATTTACATGTAGATAATATGCTCTGATAACAATAAAAGCATGTCCGTTTCCACAGTAAGCATCCATGATGTTATAGCAGCATCCATAACAAAAACAACAAAATATGTCAGCCTAGATAGGAGGCAGAGATGATACTAACACTCCTTCATGTGCCTAAAACTTCACACTTCTACTAAAAGAGATAAAAGAATCTGCAAGCAAGCACATAATGAAAATAGAAGAGGTCAAAATGAGACTTGTCACACTGTCACGACACAGTGTAAAATTTCTTCTTTACTGGCCACCTGAAATAAACCAAATTAAAGTAAAATCTTGCCATTTCTAAGAATCTCGTTCAATATTATTTCTTTAAACTTCTAACCATCATAATCATTCCACTCTTTTTTATATACACCCTAAAAGAACCCTACACCTCCTTATCTCCTGGGATAGGTTTTGGAGGGATAATGCTAGCTTTTGTGTCTCTAGTAAAATCTAGATTCTCCTGACACACATGTGGAGAACCGAAAACCAGAAGCTAGCTTTATGCATGTTTAAAGCCTTCAAGGCAACATTTGCAATATGCTCCATCAGTCTTAGATAAAACTCTGCAAACATTACTGCATTTGAATAATCAGCTGTCTTTAGGATTTCTTATACTCCTCCTCTAGCCCTATAAAATATAGCTGCAATTGCGCCTCTTACAAAATGTACCTTAAACCTCTGAAGGAAGTGGCCCGATTAGGGTCACCCGGGTCGCTAATGACCACCTCTCAGCCTGCCACACCAAATGAAGAGTCGGTCAGACAGTAGAGAATACAAACCAATAACTGTTTATTCATATACACTCAGAGCGGAGCCCAGTCTGCCCAGTCTCTAGGAGTGCTGCAGAGGGACTGAAATCGACAAACAAAAAGATACATTATGTACATCTCGCAACGGGGCTGAAACACGCCCACAGTGGAATTTTCCAAGCAGATGCAGCTGGACAGTGAAATACAAAAAAATAAGTTTCGATTCACATATCTCACACCACCTAATACAACCCAAGGTCGTTTCACCCTGTACCCGCCACCAGACAAGTGGGAGAGGGCCTCTATCTAGTGAGAAAGGTATGCACTAATATGAACAGTCTATTCATTAGTGAAGCAAAACCTAGCATTGCAGAAATGAAATGTAACAAAGGCCTTTTCTCAGAAATAGCAAAGGATTAGTTTTGTTCATGGTTCAAAATGGCGTCTAAATAGAAAATGATGCCGCGAATTCTAACTTACATAGGCAATGCACAAACACAAATGTTTCTATTCTAACACCTCAACATACCCGCTCCAGAATGATTCATTATCATCTCATCTTGCTACAGTGCCCGATGACACAGCTTTAAAAGGTTTCAGGTAAGAAGTTACCAATTGCTTCTCCCCATTAGAATAAAATGCTCTAACATCCTTTCCTCATATTCCAGTATACAACACACCACAAATTTGGATGTTCCTCAAAAATGGATAAACAATTGCTCTTGACATTGTATTTTTCCTTCTAGTTATGTCAAGCACAACCCCTTCTAGACTCTTGTACTCACTTACAATACCTTTACATCTAATACTCTCCAAAATATACGAACAACCACAAAGTAGACAGCTTCCAAGATAACAGTCCCATTGCCAAAGAATTACTTGAACACCAAGAATTCAGTAACCTAAACAAATTCCGACATCCCACAAAGGATCATACCAAAACATTTTTACCAATAGACTTCTCATTCTGTAAAGTATGCATTGCTGACACAGCAGACCTATAACAATTAATTGTTCTGTAGTTTATGACTTGATTTAGGCTTTAGCGGCTGGTACTCTGACCGTCAGGGTTGCGGAGGGCATTACCTCCGCCACCCTGACAGATTACTGTATGCCAAATTTAAAGATGACCACCCGCCATATGTGTACGTTGAAAGGTATCTCTATCATGGCCTTCCATTCCAGGTACAAACAGTTTGGTGGATGGCTGCCTTTGGTAGGTGGCTGCCATCCCTTTTGATGTCCATTCACAAAACATTTAAACTTTTTTGTTTTTTGGTGACAAACTCCCAAAGCTGGAGTTTGTTTCTGAAAAACAAAAAACGAATGATCTCCAGAGCCTGGGAGATCTCTCCGAGGGCCTAGGGGGTCATTATTTGTTTTTTCAGTTCCTCAAAAAGGACATTACACCTTCCACCCTAAATAGGTTGTGCAGTGTAATACACTTCCTCTGACAGCCCCAATGCTTTTGGGCTGTCCGAGGAAGCTTTCTGATGACAGAGCCAACAGATGTTCCGTCAACGAAAAGCGTATGGTCCGCCCATCTCTAAATGAGGCAGACGGACAAAAAGTTTTGCAGACAGGGTAGTCTGTCATGTTTGCGACAGAGTACCCTGTTCCCTAAACTCTAAACCAGACCCTTGGTCCCTGAGCATATAAACTTTACAAGAGTTCAGCATTTTCATCACAGAAGCTTCAAAGGGATCCACACGTTTTCCATGCACCAATGTACCCAGGCATCCAAACACATTAATACCTTGGTTCCTGGTGCCTATGACACATTGAAGAGACTTGAAGCCTATTGCAGAAGGTTTTTAAATAGCTAGCTCTCCTGGTAGTCTCTAAACAAGAAGATTCAAGACTGCACTATAGACAGTTAGTATTCATCTCTATCTTGACCTACCAGAAGCCCCTGGTTGCTAGTCTTATGTAAGGATCCTCTACTGAAATTCAAATTCTCCTGGAAACCATGGTTGAGAAACGCCAAAAAAGAGTCACCAAAACTGCCTGACACTTTTGACTGCAAACCATCAAGAGGACCTTTGAATCATAAATGGAGGAAGGTATTGTAACACCTCTGTCTTTTCCAGCTTTGTTAAAATGCAGCTTTTTCGAATTCTGTGGATCATGCCTCCAATTGTAACAGCCTTGTAATTTTGTTGTCAACTTTGAATGAAAGTAGTCTATCTCTGATGGACCCGAACACTCATGAATCATTCTGAAATAATCCAGATTCAACATTCAGCTGCTGAAATCCCTTAGTATCTAGAGTCCAATAGGCCACCTCATTCTCCCAACCTAAAAGATACTCTTGTTTTAGAACTATCTTGTCTTCCAGACAATGTGCAGTAACTCTTTTGCAGGTTCCACCAAATGCATTGACCTGCAACTTCCCAACTTGGTTTTATATACCGTACAGCCAATACATTGTCTATACAGAGAAGGACCGAACAGTTCCTTACTGCACCCTGAAAACAGTTTAAAGCAAAAAAACAGACTTTAGCTCCAACAAACTTATATGTAATTTCCTTTTCTCCCTTGGCCAATTGCCACTTTTTTTGACAGTCCACCCCAGTTCCACATGCTAGCTGCTTGCATCTGACACACAAAACGTGGTCTTGTTTACGCGACCACGTTTTTCAAGCACCATTTCAACTTCTTCTATGCCTCTTCTGTCAGTCGGACCGTGTCTCCATACCACAGTCCCTCATGATGTCCCTTTACTTTCAAACTCTGGTGTGCCCTTTAATATAAAGGTGTTGCTGACAGCAGCCCTATGTCCTGTTCCAGTGCCTCAAACTGGCATGCTACAACAGACATCTTATTTCTGATTTTATCAACCTACCTTTCTTGCAAGGTAGCCTTAAAACAACCTCTACTGTGTCTGTTTAAAAACTGAAAAACTCCATTGTGCAGCCTGAAATCATTGCTAACCTCTTCAAATTGAACCACAGATCTTCCAACAATTTCCTTACAAAACTCATCTATCTCTCTAAATCCAATAAAGTCTGTGATATGAACAGAATTTCATCTAAAATACAATCATTCCCACTCACCTTTCTGTCAAATAAAAGCTGCTACTGGACACAGCATCTTTGTGAAACACCACAAAGTCGATGCCAAACTAAATGCTAGGTTTACAAACTGATAAAGATGACCTGTCCACCTGAATTAGACAAATAACTGACTTTCTTTCACAATTGGGACATTGAAAGAAGCATTGTTTAGATCTAACTTTAGCAACCAATACCTCTAGAGATGGATCTCCTCCATCTTGAAATGTCGGTACATTACAAAGTTAATTAACACCCTTAAATGTATTAGTGGTCTGCCCTTCTGTTCCATCAAAAAAGTGTACTCAATAACTATCTTTTCTCCTTCACTTTACTGAACGATTGCATCTTTCTGCAGCATGCAATACCTCTAAATCCACCAAATGACTTTGTTCCTCAATAAAAACCAAATCCCTCCTTTTGATTCCCACCTCTGTAATGGAACCTCCTCAGACTCTATTGAGTAGGCTAGTATTACGCTTAATATCCAAGGATCTTTCATTATTTCCTTCCATATGTGAAGAAATTATTTCAACATACCTCCTGCCTGTTTTTTGGGGTGAGCCAATTGAAAACTTTATGCTTACCTTGGATGCCAGCAGTTTTTGTGCATGTCCTTTTTAATTCTTCCCCTGGTAGTTATTTATCTCTCACACCCCAGATACTCTAAAGTTCATTATTTTAAATTGCAGGCAACAAATCAATATTAATAGTTATTTCTTGAAGAAAGATATCTGTAAGGTAAATCGCTCAATAATACATTTGCTCTTCTTCCACACTGCTAAAAATACATTTGCCATACAATAAAACTTGCCTTATTCCTTAATATATTCCTATATATCACTGATCATGTCCAAGGGACATGTTCAGTGATTTATAGGAACATATTCTCTCTGCTTTGATGTGCTACAAACTTACACTCATCTGTTACTCTCATATAAACTCACAAGTCAGACGCAAACTCAGAAAATGGAGAAAGGTAAGTCAAATTGTACTGTTCTATTGATATGATCTACTTTGAACTAGCTGCTGAGGAATGACATTAAAATCAAATTATGCATATTGCTAGCCTCTGGTGTGGCCATAAAATATGCTGTTTACCCTAAACTATCCCCATGAATAAGGAGCACAGAGCGATGAGTACAGCGTAGTGCGCACTGACATTCTATTAGGCACAGGATACATGGGTTTGATAAAGAGGGTACGCTATTCACTTGCCTTAAAGGGGAGGTAAAGGAAGAATACAAGAGTATAGGTAATGTGCAGATACGCAGAAATGTGAAAGTCTCAATAACAGCGAATGAGTTACAATAGCTTTATAGTGGAACAAAGGTTAAATGACAGTAGTAGAAGAACGGAAGCAGATACAGGGGCAGTGACAGCTGTTGCAAGTAGTGGGGGTTATGTGGATTTACAGCTATACAATGCTTAATTTGATAACAACAAAAAAACGTGGACCTGGAACAAAGTAGGGTGGTTTAGATCCCAACTTTGTACTCATTTTCCAGACAGAAGATGTGGATCTGCTTTCTAAGATTTCAGAACCGGTTCAGATTGATTCTCGTTCAAATGTCATTTTCCTAGCTACTTCTCAGACACAGCCTTTGGGCAAGGTGATGGCTTTCACAGCAGGTAGCAATGATTCATGCTCCAAGCAGGAGTATCCAAAACATTGGCACAATGAAGTGGGAGATCTCTGCACCTAGCTGCCACCAGCCTTCCTGAAGCAGTAATCAGGACGAAATGGCAGTCCTTGCCTAGAAACCTCATCAGCTTGTATAGAAACTGCTGTCTCACCCCTCACCTCTACCATCCATCAAAAGACAGTAGTCAGGAAAGCTTAATTAGCTATTCTCTGCTAACAAGGACCTTATTGAATTTCCAAGATTAGCCCTGTGTCCATCTTCCTTCACTTCAGTGTCTGGGTCTCCACTCGCCAGCCACAGGAATGTAGTCAATACACGTCCACTGTCTTTGGAAGCTGTATCCACCCTCCATGCTACAACAGGGGACGCTTAAAATGGATCCTATTGGTCCCAGTACTCAAAACTGTACATATACACACTTGATAAGCATACAGAATGTCAGCACAAGGGTCTATAGTAAAACTTTAAACGAGGGGGGTTAGTAGACTGCACTCTCGCTGACACAAAGAGAAATGTCTTGTCACATTAATGATTCATAAAAAATAACTTGGTACACTGCCACCACCACTTTATGCAACTTTCCGAGTCGCTTAAAGTGCTCTGGGGGCGTGGTTTGTGCACCCCTCTAGGTCACAGAACAGGTTTTTGATTTCACATTACCAAGGACAGGCCAAGGCCTCTGTGCACACTAGAGTAGCAAGTGGCAGAGCAAAACAAACAGTCAGTATATCAGTTTCACATACTGATGAACACTCACTGCACAGGTACACTCCTGTTTGTCATGCAGGGGACATTCCCATCCCAACAGTGTCTCTGAACACTAACTGAGAAGTCTGACTGTTCAACTCTTCTTCTGTGCAGCAGTGACTGTGTCTTACCAGGCAGTGGCTGCTTTGCATGAATTGGCTGTATTCCCTCTCAATGACCTAATTGCTTGCTTGGTTGCATTACTAGAGAGTGGCTGTATTGTCTGGCAGCAGTTGTCTTTCCTAAAAGCAACTACATTGTTGGCAGCATCTACCTTGCTTAGCAGAGACAGCCACATCGGGCAGTGTCTCCATTACCTAGCAGTGACTGTGTTGCTTAAAAGTGGTGGCATTGCATGGTAGCATTTCTGATGCCTAGCTTCTTTGCTTTTTCCTACTGCTACACTGACTGCAGAGCTTGACCCTTTTCTAGGGATTTTCACAATTATGCCAATTCTATTTTCTTTCTGATCAGATCTTCAAAATAATTGTGGGCCAAATTCAGAAAGGTCTAACCTCCAGGGCTGATTCCCATACATGTAAACATACACCTATGCTTAGGTATAAATCTCTTTCTACAAGCAACGTAGCAACTCCAGGCAGCGATTTACACCTAGTAGTAGACGTGCATGTCCCCACTCTCTTCGAAGGGGGGTTGGGGCACACATGACTTCAAATATGGTCATAATTGTACTCTTATGTTTACGGTGTATTTTAGAGGTAAATCTGTCAAATGTAGATCTGTGTAGAGTAGGCAGAGACATGCACCTACACTATGTAGAACTACAAATTGTAAAATATAGGTTAACAAGATCACCAGAAGTAAATAAGACACACCTGATAACATTTCTAGTGGGAGCACACAAATACATAAAGCCTACACCAAGGCCTCAGCTTTCTTCTCCTTGTGCTACATGATGCTGTGTAGTCCAATACCAGCTGAAAGCACCATGGGTCAGACTATCCCACTCAAGAGGAAGAGAAACTTCACTAAGGAGACTGAAATAGTTGTGAACTCTCTAGTAGACCACTTTGGGAAACTATGTGGTTTGCCTTCATACACATTCAGTGGAGGAGAGAGGACACTTAAAAAATAATTGGTAGGATGAGAGCAAGAGGTGGGTGAAGGACAAGTTTGCCACGATAGAGATGGCAAATGCTCTGCCTAGTAGTCACCCCAGATTCCACCTTCCTCTCATCTCCCTCGATCAGTGTATCCTCTCCATAATGCACACTGACCTGCTGCATGGCTTGTCTGTTCCAGTGGAAATCAACACCAAGTCATGTTACAGCAACACACCTCTATGTTTCATCTAGCTTCTGATTTGCAACTAATGCCACTTCATTTTCAAATTGCAGGCATCTTTCCTAGCACAAATATCCTCACATAACTCACATGCCAGTGACATATAGACAGCCCCTACGCATGTATACTTAAACCTGAAAGTACTGGGGTTGACACTTTCTACCTTTCTTCTCTAAACTCTCCATGTCAGCTCCATTGCAGACAACAGATGCAGCAGCATTACCTCCTCCTGTTGCAAGGCCCCACCAGCACCAACCCCACACACATCTCTGACACTGAGCCAGGTATGACCCATTCCTATTATTGTTACACTAGCACACCTGAGCAATGTCCAACTTACATTGTCATAGCTCAGAACTGCCCTATATATGTTTTGTCTGCATATGCCAAGGCAACATTCTCACCACATAAAGAACATATCAGTGAATGTTTTGCATATACGTACATCCTCATTGTGTAATTGCCACCTTTTTAGGCACTGTGTTGTTAACCCCTCTGCCACCTGCCACCACCTCCACTCATGTGGCACTGCCTGCTTTGCATGTGGGCTGGCCTCAGACACCAGATCAATTGCATAACCCGGTAAGCCTGTATCCACTTCAACCTCTAATAGTGTGTGCATCTTGTCCTCTGCACATGTGTGAAGACAGTGAAACTGTGAATATTTGAAATGCAAAGGACCCTATGTTCAGTATATGTTATGAACAGGTGTAGCGGTTGAAGTAAGAGGTCTATTTCTTTGTCAACATATACCCTTTTGCAACATGATTGCTAAATATGTGTGTCTCCTGTCACTCACTCAACACACTCATGTCCCCACTGCAGCCAAACTTAGAGTGATAGACCTTTTAGAACTGTACCTACCACTGTCTGACATCACATGAATATGTGTCTCAAACTGACCCTATTGTCCTAGTAGCTGTCACCTAGAACAAAAATACATGGATGTTCAATGACTGCATATTGTTTGAGTTGTGATATTTGAAGACTCCTTATGTGCCTCTCTCCACAGCTACAATGACCCAACGTTCCCTCATAAGCACACTATGACCCTTTTATCGGCCCACAGCAAGGGACATCCTTCTAGCAGCTATTCAGCCTTCTGCCATCCATCATTAAAGCAAGTTTATGACCCTTGCACATCTACTAAAATGTACTTTCATAGGCATATTTGACACCATTTCTCACCTGAAACATATGTCTGTCGAATTTCTAAGTTGCCCATGTGTAACCAATATGTCATATGCACCAATGATATTTATCACCATTAAAATAATGTGTCGCACCAATAATCGTTGTTCTCAGTCACACTGTCATAATTGTGATGTTTCCCATTACTCCAGCTGCTGCTTCAACGGATGCATGTCAACAGCCACCTGAACACAGTGTTGGTCAACAGTTGATGTCACAAGGCCATTCAGACAGTAAGCAATTATGGTACTACCATGTAAGACACAATTTTGTCTCATGTCCTTGAACCCAGTTCAAACAATAGTTATCCAAATACACAAGTGTTATGTTCTATCTGTCTAGCTCAAATTGTCATGTGTGCCTTTAAATTACATTACATATTATTCTTCTTCACCCTCACAAACATGAAAGTACCAACTGTCATTTCTCTTCCATTGAAGCACCAAGGGACAATAAGCCTGACAATGATATCCATCTATCCATGAGTGGAGGATGGCATACAATCCCAAGCAAAACTCCCCTGCTCGTCTAAGCAACCATCTTGCCTGCCGCTAACATTCCTGAGGATGAAGAGATTGTTGGCCTCATATAGATGACATCTCACAGAGTCCTTCACATTCCCAAAATCAGTCTCCCACGTTGGACAACCTCCCGGATTTCAAGTCCCCAGCCACAAGATCCCAGACCACGGATACTAATTACAACTACACAGGACTCTCGTCTACCCATCACTTACCCTGCAGGTACACCGGCTCCCTGCTCTGCTCCTTCATCAATCCCAGGCACAACTCCTGTCTTATTACCATCATCTCACAGAAAGGAAACCACAGGTGTGGCCAGAGTTTCTCGGGGGGCAAGATGGCGGCCGCTCTGCTGGCCGAGTGAGCACTCGAAACCGATCACCTCCGCACCTCTCACAAGAAGCATGGCAATGAGGCTTATGATATATCGCTAAAAACCCAGCTGATCCAGGTCCACAGCGAGAAATGCTGTGGGATCTACTCACAGTTTATTGGTCGGCGGTGTAAGGTCTTCGATCCGCAGACCCGTGTACACGACTGGTGTGGCATTCCCCTCGGGGACTTCATCGGTTCCTGGCCGGGAGTTGGCGTGGAGCGGCCTGGGCAAGGATGCCTCCAAGGAACGCCCGAGGGGCAAAGACGCCCGTCGCTGGAGAATCCACTGCTCCAATAAAAGCCCCGGAAACCGCCCAGGCAAAACAACGACATGGAGCGGCTGTTGATAGCAGAAACACCTCAGGGTCTGCGGGCCCAGGAAAGAAAACTACCCCGGCTATCTTTCTGTCGGCCAGGAAGGGAAAGAGCATCAGACAGGATGGATGCCTGATGGAGGAGGCTGCTTTCTCTACGCGTCCCAATGAGGTGAGCCTTGGGAATACAGGGGTCTCGGGATTTAGTGTGGAGGCTGTAATGACCCAGGGGGGGCAGGAAAACATCCTGTGCGATCCCTCACTGTACACCCCAGGGACTGATGGGCCGGGGGGGCAAGGAATTCAGACACAGACAACACTGGGGGCTGCATCCTTAGACCCTGCAACCGCTAGCTCAGAGGTTACCAAAGTGGTTGGTGGCAAGCCGCGAACAATGGATGGGAATAAGTCTATAGAGCTGCCGGAGACAGACGTAGGTGATCACTTTTTCTCCTTGTCTGACCACTCTAACTCATCGGGAGATGAGTTATTGCAGATGTCTGATGGCCCCTCAGGCTCCCCAAACAGTCAGTGGAGTGAAACCAGTAGTATTCATCAGGAGGAGGAGACCCCGGGAAATAGAATCCGGGTATCTGACCCTGGCACAGTACGGAAAAAAATATTGACATCTATGCCTGGAGAATCTGTGGATCTAGTTACTGCACCCGGTCAGGAGCAGCCTCTCTTTACGAATCAGGGAACAGGCGCAGCTTCTGGGGGGGCACTGAGACAAGAACAGCGCAATCCACCAGAACATTCAAGAGATATCTCTCTGGCTGTTATCTATGAGACAATTATGTCACATAGAGATGAAACCCGGGCGGAGAGTAAATAAACACAAGGCGCCTGTCGAAAGCTTCAAAACGCACTCCGGCGAGTGCCCAAGTCCTGTTCAGAATTCGCAGAGAGGATCTCTGAAGCAGAGAGCAGGATCTCCACACTTGAGGACGAGATGACTGTACAAAAAGCGGCTACAGACGCGCTGGCGACGCAGAAGAGTGACATTGCTTGGAAGCTCGAGGATTTGGAAAATCGCCTCCGTCGCAATAATTTAAGAATTCTTGGTGTGCCTGAAGGTGTTGAAGGCTCCGATCCGCGGAAGTTTGTTGTGGGACTTTTTACAGAAGCTTTCCCGGAACTGACACAGTGGACATGGGACATAGAGATTTAACGGGCCCACCGGTTTCCTTTTCGGCAAAGTAATTATTCAGGACCTAGCCACTCTACTTCGCGACCTAGAGCAATATTGATTTGCCTCTCGAATTATTTATCTAGGCAGGCTCTGTATGATTTGGCTAGGCCAGACAGGCAGAGAAAGGGGGATGGGCTCGAGTTTTTTGTCCATCCTGATTATTGTCACACAACAGTAGAAAAAAGATGGCAGCTTCGGCAGTTAATAAATCCTTTTCAGGGCAAAGGTGCTCAAGCATTTCTCTTAAACCCAGCTAAACTTAAGATAATATATAAGGACAAGACGACATTTTTCACATCCGAGATCAAAGCTAAGGAATTTTTACAGGATATCAAACCTTAGGAAAGAGGTCAGCACTAAACTCTGTTAGTGTTAGTGGATGGTAGCTGTATATATATATGAATTCAACTTGCCAGCATTAAGCTGTGCTGTGCTGTGCTTTAATATAATTTCCTTTTCATATATTGCACTGATTAGGTGAATTGGGAGGAAGGGGGGGGGTGTTTGGTGCTGCTATGAGGCTATCCATCATTTTAGAACTATGGGTCTTTTAGCCTCTATGCTGGGGAGGGCAGGGGGGTCTCCATTGGCAGAGAAGGCGTTGGGGCAGGTGTGGGGGGTGTTTCTGGGAAGGGGGAGGCTGCTACAGGGGCCCAGGGGGTAAAAATTGTAAATAAGCCAATAAACGATCTAAAGCAAACAAGAGGAAAGAATGTGATGTTTTGGGAGAGAGGGAGTTGTCGATGCAGCTTTGAACTGGGCTAATGATGACTGTACTGTCTATATGTACGTTTAATGTACGGGGTCTTAATGATAGGGCCAAGCGGCAAAGAGTAGCACAGGAAATCAGAATCATCTCCCCTGACATTGTATGTCTTCAAGAGACACACATTCCTTGGAATAAGCATAAGGTGCTAAGGGAGCTGGGGTATAAGCTCTTGGTATGTACTTCGCAAGGGACTACTACAAGAGGTGTGCCCATTCTTGCCAAGAATAATATTTTAACGGTTGTTAAAAGCCTGGCAGATAAATGTGGCCGCTGGACGATAATGGAATGTGTAGCTGCTAACAAGAAAATTACAATATGCTCTGTGAATGGATCTAATTATGATGAAGCGCAGACCATAGAGTATCTGAACACAGAATTGGCTTCTTGGGCATCTCCTCTGATACTGTGCGGGGATTTTAACATTCAACTGGAAGAAGTTACCCAGGGTGTGGGTGGAGACAAGTATTTTGGTCGGAAACCCAAGGTCTACAAGGCTTTGCAGCAGCTTATCTATGAGCATGGCCTAGCTGATGCTTGGCCGAGGTTAAAACATCCGGATCCAGGGTGCACGCATTACTCCTGCCCGTATCAAAACTTAGCCAGGCTAGATTAATTTTTTTACCAAAACATATTTAGCAGAGGCACGCATACAGATCTTCCCCAGAATCACCTTGGATCCCAATCCATTGTTATTAAAACTTATAATGCATGGTGCGGTACACCCTCGTGGGTCTTTCTCTTTCAATAGGAAGTTATTGCTTAATGAACAATTTATCTGTCATTTACGACAGTGGTTAAACCAATTCTTGGCTTTTAATCACAACTCCACTAAATGCGGCATAGTTTGGGATGCTTTAAAAGCAAGGCTTAGGGGGGAGATCCTGAGTTTTGGATTATATGCTCAAAAACAACAGAGGCAGTTTCTACAGGGGCTATACGATAACCTTCAGCAAGCTGAATATGCCCTGATACATGCTCTGCAGGGGAAATTAGACACCACGCAGGCACAGACTGAGGTGGCTCGCTGCAAAGCCAGGATAAATGGGGAGTGGGGTAAGGATATTGCAAATAAATATCATCATTTAGAAGAGAGTGTTATGAGTATGGGGAGGCAACTGGCAGATGCTTGGCCAAGAAAATTAGGTGTAAAGAGGTAAAAGATACAATCACTGTGATTGAAGATTCAACTGGTAAACTAGTAGAAACACCGGAGGAGGTCATGGAGGTCTTTAGAGCCTTCTATGAGGAGCTGTATTCGGAGAATCTTAACAGTCAGGAGAGAACTGAATGTTTATACAAAGATCCATACAGGAGGATGTTAAGCGCAGACGATCAGAGATATTTGGAGGAGCCTGTAACCATAGAAGAGCTTTTGGAGGCTCTTTAGCAACAGGGAAGGCCGCTGGTCCCGACAAGCTCCCACTAGAATTTTATAAAACCTTTTTATCTGAGATACAATCAGATATGCTCACTGTGTATCAGGAAGCACAGAAAGGGGATGCCCCAGCATCGTGTGATGTAGCTAGCATTATTATTTTTTTAAAGAAAGACAAACCGCCCACACTACCGGGGTCGTACAGACCCATTTCACTTTTAAACTGTGATGGGAAAATATATGCAAAAGGTTTGGCTACACGACTCTCCCGAGTGATAGCTCCCATAGTCTCTGCCCGCCAGCACGGCTTCATTCCAGGAAGAGGCACGGTCAATCACATTAGTAGGGTAGTTGCCATGTTGGAGTCTGCTAATGTGCAAAAAACTCCATGTGGAGTAGTGCTACTTGACGCAGAGAAGGCGTTTGACCGTGTCTCTTGGGAATGTTTATGGGTAACTATGCAGTGGCATGGCTTTGGGCCTGGTTTTATCCAAGCGGTTAGAACTATGTATAGATCTCCTGCGGCGCGAATATGCGCGTTGGGGCTTGAATCCGATCTCGTACCTATATTGAGGGGTACCCGACAAGGCTGTCCCTGCTCCCCTCTACTATTCGCCCTTTATATCAACCCATTCCTGAACCTATTGGAGAATAGCTTAAATACGCAGTCGGCGAGGCCCGGGCAGGAACAGGTTAATATATTAGCGTATGCATATGACATAGCGATAGTCTTGCCGGATCCAGCCAAGACCTTGGCAGAGATTGAACAATTATCAATCCTATTCGGGAAAAGATCTGGCTATAAGTTAAATTTAGCTAAGACACAGGTAATATGCACAGACCAAGCACTCTTTAATGACTCTAGAGTCACGGAGGAGGCAACATACTTAGGGGTACGTATCAATGCATGTCTGGACAAGATGGTATTGCCCAACTGGGACCCCATGGTGGGGAAAATTAAAAGGGAGTTAGACCGAATAGAAGGCTTACATTTATCAATGGTGGGAAATGTAATGTCTTAAAGATGAATATTTTACCAAAGGTCCTGTATTATTTTAGGGCGGTCCCCCTGGAACTGACAGGGAAGCAACTCCAGAAACTTCAATCTATATGTAGCAGCTTTTTGTGGGCTCAAGGCAAACCTCGCCGAGCAATGAAGTTCATGACCTTACCACGATCTCGAGGGGGCTGGGCAGTGCCTAATTTCCGGCTTTATTATTGGGCATGCCTACTTCAGCAAATGGGAATTTTACTGGTTGGGGAAGGAGAGGTTAAGGCAGAAGAATTCCCGCATATTTTTCAAATGTTATTGGGCCCCAGAGTAGAGAGGAGCTTCTTTCAAAATCTTGAGCCTAGCTATTATTAAAAAAAAACGTTTTAAGGTGGTTCAAGCTGCTCATAAGGCATGGCTCCAGGTTCGGAGATACTTACAGATCGGTAGGCTTAATTTTTACACGCCCACCTCTTCTTTAGCATTGCTTCCCTCTATTTTCTCTGACGCCACTATGGCCGGATGGAGACGAAAGGGTATCCTGACCTTGGGAGACTTAGTGGATAGCAGTGGTATTAGAGCTTACTCCTCGTTGGTGCCCGAATACGATCTCCCCAAAACCGACTTTTTTAAATACCTGCAGATCCGGGACTATTTGCTAAAAAGAGTGGCTGTTGCCCGCCTGGCCCAAAAAAGTAATCTAGTAGAGGTAGTTAGGAGGCGTGGAAGGATTGGTATTTTATATCAAACTCTTATCGAAATACAAAGTGATGACCTGGAGGCACAGAATCTAAAATGGAACACCAGATTATCCCAGGGAGGGAATATTTTACAAGATTCTATTGCATTGGCTGATAAGCTTTTGATATCCTCCAGCCTTAAAACACAACAATATAAAACTATGTTTAATTTATACTACACTCCCGCCAAAATCGCACGATGGGGTGGGTTAAATGAGGGCAAATGCACACGCTGTGGGATGGATCAGGCTGAGAGTGTGCATATGTTCTATGCATGCCCAGAGCTGAGACAGCTGATAAATAGGATGGAGGTCTTCTTGACGGAGATTACAGGGGCACAGACTGTGATTACACCTACAGTTATGCTCTTGGGAGTCCTGGAAGAAGCAATGGCCGCTCAGGAGATGTATGCATTCAGGTATTTATTATTCATAGCCGTGGCGGTGGCTAGACTGTGCATAGCATCACTCTGGCGGCAGAAAGAACCCCCGACCTTTGAAATGTGGAGAGGAAGACTATATGCTATATGTAAGCTGGAACATAGTTTATATGCCCTTAAAGGGCAACAGAAACGGAGATTGGGCATTAAGATTTGGGGGGCCCTAGATGATCACTTAGCACTTAGGACAGCTTAAATATGTTTCTTGGGCTTTTGTCATGTTGTGCCTCTCATGTACCTATTCCCTTATGTCCTTGGTATCCATGAAGTGAGATGTATGTATTTATGTTAGCTATAGATATGAGGAAGTATTTGACCTCTATGATAGTATGATTTTATAGAAGCTCCATATGTATGTATTGCTTAATTTTTCTTGTCCTCTTGCGTATTTGATTTTGTAATTGTATGCTTTCAGTTATTGGCTTACCAAAAATACATTTAAAAAAACAACAAAAAAACAGAGTTTCTCCCATTGAACAGTATATACCCCACAACCACCCTGGTGTCGATCCTCAAAGTGGAGGATAGCAAGGTACCTTATGAGATGGCCACACATGCAGAGGGGTTGGCATGCCCTCTTGAAAGATGACTGTTTTTGAACAATAGGACTCTGTGAAGGTGTAATCTATGAAATGAGGGATTTTGCACACCATCTCCACCACCTGCGGAACATTAACCACCTCCAGTAGAACATCCAAAAGTTGATGAGTAACAGACCTAGGTCATGTTTAACATCTTTAAATTGCGCCGGGAGCATCCCCGGTGTTGAGGTAAGATAATGTGTGTATCAGCATGACAGGGTCGTTCAGCTCATTAAGACCTTTTCTCACGGGGGCCCATCACAAGCTACAGGGCCAATGCACCTCAAACAACTAGTAGTCAACAACCACCTACAGAGCCCTCCGAAGTCATATACCTACATGCCACAGGGCACAACTTGACCCTGATCCCACTAAAGGCTCATTGTTGCAAAGTTGTGGCCGATCCTCTTGTAGGTGTGGACATCAACCACTACCCCCTTGTACATTCCACTCATGATTCACTGCCCTGTCCTCACAGATCACACCCATTTTATCACACCCAGTGTAAATGTGTTCATACCTTTATCCAACCACTTGTAATAGAAACACATTTTGGAGCTACCTTCCAACTGTCTGTCATCCCATGTGTACCTATTCCAAAATATGGGAGCATGTGACTACTGAAATGATATGTGTGGGGCAATCTTGGTCAGATGCTGAGCACCAACAAATCATCACACACCCCCGTCTGTCAACGGGTATGGCCACACAATTTGCACACAGTTAGAATATACTCAAGTAACTGTGTTCAATGAAAATATTTATATAAATAAACAATGACTGTCAGGGGCATGGTACTGATTATAGGTGCCAGGGGTTGTATGCAAATTGTCCAAGAAGAGGGGATAACTAGCTTAAAGTCTTAGATAGGGTGGCTAAACAACATAAACATCAGAATCTAAGAGCAAAGTCTTTATATAGCATCCAAAGGTGAAACATAAAAAACAAATGTCCAGCATCGAAGCAAAAGGTTAAAATGCAAATCAAAATCCCCAAAGTCAAAGTAAATGATTTCCAAAATCATAGTCAATGATGAAAGTCTCAAAAGGTGCAACAGAAATCGAAAGTAATTTTCCCAAATTGTGGCCTATTTCTGGCTGTCTTGGATTGGGGGCACAAACTCCTGTCCATCATCCATCTGTCTATTGGACATGATGTCCAGCTAAACCACCTCCTTGGGAACAGGCACAGTGGTCGGCGGAGCAGGACCACACGCCACCTGAGGAATGGGAATAACTGAGCATGATGAAAGCATGGACATGGTGGATGAACAGGGCTGATAATGACAGTCAGCGGGGAGGAGATGGGCAAAGAGGACAACACACAAGTTGTTTCACAGTCGTGGTCAACTAGGACATCATGTAGGTCATTGAAGCCCTGCACTCTTAACAAACCGATCTACAAGGACGTACTTCATTGCCTGTTGTCCAGCATTCAACTGGTTGATGGCCTCCTGGACTCCCGCCGAAAACATACATGGAGAGGATGATGTGGACCAACACATGATGGCTCAGTGTTGTGTGGTACAATGCTCACCCTTGGCTTCAGCTTATCTCATGGGTGACACTGTCTGTTTGGGGGGAAGGGATAGGGAAGGCAGCATCACGCCCCAATGCTGTTGGGACTTTCACATTGTCTTGGGAGGTGGCTTTAAGCCCAGTGTTTGGGTGGCCTGGTTTTGGGGCACCACAAGGTCATCGAGGCAAGGAGGGCTGGTGCTGTCAGTGTCCTCCAGGCTGTTGGTATTCAGGGTGACCACCATCTGTGTGCCCGAGGCCTTCACCCAGAGATGTTTCATGATGGAGTGTGAGTGTGTCTTCCTTCATGTCAGTTCACTTCCTCTCACTGGTAGTGTCATCATTATCTTCCTCCTTCTCTGAAGGTTTGTGTAGTCTGCCAGACCTAAAGCCAAAGATATCATTTGCCTTTGCCATGGGTCCTATTGCTCCCCCATCTACTTAGCTGCCCCCTTCAAAGGAAGAGCGAGAATGGGAAAGGATCATTCGTGTATGTGTTCGCTACTTTCATCACAGATCAACATTTTCATTTGTTTGCATGAAAGTCTGTGCTAGTATTCCAGGGTTTCATTGATTAGACCCCTGCACCATGTAAAGGTGGTTGCTCAACAAGCACCATTTAGCAGTGGGGAAAAAACCAGGGCTGCTTTTGCACATTATACTTCACCACATCCTGCATAAGACACGACTAGCTATTGCCATATGTTACCTAGATATAATTTTGAGAGTAGATGATTCCACTAACCAGTGGTGGCTCGCATAGGGCGTGCTGCGGGGCGGTGGGGCGGGGCGGGGGAGGGGCAAGGTGGGGGGGTAGTAAACTCGGACATACGACGGAACGGAGGAACATAATAATTACTTTCCTCCGTTCCGTTGTATGTCCGAGTTACTACCCCCCCACCCTGCCCCTCCCCCACCCCGCAGCACACCCTATGCGAGCAGCCACTGCAACTAAGCACACTCCATCATCATCATAACTTTATTTCGATCACAAAGATCTTAAAAAACACATAGAATGGAGGGCAAGTTTAAAAAATACATAAAAAGATAAGAACCATAAAAAAATACATCTCTTCCACATATACAGATAAAAATACAATAAAATAATTTTTAAGCAATACATTTTGAGCGTTTGATCCAAAAAGCTCCCAAAAATTTGGCCCAACCAAAGACTATTACTCCACGAGTGTCTGTAGAGAGGATTCTCAATACATCAAGGTAATGACCAAGACCAATAAGCCTGCACAAGGGAATTATCCACTTTCCCCTCAAGGTCATATAATTGGGGTAAAAAATAACAGATGGACTAGGGATTCGGGGCTTTCTTTACAAGCTGGACATTGATCATCAGAGGGATCATTAGTGCGCCACTTATTACAAAACAATTTTGTGGGAAGGGACTTATATCTGAATTGGAGAAATAATTTACGTGCAAGGGATGGGGCAATTTCATCAATGATTTCCTCAAACAACCAAAGGGGTTTAAAATTCATAAACTCCTGGGTCAGAGTACCCATTGAGTTTGACGCATCTTTCACCAAGGAGGACTCCCAATAAAGAGTTTTAACCCTACTCTTTGGAATTAAAGACAACTTCTCAGGGTTAAGCCAATAAGCCTCCATCCCTAGTTTCCTCAACAGATCTCTCAAAGTTCTAAACCAAGGGATTGCACACTCAGTAGTCGGTCTAACTGTTGGTCTGAGGAAATGCAAAAAGATTGTGTTTCATGCCTGTCTGTGTGCAAGACTTGAAACAGGGCTTGCTTAGGGATATCTGATTACATGAAATGCACCCGATTGCCTCATCACGTATGATACTATGGATTTCTGTCCAAAGTCATACATATATACATGGCATGCATGCATGTGGGTGAAGGAAGGCTGGTCGGTATCGCGTGGAGACTGCTTTGCAAAGAGCATGTAAATGCCACAGAAGCCACATATGATTTCATAGGCATCTGTGCATCATAGCGCTCTTTATTTCTGATGGGGGGGGAGCAACAACGGGAAGAGATGCGGGGGATGGGCCACGCAACAAGGGGGGCAGGGTGTGGGGACAGGGCAAACAACTATAGGGAAAGGGTCAGGAAGAATGGGAAAGCAAAAACACAGGAGAGGGCAAGAAACAATGATGTGCACAATCAACTAAAAGAAAAAATAGTACCTCAGAAAGCGTGGGTATTGGAAGTACCCACACTGAAAAAAGGAAACAAACTTGGACCAAGCTCCAGGAGAGGGACAAACACACGAAGAAGAAGTAAAGCTTACACTCGCTGACCAAAGAGAAGCAAGGAAGTGAGAGTAACAAAGCTAACCAAGGTAAACAAGGGGCGGGCTCTAAGCCCCCCTTTAAGCTAGCAAAATGTCTCTCAAACGGCAGTGCATGTGCTGTCCTAGGCGAGCCCTAAAAAGAAGAGCGTCATTTCTGGCATTGAGACTCCCTCCCTATAGCAATTCCCTCAGCAGGAAGAAGTGGTAGGAGGCCATATCTCTTCTGCCAGGCGACATACCTCTTTATTATTAATCTGTGCCCTTCCACCACTGACTCCTTAGGCAGGTAAATGGCCTATTGAATAGTGTTTTAACTGTTCATGCAACATCAAAGAGGAGAGACTGTTATCTGGCAAGTAACAAGGCTTCCATCATGGCTCACAGAAGAATGTCTTGATGTGCTGTCTGACCTACTAGTGATGGCCTTGCCATCAGTCTGGTTTCACCTCCAAACCCGGGATAGTGCCCCTGATGTGCGGCCCCCCCACCCTACCAACATACCCCTCCCTCACTCCTTTCCCTGTTCCCCCACCGTATCCACTCTACCAGAGGAAATTGTGAATGTACCTACATACCTGCATAGAAATGGTGTCATGACTCATTCTGACTGTGCAAACTGGGATATATAAATTAATCACAGAGACCGTCATCCAGGTGTTGAATTACTTATTGCTTCATGTACTGTGTGAGTTCAGAGCAATGTTAATTTTCATATTCTTTTCTCATTCTCATTCTCTTTCTTTTCTGTTCCTTCCAAATGTTTTTAGAAATTGTATTGTATGTCCAGCTCTGCTGAGTTGCCTTGGTCGAGTGTGCAGATTGTGCGATGCCCATATGAATATATGCAAACAATGTGAAGTTAATGACTACTATCTATTAAAAAAAACTATAAAAAAGGTGGTTTAACAGTGGTGTCTCAAGATGATGAATATGGGCAGTGGCATAGTCCACACTTCAACATTGTCTCAACACTGTCCAACCAGTGTTCACTAGCAGATCAGGTGAAATGCAAGACCAACAATCAACCATTCATACAGACTATGGCAGACCCTGACCACTGAGCTGTAGCCCAACCCAGGCACCTGGATTGGGCCATAGTGCAAGGTTAAGGACTATGTGTAAGCCCTGCCGCATTAGGATGTTCTGTAATACACAACATGTTACCATGATATGGCACACTAACTACTCTTGGGAATGCTGGAGCCCTTGTGCGATCAAGAGATCTGAAGCTGACTTGAGGATGCAAAAAGTGCACTCGGTGAGTCCTCACATGCACATGTGGGCCCTGTTGCTGGTGGTTGAACATGAGAAGAGGGTGAGGAGATTTGGAGAGGGGCCATATGCAGCATCTCCTGAAATACAGACCTGATATTTGGATTTCAGTTGGTATCATGAGAATGCTCCAGATATTTTATACATGCATGCAAGGATGTTACTATTATGGGTATATAATTGGGATGTGGTGAAGTTGTAAGTAAATACATTTGCAAAGCCGACTGTCAGGTACATGTTCAGTTCCAGCGTGAGGTAGGTTTACTTATCTGCCACATGTCTCCAAAAGCCCCAAAATCCAGCTAATGTGCAATAGCTGACTGCTGGGAAATGTAGGGGTTGTGTGTGCATCAAGGAAAGCCAGCATACATATTTGTGAAGCAGCCTCTGGCTTTCCACACAGCTTGCGTGTTGATGGAGTGTCAGCAAGGACTGTTGTAGAAATGTTGTTCCCTGTCGTATGGTGGTAGAAGTACCGCACTAGTCAATCGAAATCAATGGCAGCTAACACCTGAGTGAGTTGGCAATGACATTAAATTGCTGGTCCACCTGTTTCAGTTCCAGCAGTGACTGTGGCATGGTGATATACTGGAGCACTTGCCTGATGATGCTTTTTAATTTCTTGCAAAAGCACTAGGATTTAGCTCGCTTGTGATATGCCAACTGTGACACCAGTGGTCCCCTGCAAAGATCCAGCGGCAAAGAAGCAGCAAACAGGCAGTATTTTGACATGGGCTAGGGTGGCGTTGGAATGCGCTGCATGTGAAGTTAGCATCAGATCCCACTCTGCAACCATTCCAAGGATCCCATCAGGAGGGAAACAATATCTTCCTAGTACTGCTTTCCCAAACATATCTAAGATAGTGATCCTCTTCTGGTGTATCCTCTCCTCCTCAAGTAATTGTTCCTGTTCAAAATTAGGAACAGGGCAACAAACACATTCACAGACATGGTGAGAGCATTGGTTTTGCTGTAGTTTGACTTCTTATGTGGCCTGGCTGTGTGTGATTTGTTGATAGTGTGTTGGGTTTTACCTGATGGTGGGTGTGATAGATTCATGATTGCTGAGGCCCAACCCCCCCCCCTTGCAAAGGTGCTTTCATTGGAAATAGACTCTTGCAGCTATGTGTGAATCAACTCGGTCTGAAGTGGTTGCACCCTCTGTATGTTTTGTGCTGAGTGTTTGTGTGTGCTTGTTTATCGTAAATTGTCTCCTTTGTATTATTTTGCTACTTCTGTAGGTATGTACATCAGATGGACGTCTTCTGTGTGGGTGTGTCTGCATTTTTCTTTTTCATTGTTTTCCCTATTTTCTACTAGTGTTGTTCCCAGTCTGCGCTTGTTTAAGTGTGATTCCCTTGCACTACTTGTGATTGGCCACGTGTGGCGTGCGACTTACTCCAAGGTTTGGCTGGAGTCGATGTGAGCCTTCTTGGGCTGTAGTACTACTGGTTAAATCCGTATTTGTAAATCCGTATTTGTAAAGCGCGAACTACTCACCCTTACGGGTCTCAAGGCGCTGGGGGCCGTCGTGGAAATTAAGTGAGCTATTGCCCAGAGTCACATGGTGCTGAGCTGAGCTGCCGCCGGAGCCGTGGATCGAACCCTGAGCCCTGTGCTCCGATGTCAGCTGCCCTGGCCGCTGCACCACACCTCTCCACTTGAGATGAAGGTGTAATATGACTAAATTGTAAGTGATTTTTGCAGGCACTCCCCCGTGCAACTCCTACATTTACACCTAAAACGCAGAACTACAAATTTATAGAGTTTAATGCACTCATGGCAGAAAACTCTGCAAATAAAGTACTAGACTTTCTTTACCTTTGTGAATTGGATTTACGAATATGTAAAGTAGTACTACTGGAGTACTACTAATCATTCCGACTTGATCGGTTTATGTGTGTAAAAATATACTTAAAAATTGAATGGTATTTTTAGGTCACACCCAGGGCTTTAAGTGGGATGAAAAAACTGGGGGGGTCTCTCAAAGGGGCGTGGCCAGTGTAATTAAGGGCGTGGCTTAAAACACAATCTAAAAATCTGTGCTGAGCATAGTGTGCCGCGCGACTTGTATTTTGCTGTTTCTGTCATTGCATCTAGATATATGATACAACAAGTAACATCATATCTACAACAAGTCAGGACTATTGGCTTTGTCAGTGGTTGTTAGTTGCATAAGATAAATAAGCAGCAACTATGGCTTGTATATATTATTGAAAAGGCTTCCACTTAAAGCCCTGGTGACACCACGACAATGTTGCTGCCCCTGAGTTTCAAAGAGAAGGAAATCCAGAGAGAAAATGACTCTCTTTAAAGGATTTCCCTTCCCCTACAACGCTCACCTGGCATGATGTCATGCCTTTTAACTTCTCCACTAGTGAGAAGTGAGCAGTGTGAGCAGCGCACATCGATGTGCCTGCTGTCAGTGCAGTCCGGAAAAAACGGACCGCCTGTGCCAGGGCACAAAACAGAGCCTGATAGAGACCCGTTTCGAGGCCTCCGGAAAAAAACTGCTGGTGCTCAGACCCGGTGAGACCCGGCCCACTTAAAGCCCTGGTCACACCGTAAATCACATAGTGGGCGAGAGGTGCCTTGCGTCACGATGTTGATAAAGATTTTCCCCGTGAACAAGTTATGTTAGTTGTGCAGAATGACTCCTTATGAATGTAAGCCGGAGGCCATAAAACCTTTATAAGAGCCAGCACGGTTTTGGGAAGAATTATAGATGTGGGAGAAAGGGTCAGTAAGGCACTGTGACCCTCATGAAAGACATGCGGAATGATAGTTAACCACAGAGTTGTTGCCCTGCTATAAAACACAAAGTAGGCCTCTTAAAAAAACGAATTTCAATTTTCTCCAATGACTGCCTTCTGTCGCCATATTTGGAATCCAAACCAACTCTTCCAAAAATGGTTAAACAAATCCCACATTGTGCTATTTTTTGTATTTCTCGAACTCAGCCCAAGGGCATTAGAGCACTTTACATTGGCTCTAGATTACATTACACAAGGTCGTATTCGTTTTTTTTTTTACTTTTTAGGGCACGTGGAGATTAAGTGATTTGCCCAAAATCACAGGATGTGGAAGGGACGCCAGGACTCCAACCTAGTTCCCCAGGTTCAAAGTTAGGCCATATCTCTACCAGATTACAAGTGAGAATAAGCAATAGTGCATGCTTCCCTCCAGGCTAAAACAATGTAGGAAGTCCTTTTAGATCTGCAGTTGACCCATACAAATGGAATATTTACAAGAAATGGCTGAGGCTTAACAGAAAAAAGCACCGCTCATACCACTATCCCCAAAATGTGCTATTTTTATTCACATTAGTTGCACGTGGTCCGAGGGAGGCAGCCATTACACCTTCCACTTAATTGAGAAAACCTCAATCTATATGATCCCAAGTCCATTATATTCATTAAGTGCACCAAATTTCTTATATTATTTCTTGATGTCCTCCAGTAACCTGTACATTTAAAAAATATTACATGGGGTACTTCAAACTCAAATCTTGTTTTGTGTCTCCACATCTATAATGTCTAGGAGTCACTGTGGGATGCATTCATACATCAACAGGAACAGATATATACTACCCATTCTATCTGCAAATTATTAGACAGGGCTCTAAAACTCTCAACCTGTATATTTACATCTTCATAGATAAAATGTGATAGATATATCGTTTTCTTAACGTTTTATTTAACTGCAGATACCTTATCTATGAAGGTGTAATACACATAGCATGTAGTATTTTTCAACTATATAGGTTACTGAAGGACATCAAGACATAGGGGCCGATTCCGATCTCGGCCGGTAGTGCTCCGAATCGGATTCACCGGATCCGATTCGGAGCCCTGTTTCCCGACCGAATCGTACGCGGGTCCGGCCGAGCGAGTACGATGCAAGCACCCGCGAAATCGCCGACCGACTCGAACGCGGCTTCAACACGCTCCGACCGACTCGCATGGACACGACTCGCACCGCTCTATGGAGACGTTTCCCGGCCGGGTAAGTACGATGCGCGCCGCGAGCAGTCCGACCGACTCGCGGCGTCCGGCTCAAAAAAGCTGTCGGAGCCGGACTTTGGGGGTCCGCGTCGGACCCCCTGTACGCGTAGGCGTGCGAAGTCGCACACAGGGGGACCCATGGGTCCCCCCTACCTGTGCATGTACGCCGCGATGCGCATGGACGCGTACACGCTGTAGGGGCGCCCTTGTTTGCCTCGCACCCATTGAGTCAATGGGAGCCCGCGTACGCGTTGTACGACAGGCTCCCATTGACTTCAATGAGGAGTCCGACCGACTTCGAGTCCGATAGCATGCGTGCGCATCGTACTCGTTCGGTCGGACTGCTAGGGTCCGATTCGGTCGGAATTCTCTCCGGGTCCGGCTCGGTCGGAGAGATTTCCGGCCGGAATCGGCCCCTAAATGTAGGAAATTTGGTGCACTTATTGAAAGTAACGGAATGGGGTCATATAGATTGTTCTCTATTTACAGACTTGTGGTGACTATGC
Source organism: Calotriton arnoldi (assembly GCA_963921515.1). Classification (NCBI taxonomy): domain Eukaryota; kingdom Metazoa; phylum Chordata; class Amphibia; order Caudata; family Salamandridae; genus Calotriton; species Calotriton arnoldi. The sequence goes on along the minus strand of CAWUFW010000100.1, from coordinate 5,616,239 downwards.
CCATACTTGGGATATAATGACGATATGGATTACAAGAGATTTGTACCTTATTTAAGAACAAGCACTTATAAGGTATTTCCGTTCACACTAGCTTCTGTATGTTGGTTGGAATGAGACTGCCCCAAAATGGGATATTGATGAATTTAACAACGTTTTTAATGTATTTTTAAAAGGATGATGAGGAACACAAACTGCAACTATAATTTATGACATGGATGTTATACAGTTTCGTTGGTACTACACTGCACCCTTAAAATAGAATATATTTGTGAATGGTCCACTTTCCACATTATGTTGTAATGGTTGGGTAGTAATGCATGATAATATCTGTGACTGATGATTGAGGTGCTCGATGATGTGTAAAATCTATTCATATCATAAGAGTGGAATGGTCATATACATTTGTTTCTTCTTTATTTTAAAGAATGTGTACATAGATGATTTTAAATATGTGTTTAATGCATATATGTATGGATTTTATTGTAGCCCTGAAGAAGTTCATAGAGAACGAAACACGCTGGCTTTGGCTACAAATGGAAATCATGTTTGGAAATGTATTCGTATTGTGGATCACCGTGACATTTCTGGAGACTGCATTCTATTTGATTTTACATCTGAATGTGAAATGTTCCTCATCAATCATATTTGGACTATATGAGGCATATCGCTAGCATAACGTTTTGAGATCAGAAAAACTGTAGATAGAGTGCTGGGCCATACTTGGATGACCCTTACAAATGGCCAGCTTCTTGGTGGCCAACCAGCAGGCACAATGTTTAGAAATGGAAAGGGCAGAGACCCACTTGACTATGTATTCGTTTCCCCTGAACATTTACTCTTTTGTAAAAATTTCTATTGAAGTGATTATGATGTGACAATTTGTCTGCTTGTGTGTCTTTGATGGGAGAATCATTGGTTACTAAAGTACATACCCCAGAGCTTAAGGAAGAAAACCCCAAACAACATGCAATTCAATCCTCTGAAATCATCCTTAATAAAGTGGTAATAGTTTCTAAATTGATTGAAAACGATTTAGTGGGTGAGGCAATAGACACTCATAGATGGTATGAGCATATCTTTTTCTAATTAGCGGGATGCTTCCAGAAACAACTAAATAGTTATCAATGGTCCTATCAGGGATGCATCTATGTTAACAGGTTTAATCCTTAGTTTGATAAAGACTGCAAAGCATTTAAAAAGGAAAAACAGGCTTTGAGGGTGTTAAGGGTAAATGTAGCAGTATTGCCAGACTATAACAGAAAAAAGAATCTGATTTTTTTTTCAAAAACTGGGAGAGGTGCTGAACATCATTTAGGTAAGGAATCCTTGCTTGTTGTGGTGCAAGATAAATATGCGTATGCAAACACTGTAACAATCTGTGGAGCACAACATATTGAATATCGTCTATCCATCTACGGGGCTGTGATGCTCCTTAAGCAGATGGCTACTTATATGGCTGATGATGAGCTCCTGGAGTACATAACTGTGGAAGGGTTTGCTAAAACAGTTAAGTCAATTAATCTCTTTAAGGCAGCTGTTAGACTCTTACCTATGTTTCCGCAGGAACGACATGCAAAATGAAGGCACCCAACTTCCCCTATTCACCAGTTGCCCCCAACAGTGTCAAAGCAACAATGGTAATTAGGGGAAGAGGGGGTAAAAATATGGGTAAAGAAAATAATCGTCCCACGATGTCTCTTCATAAACTTAAGGCCAGTCAATCAGGGAAGTTTCCTAAATGTGACAAAACAAAAGGTGCATTGAGTATATGATAAAGTAAAGAAAAATAGTAGTGTTTCAACAGTGTTTTGGCTTTCTTCCAACCTGAATGATTCCCCTCTTCCTTATGTAGCAACTTAAAGTGTCTTGGGAAAAGATCAATATGTTCTGGCTATGGAGAAAGGAGAAAGACCAATGAAATCTAGGCCCAAAAAATACAATAAAATGTTATCAAGTTTTGAAATGGAACCCACCTAAGTTAAGCTGGGAGGAAGCCTCTGTAAACAGGTAAACAAAAGAACATCTTAAGCAACTAGTTAGTTTAAATGAGAATACCTTGTTTATCCTTAACGTCAGGAATAGTGACTAGGTATTCTATATTTATCTTTACAGGAACATTCAGGTGACCAAACATAAGAAAAGGCAGATCTCCAGAGACCACAGAACAATTCTCAGATAAGTGCCCTTATTCTGACTTTTAAATAACTGATTACAGGTGCTGGAAGCACCGTTACTGTAATTGCGGATTCACTGGTTGTTTGTTTTCTTTTTCTTTTTAGGTTACTACGTGGACTGGAAGAGAACCGGAGCAGGAGCTGCGTCGAGAATTGGAAGCAGAGCAGGGACAGGGAGGCGGGAGCCAGGTCGAGAACAGGATACAGAGCAGAGACCGAGAGGCAGGAGCCGCGTCGGAGAACAGGATACAGAGTGGAGACCGAGAGGCAGGAGCCGTGTCGGAGACACCGCCAAACCCGCGATGGCCAAAGGAGACTCCAAGAGCCTGCGTTGGACCAGAAGAGCCCTGGTGAGTAGCCCGGAAGTAGAGGTCAAGGACACCCAAAACACTACAACGCGAAGCACTCTAGTGCGAGAGCAGGGGAGATTATACTCCTCCTCTGCCATGCAGTGGCGGCTGGTGACATTTGAAAGTGGTGGGGCGTAAAACAATTGTCGTACTTCACTGCGGCGAGTGAGCGTAGCGAGCGAGCCTGAACCACCTACGGAGGGTTCGGGGGTGTTCTCCCCCCGAGAAAATTTTGAAAAAAGAGTGGGCAAATGGTGCATTTTCAAGCAAACCAGAAGGTGTGAAGAACAGCTCAGTCAATACTACTGTTTAGAGTTGTGGGAGTTAAGAGACCTTATAGAAGTTTGACACATAATGAGAATGCTCTGGGAATATGGAACTAAAATGAACAACAATTTACTGGTACCGCAGTAGCACAACTATTCTTAATCATACTGGATAGAACCACGGTACATCCAACATGAAATAAATTCCAGTTAGGAGTCTTATATAGCTGTGAATAGTATGCTTTTCCTGCTTCCTGGTCCAAGCCTCTATTGATAGCATTAATAAGGAACCCTCAGGTAGGCATGTCTGGAACCTTCAAGGAGTATTGTGAGATATATGTATATAATTACTGCTAGAATGCACTATGTAGTCTAGTGCCTCAAAGTACTCAAAAGGCACAGTCAAGCACCTCTAAGCAGTTATAATGACAATGGTAAGCTCATTTGGCACTCAGACACAGGCGCCTCAAAACACTAATAATGGCAGTGAAGCGTACATGTGTTCGTTACAGTGAAGGAAGCTTTCAACACTTTGGAAGACAGACACAAGTACAAGTGCGCTCAGGAGAGTAAAGTTAAGCACCACTAGGCACTCTGAAAGTCGGTCAGGCGGCTCAATGTTCGCATAATAAGCAGGTAGACAACGATGCAAAAGCAAACTAGTGGCAAAAAACAAGCACCTTTTAATGCACAAAACTACTAACCGAAGAACCTCCAGGCACTCTGATAATCCGAGTCAAGTGCCTTGGGAAAGAGCAGGGCTGAAAGCTGTAACAGTATGTAAGGCACTTAGAATAGCAAAGCCAAATCTCTAAAAAATCAGAGGCCGGGCACTGCTATTGACGGCAGAGTCAGGCACTTATAGGTATTCTAAAGGCAAGCAACAGTCCCAAGCACATGAAGATGAACTGAACTACACTGCAGCTCCTAAAAAAATGCATGAATGACACGACAGGAACCTAACTTTGCCGGTATCTTGCAGCCCTGTACAGCTACGGGTAAAATTACAGCGCAGAATATTACACTCTGAGCTCATAGTGCCCAAGGAACAATGATGTTACCTAAGCTCTTTGGGTGAAAGCAGCAGCAAGTACATTTGTTGACCAATGCCCACCACCTCCAGTGTCCATCTGAGGTTATCTAGAGCGTTTTCAGTGACTAATGCCCACCACTGCCAATGTCTATCTAAGTGTATCTAGAGCACTTTCAGTGACCAAGGCACAACCCTGTCAGTGTCTATCTGAGCTCTTCAATAGCAGGCAGCAGTGCGCACATTCAGTGACCAATGCTTACCACTGCCAGTGTCCACCTGAGCGTATCTACAGCAGGCAGCACTTGAGCTTTCAGTGACCAAGGCACAACACTCCGAGTACCTACCAAAGTCCTTCTCGAGCAGATCGCTAAGAACACATTCAGTGACCAATGCCCACCACTTCCAGCGTCCATCTGAGGTTATCTAGAGTGCTTTCAGTGACCAAGGCACAACAATGTTAGTGCTTTCCTAAGCTTTTCTACAGCAGGCAACAGGGAGCACATTCAGTGACTAATACCACAGTGTCCACCTGAACTCACCTAGAGTAGGTGGTAAGAGCACTTTCAGTGAACAAGACCTAAAACCCTCAGTGTCTACTGAAGCTTGTCTAGAGTAGATAACAGAGAGCACATTCAGTGTCCAATGCCCACAACTGCCCACCTGAGCTTATATAGAGCAATCTCAGTGACCAAGTAACAATGCTGTCAGTGTCTACACGAGCTCTTCGGGAGCAGGCAGCAGCAAGTACATTCACTGGCCAAAGGCCACCACTAACAGTGTCTACCTCAGCTCATCTGGAGCACTTTCAGTGACCAAGGCAGAATGCTGCCAGTGACTGCCTAAACTCGTCTATAGCAGGCAGCAGAGAGCACTTTCAGTGAGTACAACCCCAGCAGAGAGGTGTGCTTCCCACCAATCCAGGCAGTAGAGAGCACATTCAGTGAGTACAACCCCCAGCAGAAAAGTGTGCTTCCAACCCCTTCCCGGGCAGCAAAAGGCGCCGTGTTTTTCCTTATTCCTGGCAAGGCTATCACAAGCTGCTACCAGAACAATGATAACACTGTAAAACGATATTCTTATGTGAGGTGCATGTACAATAAAAAAACAGAAATGAGGAATAATCAGTAGTAATAATACGATTTGTAACACATAAATCATGTTTCCAAGCATAATGAACAATAACTGAAAAGGGTAATATGAGGAATCTATGGAGAGAGAAGAAAAGTCATCCAACTGTAGATTTGCCCGTTTCTCTTTGCTCTCAGTGTCGCTTATGAATTCATTTCGCCACAAATAAAACTGCGATAAACGAATTTGCCCAGGATCACACATTTTGATACAGGCCTAGATGGATTACATCTTAGTTGCATAGACACTTTATCATGAGCCCACAGCCTCTTGCCCCAGAGATACTGAAAGTTGCCATCCATTCACCGTCTCGCCAATCTGCCCCTGCTGCACCTTGGCGCTTCCCAGCAAGTGTTAATGATAAAACTCTGTCGCCCTCCTCGTTCGGATGTGTTGAGGAGGGGGCTCCTGGGTGTCTTTTTATCCAAGCGTCCCTGGCCTTGGAAACCTCTCCTGCCAGCGCCCCCATTTCCAGCAGCCAATCAGAAGCTTTCAATATCACCCCCTCTCACCCCCGCACCCCAGCCCTTCTGTACTGCACCTGCTGTTGCAAAGGCCACTTTGTTGTTGTTTACGGTGCCCAATAACTGCTGTCCTTTGGGGCATGCACAACCGCCATGACCACAACAAGCTGCGCGCTGCAACAGCGGACTCCAACACAACACAAGTTATCATAGGGTAATCGCAGACCACAAGCCCCCCCGCTCCCGCCCCTCTCGTTCTCCCCAAATCACCACTTGTCACAACCCTGCGCCGTGTTTACTTTGCTCTTAACTATATGACGAACTTATTCTGAACCTGCTTCTTCACGTCTTTCTGCATAGCAGCTGATACGCTAGAGGCATGGTACTCCACTCATCGACTTTACACGGATGAAAGCTGGAGCTGAACACCCTGGAACTCAAGCCGGTGACTAGCGCACTGAGACCGAATTCTGCAATAGGCGCCCTTGCGCGCCGGTCTGTGTTATGGATTCTTTTCTCTGCTTTAGTGTGTCTACTCTGTATCTGTGCACTATGTGGGACGTGCCATCTATCGGACTAATCATTAACTGCATGACTTGACTACTAGAGGGTCAGTTATTAAACACAGTAACCTGGTTATCCAACTGGAGCGCCATAATGTTGGTGGCCCTGGACACAGTGCTGAACACCCATACTTGCTCGCTACTGCCCAATAATAACAGACTGACTGCCCCAGGACTCCAAGCATAGCATTGAGCATCTCTGCAGAGCATACATGGCAATATCTGTCTGGGGTCTTGTACTACAAGTACAGTGGTGTGCCTTCTGATGTGAGAAGTCTTGGCCCTCGGCGATACGAGTTTCCTGCCAGCTAAACAAAACCAGTACACCAGTCTCCTTTCTTCCAAACGGTAAGGTGCTGTGCATGTTACAGCATTGTTTTACTGGCCTAAAAAGGCCACTGGCCTTTTAAAGCGCACATGCCCTCATGATCCGTAATGGTGCAGCAGGCACCGTTGTGTTTAAATGGGGCCCGAGGTTTGTAAAATGCAGTCGCGGCTCGCAATACTCGCGGGGGGGTCGCGCGGGGGTGGGGGCCGGGGGAGATTAAAATAAAATAAAAAATAAAGAAAACTTACCTGACCGGGTCAGCGCCGCCTCTGTTCCTGGGCCGGGGACCCCCGTTGGTGCCTTCAACGTCTTCTACAGGAACAGCCGCGTCACTGGAGTGGCAACCCCTCTCAGCCAATACTGACGCTGCTCCAGCAGCACCAGGATTGGCTTAGCAGGGATACTCGCCGCCCGCCTGCCCATTAGGAGACCGAGGGTTGCGGCGTTGATCAACCCTCGCTCTCCTAATGCGCAGCCGCCAGCCAGACTCAACACTAGTGCGCATGACTGGGCTGGTCGGAATAATTCTCCGACCTAAACCCAGCATGCGCACTTGTGCTGCTGCCTGCTGTGCGCTCCGCGCCACCCCTGGCCTGACAATGCATGTCAGTCAGCATGACGCGGACCGCCCACCCCCTTCAGACTCTGAAGGGGGTGGGCGGTCCGCGTCATGCTGACTGACATGCATTGTCAGTTTACTTTAGTCAGAGCTGCCGAGGGAGCTGCGGGCGCGGGCGGCTTGTGGGTCAACGCCCCAGCGCCCTAATGGACGCACCGCCACTGCTGCCATGGCCCACACTCTACACGCGGCGGGATCGGCAGGGCTGACAGACTCGACAGTAGCTAGCTCTGACTGCATTCCTGCCTGTGTATAAGGAGCGAAATCCGGATAGGTTGGCACAATACCGGTTTCCACTTTATAGATGGATCATCTTAAGTGAAATAATTCAACATTCCTGGAAGGGGGACTTAATTAAAACTTTGTTAACAAGCACTGGCAAAGCCAATAGGTCTCGCCTTTGCAAGAGCTATTGTCTTTACAAATGTCTTTTAGCCATGTTGTACAGCAGCGTATCTAACTCCGACAGGACTAAAGAGGAAAAATGATGGTCTTAAAAGATTATTGTGACACCAACAAAGTGAAAATAGCTACCAATAAAACAAAAATTATTTGTTTTGGGCATGAACATACTGTATGTTCTTGGTGAATGGCACAAACCAAATTAGAAGTGGTTAAGGGGTACCAATACGTGGGTCTAATTTTCACCTCAAACCTATCCTGGAACTCAAATCTGCTGAAAACAAAGTTAAAGGTCTCAAGCACTTTGACTGTGTTATCCTACTTTCATAATAGGTATGAGGGGGTTTCATGTAACTCACGTATTAAAGCAATTACAGAGTAAATTGTACCACTATTGCACTATGATCGCAAACATTTAATGTTGGATGCTCAATTAAAGTATTCTGAAGTCGAAGATATGGCAATGAAAAAAAAAACTCTACCTCCTGGGCTCGGCAATGATACAAACTTTTAAATTAAAGCTGGTGTTATGTTCTTGGAATCTACTAGCATAATGTCAGGTACTTAACTTCCTATTAAGTATTAAGGCACTCAAAAAGTAACTTCTGGATACCTTGGAAGGTTTTAACAAGGACCTTGACCCAGCTCATAAAATAATATCCTTTAATGATTGTTTCCCTTTACCCTCTGGGATAACTAGATTTCTAGAAAAAGACTGAATAAAAATTCAGCGTTATTGGAAAGTTCGAGGTTGGACCGCATTTATTTGACCGAGAAACCGTCTGTAGCTTTGACACGAGATTATTTGCATAAAGATTTCTAGGATATAAAGCCACATATTTTGCCATATAATTGTTTGAGATCTAGAACTGATTTAAACAAAGAGGGGTCTTAAGATCCTAGAATTATACTAATGCCACATTAAATATTAGAGAGTGTGTAAGCATCCCCTTGAGGGCTCTATTTATACAGAGTGCCTCACACAACACATAGTGGGTAGAAGCCCACACCAGGCTTTCACTTTTCCACCTAGGTTTGCAGTGATTCACAAGTGTGCAGATTATAGATTATCTCACTGACTAATATATTAATGGCATTTTCCAGACTTGAAAAAGCCCCAGGCCTGTGTGTTGCAACAGCGCAAAACACGCGCTGGCTGTTATTTCTCGGTCGCAAAGAAACAAGAATAAAAAAAAATTCATCAAATCTTTGTTTAACTACAGTTTTTTGGCTATTTGTGTTCATCATTATCTTTTTTTTTATGTATCGAAAGAATTGAAAGAAACTATATGCATTTTAATATCTAAATTTGGTAGTAAATATCCCCAAATTCCTAAAAGGTCTGCTTGAGATCAATACCTGCATTTTTGTGACAGGATTGTATACAATACTACATAGAGTACGTTTGGGTCAGTTGCTTATTATTCATGACTGAATGGCTTCTTTGTCCCTTTCAATTTCCTGCTCCTAATTTAATGGCTTTCCACGCTATTATTGTATTTGCCCCACCCCTCTAAAATGTATTAGTTATTGATTGGTTGACTTGTATCCTTTCAAAGCTCATGTTAGGAAACAATATTTCTTTCTTATTTTTACAAGCATTTGTGATTTAGTGCTCCATGGTAGTGCATGCCCTGCTCCTTCCTCCATCTCCCTCTCCCTCTCCCTCCCCCTCTCTCTCTCTCTCTCTCTCTCTTTCTCTCTCTCTCGCTCTCTCTTTCTCTCTTAATCTCTTGTGTGCATGCCCCTGGGACACATGCTCTCTCACTTCAGTGTCTCTATCTCACCCACCCAAGTAATACGCTGCTGCCCCCACCCTCTACCGTGGCATTTGTCTGTACCCCTCCCTCTGACATCAAACAATATGGGACTCAGTCTCTCTTTCTCTCTCTCTCACCATCTCCCCTCCCACACCCAGCAGTGGCTGCTGCCAATCCGAGGTAGGGGGATGGGGAAAAAATAAAAATATTAACGTACCATTCCTGCTGGCCTCTGCGATGTTCTGCTCCTGTGCCGTGCCGTGCTGCCCTCGTGCTCTCGTCCTGCACTACAATCCCCAGAGGCACAGGCTCCCAGACCCCAGTAATCCCAGCGCTTCTCTCATGCTATCACTCCCAGCTTGAGAGAAGCGCTGGGATTGGGTGGATCGGGCAGTTTTGCACTCTAGCAGGGTTTGGGAGCCTGTGCCCCTGAGCACTAGGATATCTCCAAGGAACAGCCGGGAGATATCCTAGTGCGCATGTCGGTTTGGCCGGCTGTGGACAGCTGGCCAAACCAACATGCACACTTTCCTACCACTCCCCCCGCTGCTGTGTGACGCTGCGGTATGGCCCGCCCTGCCCGCCCTAGACTTGGCAGACTGAAAGTAAAAATAAAATGACAATAAAGTCGTTTTATTGTCATTTTTTTTTTCTTCTGACTGCTGCTTTTCAGCAGTGGGGCAACGCTCCTCCGCCATAGCAGAGGAGTCGCCCCTGACCACACCTCTCTTCTACCTCATGCCCTCTTCTTCTGCTGCTCACTGCTCATAGGTTATCGCTGTTGGCTTTCACAAGGCTTTTGAAGTTGCACCAACATTGACAAAACAAATAGCAGTGACTGGCAATCTTGGAATTGTATTTACCATGCTTCTAAGAATGGCTTTTATATTGTGTGTAGAAAAGGATTGCAAGACCTCTGGGTCGTTCAAAGAAACAATGTGCTGACCATCTTAGAGCTATAGAAAACAAAGCTACAAGCTGACCGAATGTTATTCTCTATACTTCCAAAATGGCTGTGAATATTGTATTTACACATATATTGGCGACTGCTATCTTGGAAGTACAGACTCTACAATTACAGTATGGCTGGCATCTGCATTGGTATTTTTAAAGCCAGAGTCATTTTAAAAGCATTGGCAAAGACAATAGCGGCAAGCTAAGAGCAATGCAAAGTAATTCCAAGTAGTCTTGCCAATGATTGTTTCTCTTTTATTGTTTTTTCAAAGTGATGGATTATTTAGGCTACAATTTACAAACTGACCCCAGACCAAAGCTGGAAATTCAGCTGGGACACTGAGAAAGTATGTTTTATTTTCATTTATAGGTTTTGCTTCAATGTCGCCATACAATGGCAAGTTGAGATGAAAACTATTGTGGATGTAAAGAAAAATAGGCTTTCGGCATGTTGCCAGGCATTATGAAGTATCTTTTGCTATGTGAACTGAAATATGTATTGTTATACTCGCATAACAACCAGGCTCTGTACAGCAATGCCTGCACTGCCTCTACCTGCCCTTAGAGTTGCACTAACAGGAGGAGGAGCATCGCTCTGCCAATCACTCCATTGTGCCTGACACCTCATCTCCTCAGAACACCTCATTGCTGCTGGCATCCTCGTCCAACTCGTCCCCCCCACAGTCAGGGACTTAGGCCCATTCCCCTTTCCATCATGCGCCCTGTTGATTATTCACACTCAATCCCCTGCTCACTTCTTTTTCTCCTTGCTTGCCTCTTTTCCAGACTGCCTGATGTGGTCCCCTCTCTCTCCTAGGAGCGGCGTGAGAAGAGAAGAGAAGAGAAGAGGCAGGGCCAATGGAGCAGCACCAGGAGCCTGGAAGGAGAATGAGCTCACTCCCCATATGCCCACCCCCTCCACACCTGTTGCACCACAAGCCCTCCCAACAAATCCTGTCCAAGGTGCTCCTCCACCTGGCCTTATAGAGGTACTGATCGAGATGTGAGTGAGGCCAGGAGATAGGAGGCAGGCCTGCTGGAGCGGCAGGACTTGGGGGAAAATAAGGTAAATAAAAAAAAAAAAATCTGCACCATGTCTGTGCGCAAGCATGTGTGTGTTTGTATGTGTGCGTCTGTCTGTGTGCAAGTGGTGTGTCCATGTGTCATGATTACATGACACGGCAATGTTAATAACTATTGAGTTACAGGAAATGACAAATCCAAATGGTGTTTGTTAAATACTTGCTGCATTTGGAGATGAAGATATGAGGATGTTTGGGACCAAAGTAAGGATCTCATGCTCGGCGGTGAACGCCGTAACAAAGTCAAAGCTAACTTGTACCTTTGGTAAGCAGGATTGCAGATGCAACAGCCATCTTGCATTGTGATTGTATAAAAGGTGAGCGAATTCAGAGTTTTGTAGCTTCTCAAAGCCGTTCGTGTTTTGCAGTCATCAGAGGATCATCGTGGAGCCCGTGTCTTGCTATAGGAGTGTCAGATTGGAACCTTGACTTTGTACTCTTGCACTATCTTGTCTTCTCAGATTGTTCTCTTGATCATTACCAATTTCAAGCCTTTGTATATTTGTCCCTATTGTCTGCGCACTATTTTCTATCACGTTTTTTGTTTTTTGGCACATTCTATTTTTTACTTTGTGTTCTCATCGTCGACATTGTACTTATCACTTTTCCTGGATTTATAAAACTGAAACTCCTTTTAACTTATGCACATTGAACTCTCTAGTAAGTCAAACACAAAAACTACACTGCAAGGTTTTTCAAGAGGACAAATAATAACCAGTGGACAAATAATAACCACTATTTTCTTATATTTTAAGTGAGAAAACTGCATTACGTTTTAGAGAAGAAAGGGCTGAGTAAGAGAACATGTTGCTTGAGTTAATTAGGTGAAGGATTGACTATGATATGAATGTTACAAGTTTCTTTTCTAATCTGGAATTTTTTCATTGCATGCTTCCATTAGCAATTCCAAAGCCTTGCATCAGTGTATTCTCGCTCTTCCTCTTATCCCTTGCCCCTCTGTTTAGGCTGCTGTGATATCGGTTACAATTAGAAGTCATGGTCTCTCTGTGGAGGTGAATAGGATTAACTTTATGGCATTCTCGTAGACAGGTAACGAAAATCTGTGGACTACAACACATAAGGGCCGATTACGATGTGGTTCGGAAGGCTCTGACCGTCGGTCAGAGCCTTCCGAACTGCATCGTAATGTGCCGGACGGATTTCTTTCGGACCGCCTCATTTTGATGGAGGTAGTGGGAAAGGAATTCGACCGGTCATTCTGACTGGCTCGGAGAGCCCATCCGCAGTTGGAATGCGGCAAGTAATCTCAAGGGCGGGCCTTTCCGCCCTTGAGATTACGATGACGGTTTCCGACATGGTTTCCATGCCGGTCTGTCCGACATGGAAACCATGTCGGAAAGCGTCTTTGGGGGCACCCAGCAGAGCCCCCTTGGGTGCACAACCTCCAGTTGGAGGACGAGGGGGCACCTATGGTGCTCCCCTGTTGATCCCTGCATCTTGTGGCAGGCACCTTGAGGTGCCTGCCACGAGGTGCAGGGATGAACCACACCTCCCATTTTACTATGAGAACATGCATTACGGCCGGTTTACAGCTGGAATGCATGCTCCCATAGTAAAATGTAGAAATGCGACTGAACAGTGTTCGGTCGCATCCTAATTAGGCGGTCGGGACCGCCAACTGGGCGTCGGTCGGTCCCATGATCGATGCGGTGTCTCCGCCTGACATCGTAATGAGGGCCTATGTGTGAGTTTGTAAGTGTGCACTTACGTCTGAGTGCGCGTGAGTGCATCTCTGTGCTTGCATTTCTATGTGTTTGTGTGTGTGCAAGTGTGAATATGTATGTGTGTGGGTGAGGAGCAGTTGTTTTGCCCACAACCCTTCCTCGTTAAATCCTGAACTTGACCTGGTGGAAATTCTTGACAATCTGCTTTGACTAGCACAATGGGGGTATTTCCTGGCAATATACAGGGTCGTGTTAATTCCTGGTAAAATGCTCACCCAGAAACAACACTGGTAATCCCTGGCAACATGCTGGGCCTGGTATAACTATGGTAATGCAACACACAACAAGGTGATGGATGGAACTCTTGAATGAATGTCAGCCAGTGGTGGTCACTTGGGCCGTATTCCGGTCCATCCTTTTTCACCCAACATGCCACTCTAGATGAGGTTTGCCTTAAGCAAACCAGTACTGCCCCTACTCCTCATGGGAACTTTCCACCCTGTACTGCCAGACAAGACCCTCTCCAGAAGGGAACAAAAGCAATCCCAGTCCGGTTTCGGCTTTTGGGGCCTCGTTGCTAGGGTGCAGGTTGACTCCTATGGCACGGTGAGCATGGGAACCATCTGCAGGCAAACCCATCACACTTCAATTGTCAAGTGCAATGAAAAGCAAGACAGATGGAATTTTTGAATTAATCTCAGCTACAACTTTGGTAAGGCCTGGCAACATGCTGGCCCTTGTGCAATCATGATATTCCTGACACCATGCTGGCCCTGGCAAAATAGTGGTAATTCCTGGTAAAATGCCGGCCATAACACAGTGGTGGTAATCCCTGTCAACATGCTGACTCTGGCATATTAGTGTTATTTCCTGGCAACATGCCATTCCTGGCACAATGCCGGTAATCCCTGGCAAAAAGATGGCCTGGTAAAAGGTGAAAATCCCTGGTAATATACTGGCCTTATCACAAGGGTGGCCGCCCCTCCCTGGCAAACAGCTGGCCCTGGTACAGAGGTAGTCATCCATGGCAACATACTGGCCCTGGCGCAATGGAGAGAATTCCTGGTAAAATGCTGGCTCTAACACAAAGGTAGTGATCCATGGGAATATGATGGTCGTTGTGCAATGATGGTAATCCCTGGCAACATATTGGAAAAATGGTGGTAATCTCTGGGAACATTCGTACCCAGGCACAGAGGTAGTATATTCTGGCAACACACCAGTCCCTCAAAACTTGTGGTAATCTCTGGTAACATACTGGGCCCGGCACGATGGTAGCAATTCCTGGTAAAATGGCAGTCGTAACACAATGGTGGTAATACCTGGCAACATGCTGATCCTAAAACCATTGTAGTAATTCCCATTAAAAAGCTGGCCCTGTCACAGTAGTAGTAATCCCTGGCCACATGGTGGCCCTGGCACAATGGTCGTAATTCCTGGCAATTAACTCAGTATACCACAATGGTGGTAATTTCTGGTAAAATGTAGATCCCTGACAATGGTTCTAATCCCTGGCAACATGCTAGCCAGCACAATGGTGGCAATCCCTGGTGAAATGCTGGCCTTGGCACGGTGATGGTAATTCCACTTAAAATGCCAGCCGTGGCACATTGGTGGTAATTACTGACAATATGTGGCATGGTTGCGATAATCTCTGGAAATTTAGCACAGTGGTGTTACTTTCTGGTAAAGGTCAGATCATTACACAATGGTGGTAATCCCTGGTAATATTCTGGACCTAGTACAATGGTTGTAATCCCTGGCAATATGCCAGCACTGGTACGATGGTGTTAACCTCTGGCAACATACTCACTACAGCAGAATGATAGTAATTCCTAGTAGAATGCTGACCCTGGCACAGTGGTGCTAATCCCTGGCAACATGCAGACTCAGACACAATGGTGGTAATTCCTAGTGAAATGCCAGCTGTGACATAACGGTGGTAACCACTGGCAACCTGCTGGCATGGGAACATTGCAGCAATTCCTGAAAACATGCATGTTACGGCTTGTGCATTTGTGATAATTCCTGGCAACAAGCTGGCCTTGGAGAGGTGGTGGTAATTGCTGTTAAAATGGCAGCACGGGCACACTCATGATAACATGCAGTCCCTTGCACAATGGTGGTAATCCCTGTCAACATGCTGGCACCGGCACAGTGCTGGGAATCCCTGGAAACCTGTTGGCCTTGGCTTATTAGTGGTTATTATTGGCAACACATTGGTAATGGCACAGTGGTGGTAATCTCTTATAACATTCTGTTCCTAGCACAATGATAATAATTCTGGATTAAAAGTTGGCCCTCGTACAAAGGTAGTAATTCCTGGTAACATGCTGGCAATAACACAATGGTGGTAATCTGAAGCGACATGCATGCCCCTGCACAAAGGTGGTAATCCCTAGCAATATGCTGGCACAATGATGACTGTCCATGGTAATATGCTCACTGTGGCACAATCTTGGTAATCCTTGACATGTTGTGGGCAGCCATGGTGTGATGGTGCCAAGGCACAGATGCAAATCATTTCGAATAAAAAAGACAGGCTCAGAGAAGAAGGGAACCAGCCCAAGTAAACATATGTAAAGGGCCTGTCATTGTACATGCTTATCTAACCTCTCCAGAATCTAAGACATATGTCTTTGTGATTGTCCGAGTTTTGGGGAATGATTTGGAAAATGCAAATCATATTGTATTTGTAAATACTTTGTGTATTGTTTTAAGTTAGAAAGCTTTCTTAAACATAATTCAAAAATATCAATAACAAAATAGAATAATACAAGACATCTAATACAAGTATAAATAGATAATCAAACAAAGATATCATGAGATAAATTAAAATATGCAACTAACAAAATAATACAATAATGCCATTTTTAGTACAAAGCTTTGGAAGGGAAGGACTGGGAAGTGGTTGAAGAGGGAAAAATATAGAGGGGAGAGGGAAGAAAATTAGATAAAATGAGCATATAATAGTAACTGATTGTATACATATTATATGCTTCATACCAATAATCAGGTGTAGATCAAGTTAATTGTCACTATAAAAGTTATATACAAAACCTATAATGTATTGTGTAAGAGACAGAGAATATAATAGTTCTATAATAGATCTCTTCAAATTGGTTTGAAGAGATCTTCTGAAATGTGCATAAACATCAAATCATAACTTGAGTTACTAGGATAAGCTGTAATCGAAGTCCATAATGTTTCTATTTTTAAAGCTGAAATAGGTGTAAAATATGCCCTGTCTAACTTGTGATGATGGCAAACGTCCTACCAACATGCTTTAGAGGAAATGTTTGAAACATTTTTCAATTTAAATTATGTGTTGAAAAGCAATCACTAATAAAATATATATCCATATATTATTAAATGAAAAACTGTCAAGTCATCAATTAGACTTTCAAGTAATATATTAACAAGTTTGAAAGGAATATTACCTGAAACATGATAGTAATTTGGTTCTATACTAGTTGCTAACTATTGTAAATGTGTGGATATAGAAAAAGCATGTTCATCAAGTCACATTTTTTTATAACTACAAGACCAACAACTAATATCTTAATTTGAAGACTTTTTCCAGTTGAGGTTGGGGGAGATTGTACTATGTACTTTTGACAATATTTTGTTTCATAAGTCAATAGACAAACCGACTTGAGGTCTTTTTCCCAAAGAAGTTCTATTTTTGACTTGGATCTAGCTATGTTTGTGTTGACTAGGTATGTATACAAAAATGATGTTTTATGGTTGGAAAGTAATATACAGATAATTTTATTTTCTGTTCTGTGCTTTATAGAACTGGCAGGTACATTAAAACTAGCTTCAGATATATTTTTGTAAATGCTTGTTTTAACCTCTGTTTGCACTTCATACAGAGGATGACGTCTCTAGCATGGGGAGTTCCATGTGTGGTGCTGGACATTTTTATGTTACAAGCTCTTAAATTTTACTTTTCCACTCAGGATTTTCTGACGATTCAGCATTCACTTTATGTTATGTGACTGTATAGAGAGCTTTTTGTAAAATGCAAATTACTTTGTGAACTATTTTGTGCACCTTTCACAGTAGAGGGGAGGCAGGGTGAAGGTTTTCAAAATGGAGCAAAATGCCTCTACCTCCCTCTAACTGGCTAATGAGTAAAGCATGCTACAACTGATTCTTAATATATTTGTTTTTTGCAATTTCTGCAAGGCTTCATCAGGATAACATATGTAGCAATCATGCATGTACCGTGGACTTGAAAACACCAACACTAATCACCTAAATAAAGTGCAAGTGCTCTTAATTTCAACTGGCAAAATTATCCTAGTGAACTTCACTACTTTTAATTGCAAAATTTTAATTTCATACCTGTGCTTAATGCCAAATAATTTTTCAGTACAGTGGTTTCTATTGAAGGTAAGAACATCAGCTCTTAAGATGAATGAAAATACTAACAGAGCCGAAATGGTTCAAAATGAGGATTGTGGCAAGCCAAAGCACGAGCAGGCAAAGAATTGGTGCCTCACGCGCAAAGAGCCGGTATTACAAGGATGTGGTTAATTCAACAAAACAAACTTACATGTAATACAGAACTGCAAATTATTCTTTAATCTTTATAAGTGTGTGTGTATTAAGAGATCACAGCACTCCATGCAGTGCAAACAGACCTGTGGGGCTCCTCCTGTAGCTGTATGCTACGTGAGATAAACATTTGGTTGAGACAGGAACAACTGCACCTTCTTTGATGCATGCCCTTACTATCAGAGTTAAGTTTAAGGGTAACATGGCTAATCAGAGAGGTTCTAGGCAAGCTGCTTTTCAAGTTAAAGTATTGTGCTTAATGTAATACTCTTAGTACTTCCCTGTAGTGTGCCAATCAGTGCACACACACCATGCATCCATGCATCTATGCGCTGGACGGGTGTTAATGAAAATAGGCCTTGAGGCGCTTGAGTGTCAGTTGGCCAGTACCCCCAGTGCTCTGTGGCTGTGTCACCTCTACACTGGTGACAATGAGAGTTTTTTGGGCCTCCGTCTTAAGGGCAAGCAAAGAAGGGTCCCGCCAACCTGCACATAACTGCACACACACCAAAGCCAGCATTTTATCAGGAATTACTATCATTATGCTGTCACCAGAGGGTTGAAAAAGATGCCAGCATTCCCTGGGCATGTTGTGGCATGTAGCCTCACACAGTGAGTGATAAGGCCCTCCTTCCTCTGTGGTGTCAGCACTCACAGAAACACAGACAGCCACAGGGGCAACCACGCAGCTGTGACTAGATCTAGAGGGCAACAAAGAAGAGGCTTCCACTGGTGGCCTAATGTAAAACAGGTTAGTGCACAATCTAGCAATGGTGAGAGGAACCAAACTCACAAGCTAGGGAACAAGTGAAAGCGAGATAATAATTTAAAGCATTGCAGACAGAGAAAAAAAACATTATTATTATTGTTATGATGATGATTATTATTATTACAAAAGAGGATGATGGACGGAACGTTTGAGCCAATCAAACACTCACCCCCAGTCAACTGATCTGGGTTTAATCCATCATCATTCTTTAGCTCACTCCACCACCCCAGTGGTATGCCCAGACGTGGGTCCCTTGCTCACTTTGCCACTGGATTCAAGCAAGCCTGGCTGATGACGGCTGGAATGCCAGAAACCGGTCCTAGGATGCTTGTTTCCGGTCCAGGGAAGACATGGCTTGGCAGTTCGGGCTGGACTGTTCCCATGAGGCACACGGTCAGACTGATTTGCATATGGCCATGTCTGAACTGGGGTGGTGGAGTGAGCTAAAGAATGATGATGGATTAAACCCAGATCAGTTGACTGGGGGTGAGTGTTTGATTGGCTCAAACGTTCCGTCCATCATCCCCTTTTGTATCGGATTATTATTATTGTTACTACTACTACTAATAATAATAACAATATTAATATTAATAATCTTAACTTTGTATTTTTTTGTTTATGAATGTTTTATTGAAGTTAGTGAATAAAGGGGAAAACACAGTTTGCTTAAGGAATAACAATAAATAATAAGACTATGTTAATACTAGTTTCAAAGTATTCTAATAGCAATAACGCGCACATTATTATTATGGTTTCCATGAAAAATAAATAAAAGCATTTTATGATTTTAAAGATGTAAAGAAAAATAAATGAGAGAAAGGGAGAGGAAAATAAACACTTCTGTGATATAAAAGGTAACAAACAAATTGAATTTATGCCAATTACATAATGCAAAAACAGTACAGGATTAACAATATACTTTTACAAATCAATCAATGAGGATCAAAAGCCACTTTCTTATTGGAGGGTCTGTTAACATGTTTAGATAGAAAGAAGGCTAATGGCATCCACAACAAATCTCTTTTGATCATCACTTGTACGGAGGAAGAGTATACCCTATCCAGTCTGTGAAAATAACACACCATCTAGTAAAAGTGATCTTTGTAGTATCCTTCCAACTTGAAGTAACTATGAGCAAAGCAATAGCAGTGAGAAGGTCTACAAACTTTCCTCTCATGTAAGGTTCCAAGCTTTAAAGGATCCTCCTAAAAAAATATGTTTGATAAATTGGTAATTTAACAGGACATGTATCTGTAATTTGTTTCCCAGACTTGTAGCCAAAACAGCCTAACATTCGGACATCAAAAAACAAATGCAGTATAACACTATTATCTTTGATACAAGACCAACATTTGCTATCATTGGTGGGTTTTAATTTGTAAAGAGAAAGAGGAGTTATGAATAACCTATTGTAAAAAAATAGCAATGTCTGTGTAGTACTTGCTGAACAGGAAGTGGAATGTATTTTAAACCAAATTTTATTCCACAAAAGTAATGGAAAAGTCTGATCTAAGAGCCTGATTATGATCTTGGCGGATGGGATACTCTGTCACAAGAGTGATGGATATCCCGTCCGTCGTGTTACAAGTTCCATTATATCCTATGGAATTGTAATGCGGCAGACGTGATATCCTTCATGTTTGTGCCAGAGTATCCCATCCACCAAGATCGTAATTAGGCCCTAAGTATTTTTAATTCCACACTGGTTTTATCTCTGTCTGTAATATCAATGTTAAGATTCTCATATATAAGATACTTTAGTTTTCATAGTGAAATTATAAAGAGAGGATGACGTATCTGTAAATGGTGAATCTATTATCAATTTAGTAGGTAGAAACTGTTTGATAGAATGAATTAATGTATCATATTTGGAACTAGAAAAAGGAGGCATATTGAATTTGTCTTTAAATCCCAAAAGGGCAAGAAATACTAAACAGAGAAAAATTGCTCTACGTATTTAATACCTTTGTGTATCCGAACCTTTCAGAAAAGAACTGTATTATTAATTCTAATATTTTCATTGTGCCAAATAGGGAATCATTTAAAATTATGTAAATGAGAAAAGGGGTTTGGGAAGAAAAGGCATGGCAAGTATTAAGGAGTGATTTATGGTAGAGGAGAAAAGGGATCTAGGTTTATGCGTAACAAAGACCAGGGCCGCGATATATATATTAGCCATTGAGATGGAGTATACATACCGCCAATAAATAAATCGGGCCCTAAGTTCTCAAATGAAAATGGGAACATATAAGTTTGTTCTTATTTTTGCCAACCAGTGGGAACCTTAATAAACTCCTGAGACAAGGAATTCCAAATCTGCAAAAGGATAAAAGCGGAATGATAATTCATAAAATTATGAAAATTAACTCCACCTCTATCCTAGGGTCTCTTGAATTTGTATAGAGATATACATGAACTTTTCCCATCAAAAAAAGTTGAATGATTTTTAAAAACTCTGTGTGATTTTCAAAGAATGCATTGATAAATTGAAATTAATAATATGTAACAACACCATCTTAATAGTACCTAATCTGCCCCATCGGGAGAGAAAAAGAGACCAATTTTCAGTAATGAATATATTTTTGTTAAACTACTTAAAGGTTAACTGAAATTGTATCATTAATAGAATTAGAATACATAACACCTAAACATTTAATTCTTGTAGAATAACAAGTAAAACTAGAATCCTTAAACATATCTCTAATACAGAATTCGTTAAGTGGTAAAACCTCAGACTTATCAATATTTAATTTATAACCAGACACATCTGAGTAATTGTTTAACAGTTGAAAAAATGCTGGTATAGTAGTGTTGAGATCAGATGTAAATAATAAGATATCATCAGCATAGGCCTTAAATGTAACTTCTATATCCTTACTCTCATAACCTAAAAACTACTAGATCTACAAATTTGTTCCAAAAACAGTTCATGAGCAAGAATGAAGATTAACAGGATAGAGGGCAGCTTTGTCATATATTTCTTTTCAAATTAAAGCAGGCAGACTGTAATTTATTACATAAACAGAGGTTTTATGTGATGAAGAAAGCAAACCAATTTATTTCAAGATAGTAGGGCCAACGCTATGCCATTCTAATGCTTTCATCATAAAAGTCCAGTCTAAGAATCCTTAAACATATCTCTAATACAGAATTCGTTAAGTGGCAAAACCTCAGATTTATCGATATATCATTTATAACCAGACACATCTGAGTAATTGTTTAACAGTTGGAAAAATGCTGGTATAGTAGTGTTGGGATCAGATGTAAATAATAAGATATCATCAGCATAGGCCGTAAATGTAACTTCTATATCCTTACTCTCATAACCTAAAAACTACTAGATCTACAAATTTGTTCCAAAAACAGTTCACGAGCAAGAATGAAGAGTAACAGGATAGAGGGCAGCCTTGTCATATATTTCTTTTCAAATTAAAGCAGGCAGACTGTAATTTATTACATAAACAGAGGTTTTATGTGATGAAGAAAGCAAACCAATTTATTTCAAGATACTAGGACCAATGCTATGCCATTCTAATGCTTTCATCATAAAAGTCCAGTCTACTGCCTCACTTGGTATGGTACTTTGTGATGCAGCATATATAATTTCCAGAAAGGTTCCGTAATGTACATGCTTTTAACAAAGCCAGATGGTTCCAAACCAATTAAATCAGGAATATATTGATTCCTTCATATGTCTAGTATTTTCACAAAACTATTACAGTCAGTCTTTACAAGAGAAATAAGTTTGTAGTTTTTACAGGAAGATAAATCTTGATGCTTCATAAGGGTCAAGCATGGCTTGAAGATGATATCCTTGTGCACCATTTATTGAAAGAAGAAATAGAGACAGTCATTTTGGTACTGAAATCTTGGATAAAATTCAACAAAAAAACCATCATGTCCTGGTGCTTTGTTGGAATGCAATTTGGTAATAGCTGCAAGAAGTTCGGTAACATTAATATCTTTTGCTAAAGTGGAAAGATCCACGGTTTATTTAGATATGGAATTTAAAAAAAATCTTCTTATTTGGTAGTAGATGGGACCTTCTCATGAAAATATAATTGATTGTAATAATCTGAGAAAAAACCAAGAGTCTCAGAATCCGTGTAATATTTATTGTCATTCTAGTCATGGATTACATTAATTTTGAACTTTTCTTTTTCAATCTTTAAATAATTTAAGTAATTGGCTACCGATTTAACTACTTTATTACAAGTGCCATGATATTTTGCATTAACCTTTAATAAAATACCAACTGCACGAGCAATTGATTTTTTAAAATTAAATTCTAGTTTCGCCTTAGTTAAGCAGGCTAGAGTGTTTTTGTGAGTTGGTGAAAGAAATTAATTCTCGAGTTCTTTAATTTTAACAAAGAAGAAGATACGGTAGAGGCTTTCATTTTCTTGGCTGCAACAAAATTGACAATAAAACGTTTGGCAGTTGCTTTAAAGGCATCCCATACAATATTAAAGGTAGTGTCTTGCTGAACATTAATGTTAAAGAATGCATTATAAAAGTGTTCAACTTCTTCTACAAAAAATTTATAATTTAGAAACGAGTCGCAAAATCGCCATCCCATAGAACACTGGGTATCTTGTAAATCTAGCTCTACAATACCTGGACCAGGATCCGAAATGAGAATGGCTCTTACCTCAGAATTAACTTAGGAGCCCAATATGTTACGACTTAAAAAAATATACTCTCTCCAGGCGAGTTAAAAGTGTATTCCTTAAATTCAGGATTATATAGTAGCCATGCATCTACTAGACTTCTTGAAGAAATGGAGCACTTAAAGGTTTTTTTGCATTTTATTAGGGATTTAACTAATTGTAATGTGTCTGTCTATGAAGGGGTCTGTCCATAAGTTGATTATAATCAACCCCCTCCACTATAAGGTTTGTATTAGAGCAAAACATGAACGTCTATGAAACATTTTTCGAAAATTGCAAATTAGCACTTTAGGACCAGATACGTTCAATATGTAAAGTGGGATATCGCTAAGGTTTATGAGTAACCATCTGCCTTCATGATCATTCTCTTGGTTTTCTATGGTAACAGACAAAATCTTATGAAATAAAAGAATAACACAATTCTTGTTGTTCTTGGCTGGAGTGCAAAACAATTGACCAACCCAAGTTTTATTTCACTGAGTTACTGTCTTTCTCTGGTAAATAGGTTCTTGTAAGAGAGCAATTTGACATTTCAGACTAGATAGATGAGTGAGAACCCTTTGTTTCTTAATTAATGAATATGACATTGATTGGTCATTTCAGAGCAGGCATTCATTTATTTGGAGTTCAATTAAAGAAAGCGCTTGGGTGTATGGAGCCTTTCCAGATGGTGCCAGTTTCAGGGAGGTACCAATTCAGGGGTGTTAAGATTATCACTTTGTATATGCCTTGATCCCAGTCACAAAAGTTTATATAGCTTTAGTGAACCTTAATGCGCTGTAACTCATTTTTAAGGGTTATTCCTTTGTTAAAATATTCAGATGTGAATTCTGGTAATAATAACAAAGATTAGTCACTAGCGGTTGCAGTTCAGATATAAAGTTCTCATCCTGTATGGAATTTACCTTTATCGTTGTAGAAATGAATCCAAAGAGAATTTGTGGTTGCTGTACACAAAACATATTTTATTTCTTTGTTACTGGTTGAGAGTAGCATTATGTTGATAACATTCGTCCAAACAAATTGCAGTTAGGTCAGCCGACGTGTTTCACCCTTATGCAGAGAGCGCATGAGGCTTTATCAAGGCTGGAAATGTATGATTATGATAGTTATTACAATTGGCACAAAATACACATATTAGAAAAAATAATATATTATATATATATATATATATATATATATATTTATATCCCAAATGAAATCCAATAAGGCGCACACTCGGAAAACGATTTGCTCGTGCAAGTTTATTTCTCAGTTGCTCGCGTTTCGACAGTGAAACTGTATTGATCACACACTGAGTAAAGCTTGAAAGTGCATTACATAGGTACACGGAGACATAGACACAGGACTCCCTTTGCAGATCACAGTGGAACTGAGGAGAATTGGCGGCCATTATGGAACTATTGTGAAAAACACAATGGCATTCTGCATATATGGTGTGAATACCTGCAGTGCATGCTCATACATCACAGTATTTGTAAAAAATGAGTCGTGCAAAGTTGTCACTGTTACCTCCCAAATCTGCAATCGTTCGACTACATCTGCATAGTGCATATATTCAGAATGCCCCAAATGAAGCATGGGATAAATAGACATTTTCATACGCACGTAAGCGCACATGTCGGGTCCTGGATCGTGACTTTCTAGGAACAAGACCAATGTCGTGTCAGAGCTCCATGCAGGATAAACCAGTGTGCCTCAGAGATGCGGTGCCACAGGACAGAGATGGTAGAGACACAGTGAATGTGGCCGGAGAAATGTAAAGCGCCAAGTCGCAAACCGCGCCGTCCCATGTTGTGTGTGATGGACAGGAAAAAGTTCCAATGCCAAGTGGCAAAAAGAACAACAGGGGGGGGGGGCAGTGGGAGAAAGAAGCATGCACTAGGACCACCACACAAATGATGCCAAGTGGCAGGTCACACCGCAAAGCCGTGGGACCAGAAGGAACTCGTCGCCACAGTGGCAATTTAATGCATGAGTCACAAAAAGTCACATCTCCACAGATATACCAAAATTACATTTGTGAACAGTGGAAAAAAAGGGGAAACTCTTATCTATAATGAGGTGCACGCCCTGGACCGGGGAAGAAAAAGGTAGGGAACCCGTGAAGTGCCGGTCAGCATAAGGTGGATCCCTTCCTTTCCTCCTGTGAAAAAACAAATAAAATCAAGATGTAAGTAAATATTAAAAATATATGTGTAAACATACCAGTACATTTAAAACCATATGTATTCTAAGCCTAGAACACAGAGGAAGAACAACGTCGTCTGATGCTACAGTAAGACATATTATTCATCATGTAGATGTGTTGCTAATTCTTCGTCCAGGTTATGGCCCCCCAGGTACTTAGTCTCTAGTTCAAGTATCCACATTGATTCTTTTTTGCGAAGTTTCAGTACCCTATTTCCACCCCTGGGGCCCATGTGTACCTGTTCGATGGCAAAAAAGCGCAGTAGGGAGTTATTGGACAGATGGTACTCCTGGAAGTGCCTAGCTATGGGATAATATGGGTCCCTGTTGGTGATGGCTCGTAAATGTTCTAGTATTCTTTTCTTGACCATCAGGGTTGTGTTCCCAACGTACCTCATCTTACATGGACACTCTAGAACATATATCACAAAATTGGAGTGTCAAAAACTGAGTGATGTTTCTACTTTTCTTGGAGCCCGGTATGGTGAACTCCATGACCATGTGACTATTGCGGCAAGCTTTACAATGACCGCAAGGGTAAAAGCCTTTGAGATTGTGTGCCCCCAGTGACTTGGTATCGGTTATGTCTCCATGCACAAGAATATCTCTGAGACTCCGACCCTGTCTGTACGTGACCCTAGGTCTATCGTAGATGGTATGGCCTACAGTGGGGTCACTTTTAAGGATGTCCCAGTTGTCTGCCAAAATCTTGTGTATTTTTTGTAGGTTCTTGTTGTACGTGAGGATAACCTTCATATTCGCGGTGTCAGGTTCCCTGATCTTGGCCCGCAGTGTTTGTTGTCTGCTGACTCTACTCATTTTCGAGATCGCTCGATTGACCACCCATTCTGGAGATCCACGGGCTCTAAATCTATAGATCATGACCTCTTGTTCCATGTTGTATGCTTCATCGCTACTGCAATTCCTTCTCGCCCTCAGGAGTTCCCCATAGGGAATACTCCATTTCAGGGTGTCGGGGTGACTGCTGAGGGCATGAAGGAGGCTGTTTCCTGCAGTGTCTTTGCGAAACAGGGTAGTCTGCAGTGTGCCCTGTCGTACTTCGATCCTGACATCAAGAAACTTAATACATTCCTTGCTAATGTTGTGTGTAAGTGTTATATTGTACAGGTTGTTGTTCAGTTTGCTAATGAAGTCAATGGCTTCCTGTTAATTTCCCCTCCATATTACAAAAAGGTCGTCAATATAACGCAACCATAACACAACTTTTTGAAAATCGGGACAGAGTATGGCATCCTTCCGTATTTCCTCCTCCCAAAGGCCCAGAAACAGATTTGCAAAGCTCGGGGCAAAGCATGTGCCCATGGCTGTGCCCAGAATTTGTTTATACAGGTCGCCGTTGAACATAAAGATGTTATTCTGGAGGCATAAGTACATCATTTCAATGAGCATATTGGTATGTTCCAAATAGCTTATGTGTTTGTTTTTCAAGAAATGTGAACACGCCTTTATCCCTTGATCGTGATCTATTATAGTGTATAAAGAGTTCACGTCAAGAGTGATGAGGATGTACATATCATCCCATGTAATGTCCTCCAATTTACATAAGAAATCTTTGGTATCTTGTACATGGGATGGTAAGATGGTCACGTATTCTATCAAAAAGTGGTCCACATATTTAGAGTTGTTTTCAAACACACTGCCCTGGGATGATACAATGGGTCTGCCAGGAGGGACCGCAGAATTCTTGTGTACTTTAGGGAGAAGGTACAGAATGGGCAGCTTGGGATAATCCCTTTTCAAAAAAAGGTATTCTTCCCACGTGATAATGCCCTGTCGCTGCCAGTCTGTAAGTTTCTCCCATGTGGTCGTAATGCTCTCATTATATGTAGCAGTATTACATATACAATAGAATCTATGGTCATCAAGTTGTCTACATGCCTCTGTAATATACATTTGTCTGCTCATGAGTACAATGTTCCCGCCCTTATCGGCGGGGCGAATCACAATCTCGGTGTCATTAGATAATGATGTAATAATGTTCTTTTGTCTAATGGATAAGATATGAAATAGGGAACCTCTTGATACATCCTTAAGTTTACATTTGAGCAAGGCTTTGGTGACTACTTCATGAAACGTATCTATATTAGCATGAGGAAGGTTAGGGTAAAACACAGAGCAAGGTCTAAAGTTCGTAGAAGCTACCCTGTCCGTGACAATGTCCAAGTCCCTGTTGGTATTGGGCACGTCGTCGTTGCCCGTATCAGAAGCAGTTTCAAGTTCATGCATGGCCCTCAAGGTATCTGCATCACCAACCTTAAGATTGGAAAACGGTGGTATGTTCTGATTTTTGCACTTGTCTACAGAAGGTTTGCCATCTCTGAGACTCTGCCACTTCTTAAGTTTAAGTTTTCTAATAAACTTAAAAATGTCAATGCGTGTTTCTGAATAATTAAACATTTCAGTGGGACAGAAAGTGAGTCCTAAACATAGTGTTCTCTTTTCAAACAGTGAAAGAGGGCGGGTAGTGAGATTGATAATGGTTTTGTTTACCATCTCGTTATCCATTATTGTCCCTTCTTGGAGCCACCGCATTTGTTTTCCATGGGCTCTGTGTCCTTTCCTTTTCTCGATCCTCTGTTTCTGCCTGCTTCTCCTTTGTTTGCTGCGCCCCTGCCTCTTCCTCTTCCTCTGCCCGTTGCCCCCTTCCCCTCGTTGGTGTGGTTGATGTGGGGGTGGTTCTTGCCGTTTGTCGACCCCTCCTTAGCATCCGATACTTGTCTAAAAAAGTCACGGGCTTTGTTATAATCTCGATTTCAGAAGATGAGCTTGCCGTGTTGATTGAGGTGTCGGTATCTGAATCACTAGCTGTCGTTGTAGGGGGAGGGGCCTGTATAGTGCCAGTAGGCGCTCTTGTTTCAACCACTGCTGGTTGTATATTGTATAGATAATCAAATTTGTGGCTATAAGTTAAGATGCGTCCACTCTCATAATCAACCCAATCGCGATGTAATTTCCTCTGTTGGCGTGATTTGATGTCTTCTTCATGTTGTTGTAGTCTTCCTTTCATTTCCTCCCTAAACTTTCTTATGGTTTCCTGGTCGCTGTTTTGTTTGAATTCCTCTTCAATCGTGGAAATTTCTTTCAAGATAGTCTCTCTATCCTCCCACGCATACTTTACCAGTATGCACAGCATATTCCTGGAACTGGTAGCCAAATGTTCTGCCCATTCTTCCAACATACAGGGGTTGGGTGACTCATGGGAAGGCGTAGTGTATATCCTAAGTCCCCGTGGTACCATATTTTTATCAACATAGTCTTGAAGAGAGATGGCCTCCCACCACTTTGATGTTTCTGATTTCTTGAGTTTCTTGTATCGTTTGAATTTCATGTTCAGTGACGTGTCCAGATTTTGGGTCACCATTGTGCCTTGTCCCTTGCCAGGAGCACGTGCAAATAGCGACTGCGCAGCCATCTGACGTTCTGATTCTTCCTCCATCATGTCCTGAAACTGGTAGTAAGAGCAGAGTTTCTACGATTGATTGTAATGCGTGTAAAAAAGGGCTACCTGGTAATCTCTCCATGTATTCACACGCCCTTGCACTGAGATCAAAGGGTCTTCCCCTCCCTGTTTGGGAGGTTCCTGATGTCGCTGGTTATAATCGGATGCCCACGGTGCAGCAGTCGGGTCACTCACATACCCTTGGTGGTTGCCGTGCTGATCCTAAATGCGCTGTAAGTAGCGGATGGATTGCACCTGTATAGAGCGTCTGCCTGAGATAGAAAGTTCAATTCCTCGTATTGAGCTCATGTAACGGTGGAGTTGTGGCAGTAAATCAGGGGCCCATGTGTCATTGAGTTCCTGCCGTGCACGACTGCCCGTCAGAGACGCGGCACCCAACCCCCGGCGCTGCACTAGAAGGGGGCCGACACGCATCGAAGACACGCACAAGCCCACCCCTGATACACCCCCAGGGGCCAAGCTTACCTCTGGGACGCAGTCCAATCCGTGGGCGCTTCCTTGAACTTCAATCCTCGCAGTGACGGCGGCCGGCTTCGGATCCCTCCGTACAATTATCAAAACAAAGTGTTCCTCCTGGGATCCCGGCCCATAGTCAGGTGGTGTGCAGAAGCCGGTGGAACCAAACCGGACAGTAATACCCCAAATGAAATCCAATAAGGTGCACACTCGGAAACGATTTGCTCATGCAAGTTTATTTCTCAGTTGCTACGCGTTTCGACAGTGAAACTGTCTTGATCACACACTGAGTAAAGCTTGAAAGTGCATTACATAGGTACATGGAGACATAGACATAGGACTCCCTTTGAAGATCACAGTGGAATTGAGGAGAATTGGGGGCCATCTTGGAACTATTGTGAAAAACACAATGGCATTCTGCATATATGGTGTGAATACCTGCAGTGCATGCTCATACATCACAGTATTTGTAAAAAATGTGTCATGCAAAGTTGTCACTGTGATCCCCCAAATCTGCGAACGTTCGTATACATCTGCATAGTGCATAGATTCAGAATGGCCCAAATGAAGTATGGGAAATAGACATTTTCATACGCGCGTAAGCGTACATGTCGGGTCCTGGATCGTGACTTTCTAGGAACAAGACCAATGTCGTGTCAGAGCTCCATGCAGGATAAACCAGTGTGCCTCAGAGATGCGGTGCCACAGGACAGAGACGGTAGAGACACAGTGAATATATGCACTATGCAGATGTATACGAACATTCGCAGATTTGGGGGATCACAGTGACAACTTTGCATGACGCATTTTTTACAAATACTGTGATGTATGAGCATGCACTGCAGGTATTCACACCATATATGCAGAATGCCATTGTATTTTTCACAATAGTTTCAGGATGGCCGCCAATTGTCCTCAGTTCCACTGTGATCTGCAAAGGGAGTCCTATGTCTATGTCTCCATGTACCTATGTAATGCACTTTCAAGCTTACTCAGTGTGTGATCAAGACAGTTTCACTGTCGAAACGCGTAGCAACTGAGAAATAAACTTGCACGAGCAAATCGTTTTCCGAGTGTGCGCCTTATTGGATTTAGTTTGGAACACTTTGTTTTGATATATATATATATATATAAATATAAATATATATATATATATATATATATATATCTATCTATCTATCTATCTATCTATCTATCTATTTATATATATATGAGAACCACAATCCTGGATCACCATAGCCACGGCGAAAAATCAGGTACGGACCACAGCGTGATGGTTCAAAGTGCAGTGCTTTATTGCAGAAAAGAATTTCAGCATCAAACAGTGTAACGGCAAGTGCCCAGCATGACGCGTTTCGACCGCGTTTCCACGGTCTTGATCACATGACGCGCTGGACCTATTACAACCCTTATATAGTGTCAAAATCTTAGGTTGACGAAATTCAACCACACCCCTAAGCAATAGAGATAAAAAACATACTTAACAGGCTCTTTGTCTAAAACAAACACAATGCTTTGTTTGAAAAAGTTAGTGTCACTGCCTGAGGATTAAAAATAGATGAGAGATGGTGAACACAGTAGAAAATTATACTGGCTAGATAAAACCAAATTAATACATTTAAATATGTAAACAATATTTGATCAAAGAGTAATTAAGGTTCCATCCTGAGATATATGTACATCTCTACTTACTGATCATACATCATATCCATTTCCCAAGTATTAATATCATTATTACTTGCTCCCAAAAAGTGCTAAAAGTAAAGTGCAAGTGCAAGAATGTGCAAATCGTCATACTATGCCAGCTATAATCTATAATAGCTGGCAACATGAAAAAATCACGAAGCCTGTAGCATGCCCAATTCATATAAATAATAAAGTGCAAGTGCACAGTAAACTTATAGTCGAGTGCAAAATATGGGATAGAAAAACACAGCTGAATTCTAATACTAGTACCATTCATATGTACATAAAGTGCTAGTGCACAGTAAACATACGACTAGTGCAAATCAATAAATGACATTGTTACTTGCTGTTGATACCCAAAAGGATACAGTACATGGTAAGATCACGGGCCAAAAATCAGTTTAAAACTTGTTTAAAACCAGGTAAAACCAAGCAAAACCAGGTTAAAACTAAGTTAAAAACCAAGTAAAAAATCAGTCCAAAACAGAGAAATGTAAACAGCCATTGTATAACCAGCCTATAGGAAATTGTGCAAGTCCTCTCCTGTATTGAGGCCATTAGGCATCCTAGTGTCTAATAACAGGATAAATTGGGACTCTAGCTGGCGGAGTTTCTTCTCCCTGTTACCCCCCCTGATTGACTTCAGTACTGAACCTAATACAGAATAACTCAAATCGTTAAGGTTGTTATTATGGACTAATTTAAGGTGTCAAGCAACAGGATAGTTGTGGTCTGAGTTGACTACTGCACGAAGATGCTGAAGTAGCCTATTGAAAACTTGGAGCTTTGTACTTCCAATATATTTAAGGTGACAGGTGCATTCTAATATATAGACCGCAAAATCGGTCCTACAGGTATAGTGGCCCTGGATCTTTATAGGTTTTGACTCAAATGCAGTAGTATACTCCGTTATGTTTTTACCAAATTTGCAAGCTCGACAAGACCTACATTTAAAAAATCCTGACCTTTTAGATAACCATGTGCTAGAGACATTAACCTCTGGACTAGTTCTAACAAGTGCATCTCTCATCGAAGGAGCACGTCTAAAGGTTAAAGAAGGAAGTTCTGGCAAGGTTTGAGACAAGGTCATGTCTGTCAACACTATAGGCCAATTCCTATAAATGATCTTCCTTATTTGTTTCTCTTGGCGACTGTAAGTAGTTATCAGTCTGACTGAGTCCAAAGGTTCAGAAGTGTTACTGGGAGTGGTTGATATAGGGATGATGTTTGTGGTATTATCCTGTAAACACTCCTCTCTGCTATGACTGTTGGCCCTGTTCATGGCTGATTTCAAATCTTTGGTCTTATAACCCCGTGCAGTAAAACATTGGAAAGCTTCTGACTGGCAGAGTTTAAGATCTATTTAAGAACTACAGATTCTACGGATTCTCCGAAATTCCCCATAGGGGATACTCTGAATAAGATGGTGGGGATGGGCACTTCTGGCATGGAGTATAGAGTTTCCAGCAGTACTTTTCCTGTGGAGCTTAGTATGTATATTGTTACCCTCAATGTATAGCTCTACATCCAAGAATTGCACACAATTGTTGCTGATATGAGCGGTAAAATTCAAGTTAAGCATATTGTTGTTAATAGTTTCAACAAATTGATTGGCAAATTCCATAGACCCTCTCCATACCACACAAACATCGTCTATGAATCTCCACCAATGGAGAACATGAGCATCATATAGAGTTTTGTGGAGGTTCCTGAGGACATGCTCCTCCCACCAGCCAACGTGTAAACACGCATAGCTGGGAGAGAAGCATGCCCCCATCGCCACCCCACGAAGCTGTTGGTGGACCTCCTTGTCAAACATAAAGTAATTATTCATAAGGCAGGTCTCAATCATTTTAAGGATCATTTTGTTATGTTCATAAATATGAATACTGCGTTTGCCCATAAAGTATCTGACCGCTTCAATACCATCAGAGTGGTGAATGCTCGTGTACAGTGAGCAAATGTCCATTACAATAAAAAGACAATCCTCCTCCCGTTTGACAGTTTGAAGTTTAGATAAAAAATGGCCAGTGTCTCTAATAAAAGAAGGGAGATTCTCAACAAATTCATGTAAAAAATAATCAACATATTTAGACATGGGCTCTAAGAGACTCCTCTGAGCTGATATTATTGGTCTCCCTGGAACAGGTGTTATATTCTTATGGACTTTAGGAATAAAATATAACACTGGAGTTATGGGATGTTCGTTTTTAAAAAGCAGAATTCATTTTTCCTAAGGAGGCCCATGCGTTTCCACTGGGCCAAATCCTTAAACACAGTGTCCTTGACCTGCCTAAGATCACTAAAGGAGGCTTTTCTGTAGCAGTCTACATCATTCAAGTGGCGTAGGACACAGTCACTAAATATGTCAATTGCATCTTTATGCATGATAGGAATAAATGTGGAAGGCGGACGAAAGGGGCTATTCGATGGATTGCTACTGTTGATGCCAAGTTCCCGCAGCTCATCTTGTGTGGAACTTGGTATACTTTCATCATTAACAGCCAATGAATGCAGCGATCTGAGTGTGTTGATGTCAGATACCTGAAGGGTAGAGGAAGTCATAGTAGGTTGTCTGATGTTGGAGGCAACCTCAGTTGCATTTTTCAATTTGAAATGTTTGAGAAGCTTAAGTTTTCGAATGAATTTAAAAACATCCACTCTAGATTGTACATACTTGAAGCTATTGGTAGGGCAAAAGGAAAGACCAAGAGGAAGCAGCTGTGTTTCTGCAGTAGATAGTTCAATGTCAGAGAGATTAATGACAGTGTTATCTGAATTGCTCATTGCTGGGGCCATTTCTTGGCTCTCCCCCCTCTGCCTCTCTTGCTGTCGCCGTGATTTGCGCCTTTGTTTCCTGTGCCAGTTTCTCCTTCTCCTTGTTTCCTCACAGGATTGCGCGGCCGCAGGGTTTGGCGGCGGTCTTCCAATAAAAAATTCAACTCCTCGGCTGACGTAAATTTGGTTGGCAGTTGTGCATGTGCACTGTTGTCCCTGCTATCATCAGAATCAGTGCCACTGCCTGCGGAACTTATTTCAGAACAGGAGGATTCCAAACCTGATTGGACAGGTACTGCGACAGTGGAGTTTTTGGTAGCCAGAGCCTGTCGTTTGACGGTATCAAATTTTTTAGAAAAAGTAAAGACTCTACCCATCTCATAATCTCTCTTATCTCTGGCGAATGTAAATATTTTTCGCGCTTTTATGGTATCCTCATGCTTTCTTAGGCGTACCTCGATCTCCTCACGGCCTTTTTAATCTGGTCTTTTTGATCATGCGCTTCCAACAGATATTTACTTCTTCAGTTTCCTTAAGAATTTCAGATCTATCTATCTCCACATACTTAATAAGAATCGACACCATATTCATTGATGCTTCCAAATTGTTAGACACCCACTCCTTCAACATGAGTGGGTTAGGATTCTCGAATGTAGGCGCTATCATCACCCTTAATCCACGTGGAATCCTACCTACTTCTTTATATTTTTCCAGGGATTTCTTCTCCACCATTTTGTTAGTTCAGTGCGTAACAGTTTTTCCAACTTTTTGAGTAAAGATTTAACATCATTGCTAGTGTTAGAGTTTTTATTATGCCCACTTTGCACTTCGTCAACTTCTGGTAAGTTGAAAAAAAGGGCATCTGCCACGGCCTCCCGGTCCCGCAGCGCGTCCGCTGTAGAAATCATTTCTTGATGCTCTGCAACGTATTGTTATACATGGCAATGCTCTTTTACACCTTGCTTGTCGAGCACTTGAATAACCACCACTATCCCTACCACCCGCAAATGTCACTTCTGAAATAACGAATCGGCTTACCACTGCGAAACTCGTATGGCTTCCCAACGTCCTCCGACTCCTCGGGTGCCACCGAATACTCTGTAGGGAAGATCGATTCACAAATCCATCAAATCCAGTCTGCGGGGGGCTGACTCGGAAAAGTACTCCTTCCGGGTTTAGGAACAAATCGCTTATGCGATGCCGGCTGCACACCGGTCAGCCACAGGTTAGAGGGAGGGTCCGCAATGTCGGAGACAGCCGTACTGCCCCAAAATCATATATGAGAACCACAATCCTGGAGCACCATAGCCACGGCGAAAAATCAGGTACGGACCACAGCTTGATGGTTCAAAGTGCAGTGCTTTACTGCAGAAAAGAATTTCAGCATCAAACAGTGTAACGGCAAGTGCCCAGCATGACGCGTTTCGAACGCGTTTCCACGGTCTTGATCACATGACGTGCGGACCTATTACAACCCTTATATAGTGTCAAAATCTTAGGTTGATGAAATTCAACCACACCCCTAAGCAATAGAGATAAAAAACATACTTAACAGGCTCTTTGTCTAAAACAAACACAATGCTTTGTTTGAAAAAGTTAGTTTCACTGCCTGAGGATTAAAAATAGATGAGAGATGGTGAACACAGTAGAAAATTATACTGGCTAGATAAAACCAAATTAATACATTTAAATTTGTAAACAATATTTGATCAAATAGTAATTAAGGTTCCATCCTGAGATATATATACATCTCTACTTACTGATCATACATCATATCCATTTCCCAAGTATTAATATCATTATTACTTGCTCCCAAGAGGTGCTAAAAGTAAAGTGCAAGTGCAAGAATGTGCAAATCGTCATACTATGCCAGCTATAATCTATAATAGCTGGCAACATGAAAAAATCACGAAGCCTGTAGCATGCCCAATTCATATAAATAATAAAGTGCAAGTGCACAGTAAACTTATAGTCAAGTGCAAAATATGGGATAGAAAAACACAGCTGAATTCTAATACTAGTACCATTCATATGTACATAAAGTGTCAGTGCACAGTAAACATACGACTAGTGCAAATCAATAAATGACATCATTACTTGCTGTTGATACCCAAAAGGATACAGTACATGGTTCTTACCATGTACTTACCACGTGGTTCTTACCACAGGGCAAAAATCAGTTTAAAACTTGTTTAAAACCAGGTAAAACCAAGCAAAACCAGGTTAAAACCAAGTTAAAAACCAAGTAAAAAATCAATCCAAAACAGAGAAATGTAAACAGCCATTGTATAACCAGCCTATAGGAAATTGTGCAAGTCCTCTCCTGTATTGAGGCCATTAGGCATCCTAGTGTCTAATAACAGGATAAATTGGGACTCTAGCTGGCGGAGTTTCTTCTCCCTGTAGCTGTATAAACGTGTTGCTCGGGCAGAGCAAACTCTGTGGGGGATGAGTTTTTTATCAGCCTGATAAAAGCGATACCACGAGAATTGTTATTTATCTGGTCTGATAACTAACTGCTGTCACGAGTGTTCCTCATCCAAAATGGGGCATTACATACTGATTTTGATGCTAACTGCACCAAAATGCACATGTACCAGTATTTCCCAGGCATTTCCCCCAGTAAATTTCGCCATGTTTGACTCTGAGACACTTTCTTCCAAAACCGGGTTTTGTTAAATGTTATCCTTATGTTAACAATGTAAATGCAGTTGCAATTGCAATCAAACTTGATTATTAGTTGGGGTGGGAGTTAAACTCCGCTCTGCCGGCTGAGTTCGCTGAGTTTTACCCAGTCCATGTTTGGCAAAAATTCTGCCAACCACCACGTGGAGGAGTTTTTCTTGCGAGCGGCTCTCCAACGTTAAGTTGGCGAGCACAAGCAAGAAAAAACAAGCACTAGACCATCTCCTGGCTGGATTTCTGAATGCGGACAGGCGCTGCAGGTCACTACCGCTCGCGTTGAGAAAGTTGCTGCTTGCATTGTGAAAGGTGCCGCTCGAGTAGAATATCTACTCGAGCAGCAGAAAAGAAGCAGCAAACTCTAGCGAGTCATGTGGTGCAGTTTGTGCTGATTTTACAGTGTGCGACAAGCTCCTGTTGCTAAGAATCAGCGTGAATGACCAGAATTCCGTCGCTCGTGAAACTCTGTGGAATCTCGCTGAGTTTTTAGGTAACTCCGCGGAACTCCGCAGCGTAAAACTCTGCGAGTTCCGTCCCTCCTAATTATTAGCAGCACTAATAATCCTACTCTAGTCTGCCACAGACACATTACCTTTAAGTTCATTCATACTGCAGTTAAGATAAGGAAAAAAATAGTAAAAAGGCTTAATTAAAGGTGCTACAATCCTTTTTAAGTTGAGCCTGGGCATGCTGTAATGTACACTGCGGCTTGAAGCCCCTCCTCTTTTTTTCATTCATTCCCACTCATGCCTTTTAGAAATGAATGCTTCTGTTTGGTCAGCATGTGTAATTACTCCCACCTTTTGTTGTTTTAGATCCTCCCTGCAGACTGCCCTGCTACATGTGGTTATACATTTTTTTAATTTACGTTCCTTCCTGGCACTATTTTTTTTGTTTGAGTCTGTCTTGGGCTTGTATTCACGCATGTTTGTGCGTTTCCCTTCTTAATACATTTTTACTGCTTCCCGAGTTTCCGCTTGTAGATCGTGTACACTTTCGTTTGTTAATTAATTGCTGCTCTTTGTCTAACTCTTCACCCTCCCTACCCCCCAGCAACATAAACTTAGTGCTCATGCCATCCCACCGTGTGACTGCGGTAGTTTGTGTGTTGCAACACATACCTTGGCCGTACCCGCTGAAGTGGGTGTGAGGTTCTTGTAGCTTGGCCTGTTGCCCTCCACACCCCTGGCATTTTCTCCTGCACCTGCGCTGTTCCCTGGGATCAGCTTGTGGTGGCATAGGGGCATGTTACTAATCAGCGCGTACCACACAGATGTAGTGCATGGACTTGGACTTTGTAAATTTTCCTGGAGCTTTAAGAGGTGATTTTTGGAGTGTTTGAACAATGGACAGGGGTGTGAGTGAAGGGTGTCTATTTGTGAAGTTAGAGGTCATGTATGGGGCATTTATGTGATTTGCGATAGAGACCTCATTGTAGTGGCGAGGGCAGTGGTCAAGGGGAGTAACTCCCACTCGCGTGCATGAGACGAGTAATCAGAGAAACAGGCAGAGACTTATTTCAAGTATGTGTGTATCGGATTCGTGATCAGGGCAGTGAGCGAGGCTTTACTCAAGGGTGTGTGGCAAGTACTTGGCGAGTACAGCTCTCTGCAATAGTACAGGGCGAGTAGCCTGGTTAGCTGTAGGAGCACAACCTGCTCTGAAATGCCCCTGAAAGAGTTTGCTCTCATGTGCACCCTTCTTTGCCCTCAGCTGAGGGCCCGATCTCAGCCGGGCGCCATCAGTGCTGGGTGGCATGCATGAAAGCGACTCTGTACATGCTGGCACTGCCCATCAGTTGCCACTGATACACCAAGGTACTCGCAATTTGTTTTTTTTAATATAACGCGAACTCGAACCGAAGTAATTGGAGTGCTTTAAATGTGCACCAATTACATTACCAGTAACATTACACAAGGACACACTCGTTTTTGGTAGGCACAGGGAGATTAAGGGATTTGTCTAGAATCACAGAATGCTGAGCTGATGCCAAGACTCGAACCTGGTTCCCCAGTTCCAATTGGCCATTATGCCACATCTCCTCTCAACTGGCTGTGTTGCCTGCTTGCTTGGACTGGCCTTCTCAGGGATGCAGAAACATTGCATTAAAATGCAGCTAGCAAGCGAATGTTTCTGTGTCAGGGGGCCCACGCCTATTATGTCAAGTCTAAGCCCTTATAGGAGAAAGTATCCTATATTCTCTATGCAGACGTGGCTTGTAAGAGCCAACGGGCTCTGTACCTGGAGCACCACTACCCCAGGCCACTAGAAATCTTTACACTTTGAGGGAAAGCTTGTTATCCTGGTGTCTCAACTTTCACAGAGAAAAGTACGTGACCCCAAGGCTACTCATAATAGTCTATCACATTGTATACAACCCTGGCACACTCCTTACAGGCTATTTTGGCATTACTAAACATTAGTGAAAACCTGTCCACACAAATACATAGCACGTAATTCCACTACACAACACATTTCACCATCTAATAATTCCACACCACACAAATCAACTCCACATTATTTCACTACATACCGCATAATGAATACCAATGCATCAAATTCAACTCCACAAATTTCCACCCCACTCCATGCCACATAATTCCACTTCACATTATACCACTCCATGCCACATAATTCCATTACACTCCATGCAACGCAATTCAACTCCAAATAATTCCATTACACATAATTACACACCAATCGACATAATTACACTTCATGCCACATAATTACACTCCACATATATTCACTCACCTTTAAAACACATAATTACACTTAACAAAATTCAGCTCTGCAATGCATATTTACCCTCCACATAATTCCACACCATGCCACACAATTCCACACAATGCCATATGACACAATTCAACGCCACACAGTTCCATAACACACAACATATTTACACTCCACTCCATACCACATAATTACACTCCACATAAATTACTCCATACCACATACTGCACTTCATACCATGCCACATAATTCCGCTCAGCATACTTTCACTCAATGCCACACAATTCCACACAACACAATTCAACTCCATACAATTCCATTCCACAAAACAAAATTCAACTCCACAACACATAATTCCACTACACACCACTTACATCCAATCCACTACACAAAATTCCACATCATATCACATAATTCAACACCACGCCACATAATTCCACTCAATACATGCCACTCCATGACACACAATACCACTACACAAAAGTCTACTACAATTAATACCTCGTAAATACTATCCACATAATTCCATTGCATACGCACGCACTGATCCAACATTTCTCATATTGGTTCACTTCAGCTCTTTCAGCACAGTTTCTTTACCACAACTTTTCAAAAAATCAAAACCGCAAACCCACACTCCCCTCCTCTTCTTTCGGTGTCTTCTACGTACACAAGCGTGGCCTCTTTATGCGTCTATAGCCTTCTCTCCCCTTCATTCTCTCTTTCTAACACACTCTTTCTACTACTCTATCTAGAGTTCATTCACCACTTTATACACAAAGTACCTATCCCTCTGAATCTTACTTTTTATCTATTCTATTCAACTCTTGCCCTTATCTGTTCAGCATTCCGCATAATTCAAATATACAAATACACTACACACCATACAATTCCACATTGCACAATTCCACAACTAACAAATCCAAATCAAATTACTTAATTCCACTACAAACAACATGCATCCACTCCACTACAAACAATAGACATAAGTAAAAATACAATTACATTTACAACACCAATAGCTCTAACTTGCACAGATGCGAGACCGATTGCATTGCAAATGACTGTTTGGTTTCTTATGAATATTGTTATTTTCACGATAAATGTATCTGTATTTCAGCAGAGTGAAACTTGTGCACCCACTTTTTTTTTATAAGGCAAAGACTCGATTTACTAGCAACTATAGCGACAAGTTTAACATCTGCAGCTGTGAAATAAAAACCACATATGACTAGCTGCGATTAAACACATTGCAAATGTCATTTTGTTCCACAGCAGAATCAGAACATCTGTTCTAAAAGTTAGGTCACTCCCATGTTTTCTGTTATGAAGAGGCATCCTACCAGCATTCCTTCCATATTATTCTGAGCATATTAAAAATGATTCACTGGATTCAAGTGAAAATATTTAACACAGCCTTAAGGGAGTTGAACACAGCAGGCCTTTCTAGCTAATGAAAACATGCCGAGCTATCTCGAAGTATTACTGTCCCATTTTACCCTACTTTAGGGGCATGAGAAGCATAACAAATATTGACAACATAAAGCCATCTGGTATACAGAACAGTTCCTTAGAAGCAGCCTTTATACGGCTGCTTTCCAATACTGTGTTTAACACATGATGATTTCATGGTATATAACGTTGATGTTAAGAAATATAATATTCTTTAGTTCCTGCCTTATTTGCTCATGACTAAAGCAATAGCTATCTTGTGTCGTTTACCCACGGAAATACATGCTATGGAGCCTCCATTAAATTGCAAACTGTCTCGAAATATGCTTAGCTATGGGGTAGGTGTGGGTGAACTGAAACCTATCTCGAAATAAAGCGAAGGAGAACAAAGTTTTTCAATTTCGCCTGCACACCGGGTGACCCCTCGTACCTCTTGTTGTGATCAGAGATGACAGAACAGCTGATAACGATCTCCAAAGATTTATTCAGTGCAGCACATAGTCGCAGCGTCCCTCACGCCTCAGCCAGCAGCAACTGACCAACTGCCAAGGTCGCGAGGAACGCCACGTAGCATTCGAACTTTAAGGCAGTGAGATTCTACAGAGGCGCGCGGCCTCAAACACAGGAGAAATCACAACATACCCCCCTTTCTTCTATACGCAGGTAGAATCAAACACTGAAGAACAAATAGCAAAGAAAGAGAGGTAAGTGTGAGAGATGGCAGAATAGGAGGAGAAGGTGGAGGTACAAGAGAGAAAGGGAGAATGCAGGGATGAGTAGGGGCCAAAGAGCGTAAAACAAAGAGAAGCAGAGGGGTAGTAAAGAAATGCTGACAAGGAAGAGGAAGGGCTAACCCACCAGGAAAGATCCTGCAAGTGGTGGGGGGGTCCCTTGACCCGTAAGGGTCTTTGACAACGTTGAGTGGTTTGAGAAAGATGTACATCTTGATTATCATCACTGTGACACTGGCGAACACCCAAGTTGTCACCACTGGGACTGGGTGCTCTCATCTCTGCACAAGAACGAGAACTGTTCAATAATTGGTGATCATGTGCCAACATATATCCTGAACAAGAATCTCTACTCACGCTAGACCTAGGCGGATTGTCTCGTGAACAGTACTTAGCTACTCTGCGTAGATTCCACCTCTCCCCATTGGTCAAAACAACGTGCCACTGGTGGACATCTTTAACTTGGAAAGGGCCACGGAACTTACGCACACCCTTGACCCAACGACCAGATCTGACTTTGACCCAATCTCCAGCCTGGAGACAAGTGTGGGACGTCAACTGAGAATGAACGGGAGTGGGTGCAGCAGTGGGTTTGAATACATCACCAACACACACACTCTTCCCTTCCAATAACTCTCTGACCCAAGAGGTACCAGCTTGCTAGAGGGTTTCCTTCCACGCATGGCAACAAAAGGAACAACACCTGTAGTGGTATTTTCAGTAGTACGGTAAGCCCACACTAATTTGTTCAAGGTTTCATCAACATCCAGGTTATTGGCGAGAGCAAGACCTATGGCACCTTTAATCATACGGTTGGTCCTCTCAACGATACCATTGGATTGGGGATTATAAAGTGCAGTGAGGGAATGTTTAATCCCACAATGGCGTAAAAATTCACACATTTCACCAGAAGTTAACTGTGTGCCATTGTCTGTTATAAGAACATTGGGATAGCCTTCTTCTTTAAAGATACAGCGTAATACTTTTATGGTGACTCTAGTGGTAATTTCTGGAAGAAGATGCACGATCAACCATCTAGAGTGGACATCCATGACAACCATACCGAATCTCTTGTTGGGATGAACTCCTGGCATAGGTCCAATGAAGTCAAGGCAAAGACTATGGCAACTTACACCTGGGTCATGGATGGAACTCGGGACAGAATGTGGCCCAACCTTCAACTTCTTCTCACACTCTTTGCATTCGCTGCACCTTTCAACCCAATCAACCACCTCACCATCCATTCCTGGCCACCAGAACTCGCTCCTCAACCTCTTCTTTGTAATGGTCTGCCCCATGTGTCCTTCATGGGCTATGTCAAATAACCTCTTACGAATACCAAACGGAGGGACAATCTTATCACCTTGCATGACAATCTGGTCTGCAACAATGGATAATTTGTCAATAATGGCATTAAAAGATCTGACATTACAAGGCAAGGTGCTCTCTCTTCGCCCGCCTTTGAGTATGAGGTTGAGAACAGACTTAAGTACCTCATCTTGTGACATGGCATTCGCCCACTCTTCTTTGTTGACCACACCATGACTCCATTGGACCACATCTTCCACCCAGGAAATGGCACCTTCTCTTGTACTCTTAGTCACCCCAATTTTATCTACATTCTCCCACTCTAAAGGCAGACGCGACAAGCAGTCTGCTTGCACATTGCGCCAGCCGGAAATGAACTCAATTTGAAAGTTGTACTCTTGTAACCTGGAGGCCAGACAAGCTAGTCTGGCTGATCCTTTTCCTGCCCCACCTGGTGACAAAATTTTAAGCAGGGGCTTGTGGTCAGTACGTAGAAGAATCTTTCGTCCCCAAACATAGGTTCTGAAATATTCAACACCCCAGGTGGCAGCTAGAGTTTCTTTTTCTATTACAGAGTAATGACGTTCAATGGTCCTCAAGGTGCGTGAAGCGAACGCAACAGTTTTTTCTGAATCACCATCGTTCTGAGACAGGACAGCACCAATACCAGTGTCACTTGCATCAACAGTGACGATTGTTTTGGCATTAACATCAAATGGTACAAGAATCCCTGCATCACAAATTTCAAGTTTGATGTTTTCAAAACAGGTGCGCTGGTCTGCTCCCCATGTAAAGTTTACACCTTTCCTCATAAGTGCTTTCAAATGTTCTGTTTTGCTTGCAAAATTCTTCACAAACCTGGAATAATACTCGATTAACCCAAGAAAGGAACGCAGTTGATCCTTGTTACTGGGAGTGGGAGCCAACCTTATGGAAGCAAGCAGATCTCTTTTAGGTTTAACACCATCGGCAGAAAGAGAGTGTCCCAAGTACTCCACTTCCCTTACAAGGAAGGCACATTTCTCTTTACGTAGCGTTAAACCAGACTCAAGAAGCCTAGCAAGGGCTTCCTTTAACGCCAAGTTGTGGCTTCTCTCACTATCACCAAAAACTAGGATATCATCCTGGAAGTAGATGATATTCTCCATGCCTTTAAACACTTCACTCACCATCCTCTGAAAAACACTAGCAGCCGAGGACAATCCAAAAGGCATCCTAGTGAATTGGAAGATACCTTCCATGGTAATGAAGGCTGTCAAGTGTTTTGAGGAATCATGTAACCGTATTTGGTGATAGGCGTGGCGAAGGTCCAACTTTGAGAAAAATTTTGCACTTTGTAACAATAAGATTAGTTTGTTAATGTTAGGCAGGGGAAAGGTGTCAGGAATGATGTTTTGGTTTAAACTCCTCAAATCAACACAGAAACGTAAATTTCCATCCGTCTTCTCTGTGATGACAACAGGAGAAACCCAAGCAGAGCACTCAATGGGTTCAATGATCCCATTAGATAACATTTCACCTAACAACTTCTTGACTTCGCCCCTCACCATAATGGGAACTTTTCTGAGCTTGTGCTGGACAGGCATAGCTCCGGACTTAAGTTTTATTTTGTGGACATAGCCCTCCAGGTTTCCAAGTTCATCTCTGAACACATCCTTAGCTCCCTCCAAGATGTCCTCAACAGTGAGGTCGTCCACCACCATGACTTGCTCTACACCATGGGGGTCAATCTTAATATGTAGGTCGTACTGATGGTACCAACCCAAGATGGGGGGCCCTGAGACAGCTACGTAAACTTTTCCTTTAACAGACCTATTTTTAAAAAAAATATTGGTCAAAATATAACCCGGAATGTCTATCTGCTCTCCTTGGTACCCACCTGGATTTATGTATTTAGGTAACAAACTTATATTGGGCCATTCTTACTGAAAAATCCTCTTTGGTACGATGGTGTACAGTGACCCAGAATCTACCATAAGGTCAACCTTTTTGTTAGCAATGACAAACTCTGCCTTGAGCCAGTGTCTTCTTTTATCATCTAAATGTGAAGAGTTGGTAACAAGAACTTCTTCATTGTCACCCATCTCAATTTTGGAAGGTTCAACACAAAGAATTCTGTCGGGTCTAGACAAGCACTCACTATAGTGTGTCTCCTCGGACAAGATGGCCACCTTTCCTTTGTTGACATCTCTACACATTCTCAAAAAATGACCTTTATGGCCGCACTTCCTGCACTCTTTGCCAATGGCCCAGCAGTTCTTTGAATCTGCTGTGTGATAAGTGCTACCACACTTGCTAC
This sequence comes from Calotriton arnoldi, assembly GCA_963921515.1. Lineage (NCBI taxonomy): Eukaryota > Metazoa > Chordata > Amphibia > Caudata > Salamandridae > Calotriton > Calotriton arnoldi. The sequence continues at coordinate 5,571,633 of CAWUFW010000100.1, read as the reverse complement.
ACATCTTATTACCAAACTTGCTGGGATACAGCCTGCTACCATAAGAGTTCTTACCACCTTTGCCACAAAATTTGGTAGACGCAGCCACCTCCCCTTCACTTCCCTCCACAACAGATGTTTCCCCTTCACCAGTACTGTTCATTTTAGAATCTCTGCGATCCATCTCCTTCATACAGAACTCTGACTCTTCTACAATCTTTGCTATGTCAATGGCATCCTTTAGAGTGGGATCTTTGGCAGACCACAACCGTTCTTGAGTCTTTCTGCTTCTGCATTGCACAATCAGTTGATCCCGTATCATCTCCTCAGCCATGGGACCAAATCTACATTTGAGGGAGAGTTCACGCAGTCTTGTAACGAAGTCATCGATCGATTCTCCTACTCTCTGTGGTTGAGTATAGAATTTGTACCTCCTCATGACATTTGTCTCCTTCGGGAACCTCTTCTCCAACCTTTTCCGTGCTTCTTGGTAGACATCTTCAATTGGTTGGCCACGTTCGTTAGTGACAGCTGGAAGGTACTTGAAAATGTGTTGACCTTCTTTACCAAGACTGGTAAGTAAGATCGCTCTTTTCCTACTGGAGCTAAAATCCTGAGCATCTAACGCTTCCAAGTAATTGTCGAAGATGTCGATCCACTCTTCCCACTCGATGCTAGGACTACCAGGTTGAGTGAGAAAATGTGGGGGAGAAGAAACTGCTGTGACATCCAAAGCTGTGACATCCAAGTTTCACTGCAGGATGTGAAAAGGAAATAAAAGAAGCAAAACACTGAGGTCTGCACTCTGGCAGAAAAAGTTGTGGAGGGCTATTTTCCTAATTAATGTTAAAGAGAGGATTCTTAACGTATGAAAACTAGCAAAGGGGCCAGCACTGAAACAACAACATTCCCTTTACCCTCACAGACTGATGTATGTGTCAAAAATTATTCCAAGAGAGACTAATGTAGATGAAAATGCCAGGAATCCGAAAATAAGCGTCTATAGCTTTAAGAAATAAGGCTCCTCCCACGTAGGCGTGTCACACACTGCTGCTCGATGAACAACTCCACACGCATTCCTCTGAGGCTGACCGCTTCACTTCACGAGCTGCAATACGCTCATTCAGGACTCTAATTAAACTTTCACCGCCGGCACGGACTCTTCAGCTCGAAACTCAGGAACAACATCAAACTGTGCTCTCCACAGTTACACAGACACAGACGCGTCGCGTTGGGGGTCCATAACTAATCTTCATACCCTTCAGCCAAACGACCTTTCTGCCTGTGCCTCACACATCCACAGCGTGGAGCGGCGTTCTCCACCGGTAAGTAAGCACTAATTCAGCACGTTGGGGGTCAATACTTTCACACTCTTACCCCTCAGCATGTCCGCTTCGTATGCAGTTCCTCGCTTATTAATCTACAGCACACGTAGATTCTCTGCTGTTAATTCTGCACGTTGGGGGTCAATCCTTTCGCACTGTTACCCCTCAGCATATCCACTCTTGTCTGCAGTTCCTATGTACATGAACCACAGCACACGTAAATTCTTCGCCGCTGACTATGCGCTTCGCTGACTGAAGCTCGTCGCCAAAAGAATGTTGTGATCAGAGATGACAGAACAGCTGATAACGATCTCCAAAGATTTATTCAGTACAGCACATAGTCGCAGCGTCCCTCACGCCTCAGCCAGCAGCAACTGACCAACTGCCAAGGTCGCGAGGAACGCCACGTAACATTTGAACGTTAAGGCAGTGAGAATCTACAGAGGCGCGCGGCCTCAAACACAGGAGAAATCACAACACCTCTCTGTTGGCAGCCAAGGCTTGTTCTCCGCATTTTCCAGTTTTTTATTATTTGACTGTAACTGAGGAATCATATGCTCTCACTTCTTTGGTTTATTCAGACCTTTTTCCCGCTTGTTTTTGTGTACCACCTTACTATCCTTGCAGAGACTCGATTTATGGTCTCTCTTTCTGTGTGGCATCTTCAGCTGCAGGGAATCTTCCCTTGTTGAACTCCATTTAATGAAAATTGAGAGAGTATACATATCCTTTGCCATATCTAGAACATCTGACAGTAGCATTCTGTCATGACATAAGTAGCAAATATTGCTGGTATAGACTGACCTAAGATATAGTTTGCTTATGAGGCTCGCAGTACCACATGAGTCTATCTATATCTCACGGATAATGCCTAAATAGACCAAAATTGGGCTGGGGTTGCTTTTGTTCCCACCTGGAGGGGACCTGCTCTGGCAGTTCAGGCTGTACTGTTCCTATCGAGCATATAGCTGGTCACTGACTAGAGTGGCTTCGTGGTTGAAAAACAACAAATTGCAATGTGGCCCGCGTAAAGACCAGTGTCTGAAATTAAGTCAAGCTTTCCACCCACCACTTTTTGCTTTCCTCATTGACACATGAGAAGATCTTCACTATCTGACTGTTCCGTGATCAATCACCATGATGATTTGTCTATGCAAGTAGTGGTGACAGATGGTGATCTATGCTTCTGTGACTCCCTTTTATAGCTATTGCTTTGATTCTTTAAACCCTTGGATGCAATGTGCATCGGTTGTAAATATTTGTTTACCTTTAACTTTGTGTCATGGGCACATAGTTTTAATGATCTGCTATGGGGAGAGGATGTAGCCTTACGGCTAGGGCGGTCGACCTCGAAACTGGGGAACCGGGTTCGAGTATCCGCAACGATGCTCAACATCCTGTGATTCTGGGAAAATCACTTAATCTCCCTGTGCCTAAACAAAATTAATGTGTCCTTCTGTAACAAAACTGGTGCTCATGTAAAGCGCTTTGATACCCGATGTCTCGGGTCTAGTTCGCGCTATATAAAACTCTAAAAATAAAATAAATAAAAAGGGTTTTATTTTACTAAAATTCCATTGTTACTCTTTCTACTTCTGCTATTATGTCTATTATTTATAACAAATGAACAGCATGCTCTACCACTAAGTGAGCTCGAAACGCTGTTTGTCTGTCTTTTATGGCTGAGAAAAATAAGGTCTTAAGCTATGCAAAGAATTCATGGCACACAACTTTGAGGGCAGCAAGTCCCATTCTTTAGATGCTTCTGTGCAGCCTGAAAAGAGGTATCAAATGTAAACATAAACTAGCACGTCTAAGTATGTGAAGAGTGTATGGTAGCAAAGACTTTAAAAGATGTAAGGAGCCATATTATTGACACACTTGAATGCCAGACAACATAATTTCAACTGAGGTCTGTCCCTCACTGGAAGCCAGTGGAGGGACTTCCTTACTCTAGATATGAAATCTATTTCTGTTGAATTTTGTACCAACGGTTATCTTTGAATTAGATGTGAGGGTAACTATATTGTTGTATTTTAGGCAATGAATTGTGCTGTTGATTTGCATCATTTAAGCAAGTGCTGAGTAATGTGCCTAAACTTATTCTGCTATAAAAACACATTTCTAATCCCTGCACTTCTATGAGTACTATAGACATTCCCTTATCAAGCGGCCCAATTCACAAAGCTTGGGCTTTGGAAACTGGAAATTAATTTCCGGATGATTAATCCACCAGGTAGAGTAAATTTCCAACTTTTATGGGATTCACAAAGGATCTTATCTGAGAGGCTCAGTATAAGTGAGAACATGAAACATACCTCCTGTCCCTCACCATAACCCAATGGCATCCCACAAGGCTCCAGCCATACTGGTCCCTACACGTTTCAAAATATATGTGACACCACTCAATGATGAACTGAGAGCTATAGATTTCAATGTACATCAGTACACCAATGGCACTCAACTTTATAAACAAAATAAGATCAGAACAAACAAGAAAGAGAAACACTGTGGAAAGCCCTCATGAGAGGTCAATCATGGCTTTCCAGTCATTTCTTAAAATTAAACCCAGAAAAGAGAGTTCCAACTCTTTCTAAAAAGGGGTATGAAAATTATTTTTAGTTTTAATGCACAAATTACCGTAATCTGAAAACAATTTAATCGCACAAAGGTGACTAAAAAATATAAAGGGCAAAGAATGGAAAGAAAATCGCATTGTTACAGTAAACCATTAGCTCACCAACCCTGAAATTGAAGTGCACTTCATTTTAGTTGGATGTGCACATGTGAACATACAAATTGGCATTGCTCACAATGTAAGAGAGCCAATAGCTTAAGCGGGCTAACACATTGCCCTAGTTCTGTGCAGAGGCAGAGTCACTGGAACTAGGAGTGTGCCAGGTGCTGCAGCACCCCTAGAATAACCTTGCAGGTGCTCTGAAGGAGAAGGATCAATAAAGCGACTTTTCAATTTTGATCTTATCTTGCAGTATTTGCTGTGCATTGAAAGACAGATGTCATATGTCAGGCACTGTCTTGTGAAAAATTGTTGCTTGTTCAATTTTAAGATGGGGATTGGTGTTTATGTTCCCTTTTCTTTCTCAAAGTGAGTGGATTTTGCAACCTAGTGGCAATCCTCCTGGGTTGGAGAGAGTGTGAAAGGAGCAATCTGCAGAAGTCAAATGGTTTCTAACTCACAACAAACCTGAAATACTTGTAAATGAACTTTCCAAATATCTCAGAATATATCAGCAGCAAATAAAGAGCAAATGACGCATATTGTTTTTTGTCTAATTCTGAAGAGTGATGGAAACAAAGATTTTAGTAAGATTAAAACAAACCACAGACACATCTGAGATGGGCCTTAGATGAGGGTCGTACGTCGGCACTGATTCTGCTCGATCTCAGTGCCGCGTTCGACACGGTCTCCCATCAGATCCTGTTAAGGCGTTTGGAGGAGGTGGGCATAACGGGCTCCGCCCTGGACTGGTTTGCCTCCTTTGTTTCCAGAAGTACCTTCCAGGGTGCCGCTCCTCCCTTTACCTCCAGAGTTTTTGCCACCAAGCAGGGTGTACCGCAGGGCTCTGCTCTGAGCCCTACCCTTTTCAATTTGTACGTTCAACCACTGGCGAGAGTGGCCAAGAACAGAGGGCTTATGGTAGTGTCGTATGCAGACGACACTCAGTTGGTAGTCACACTCTCCGATGACATTACCCGGGACGCTTGTAAGTTTCGTAGCGATCTTGAGGCTGTTTCGGAGTGGATGACTGCCAACTGTCTCCAGCTCAACGCCAGCAAGTCTGAGGTACTGCTGGTGGGGAGAGATGCGGAGCTGTGGAGTGAGCACTGGTGGTGATCCAGCGCTATCAATAAAATGTCTTCTCCTATATGCTTTGGACATCCAGGTGCAAATATCCCTCTTAAACACAACTATATCCATATGACGGTGGGGCCCATAACACCGCATATACATTCACTCACTCATTTATTCCCTGGATTTCATCCGTTCTTACCTAGGAGAAAACAGTTAATGATTTGCTGGAAGGAGACGGGATACCTTTTTATCAAAACGACATAATACTTCTCAAGCTCTAAGGTATTCCGCTCATTGGTCGATGGACCAACTAGTAGGAATCAGTTGATGGTGATTAAGACCAGCTCAATCACTATAAACCTTTAAACATTTACATTTATCATTGAGCTAAAGAACCACTGACTCATTGTTTTTAAAGATAATAAAGTTTATATAAATTTTAGAAGCATGAATAAGTTTCAGATTTATTATTCAGGTTATTACATTTAGCATCATTATAAGAATAAATTTAAATTGCAATGCATACCTATTAGACAGAAGAAATAAAGTTCGTCACAGCAAGAACTCCCGAAAAACTATCTATCTGTCCTGGAAAACAGGCCTTCTCGTTCCTTTCCCTTTAGTATCTCAAGAATTAAAGTCTAATAGTTTTAAATGGAAAAATCTATTAAAGCAAAAAGGTTCTCCAATAGCAGCGTCTCATGCTCAATCAAAAATATAAAATAGCAGCAGCAGCCGTAGCATCAGTTCATAAAACGGCAGTGCCGAAAATGACAGCATCAATAGCAGCATCCGCAGCAACAGCATCAACCGCATCCGCATCATCAACAACCCCCTCCCTAAGAGTAGGTCTTCTTATACCCTAATACTAGCTTACTAAGTGAAAATGTTACATCTTTGTGGGCGAGATTCTCTCTAATTGGTCACTTTGGGTCAGTATACATCTCATTATGAATATCCTTGTTCCAACCAGTTCTTTGTGGAAAAATCATATTTCTGTCGTTTCTCACGGGTTCATGACATTACCCCTTAGTTCATAGGTTTCAAACTGTATCCTTTTCTGATACTTTTCAGTTGAACAGTTCATTGTCCATTCATTTATTCACTGCGACTTCTCACGCTTTTCGCTGTCCTGTTTTGGCACACGTTTATGTGATAAGGTCATCACAGCCTTGACCACGCTTCCATCCTAGGCTTTAGAATGATCACATGAGCCCTCTTGTTCACGGCCTTTCTCTCTTTCGTAACCCCTCTCGCGCCTCCGTACTCTTGCTCATGGCAGCTATTTTTACATCGCGGCACAACAGGCCTAAGCGCACTATTATAAAGATAAACAGAACATAGTTAAGAATAAAGAATATAAACCTTTTCGTTTCCCTCCCGTCATTCTACGTACCCCAATTAGGTATTACCTAGCAAAAGCGACATATAAAGCTATTCCTTACTTACCAACGCTTCTTTTTGCCACTACACAGTTTATTTCCAAGCACAAATCATTCATTTATTATTCTAATTAGTACGCAATTATCAGACTTATGTTATCCACGTTAACAATTGTAAGTAAATTAGTTTGCACATATATAGCGTGTTACCTTTAACCCTTTACATGTAACATACATGGTTGGTTATTTACTAAGACGAACCTGTGTGTTAATTTATTCAACGTAAATATTAGGAGGTTAAAATGTTTTCATTTACCCTGCTCCATCAACTCCCCCTTTGGTGATTTTTAATATCACCACAAAAACCCATGTTACACAATTCTATCAGATAGCATATTTCTTTGTCCATTTGTTTTTGTTAGTTTACACAACTGTATCCCTTTCAACTTGTCTCTTTGTCTTCTTATACATGTTTTCTTTTATTTCTTCTAGCTCTATTTCACCCATTTCTCTTTCTTTGTTTATCTTATTTTCTTTTTCTATTTTGTTCTGCCTTCTTCTTCTCTTTATACATGTAATGATTAGCTTCAGTACTAAAACTATTATGATTATCATGGTCGCTACTATTATGACTTTCCCTACTATTAATCCACTCATTTTAGTAAACCAATTTATTACCGAGGAAAAACTCTTACCAAGTTTTCCAAATGCATTTTCAACCTTCAGTGGAACAAGTTCTTTGTGCAAATTTGTAATATTCTTTATATACTTTTGTATATTTTCACTTTTATCTGGAATGTAAGTGCAACAATGTTGGACTTTCAGCATTCCACAGACTCCACCCTCTTTTGCCAAAAGAATATCAAGGACAAGTCGATTTTGCATCACCATAGCTCTCATGGCAACCATTTCGGTATTTACCATCAAGAACCCTCCAGCAGTATCTGTAGATAAGCGATCTACTACTGTGGATAATTTCTGAATTTTAAATGCATTCAAAGATATTCCCACTGCTGGTATCAATGCTCCAAAAATATCACCTACTATTTCTGAGAAACTTTCCCTTTTTCTACGTGTAAATGTCTTCATCATTTCATGTGTTCCCTTTTCTGCTCTATCTACATGAAAAATCTTTGGAAAGACCAGGCCTAAGTAACATGATCCATACCAATGGTCCGGCAACCTGTAATAAGCTCTGTTACCACAAATGTAATAGATCCCAGGAAATATTGGATCTTTTCCCCCTTTGAATCCCCATCCGCCTAAAATTATATAATTGTCATGGCAATCACTGGAACCCACGAAATAATTGTCATATCTTGTTCTATTTCTTCTAATGCACAACCTTCCCTGTTGGGGCCAATCCAGAGTCATAGCTGCATTTGTCTTTTCCTTGTCGTGATTTTCTTCCTCAAACGCCCAAAGAGGTGTTTTTGTCTCTTCTATCACTTTTCTTTGAAATTTCACTCTTCTATCCTCGACCATTTCTAAAAATACCTTTTCTTCATTTCTTAGCTCACAGGTAAGGTTGTTTTTAACTATATCATCTAATATTAGAATCTTATCTTCTATGAAAAATTCACCAAATGTTTTTGCTTCTTTCACTTTGTTTAGTTCTGGAACTACAGGAATCTTTGCAAAAATCTTATCTATATTAGTGTAATAATATTCTAATCTTCCTGTCTTGTAAAATAGACTTGCTAAAACACTACATGTTATTCCATACGTCAAAGGAAGGTGATGATAGGTCACACCTTCTGCAACAGACGCAGGTAATTGCATACAAACATAACAATCTCTTACATCCATTGTTTCTACATACTCATATAATAATTTAGTGAAAACATTCTTTGAAAAATCTGTTATTGATTTGTCTTTATGTAATTCTGCACTACTTTTTAATATAGCTGTTTCGTGCACATTAGCTCCTTTTTCTTTCTCTCTGTTATTAGACACTTCTTCTACAGCTAAACTAATTGGAATGGTGATCGCTAAAATAATCCATACTGTCATTAATAATCCTGTACAAAAGAAGCACATCTTACACCACCTGCTTAAGAACTCACATCTACACTTTCTATTTTTAGTATCTTCCATTTTGTTCTATAACCTATTTTATTATGTACAGGGAAAATGTGTCACCACACCTCAGAAATGACCTCTTAGTCACCCTGCACTTTCACTTTGCCTTTGTTTGGTACTTTCTTTTTAATTCTTTTCAGAACTCATTCTTTGTCAAATCCAGTGTTTCGTCAAATCCGGTAGAATTTGTTCAAATTTTCTTCAAGGTTGTTGCATTTCACCTTCACCCATTAGGTTGCAGCTTTCTTCTAGGTTTTCGTGAGTGATCTCTTCTTCTTTGATATCAGTCAATGCAATGTATAACCATTCAGGCGATTTATATTTCAGATTTGCTTTCTTTACTCTTTTTGTTTTCTGCAAGTGTTTTCCACCTTGTTTCTCTTGTTCTTTTTGACTTGTTATCTCATTTACTTGTTCTGCACTTTTTCCATCTAGCCTTATGATCTTGTATCTCAGTTTTCTAACTTCGTTGGGCCAATTGTCTCCTTTTCTTGGCCTTTTTGGTTCACTTTCCTTTTCCTCTCTTTCTGTTCTCCAAGTTCTCTTTCTCGACTCTAGTTTCTGGTTTCTTTCTTCTCCACTTTCTTCTGATTCTGTTTCAGTTCTTCCTTTATTGTCTCTTATCTTAAATTTTATAATTTCATTTCTTTAATCTATTTGTGGTTTTTCTCGTGTTTTCTTTCGATCACCTACTTCTGTCCCTCCTCGAGGTTCTTCCGAATTTGTGTCAATCTCTCTATCTGCGTCTAAATTTCCCTGTTCTTTTGTTCGCCGACCTGTCCCTATTGCTCCTCGGGGATCTTCCGATTCTTCTATCTTTCTATTTGAAACTCTCCCTTCTTCGTCTATTAATATTGTCTCTGAAGGGTTTTCACCACAACTTGTACTTGGTTGCTCACTGTTACTGTCTTTTTGCTCAGTTTCTTCTTATATACTATCAAATTTCCAATTTCTTTTCAGATTTTCCTCACAATCCGAATGCTCTGTATCAGATGCTGAACTGATGTCTGATATTTCCAGATGTCGACTCACATGTCGATCTTCAGATTCTGGAACTTCTGCTATTTCCTCCACTCCTCCTGTCGTTGCACTTGTAGTTGGGTCTTCCAGATGTCGACTTACAGGTCGATCTTCAGATTCTGGAACTCTGTTCGTCTCTTCCTCTACATCCGATGCTGAACTGGTATCCAATACTTCCAGATGTCGACTTACATGTCGATCTTCAGGTTCTGGAACTCTGATGGTGTGACTGGCATGTACCCAGTGTTTTACTCCTGCACATTTGACTGCAGTTGTTGCTACCAGGATCACTTGTCGTAATTGGTCCCAGCGAGGAACCAAACAGTTTCTTCTTCGGTGGACTTTTATGCGGACCCAATCTCCTGGATTCAAATCGTGAGCCGGTTTTCTTTCAAGAGTGGTCGCATCCGGTCCAACCTGATGAAACACAGAACGTACCACATCAGCCAATCCTTTGCAATAATCCAGCACCAGATCATCAGTTATAGTCAGTAGTTTGTTGACAGGTACATGTGCTTGTCTCATTGCTCGTCCCATAATTATCTCGTGGGGACTGAGTCCTGTCTTTCTTTCCGGTATACTTCTGATTGTCATTAAGACTAATGGCAAGGCATCTGGCCATTTGAGTCCTGTGGCTTGACACATTTTACCTAGTCTGTTCTTAATTGTTCCATTCACTTGCTCTACTATTCCAGAAGCCTCTGGTCTGTATGCACAGTGCAGTTTCTGTTTAATACTAAGTGCTTCACAAATCAGTTGAATCAATTCGTTTTGAAAATGTGTTCCTCTATCTGTTTCAATCGTTACTGGAAAACCATACCTTGGAATGAATTCTCGCAGCATTAGTTTTGCTACCGTAATTCCATCATTCCTTCTGGTCGGGTATGCTTCCACCCAACGGGAAAACAAACAGACGACTACAAGGACATACCTTAGTCTATTGCTCGGAGGCATTTCTATAAAATCCATTTGCATTCTCGTGAAAGGACCTCCCTCTCGTCCTATTGTTCCTAGACTCACTACTGTCTTTCTTCCTGGATTTAGCTGTTGACAAATAAGACACCTTTGACAAAGACTCTCAGCTATGGCTCTGAAGTTTGGATTATACCATGTTTGTCTAAAAAGTCTGATCATTGAGTCTCTCCCAATATGAGCTTGTCCATGGTACATCCGTGCCATGTCAGAAATCATGCTATCAGGCATAACTGGTCTTTCATCCCTGTAAACCCAAACATCATTTTCCTCATGTTTTCTACATCCTGCTTTTATCCAGTTATCTTTTTCCTCATCATCTGCTGCTTCCTGTAATTGTCTCACCTCATCCCATGTCTCAACAGGGTTAGTAAAAAGCAAAGGACATGAAATATGCTCTCGTTCTTGGTTTCGGTTCAATGAGACCACATTTTTGGCACAGTACTGGGCTATTTCATCAGCAAACTTATTGCCAACAGTTATGTAGTCTTCCCCATTTTTATGTGCATTGCACTTCACTACTGCAATCTGTTTAGGCAGCTGTATCGCCTCAAGCAACTTTTTCACAAACTCACCATTTCTTATCGGTGTTCCTGCAGACGTCAAGAAACCTCTCTGAGACCAGATCTGCCCAAAATCATGCACCACTCCAAAGCCATATTGGCTATCCGTGACAACTGTGATTCGAATATTCTTTCCCAACTTGCATGCTTGAATTAGAGCTACCAACTCCGCTACTTGGGCAGAACGTATCCCTTTCAAACAAGATGCTTCCATTACAGCAGCTACTGTGCAAACTGCATATGCTGCACTTAGAACTCCATCATCCGTTCTCAAACATGAGCCATCCACGAATAGAATATAATCTGATTCCTTTAAAGGCTCATCCCGTATGTCAGGTCTCGGCTTTGTACAATACTCGAGTACATTCAGACAATCATGATCAACTTCATCCATTTCAATCACACTCTCTTCATCTGGCAATGATGTTGAAGGATTCACATTCATGCATCTGTCAATGGTCACATTGTCTGCACTCAAAATTACTTTTTCATACCTAGTCAGCCGACTATGTGTCATGTATTGAGTTTTGGTTCTTGTCAAAAGAATTTCCACAGAATGAGGGACATATACTCTCAGTGGATATCCCATCACTATGCCTTCACTCTGCTCCAGACTTACACAAGTAGCAGCAACTGCTTTCAAACATCCAGGTAACGCTTTCGCTACTGGGTCTAAAACAGCTGAAAAATATGCAATGGGTCTTTTCATGTTTCCGTGTCTCTGCACTAGGACTGAAAACGCACACCCATCTCTTTCACTACAGTACAACTCAAAATCTTTTTCATAGTCAGGCATTCCCAATGCCGGAGCTTCACACAGTTTCTTTTTTAGTTCTCTGAATGCTTTCATTTCCTCATCATTCATTTCAAAAGGATCTTTAACATCCTTCTTTGTCAATCTCTGTAATGGTTTTGCAATTAATGAAAATCCACTTATCCATTGTCGACAATATCCAACCATTCCTAGGAACATTCTTACCGCTCTTTGTGTCATTGGAGCTCTCATTCCTTGGATTATTTTTATTCTTTCAGTCGTTACCTTTCGCACTCCCTTCTCAATCTTATGTCCTAGATATTGGACCTCTTGTTGACAGAACTGCAATTTTGATGGGGACACCTTATGTCCTCTTTTTGCTAAATGATTCAGTAAAGCAATTGTATCATTAACACATGCTTCCTTTGTTTTTGATGCCACCAGTAGGTCATCAATATACTGAACCATCACTGACTTCTCTGGCATTTTCAAATCTTCCAATGATTTCTTTAAAATCTGATTAAAGATCGAGGGGCTTTCTGTATACCCCTGAGGAATTCGGCACCATGCCAAAATACGCTCTCCGAACCTGAACGCAAATAATGGCTGGCTATCTGGATGTAATGGAATAGAGAAAAATGCATGGCACAAATCAATAACTGTGTACCATTCTGCTTCGCGTGGAATCTGATATAGAATTACAGCAGGGTTTGGTACTATTGGGCAGCAAGGCACAACAATTTTGTTTACCTTTCTCAAATCCTGTACAATTCTATATGTTCCATTCGGCTTTTTCAGTCCCATTATCGGCGAATTACATGGACTGCTCATTATTTCTCTCAGAATCCCTTGCTCAATCATTTTATTTATTACTGGTGTTATTCCTTCAATTATTTCTGGTGTCAACTTATACTGTGGCGTATTTGGGTAACTCGTTCCCTCTTTAACAGAAATTTTAACAGGGTCTACTTCTTTCATTAACCCTATATCTTCTCCCGTAAAGTCCCACACTTCCTGTTTCACTGTTTCTTTCAGTTCAATTGGGATTTTCTCTACATCAAATATGGGAAATAAATCATTCACTTCTGATTCTAACTTTACCATTGTCATTTTATACAATACATCTTCATCTGGGGTCTGAAATGCAATTCCATCTGGAGTACAATAGATGGTGCAGTTCATCTTGCAAAGTAGATCGCGTCCTAATAGGTTCACAGGACTGCAATCACACACCACAAATCGGTGCATTTCACTAAATGGACCAATCTTTACCTCCACTAATTTAGTAAGAGGCGCCTTAATTTGCTGATTCGAAACACCCACTACTTGGATATGGTCACCTGAGAGAGGAAGGTTTGGAATTTCCACTGACCTAACAGTAGAACGGGTAGCTCCAGTGTCCACAAGGAATGTTACATTTGCACCATTCACTTCTCCATCCACAAATGGACCTGCTTGATCTACCTCTAGAGTTGCGCCAAGCACGCACTCTTCCTCCTCTCCTAGGCACCGTCATAAACTTTCATCCGACTCATCACCATCCTGTCGTAACCAGTATTGTGATATGGCAGCTGCGCGCGGCAATTGTGTTACCTGCTCTCCTCCGTAGAATCCTGTTTCTGCACTGTATTTCTGTTGATTAACACTCTTGGGAAGTGGTGGTTGTGGCACCTGACTTTGTTGGGTAACTACCTCACTCTGCACCTGTGGATTTAATGATTGATTTTCCGTATTAGGTTTTGGAGGAAATTTACACTCGTTTCTCCAATGCCCTAACTTTCCGCAGTTGTGGCATGGCCACTTTTTCTTTGCCTCCTCCATGCTCATTTGACCTTTTCCTTTACCTATATTTGGTCTAAATCTTGTCGGTCCTGCCTCATTAACGGGATTACTCAATTGAGCTTCTTGCTTCTCTGCAACTTTCACTTGTGCCCACATTGCTTTCTCTTTCAATTTACGCTGTCTACTCTCAATGTCATCACTACAATATTTAGCATACCTCAAAACCTCGTCCACTGTGCTATTCTGCCAACAAATCATATGCTGTTTAATCATTTCACTTATCTCTGGTTTCAACCCATAAACAAATCTATATACAAAATGACTCATATCCTTCTCATTTAGTGTCTCATAGCCACTATACTGTTTGAAAACTAACAGTAGCCTCTCATAGTATGCGTGTACTGATTCTTTACTTTCCTGTGTGGTTCTGTCTATTTTTACCCAATCCGTTTCTTTGGGTGGAATCTTATTTTTCAAAAAGGTAATTACTTGGTCATATTTCCTCATCACTTCTGGTCCTGGCGCTCCTGTTTTAGTATCTCTTGGATATTCTACAGTTGGCCAATCAATTGTAATCTTACATTCTGTCCACAAATCAGCTGGTACTACTATATCAAACAATCCATCCAAATCTATCCATAACACCTTCGAAACTTTAACAAATCTCTCCACTTGTCTGTACCATTCTACTGGTTTCTCTCTCAATTTTGGGAAGTCATTTGTAAATTACAATATATCCTGTCTAGACCATGGTACATGCACATAACTACCTCCTGGAGTTTCTCTCATCGGGTACTCCCTTACCATTGATTCCTTGTCTGTCACCGCAAAAGCCAAAGACGCTTTGTCTGTCACTTTCTCATTCCTTTTAGTCCATCTGCTTCTCCATCTATCCACATCACCCCATTTCCTCAGTAAAACAATTAGTTCTTTTATTTGTGTTAATCGTCCTGATGTGTTCAAATTTTCTATATCTTTCTCGCAAAAATCTACTCTATATGGTTTCTGCAACGTTCTCACTTTTACAAATTCTACTCCTAGTTCATTTGCTGTTTCTTCTAATTTGTCATGTAAATTTCTAGCTCTCCATGTAATGCTACTTGCATAAGAACATAATCTCGTCATCCTGATGCAGACTCAGTTACCATAGGTATTCTCCTAAACTCATTCTCATTTATCGTTAAATTAGTAGGTGGGCTTGGTCTATATGTACTGACCAAGTTTCTTGCACCTTCATTGTCTAATTCCATCCCTTCTTTCCTTCTTTGCAAGTGTGAATTCATAGGAATGACTAAAGAATGCTCTTCAATTTTCTGATTCTCAAAAACTGGTATTACTGGACCTATCGTTACTGGTACAGTTACAGCTTCCATATTCATTGTTAATTCTCTTATCTTTTCAGTTAATTCTCTTGTGGTTTTTGCTAATTCAGTTGTATTGTCACTTTCTGTCTTCTCATTTTGTGGAGTTTTCAACTGATCTTGTGTCCTATTTATCTCATATCCTCGTTCAGGATTTTTATTCCTCCCAGTTTCCATTGGCGGTGCATTAGGTGTCACCACCGCAGAATTCTGTTGGTATGGAGGTGGGTTTCTGTTTAAAATATCTTCCAGCAATTCATCTTCTGTCTCACTACCACCATACCCACACTTTTCAGTAACCACATGTTTCTTTTTCTCTGTACAATTCCTCTTTGCTTCTTCCTCAACTGTAAAAGCTGGAAACAAACCTCCTGTCATATTAGCATATCTCCAACGCTTTATTCTGTCCTCATGATTCACTCCCCACAACCTTCCGGGCACAAAATCATGATTCCTTAATCCTCTAAATCTTTCTCGTTCATACATCTCATCTTCCCATTCACTTAAAGCTTCAAACTGTGTTGGTCTAGGTTTAGGTTCAAGCATCGCCATTTTCTCCCTCAAATTCCGAAGTACCGCTACACTAAATGAACCATTCTCAGGAAAAGCCAATGCTCCATCATTTTTAGTATATTTTGTCCAATTTTCTAACCATATGCAGGTATGTTATCCGTATTTCAGCATCATATGCGAAGCTGGTGATTTCGGCGGAGGAATTACTTGTCCCTCTCTAGTCACTACCTTTTTGTCTTTCTTAAAAAAGTTCTTAACTTTAGATATCCACGACGTTTTCTCTCTACCATATTCATAATAAGCCATGATTCACAATCTTTTTTTCTTCTCAAAAGTCCGCGATTCAACACTGTTCTCTATGCGTTATTCGGACCTATCGCAGCGCGACTCACACCAACGCTCCAATCCTAAGCTTCTGTATAACTAGCGCACTGTCCAATCCCAGCGCGGCTTTTGTCTAAGTCAGTTTCTGCTCCTGACCCCTCCTTTACAAAATTTATCGGCAATTTACTTTTCAACAGTTCTTTGTTAGTTACAACATAAAAACACATTTCCATTGTCTGATTTCGCTAAACAAAAGTGACAGTTTATTCTAGCTCGCAAGAATACAGTTTCGTTTGATAAGTGTAGCACTTCCCTCTACCTTACCCTTCTTTCAAGCAAGGGGTAAACCCGTTTCTCTGGGGATAAAACACATGCGTAGACTACACTGCTCCTGAGAATTAAGGCCAGAGTTTCACAAGAAAACCGGTTGCTATTTCACTCACACACCTTTTATACAGAAAATGTCCCTATCATAACACAACCTGTGTTATCACCAATATGAACTCAGACAATGCACTATTCCATGTGACTTCTCTTGCCACACGTGTTCCACTTCCTACTTCCCGGAAGCGTTAAAACTTTGACTTACATATAACATAACGCGACTCTACATAGAATGTTAGACATGAAATAATCAATAATCAATAACCAATAATCACCAAACTAATCTATAGTAACCATAACTCTGCTACCAAGAAATCTGATCCAGCGCTATCAATAAAATTTCTTCTCCTATATGCTTTGGACGTCCAGGTGCAAATATCCCTCTTAAACACAACTATTTCCATATGACGGTGGGGCCCATAACACTGCATATACATTCACTCACTCATTTATTCCCTTGATTTCATCCGTTCTTACCTAGGAGAAAACAGTTAATGATTTGCTGGAAGGAGACGGGATACCTTTTTATCAAAACGACATAATACTTCTCAAGCTCTAAGGTATTCCGCTCATTGGTCGATGGACCAACTAGTAGGAATCAGTTGATGGTGATTAAGACCAGCTTAATCACTATAAACCTTTAAACATTTACATTTATCATTGAGCTAAAGAACCACTGACTCATTGTTTTTAAAGATAATAAAGTTTATATAAATTTTAGAAGCATGAATAAGTTTCAGATTTATTATTCAGGTTATTACATTTAGCATCATTATAAGAATAAATTTAAATTGCAATGCATACCTATTAGATGGAAGAAATAAAGTTCGTCACAGCAAGAACTCCCGAAAAACTATCTATCTGTTCTGGAAAACAGGCCTTCTCGTTCCTTTCCCTTTAGTATCTCAAGAATTAAAGTCTAATAGTTTTAAATGAAAAATCTATTAAAGCAAAAAGGTTCTCCAATAGCAGCGTCTCATGCTCAATCAAAAATATAAAATAGCAGCAGCAGCCGTAGCATCAGTTCATAAAAACGGCAGCGCCGAAAATGACAGCATCAATAGCAGCATCCGCAGCAACATCATCAACCGCATCCGCATCATCATCAACCCCCTCCCTAAGAGTAGGTCTTCTTATACCCTAATACTAGCTTACTAAGTGAAAATGTTACATCTTTGTGGGCGAGATTCTCTCTAATTGGTCACTTTGGGTCAGTATACATCTTGTTATGAATATCCTTGTTCCAACCAGTTCTTTGTGGAAAGTTCATACTTCTGTCGTTTCTCACGGGTTCATGACATTACCCCTTAGTTCATAGGTTTCAAACTGTATCCTTTTCTGATACTTTTCAGTTGAACAGTTCATTGTCCATTCATTTATTCACTGCGACTTCTCACGCTTTTCGCTGTCCTGTTTTGGCACACGTTTATGTGATAAGGTCATCACAGCCTTGACCACGCTTCCATCCTAGGCTTTAGAATGATCACATGATCCCTCTTGTTCACGGCCTTTCTCTCTTTCGTAACCCCTCTCGCGCCTGCGTACTCTTGCTCATGGCAGCCATTTTTACATCGCGGCACAACAGGCCTAAGCGCACTATTATAAAGATAAACAGAACATAGTTAAGAATAAAGAATATAAACCTTTTCGTTTCCCTCCCGTCATTCTACGTACCCCAATTAGGTATTACCTAGCAAAAGCGACATATAAAGCTATTCCTTACTTACCAACGCTTCTTTTTGCCACTACACAGTTTATTTCCAAGCACAAATCATGCATTTATTATTCTAATTAGTACGCAATTATCAGACTTATGTTATCCACGTTAACAATTGTAAGTAAATTAGTTTGCACATATATAGCGTGTTACCTTTAACCCTTTACATGTAACATACATGGTTGGTTATTTACTAAGACGAACCTGTGTGTTAATTTATTCAACGTAAATATTAGGAGGTTAAAATTCTTTCATTTACCCTGCTCCATCAGTGGCCTGCGACGATGGGGCCAGCACCTGTTCCCAAAAGGTGGTAAAAAACTTAGGGGTCTGGATAGACACCGCCCTTTGATTTCGAACCCAAACCAAGAAGGTGGCAGGGACTTGTTTTGGGTTACTGCGGGGGCTCAGACCTCTGTTTGTTTTTTTTGATCCCCCTATTAGGCAGGTTATTGTCCAGGCCTTGATCCTGTCAAGACTGGTCTATGCCAGTTCCCTTTATCTGGGGGTCAATCAGTCTGAGATGGTCAGACTACAAAGGGTTCAGAATGCAGCGGCTCGAGCTCTCCTTGGCCTGCCGAGGAGGTGTTCTACTTCTAATGCCATCCGCCGCCTCCATTGGCTGCCCGTGGCCAAGCGTTTAGAGTTCAAGGCCCTCTGCATTACTTTTAAAATCCTTAATTTTTCATCTCCATGTATCTTGACCAATCTTCATACCTTCTATACTCCCTCCCGCCTACTTCGTTCCATGGGACAGAATCTTGTGGCTGTCCCCAGGGTGAGGAGGGCTCGTGCTGGAGGGCACTCCTTCCGTGTGTTGGCCTCGAAGCTTTGGAATGCGCTTCCCATTTCTATTTGCAGCATAAAGTCCTACCTGCCTTTCCGTAAAGCTGTGAAAACATTCCTCTTCCCTCCGTTACAAGCTGTCTTGCTCTGCTATCAGCTTTGCAGTTTTCTGTTTTCAGCGCCGGGACGCCCCTTTGCTGGGGCAGCCGTGCGCTCTACAAGTCACCATAACATAACACTTGTTTGATAAAAAAAAAAATGCAAAGAAACCAAATGTCCACACCTTGGAGTTTGTGCGCCTTTCATGTTTAGCAGTACAACTGCATGCCTAATGCATATTTAATGGCCATTTCAAGAGGACCTTTCAATGAAACGTGCTCTCTGTACGTGGCAGTACACTTCCACCACTGGAACTTCCTCATATATTTTGGACAATATGCTCCAAAATGCACGACTGGACTCGTACTACTACCCTGACAATCTCCTGCTGAACGGACACAGCTCATTTGCTATATCTGTTTATGTAGCACTTAGATTTTCCCTTGATGTATCACTTTGATTTTTCACAAGCCATATGATTCAGTGACATATTATTGATGGCAGCGCCCCTATTCACAAAATTGTCCAGCTCCAATGTTCTGAGGGGTGGGGGGAACAACATGTGAATGACAGTTGAACAGTCCTATGGATGAAGAGAGCTGACCAAAGACCCTTTATGCATGTAAATATGTTTATATGTGTATATATTTTGTAATTATGAATATCTGTAATTGGATGAGGGTAGCGCTTCAATGTAATTATTGATTTTTAGGTCATACCTTTAAATCACTGATCACATTTCTCCAATATTAAACTCACATAACTGTCTTCTGAGTGACAGGAAATGAATTCTTAGGAATGTATGTATTATCTACAAAGCCTTACAGCATAACCAGTGCCGCTGGAATTATGCGGCAGGGCAGGGTCAAATTATGCATCAGGGTTTTGTGATAGTATTACTTCATTATTGTGTCGTTTTTAGATCGAACCTAGAGTCAGCGCGCAAGCGCTGCTCTGGTGAAGATCTGCTGTAGTTCAGTACGTGAGGGAAGCCCCGCCCACTCCCCCGCCCATATTTTTCATTGGCTTGTGTTTTTGTCCTTCGTAAATGCTGCCTTCGGATTCGTTTATAGGCTTGTTAGTCCCTCCTTATTACTGCCATGTCGTCATTTGTATCCTCCCATGGCTACTGGCCCCTTTACTTCGAGTGTTACACGGTACGTGTTATTTAGACTGTGAGCACTTTTTTCTTTAATGAGCTTCTCCTACTTCCTTCTCTACTCCCCCCTCCCTCCCGTTATCCGTGCCTTCTCACCCCATCCCCACGCCCACACTCCCGTTGTCCGTGCCTTCTCGCCCCCTTCTCCCCCCTCCCCCCGCCCGCACTCCTGTTGTCCGTGCCTTCTCCCCCCTCACTCCCTTGTCCGTGCCCCCCCACCCCTCCTCCCGTTGTCCGTGATGACTACCGTTTGCAAAGTAATAGGACTCAGGTCTCGCGTAAATGCGAGTCCTATTGCATTGTAAATGCTTGTTTGAATTGGCACACATATTTGAGGAAATTACATTCAATGCACATACAATTGCCTCTATGAGTAAATGTCTTTGGAAACTATTATTTTTGAAAACCTGCCGTGTGGGTAAATATAGTGTCTGTAACCAGGTTGGAGTGTGGAGACATTGCATACTTGCCGAGTGAGTACAAGAAGTGTATGTTTTTATCCTCCCAGCACGAGTGGGTACACATGCCTGGTTTCTGCCATTTATTGATTCGATACTGTACCCATCAAGGAGTTCAGATGGCACCAAGATGCGTTCCCCATTACTGTGTACCAAAGTGGCTGCCCCCCTGATTGAGAGCTCCTTTTGTCCCATAGATCTTACTAATGTACTTTTCACCCTGACTGGACTGGTCTGGTTCACGGAGTTGTTAAAAATTGCATCTTAAGGGTTTCGCTGTGTTATCCTAATGGAATTTATATCCTTATGTCCAATACTGCAATATGAAAACAATCGTGAAATACGGCACACTTCGCAAGCAGCGTTTACGGTCTGATAAATATGGATTTGAGAAAAGACAAACGAGTTCCTGATGAAAAATATGACCTGCGGTCCCCTTGTAAGCACGTCTGAAAGTGGTTACGGAAGCGTGCACTGCTCGCAGTTATCCCTGAGTCGAGTCCAACATTTATATCCAGAAATGTTTCCTTGCCCAAGAGTGACATTTTTACAAGGTCTCACTCGTCATACTTTAGATAATGTTATTCTAAGTGAGCATTTCCTTGCAGATTACATCTGGGCACTTTCTCATGGGCACTCGCCTGGAAGAAGCAAAAAAGAAACCTCCTCGGATGTTCAGCAGACCATAAGAATAAGGAATGACACTTACCAAGGCCTTTGGGAAGCAAATAGTTTGTTACATTGTAAAGTAATAATTTTTTGTTTTGCTGAAACATAATTTTTAGGAGGAAAGATATACAGCGCCCCTGAAGCTCATAAGTCTATGATCACAAAAAGTTGTAAGAAAAAAACAAGCATTGAGTTGGAGGAAGCTTCTTCACAGGCCTCAGTTCTCAACCTGATGGGTGCACTAACTAATCTATTAACTCAGCTGACTCTT
Source organism: Calotriton arnoldi (assembly GCA_963921515.1). Lineage (NCBI taxonomy): Eukaryota > Metazoa > Chordata > Amphibia > Caudata > Salamandridae > Calotriton > Calotriton arnoldi. The sequence goes on along the minus strand of CAWUFW010000100.1, from coordinate 5,550,219 downwards.
TTACAACTAGTATATATGGGAAGCCCAGCACAGGTAAAATTGAAGTGTGTGTGGTCCCTTTTTAGGTCGAGTGGCAGCGCGTATGCGCTTTCTGCAAGAGGTGTTGTAGTCATTGTAAGGAGTGTTTTACACGACAACTTCATGCAGGGCTTGTGTATGCACGATGCAGAAGGTGCGCACCACCATCACCGAGGAGGGAAGTGGGTAGATCAGAACGGTTGCATATTTAAATATGTTGCACACTCAATGCTTTTCATGGGCAAACAAGCCAACTTTATCCCAGCCCTACCGCCTATCAAAAAACTCGAATCTGTTAGGATACGGACTCCATTTTGGCCAGCACCTACGAGGAACTGTCCCATAGCACTTCACCTATTTCTTTCTGACACTCTACCCCGCCTTTCTCCCTACTCCTCTCTATCTTCTCTACTCCTCTCGCTTGCATTCCAGGCGTAAGCCCCTTACCTCAGAGTCTCTTTACTGCTCCCTCTCTTAGCAGGTAAAACGCATTATCATTTACAATGCCAATAACTCTAACTCAAAAAAATGCGAGACCTATTGCATTTCCAATGCTTGTTAAACTTGTTAACACTATCCAGGCATTGGTTGCACCTCATTAGTACCAGTTTAACACCCAAATACAGCAATAAGTAGCAGAAAGGTAGCCAGTCAACATTTGCAAAGGCCCTTCCATTGCGTGGTAAAATGTGCTGCTGCGTTTTTAGTAACTTTTGAACAGTTTGAGCTAGAAACAAAAAGTTTTTTTTATTAAGATCTGCAGATTATGTGGCAGATGATGGAATATATGTCAAATATGGCAAATCTATAACTATGCAAAAAACACTGCAGCTGCACAATCGCATAATTCCTGTGGCACTGAGCATAACTCTCCAAAATACCTCACATGGTATTGAGGGACTCATGTAGAAATTGGCAGATATGGGACATCAGCAGGAAGTGTTGGCTGAACTGTCCACCAAATCCACAGTTCCCCCACTCTATTTAGAATCGGAGAAGTGCCTTGTTTCTTCTAGTGGAAATGCTTGACCAAAGACCTATCCACCACTCGGCAAACAGTCAATGTACAAATGAACATCCACCCTATTATGAGCTACTGTTTTGTCATACATTTTCATGTTCAGGACCTGGAGGGAAAGACTGGCATTCCCAAAGAGGAAACAAAAGAAATTATCCCTACGCATTGAGAGAATGCTCTCAGTATGTCGGGACAATCAAAAATAAACCCCACTTTGGGAGTTTGTCATTGAAAAATAGAAAATATTGCTGAGTGTGTGGTGACTCATCTGAAGGACAAGAGATCCTTCTCTACCTGGCAAAGATCTCTAAGTCGGCGGGTGGTTCAATGAGTAACAGGCCTCGAGTTCTCCTCACCCAGTATTTTTCTACCCTGAACAACATAGCGAAAAATGATTTTAAAAAACCTTTTCTCCTATGGCTGTGTTGAAGTTACCAACTGTGGTCCCGATTCACAAAGGTAAAGTTAGACCAAAAGTCTAACTTTAGACCTGAAGTCTACGGTTAGACCTAAAGTCTAACTTTACACCTGAAGTATAACTTTGCACCTGAAGTCTAAGTTGAGACCAAAAATCTAACTTATACCAATAGTCTAACTTTACTACTTTTCGGTATTCACAAAGGTAAGTTACTACTAAGAACTTTACTACTAGTAACGTTACTAGTAGTAAGCAACTTTACTACGAGTACGTTTACTTGCAGTAAATGTATTCATAGTAACTTATCTTTGTGAATACCGAAAAGTAGTAAAGATAGACTTTTGGTCTAAGTTAGACTTTAGGTTTAAGCTAAGGCTTCAGATTAAAAGTTATACTTCAGGTGTAAAGTTAGGCTTTAGGTCTAAACATAGACTTCAGGTCTAAAGTTAGACTTTTGGTCTAACTTTACCTTTCTGAATCGGGTCCTCAGTAAATAAACACTTTGAAGTAGCTTGTTATTCAAATGTTAGTGTTGTTTTGTGTGTTTTTATGCTCTTTACTTGTCCACAGTGTTGTTTGTAATTTTACTCAATAAATATTTTTCCATCTGTGTAGAGCACTCTTAGGTCGACAATGACTGTCTCAAAACCTTCAACGTACCTAGGTAGGACTGCAAAGTGCAGTAGAATCGATGTGCTTCTGATTAAATAAGGATTTAGAGACTAAAACGTGGTGATGTAAAAACTGACAAAATTCTGCCTGAAATGGATAGGGGCTCTACCATACCTTGGCTGAGTTACGTATGCAAAACTTTGGGCGATATCGGCTTGCTAGAAGTGTTTAGCGCCCCTGATCTGATTACCAACTCTACCAAAAAAATGGTGAAACATAGATTTCTCGAGTTTGTCACCTCGCTGAGGTTCCAGGAGGCTGCCAGTAAGCATACCATCTGCTATTATTATACTATGTTTGCAACACATCATACTGCCCTGTACCTAACACTAGAGTTAACTCGGTGGGCAAGGTCTCTTTTAATCAGATTTAGGTCGGGATGGTTTGGCATTTAGTTTGCTTCTATGGAACTGAAGGGATGGGGAGTACAGTACACCCCCCCGTCCCTGTGATGATAAGTCAGAAAAGTCCTTACTGCATTTTATGTTTTTATGTGGATTCTATCGTAAATTAGTTCAATTATGTCTTAAACCCATATTGATTAGGTCTGCTTTCCGACAATGTAGAGCGGCACTAATTTATCTCCAATTGTTAAATAGGCAGAAAAATATTTGTAATGTCTGCTGTTTTCTTAAGATGGCCATTCAAAGCAGAAAATCCATGGAGATTATATGAAATCAATTAAGTTGTTTTTAAGATCATGATTTTCTAGTGTGTAAAATCGCATATTGCCAATTGAATTTTGTATGTATATTTTAATGTATCTTTTTTTAATCTCTGTTCTTTTATGATCTTTTTCTAAGATCGAATAAAGGAGTTTTGATGGACAAAATTCAATTTACAGGTAAATCTACAGATTTACAAAATGAAAATGACAGTCCTGTTTTCCGTGATGTGGCTATGTTTCTATATTTTGTCAAACTATGGGCATATTTACAAGTAAATGTCAGAGCGCGGAGCTGTGCCGAATTTGGCAGCGCCACGCTCTGACATTTCCAAAACACAGGGATGCACCGTATTTACAACAATACGGCTCACCCTTGTGTTTTCCCTAGCACTGGCGCTAAAATTAGCTGCCTAGTGCCATCGCAGACACCCTTGCAAGGGTGCCTGCGTTTCAGGGAATGATTTTTTATGCGCAGGAAGGTGTCCCTTCCTGCACATGAGCAATCAATAATGACGATTTGTTACTTCTATGTGTACTGCATTCTGCAGCACACATAGAAGTAGCAAATCGCCATTATTTAATGATTGTTTATGTGCAGGAAGGGACACCTTCCTGCACATAAACAATCATCATTGGCGTTTTGCTCTTTTTATGCTCTTCTTATGTGTGCTGCATAATGCAGCACACAAAGGAAAAGCAAAAACAAGGAGAAATAAAAGTATTTCTCCTCATTGCGGCATTCTAATGCCTGCTATTGCATGGCATTAGTTTTTGGCGCTGCCTCAGATTTACACATTCCTGAAAATCTGGAGCAGCATCAAAAAGCAATGAGTGTTGCGGTGAAACGCCCACAGCAACACCCATTGCACGCCCCTTTCACGCAAAGTGATGCGTGTAAAGGGGCCGTATTTACAAGACTGTGTTAAGCCACAAAAAGTGGCTTAACGCTGCTTTGTAAATATGGAGAAGGGCATAGCGCTACCAGAGCATCGCTAAAAGTGGCGTTCTGGTGGCGCTATCCCATTATAAATATACCCCAAAGTCTTTTGTAATACATGCACTCCTCTGTCACTTCCTTTGCTGCTCCTCAATTCACCCAAACACCCATAATAACAACACTCTCACCAGCCCATAATATTTCATGTCTTGCGTTTTTATTTGTCATTTTTAAAAATATTTGTATAATCTGAGATAAATATCCATTCCCTCTAATTTTCCAAATGTCTTCTTTGCCACTCCCCCTTTTACCATACAGATTTTACCTGCTTCATGCAAACCTCAACTATTGTTTTAGCCCTATTTCTTTACCCAATAAACAATTCTTTATTGTAATAATAATTAATATCTTTACGTGAAAGCTAATTAAAACCAGTCAAATTAATTATAAAACATGCTTTCCATATATCACAGAAAAAAGCATGTGACACATCTTTAAACTAAAAAGGATAAAAGGCTCTGCGATTCAAAAGTGCAAATGCCAAGAAAGTGCTGAAAAAAGACATATTTTTACTGCACCTAAGAAGGTCCTGGAGTTCACCAGTGAAGCAGTTCTTGCTGCCACTCTGTCCATGAACTTCAATCCCTAACCTGCAAACATTGTTCAATTGCCTCCTGATATGGGCGAATATTCAATTCTCGAAATAGTTGGATTTAGCCAGAATCACCTTTCCCACTGAAAGCTGGGACAGGTGCACAGAACATTGGCCAGTGATTCCTTTGAGGAGGGGCAAAAGCGACACGTATCATCTGCCTGTGTGTATTTCCATCTTTGGGCTACTTCACCTACGTTGAACAGGCCCATCCGTAACCTTAGGAATCTTACTTTATAGGGTTTGACAGGGAAAGTGTCAGGTAGGGTTGAGGTTTCAGCTCTCTATGAGTTGCTACTATAAACAGGTTGTGAGACTTAGCTTAAAATGTAAGAATATCCTTTTTTGTTGACTGACTTTTGTCAGCCATCCATAGGAAGACATTTGAATGAGTCATATGAAATGTTTGAAGCCCAAGAGAAGGTCATTTGTAGATCGATCAAAGTCTTCCGAATAACAGTGTTCCCAGGATGAGGGTAGGTTGAACATTGCGTGACCCAGACGAAACCTAAAGCTTCGGGCTTCAGCTTTCTTTAGTTTGAACCACAATTTCAGTAATTTGTCCCTCTGTGGCAGTATTTGGTCTAGAAGGGTAAATTCTAGTCGAATCTGAGATTCCCTAGTAGAATTTGGGAGCCAAAATAGCTGACGGAAAAGCCTTGATTGCTGGGCCTGGAAGAAGCTTAGGCGCAGGCTTGTTAAAGGTGGACTGGCTCTCCCTGATATCAATTATTACTGTGTAGCCTTTCAATTTAAGAATATCCGGATGTTGCTCACGAAGCCTGATGATTCAACTTGGGGAAGACTTCTGGCTGAAATGACAAGGCAGGATGGTGGGGACGGTTTCTTGTACAAATTTGGGGCACCAAGGTACTTCAAAAAGTACGTTTAAAAGTACTGACGTCTGCCCTCAGTCTGTGGTATAAGGTTAGAAGCAGATGGGTGGTAGGTTACTATTCTGATTTTGCCCCAATCTGGGAATCTCCTGGGACCCCGTTATGCCTTAAAGATAGCCTAACCACTCCAATTAGAAAGGCGGGCATTACAATATGGTCAGATCTGATAACATCAGAGGGGTCCATCCCTGGGAGGTTTTAAGAGCTAGGATTGGAAGTGACTTCTCTAGATTCAAATATATGCAATTAGTATCTTGGTTTACATCTGAGAAGAACGAAATCTGTGGTGACTGGGAACTGGAGCAATCCCTTCAAGACGTAAATCTTAAGAGCAAGGAAATTTCTATATGGTACGAGAAGTCCCTGGAGGCAGACGAGAAGGAGTATTTGCCGCAACACTCAGTATGGAATGAGGTTCCTCTGGAGTGTGATATTGAAGCAATATATGAACTCTCCCTGAAGCTCCTATATAAATATGTAAAGCTGGCTAACCTCAAGAAGAATCACTTCTTTGTTATCAATCGGCTGTACTGGACTCCGGCTAAGATAGCAAAGTTCTCTCCATCCCCCACCCCCAAATGCCCAAGATGTGATCTCATAAAAGCTAACGATCTCCACGTTTTTTAATGAATGCCCCAGGCTGAGAGCCTATTGGAGCGGAATCGAGAAAGCCCTCTGTGGTGTCTTTGGCAGGGAAATCATTTTAAATGTGGCACTTGTTCTTTTTGGGGAAGATGGCACGATAAGTAAGAAGATGAAGCATCCACACAGAGGTTTACTGCTGTATCTTGTTTTGATAGCTCGGAGGGAAATATGTATGAAATGGAGAGACCCCCTGCCCCCAAGTTGGAAGATTGGGTTAAAGCAGCTTCTAAAATGGCCCGTCTGGACCAGGGAGGAGGAAAAGAGAATTGCCTTGATATCTGGCAGGCCTTTATATTGTGGTGTAGAGGTTTGGGATTCGAACACCCCCTCACGGTCCAATGATTACACCAAGTCATCAACAATGGTGCAGGTCTGGATTGGTTCACAGACCAAAGCGAATGCAGTGGCCGCGGGGTGCACAGTTCAGAAGGGCGGCTCTACAAGAATTGCAGACGCATATTTGGTGATATGAGGAAATTAAAAATTAAAAAAGGAAAAGCCTTGATTGCTGCTGATTTAACAGCTGCCCAAATTTATCAGGAAAAGCTTCTAGTTCATACATCAGTAAGGGCACAAAGGTAGCCTTTATAACTTGCAGGAAAGGCAGTAATGAGGGGCCTATAAGGGTGGTGCAGCTTGCTCAAACCTACCACAATCCCTGCCACCCTTTTTTGCAGGTTTTCCATGTGAAGACCTGAGGCCCCCGAGGCCTGAAATTCGATGCTGAGATATTTAAAGGAGTTCGTTTTATCGTTGGTTGGATCTCATAATTTGACCAGGGATGCTGCTTGCATGTTTTTGTGAAAGTCATTATTTTAGTTGTCTTCTGGGTTAATTTCTAGCCCTTTGGTGTCACAGTAAATGGCCAGATTTTTGAGTGCGGATTGCAGCCCAATGGTCCAAAAATCAAACAATACTGTGCTGTCAGCATATTGCATAATGTATAACGGTTGGATGTAAAGTCTTGGAGGGCATGATTTTAAGTTTATCAAGGCAAGTTCAATGTCAGCTATAAATATATTGAGCAGAGTAGGGGCTAGCACGCAGCCCTGCTGATAAAGTTCTATGCCCGCTGATTTTGACTTGCACACAATTCTTCGAATAGAGGGCAAAGATGGCATTAAGGGCCTGATTTTGATGTTAACGGATGTTATATCCTATGGGAGTTATATTTCGGTGGGCAGAATATCCGTCACCGTTGTGATGGAGTAACCCGCCCGCCAACATCTAAATCAGGCCCTAAGTGTTTTTTGTCAGGAGGCCATAGCCTGAACCTGTTGATGCTTACAACCGCTTTTTTGTAGTCAATAATGCATGCATGCAAGGCTTGTTTATTGACCAAGGTTGAATGGATTCAGTGAGCCTTTGCTGTGAGATTGTCGGCAGTGCCAGGATTCTTACAGAACCCAGTCTGAAACCATGGGATGATATTTGCCTGAGAGGCCCAATCTTGCAGGTCTTGAAGGACTAATGAAGCAAAATATTTAGTGTCCATATCAAGCAGGGCAATCAGTAGATAATTCACTGGGTCGTCCCTACTTCCCTTTTTAGGTCTCGCGCCTAGCGTTGCAGTGCGTAGCACTGCTCGCGCAGCGCGAGACCTTAGAAGGGCTTCTGAAAACGACCCACACGCTCGTGCGTGTGGTTTTGTTTTCAGAAGCCCACATTAGCTGTAGCGTGCGTTTTTTCAAAAACGGCACGGGATTGGGCAAAGGCGGGCGCATGTCCCGCCTTCGCTCCTCCCATTCCCGACGGTGGCCAGAACGCGCAGTAGCGCGCGTTCGCCTCGCTCCCTGGCCCCCGCTCCTCTGTGGTGCGCGCGCACCACTGGTTTAGATTCCCGCGTTCGGATCGTCATTGCCTCTTGAATATCTGCTGTTTCAGGGGAGAGGCCTGCTAAGAGAGGAGGGGTACCTGGTCCTACGTAGCGGGCGTTCCTTGCGTTTTCCATCTTCATCTCCCCAGGCCGAGGTGGGGCGACTGGGCTCACGGGGCGAGATTCCTTCTCGCTGTTTTCTGCTTCCCGCAGGGCTGCACTCGGTTTGAGGCCCACTGTTGCTTCCACACCCTCGCTGCACTCATTACCTTCATTTAGCCGAGTAAACGTGCCGAGGCCCCCGTGCTCGTCACTGCACGGTCCTTCTGTCGTCTGATGCTGGATTAAAGCCGCCTGGCTCCTGGGCAGCTCCTTGGCCCCATCTGCGGTCTGAGCTGCGTCCATACCCACAGTTGCTTTTCTGCCGCCCCTTAGAGCCGGGAGGGTCTCCTCGGTGGGCACTTGATCCCCAGCGGGATCCCAGACCGGCTGCTCCCTGGTGGGCAGCTGTTCCCTTTGCTGTGACTGTCCTCTTCGTCTGCCTGGAGCCCGTATAATTAAAGGGTTAACCGCTGTAAACACGCCGGGCTGTCTGAGGCATGATGCCTCTTACCTAAGCATGCACGTCCCTCTCTTCGTGAATGTCCCTCTCTCTGAGTGCACGTCCCTCCCTGTCCCTTCCTCTTGAGTGCACGTCCCCTTCCTCTTGAGTGCACGTCCCTTCCACTTGAATGCAGCGCATGACGCAAACTGAACTACCTCTTGGCACTGAAATAACGAGCTCTGAAAGCGTGCAATACTCCTCCCCTGAGACGGAAAGGGTAGGTGCCAGCCGAGGTACCAACGGTCTTCCAGAGCCACGGTAGGTATGGGCACAAGTAGCGCTGCCTGCTGTCTGCTCCACACGCACACCGGACTCTGCGTCGTCACTGGAAGTGTTTCAGGCCCTGTGCGCTGGTCCCTTGTGAGATTGTGAGGGGAAGGTTGACCACCGGGTTCAGCAGCACGAGCCCAGGACGGGGTGGTGGTGTCGGCTGGTACCGGCAGTGTCGCACCGGTGGCATATGATGCTATGTAGGGGTGGCTGCGAGGCTTTACCCCCCCTGACACTGTTCACGGCTGCTGGTTCTCTGACACGTCCGTGCTGGGCTGGACGTGTGCGAGGTCTGTCTGCTGTGATGTGGTCTGTTGTGTTTGTGATGTGTCTGCCGGGCGGTGCGATGGTCCCTTCGCATCTGATGCACTTGTATTGTGCTGCAATATTTATATAGTGCTTACTGCCCATATGTGGGGCGCAGAGCGCTTGCCTCCATGGGTACCACCCTGCTCCGTGTAGGGTGCGTGATTGGAAGGATGTTATTGTCGTTTTGACCCTATGTACTACAAATACCCACAGCAACGACTCCTCTCTCTCTCTCTCTCTCTCCAAGATCTGTGGCTTCCGGTCACCCGGTGCGTCAGTTCAGAGTGAGCGGCCTATGTCTGCTGGGTGAGCCTTGTGCAAGTGCAAGCAAACGGCGCAAAATTGTGCATATTGAGTGTTGCAGTGCAAGGTGAGCAATGTGTATGCAGGGTGGGTGGTGTGGGTGTACGGATGAGTGGTGAATGTGCAAGGGGAGTGAGGTGAGTGCAGGGTGATCAATCAGCATGAGAGGTGTGTGGGTTTGTCCAAGGTGAGAGGTGGGTGAATGCAGGATAAGCAGTGTCTAGGTTTGCATTGATTGGAGCTGGCTGCGGGGCGAGTGGAGGGTGTTTGCAGAGTGACAGGAGGACGAGTGTGCAGGGTTTGAGGTGGATGAGTAAGCGGGTGAGCTGTGTATGTACAGTTAGTGGTCTAAGATTGTACAAGCTAAGCTGTGTGTGTAGGATAAGCTGAATTTAGGTGCATGATTAGCAGTCTGTGTGTAAAGTAAGTGGTTGTCTGTGCAGGAGAGTGATGTGTGACTAGTCTAGGAGTGCAAGGTGAGTTTGTGTGTGCAGGATGAGTGCTGAGTATGCAGTGTGAGAGGTGTGTGCACCGGTGAGAGACGTGTGCACGCCGGTGAGAGACGTGTGCACAGGTGAAAGACGTCTGCCAGCATGGTAAACTATCAGCATGAGTGGTGTATGAGTTCAGAGTGAGAAGTGTATTGTGGAGTATGAGTTCAGGGCTAAAGATCAATTGTGCAGGGTGTTAGGCGTGTCAGTGCTGGGAGAAAAGTCTGTGAGCAGTGTCTGAGTTCAGGGTGAGCGGTCTCTGGCGTGCAGGGTTAGCAATGTTAGTGCAGGGTGAGTGTCCAGGTGGGTGAGGGCAGGGTGATTGTATAGTGTGCTGTATAAAATGCCTGTGGTGGGTGAGAGATGTAGGAGTGCGGCATAAGAGGTCTGTCAGTGCAGGGTGAGTGGTGTGCCTGGGTGATTGCAGAGCGAACACTTTGTATAAATGCTGGGTGAGAGGAGTGCTCTTGTGAATTCAGAGTGAGTTGCATGGTTTTGTGAGTGCAGCACATTGCCAATGCTTGTTACTCTTGCCTTGCTCCCTACTTCCTTCCTCCTCCTCACCATCCTTTGCTATCCCTTCCCAACTTTCTCTATCCTTTTTGCTCTTGCTTTTCCCCTACTTCCTTCCTCGCCCTCACCATCTTTTGCTATTGCTTCCCACCAAACAGATGTGCACTCCCAGCTGCTCGGGCGAATCTATGGGCATCTCATCCAGACCACATCTGGAAAAATAGCAAGGAGAAATAGGGGATGGACAGACACTTTTGTTTTTTAGTGGCTAGCATTCATCCCTCATTTTTGATTAATATTCACACAAAACGATGTTTGCACTCATCTGTGGGCAAACCAAAGCGTAATCCCAAGCAGTAATTGTAATGATTCATTATCAATATTTAGTCCGGTCTAAATAATAATAATGAATTAATACAATTACTACTTACGATTACATTTTGAGCCACAGATCATCCATCACTTGCTGTTGTTGATAGGAATCTTACAGTTCCTAAAACCTTGGTACAACAGTGAAACAAAGCAGACAGGCTACCTAACCAGGCTCAGGCACTCACAAGTTAAAGGTGGGAGTTACCTCTCAACCCCCACCAACAGCCCCCATCTTTATTGTGCTTTAAAAACGGAACATTCCAAAACATGAATTTAGGAAACATATTGTAGGTTTGTATATCTGTGAATGCCTGTAAGACTATCTGGCATGGCATCATTGTTGTTTTCCACAAACAGTGGTTCTACTACGCAATAAGAAAACGAGCTTTTGCTATGCAATAGGTGTCGCATTTGCGAGAGTTTGAGCTATTGGCATTGTAAATACCAATGCCTTTTATTTCTGTATTTTAAAAACCTGCAAGCGGTGCGTAAACAGGCACTTTGTACTTGCAGTCGTTGCTTACGAGAAGCAACGCTGGCAGTAACTATGCCTTTTATACTGCCAGCCTTCCTTTTCGTAAGCAAGGACTATAAGTACAAAGGGCGTGTTTATGCACCGCAAACAGCTTTTCGAAACACATAAATAAAAGGCATTGTCGTTTACAATGCCAATAGCTCAAACTTTAGTAATGCGAGACCTATTGCATTGTAAATGCTTGTTATTAATTGGGACAATGTATAAGCCCTGCCAGGATGAGGGGACCAGATTAGTTTGCAGGACATTGTCAAAAACACTGCTCATTCTTTCGCTTGAGAATTGAGGCTTTGCTCTGAATATACTGTGGGCAAGCCATTCGGGCCTAGGGCACCATTGCTTCTTTTGTATAGCTGCAGGTTTAATCTTGATGGGACTTTGACATGGGAATGGCTTGCCTGAATTTATCGAGTGTGGCAATGATGGTGCTTGCTTGGGACATGCCGATGTCACGTTTAAGGCGTCGGTGCCATACAGGCTAGCAATGTAAGTTTCCCATGTTGTGCAATCTAATTGATTGTGCCTCATGGATTTGATGGCACTTTTAGCTGATTTACCCTTTTCCAGACAAGACGACTATTAGCAGATGTTGCTGCTTTAAATAAGAAGGTCCAGGTTTGTTCATGTGCCACCTCCTTAGCTTCCCAGACTAGCTTCTTGTATTGGGTCTGTAGTTGGTGAAGTTCGGCCTTGCATTGTTCTACACCTTGGGATCCATTGCTGATTGATCTAGTTACCTTTGCTATCTTTCGTTTTTCGATGTGCAAACTAGGTGTGTTCCATTATGTCTGCCCATTAGCAGGAGCACCCGAGTGGTTACATCATTTGCCACTCGTTTTGCTTAGCTCAGAGTGTAGTTCATGCATGTCACGATCTCAGGATTGATTGTCAATTGCGATGACATTTAAATAATTAGTACATTTATCATTGTAGCTGCTGTAGGTGCTTTTTGGCATTAAGAGACCAGTTGATGCAGTTTAGTCTTAGAGATGGGAGGCTCTCTCCCAACCTTGGGCCCGATTCACAGAACTAACTTACTACAAAATCCTAAACTTACTACCATTTTGGTATTCACAGAAGGCACTTACTCATTTTGGTATTCACAGAAGGTACTTACTCATTTTGGTATTCACAGAAGGCACTTACTCATTTTGGTATTCACAGAATGCACTTACTCATACTAACTTTATGTCCGCACTCGGGCCGGAGATTCCGGCCCGGTGGCGGATATTCCGGCCGGGTGGTGGAGATTCTGGCCCGATGGTGGAGATTCCGGCCCTATGGTGGAGATTCTGGCCCGGTGTCGGAGATTTCGGCCGGTGGCGGGTAGAGTAAAGTCGGGGAGAGGAGTTGGCCTAACGGCTAGGGCGTTCGACCTCGGACCTGGGGAACTGGGTTCGAGTCTCGGTAATGACGCTGAACATCCTGTGATTCTGGGCAAATCACTTAATCTCCCCGTGCCTAACAAAAATGAATGTGTGTCCTCATGTAATGTAACTGGTGCTATGTAAAGCGCTCTGATACCCGATTCGGTTGCGGGTCAAGTTCGCGCTATATAAAACTGCAAAAAAAAAAAGTAATACTGATATCATGCAGATAAATGCTAGGTGAATCCACTTTGGTTTGACAGGTTTTCCTTTCTGGATTAAGATATACCCCAAACAGGAGCAAGTTCTGAAGGTGGTTGTTTGGCAGTTTTGTGGAAATACCCAATATCCATGGTTTATTCATGTTAATTTGCACTTCTTTACAATTTAGCAGTGTGCGGCATAGTATCAACAGACCCCCAGCTGCTCAGCCTTTTGCTGCTTTTTTTGACGCCAGAGAAACAAACAATGCATATCTTGCAAATTAAATTGGGTCACCAGACCAGGTTTCTTGTAGTCAAATGAGGTCAAATTGCCTTCGGTATGTTATTGCGTCCGTCTACACTTTAATTTGGTCCCAACCGGCAATGTTCCAGGACCAGAGCTTTATTTCATTAATCTCTATTTACAGCTGGGACTCAGGGCTTGGCATTTGCCTTTGTTCAGTAATTCTGCGTTCTCACACCAATGCTCCCTCTTTTCCCTGATTTAGATTGCCCCAAGGTTGCTGTAAGCCAGGACGAGTCAACTTACCGTTTAAAGGATGCGTCTCTCAATATATAGGACTGGCTACCTAAGCTACCCACCGTTACATTGATCTCCTCAGATTCTACCCTGCTAGATCTTCATAGTAGAATATGCACTTGTGTTATGAGCCGGAGCTTGAAGGACCATCAAAGAGTAAGCACTGGTGTGGTCTGTGTCTTCTGCATGAGTTTCACTGACAAGTAGTGCGGGGTGCCATTGAAGGGAATTATTGGCGGGTTTAAAAATAACTGGGCATCTCTGTTTTTCGAGGTACATAAGTTCTATTCCCCGCCTTCAGAGCATCTCTTTTTGTTCTAGGACATCGGTTGCAGTCTCTTTTGAATTGAATACTAGTTTAGTTGTCTCATTTAATTCACCGCCCTTTCTTGGCGTCTGAGCTGAAAGTGAGAAATTAGTTGGATGGGCCTTTAGTAACTGAAGAATATTACAACGGTTAGGACAGTGTTGGGGCCACGCAACTGATATAGAGGTTTTAGTAAGATTTCTGTTTCTTGTTGTGTATCAGTGTCATCCTGCACTGCTTGAGCTATATTGATTGATGGAGATGGGTCCTTGAATTTGGTCTGACAGGCTTGGGTGGGAATTGGATAAGATATACTGATATAACTTATACCACTTCCCTTGCAACCTTTCCATTCTAAAGTATACTGGTCAGGGCCCCCAGTTTGGAGCTGTTTCATATTACTAAGCTGCAAGTTGTTTTGATTATTTATATGTTCCTGGGTCTGATGTTTTTGAGACTGGGCTGTCGTTTGCAGCCATGGTACTCTTGTGAAGGAAGCTACTCTCATTCTCCCATCAGGAGATATACTAGAAGGGTATGTCTGGGTGCCAGCTGTTCAGACTTCCTGTGTTTTCACTGAGTTGGTTAAGGGTGGCCAAGCCGATATCAAAGGAAGCAATGTGGTGGTGGAGGATGGCGGGTGTTCTGGCGGGTATTGGGTGTCCGGATCACTATCCTAGGCTGCCCTGTTGGTGCCACGTGATCTATGTTTGCACTGTGTTTGATGATGGAGAGGGGCTGGCTAGATTATCCTGGAGAGTTGGCCTTGTGTTTGTTGTTGCTATGATTGATTTTTTCACAAACCATGTGTGTACCCTTTTCTTGGTTTCTGCAAGAGGCAACACACCTATTCTATTCTTGTTTAATTTCCTTAGTCTCTTACAGTTCTTTTCAAACAGAACTGGTATAAAGTCTTCTTAATATTTGAATAGACGGAGGCAGTTATGTGTGAAGATCTGTACTCTGGATATAACTGTGCCTTTTCAGGAGGGACAATTCTTGAATTCTCTGCTTGTTGGTAGTGTGGGACCTCACTTGAAATGACATAAATCAAAGGATTTTCCATAACGTGTTGAACTTCGTCAGTAAGTGATTCTATATTTAAAGGCTAATGGCTTGAAGGAAAGCAGGGAGATAGTTATATTTAGTCATCAATTGGCTTGCAGGAAGGCCCTTGTTTTTCTACAATTGGGTCGGGGTGGAAGAGTATCTCTGACAACTGCTATGCACATCAGTCAAGGTGATGACCAAATTAGTTTGAGTGCCAATGTTGGTTTTGCTAGGGAGGCCATACAACTGATTACATTCAGGTAGAGCTTCGTGGCTTCAAAAACATTTATGATTGACTTCAAGACTGCTGGAAGCTGATCTACTTTAGCCATGCATCAATCCTTTCCACATGAGAATTCAAGCCAAAAAAAGCTGTTAACTTTTTTTCCATAATCAGACCTTGTCAAGAGAGGGCTGAGATCATTACATTTAAAGCTGCTGAGCGCTCATACCAGTTGGAGAAATCGTTTTTTACATCCTGTGACCTATTAGTTTATTAATATACATTTTCTTGTAGCTTCACATTTTCTGGCGATGACACATTCTACAGTTTAATATTAATATGAAATCAGCATTTTCAAAAGTCATTATTTTATTAAAGGGGAAGGAAAGAAGAGAATTAGTTTTCAGGCGTAGTCATGTATGCACACTGAAAATGGGAGCCTTCTGCCGAATAATAAGCTTCATGTTTATTTCAACACGTTTAAGAAAAGTACATTTCTCTACTGTTTGTCTTTGTCAAACATTCTATGTTACTGCCAAGGCACATTTTAGTATTCATGTAAGGTTAAATGTCATCTAAAATTTTTACTTTCACACGAGCGACCCAGTGGGGCCCGATGCCCCCAGGATTGCCCGCGGCTCCTGTTGCCGCTGGGCTTCCGTGGTAAGGCCGGGTCGCCGGCCATCTCACCATCTCTGCATGAAGCTTGCTGCAATCTTCACAATATTGGTCCCCAGCGCACTGTGGACGCTTCACTAGTGCCCTGCTCCAGTCCCGGATTAGAAGGGATGTTTGTTGAGGCCCATTACAGCAAATTTCTGGGCCGGACAACCGGAGCTTCAGTGCCGTGCGGCCAATATGGCCGCCGGCTAGTCCACGCCACCCAAAGGAGATAACTTTGTTAGTCATTAAGAATCAAATATTATCACAGGCCCTTCTACACCATTGGCAAACAACAGCACTGTATTGATTTGTCATTTTGTCTCAAATGGGTCTTCTGTTGACATTGTGTTGCAACTCTGGCTTGTGGATTTTAAGATTGCAGTGGCTAAGGGAGTTGTGGGCAATAAGGTCCAGCCGGTTATAATGGAGTCCGCTGTTGTTCCTAAGTCTCCTGCGCCGCGGAGCACTCCAGGCATTTTGAAGCATTCCTCCCCTCTCCTACCAATGCAGAGTTGTGGGCATTGAAGTTCACCATGATAGTGGTGGAGTCTGCCGTTGTGCAATTTGTGTATGTGCTGTAATGTTGAACAGGGTGTGATTGAGAGTCAGCGCCAGACTCTGTTTTTGCTAAGCACTCTTTTTCGGTGGGAAGAATGACAACATTTCTGCTCTTTCTCATTTTTTTAATGATTATCATTCAATGAGAATTTTTTAATAGCAGAATAGTACCTCTTTAAATTTACTGGGGGCAATTCACAAAGGTAATTTGTAATATCTTTGCACATAGCTTGGCATGCGCTACCTTACTCAGTGTTTACCCCACACTGTCCAGGAGCCATGTATACTTTTATTGTAGGTTCTAAGTTCCACCATAGAATCATCATGCGAACCTTGGGATCTTAAGTTGCATCTGGAGTCACCTTCGGTCCAGATGTGCTGCTGTGCTGCCATAATAAATTACTAAAAAGGACGCTTTTGCAAAGACATTTATTTGCAATATTGGCGAGGAGCGAGGAAACACTTTTGTCAACTACGAGCAGCACAGGAGCGGACTGTTTCCTGTACCCAGCGGAGGATAAAAAAAAAGGAAGAAGAAAAATGCGAAATCTGTGGATATTCATTGTTTAACCGATATTCAAGTTGGAACTCATCGGACCGGTAAGCGCGACGTGTCAACATGCGTGATGTGTTTTAAGAAGATAATATGTTAGAAAACCGGGAGTGAACCGCACACTACAAAATCGGAAATCAACGGTAGGAGCGATCATCGAGTTCAAAAGTAATTACCTGTGGTGTGTGCATGCTTGCATCATTCCATCACGGATTCAACAATAGGAACCCAGCTGCACTTGGTATTCTGTGTGGATTCCACAGAAGAAGCCGAAAGGCGTGGGGAATTCCCGACGTCTACTACGCGACATCCAGGCATTGACTTGACGCAAGAACGCTGCATGGCGGCCATGTTGGACGTACACTGTGTCTCTGTAAAATAATACCGTTTGGAGCATTGGTGAGCAGATAAGCATTTGCAGGCAGTCAAACGGTATACGAGCGACCGGTACTGATTATGGAGCACTGTGTATGTAAATTCATCGGTTAAGATTATACTGTGTTTAACCTGGAGATTATTTATTTCCACGTTTTAAAGAATAACAATATTGAATGAGGCAGTGTGACAATGATTGGATACATTACTTTTTTCTGTGCTGTGTGATTAGCGCATCATCATTTCTGTTCCGATAACAAATATATAGCTCAAGTTGCACCAGAAAAAAGTAAAATTTATTATAAAGAATGCAGTTTGAACCACAGGCCAAGTTTTTATAAAGTAAAGGAGAACCGTTAATTCCATTAACAAGATGGAAAGAATAATTTTTAACTTATATGAGAGCAATAGATGGAGAACGTATGGGTGCGGAGAGGAAGAAAAGTATGGTTTTACATTGTTTAGGGTCAGAAGGTCAAGTGGTGTTCCAGGCATTACCTCAAGTTTTGCCAGCTGAAGGCCAAGACGATTTAAATGTTTACAAGGACGCAATTTTAAGAATGGAACAAAGGTTTAAACCAACCACAAATATTGCGCTTAATAGGTTTACATTAGAGCACAAAAAGAGGGTGAATCCTTTGATGATTTTTTAACTGCATTAAGGGCCTTGAGCATGCATTGCAATTTCGGAACTATGACTGACGAGATGATTAGAGATCAAATCATCATACATGTTAGAAGCAAAAAGACGCAAGGACAACTTTGGGTTATGGGAGATCCTAAACTTACAGAAGCCATATCTACTGCAAAGGCATTGGAGCAATCTGAAAAATGGATGCACACTTTGAGGAATGCCAACAACAAGGCGGAAGGAGTTGAGGAAGTGTGTGCAGTCAGGCGCACATATGATCACAGATGATCAACGCACAGAGGGGCATATGCACAAGCCCCTGTCGCCACCACAACGTCACTTTTACAGATGTGGTGGCGATAGGGGCTTAGCCTTATTTACAAGGCAGGGTTAAGCCACTTGAGGAATGAGGAAGAAGATATGAAACATTTAATTGAGGTGTGTAACAGATTGGCAAAAAATTGTTTGACACTAAAGGCGCATAAGTGTAAAATGTTTAAAAAGTCAGTTGAACACCACATTGTCTGGCGATCGTGTGGTGCCATAACAATCCAATGTTGAAGCCATTGTGAATTCTCCTGCCGCAACCAATAAGGAACAGCTGTTATCTTTTGCAGGCATGTGTAAATACTACAGTAAGTTTGTTGGAAATTTTGCCACCAAAATGGAACCATTAAGGAAATTACTGAGACATAATGCACCTTATGAATGGCTAGATGAACAACAGAGAAATTTGAGATAATCAAAAGTGAAATTGTTAAGGCTCCTACTTTAAAACCGTTTTGTATGAAGAAGGAATGTATAATCACGGTGGATGCAAGTCTGTATGGTATTGGAGGAGTGTTATCTGAAAATATCCTGAAGCACACCCATGTTTGTGTTTGTAATTCTCTTTTCTCTTTATTGTTCCTCAAATTTGGCGTGCATGCACTCTTTTGTGCCCCGTCCCAAGTGCACATGTGTAAATACTCAGAAAAGGTGTGACGCGCGATGTGCGAGTCACCTAAGAGTTGCACAGCCTTATGCACATTTGTGATCCACATTATACACGTATTCAAAAAGTTCAATCTGTTTATTTCCACTCATTTTTCAATGTTTGTCCATCACATCAAAGGTACGAGGTTCCATAATTTCATGCATTTTTATTTGCTCCGGAATTGCCCATCTGGGCCTAATCGCAGGCATGTTAAGAAACTCGAATCCTCCGTTTACATTTAAGTTCACCCAATGCATTTCGGTCATATTTGACCTTCGTCAGGGGTATCTACAATAATTGATAAATAAATAAATGTCAGCCAAACGTAATAGTTCTTATGCAGCAACAGTAAATTAAAAAACTTTCCTTTTTTAAGCCTTGCACTTTAATTAAAAAAAAATTTCAGTGTTACTGGAATTAATATATTCTCAACTTATATGTTCATTACCAATCACCCCCTGTCCTCCATTGGTTCCCAACCAAAACCCACTAAGCAGTGCTCCGTGACCTTAAGTACAAACGTAACTATCATGTGCAACTTACGATGATTTCACTAGTAAAACTCAATATCAACCACTAATGCCACCTATAAGAATCCTCCCCGATTTACAACTAAACGAATCTGCTATCTGAAAACGTTTCAGTCCCCAGTTCCCACCTGCGGTAATCCTGCCACATTACAAACAGCGTGTCTTCCTTCTCTCTACTCGATCATAGTCGAATTTGAATCACCCCGCGCAACTGCTTATGAAACCACACGTAATGTTCCTTAGCTGTAATCAATCCGTATCACCTGATCCTATGCTCCACCCTCCAGGATTCTCCCACAACCCAACTACGATAACCACAATCCCTTGTACGTGAAATGTGCATTGTATTGCGTTTTTATCAAAATCCTCAAACAGCCAAAACTACTGATAAACCATTCATGACCTCCCCCATTGATAAACAAAAATCATAGTGCTCTCCCCAAATGCAGTACAAAAAATTCGATAAAAAATATGCTATATTCCAAGTTTACATGACCCCAAAAACCATTGTATGTCTCCCTCACCTATTAACAAACACTCATCCACCCACCCTCAGGCATCTAAGTGCTCTCCTAAACAATCAAAATTAAAAAAATTAAAATACATTTCCCATTCTCCCTATTAGTATCAATCCGTAAATCAACCAAAAATGAAATATGTCCGTGAAAATCCGACTTTGGAATGCTGCCAGTGATAATTTGCTGACATGTGAATACTCCTTATTCTTGATGTACTTCCCGCCAGTAACATGTTTCAACGGCCTTTGACGTGAAAAATTTTGCTTTTAATGATCCATACTTTGGTTTTCAATCGGGGTGCTTAACAAGGTTGGAACGGAAGGTAATCAAATCATCTGAAAATATCCTGAAGCACACCCATGTTTGTGTTTGTAATTCTCTTTTCTCTTTATTGTTCCTCAAATTTGGCGTGCATGCACTCTTTTGTGCCCCGTCCCAAGTGCACATGTGTAAATACTCAGAAAAGGTGTGACGCGCGATGTGCGAGTCACCTAAGAGTTGCACAGCCTTATGCACTTTTGTGATCCACATTATACACGTACTCAGAAGTATTCAAAAAGTTCAATCTGGTTATTTCCACTAATTTTTCAATGTTTGTCCGTCATATCAAAGGTACGAGGTTCCATAATTTCATGCATTTTATTTGCTCAGGAATTGCCCATCCGGGCCTAATCGCAGGCATGTTAAGAAACTCGAATCCTGCGTTTACATTTAAGTTCACCCAATGCATTTCGGTCATATTTGACCTTCGTCAGGGGTATCTACAATAGTTGATAAATAAATAAATGTCAGCCAAACGTAATAGTTCTTATGCAGCAACAGTAAATTAACAAACTTTCCTTTTTTAAGCCTTGCCCTTTAATGAATTTTTTTTTTTTTTTTTTTAAATCAGATATATTACAATAGACTTTTGTTGACAAAAAAAAAGGAAAAAGAAAGCAAAATTAAGGGAGAAGAAAAAAAAAAAGAAAGTAAACTTAACGTAAATATGGAACTCATCTTATTCCTTCACATATCTTAATAATAAATTGCACTGATCAAACTTGCCCTCAATTTCTCCAAAACTTTCATCAAATTTCCGCAATTATTCCAAAATCATAAATTGCCTTTACTTAACAGCACATTATAATATATTCTTTAGCCAACACCTTGTCTGTTTTGTTCCTCCATCCAGACTCTTAGCGGTTTCCAAATATTCATACCTTTTTTCATAGTTTTTACCCCTTTACACTTATACAGGGCAATTTCTCGCCGCCCAATGAATATTAACCTATACAACCACTGATAGCATGTAGGCAGTTCCTGATCCTTCCATACTGTGGCGATCAAAAGACGTGCAATTGATATAATTACAAACACAAAATCCCTCTGTACCAGATCGAGCTGTAACCTACAATCATAACCCAATAACATCAATGTGGAGGAGATCTTTATATTTCTCCCTAATGTCTGAAGCATAAAAGATTCAATCCCTTCTTTTAACCTATCTAACTTTATACATGAATAAAACATATGTACCATATCGGCTGGTCAGGTTTGACATCTAGGGCAATCTTCGGATTGCCTTTTTCCCCACTTAAAGAGTTTCGATGGAGTATAGTAAAGACTATAAACCGTTTTATATTGTTGAGCCTTTAAATTAGATGACATAAAAACGCTCTTTCCCACCTCCAACACCTTGTCTAAATCAACCTCCCCATCACTTAATTTATTCATCCAATTTACCTCTATTTTTTCAACATCATCGGGTATGGATTTTAAAAGCTCTTGATAGAAATCTTTAATTCTATTCCTAGAATTACCCATAAGCTGCAGGACTGGCATCGGCCCCAAATTGATGTTCTCTTTAGGGATTGCTCTTATACAATTACGTATTTGAAGATATTTAAAGCACGAATCCCGTTGTAGGCCGAACCTTTGAGCTAGTTCAATAAGCATCATCAGTTCCTGATTTGAATAAACATCTGTCAATGTAAGAATCCCCATTTGTTCCCATTTTCTAGCCATATCGTCATATATAGTTGGGCGTAAAAGATCAGAATGCCAGAGTGATGTATACTTAGTAAGCCTACTTATTTTACAGATTTTCTCTACCTTTTTCCAAATTTTCAAAACACATTCTATACATTTATAGCCTTTCTTTTGATACTTCTTCATATCGTCTTGGCGTTGAAATATTCCGCCTGCTGCTTCCCCAATCGCCAATTGATAAATAGTTGGTATTTTGAGCATATCAGTTTGCACTTTTTTATAATGATAAAAAAGACCTGGTTGTTGAAGAGCCGCAGCCCAATAATATAGTTGAATATTGGGGGCATTCCAACCCCCCCGATCAACTGGATGAGTCAAATATCTGTAAGCTCGACGGATTTTATGATAGCTCCAGATAAAGTTAGAGAACATTCCCTCTATTTTACGTATTTTGCTTACTGGAAGTTCTAATGGGATGGCCCGTATTAAATATAAAATCTTAGCAAATATTTTCATTTTGATTACATTTATCCTTCCAATTATTGTAAGGTGTAGATGATCTAGCCGTTTCAACTCCCTATTGATTGAGCCCATCACTGGGTCTATATGTAGTACCCATTTAGTACCCATAGATTACTAATTTTAGATGTTAATATGACCTCTAAATACGTTGCTGACTCCGTTACTCGAGGATCTTGTAATAAACAGTGAGAAGAACAGATGATTTGCGTCTTAGATCTATTTAAGAGATAACCCGACCTCCTCCCGAATTTTTCTGCCAGCTTTTCTATTTCAATAATTGCCTCTTGTGGAGCTGCTGTTACCAAGGCAATATCATCAGCATATGCCAACATTTTTGTCTCATATCTATGAGAAACTACCGGTTTAATTAGTGGATTATTCAAAATTAGGGAAATAAATGGGTCTAAATACAATGCAAATAAAATTGGAGAACATGGGCAGCCTTGCCGGGTACCCCTTTCTATCTCCAGCCTCCTAGATGTATACCCCATTAATTGAATTTTTGCATGGGGTTTGTAGTACATAGCCTGTATCGCCCGAATAAATCCCAGGCCAAATCCTCTCTCGGCCAACTTATCCCACAAATAACGCCAGGCCACCCGATCAAAGGCTTTCTCTGCGTCCAGGAGGACCACAGCCACCGCCCTTTTCTCTACTTCCGCAATGTCCAGTATTGATATTACTCGCCGCGTGTGGTCTGTGGTCCCCCGGCCGGGAATAAAGCCGTGTTGCCATGGTGAAATAATTGCAAGTATGTTCTTTTGTAATCGGGTGGCCATAATTTTAGAATATAATTTTGCGTCCGCATTCATAAGAGAAATTGGACGATATGACGAGGGGAGTTCTGGGGATTTACCTTTCTTTAGAAACACAATAACATCTGTATCCTGCCATGACAGTGGAGGAATTCCACGGCTTTGAATATCCAAAAATAAATCCTGAATATAGGGTATTATTTGTGGTGTTAGCATTTTATATACCTCTATTGGGATTTTGTCTGGCCCAGCTGCCTTGCCTGATGAAAGAGACGCCAATGCCTCCTGTACCTCTTCTACCGTAATTCCCTGCTCCAATTCTTGAGAAGTTTCATCATTTATCCTGGAAAGTGGTGGAGCATTATTATCTATGGCTGCTAAGTCCTCTTGGTTCTCTTGGTCCTCTATCGGAACATCTGCTCGATATAGTTTAGTATAGAATTCCTCAAAGATTTCAATAATCTTTTCGAGTCTGATACCAGTACACCATTTACATCCTGCATTTTTGATATATTATTTCTAACGCTTTTTTGTCTAGTTCTTAGGGCCAATAATCTCCCTGTTGTCTCTCCATATTCATACAATTCTTTACGATATGTCTGAATTTTCTGGGCCACCTTCTCTCGGAAATAGTGATTGATTTCAGCTTTAGCCAGTGCTATTTTATAGAGATGCTGTAGCAGTACATTTTCTGCAGCTCCATCACTGATTATTTGGGTATGTTCCATTTCCAGTTTAGCAAGTTTATTAATCATTTGATCCATCTGTAGTTTACGCTTCTTCCGTGTATGAGCTACAAACCCTATCACTTCCCCCCTCAGGGCCGCCTTGTATGTATCCCACACCATTGCTCGGGAGGCGCTATACCTATTAAGATCAAAAAATGCCTGAGTCCAATATTTGATATAAGTACAAAACTCTTTATCTAATAATAGCTTTTTATCAAAAGTCCAAGTAGTTTGTCTGTTCAAACCCTGAACTTCCTTGATTACTAAAACTAGTGGATTATGATCCGAGTATAGCTGAGGGAGTTTTTTATATCCACATTATCCAACATTTGCGTAGAGACAAAAAAATAATCTAGGCGAACAAATTTTCTATGCGGATGTGAATAGTATGTAAAGCCAGGATCGTTTTGTTGCTTTTCTACCCAGACGTCAGCTATCCCATGGCTATTTTTGAGAGGGGAAAGTGCTTTATATACTTTAGGCTTCCTTCCTACATAGAAACTTATTGCCTTATCTCCGTCCAAATGCAAATTAAAATCACCACACATAATCAGCGAACGTGACCAATGGGCTAGCTCTACCTCCAGCTCTTCCCAGATATATGGATCATCCAAATTTGACCCGTATATATTTACCACAGTAAAACCCAGGGATAGCTCCATTATAGCCCATCGGCCACAGCTATCTGACTTTGCTCGAAGGACTGTACCACTACGATGCTTAATATATAAAGCCACTCCTCTCATTGTGGACGTTTGGGAGGAGCACACAGCTAGATTATATCCTCTAATCTCTAAGAGTGATTTATTACCCCATGCAATGTGCGTCTCCTGTAAGCACAAAACGTCTGGATTTAACATAGTGATAATCTCAAAGACCTTAGCCCGTTTTGCCTTATCATTCAAACCTCCTACATTTGATGAGCAGATCGTATATTTACCCATAATTTACTGGTAGCGATATCTTAGATAGCGAATGCCTGTACTTTTGAAGACTCTTGATTGTATAATATATTTCAATATGGTTACAAATGCATATATCAGATTTCATTTTTTTTATTTTTTTTATGCTACCCTCACACCCCCTCCCTCAGCTTCCCCTATTTCCCTCCCTCACTTCCCCCCCATCCGTGACCCCAACACTCACTACTCCCTGCACACCCTCCACCTCCTGTGACTTCCCCACCCTTCTCCCACCCCCCCTCCACCCTACAACTAAGGAAAAAGGGCTTATAGCCCTTACGATGGGGAGAGACTTCACTCCATTCTCCTCTCTGTTCGCGTACCAGCACATTCATCCTTAACTATCCCTTTAATTGTCGCCTTATTAGTACTCCTATTTCTGCGTCTACATTTGCTCTTTATTTTACCTATGCTGGATGTATACACAGCCCTGTTCTACAATTTATTCTAATCTCATAATTTAGCCTTTTTGTTTAAATAAATTGAATTATCACAGTATTCCCATGCAGTTTTCAGAGTGTACTCAAATATTCCTGGGCTTGTATTTCCGATATAAAGAAGCGTGTTTGTCCCTTATATAGTATTTTCAAAGTTGCTGGGTTCAGCAGAAAAGCCATTGCACCTTTATTCTGAAAAGGGCTGATTAGTTGTCTTAGATGCCATCTCCTCTCTACTGCATAATGACAATAATCTGGCCGCACGAAAAATTGCAATCCTTTACCCTGTCGTTTTCTATCCGGTCTTGCCAAATCATACAACGTCTCCCGGGCCAGAAAGTTGTTCAGATTGATCAGTATTGCTCTAGGACGATTTCCTGTTTGATCCTTTTTTTTCCCCACAGGCTGTTTAAATGGGAATCTATGGGCTCTCTGTATCTCACTGGCCCAATTCCACATTGTTAACTCCGGGAAAGCTTCAAGAAAAAGTTCCTGTACGAACTTGCGGACATCCGTCCCTTCCACTCCCTCTGGTATTCCTAGTATCCTAAGGTTATTTCGGCGAAGCCGATTTTCTAAATCCACTATCTTTAATTGTGTATCCTGACGATGAGATGTGATCATATCCATATCAGCTCTTTGTACCACCATTTCATCCTCTAGTGTCGATATCCGCCCTTCTGCTGCATTTATTCTTTCAGAAAATTCATTACAGGTTTTTGCAACTCTCCTAATTGAGTTTTGTAGTTTGCGGCAGGCGGTATGTGTCTTCTGGCTTTCCAAACGGGTCTCCGCTCTATGTTCCACCAGTAGCTGATAAATTGTAGTGAGTGATATCTCATCGATGTTGTTAGATGGCGCTGAAGCTCCCAAAGAAGGTTCCTCATCCCCTTGTTTTTCAAGTGTTGACTTCGGAGAGAGAGATATTTCCCACATTAAACTCTTGCCTGCCCTAACTCGAGGTATGTCTGTAGTTGGAGTCTTTTGTAGCACAGATTTACTGCAGACCATAGTGGCATCTGGTGTTCTCTCCTCTGATGTAGAATCCATTGGTAAGTCATTATGCTCACTCGCCAGGCTAATTAAAGACCCTTCCAAGGACTCCTCTTTTGATCCTTCATCGTGCTCCTCCTCCGACATATCTGATGGATCTGACATTGAGAGGAAGGGTTCACTCGAATCACTCTCACCATTGGGTATTGTCGCTAAGTTCAGTTCAGGCTCTAGCGTCTGCTTACTAAGAGAATCCATAACCTGGTCCAAAATCGATTCTTCAGTAGTCTCTCCCAAAGTTTGTGGTATTTGTCCTATCATCTGACCCCCAGTTCCTGTTTGATCAGCAGATTGATTCTCCCCGTCTGAGTATACAACATTCATTTGATTTGCAGGTTTCGATATAGGTTTTTGTTGCATTGCTACATTTTGTGTCATTTTATTTTTATCTTTCCTAGATGAGAACATTTGTGGAACTTTCTTATTTCTTCCCTCGCTCGAATGTTCATCCTTATGGTTGGTGCAGCTCAGCTCTCCAACTATTCCCTCCAGGGCTTTTTTTTTAATACTGCCTCCTATCTGAGAGTCCTGAAGTCGACTGCCCTGCGGAGTATCTGACATCCCTCTGCTTTTGCCGCCCCGCGTTGTTTTTGGTGGCATCTTGTAAAATAATTAAAGTGTGGCGGCTTCGATACTTAAAGCTTTATTAGTAGGTACCTATTTGGGATAGAGCTGCGATATATCTAATCATACCACTGATGTACCGATAGCTGTGTTTATTTTTCACAGGGGAAGCATTGAATATGTCAATTTTCACAGAGAAGCGTTCAGTATGCTCCACCTTGTATACTCAACCCTCCAGCGCCACTCCTCACAGCCAGCCCGGTCTCTCTCTATTCACCGGTCCCTGCCAGTAAAAGTTATATTCCCCAATATAGTGAAGGAGAGACGAAGCAAAACCAACTATCCACACGTCGTCCTCTACAACTCGGATAGCTCACTCCGCCTACCGTATCCTCCGTTTTTTGCAATCTTGCAACACGATCAGCACAATTCCCAGAAGCGCAGCTACTCCCTACTGTGAGATAGAGCAGCTCGCCACACTTCCTTCGATAGTTTCCCGCACTCCTTCAGATACGCCTTCAAGTACCACAATGCACCAGATAGAGTCTGCGACGGCGTTTCAGCGATTCAATCAACCTGGGTCCAATGATTTCAACCTGCCGCCTCAATCAGAGCTCAGATACAGTGAGGATCCGGCTCCTGCCGTTAAAGTTCTTCTTAGTTCGACATCTCTTGGATTTTCCACACGAGCAGAGAGGAGTCACAGCGGAGCTCACCTCTCACACGTCCGCCTCGGACGCCATCTTTTTTCCGTTCCTGAAATTTTTTTTTCAGTGTTACTGGAATTAATATATTCTCAACTTATATGTTCATTACCAATCACCCCCTGTCCTCCATTGGTTCCCAACCAGAACCCACTAAGCAGTGCTCCGTGACCTTAAGTACAAACGTAACTATCATGTGCAACTTACGATGATTTCACTAGTAAAACTCAATATCAACCACTCATGCCACCTATAAGAATCCTCCCCGATTTACAACTAAACGAATCTGCTATCTGAAAACGTTTCAGTCCCCAGTTCCCACCTGCGGTAATCCTGCCACGTTACAAACAGCGTGTCTTCCTTCTCTATACTCGAACATAGTCGAATTTGAATCACCCCGCGCAACTGCTTATGAAACTACACGTAACGTTCCCCAGCTGTAATCAATCCGTATCACCTGATCCTATGCTCCACCCTCCAGGATTCTCCCACAACCCAACTACGATAACCACAATCCCTCGTACGTGAAATGTGCATTGTATTGCGTTTTTATCAAAATCCTCAAACAGCCAAAACTACTGATAAACCATTCATGACCTCCCCCATTGATAAACAAAAATCATAGTGCTCTCCCCAAATGCAGTACAAAAAATTCGATTAAAAATATGCTTTATTCCAAGTTTACATGACCCCAAAAACCATTGTATGTCTCCCTCACCTATTAACAAACACTCATCCACCCACCCTCAGGCATCTAAGTGCTCTCCTAAACAATCAAAATTCAAAAAATTAAAATACATTTCCCATTCTCCCTATTAGTATCCATCCGTAAATCAACCAAAAATGAAATATGTCCGTGAAAATCCGACTTTGGAATGCTGCCAGTGATAATTTGCTGACAAGTGAATACTCCTTATTCTTGATGTACTTGGAGGAGTGTTATCACAGAGAAGAGGCAAGGAAGAATGAAACGTTGCATTTGCCTCTCGTACTCTCAATGAGACAGAGCATAAGTACGCAGTGATTGAAAAAGAATTGCTTGCTTGTGTGTGGGCAATTGAACATTACCGTAATTATGTGTGGGGCAGCAAATATATTTTAAGAACGGATCATAAGCCACTAGTGAACATATTATCTCCATAGGGGGGTGGGAATTCCACAGCACGAATTGCTATACTAACATCTAAACTTTAGGAGTATAGTTTTAAAACTGAATTTGTGCCAGGAAAAAAAAACTTGATGGCTGACTTCCTTTCACATCACCCGTGTCAACAAGATGAGTTGGATGTTTTGAATGAATGTGATGTAGTGACAAGTATTAAGGACATAATTTCAGGAGAATTTGAAGATATCTCTGAAGAAAGGTGGAGAGTGTGTGAAAAGGAGGATGACCTTTGGTAAACTGTAAAACAATATATTTTGAATGGGTGGCCAAGGAAAAAAGATGTATATTCAGAAGTTATGCCCATGTTCAATGTCGCGGATGAGTTGGAGATGGAAGGCTATTTAATGTACAAAGGGGGTAAATGTGTACCTCCCAAAGGGGTACAAGAGTTGATTCTCAAACTGGCACATAAAAGTCACCCAGGTATCTCTGCCATGAAATGTCTTTTGAGAATTTTTTTCTGGTGGCCTGGCATGGATAGAACAATCGATCGCACTGTTTGGGAATGTGATGTATGTGCTTCAAGTGAAAAGATGTTAAGAGTCAATACCGTACCATTGAAGAGCGTGGAGTGGCCTGAGGAAACATGGAAGAAACTGGCTTTCGATATATCAGAGCCTTTCAATTGTTTACCTACTTTTTCACAGTATGCCTTGGTGTTAGTTGATTATCATTCCAAGTGGCCAGAGGTAACATTTGTTTCCCAATCCACCACTAATGTAGTGATAGAGTTTTTCAAAGAGGTGTTTGAAAGAGAGGGGTGTCCCTCCACGTTAGTTACTGACAACGGGGTGCAGCTTACGTCAACAGAGATGGGGGAATTTCTTAGGCACTGTAGTATAAAACATGTAATGACCGCATTGTATGAACCACATGAAAATGGTCAGGTTGAGAGATTCAACCGTGTGTTGAAAGGTTATATTACAGAGGTCATTGAACAAGGAAGTTATTGGAGGAACTCTCTTAGGGAAAGGTTGTGGTTATATCGTATTTCACCGCACACAGTTAC
The DNA here is from genome assembly GCA_963921515.1 of Calotriton arnoldi. Lineage (NCBI taxonomy): Eukaryota > Metazoa > Chordata > Amphibia > Caudata > Salamandridae > Calotriton > Calotriton arnoldi. Next base: position 5,520,718 of record CAWUFW010000100.1, on the reverse strand, counting down.
TGAGGTTAGTCCTTTCAAGTTAAAAGGAAAAGATCCTGCCTCCAAATTATGTCCATGGTGGTTCAGAGAAAGGTGCAGAGGTGAAGGAGGAAGTGAAAATATGGTGGAAAGAACTGCAGAAAAGGTGAAGAGGAAGCAATATAACACTAAGGTATGGTATGATAGTAAATGGAAAGCAAAACCACATGATTTCAAGGTGGGGGATTGGGTAAGAATATTAAGGCCAGGGCTCATCAGTAAAGGTACAGCCAGATTTGTAAAGGCTATGAAAATCATTAAGGTTTTCACCAACAGTGTGATCACTCAAGATGGTAGATTGTGGAATGTTAGGAGAGTAGCAAGGTGCCCTGACAGAGACAGTATTGCACCTAATGAGGATGACACATTAGAGGATTCTCTGGTAAGAATGAACAATCATGTTCACAGGTGTGACGATAATGATAACTGTGGTAATCGTACAGAAGTGATGAATAATAGTGAGGGTACTGTTGCTTCAAGAGTCAAAGGTGCAAGTCGGGTTAGACAACCTCCTAGCAGGTTGCTTGATTTTGTGAGTAAATCCATATTAGTTGCCTTTCCTTCCATTTGTTATGTAGCATGATACTATTTGCATTTTACTTTGTGTTGCACCTGTTTGTGTTTTCTTTTTGGTTAAATGAGGGGGATATTTAATATCTTTGCACATAGCTTGGCATGTGCTACCTTACTCAGTGTTTACCCCACACTGTCCATGAGCCATGTAGACTTTCATTGTAGGTTCCAAGTTCCACCATAGAGCCATCATGTGAACCTTGGGATCTTCAGTTGCATCTGGAGTCACCTTCGGTTCAGATGTGTTGCTGTGCTGCTGCAATAAATTACTAAAAAAGGACGCTTTTGTGAAGACATTTATTTGCAATTCAATTGCTAGTGTAGTACTGCTCCAGTAGTTCTACTTATACTCACATGATTAATTGATTGATACTCATTAATGAAATGCACAAAGATGTGGGGTAAGAGTTTCCCCTTAATGGGTCCTACCTATCATGATCTGAGTTCTCTGCCATGACTACATGGGTGCAAACAAGTAGATCTACATTTTAGGTTAAATGTGGGTGTCGATAAGGGAGTGGGTGGAAAATGAATAATTTCTACTCCAAAGAAGGAGGACGAACGTAAAAACTCAAAAAAGGGTACAGAGAGGAATATGCAAATATAAAAGAGTAAGTCAGTTGCAATCCACAAATGTTACATCCTACCTGTTCCAGCCCAGACTCAAATCTATTCCAGCCAAGTCTTGCAGTAAGTCATGCAGCACACATAGCCACTCAAAGTTATTGAAAGAAAGTCACATAGAATCAGCGGAGACAGAAAATAACACTACTAGTATAATCATCTATGTAAAAAAAAAAAAAGGAAAAACTGTCAAATAATTTTACCACAAAAATTAATCACATACAATGGACACACACACACACCACAACTGTAGCTGATGTCTCTCTTCCACATCTCGCTGCGCTAGGAGAAAAGGCCAGAGCTCGAGGCTGCATTGATGTCCTTCTACTTGTGATCATTGCCAGCTGTCCATTATTTTCCTCAAGTGATGCCTGCTTCCCTGCTCTTTCCATTGTGAAGGCTGAGTTCTTTCGCTGCGCTATACAGAACTAAATTTGACTGATTTACACTTAAAATATGCCCATAAAATTAATACTAGTAACTCGGCGGTCTTATGTTCACTTCTACAGGTCCATACTCCCTCGTGTACAAGGTCGAGGTAAATCCCCGCCCAGCATCAGTGATTTGCATTTAGGCAAAGATTTACACCCAGGCGTGGGGCTAAATCGACATTTGCAGAGCTCTTTACCCATAGATTTGCCTTTGTGAATTAGGCCCACTGTCTTTTCAGACAGTAACAAGTGTGTTATCCCTGTAGAGGACTTTGCAATAAATTATAACTGGAGAGAGCCTCGCATTTCCTGTCATTCTAGTGTCCCATAATGATGCAGGATGACGACAGCCTCCCTGATTGTGCAATCTCTCCCCTGTTGTCTCTCAAACTTAAATGTTAGGAAGTTCAAATGCAAACAGTTTTAGACTCAAAGCTGCCACTTTGATTTCATCACTTCAAACCCCAGTTAAGATCAAACCTCTGAAAAGAGAAAAGGTTTCTAATCCAGTTACACCAGCTGTGGTCTGGATCTCGGAAGCCTGAGAGAGCTGCCGGATTAGGGCTTCTCAAAAGGGTCCCGCCAGCGGCCCCCCACCGCAGTTCCTCCAAATAAACTGTTTGGGAAAGTTAGTACGTAAGCCCTTACAGACCTTCAAGCTAGCTTGCCATAAAACGAACATGTTGTCTGCATATTTGTGCGCTAACAGGTCTGCTACAGAACTCTTCTCTGGTGTAAATAAACATGGCCTATAACCGGTGCCACTGGAATTATGCAGCAGGCGAGGATCAAATTAAGCAGCAATGTTGACTAAATTCTGAGGTAAGAAAAGGCAAATTATGCGACATAATGTGGCACATTTTGTAATCGTATTATTTCATGTCCTTATTTTGTCAGTTATACCCATGGTAACACTGTCTGGGCAAAGATTTCACTGCAGACCTGTTTAACAACCAAATCCACCAATAAACAACAGGAAGACGATTAGTCAACTTTTGTGAAGGCCCTTCCACTGAGCTGGAACACATGTTGTCAAGTTTTTAATACATTTTGATCCGTTTGAGCTAGAAACAAAGTTTTTTTGGTTAAAATCTGCAGATTATGTAGCAGATGATTGATTATGTGGCAAAAGCGGCAAATCCATAATTATACAAAAAATGCAGCAGAATCGCAGAATTCCAGTGGCCCTGCCTATAAATTATTGCTGGTGTATGCATCAAGCAACAAGATTTCATAACAAAGAAAAGAGAAGAGGAATCCAATTGGAGAGGAGATGTGGCCTAACAACAAGAGCTGCCAACATTGGAACTGGGGAACCAGTTTTGAGTCCCCTGGAGTTGGCTCAACATCCTGTGATTCTGGGCAAATCTATACATCCCTCAAAAACACTTCTGATCTTATGTAAATCTTGTTCTCGGTCAAAGTGCTCTAACGCCCTTGGGCCAAGTTTGCTCTATATAAAATTGCAAAAAAATGGATATATGGGTGCAATGCATTACTGATGCTGTGCCTTCCTTAGAAAGGAACGAAGGGGAGGGGGGGTACTCTCTGGGTAGCGTCAAAATCAAGTGTAGTTGAAGTCAAGTGAAGAATTAGCATCTTCTTAAAGTATATGATATCAGCAAGCAGAGACAGCCTTTTCACAGACAGACCCTGGCCGAAACTAAATTTGGCGCCCCACCTGATCCTCCACCCCTACCCTTTTCCTAACTCCCCCCCTCCCATTGGTGATCCTGCAGGGGGCTCTTTTATGCTCACTGGCCAGACCTGGCTGAATACCTCAGACCAATGAACAGCCTGTTAGCACACATTTGCGACTTGTCGCCTCCTCTTAATCACCTATTCAGTTGCTAAACTAGAGGTGAGAGTCCATGGGAGGTGTGAAGGAAGGGGGAGTTGGGGAAAGGTAATCAGAGGGAGGATAATGAAAATATACAGCCTGCACACAGAGGTAATGAACAGAATGGCAGCCTGGAATGAAAGAAAACATCATTAATGGCAGCTCGGAAGGTGATCTACCTGTGCGCCTCACTAACTGTAGGCGCCCCGGGCCGGTGCCCAGCTTGCCTATACTAAAAGCCGGCACAGTCAGCAAGGCTTCAATACCAGATGGGCCTGGGATGTATGTCCGACGGAGAATCATATTCTTCTGGAATAACATCTGCGTTTTGCACAACAAAATAATCAGTAAGAATCATGGAGTATCTCTGGGCCTACAGCGTTACTGAACAAAGCAAAAAGGTCTATGAAGTCAAGTTACTTATGACGTCAGTAGGAGACTTTTACATCGAAGGCCATAAAATAATGGGCTCATTGAAGTGACCAAACAATAGGCAAGGCATTTTTTAACTTTTAGATTACCATTTGTTAACCTTCCAGCCTGAAATCAAGTTAAACTCCTGTTTTGCTAGTTTCAGAATTGCAGATCAATGTACTACATACAGCAGCATTGACCTTCATTATTTAAGGCCTCAGTTCCGTAAACAGCATACATGCCATCTCAGTGGGCGCCATGTTGTTCCATGGCCCATGCAATGGGAACAATGTATTATTTTCAGAAAGATAAAGTATAGTAGCGAAAATCAGCCAATACAGGTTTGAGATGGTGGAAATTCTTCCAAACAATGGACAATTCATAACATGTAATTTCTCTTGGCACTTGGTGAGTTTTCAAGAGGTGAAGCTTTTCAGGCCCTTTATTCGAATCTTGGGCAGCCAGACCTTCCACCGCCTTTATAGCCTTGATGGGTATTGCCCTCTACCACCCATGTCCCAAGGCTGTGGCTACTGTCACACTTCGATTGGTTTGGCCGGGTGCTGCCTTTGTACTTCTAACTGTTCAGTGGTGAGCAATCAAGGCTTCTCTAGGAACTAGCAGTTGCTTTGTATGTATTTTTATATGTACACTCCAACAAAGGGAGGGGAAAGGTTATTGGAAGGACACCTCAACATCCCCAGGCACAGCACATATAACTGAGAAGCTGCATCCCACGGTAGTCTCACCTAGGATCAATTTCCAGACTGAAGGTGGGAAATAGTCTTATTTTTTAAAGGACTCTCACATGCACCGATGTGTGGCATGCTTCATCATCGAGACCTCCTCTAATACATCTAACATTACCAGGTGGGCTCAACCTCACTTTTAGAGGGAGCACTTTGGTGTGAATACTGTGTGTCCTTGCGGGATCTGGAATATAGTTAAAAAAGCATAGAGTTGACCCCCCTTTAGAATTTATTATGGTGCCAGCTTTAGCGATTTAAAAACAGAGTGCGATGTATAAGGAGTGATTAACAACTCCTACATCGACTACATAGCATGTTTCAGCTGGTTACACTCAGCCCAGCTGCTTGTCCGACTTTAACCAGGGCCATATTGATCCCTCAAATATGTCAGTAAATGATATACAATTGGTAGGAGAATTTCATGTCAGCGATGATGTAGTGTGTGGGTATTTGCATGTAGTGAGAGTACGTTCATCACAAGTGAATGGCTTGAAATATTCATACTATTTTCCTCAAAAGTGAAGTAGAGTTTGCATGGTAATGTTAGATGTACCGGGTAAGGTCTTGATGATGAAGCATGCCACACATCAGTGTGGGTGCTTTTAAAAAATACGGCTATTTGCCACCAAATGGGTCCTACGTGAGTTTACCATGAAAGGCATCCTCTCAGTTCTATGTATATGTATATGCATATGCATATGTGTATGTATTTGCATATGCATGTGAAATCACATAGTGGAAGCCTAATTAAAAAACAATTGAGTACTATAAATGCAGCAAGGACAATTGGGGGAGGTGTTTGACACAATAGGGGAGATTACAGAAAGAGATGTAAGGAACACAGGGAAGGTGCTGTTACTGGAGCTGCTTAGGAAGAGGTGCTGTCAAAGGAGTTTGGACAATTAAGGCTAGCCATGCTTATATAAGTGTATGACCCACAGTAATACATAAAAAACTGCAACCAATGTTACTTGGAATAAATATCCTTCACTGTGCTATGTAAACAAGCAACCATTTAATGTGCACCAACCATAGGAAGCAATCGCAAACGTAGATGAGAAGAAGGTGTGTATGTGTATAGCCAAAAGCAGCGAAGCACTGTATACTGTCAAAGGCAAAGATACAATCACCAAGTGTTTGCAGATGTAGCGGGCATCTGGGAGCAGAAGTGAAGTGCCACTACATCCTGATGTAGTGTTCTTTAAAAAGATTTTTCTTCGGCTCTTTCCTAAATTGGAACGGTGTTGGGAGGTTCTGACGAGTCAGAGATGTTTGCCAGATCCTGGGTGCATAGATGGAGAAGGCATGTTTTTAGGCCTGCCTAAAAGACAGCTTTAACTGTCTGTTGTCAAACGGCTATTGGCTACAATGACAATAAGTAGAGTGACCCCATTGCTTATTATTTCTTTTTGCTGAGCAGTGAAAAGTGATTAACAATTACACTGACAATCAACAAAATGAGCGGATTACAACTATCATTTAGATCATCCAATTAAATTTGTTAAAATACAGATCATATATCCTCCAGATGATACAATATTAAATTGTGGGAAGCGAATAAAGTGCATTATAACAATTAAACAGAAACAGTCTGTCTTTGGAACATCCCATCAAAATTAATAAAGTGCTAAACAGTACCAAAGTATACATCCTCCAGATTCTGCATGGTTAAAGTTCAAGGTGCGATTAAAGTGCATTGTAGCAAATAAATAGAAATGACCTGGCAGTGAATTCTTGCATTTTGTCTAGAGCCCCTTGAATATTCGACTTCTCCACTTTCAAGTACAAAATAATGTCATCTGCAAACAGCTTCAGCTTAGACATCCCCTCCAATGGTGGAACAACCATGAGGTCATTGCACAATTTGACTGCCAATGGCTCAATGAAAAAAGTTAACAATATTGATGACATTGGGCAGCCTTGCTAAGTGTCTCTTCTAATTGCCACAAACCCTATCTCTTTGGAGTTGATGAAAATTCTTGCCACTGCATCCTTGTAAAGGTTCTGAAGCATCTTTAAAAATTGCCTAGGAAAGCCGAACTTTGCAAGTACAGAAAACAATGCTACCCAGTAAACAGAATCAAAAACTTTTTCTGTGTATATCATTATGATTGCTACCTTCGCATTATTAATTGAAAAATAGTCAACAGCCTGAACCAAATAGCTTGTATTTGCAACTATGGATCTAGATGGTAAAAAAAACATTCTGGTCTCGGTGTATCACTTTCGGAGCAATAGGTGTTGTACATGCTGATAAAACTTTTGTAAAAAGTTTGTAGTCCATATTAAAATGATTAATTGGTCGATATGAATTAACATTTTGAGGAAGCTAATGTCTTTTAAGGAAACTGACTACTATCGCTTCTGTAAAGGAAGGAGATATTGGGATTCCCGAACTTATTTGGTTAAATAATTCTGCTAAATATAGTACCAATTCTAAAGAGGATTGCTCATAAAGTTCTGTTGGAATGCCATCACTATTTGGCCATTGATTTAAGTGACATCTCCATCTCTAGCTCAGTCATCTAGGCTGCAAGGCTTTTCTTCTGGGCCTCTGCCAATTTGGGTAGCTCCACAGAGCTGAGATAGTATTCCACATTGGCCCTGGAGACCTGATCTGACATCTGGTTTAATAATTCTTTATAATGTTGGAAAAAATTTTTGTTAATACCTTGGCTCTGGGTGACTTGTTCCTTTGTTTCGGGATTTTCTATCATATAAATTGGGTTCTTATTTTTTATTGTCTTAGATGACCATGCAAGAAGCTTGCCAATCTGCTAACTCGCCTCATATGCTTCTGCTGAAAGGTATTTTCATTGCATATTCCTTCTGCCATAAAAAAAAACTTTAAAACTTCTGTCGTGCTTTGAGTAGACTTTTAACTTCTTTGATTGCTCTCTGCTCACTGAGATGTTTAGCTGCTACCTCTACAACCTTTTGTAACTCCTGTATTCTACTTGCACGTTACTTAGATATTTTAGGTCTATAAGCGATCACCCATCTCCTAAACAATGCCTTAAAGACTTCCAAAACTGAAAAAAACATTAGCTGAGTTCTTATTAATGTGAAAAAAATCATGAATCCATAACCTAGTCTCTTGTTTCCATATCTGGGCTGCCAGAAGTAGCTTATTGAATCACCATCTATATAGTGATCTTATTTGAGTGTCCAATTCTACTTCTAGTGAAACTATTGAGTGGTTTGGAAAGGCAATAGCCCTAACAGAAGTCCCACCTCTTCTCGTATTTTGAGATACCAGGAAAAAGTCTGGACGGGTTATGTTACTGAACCCACGAGAAAAGCACTTAAATTGTGAAAAGTCTGGGTGGTCTATATGCCAAGGATCAATCAAGGCAAGATCTTGTTGTTGGAACTGACACAATATTGCAGCTGTTTTGAGTGTCAGTGTCCTCTTCCCCTTGTTTGAAGTGTCTAGTTTTAAATTTTGTATAAAGTTGAAGTCACCCTTTAGAATTCTTAGCACTTCAGCCGTCATTGAAGACTCAAAAAGCTGGTAAAGTGCTTCTCTTTCATCCTCAATCGAACCATAATAATTGAAAAAATGGAAGTATTACCCCTCTACTGAGGCTTTAACCCAGATCTATCTGTCCTTTCCATATCTCTTAATGTCTTCTATTTGCCAGCTGATCTTAGCAGATAGGTAGGTCAGACCCATTGCTTACCATTTGTTGGCTTTCTAGTTAATCTATTCATTTGCTTGCTTCTTGTTCAATGGCTTTCCTTCATCTTCTTGTGTTCATCCCTCCCCTGATGCATAGCTTATTTTCCATTGTTATGACTGGATGACATGTATCCTTCCATGGCTCACATTTCTTTTTCTTTGAGCACTCAATGGGAGTGCATGTGTTTTTTTACTTTCGCCCGTCGCCTGCATTCCTCTTCAGATACACACTCCCCATCACTCTTTATATTTCTCCCCAGTACTCCCAGTTCATCTGTAAGATCACAGCAACAGGTATATTTGTGCAAGATTAGATTAAAAAACAGACTTTATCAGGTTTATTTTCTTTTATCTGTTGCCTTCCACAATTTGTATGAAAGCCCAGGCTTTGGCACAAAGGCACTATTTATGGAGCTGGGGAAGGCAAGCTGCTACACTCAGCCTGCTGTTGAGGTAGGAGAGTATTAGGAAGTTGTCTCTTCTCCAAGAGGTCAATCGTTTTGCTCCCAGGGCAACTACAGAGCACCAAATGGCGGAAGCATTTGTTCCAGTTCCTCATTGTGTGAAAAGTAAATATCCATCATTTTCCTTTAAATCTGTCATTTCCCCTAACAGCAGTTCTGTTCTTTTTAGTAACTGTAACTAGTCCTCAGTGGTATGTTTAAGTTGGATCACATGCAACAAGCTTTTTAAATTCTGTTCAGCGTTTCTTGCATGACATTTCAAAAATAGACCATACCATTTATAAAGATTGACAATATTGAGTTCAGGGTTCAGTTTCAAGCTACTTTAAGACATGTGTTTGCTTTCCATCCAGTATTTTGAAATATGTTATTTATTTTTTCCTTTTTTTAAACATTGGTTTACAAATAAGCACGGGCAAAGCCAGTGGCTTAGCTAGCGGATTATAAAGGCAAGACCTATTGTCTTTGCCAATGCTTTTTTCTGTTTTGCACTTCTCTGGAAGATGGAGCAAGGCAGTAAAGGGAGCCAGTCGGGGTCTATCATTATGGGCATGTGACAGTCATATTTCTTTAGGCCCTGCATGAGACATCCTGCAGCATCAGTAGCAACATTCACAACAGTAGAGTCTGGGAGGTCAAGGAGAAAGGTGTTGCCACAATTCGGATGCGGGAGGAACAGAAATTGAACAGCACTTCTGAAGTTGCATTCTGGAAGTAAGTCATGGTATCACTTTCTTCAGTAGAGAGAGAGTTGGTCAGAATCCTTTCAGGTCCATATCATTCAGCCACGTGTGGGCTATCTGTTGCTCGCTGTTCTTTGCAAATGACACAAATCCACTGGAATCAAGCTAGCCTAGCTGATGAGGGGTGAAACCCCGAAACCGGTCCCAGGATGCTTGTTTTCGGTCCAGGGAGGACCTGGCCTGGCCGCTCGGGCTGGACTGTTCCCATGGGGAGCAGGGTCAAGACTGATTTGCATATGGCTGGGTTTAAACTGGAATGGCACGGGGAGCAAAAAAACGATGGATTTAGGCCCAGATCTCTGTACTGGGGTGAATGTTTGACATTGATCAGCATTCTGTCCATCAATTGTTCTTTTTGCACAAATCCAGTCTTGGCATCTGTGAGCTTCAGGTAGCTGCTGATATGTTTGGATAAGGTTCAGGCAGTGATTGAGGAGTACAATATCTGGAGCAGATGAGACTTTCAAGTGCAGTTGGTAAAAGACTCACATTTCAGTCCTAGAGTACTTATTGGAGGAGTGACAGTCAATGACAATCTGCAGTTGTTGTGCAATCGTAGATGGCAATATGCCCAGCTTCCAGGTTGCCACTTTAAAACACAATCTTACAACATGTTAAAGGTATGTCTAAGCAAGAGCAACAGGGAATCATAGTGATTAAACTGAGTGCACATGGGCTTCTGTAGTACACGCATAGAAAGGAAAAGCACCATATATAGATAACAATGATGTTGGAAATAACAATGATATTAAAAATAATGACAATAGTAACATAAATAATAATAATAATAAACCATAATCAGAGTCTGAATCCCATGTTATTGATGTTAATAATCAGTAATAGTAACTGACCGAGCCACTGCCGCTGTTGTCTCTATTTGTCGTCATATTAACATGAGGGAATTCATCGGCAAATGGCTTCCTTGCCGGACTGGTACCTGGTTCTTTCAAGTCCATCTTTTACAGATGTAATTATTGTGTGTATCCGTTCTTTTCGTTTTGTACCATTATTGCATTGTTGCACTGAGGTGTCCGTAAAATGGGATCTAGCACATTAAAAAAAAAATCAATAATAAAGATATTTTATGTAGCATTTGCTACTATACTTGGTACATTTCGGAGTACTGTTAAAAATGAGCTATATTAATTCCTCATGGTATCACAATACCCACATTCTGGTGATCTTTTTATCGATAATGGAATGATATAGACCAGGGAGGATAAGGCTTAGTGGCCCTATAGTCTTAACAGATTTAGTGAGAAGAATAACTGATCTGACTAAAGAGACATCCCTCCCATACGACTGGGTAATGTTTTGTGTATGGGTGTGTGTGTGTCTTTGAGTGCACGTACGTGCGCATGCGTGGGTTATGTGTGTGAACCCATGCGCCTCCTCGCCTTATGACATCAGCCGGGTAATTAATGTGACAGAGCTTTGGAGCCTGCTCACAATCGCCATCAGTCTATAAAACGTCTCCAGTGCCACTTCCATAACACCGAGAGGGTGTCCAGCTGAGGTGGGAAGAAAGGCAGGGTCCTGCAATGAATAATAACAGTTTAAAGGGGGCACGGTCGAGAGCAAAGTAGATACACGAATTATGAAGCTAGAAAGCTATTCAGACTCTCCAGATTTCCAGCTATTCAGCTCATTGTTACTATGGACGCTTTTGTTCTTAAAAGCCCACTTGTCTTGAAGCACCCCTAGTAAGTACTGTGAGAAGCTAAATAATGCCTTGACATTTTGTTAAGGGTTGAAGGTAGCCACTTTTTCTTCCAGTTTCAATCATCCCTGTTTCAGGGTCGACAATGATTTGAGACCCTGGCCTTGAAAATATGATTAATACAAAGTATGCAGGAATCTGTACATATATTTGTATTAATTAAAAATAGTTGTGTTTCTCTAAAAACGCATTTAGGTTTGCTGGTGTACGCTGTTAATCCTAGTAAAATTTACACATGTATTTTGTGCTGCCAATATTGTGGCATACATTAGATGATGGTCCAATATTTTTTTTTTATATGCCTAGTTGTTTAGATATATCAAAGTAAAGGCCAAATAATGAGATTTGGCAGGAGGGAGAGGGACAGAGTGAAGACTTGCTGTCAGTGTTACACTGAACTTGCCAGAGCTATCTAGAACCCTAAAGTGCCACATTTGGACCCAACAATACTCAACATTCCTTCTTTTGTTAGAGATGGCTGAACTAGTGGTTGGAATGTCAACAAGAGGAAGCCTGGGTAAACTTGGAGTTGCATTACATCTTGAGTGTTGGCCTGTTGCTATTTCTGATTTCAGATTCCTATGCAATTTAAACAGTCGTAAAAAAAAACTCAGTCAACACAAACACCAAACTGGGGCCCAGCAACAAGTAGCATACTTCAGACACTCACTGAAGCATCATGGTCCTGATGGGCGGGGAACAAAGCTTCCTTGTCCGGTCCCCCTGCTCCATTTCAAGCAGCGCCAGGCCTCAAAAGGCGGACAAAGCACCCCCCTCCACTCCCCTCATCTCTACCCCCCGCCTCCCTCTTCGCCTCCCCCCCCCACCCCCCCCCCCCTCCCGCCTTTGCTTGGATGTGCACTTCTCAGCAGCTCCAAGGGTACGGCCGAGAGGAGAATGAAGAGGACAGGCCGTGGAAAGAAAAGAAAGAGGGAAAACTAGCTGACACGGGGCATAGCTTAATTTTCACGGTGCCGGGACAGCTGTATCGTGTAATCTGCCATGGCATGCCATTAAAACTTCAATGCCTTCGCTGACCCAGAAGGAAAACTCAGACCGTGGAGAGGCTTTTGAAAAGAAGCGGTGATCTTTCACGATTTATGAGCTTGTCTTAAAGAAACAGACTCCACTCACTTTAAATTAATCACCCTTTTCTCGGGGTGCATTGAGCGAGGGGATCCCTCTTAGTGTGGGGACCTACCTTAGGAAGGCCTTGAGAGCCATTTGTGTCTCTCTATTTTATTTATTTGCTTGACCAAAAAAAGCTAAGTAACAGGAGGAGGGTGGAATTGCACCGAGGGGAACTGGAACACAAGGGCCTGCAAACACTAGTGTAAAATTGAATTTCAACCACCCTGTGAAAGTTTCAATGGGGGACTTATCCATTTAGTCTTCTTTTGGCATTCCTGATCGTCACAGAATCGCATTAAATTAACATGCAAACACGAGTCAAAGTTTAAACCCTCAGCAATTCTGGGCTAAACAAAGCTGGTCAAGTGGTGAGGACATGGGGCATCTGCCGCGATAGTGTTTCTCATTTTGGAATATAAAGCTGTTTGTCAAAGTAGCTGACAAATATGTGTCATGGAATTATATGTTATGTTAGTTGGTGCCTGTAAAAGCAAACGCCAGTTCTACTTTTTTGGCACTAGGCATTTGTTTTTTTACTGCAAATGTCAAAATATTTTTTGATCCACTCCTAATGATAGAGGGCTGATAGCTTCCCCAAGAGAGAAAATATAGTCAGATTTTTATATGAGCAATATCTATTGTATCAGGCTCTGAGTGTCAGTGCTTTTTAAATGTGAGGTTTTAAAAAAAAAATCAGTGCAGCTCTGTTCATATGTTGAGCCCTGGAACTTCTCTGTTTTCATAAAGTAATTCTTTGGAGGAATAAATATTAAGCAAAGCTTTTATGCACATCTCCCCTGAAATCCATTGGCAGGCCTGGAATGCAGTTTGCTGTGCATCTGCAATATTTTCAGTGAAGCTATACATTCAAAAGACAAGTACTGCTTTTATTCTCTAGTGACGTTTTGGGACATTACTTGTGCTATGCTACAAGTATGGAATTGTACTGTAATCACATTTATATAATGCTTCACATGCCTGAGGGGTACCAAACAATATTAGTGGATAGATAGCATGTAGCACAGTGGGTATTGCTTTAAGGAAGTTGAGTTGTAGAGTGGCATACATAAGATGAGCTTTGGCTTGATGCATGATGACTAAAGTGGTGCTCTTATCCTAACATCAGTTGCTGTTCTTATGCGGGTAGTGGGGTAAATATGAGAGAGCGATAGAACACATGACCTTTATATTTATTTATTTGTGTTTGGTTGGAAGAGTGTGATTTAAAGGTGTGGCCTATGTAGGGAGTGTTTTTGGAGTCATGCACTCTGAGTAGTGGAATATAATTCACATGATGCTCAAATTGCGCAGTTGTGCTTATGGTTGGAGTAGAATAAAGTACAGTGAGAGATAATTATGCATGGGGTTGTGCCTACCTGCGGTTTTAGGTCATGATAGCTCAGGGTGGTATGTTTCTTTTGTCACACAGCTATGCGTTTGTGCATTGGAGACTAATGGGGGGAGTCACCTGGGGTTGAATGACCATGTTTTAGCATTGTCGAAAGGGCTACCCCATCAGCGGCCTTTGTGAGAAGGGTGGTGTGTTCAGTGGCGTAACGAAACTAGAGCGGGCCCCCCTGCAAAGTACATGCAGGGGGCCCTCCACACTCCGAACACAGTCCGGAGCTCTCAGGCCAGGGACCTGCCAGTGCCAGAGGGGGCCACCCAGAGCTCAGGCCCCACCACACCGCGGGGGCTGCGGGGGCTTTTGTTACGCCACTGGAACCCAGTTGGCTATCTGAGAGAAAGGTTGAGTGTAAATATATTGAAAACACATCAGAGATAAGCATTACTGATGATACACATAATGTGGTGACCTTCGAATGCAAAGAAAGGTGACTCCATGTAGGACATCCTTTATGCCTCAGAAGGCTGCAAAATGTTGACCATGTCTCATTTTTTTATTATTATTTTGAGTTTTATCTAGCGCTAGCTAGACCCGAAGGTATCAGAGCGCTTTACATGTTATGTGATAACGTTTAGAGGTACGTGAAGGAAGCTGATTGCGAGGCGGAAGTGAGTCAAGTATACGCGGAGCCACGCAGGTCGATAACATGTGCACCATTGAGTTGTAAAGTGTTAGAACCATATATTGCATTTCTGACTCCATTTACTTGTTTTTTTCCCTTCTTCGTTAGTTGATCACACTGATCCTACTGTTGGTTTATGATCATTTTACCAGTGGCGGCTGGTGACATTTGAAAGTGGTTGGGCGGAAAATTATTGTCGTACTGCACTGCGGCGAGCGAGCGTAGCGAGCGAGCCTGAACAACCTACGGGAGGTTTGGAAGGGTTCTCCCCCGAGAAAATTTTGAAAAAAGAGTGGACAAATGGTGCATTCTCAAGCAAATTTGAGGAAGCAGGAAGGTTAATAAAGCAATAAGATTGAATTATTTATCATTTAAGAAATTGCCAATTTTTATGAGCTATAGAGGAGAATCTTTGTGTATGCTGATGTTATCATTTGCCCATATTAACTTTTGAACACACTGATACAATTGTAATGGTTTTACCTATACAATAAATACATTCATTGACTGCGCAGTGCTGTACATCAATATGATAACACCATTTCCTTAAATTAATTTTCTGTTTTCATGCAAGAAACGCTATTTAAAAAAATCACAAATACAAGCTCGTGAAACATTGTCATAGATATAATGAAGAGCACAGAATACTGATGCATGTGAATAAGGCGTATTCACTCAGCCTCTGTTTGTGAATGCAAAAACAGTGAGGGATGATTTTATTTGAGGTTTTCTGTATATTGTTTTACAGGGAAACTGATCGTCTTTATGCTGCGTTGTGGTGTAGTTGGTATATGTAGGTGACGCTGTGGATAACAATGGGTAGTTCTAGAGTGTTGAGAGAGTGAGAGACGAGGAGCAGGCAGGCAAGACAGTTGAGATCGGTGGTCGGCTCTTGGGCTCTTTACATATGTAACTTGTTTTCTTGTTCTGCAGTTCTTGTATTTCTCAAATAAAGCCCACAAGGGATACACACAGTGGAAAATAGGGTCGCCAAACACCCGCTGTGAAATTTCTGATATACCCAATAAAACTTTTAGGAGTCCTAATACTCAATGAATTTACCATTATTTACATACAGCTCCAAGTCTTTGAGTGTGTAACTCAATGTGTGACAGAGATGGGACTGTATGCTCGTCAGTGTGTCTCTTGATATGTCTCCAAATTATATAGGTTTTTGTATTAGTCTCTCGGGGTCAGCCCTTTAGTGAGAGTCTATACTTAGAAAACTCTGTGACTGTCTCCTTGAAGTTTTTCCCAAAGCTGTACCAGAATGCCTTCTAGGAAAGAAGAAATGTCTGCATTTTAATGGCATATCTCTGTCACGAATCCACTGAAATTCATTAAAACAATCACAGTTGAAAACTGATTTATCGTTCTGGCTCAAATGCATAGAACCATTAAAATTCATCAGTTATGGTTCGTGGCACAAACCATAATTCCCGGATACCCTTAGACTGGAAATGAAAACACACATAAAATCATTGATGACATCATAAGTAACAATATTGATTACATCACTTATGACATCTCTGGTTGAAACATAACATGCGCCTCCCCTTTCCGCTGTGTATTACATCACACATGACATCTCCATAGTGATCCCAAGAGGCACAATGAATGACTTGCGCTTCACTGAAATATTTTAAAATGCCGAATTACACCAGGTGTACTTTTGTACTACTGAATAATATCCCAAGTCATTTCCTCTACAATAACTCAAAATTGGTGCTCAAAACACATACTTAGATAATGATTGCCATTCAATCACTGCAATGACGCAGGGTGGACTCTCCGCTTTCTTTGGGTGGTAGGTTTGTGTTTCCAATACAGAAAAAAACTACCTCTGAAGATCCGTCTGACCCAAATTACAGTATTACTGAAGGACCAAGGGTGCACTCGCTCCTGTGTGAGCACCAAACTGCCTTCTCAGCTGCAGTGAAAACCTGTGCACAAGTGACTCTGGGGACAACAGCAGCATCAACCAGGCTGGAGCTGAGGCAGTATCATTTGCCCTGGTGGGCTGCACAGAACCGCACACCACCGGGAGCTGCACCACTCCACACTCTGCCTGCAGAATGGGGCCAACACACTTAGTAACCAAGGTACAGTGAAACAGTGGAGCATTGCAGGGAGGACTATTTTATGTGCTACCAAGAACCTGATCCTAACCAGATCTGTGGAGGGTGTTGGCGGGAACCTGGAGGGGCATCAAGTGGCGCTAGGATTGAATTTCAGGCTGACCAAGAGAACTACCGCTATCGATGAGGAACACCATAACGACTGACCGGATAGGCATATTGACACTGGGGGACGCTCAGAAGCCTGATGGCCTTAAGAGCTATGAACAACTTATAGAGGAGTTTGAACTAACAACACTGTAAATACTTGGACCTTCAACATGCATTCGTTAAGTGATTGGCTGCAGAGCTCAGCTGCACGTTTTCACATCGGATATTTTATTTGATATTGTCACACATTCACATGAAGAAATACCAAGAATGCCTGCGAAAATGCCGATGTTCTGTATTGCACTAGTGCTTCACGCTAAAGGGGTTTCCCTTTCTCAAACAGAAACTTAAAATAAATTGTCCACCATTCCACGGGGCGCTTTTTGAAAGACTTGCTCGCCTCTGAGGTGGAAGTAAAGCGAGCTGGCTTTTGAGTACTACTACAATTTTATGACGGCTTGTATTTTAGAAAAGTTACAGCAAGTCACACCAAACACAAACTACGAAAAGTAGTCAAAGGACATTGATCATCTGGTGTGTATTAAATCTGGCATTAGTGTACGCATAAATCCAATTTTCATTTTTAGGTCTTCTAATCAGAGCTGAGTTAACCCTAGATGGCCATTTAAATGCATCTCCAACATAAAGTGCGCTGTACAAACGATTATGTGAATGTAAACGAGATATTTGATCTGGGCTGCGTCAGGAGGGTCAAACTACAGTGCACTGGGGGGGTGTCTGAGGGTCACATTGCAGTGCACTGGGGCAGCGTCTGGTGAAAAAGCTTACAAAACTACGAACAATTTTTCTATAGATTCATTGTGTACTCCCTTCCCCCAGCAAGCCCTCTCTTCACTCCTAGAAGGACCTGTCCTCTAAGCGCTACTAAAAATATTGCAAAAAGGCAGGCACACCGCACAGCCCAGGTGTGTGTGTGGGTGGGGTGGGGGGTGAGATGGGTGGTGACGGCCACTATAAGCAGCTCAGAAGATGTTGTCCAGAGTGACTCTTTCTATGCAAGGAGATGTGAATGCTGCATTCTGCTCCCAAAAGCGGTCCAAAATATTTAATATAATCTGGCACTTTCCATTGAAAAGCATCTCACGGCAGCTGTCTGCTGGGGGGGGGGGGTCGTAAATGGTAAAATATTAGGAAGGTTAACCCCTTCATTCGCTTTGATCTGTTTCTGAAACACAGCCCTGTGCTTAAGAGTCACAAGATATATGCTTAGCCCCAAATCACCCGGACATAATACGAACTACACACATCTAATTCTCAACCGTTAAACTACATACACGCCCAGAAGGATACACATTGCACCGTTCAGTCGTAATATACATGAACGCATGGACCGCCATCCAGGAATGCAAACTATGTACACACTTGTCGTTCACGTTGGAACGACTTGACATCGTCCCCCGCAGAACCTACCGGGCCTATATTTCGTTTTACCTTTACTCCTGGCCGGCAGGCAGCCGCAGGGCCCCATGATGCCAGGATTATGATCTCATCCCAGATCCCACCCCACCACCTCTGCGGCTCGCCTCCGAGACGGAGTCGGACCACTCCTGCCTCGGACAGACTCACCTGAGGCCTGGCCTGCAGCTTAAGTGGCAGGCACGAGCGGGCAGCAGTCCAGCAGAAGACAGAGCAAGGCAAGCCAGGCAGGGACTAGTAATAATTAAATTATGGCCGGCGACGCACGGTCCTTATCAGTTTTTCTCTGGCTGGGTCCTGGGATGCCTCACCGTCACCTCACTGGTCACGCGACACGCGCACTTTTAATTGCAATGCGCATGCCTGAGAATGGTCACCAGCCCCACCCTGAAGACTGCGCAAACGCGGAGACATCTGCGCGCCGCGCACCATTTAAATAATGAAGAGGAGAGCCTCAGAGCCCGGTCATGCGCACCATTTAATTAATTAAGAGGACGGGTCCGGGCGTGCCCATGGTTAATTAATGAAGAGGTCGTGGCGTGCGCGCACCGGCATTTAATTAATGAAGAGGCCCTGCGCACGGTTAATTAATGAAGAGAAGAGGCTTTCTGGCTCCGCTTGGTGAAGGGGCCCCTGGAGCGCGGGGCCCCCCTGCAACGCGGGGGCTGCGGGGGCCTGTGTTACGCCCCTGGGCGTGTTGGAGGCCTGGTCGAAGGAGACCAGAATGTTACTGTAGAGAAGTTGTATTGGATGAGTCATCTCTAGGAGTCTAAAAAATAACTTGGCTTTCAGTCAGAACTGGGTGGTATGACTCTTTTCATGTACTTGGGCCCTAGGGGGGATGGCTTTATGTAAAAGAGAATGATGGAGTGTGGTCAGTCCAGGACAATGGGAATAATTTCAGAAAAGTGGTTGGAATATCTCAAGTGAAGACAAGTTTGCGTAATGTTTCTGGGAATTGGTGGAAATAGGTAGAAATCATGGAAGTAGGCAAAAGGCAATGTAAAGTAAGATTAGAATATTTATTGCGGCACCCCAGCAAGGTGCTCCTTCCCCATCAAGATACCAGAGATCAATTGCCAACCTTTCTAAAAATAAAATTCTACCCTGCGTGCCTAAGAATACATTTTACATTCCTGTACTTACATAAAGTGCCCAGAAGCTCCCAACACCACACATCTCCTCCCCTTAAAACAAACACAACACTGAAAAGAAGGCAAACTACAAATCATTGGCTAGAAAAACATAAGGTAAAATAAAATAAAAATAAGAAAATGCAATCATACATATACTAGTTCAAGATTAATGTGAAAATCCTGTCCTTAATCATGGGGTTACACAATGAACCAGTTATCCAGTAATGAAGTGATTAAGGCATGGAGGGGGCAAAATTGCATGCCCAAATCTGCTTCTGTTAATGCTGCCCTCTACTCCATGTGCTCCTTCTCTGCCCACACCACCCAGTTTTTGCCACTTCTCACTTCATCCAGCTCATAGGCAACTGAATCATCAGCATCTTCCTCCTCTAACTAATGGTAGGTCCTTAAATCAAAGTCAAAAGAGCATTCTACACTCTTGCACACACCCTTACACATGCCTATCCTCCTCTTGTGCCAAACATTTCCATCTCTCAACATAGCTGATTTGGAAAACAGCTCCTCCATCAATGATGAGTAAGAAAACCCTCACTCTCTCCCTTCTGAATTCTCCTAGGGCATTTCACTCTCTCCCATCACCCTTATACAGCTTTTCCATCTTCCTACCTCAAATTGCAACTACTCTTGTAAGCTTCCTGTGCCTTCAAAACATTGAACTGGGCTTGCCGTTCTGTGGGCATCCAACCAAAATTGTATTTAGTAACTGGACGTCTACCACACATAATAGAAAAGGGGGAATACCCTGCTACTGTACTCGTAATACGATATGCCCAAATCAATTTCCTTATTTCCAAAATACTTCTTACTCTTCATCAATTGACATGTCCCCCTTGATCACTCTATTGAACCTCTCAACTTCCCCATTCCTTTCGGGGTGATAGACAGAGGTGCATTCATTGACAATACCACTCCTCCTACCACAATTTTCAAAACACTCCACTCTAAACAGGGCACCATTATCAGCGATAATTAATCTGAGTAGCTCTTCACTGTGGATACGTCTATTTAGTTTGCCATCAGAGCCTCAGAATCCGCTTGTCTAACAAAGTCAACTTTCTGTCACTTGGAAAATAGGTCCATAAACACCAACACTTATGTGACAGGGCCATCCTGCTCAACAATTGGTCCCATAATATCCACCCCAATACTCACACAAACTGAATTAGGACATGGTACAGGTCTCAAGGTCGGTTTCAGTGTAACTTGGGATTTGTCAGCACTCTCACATACTTCACAGTTCCTTATCTTGCATTCCACATCACCATTTATTCTTGGCACCAATGAAACTCTTTCACCCTTTTGTTAATCTTGACTATACCAAGTTGCCCTTCATGGCACAAACTCAAGATCCTCTCTCTTAATTAATCAGAAAGGATGATCTTCATGTTTCTCATTAACCTGCCCCCTTCAACATAAAGTTCATACCTAACTTCCCAATACACCCTAAAGCCATTTGTGGACTCGTGTTTTTTCCGACCAACCACGCAAAACATAATTCATTACCTTTATCACCCTTCTGCCTCATATTCCTTGACCCACTTATCTTTTGGCATTCACCCAGTGTTAGACTTGGCTTTTTCAGCGGGTTTACCCCCAGACTTTTTGCTTTTTGGCCTCCTGTTTTTGTTTGTTTTAGGACTCTGGGCACTTTACCACTGCTAATCAGTGCTAAAGTGCATATGCTCTCTGTGTAAATCGTGTTATGGATGGGTGTTTCCATGATTGGATATTTGATTTACCTGTTAGCCCCTAGTAAAGTGCACTGCGTGTGCCAGGGCTGGTGAATCAAATGCTACTCGGGGGGCCTGCAGCACTGGTTGTGCCACCCCGTGAGTAGCCCTGAAAACAGTAACTCAGACCTGCCACTGCAGAAGTCTGCGCGCAGTTTGTACTGCCATGTCGACTTGGCCAGTGCACACACTGGCCGGTCCCTAACCTTCCCTTTTCTTACATGTCAGACACCCCTCAGTAAGGCCCAAGGTACCCCTGTGGGCAGGGTGCAGTGTATGTGAAAGGTGGGACATGCCCTGGTGTGTGTGTGGCATGTCCTGATAGTGAATTACAGCCAATTTCGTTTTTCACTATTGCAAGGCTACCAGTTCCCCATAGGATAGAATGGGAGGTTTGTTTATAACATCTTATAAACATAACTGGCCCAGGGAATTCGGTACGAAAATAGAATTTAGTATGCCTGAACTCAGAATCTAAAGATGCATCTTTTAGTGAAGGTGATTTTTACATTCTGTGTTTGAAAATACCACTTTTAGAAAGTAGGTATTTTCTTGCTCAGTCATCCTGTGTGCCTCTTTGGAATGTGGATTGCCTGTCTGGGTTTTGGATGACAGAAGGCTGGGGGAGCAGGAGGGGCGCCAGATGGTCTAGGTAGGTCAGGAAAGGGCTGAAGAGACCTGGGTTACGATGGGGGAAGGGGGAGGAGATTTCCTTGCACCTCAAAGGGCCTGCTCTGAACAAATGCCGTCTCCACCTCCTGCCAGGAATTCACACCAGAGAAGGCAGAACTGGTCCTGACTGTGCACAGGCCCTCTCTGCCTAAGAGATCAAAGGATTCTGGGACATAAATGCTGGGTCCCAGACCCCTGAACTCTAGAACTCATCTGGACAAGAAGAAGAGCCGGAGAAGCTGCGAAAAGGAACAACTGCTTTGCTGGGTGCTTTGCTGGGCTGACCTGCAGTGGCTGCTTCTGTCTTGGGCGGTGAAAGGCCTGGACTGGACTTTCTGCAACCTAATTTGTGAGTCTCTCCAAGGGCTTGAGGTAGAGCTTGCCCCCTGTTCACAAAGTCTCAGGAACAGCAAAGACTTCAAGTTCTTCGACCCGCAGCACTGGGGACTGTGTGTTTTGTGCTGCAGCAAGAAGAACGCCAACTCAACGACGTCTACGACGCCGCTGCCGACTCCGTGTCCTGAAGGCACCGCAGAGAGCATCGCCGCAACGCCGCACCGCAACCCTGGTCTCACCGACGATGCCTGTTGACGCCGACACCGAGCCGCTGCTTGCACCGCGACCTGTGGGCACCGCACTCCGCACCGCCTTGCTTCACGCCGAAGCTTTGGCACCGCAGAGAGCACCGCTGCAACGCCGCACCGCAACCCTGGTCTCACCGACGACGCCTGTTGATGCCGCCACCGAGCCGCTGCTTGCACCGCGACCTGTGGGCACCGCATTCCGCACCGCCTCGCTTCACGCCGAAGCTTTGGCGCCGCAGAGGGCACCGCCGCAATGCCGCACCGCAACCCTCGTCTCACCGACAACACCTGTTGACGCTGCCACCGAGCCGCTGCTTGCACCGTGACCTGTGGGCACCGCACTCCGCACCGCCTCGCTTCATGCCGAAGCTTTGGCACCGCAGAGAGCACCGCCGCAACGCCGCACCGCGACCCTGATCTCACCGACGACGCCTGTTGATGCCGCCACCGAGCTGCTGCTCACACCGTGACCTGTGGGCACCGCACTCCGCACCGCCTTGCTTCATGAGGACGCCTTGGCCTTCCTGATGCCTCCACTTCTCGCCGAAATCGACGCCGCTGCTTGCACTGTGGTTCGAGGGCACCGCTCGTAAGTCACACGACGCACCGCCCTCATCCTGCACCGCAACCTTGGCCTACTGACGCCGGCGCCATCGACTCCAGTTCGTCAGCCGACGACAGCGCTTCAGCAACAACGACGACGCTGCTTGCACCGTGACCTGCTAGCACCGTGGCGAGCACCGCCTTCATCTCGCACCGTGACCCTGGTCTCACTGACGACGCCATCTGACGCCGTCACCGAGCCGCTGCTCGCACCGCGACCTGGGGGCACCGCACGCTGCACCGCTGCGCTTCGCACCGCAGCACCAGACGTCTGCCGGCGCCAGTGCTCCTGATTCCATCAGAGAGGAGCTCGACCTGCAACGCGAGTGACTTCAAGGGCCTCAACGCCCTGCATCTCTCACAGGTACTGTTTGCGGGTCTTACCGACACCGTAGCTGGCCCGCGACCCCGCGACCAGCCAGAACTGTTGGATTTGTTGTTCACGACGCCGTGGTAGCCCGGACGGAGCTATCCACACAAGGAACTCTTTTTAATCAGCGTATTTTTGGAACTGTGAACTTTTAAGTATAGTATTGTGGATTTTTATCGTTTTTGGTCTTGTCTTAAGTATATAAAAATATTGGATATTTTTCTAAACTGGTGTGGTGTCCTTTTGTAGTGCTTACGCTGTATTACTGTTGGTTATGTGCAAATGCTTTACACACTGCCTCTAAGATAAGCCTGGCTGCTCGTGCCAAGCTACCAAGGGGGTGAGCAGGGGTTATTTTAGACGTGTAACTCCCTTATCCTGACTAGAGTGGTGGTTTTTGCCTGGCTTTGGCCCACGCCCAAGCCTACCAAAAATCCCATTTCTAACACCCAGGCAATGGGATAATCTTCCTAACAATCCCTTTGCACTTCATACAAGAGTAAGGGAAGTCGACTTAAGATCTCCGCTGCCCTTTTTCTAACTTCTGCGGAATTCTACAAGGATCCTCAGCCAGCCCCACCCTGTTCAATGCCTACAGAACCCCACTCACCAGCATCATCTGCGCCCACAGAATCAATAACATATCCTATGCTAACAATACCCAGCTCATACTCTCCCTCTCTGACAAGACACCAAACACCCAGACAAATTTCTCCACCTGCTTGACCGAAGTCGCCAAATGGATGAAAATAATCTCCCTCAAGCTCAATACAAAGAAAACGGATGTAGTAATCTTCGGCAAAGACACTTCACTCTGGGACTCCATCTGGTGGCCTGCCAAACTCAGACCCACGCCCCTCCCGGCAACCCATGCAAAGAACCTCGGAATAGTAATAGACAATCAACTCACCAATACCTGCCAAGTGAACTCAGTATCCATCTCCTGCTTCCACACACTCAAGATGCTCAAGAAGATTTTCAAATGGCTCCCCACTGACACTCGCAGAACCATTGTCCAAGCCTTATAAGCAAGCTGGACTACAGCAGTGCATTCTACAGTGAAATCAACACACAACTGACAAGAAGATTCAATATCATGCAAAACTCAGCAGCATAGAGATTGAAAATTCTTACTATTATCGGGTGGCAAGTGGCAAGAACCTATGTGCCTAAGAAGTGTGAGAATTATGTGAGAAAAGGCTTGTCGGATGTCTGGAGCAATTAAACAATTTTGAAAAAGCTAAGGTCATCATGTATTCATGAAGAGAAGACGTTTTTGCATATAATACTAAACAAAGAATCGTTCCGTAGTGGTTGTTAATTTGTTTTCTTAATTAAGGATTCCACTAAATGTCTAATCTGAGACACTTTTCAGAAACTTAAAACAAAGCTTTACAATAAAATTATTTGAAGGAAGAGGAAAGGACTGAAGCATACAAACTTGTTCGAAAAGTGATTTTTAATGCTCACAGGTGTCATTTTCAAAGCAGTCATGCACATTTTATAGCGCACATTGCTGTGGTTCACAGACTTATTTTAGAACAGTGCAGGCGATGAAGTGCTCAGAGCTATATGCCATTTCTTGTGAAGTGTTTAAATAATTTATTTAACAGAGAAAAACAGATAAACAGGTCTTTATGCCTGAATGTTATTTATTTATTTTCAATAGTGTTTATTGGGTTTTGTAGCTTTCAACAACTCAGTGGGGATACCCACCGTGACTAAAACAATAGCAAAGCTGAATATTTTTAAAATGTTTTTCTAGATGATTTCAGCCAACAGGAATGGTGCCATAAAATGACACTAATCAGTCCAAGAGATGTAATTGGAAGTTTCTAACCATAGTGTTGGTTTATTAGATCTCTACCAGCAGGGCCGGACTGGGAACCGAAACCGGCCCTGGCAAACAACTCGGTTGGCCCCCCTGGGGGGGGAGGGCCGAGCTGGTTGCTAGGCTCGGTTTCGCCCGATTTTGTGGGCCCCCGGTTACAAATACGGCCCCCTGGGGCCCAAAACCGGCCTCCAACCTAGCGGCCCACTGGGGAAACGCCCGGTGCCCGCTACAGCCAGTCCGGCCCTGTCTACCAGGACAAATGCACATCAATAACAATGGATAGCCACCTCAATGTGATGAGACTAAAAATAAAAGAAGAAATTAGAGGTGCTAGGTAAGCTAATGCACGGCATGGGTTATGTTTTACTTGGAAATGCAGATGAAATCTAGAATGCTGCCTTTTGTGTGGGTTGGTAAAGTAACAATCTGTTTGGTGGTGGCAATTTTTTGTAGTAGTCTGAGGAAGTTTTCCTTCCTGGTCCTGGGAGGATGAAGTCTTGGGAGGTTGAAATTACAGAGGAAGAATAGAGTAGCTGGTGGAGACTGTGATGAATGGTTCTGAGATACTAGAGGGAATGCCAAAGGTGTGCCAAAGGGAAGCCTGTCTGCGTCCCTCTGCACCTGACTGGGACCATGGGCCAGGGACCCTGCCTGTTTTGTTCACTATTCAGACCTGGAGCTTCACAATTTAAACAGAGTCCTCCCCTTGATCAAAAGGTTGCTGAGACTTTATGGAGAGCAGGCTTACTTAGAAACCCTCCCTTGGTGGAGCATTCTCTGGTCCCCACCCCACTTGGTTCCACTTTGTCCAGCTTTCCTCCACTGTTTGCCACCTAATGATTCCTATCATTCCCTGCACATGGCTCTCCTCAATACCAGGTTCCTGAGTAAGCATAGCACTGAAATCTACAACTTGCTGGGAGAGAACTCATTAGACATACTTTGGGGCCTATTACGATGGCGGTCGGATGTCCACCGCCGGGCCGGCGGTGATGCCCGCCAGACCGGCGGTGGACATCCGACCGCAAGCCAGAAATCCACCGGTCAAATTAGGATGGCGGTGGTGACCGCGGCGGTGGGAAATTCCGACCGCCGCTTTTCCGCCGGTTGCCATCCGCACTCCTGCCTGGCGGATGGAGCAGGACCGGGATAATGGTGGCGGTGCAGAGCAGGCTCCGCCGGCAGGATTATGATGACGGCGGTAGCCAGCCTTTCCTCAGCGGTCAGACCGCCATGGAAAGGCATGCGGTGATAGTCTTCCGGGGGCCCGTTGCAGGCCCCCAATGTTTTGTGGGGGGTGTGGGTGCACTGGGGGGTACCCATGGTCCCCCCTACATTTCCCTGTACCATGTGGCAGGCACAGGACTAAAAACACCAGCTCCAATTTAGTAGCACACTGGCTCGAGCATGGTCACGATATCACCCAAGTTCGATTCTTAATTTTGGAAAAATTACAAATCAAAGAAGGCAGTGATCCCAGCAGAATCTTGTCTCAAAAGGAAGTTTTTGGGATAAAAAAATTTAACACCATGGAGCCATTGGGCTTGAACGACAAACTGGATCTAAGTTGTTTCCTATAAATCTTTCACTAGTTACACCACCAGTCTCACACAATCAGGACTCTACATTCAGTCACCCATTCATTCATTGTTTCAGAGATACAATTTCTAGAGACAGCTTGTACCATCACCATCTATTACAGTGTTTATTGGCTATACCCATGTTTTTGACTCCAAACTTTTCAACTTCACCGTTGTCTAGTGTACAAATTGTCATATAGTGGACATTGTGTTCAGCTTGAGATGGGTGTTTTATTGATCGTTTTTTACATGGTTTCACTTATTCATGTTAATCAACTATTCACTGTATATTTTCTCTCTTTTTTCAAGGCTGTGTGTTAACATGTACACCAATTCACAGCTTGTAGTATCAGTTGAGTTGACAACATATTGCATGTTTGTGTCTACCATACATTTACCTTCATGTATGTCACCAATCAACCATCTCCTGTCATCTGTCTAAAAGCCATTACTGTCATCTCTAGAATGAACTAGTGCTCCTTGTCATGAACGCACCCCATGGTGTCATATTTTTGATTTGCACTATTTTATTTTTTCGCATTTTTATTGATTCTTGCTAATAGGGCACTTTGGTATTGCATTACGGTATACACTTCCGTTACTAACAGCACTCTTTTCTTATATCTCTTGTTTTATGGTACAGCACTTTCCTCTTCTCCAAGATGGCCGCTACACTTTCTTCACATTTCGAGTTAACTTTTATTTCTTTGATTTTCCGATCACGTGATCGGATTCCGTGTTACCGCGGGAATTGATGGTCTTTAACTGATACGGTTTTTCGTCGGGTGTTTAAACGTCCGGATACACGTTTCTAACAGAAGGGTTGCTCTTTTTCACAAACGGTGAGTTTTCACTTTTTGCATTTCGTGCGCCAGCTTTCTTACGGGCGCCATGATTTATGCCTCCCGCAATGCAAGAACACTAAGTATATATTTTTTGGTTTCAGGTTACGCTCTGTATTCCCTATTCAACGAGGTAACATTCACACATGGCATTTAGATTGTTGGTGCCGGTCTCTTTTTCTATTCCTTCGCTTACGTACCGCTTTTTCGTTTCATTTGTACAGGCTACATTTCATATTTCCAGTATACTTGGCAGCCAGGTCTCGGTTGTGCGTCAAAGTAAGCGTTTGTAGCAGTTGCACTTTAGCACACGGTTCACTTGGTCATGTACTCCTGTAAACTCACGGTGTTTTTCACATAGTCTTTTCATGTTTTCTCCTCGGTTTAGCAACACCATGGGCACTTCGTTTAACTTAGTCTTTTGCAACTTGCACTGGTGGCTGTAATTAACGACGTTGTTTGTTCTAACTAGCGGCGTGGATACTTACCCACGTACGTTTTTCACCACACAAAATTAAGGGCATGAAAGTCCCTATAATTCCAATTGTATAGTTCATGGGTGCCAATTTATTTTGGTGGTTTATGTATTTTCAAAGTATGTATTGTCATTGTTATATGCTATATAATGACTGTTGGTCATTACCTTTGTTTAAATTACAGTGGCCCCCGAAGAAGGGACAAATGGTCCCGAAATGCATTGGGCTGCACACTTCTGATCCGCATCTCCCAATTTATTGCACCAGTCCTTGATGGATATGAATGTTGCACAACAAAACGTGTATTTCGCATTGTGTATAATGTAATATCGTTGTAAACCATCGATATGTTTTGTCATTGTACTTGCCATCATACAACAAAGATTATAGTGTTTTGAATCTATTCGAGTTCGAATGTTTCTTTGAATTTATTAAGGTTTCGATTGAGTACATTCTGTGTAAAAGTGTTGAACTATTTACGAATATTATTTTGTAGTGCACGCAGTGTCTCAAGCAATTTTAGTGCTTGATCCTCTCACTGTGCAGTGCCTGCCACACAGTGCAGGGAAATGCAGGACATGCTCATTTGGACATCGCTGCGGTGCTGCGGGCAGTAGCAACCGCCGCAATGTTAAGGCCCGCGATCCGACCACCGCGGTCGGATTTTGAGCAAGGAACATCTTAATGCGACCGGCGGTTATGTCGTGGGCCTTGCGGGCGGTCTTTTCCCGTTACCATGGCGGTCGGGGAGGTTTTCCGACCGCCATCGTAATAGGCCCCTTTGTCTTATAGAAACCTCGCTGGAGGAGTCGTCTCTGCCTGATATCTTGGAAGCATTACCCTCTCAATATGGCTATGTCAATGTGGGGCTATTTATAAAGCGCAACTGTTACTCCAAGGAGTGTACTGGCGCTACTGCCGAAAGGATGTCAGCGAGGGAAAGAGAGGAGGAAACTAGGGGCTGGAAAAAAGCCAAGTCTTGAGCTTTTTCCGAAACACAGGCGTTGCCTTGATGCATCTGAGGGTCAGTGTGAGTTTGTTCCAGAGGGAGGGGCCCAAGAAAGAAAGGGCTTTGCCCCCTAACCTCGCCTTCCTGACTCATGGAATTCTGGCAAGGCGGAGATTCACAGAGCGAAGGTTTATCTGGGGGGCATAAAACTTAATTCTGTCTTGTAGATAGCCTGGGCCAGTTCCATATAGGGCTTTCTGGGTCACAAGCAGAGCCTTAAAGATAATCCTCTTCCTTACCGGAAGCCAATGAAGATTCTTAAGAAGACATGAGGCATGAGAATAGCGGGGGAGCCCGAAAATAGCTCGTGCCGCTGCATTCTCGACCAGCTACAGCCTATCAGTCAGGTATTTGGGCATGTCTGAATAGAGTCTGTTCCCATAGTCAAGGCGTGAGATGATCAGGGCTTGAATCACTTGTTTTTGCTTTGTTCGCCCTAAGTTGGCAGGGTATGCCCAGACGTGGGTCCTTTGCTCACTTTACCACTGGATTTAAGCTAGCCTGGCTGATGAGGGGTGTTACCCTGAAACCGGTCCCAGGATGCTTGTTTCCGGTCCAGGCAAGACCTGGCTTGGCAGTTCGGGCTGGACTATTTCCATGAGGCAAAGGGTCAAGACTGATTTGCATATAGCTGGGTCTGACCTGGGGTGGCAAAGTGAGCTAAAGAACGATGATGGATTCAACCCAGATCGGTGACTGGGGGTGAGGGTCTGAAAAGTTTCAGCGCTCCGTCCATCATCTCCTTGTGTTTGCCTTGAATCACTTGTTGTCTGGCCGTAAAGGACAGTAAAAACAGAAACTTCCGGATAAGATGAAGAAGGGCAAAACAGGTGCCCGCAACTGAATTTACTTGGGAGTGGAATAACAGTTGATGATCAAATTTAAAGCCCAGGTTTTTCAACACCAGATTTTTGGTAAGTTGCAGGGTGGGGGCATCTGATGGCCAGAAAGACTGCCAGGGTGTCTCAGCCCCTGAACAAAAAAAAAAAGCAGCTCTGTCTTCCCGGCATTACATTTAATTTGGTTCGTGGGCAGCCACCCAAACACCGCAGAGAGGTAGTTGCGTATTCTATTGCCCGGGAAAGCTCGCTATTCTTCCAGGAGAACAGCAACTGGGTGTCATCTGCATATGACACGATTTGTGCCCCTAAAGATTCTGCCAAGGTAGCCAAAGGAGTGAGGTAAATATTGAATAGAGTCGGGCTCAGGGCAGAGCCCAGAGGTACTCCTACACTTAGATTACGGGATTTGGCTGAAAAGGGGTAGCACCATACCTCTTGTCCCCTCTCTGCCAGAAAAGATGCAAGCCACTTCCAGGCCAGCCCCCCAATACCTACTGAATGGAGACGGGCCAAGAGGATGTGGTGTGAGATCGTATCGAATGCAGCCGACCTATCTGAAAGAACCCGCAGTGCCCTATCACCAACTTCCAGACTAAGTCGGATGGAGTCAACAACCTCCAGCAAAGCTGTTTTGGTATTATAATTTAAGTGAAAACCAGATTGGCTAGCATGCAGTAGGCTATTCTTTTCCATATATGACGATATCTGATGGTTTACATGTTTCTCCAGCAACTTAGAGAAGGCAGGGAGGAGAGAGATCGCCCTGTAGTTGGTCAGGTCAGAAGGGTCAGCCTGGGTTTTTTCAAGCAGCGGAATAACCTTTGCTTGTTTCCATTTTATAGGTACAGTTGCTGACAAGAGTGAGATATTCAATAACTGATTCACCAACGGGTTGATAGCCTCTGCCCCCCGAGCAAGAATAAAAGAGGGGGCCGGGTCCGAAGGGGAACCCGATTTGAGGCATCTTAAGGCTTGAAGAGAATCATCACGAGAGAGATGGGAGAGAAGGAATTCAGAGAGCTAGCTTCAGCTTTAATAATGGAGACAGGAAGGGAAGGATCATAGCAAGATTCTACCCGATTTTCTATCTCATTTCGGGCTACTACCTCTGTTGAAGGGCCCGATATACTACCTCCAGCTCTGGGAGGTGGGAGGCTGGCCCGAATAGTATCTATTTTTTCCTGAAAGGAAAGAGCGAGTGACTCACACCATTCCGCTGAAGGAGGTTTATGGATGGTACCTACTTCAGGAGAGGAAAAGGATGTAACAATTAAAAAAATTTCTTTGGAGTGGTTTCCTGCACTTACAATTTTGGCCTCAAAGTAAGCTTTTTTTTGCTAATTTAATTTTTTTATAGTTCTTCCCTAGTTCTGCTTTATAATCTGCTATTGCTTTTTGGAAATTGCTCGCCCTCCATCGCCTCTCTTTACATTTACATTCTAGCTTTATTGTTTTGAGGGAAAGGGTGTACCAAGGACTGGACACTTTGGTATGACGTTGTTGAGTCCTTCTTTCTGGTGCTAAGGCTCGGATAGCAGACTCAATCCAGCTACCAATCCGACAGACATCCTCATTGATATTGCCGGCAAGAGAGGGCTTACCCACTTCAAGTCTATTACATTTCGTTTCCGGTTGAATTTTATAAAAGGCTCTTACCGTACAGGATAAGTTGCCTTTATTAGGAAGGGTGTTTCTAAGCTTTGCCCATTTAAACCTGAGCAAATAGTGGTGAGACCAAACCAGCGGAGTAGGAGAATCAACTTCAAGGGCTAAGGAAGTGAAGATTTGGTCTAACGTATGTCCGGCCAGGTGAGTAGGGGCAAAAATAGTTTGAGTAAGACCCATAGCCGCGAAGTTCTCCAGGAGCTTTAAGCTTTCTGTAGCAGATTCGCAATCCATGTGTAAGTTAAAATCCCCCATCAGGATGCAATGCGCATATCTGAAAATTAGAGGGGTAAGGACTTCACATATAGAGGATACGAACCCTCCGGAGGGACCAGGAAGTCTGTAAATAAGTGCCCCAGATATAGATTGCTTAGATGAAAGGGAGAGAGTAAACCCTAAAATCTTGTTGTGTAGTTCCTATAGTACCCATGCAGGACCTGCGCGTTTGGATAACATAAACTGTGGGCTTTGTGGCAGACTGATTCTGTACACCCCCACCGAGAAATGTTAGCCTGTTTGCAAAAGCTAGCTCACAGTGCCACTAGTGTCTCCTCTTATCGGGGAGAGATTAGTTTCCGGCAACCTTAGAACATGACAACCCTGATCCCTCAAGATCATGGAAACAATGTACTACTTTTCACTCAGTCACTCGTGCTTATTTAGTTTATCTCAGAGGTACACAGAATAAACAGTCTGGGCATTTCAATAAGGATTTATTGAACAGTTGTTATTCTCGTGTAAAGTATATGAGCTAAAACAACCATAAGACAGTAGCAGAGATATATGATTAGCAGTACTATGAATATAAAAGGATAGTACTGTTCTATCATCTTGCAATAAGCATGAATAAATACATGGATATAAAATGCATTGATAAAAGAGAGTGCGTACTCCTACGATGCCTATCTAGATGTACCTAAGTGTACCTAGCATGTGAGTAGGTGTGCAGCCAAGAATCCCTCTAGGATTTGGTCGAACCCTGGTCTCGAGCTGGACACCCCGCAAGGGATGTTCAGACCACTGTAAGCTGGAGCGTCTGCATGCAGGAGCCTCAGCGTCTCTGGTCAGTGTGTCGGCCTGGAAGTCTCGGTTCCCTCTAACTACTGATAGCAAGAGGTGCTGTATTTATACAGGAAAGTATATAGAGTCCCTTTGTCCCTTGTTCTTGTGTTAGCCATTGTTGGGTATGAGGATGACGTATGGGATGACCCTTGTGCGAAGATATTAGGAAGGTGGTGTATAGCCCCTGCCTGGTTTCCAAGTAGTCTCATGAATATTTTATTCATGCAGTGTCAGTCTAAAGATGAAGTCATAGAACACTAGAAACCCTCCTTCTGCACCCAGGCCTGGATCTAGGTAAAAGGTTCAGTCCATAAAAGGCGTTCAATCCTTAAAAGGCTCGTTAGTGTATAGTGTAGGGGAGGTAATGTAGGTGAAAGGGTATGATGTTACCCGGGCCTATATTAGGGTACCTATATGAAACATAACACCCACTCCTCTTCCGAACAGTCAACAATGATAAAAAATGCTAGTAGACTATTCTCTTTACTAGATAGTAGTGCATAGGACATTTTTCAATGAGCTTCATTAAAATCCTGTTTTAAAATCGATGTAAAAAACAGTTTAAAAAGGTAAAAAATTAAAATTTGTGCTTTAAAATTAGTTGTTTTGGAATTGTCACTTAAGTCACAGTCCTAATTGAGTTTGTTTATATAAGTTGAATGTCTACAAGCGTCAAAAGGCCATGCTTTTTAGCGAGAGAGTGTCAATTTTCAGGAAGTGTTCCAAATTTAGTTAATTTTAGAGTAAAAATGAAAATCCGAATTCTTTCCCATCACACGATGAGCCAATTACAGATTAAATGTCCTGGCTGGGAGACGCAACATCATCGCTGCTTTCTGCTGCAGGGGACGCTCCTTGTAACACCTCGCAGAGCACGTCAATGGAGCACAGATGATATTCAGTACTGCCAAAGGCTGGTGTAGGGGCAGCCGGTGCTGCCGTCGATACCTCGGTGCTAATGGTGGAGCTAAAGCTTAACTCAGTTGTAAAAGGCACCTGCGGATTCTCGAGAAATGCGGCCATCAAGATGGGAATGTGCTGGGGACATTGCCGAGCGAGGGCCCTCAAGGGTTCCAGCCGGGTATTCAAGTCCGCAGGCGTGTCCGTTGCAAGTGTCAGACAGAGGTCCAACACGCATTCTTCACCGCAAAACAGGCTTCGAAGAACAGGTAAGATGCAGTCCATCCAGACTGGTCTGAACGATAGGAACCAAGAGGCGCTTAGTTCCCTTAGGCGAGGTGTGCCCAGATGTTGTACCATGCGTTCACGGTATTTCCGCTCCAGGAGCGCTTTGGCCATTTCGTTGGTAATTGGGCCGTCCATTGCGTAGCAGGTAAATGACAATCAGGACTCCCGCTATTGATAGCAGGATCAGAGGTAGACCTCCGAAAATGCTTCCAAATACGGAGTGTATAAAGTTCGGGATAACTCCGAGGATTGTTTGAAAGGTGCTAAGAAGTCCTGACCCTATGGTCTTAAATAGGTGTACAA
The DNA here is from genome assembly GCA_963921515.1 of Calotriton arnoldi. Taxonomy (NCBI): domain Eukaryota; kingdom Metazoa; phylum Chordata; class Amphibia; order Caudata; family Salamandridae; genus Calotriton; species Calotriton arnoldi. Next base: position 5,486,717 of record CAWUFW010000100.1, on the reverse strand, counting down.
TACCACTCGTATCAGACATATTAAAGATACGACCCACCATTTCTGCGAAATGAATGGGGCAGTTTGTAAGTGCCTGTATCTCACTCAAGGTCCTTGCGATTTGAAGTTCAAAGGTCTCACGAGCGGAGGTTAAGGGTACGGTCTGCTGTAAAAGCATGGCTTTCAGTCTGCTCAAAGTATCAATCTGTATAAAAGAAACATTCAACGAAGGCCATAACGGCGCCTCCCTGACTGTACTTGTTGGGGGAAACAATACTTGCATACAGCAAGTAACCCTGGAGTTCACAGTGACAAGATAGGCAATGCCCGGAAGCATACCACAGAAACCTTGATCGTTCAGCATCAAGTAACTCCTGTTCGAGAGCAGCTCGAATACCAGCTTAATCACGGCAGCTGGAGTCCCTTTCATGTGGCAGGACAAGTTTGCTATCGAACCATTACATGCTCCGTGCAATGTAATGTCCCGACACTTGAGAGAACAGCTCAAAGCGTTCTTGCAGTTAGTACCACTTAGAAACACTTCTCGATCCCCACTCCGGCATCAAAATCTATACAGTAAATCCCAGTATTCCCTAATGTACCCCATACCCAACTTTTCATATTTGCCCGCCTGCCATTGTTCAAGGCAATATTGAAACTGAAAAGTAGTGACCGGTAGAGTTATGTGGCCATGGATCAGCCATTCAGTAGACGGTGCTTCCGCCACTGTAAATGGTAGTCGGTCCAGTTTTTCAATACGCAACATTGTATATTTAGCTCCCCTTTGTGCCATTTCAACCTGTTTATCTGTTAGATTATATTCAGAAAACAGAGACGTACTGTTTATAAAACGCCAAGGCACAAAGCCTGCGCACAAAGATTGCAGCGTCCAGCTTAATAACATGATAGAACGTAATTGAGATTGCCCGTGTTGTAATATGGCCAAATCTTGTTCTAGGATGTCTATCGCAGAAGATACAATGTTGCCAAAGAATATATTCTGGAGGACAAAGTTGTTAACCCATTGTCTACCACAGCCAATGATTTTTCTAAGTTAATGCGGTCTATTTCCCGTATTCTCTCTGCCGCCTCTTGTTGTGATATTTTCCACTCTTCATTATAGGCAGCATAGATGCCAGCATATATGAAATGTTTCTGACGTTGTTTCCTGGGACCTTGTAAAAAATCCCGAAGATCCATGTCTTGTGAGAGTAAGGTTAAGTGTTGTTTCACTTCCGTTAGTGTTGAGGTCTCTAGCCAATCGAGGCACAACTTCCCAACACTGTAGGATGTCACTACCCCTGGATGTTCTCTTTGTACATAACGTGGGTCTGGCCTGTAGATACTGTACTCTTCGGTAATACCCAAGAATCGTTTATGACATTTATTTGTGTCTAAGGGCCAAACCACCCATTTCTCCCAATGTGGGTCTGATCTATTGTACTTAAAAATGTCATCTACTGTTGCCCCTTTCTGTGAAGTCGAATTTTGCCACCCTCCCATCTGTGATGGTGTTGGAAATCGAGGTGTGTTCAGGTCCTTTACTTTGGCTAAGCCAAGACAGGATCTCTGTTGCACAGTTTCATTTAGAAATAACATCTGCTGTGGAATGAGGCATGCTCTAAATAGCGCTTCTGTTCCCTGGACTTGCCAGTCCCTAGAACCCCAGACTGATTTTAAGTCTATTTCGTCCTTCCATAGGTCAAAACCCTGTTCAGACAATTGGGCCAAAAAGGAAGCAGAGTATATCTGTTTGGTGTTAGTTAGCATAATTTTCAGTGCCGATGTCAGTGAAATTTTATAATAAAATGACGTCGGGTCAGAGGTGTTAAATCCTGAAAAGAATGAAAATTTCTGTGCAAATGTTTGCGAACTACCTTTTGGTGGTGTAGGGCAATGTTCCCACTGATGGTACTCAAACACATTTCTAGGTGTAATAGATTTGTGCAGGAAATGATGACCATAATGTTGGTAACAGTACGAAGTGTCATAGTCTGAATTACTTTCTAACATTTCAGTATTCGGAAATGCAGCAGTTTTTTCTAAATCAGACAACATGTTATTAACAGTTTCAGTGTCCCAATCATCAGAAAATATACTGGAGGTAATGATATCACTTAATGAAATTTTAAATAAATGATTAATTTTTAAAAGTTCCGTCGGACCGAATATGTTAAAATCAACCTTGTCCCAAACTATACCATCAGGTATAGGAACCGCTGTGATGTTCACTGACGACAAGTCTCTTTGTTCTCGATGAGATGATTGATGTGGCTTTAAAATAAAATTTACTTTCTGGGCTGCAGAGCTTTGTTTGAGGTATCGTCCATTAATAAGCATGCTAAAAGTTATAACTAATCCTAGCCAGAAAAGAAAAAATAGAATCCCAGTAATTACCCAAAGTTCAATCCAAGATGATACCAGGTAAGTCTTTTTAAGAAAGTTCAAAAAGTCTTTAGCTTGTGTACGTGATTTTTTGGCTGGCGTCGTTTCCGGCTCGCTTGGATCCAGGGAAAACGTATCAAAGTTCATGAAGTAGCCAGAAGCAGTTCGATCAATTGTAGGAATTGCATCGGGATTTGTTGAAATCGCATTTTGCTCTCGTCGAGGCATGTTGACGTAGACGTCTGTATTTGGTCTGATTGCAATTTGATTGTTATTTTGAGTTTCATTTTGTAGATGAACTTCAGGTTCAAGGGGAACGAGTTCCATAGCATTGTTGCTTAGTACTTCATTCCTCACAGGAGGCTCTTCAAACGTGATTAGTCTTTCTGTTTGAACTTCTTGTATTGTAGTGAGAGGAGGGCGTCTGCTACTGTGGAGTCCATGAGGCCTACTGTTCTGTATTGGCCACAGAGTGTGGTTTGATTAAGTCGATGGAGACAAATCTTTTCTCCTTTTTTCGGGCAAGAGGCGGCAAAAGAACAGTTTGTGTTCCTTGAATTGCTAGGACTGGTACAGGTTTTCTGTATGATGGTCCAAATTCTTTTTTGTCCACTATTTTCTCTCTGACCAGATCCCCGATCTTTGGGATCCAGACAGGTCTTGCCGTGTTTGCCTTTACTTCCTCAGTGGCGGTCTGTTTCTGGACAACGTTGCTTTGTTGTGTCCTGGATTCATTTAGGTCCTGTAAAACAGCCAAACGATCATCGATATCAAATGGTTTCTCATCCGCCACTGTGCCTTCATACTCAAGATCAGCTACCCACATTCTTGTCCCAAATAGGACCTCATATGGAGTGACACCCCCTAGAGAATTTCTTGGCTGGTTGTTTAGTGCTCTTTGTACCCCATAAAGGTGACTGACCCAACTACCGCCCTTGCCTAATACCCTAGCTGTTAAAGATTGCTTTAAGTCCCGGTTTTTCCTCTCCACAACCGAATTTCCCTCAGGATGGTATGGAGAGGAGTACTGCAGTGCAACGTCCATACTTTTCATGGCCTCTTTGTAAGCCCGAGAGCTAAACGCCGGACCACGGTCAGAATGTAACGTGCCAACTGCATATGTCCCGATAAAGACTTGCAAATCTTTTATAACAGTTCGAGCGTCAGCCGAGCGCTAAGGCCAAACCCATAGGAATCTTGAGCAGGAATCCACTGCAACCATGATATACTTGTAAGCCCCATCAGATTGTAAGGGGCCGCAGTGGTCCAGATACACACATGCGAGAGGTTTGTCAGATATAAGTAATGGTGTCTGCGCCGGGCGTGTTCTGGTGGAGCCTTTCATCTGTTGACAGATGTCGCATTTCAAGACATAGTCTTTAGTTTGCTTTGTTAGACCGGGCCACCAATAGCGCTGTTTCAACAATGAAATAGTTGCTGTAACGCCTGTCTGTGCAGAGCCCAAACCCTCGTGTGCAGCTAGTATTAAACCTTGCCTACGATCCATATTTGGAATTACTCTATCCCCCACTCCAGGAATCTGAGCATATGGAATGTTGTTTGCATCTAACTTGTAGGAGTACTTGAGTGGAAATTTCTTTGGTACTGCTCCGCTGTTTTTGCTTGAAGCAATGACAGCGACCATAATCTCACCGTCTATCCTCGTTTTTGAACGAGTGATTGCAGCTACGGAAGCTGTGCGTACAGCCCCCTTTGCGGCTTCATCAGCCAATAAATTCCCTTCAACGTGAACGCCATCACGTTGATGACTCAGTGTGTGTATCACGTAAGCCCTTGGTAGGTCGTTTTTCAACTCCACTACCTGTTCCCATAGCATTTTATGCTTAATTGTGCCACCTTTTGCGTCCTTAAACCCGTTTAGTTCCCAATGATGTAGATTCTCATTGTATGACTGCACACAGTAAAAGGAATCACACACAATTAGTGTGGGGAATTCGTGATCCGTATTTACTAGTGCCGGTATCAGTGCTTTTAACTCTGCCAACTGAGCCGTGCAGTCTCCTAGTGATTGCGTTTTGGTGCAACTTGGATGGAACTTCCCATCCCGCATGCAACCTTTAACGATTGCACACGCTGCGCTATATTGTTGCTTACTCCTTACGGCCGGTTGAGCAGATCCGTCAGTGTAAATAATGTATTCATACTGATTGAGAGCCAATATTTCATTTGGTAGAGGATATTCTTGTTCGTATTGCAGAAATGCTTGTGTTTTTAGACTTGGGTTAAATCTGTATTCAACGTCCGTTGCAGTAAGAGAATTAGCCCATTGCATCCATCTCGGATGTAAAGCTTTTGCATTTGGAATGCTAGCCTTTGTAACAGCTTCTAAAGCTGGTACCGGGATTACGACAATTATGCATTTCCCCTGAGCCAGTGCTCTTTCTCTTGCTATGTTATCAAAAAGGGGGTTACGTCCTTCTCGGGGGCCGGGTGGGACGTGATAAAGTTTATAGAAAAGAAATTACCTGGCCACCAATTTTAGAGGCTGCTATTGATTTCAGCAGACTGAGGAACAGTGCATCCAGTCACTGCACCCTACTTCACTACTTTGTATTATTCAAGACATGTAATGCAACCATTTCATTATTCAACGGGGCATTCAAAAGAAACAATCTTCATTTTACAGACAAAGTATGAAACATACAAGTAAACAATAATGTGAAAATTGAACAAAAATGTGAAAGATACATTCATAACCTTATAAACAATTACACCAGTCTATATTAGTTGAACATAAGCTCTCTCAAAGGGCCTTATACTTGGCTTCTATTTAGAGACAAGCTGCCTATGGGGAATAAAGGGAAATTAGAGTCTCTGCGGGGATATATTTGTACTGACAACCCTCTCCAGAGTCTTTTTTAGTAACTGTCCCTCATAGGAAAAGAAAGGAAAATGCAGACGCGTTTCCAATCCCCATGTGACCTTAGTGATTTTCGTCAGGGCTTGAACCACAGTGTAATCTGTTCTTTCAGATGACTGCGTGAAATCTGTTTGTCTGCTCGTTTCTTCGGCGCAACCTTCGTATTTCAGACTTTGTAACTTGTGAGCGTGACCGTTCTCTGTGTATATCTTGACAGGTACTGAGGGGCTGTCTGGTTAACGGTACAACTGCCTGTTCATGAATTCCTTCGACGACAGAGTCGTGGTGAGGTTTCTTTAACCTTGGTGAGTTGTTATTTTCGCCCTTGATTTGTCTTTATCAGGTCAGTGTGTCTTTTAGCTGGAACGATGTTGGGCGCTGAGCACCCGTGCTCACGCATTGAAATTATTTATTCCATTTTTTATTCTTCTTCCACTGCTGGCTCAGTCGGATGATTCTTCCATCAGTTGCTACAGCGGTCTGAACTGCTGTCAGGATTTTTTCCGTTGAAGTGAAACGCATTTCTGCGCTTGTGTACAGGTGTGATTTGTATGCGATTGGTACGGTTTCTCCTTCATTGAAGTAAGTGTACCCGCATTGACCCGCTATTACCCGGATCACCAAGTTGTGTGCGTTTACGCATGTCTGTAAGTGTTTGGAAGCAATCATGTCTGCTTGTAATGAACGTAGGATATTTGAATGTTCCTGTGTCCAATGTTTGACTGAAAAGTCAGGTTTTATTAATTCATAGAAAGGTTTTCCTTTTCTGCGTAATCTAAAATGTATGTTCTGCCGAAATTTAGGAATCCCAGTATTGATTGTAGATTTTTTAATGATTTTGGAGGCTGGAGCAGCGCACACTTTTCTAAAAGGTTAGCTGCCAGGCTTTTTCCTTCACTTGACAGCTCATATCCTAAAAACAGGACATTGAGGTGGGCTATTTTTGATTTTTTAAAATTAAATTTGTAGCCCTCAGAGGCGAATCCCATGATAATGGTGCTCACCCTGGTCAAGTGCTTTTTTAAGTCATCGTCCGTCTGATAAATATCATCCACATAGGACAATGCTTCCTCATCAAAATTTTGGAGTAACTCTGTTACTCTTGCTGAGAAGACCCCCGGGCTGTTCTTATACCCCTGGGGGAGATGACAAAATTGCCGCTGGGACCCCAACGCTGAGAATGCGGTCAAATACCTGCTTTCAGGCGCTATATTTTGGCAGAAAAATCCATTTGAGATATCTAATGTAGTTTTGTATTTCTTCCGCACAATGTTATTCATTAATGCGGCACTGTGTGCATTTTGGACAGCGAATGTCTTTGTGCATGAGTTTAAATGTCTGTAATCTAAAACTAGACGATATGTGTTGTCCGGTTTCGATACAGGAAACAAACGGTTGTTCATTGGTTAGGTGCATGTTTCAATCACCCCTTGAGGTGTATGGGAACGAGGTCAGAGAATGATGGAAAAATTATAGTTTCTCCCCTGGGGCACTCCATGACGAATGTTGGCGGCCAATCTTGTTCTGCTAATAGGATGTCATAATCGGATGACAGATTTTCCCAAAAGAGACCTTTGACTTTCCTGGGCTTGTCCCCCTCCATTTGGAGTGTTATTCATGTAGCTTATGTGGGACGCTCACCCTGGTGTCTGGTGTTTCCACCGTGATGTAATCATTCAAGTCCGCTGTCACCAGAAATTCCTTCAGGTTCTGGCGAGCTATTGTTACTTCTGCCACACTGTCTAGCATCGTCAGAGCCCATTTCCCGTTCAGAAGCTGCGTCCTGAGTATTCTGGGCATGTCTGATCTTTATGCCTGCAACTTTCTTTTTCTTAAACTGTGGTTTTGATTTTGGTTTGTCTTCTTTTTTGGAAGTATAGTCTTGAGCGTGCTGTTTGTCTCTGGACTTTGTACGCTCCTCTTTGTGTTCTGACCGTCCTTCTCTCTCGGTGTTTTTCGTCGAGCCCTGAAAGGAACGAGAGGTACGTGTATCAGTATCCTGATACCTGTCAGGTTTCCTAATATTATCCCTATTCCTGAGGTTGTACCTCTTTTCAGAGGGCTCCTGTGGAGGAGATCTGCCTCGGGATTGAGATCTGTTTTTAAAGTTTTGTTTTTTATTATTATCCCACTTCTTTATAGAAGAAGCAGGTGTCTGCTTTGTAGTGTCCTTTTCAGGACTGCCCATCAGTTGTGGTTTTAATGCTTTCCCACCCAAACTGTCTCTGCCTAATTCTGCATACGCAGTTTCAATTATTTTGGGTAGTTCGTGTTGTTGATCCAACGGACTGAACTCCCTTAGGCGTTGGCGGATTGCCACTGAAGCTGCTTCCTTTAATATTAGCTAGTATTATGACTGATACCTGGTCATAGTTATTTAATAACTTCATCCCTATATTTAGGGCAGGTTCTGCTCCGTACTCATTTTGTATTTGTCTTAATACATCAGGTACTACTGCTAATGAAGGAATACCATGAGTCCTGGTATATATGGCAGCAAAGACTGTACCCCAAGAGGTGCAGTCCTCTACTTGTGGTGTTATCCCCATGGGCAAGCAGATTGTCAGCATTCTGTGTTTTTCAAACGGGGTAGTATTTGGGAATACTGCCTCTAGCTGAGTTATTTTCTGAGCTACCCAGAAAGGCATTTGTTCACATTTTGTGGGCATTTTGCCCGTTACCGCGTGTAGTGTTTGTGGAGTTATTTTAATTGCTGTACCCTGATATTGAGTACCATTTAGTGCAACTGTTGTTGTTTGGACTGTGAAAGTCCTCATGACAAATTGTGTCAGATTTCTGTAGATTTTAATTAAATCCTTGTGTTGTAAGAGTAAGTCTGGATGTGGCATTGTGTCAATGTCTGGATGCGGTGTGTAAGCCACGAGTATTGGCCATGTTGCACCGTCTCCTCCGAGCGGGCCTAATCTTACTCTGTGTCTTATGTAGGGTAGGGCGCCTTTAAACCAGTATAGGTGTTCCTGGTAAGTGAGTGGAACTTCTGTGTCCTCGAACGGACCATATTCGTGTGGTGCATCTCCTTCTGTATTGAAGTGAAATGTCTGTGTTCTTGCATCTGCTGCTGGGAATGTAACCCACCAATAGAATACCTCTGTTTTATTTGATTCGTGTGCCTCAATCACAAAAGCTACTGAGCCACCCCTAGGTGTTAAACCATATTCCATTAGTTTCAGGGTGATAGTACGTCTGAATTTAGGTGGGATGAGAATTCCATCCACCTCTTCTTCCTCTACCGAGAGGCGTCTAGCCACTACTGGGTTATTTGCGTCCTCTGTCATTTTGTAAAGGAGAAGTTTGTTCAATGGAACTAAAATAAGGTGTTATGCACAATTTAGGAACAAATGTCCTTCAAGCTTGAATAAATAGGATTTCTCGCCTACTCAGCTGTGGCGGAGTTTGTGCCCACCCACTCCAGACGTCTCTGGTGTTTTGTGAGTAGGGGTCTCTGAGAATAGCACGACTGAACTACTCAGATTCTACTGTTAAATAAGAGCCCAACCATCGTTGGTGGCGCCATGTCGTGTAGTTCCTATAGTACCCATGCAAGATCTGCACGTTTGGATAACATAAACTGTGGGCTTGGTGGCAGACTGATTCTGTACACCCCCACCGAGAAATGTTAGCCTGTTTGCAAAAGCTAGCTCACAGTGCCACTAGTGTCTTCTCTTATCGGGGAGAGATTCGTTTCTGGCAACCTTAGAACATGACAACCCTGATCCCTCAAGATCGTGGAAACAATGTACTACTTTTCGCTCAGTCACTCGTGCTTATTTAGTTTATCTCAGAGGTACACAGAATAAACAGTCTGGGCGTTTCAATAAGGATTTATTGAACAGTTGTTATTCTCGTGTAAAGTATATGAGCTAAAACAACCATAAGACAGTAGCAGAGATATATGATTAGCAGTACTATGAATATAAAAGGATAGTACAGTTCTATCATCTTGCAATAAGCATGAATAAATACATGGATATAAAATGCATTGATAAAAGAGTGCGTACTCCTACGATGCCTATCTAGATGTACCTAAGTGTACCTAGCATGTGAGTAGGTGTGCAGCCAAGAATCCCTCTAGGATTTGGTTGAACCCCATTACCTGAAGTGAGAATGTAGGAGCCTCTCCTGGTCTTGAGCTGGACACCCCGCAAGGGATGTTCAAACCACTGTCAGCTGGAGCGTCTGCATGCAGGAGCCTCAGCGTCTCTGGTCAGTGTGTCGGCCTGGAAGTCTCGGTTCCCTCTAACTACTGATAGCAAGAGGTGCTGTATTTATACAGGAAAGTATATAGAGTCCCTTTGTCCCTTGTTCTTGTGTTAGCCATTGTTGGGTATGAGGATGACGTATGGGATGAACCTTGTGCGTAGATATTAGGAAGGTGGTGTATAGCCCCTGCCTGGTTTCCAAGTAGTCTCATGAATATTTTATTCATGCAGTGTCAGTCTAAAGATGAAGTCATAGAACACTATTGTTCGGGAAAACCCTCCTTCTGCACCCAGGCCTGAAACTAGGTAAAAGGTTCAGTCCATAAAAGGCGTTCAATCATTAAAAGGCTCGTTAGTGTGTAATGTAAGGGAGGTGATGTAGGTGAAAGGGTATGATATTACCCGGGCCTATATTAGGGTACCTATATGAAACATAACAATCTCTGCATCTTCTAATTCCATTAGGGGCAGCTGGGTCAGGGTGTAGCACTCCTTATAAATGATAGCAAGTCCTCCCCCTTTGCCCTTGTCTCGATCTTCCCTTACAATTTTAAAACCTTTAGGAACTGCCGACCAGATATCCGGGCCTGAGGACTCCGTAAGCCAGGTTTTGGTTACAAACAGAGAGTTAGGGTATTCATCACACAGTCGGTCATGTATATTATGAACATGTTTTGGGCGGGAGAGAGTTAATCAAAGCTGCCATAAAAAAAAGGGCTCAGCTTGGATTGATGAGAAGGGGAGTGCTCCCTAAGATTAATGCAAAAGTCACAGATGTACACTTACTCTCTGAAAGACCCAGAGTATAAGGGTTAAAAGCTATACATGTAGGGGATGGGGCCAGATTGCGAGGTTGAGATGGCCTATAGGAGAGACAGGGCATACCATTTTGTGATGGCACCGGCATATTGGCTGGTGCTGGACGCTTCCGGGACGCTGGCGGGGGCAGATGGGCTTGCCTTCGAAGTGCCAGCGGTGCATCTGCGCAGCGTCCCTGCTTAAATGCATCAGGGAAGCTAGGGAAGCAAGAGCACGCACTCTCAAAGATGGCCGCTCTAGCCGTCCCTGAGAAGGAAAAATGGCCGCTGTGCACAAGTCCTTCATGCACGCAGCCTACCAAAAACCCCAGCTGCTCCCTTCTCTCGAAAACACAGAATATGGTGCGTGTCCCCCAGCAGCCCAGGTCAGTAGCCAGTTCAAATTCAATTTTTAGTACAAATTCAGATTCAAATACATATTCGAGTAACAGTAAAAAATCTATCCTGGCAAGAACCACCTAAAGTGCAAAAATTAATGAAAATTCGGAGCGCATTAAAAGCGCAGTTAAAAACAGGGAAAACAAACAGAATGTGAGATAGGACCCACCATGGACCTTACAGCACTCGCGGCCACGCAGCATCCCTGCTTAAATGCATCAGGGAAACTAGGAAAGCTAGAGCGCGCACTCTCAAAGATGGCCGCTCTAGCCGTCCCTGAGAAGTAAAAATGTCTGCTGTGCACAAGCCCCTCGTGCATGCAGCCACCAAAAACCCCAGCTACTCCCTTCTCTCAAAAACACAGAATATATTATTTTTAACCCCATTAGAAGCTCTCAATAAGAGGTGGGGGTTGCCATTGTTGCCCACCGTGCCCTTAACTCATCTGTTGTGATCTCTACCACTATTCCTCAAGCTGATGTTATGACAGTAAAAATGTCATTTGCCTTTTGCTGTTTAGTGTGTGTTGTCATATATAGGCCACAGTACTGCATGCCCAACTGTACTGACTGCTTCATCATATGCAGCTATGGCACCTCATGTAACTATCTGCTGGTTGTTGGGAATTTCAACTTTTGGTATGACAGCCTTCCCACAATTTCCAATTGATGAATTGAAAGCAGCAAACCTCAGGCTACACCAACTTGAAAGGCAGTGGTGCAAGAGTGACAGCACTTTAGAAACAGAACGTTTTAGTGAGGGCTTGAGGAAGTATAAAAGCTTGCTCCTCACCACTAAATGCTCTTTTCATTCTAACCTCATTAATTTAACAGCAAATAAATAAAAGTAAACTTTTAAGATATTAAACTAACTCACTTGTTCAAAGCGAGTAACCCGGGATATAAAACCCTTCCAAACTCTGTGTGATACCTTCAGCACTTTTTTCAGTGTGAAACTTAAATCATTTAAGAATAGCATTCTGACCACTTCTCTGCCTCAACAAACTCAGGAGAAAATGGGCTGTGGCACCATTCATTCACAGTTTCCCCAGCTCCAGCATGAGACCCATATTTCTCTCATGAATAAGGTAAAATCTGGCTTCCCACTGGATCTCTGCCCCCTACCATTATGCAAGCTCTGTCTGTGACAACAGCCAACTCTCTGTTAGACCTTTTGACTAAGTCACTCGCGCAGAGCATTGCCTCTGACAGATTTAAAGCTGCTGTGATGCTTCCTTTGCTGAAGAAGCCGGGTGACGATCCTAAGCTGCTGAAAAATTATAGCCCCATTTCGGTTCTTCCCTATGCAGTCAAAAGTTTGGAACGTTTTGTTACACAGGAGCTAAGCTGATTCCTTTTTTCATCCAACTTTCTTCATTCCTTTCTTTTTTCCGTCTACCAACAGTACAGAAGCAGTGATGCTTTCTGTCCTTGATGATCTACGATGGGAGTTGGATTCGGGACATGTGGTGCTAGTTCTCCTAGAGTTATTGGCCTTCGATACTGTTGACCATGTGATTCTGATGAATCGTCGGAAAGTTTCTGGTACATTAGATCAGGTTCTAGGTTGGATATCCTACTTTCCAGGAGGCCACACTCAGGAAGTGCAGGTTGGCCCGTTTTCTTCTTCTAAGGCCCTTATCATCTGTGGGGTCTCCAAGGGCTCAGCATAATCTCCCTTGCTGTTTATTGTTTACATTTGCCCATTGACCTTAGCCCTGGCTAGTTGCAGTTTTAGATTCCATAACTAAGCTGTTTATTCTAAGCTAATCTTCCATCTTGAGGGCACTGCCCAATCCCACAAGGAATTTCAATCTATCCTGAAGTTAATTTGGAACAAGATGGGCACTAACTCCCTCAAGGTACATGCTGATAAGACAGAGCTGTTTATTCTCCATCACAAGACAGATCTATAGGCCAATCCCCACTGGCCCTCTGAGCTTGGTGCCCCTCCTGTTTCAGCAGCCTCTGCCAAGAGCTTGGGCATCGTGGAAGACAATCAGCTGTCCATGATCCCCCCCGATCAAGGCAGTCACAGCAAAATGCTTTGTCCTATAGTGAAGGTCGCTGCTCTTCTGTCATCCGAGGCCTTGATAGCTGCTATTGTAGCGGTAATTGTGTCCCACTTGGATTATGCAAACTCCCTGTATTTGGGTCTCCCTACAGTTTGTTTACAAAATGACAAATAATTCATACTACAGCAGCTAGGATATCTGTAAATTGCATAGACATGCATACATCTCTTCTGCCTTAATGAAGCTTCATTGGCTCCCCATTAAACAGAGAGCTCTTTTTAAAATAGTGTGTATTTTTTACAAATCTATTCATGACTAGGCTCCAGCCTTTGTAGCATGCAGAATTAAGAGATATGTTCCTCCTCAAGCTCTCATATACTCTCTTGCCAAGCAGTTGAGGATCCCTTGGTTCAAGCAACAGAAAACATGGGGCAGGAGCTTCTCTGTACTTGCCCCCATTTTATGGAACTCTTTACCTTCCTCGATCAGGCTGGAACCTAACTTCCTGAGGTTCAGGAAGCTTTTGAATGCCTAGCTGTTTGATTAGCCTGAGTCTTCGCTGCTCTTCCTACTGGTTGTCACAGCAGCAAGAAAAACTTGGGCGTACGTGCGCTCTGTAACATGTCTAACATAACATAATGAATTTGGGACTGGGCCCAGGTGGTTGGAAGGTGTCAGTCTGAACTTCAGAGCAAGAAAAGTGACAGGAGATGAGTTTTAAGGTGCTGTTGGGCAGTTGCTGGAGGGAACATGGCCCTACGTGTGGAATAACATGCAAAATGATGTTTCTGCATGTTTTGTTCATTCAAAGGCGTATAATTGATATCATGTTTTTTGCTAGTGCTATCAGGCAAGGATTTTCTGAGAGGTGGTATGAAACTCATTTCTTGATGCAGTTGTACCACTTTTTTCCAAATTAAAAAATCTTTGTTAAATGCACAGAAATTACTATATGCAAATTTCCACAATTTTTCCCATCTCCTGTGGATCACTAAATGAGGGCTTATGAAGACTGTGAAAAAAAAGCAAAAGTTTCCCACAGAGGAGTAATACAATGGGAAAGCTCGGGTAAAGAAGGAGATCAAGTGCTGACTTTATTGTTGCGAGTAGGGGGGGAATGTTCAGGCTAAACTTCAGGCCTGATTCGCAAACCTTTTTACACACCTTCACGGTACTCAGGTGAGCAAAACAAGCAATTTATTAATGAAAATTCCACATCCTTATAAAAATGTTTTAGAATCATAAATTGTGTTTATGAATTTGGATGATCCCTATTTAAGGCAAATTTTGCACTGCTCTAATTAAGGGTTAGACTCAAAACAAGAGATGTTTTTTGGAGTGTTTTACCCTGCATGAGTAGATGACCTCCCACAGGCTCCTAAGTGTGTGGGTTTTCACATGCCAGTTGCAGGCGCTTTCCCACCCTGGCAGTGCAAGCAGACTTACTCCAGTGAAAACCAAACATGGGTTTTCAAAGTGAGAAAGAGAAGGACAAACTCACATATTTATTAGCGGTTCAGGGAAAAGGGTTTCTCCTTGAGGAGCAAATGCTTCGCCTGAGAAGAAAATATAGTAATTATTCAAATGAACAGTGCCACGTGAAATTCTCAAGCGCATTTTAAAGCAACTAGACAATCTGCATGAGTAATTTTTTGTGTGAATTGTAGTAGTGCAGGGGATGCAAAACTGTCGTAGATTTCCAGAGTTTAGATTCTATATCAATTCCTCGACACCATAAAAGCTGCACATCGGTTCCTACTGTAGGAGTACATTTATGAGATGAGATGTCCAAATTCTACCTGAAGGGTTTTGTGATTCAGATACTTGGTGCGACCTGGCATTTATGGCCTGGTACTGATAGACCTTTGAAATGACCTGTTAAACAAAAGAGTAAGCTATCACTGGTGTACCTACAGCCTCAGTAGAATCGTATCTTCAGCTGATGTGATGAGGCAGGCCCTTCTTTGAGAAGGCTACCAGTAGTTTTTCACATACGTTCCTGTTGTGAAAGCTGTGCTGTTGTTCACTTTCAGCCTGGTAACATCGGATAATGTATAGCTGTGCACACGACCTTTCCATGTTTGAGTGCCAATCTGGGGAAGGGTGCAGTGTTCGCAGTGTCCAAGGCGAGCAAGAAATTGAACCAAAGGACGTCTGACTGCAAATGAATTGAATTAATTAGTGTCACATCAGTATGTAACATAGTTATTGCAGAAACTGCAAAGAATGCATATAGTGACGTCAAGAAACGCCAGCAAAGACACATGCCCTTTGGCATAGAAGCAAGCTGTAGAGCATCGTATGATGATGATGTAGTGTAAACAGCCACATTTGGGTCTCTCGTCAGTAATAGGAGAGCAGTGAATGTAAGTGCTAAATGATCCCAGGCTTGCACCGGCAGACAACAACAATATTCCTTTTAATAAGGTGAGCAGTTAATTGGCAGGTAGTTAATCTGTCTCTTTTTGGTTCCCGGCTTACGTTACCTACTTGGGAGGGAAGGGGGGCAAACCAGCACAAGACCCATTTTTTGTGTGTGAAAAAGGCCGCTTTATTGAAACAGGTGCATATCACATTTTTTACCTTGGCAACTGCCTTCCAAAACTAAACCTCACTATACATGAATTACCTGACCCCTTGTTTTCCCCCCACCCCTACGATCCCCACATCAAATCCCCCACCCCGCAAAATACAACATAACATTCCATAACAATCATATTACACAATCCTACACAATATATCATTTACCAATCCTAACCTCCCATGACCCAAATCCCTACCTGCCTTTTTGCAACTGTAACCAAGAAACCTCTAATCTAAACTTAGCCTACCTGGTTACCCTTTTCCTGCTCCTGTTCCCCAACTACCAACATTTAACCAAAAACTACAGCCAATCCTGGCCAACTTTTTCCAACCCCGCCAGCACCTGTTCCAAGCGACAACTATACATTTTACACAAAATTCCCTATGTACCTGTTCCAACTCCACCGCCAAAAAACCAACCCACATGGGGGACTAAAAATGCCCTCAGAAACCTGAAAACGAGGGAGGGAGGGGACAAAAACCTACACTACAGCGCTCCCAGCCACCAGGTCACCAAACCTAAAATGGTGGCTGGAGAAGCGTGAAACAGCCCAATATACTTTGGGCTGTCTCTTCAAAAATTGGGCTACAATTGGGCTATTCCCAATGTAGCCCAACTCCCCTAACATGGCCGAGCGCCGTCTAGCCCCTCCCCCTCCCAATCTACCCGGGGGGCAGACCTCGCTGCGCTCGGCTGCCCCCCAAATCCCCCTTGGGAGGGAAGGGGGGCAAACCAGCACAAGACCCCTTTTTTGTGTGTGAAAAAGGCCGCTTTATTGAAACAGGTGCATATCACATTTTTTACCTTGGCAACTGCCTTCCAAAACTAAACCTTACTATACATGAATTACCTGACCCCTTGTTTTCCCCCCCACCCCTACGATCCCCACATCAAATCCCCCACCCCGCAAAATACAACATAACATTCCATAACAATCATATTACACAATCCTACACAATATATCATTTACCAATCCTAACCTCCCATGACCCAAATCCCTACCTGCCTTTTTGCAACTGTAACCAAGAAACCTCTAATCTAAACTTAGCCTACCTGGTTACCCTTTTCCTGCTCCTGTTCCCCAACTACCAACATTTAACCAAAAACTACAGCCAATCCTGGCCAACTTTTTCCAACCCCGCCACCCAGGAAAAGGCGGGAGTGTAGGCAGGATGCCGCCTCCCCGTTTTCCTGCCCCCCCCCTAGGAAAAATTTTCTTCAACGCCTGTGGACTCCCAACAACCTGGCCAAAACTTCCCTCAGCTCCAATATATATAAGTCCATGCCCAGCCGGGATAAATGGACCCCATCGCCTCTGAAAAAATCCGGCGTGTCGTACCTGATGTCCCTGTGCGCAATCCTAAAAATTCCCATTTGGCGACAAAAACGCACCATCTCTGTGTTAAGCTTTTGCCTAGCCTTGTCCACTGCCCCCGGGTTAGCTGCCCCCCTCCAAACCCTCCTGGGAACAAACTCCGTCCATATGATGGCGCAGCCGGCCCACTGACCCTTGATCACCGCCAAATCCCGCTTCATACAACGCATCAAAGCCAAACCAGTTTCCCTCACCATATCATTTTCCCCCAAATGAAGGACCAATACATCGGGGCACCTACCCGCCACCAGGATTCCGTTGAGCACCTGCAGCAACTCTTTCCAACGCATACCATCCCTGCCCCTCCAACAAACTGTAAACATTTCTTTATTGAAACCCAGGCTCTCCCCAAAATAACTGGCACGGGCCTGAACTTGCGCCCACTTCACAAAGGAATGGCCCACAATCCAAATGGACATCTCCCTGGCGAGGGGACCCATCACCGAACCTGCAACGAGAAACATGAATGAACCAAAGGAAAATGGGACTAACCGCGCTATATCCCCCCGTCTGCGCTGCGCACATACCGCTGATAACAGTCAGATGACCACCTTCCCAAACGCATGATGTCCCCTCGCCCCCAACCTAGATTGTTCGCTTCCGATGCCGCCCCAATCCTAAATGAGTGCGTACCAAAATACCTCCCGTCAATTCCCAGCCTGCCCAACGCCTTCCTCAGCACCGCCAAAAGCTGCGCAGCCGTTACCCTCCTTTCATCCTTGTGCCGGAAGACTAGGCCCCCTTTATCCCTAGACAAAGATCTCCACTTCAAACCCCACCGGCAAGGGCAAGCCTGCTGTACTCCTTCCATTTTTAAAACAACCCAAGTGCCCCCTCCCCTCTGATCTGTTTTAGACTTCCTAAGCCATATGCTAACCCCATCCGGACGAAAGGAAACCTCGCTCCAAAGTACCCCCTGCCCCGCTTTACTCCCTAACAGCTCAGACACCCGAAAAGCCCTGAAAAACATCCATGACATCAGAGTAGAGAAGAGGCAGTTTTCAACCTCCCCATAACATATCCCAGGCAAGATCCCAATCACCCTTTCCAACAACTCCCAGGACAGAGGCTTACGAACCCTAGATGCGCGCCCACACTCCCTCGCCCAACCTTCCAACATGCGCTTCCCCAGCTCCCCTGCGGAGGGGGCATACCCCCACAACAATTTCCCAACAAAAGCAATGCCCGCCAGCTTCCCCGCTATCGTAACCCTGGTCAAACCGCTCTCAATCAAATCCAAAATAAATTGAAGTACATCTTCCTGTCTGAGCTCAAGGGAATCCCTCCGCGTCGCGCCAGAGTGCAAAAATTCCCCCCATGCTGTCCTGTATGCTGCTTTGGTAGATTGCGCCAGAGAACCTAAAACCAACTGCAACATCCTGTGTTGCCTACGTACCACAAATGCACCGGCATTCTGGTCGGAAATCCGCCCGCATCCCTGGCGAGCCCACGGAATCTCCCCCACTGTGAACGAGACAAAGCATCCGCTATGTCATTGTCCACACCCGGCACATGCACCGCGCGGAAGGCGATATCATGCCGCAAGCAGCCTAACACAAACACCCTCAGCAATTTCAGAACCTGTTCATCCCGTCCGGATTGTCTGTTCACAATTTGGACTACCGCCATGTTATCCACTCTGAAGGTTACCCTCTTGTGCGCCAGCTGATCCCCCCATAAGGTGATCGCCACCACCAACGGAAAGAATTCCAAAAAGGCTATACTCCTGCCCCCATCTGCCCATTCCGGGGGCCATTGTTCAGCACACCACTTTCCTTGCCAATACAGGCCAAAACCTGAACTCCCAGCCGCATCAGAAAATATTTGCACTTCCCAAAGCATGTCGCCCTCCCTCCTCAAGGGGATGCCATTGAAATCTTGTAGGAAAAACTGCCACATTCGCAAGTCCTCCCGCACCCCTGCTGACAGACGCACATGATGATGAGGGGGCCTCTGTCCCGCCAGCGCCCTGCACAGTCGTCTACAAAACGTCCTCCCTACTCTCACCACCCTACATGCAAAGTTGAGGTGCCCCAACAGCACCTGAATCTCTTTCACTGTGACCTTCAGTTTTCCCAACATTGTTGCCAGCAGCCCCAACATCTGCTGCTTTTTGTCTGCCGGAAGTCGTGCCTCCATCAAATGAGAGTCAAGTTCAATACCTAAAAAGGCCAGAGCCGTACAGTGTCCCATAGTCTTTTCCGGTGCCAACGGCACGCCCAAATCCCTCATGATCTCCTGAAAGCTGTCCAGTGCCTTCTGGCAGCCCGCTGAGCCTGAGGTGCCCACAAAGAAAAAGTCATCCAGGTAGTGCGTTACTCCTTGGTGACCCGTCCGTTCCGTGAACAACCATTGTAGGAACGTGCTGAAACACACAAAAAGTGCGCATGACATAGAGCAGCCCATCGGCAATGCTTTGTCCACGTACCAGTGACCCCCAAACTGGATACCCAAAAGGTCCCAGTCATCTGGGTGGACTGGAAGCAGCCGGAAAGCCGACTTTATGTCGCACTTTGCCATCAACGCCGTTGCGCCCGCCGTCACTACCAGTGACATGGCTACGTCAACAGATGAGTATGACACCGTGGCCTCCTGTTCGTCAATAAAATCATTCACCGAAATTCCTTCCGGCCACGACAAATGCTGTATTAGGCGAAACTGTCCTTGCTCCTTTTCGGCACCACTCCAATGGGTGACACAATCAAATTCTGAAGAGGCCAATCCTCAAAGGGTCCCGCCATGCGGCCCTCACGCACTTCTTTATCCAGTTTTTCTTGCACTACCTTAGAGTGCTCTTTTGCCGATTTCAAATTGTCCGCCCAACGTCTTACCCTCGGCCCATCGTACCCCAGCCTGAAACCCTCCAAGAACCCCACCCGCAAACACCTAGCAGCCGCCACATCTGGATATTCTTGCAACGCTGCTATCAACTTTTTTACATTAACCGGAGTATGAGCCTTTCGGCCCAGGTCCCTTAGCACCACGCCCCCCCAAGAACTGCTGCTGCTGTCCCCCTGCCTTAAACCCCCTGTCTGCCACTGCTGTGACCCTGGCTGCTGACCCTGGCCCCCCCCAGCAATTGACCAATGCATGTCGTCCTCCGCACCCTGAGCAATCATGCCTGAAACGGCAGTACTCTCTGGTGCACAAACCCTTATTGTAATCCCAACACGCCCCTTTTGTACCTGGCTGTCCTCTCCCTGCTCCCCCCACCGCACCTCGGGTGGGGCCACCCCGAAAGGGCCTGTATACGAGAGGCAGCCCGCTGGCCGTAAAAATGGTTTTCCCAGACCCGGCTAAACCCATAGTGTGTTGCCACAGATCCGTATCTAGCTCCCCCACTTTGCCTCCGCATCCCAAGCCATGCGTGCCCTGAACTCCTCATCATATTGAGCCCAGGCGTACCCACCCCCAGTAATCTGGGCTTTCCTAATCACGTCCATGTATTTGAACATGGCCACTGACCGTTCAGGGTATTTTTCGCAATAAACGCTGGCATATATAAGGAATGCTGCGGTCCAATTCTCAATTGTCAACGGCACCTTTGGCCTTTTTGCCAGTTCAAATTCTTCCTCTTTAGACCCTTCTTTCGCCCGAACCTCTCTGTGGAGGAGTTTAAGTATTTCAACATATTCCCCCTTCCATATGCGTTCCTTGGTAGACAACATCAAATGGGCTCCCAATGGCTTTGTAACACCCATGTATGGCAACCGTTTTATCTTCAATTCTTTGCTTTCCAATATGGTCTCCCCCTCCCCTGTCGTAGTATCTACCGTCGCCTTCTTGTCAGCCCCGCTGTCCCCCAAGCTTACAGACGCCTTACCTGCGCCCCCCACTGCCCCTTCACCCGGGGCCTCCGTTCCTACCCCTATGTCCACTACGTAGGAACCCTTGCGCAACCTGCCCCCTACCCCTTCCACCCGCTCAGGTCCACCCACCCCTACCGACACCATCACCGGCCGCAATCGCGCCGAATGCTTACCTAGCGCCAAGGACTCCGCCCGTCTCTCCACTGTGCGTCCTGGCAAAGGGGCCGACCTCTCCTCCCAACGTGATGTCCGACCCGTGGGCCTCGCCTGGCGTCGTGACACCTGCAAAAAACTATCCACAGCATTACTTGGCCCCCCCTGTCCCTCATCTTCCCCATCCCGCAACTCTCCTTCTTCAATACTCTCCTCATCATAATCCAACTCTTCCTGCCTAGCGCCCCCGGCTGCCCCCGCCGGGGGTGCGGAATGCACCCTCCTTGCCACACCTAAATGCGCGTTGTCGTCGCTCCGTCTTTTCCGTTGTCCCCCAGCCCGCTGAGGCCCAATGGGTGTTGGGGACGGCGAGCCCGCCCTGGGCCTACTTGTGCCGGCCGCGACGGGATCCCCCGCCGGTACTGGGTACGCCGCCCAAGGCTCCACCCTCCCTTCTCCTTGGTGCCACCGGGCCGCTCCCAGCCCTACCAAGTCTGGCACCCCGCGATGCTCTGCCTGTTGCTCCTTCACCTGCAAAAGAAAAGTATGGTCTGGTGTGCTGGGCCTACCTCTTTTCTCTCTCCCATCCCAACCCCTCTTACTGCCTGTCCACAAAGTGCTAGCTAACCATGCCTGCCCCACCGCACTAAGGTCGACCACCTCCTCATCCTCCCCCTCCTCGTCGCTCCACACCAAACCCGATGCCCCCTGCCCACCTACCCCACTCGGCCCAGCCTCCTCCTGTATCCTCCCCGCCCCCGGCTCCCCTATGACCCCCCTACTAGCGCCTGGCACCGCCAACTCCTCACCCTCCCTTACCGACTGGCCCCCCCATGTACCCCCTAACCTCCGCAGCCCAGGAAGAAAAAATTTCCAAACCCTCCCAGTCCCTCTCACTCCCTTCTGAGTCCAACAATAAAGGGGACATCCACCCCTCCACCCCAGCTTCCCCACTGACCCCCCCTTCCCCCTCCCGGACGCCCCCAAACCTGCCACCTACCCCCCTAGAAGACCCCACCCCTTCGCATGCCACCGCTCCCGACAAACCCTCCCCCCATACTCCTGGACCCCCCCTGCACGGCACCTTAACCAGCCTGTGTGCCTCCTAGTGCCTCTCTCCCTGCACCTGAGAACACCACCCCTTCCATTTCCCCCCCCACCCTCCCAGACCCAAGCCCCACCCCCAGCTCCTCAAAACACGACTGGCCTGGGCCCCCACGCGCAGCCCTCCACCCAAAACCCATCTCCCCCCCTTCTACGATATCTGGGGCCGCTCTCCTGACACCGGAGCAGCCCCTCTCCCTCTGTGACCTCGGCGGGGAGGCCCGCGATGCGCGCCCTCGCCGCGGCCTCCCATCCGCCCCCAGCACATTTCCTAGGCGCCCTCCTTGACTGCTACCGATAATGGGGGCCGCGCTCTGTCTGTCGGCGCTGCCCCCCCCCCTGCGCACTGCCTGAAACCATCGGGGCCGCTCTCCCTGTACCCGAGCGGCCCCCAACGACTTCCACACCCGGCGGGGAGACGCGGTCCGCGCTCCCTCGCCGAGCCCCTCCAGCCTTGCTGCCACATGACGCCCGTCCCCCCCGCCCCCAACCGCATGCCCAACGTTACCTGGGGCCGCGCTCTTGACCTCCGCGCGGCCCCTTCCCCTCACCTTTGTTTTTGCCACTCTCCGGGGGGGGGAACAAGCCGCGACGGCGGCCGCCACCCCGGCAGACGCGCGCCTCACCGGGCGCGCTCCCCCCGGGGCCTCCGGCATCAACATGTCCAGCCTGCCAGCCTCGCTGAGCAGCCGGACCGCCTCCAAGACACGATAGTCTTCTCCCGACATCTTCACACGTACCCTGCCCTGTCACTAACACGCCACTACACTAGCCGGCCTACCTCTTACTTTGGACCAACTACCCTGACAAAAACCTACACTACAGCGCTCCCAGCCACCAGGTCACCAAACCTAAAATGGTGGCTGGAGAAGCGCGAAACAGCCCAATATACTTTGGGCTGTCTCTTCAAAAATTGGGCTACAATTGGGCTATTCCCAATGTAGCCCAACTCCCCTAACATGGCCGAGCGCCGTCTAGCCCCTCCCCCTCCCAATCTACCCGGGGGGCAGACCTCGCTGCGCTCGGCTGCCCCCCAAATCCCCCTTGTGCGTGTCTCTCTGCTTGAAATATGATCAATGCTTTCTCTACATGTCGAACTAACGTGCCAGGCAGAATAATAACAGCCTTCGTTTACCCCTCTGCATAAAGTGTTTGATGATGAATTCAAGCAGCAAAAACAACTGCTCAGTACGGGAGGGAAGGCGCCATTTTCTAGATGTACCATTGTTTGGTTGCTTGTCCCATTGAAGCAAACTCTGAGGGCTTGTCTTGAAATTAACTAACACGAAAACTAGTGACTCATGAACAGATCACAAAAACACTTTGGGCCTCATTACAGAATGGGCAGTAGAGTATGACCAAAGGGAATCTACCCGTAAAACTATATAACCCATGATTGTAGGCGGTGGTGTGGGCAAGAGATAGAAAAACTCCCATTGGCTGTACACACCATTCGTCACCACAAGCAGAGACAGGTGGAGCTCACATTGGTAGGATCATGCCCATGCAAATAAGTCCTACTCTGATCCTGTTTAAGTCAGGTTACAAGTTGGGGAGGAAGAAAGCCACACTGAATTACACTAAACATTTGCTAACATAAATCATAGATGTTTCCACCAGATTGGGTGGTAGTCTCTAGGGACCGAACACAGCCCCGCACATCCCTTAATCTGAGCAGAGTTTTATCCACCCAGCACTTTAGATCACATGATGTGATTATATAAAGGGCTCTTCTTCCCTTTCAATTTTGCCTCGTCTTGATTTTACTGCTAAGCAGTAGTATTTAATGTTTGTTTTGGCAGACCATAAAATATATAGTATAACAAGAACCTCCATATTGTATATTGTATTGTATTGTATTGTAATTGCTTTTATATAGCGCTTACTACCCCTGACGAGGCGTCGAAGCGCTTTTTCGGCGAGGAGCACGCTACTCTGGGACCCATAAAGGATTATTGTTGAATTAGTATAGTGAAATATGAAAGTAATTAAAGTGGTGGATAGGTTAGTCAGTTATTTGGATTGGGAAGGATAGCGGGAGGATAGAAGAGTAAAAAAAGGTTTGTATTTATATAGCGCTTGTTACCCCTGATGGGGTGTTGAAGCGCCTTTTTTTTTTTTTGGGCAGTAGCACGCTACTTCGGAAATCCATAAAGGATTAGTGGTAAATTAGTATGGTGAAATATGAAAGTAATTTGATTGGTGGATATTAGTCAGTTATTTGGAGTGAGAAGGATAGCGGAGGGATAGAAGGGGGAGAAAGGTTTGCATTCATATAGCGCTTGTTACCCCTGAAGGGGTGTTAAAGCGCTTTTCTGGCGAGTAGCACGCTACTCTGGAACCCATAAAAGGATTAGTGTTGAAAATTAGGATAGTGAAATATGAAGTAATTTGAGTGGTGGATATGTTATTCAGTTATTTGGATAGAGAAGGGCAGCGGCAACATAGAAGAGGGAAAAGAGGTTTGTATTTATATAGCGCTTGCTACCCCTGATGGGGTTTGAAGCGCTTTTTTGGTGAGTAGCACGCTACTCTGGAACCCATAAGGA
Organism: Calotriton arnoldi; assembly: GCA_963921515.1. Lineage (NCBI taxonomy): Eukaryota > Metazoa > Chordata > Amphibia > Caudata > Salamandridae > Calotriton > Calotriton arnoldi. Next base: position 5,462,468 of record CAWUFW010000100.1, on the reverse strand, counting down.
TTAGTGTTGAATTAGTATAGTGAAATATGAAAGTAATTTGAGTGGTGGATATGTTAGTCAGTTATTTGAATTGAGAAGGGTTGGAGAGGGGTACAAAAGGGAAAAGGTTTGCATTTATATAGCGCTTGTAACCCTGATGGGGTGTTGAAGTGCTTTATTGGCGAGTAGCACGCTACTCCGGAACCCATAAAGGATTAGTGGTGAATTAGTATAGTGGAATATGAAATTTGAGAAGTGAACATGTTAGTCTGTTATTTTGATTGAAAAAGATAGTGGAGGGATAGGAGAGTGAAGGATTTTGATTTTATTTTTTTTGGGAGGTCATAGCAGTAGGAGGAGGCTTGTGGATGAGTAAAAAGGGGTTGTGGAGGGAAAGAGTCAGAGGGAAGAGTTTATAAAGGTTTGTTTTGGGGATCGGTATAGTAAAAGAGGTGTCAGATGATGCAAGGAGGGGTAGAGTAAGGGAGAGTCTAGAAAGGGTTATTTTGGAGATCATAGTAGTGGTATGGGGTTTGGGATAAATGAGAGAGTGGGTGTAAAGGATATATTGATAGATGTATAGGGTGAGAAATAGGGTAGTGCATTGGAAAGAGCAGTAGAAAGAAGTTTGAAATGAGTCAGAAAGTTGGGTTAGAAGATATATTGAGAGAAGTATAGGGTGAGAAATAGGGTAGTGCATTGGATATGCTGAATTAGAAGAAAGTGATAAATATATAGATCCATAAGTACATTGAAAGTATATAGATGCATAAAGGAGGTAGGTATATGTAGATTAAAGATATTGATAGAGGTACAGGATGAGAAATAGGGTAGTGCATTGGATATGCTTTTCAGGAGGAAAGTAACAAACACACAGATCCAAGTACATGGAAGGTACATAGATGCACAATGGAAGAAGTACATGTAGACCAAAGATGCACCAGATAAACTCCGGTTTTCAAGTGTTATTGTACTTTAATTTTTTTAATTTTTTTAACATAATTATTCTACATGTTTATACAAAGCAATACACAAAGATAGGTACATATTTATAGTAAAAATAAATGATTATATATAGAGGGATATGCTGTAAATTTCTGTTTGCATATGGTGCTTATGTGGGGAAGAGCAAATTCTTGAGCAGTTTTCTGAAGATAAGGTGGCTGTCCGTGGATCTTATGTTGGGGGTAAAGAGTTCCATAGTTTGGCTGCTTGAACAGAGAAGGATGTGCCACCCATGGTTTTTTTCTTGTATCTTGGGATTTTGAGGCGAGGTGCCATTTTAGAGTGGAGGTTCCTTTGTTGAATGTGTTTGGTGATTTGATTCCTGATGAAGAGCCGTCCCATTCCATGTATTGCTTTGTGGGTGATACAAAGCAGCTTGAACGTGGATCTTCTGGCAAACGGTAACCAATGCAGCGCTTTCAAGGCAGGTGAGATGTGGTCTCGCGGTTTGATATGCAAGAGTAGTCTGGCAGCCGAGTTCTGAATCCGTTGTAGTCTTTTCATGGTCGTTAAAGGTGATCCATGGTAGAGGCTATCGGCGTAATCGAGTTTGGACAGAACAAGGGAGATGGTATCTTGGACCTTGTGTGGAAATCCCAAATGAGGGAAAATTCGTCGCAGCGTTTTTATAGTGACAAAGCTTGATCTTGCTAGTTTGTCCACTTGGGCATTCATCGACAGCTTGGAGTCCATGGTCATTCCGAGGTTTCTTACTTCCTTCGATACTTTAGGTGGTGATCCCAGTTCATCAGGCCAGGCGGCAAGCGGGTCATAATGTTTCCAATCGCCACACGTGAGTATTTCCGTTTTGGAAGCATTCAATTTGAGGTGGCTCCAAGTCATCCACTGATCCACGGCTCTGAGACAACTGAAAATTGGGGAGTTTCCAATATCTTTGGGGCATTCCAGTTGAAGGAGTATTTGTGTGTCATCTGCATAGTTATAGCATGTTAGGTGAAATTGATTGATCAGTACCGGTAATGACTTCATGTAGATGTTGAAAAGCATGGGAGAGATGATAGAGCCTTGAGGGACCCCTGCTTTTGTGGAGTATGGTTTGGATGAGAAAGGTGGGGTATGGATGACCTTAGTTCTGTTTCGAAGGTAGGACGCAATCAAGTCTAGAGCAGTCCCCTCTATGCCGGCTTCATAGAGTCTTTGTTTCAGAGTGTCATGGTCAACCGTGTCAAAGGCAGCCGAGAGGTCCAAGAGGAGAAGCGCAGCAACCCCATTGCGGTCTACTGTGTTCTTCGGGTCATCCCAGACGGCAAGGAGGGCAGATTCTGTGCCTCTTCCCGGACGGAAACCTGTTTGGGAGTCTGAAAGTATGTCATTCTCTTCAATGAAGTGTGACATCTGGGCGAACGCTGCTCTTTCTATCAGTTTGCCCAGGAAAGGTCCATTTGTAATGGGTCTGTAGTTGTCAGGGTTCAGCGGGTCCAAGTTTGTTTTCTTCAGTAAAGGGCGTATGTATGACTTTTTGAGTTCTTCTGGAAATATTCCGGTAGTTAAGGAATCGTTGATGATTCTTCTTACTGGAGTGGCAGCAGAGGTTGTTAAAAGAATTGTCTTGAAAGTTTGTGGTGGACACGGGTCAGAAGGGCTGCCGGCAGGCCTGCTTGCTTTGACCAGGTCCATAAATTCATCGTGTGGGATGTGTTGGAAGGAACGGAGAGGCTGGGTTAGAGTATTCTTGGATTGTTGTTTTGTCAAAGGGTTAGTGCTGGTGCTTTGTCTCTGTTTTAAGTATGAGTCCAACGTGTCTGCTTTGTCAGTGTAATGATTTGCCAGTTTGTCTGTGAAATCTTGAGTAACAGGATGAGTTCCTTCTAGGCAATTTGGTTTGCGAAATTCATTGAGTATTTTATAGAATTCTTTATTTGCACATTTAGCATTTTTTAAATTATGTCTGAATAGTACCTTTTCTTAGCTTTTTTGATAGCTGACTTGTATAATCTGTTAATTTTCTGTAGGTGAAGTTTGTCTTGTTTGGCGTTTGTTTTAAGCCAGGTACGTTGCAGCTTTCTAATTTGTTTTTTTATGTCTTTTATCTCTATGTTTCTCCAAGGCGCTTTTTTTCTTTTGTTCTGTTGTGTGGTTTTGAGTGGCATCAGGATGTGTGTATTTGAGACAAAAATGCGTCCACTTTCATGACCTCGTGAGCCGACATTCCAAAGAAAATGGCTGAATTTCAAAAATATATTTTTTTAAACTTATTTTTATTATATTACTGCATTATTTGACACAACAATTTGCCCATTATACAGTTTACAATTCTCATAAGCTGCCCATCGGGCTACTAGCAAGGTTACGTTTCGGCATGTATGAGGTATCCGGGTTTACTCACCCAGGCCCTATTTATGTGAATCATCATACATCGCGATCAGAATACAGACAATGCAGAATGAAGAACTTCATCAACAAAGAAAAACAACCCAACAACAATTCGCAGCAGTGACAAGTGACGGTATTTATCTAAAAAGCATGCTTGCCATATCTTTAGTGCATTTATTGGAGCCGGCGGAATTTCCAAAATATATTCAAAGCTGATTTTTGAGTGATAAATCATGTGGCAATGAGGATACTTTTTACAAATGTTATTACCTTGGTAACAGAGGCACTGCAGCTATGGCTGTTATGTATTACCCATGTAGAAGCATTTCATATTGGCAAAGCCTTTTTTACATTAATGCTGGCAACCATATCAGCTTTTAATATATTTTTGAAATTCCGCCACCCTCTCCAAAACATCAGCTCACGAGTTCACGAAAACAATCACATCTTCATCTCAAATACACACTTTCAATTTTGGTATATGTAAATTATTGCAGCCAAGCAAAAGCTTCTAATTTAGTAGGGTTTGCTGCATACAGGGGAGCCACATGCAGGTAGCTGGAGAGCTACCAGTAGCTCATGAGCTACTCATTGGAGAAGCCTGCTATAGGCCATGTATACAAAGCAATGTTACAGCAGGAATCACCCAGAAACACTGTGACATGATTGCAAAAGTAGAATCCATTCAAAGTTACACCCCGGATTTCTCAGTCTCTGCCATCAAATGCAAAAATGATTAAGAGCAATAAGCCGACGTTTCGACCCCTTGTGGTTATTTAAGCAGAGTCTTCTTCAGTACAGTAACAACCTATGGGAAGATATAGGAACTGTCAGTGTCTACTCATGAATAAATAAGAAATGTAATAACACAACAAAAGGTCTTGGATGAGTGATAACATAATACAGCTCACCTGACCAAAGACATACATCAATGTGATGCATTCGATGCCAGACACTGAGAAATCCAAAATATCATTTTGACTGGACCCTACTGCACCATCACTTGAAGCACCTATTCACTCTTTGAAATTGTCGCAATATTATATGTGTGTGTAACTATATATATATATATATATATATATATATATATATATATATATATGTGTGTGTGTGTGTGCAATCTAAATTACCACTTTTATGACTGTGTAGTTGATTGGTTGTAAGAGCAGGGCATCAAGTAAGGTAGCCCCTGTGCAAAGTATTATAAAGCACTTCCGAATGATTCCCACTGGAACACTACTTTGTATACTTAATTACACCAGTTCAATTGGAATACAAGGTGCCCCGTGTTTTATTTTCACATTATCTCTATAGGCAGCAGGTGGCTCACACCCTCCGGCATGGTCTGTGAATGTCCCCTCTCACCTGCACCTCTGCCGCCTCCCACGGGTCCTCCAGGCAGTTCACCTGGCTGTGTTCATAGAGGTTCTGGTGGATGCCGGAGCAGTTTGTGCAGATAAACACTCCCAAAGTGTAGGAAGCCCACGTTGTTTCTGCAGCACCACAGTCAATATATCAGTATATAGGCTACTGAAAAATTCACTCCACTCCAATCTACCCCAATTCAATCAACCCAATCTACCCCAATCCACCCCACTCCAATCTACCTCACCCCACTCCAAACCAATCTACCCCATTCCAATCTAACCCACCCCATTCCACCCTGCCCAATCTACGCCACTCCAATCTACCCTTCCACACTTCAATCTACTCCACTCCATTCCACTTCAATCTACCCCTAATCTACCACACTCCACTCCACTCTACCCCAATCTACCCCAATCTACCCCACTTCACCCTTCCCCAATCTACCCCCCCACTCCAATCTACCCCAATCCACTTCACTACGATCAAATCTACCCAAATCTTCCCCAATACACTGCACTACAATCTACCCCAAAATACCCCACTACAATCTACCCTACTCCACTACAATCTACCCCAGTTTACCCCACTCCACACCACTTACCCCACTCCATTTCACTCCACCCCAATCTACCCCACTCCATTCTAATATAACCCACTCCACTACATTCTACCCCAATCTACACCACTCCACTCCGATCTTCACTCCACTGTAAATCTACTCAACTCTAACCCACTCCAACCAACACCACCCCACTTCATTCCAATATATCCTATTGTAATCCACCCATACTATCCCAATCCAATCTACCCAACTCCAATCTACCCCATTCCACTACAATGTACCCCACTCAACTTCAATGTACCCGACTTTTCCATACTCTACTTCACGACAATCTACCCCAATCTACACCTCTACAGTCTACATCAATCTACCCCACTCCAATCTACCTCATTCTACCCCACTCCATTCTATCCCAAAATACCCCACTCCAATAAACCCCAATCCACCCCACCCTACCCCATTCCACACCACTAACTTTTAGCCATGCTGAACAGCAGTCACACTGGTGTACAACATGGATAAAACGCACTGCCAAAGTCAATAGCTCTCACATAGGCAAGACCTATTGGCAACAAACATATTTGCCCTGGATGCCACTTTACTTGGCATTTATACAAAATGTCCAGCACAGAATTTTATCCTCATTACATTAAAAGTTGATTTAACATTTTATATGATAAAAGGTAATTATTTACTTACACTCATGTGAAGAAATTGTCAATGACATCTTGATGTATTTCAATTCCTTCCTCTTCACCATTATCATCTTAATTTAGCATTTCATCATCCTCACCCGGTGGCTCTTTATGGTCTTCTTCATCTGCAGTGTATGGAATGTTCTGTCGCTGGGCTTTGTTGTATAATATGCAGCATGTCATGGTGATTTTGCACACCTTATCGGGGGAGTAGTGGAGGGCTCCTCCAGTCTTGTCCGAACATCAAAATCTGGCCTTTAATAGCCCAAAAGCCCGCTCCACTCGCCCCTTTTCTTCCATGGCCCTCACTGAAGCGGACTTCCCCTGGCGTTGTTGGATTCCTCAGCGGTGCTAACAACCATGGTGGGTTAGGATATGCTGAGTCTCCTATATGGGATGAGAAAAACAGAGCCAAAAATGCATAACACAATTTTACATTATTACACTTTACATTAACCAAACAATATAATGACAGATAACACTTACCAAAAACCTAGACCCTCTCAGGTCCAAATTGTGACATTTGCAGGGGTATGATGCTGTTCCATAGTACAAAGGAATCATTGGTTGTTCCAGGAAAACACACACACACGCTTGTGATGTAAATCTGTTAAGCAGACAGCTTGCACATTAATTGAATGGAAGTTCTTTCGATTGGGGTACACTTGTTCTCTGGCGTGTGATGGCACTAAGGCAATATGAGTGCCATCAATTGCTACAACCACATGTGGTAGGCGGCCCAAGGCATAGAAATCTCCCTTCACATTGGCAAAATCATGGTTTGTAGAAAACTGAACTAAGCTGTTTATGTGTCTTATCATTGAAGAAAGAACTTCTTGTAGCACACTGCTGAAAGTATGTTGTGACATTCCACCAGATACTGCCATAGTGTATTGGAATAATCCTGTGGCCACAAAATGGAGTACTGCCATTATTTTGACTATTAGTGTTATTGATGTGGAATTACTATTGTGAGGCAGAAGATCTGGCTGCAGCTGATGACATAAATCAAGAATTGTATGCCTATTCAATCTGAATCTTTTGTTAATATCCCATTCTTCCATGGTGGCAAGGTCTGGAAATGGTTGGAACGCTTGAGGCTGTAGTCTCCTCACTCTCCCTGGGTTCATATGTCTGCATTGAAAAATAAAATAATGTAAATGTTTGCAAACATATTTAAAAATCAAACCACACTTTTCATCCTGTTTTAATTACATATACATTTTTATACATAATTATACAGAACCTTAATATGTTTAGTATGCTTTATTTGAAAAATTAACATTTGTTTTTTTAAATGTGTAAATAATACATTCTTAATGTATTATTTACACAATCTTTCTTTCTTGCATCGAACCACATTAAGGCTCTACATTACACTGTTTTTTGTAAAAACAAATGAACAACATTAGCATTTTCAACATGTACACAAAGTAGCCACCAATTTGAGTGGTGCTTATGCACTTAACAGTCACAAACACACTATTCCACAATCTAAAAGTGGCCGTCTGACTTCGCCGTCAGGACATTTGGAATTAGTCGACCATGGAGGAAGTTGACCACCTAGTGGGTGTGAAACTCCACAACGGACCCAGCTATAGGCTAACATGTGTGAAAACAACGTAGGACAGCCAAGGGATGTGTCTGTCACCGCTGACAATCGTGTACGTCATGTACGTGTATGCGGCGTTTTTTAAAAAAAAAGGCTCACTTCCCTCCTAACATTGCAGCCAAAAAGACATCCTCAACTTTTGCTGCTGTTTCCGACCTCTGGGGGCCACAATGCCAGGATGAGCAGGTGACAGGACCCCAGCCTTCTCGCCAGAGGAGCTGGAGTTGCTGGCAACTGAGATTCTGTCCCTGTACAGCCAGCTCTATGGCTCACTAGAGAAACTGGTACATGTTTGTAATGTATTTGTAAATCTGTCTGTTTCTTTTTTTACAACACAGGCTAGAATGTCCCTTTGTGTTGCTGAGTGAAGTGTAGTGATTGAAGTGAAGTGTCATTTATTTTTTACATTACATAAAATAATGATAGTGCGAATGTTTAAGCACTTTATGATTAGAGAAAACGACAACATTCGTATGTGGTATTTTTCTTATTTTTTGTCCTTATTGTGCAATAAGCAGGAGTAGGGGATATCAGGGGTCCTGATTCTAACTGTTCCATCTTGGATCAACCCACTATTGTCATAGAGAAATAGGGAGATCCACACCATCTAACGGGACCCCCTTTCGTTCCTATTCCATTCAGTTCGAGGGGGAAGCAGCCTTCTGTAGCCACTAGTGCAAGTCCCTTGCTTGTGGGTTATTGCTGTATTGCTTAATCATTGGACATCCGAAGACCCTTCAGGAGACCAGCCCTGTGAAATCTGTTTCTGTTTCCAGATATCCCAAAATTCAAAACTCTTACTTTGCCTCCTGCTCCAATCCAGCTTATTTACCCTCTGTATCGATGCTAACCATTCCCACTGGGTTGGCGAGTTGTGGAGTATCCACTTAATACAGACTTCACATCTATCCAGTAGAATTAGAACAAAAAGAAGTTTTTTTTGTTTATTACTTAATTTAGGGATTCCTTCATTATAGGTTCTGACCCCAAATATGACTAGATCTATGCGTACCTCTATATGTTGGCCCATTACTTCCATGAGTGTCTTACCCACTTTATTCCAAAATTTCTGGAGCTGGGGGCACTGCTGAAACATATGTACATCGTCCGCCATCTCTTCTCCGCATTTGGGACAGCTTTTTACCTTCTGTTTATTCAATTTGGACAGTCTCTTAGGCGTCCAGTAGGCTCTGTACTCGGAACCTGATATTGTCCAAGCCCTTCCCTCTGATTATTTAATTCAGAGACTTGATAGACCCACAGGGAAAGGCGGCGGGGTTGCCATTATTTTTAAAAACTCTTTTAAGTGTCGCAACCTCGGGAGTCCTTTAAGTGATTGTGAGAATCTTCACTTTTCTATAAGACTCTCCCCCTTGCTTTCCTTCTCGGGCATTTTAATCTATCGACCGCCTGGATCGATGGGTCAGTTTTCTAACTCTTTATCTGAAACAGTCACTAAGTTGGCTAGCTGTGCTTCTAATTTTACTGTTCTAGGCGATCTAAATGTCCATATTGACGATCATGCGTCAATAGGTGCGTCAGAACTCTCTTCGGACCTCGCCGCCCTTCAACTCTTTCAGAAGGTGCCACTGGCTACTCACACTAAAGGTCACCTTCTTGACCCTGTTTTTCTAACTTACAAGAGTTATTTTGTTTCGACCCTATTCCCATTCCTTGGTCAGACCACCATTTGATCCCTTTACATTGGTCGCCTAAGTTGGCTATCCCTACCGTTCAACCATTAGGGAAATTAGTCCGCGGCTGGCCTAAACTTAGCTTAGAAAAATGGACCTCTGCTCTGGATCTTTCCAAACCATCTTTAATCCTTGATCCGGTAGTAGGGAATGACCATTTTAATTACTGGATCGAAGGGACTTTAGATCAGGTTCTTCCTAAAAAGAACATCCAGATAAACATAGGACCCAATAAAGCAGCCTGGTACCCGCCTAAACTTCGCGAGTTAAAGCAAGTGTGTAAGAGGGCAGAGAGAAGCTGGAGGAAAGATTTTTCCCTTTCCAAGAAAAAGCAATATAGGGACACCATTAGTATATACAAAAGTGAAATCAAAAAGGCGCAAGCATACTACTTTAGCGAAAAAAATTCTGCTGCCGTTAACTCCCCCCGGGAGACGTTTCGCATTGTAAACAAACTCCTCAATGCACCCACTCCCTTGGTCTCTTATGAAGCAACAGATGACCGATGCAATCACTTTGCAGATTTTTTTCACAACAAAATTTTAACCATTAGCTGCTTATTTCCTAACCCCCTGCCTGTTCCTCCCTTAGAGGAAATAAAGGTATGGAGTAAAGAACACTCTCTTGAAGTGTTTCCTCCACTGGACATCGAAACCTTCAAAACCATGTTCGCATCGGTTAAGAGTGGATCACCTAGTGATCCGGCTCCTTTTAACATCTTGAAATCTGTATCTGTTTTAGTAGGCCCCACTATTATGGAACTGATCAACGCCTCGCTTTCCTCTGGGGTGGTCCCTCTCCTTTGGAAAAAAGCCTTGGTAAAGGCTTTATTGAAAAAACCAAACTTAGATCCCGACTGTCTTGGTAACTATCGTCCCATCTCGCTCCTTCCTGGGGTGAGCAAAATCGCAGAAAAGTACGTAAATCGATCACTCTCCAGATACCTAGAAAGGGAGAACCTTCTCCATGCGTCCCAAACTGGGTTTCGCCCAGGACATGGGACAGAAACCGCCTTACTAGCAGTCGTCGAGGATTCCAGAAGGATCCTCGATGCAGGAGGCTCCCTGGCCGTGCTTCTTTTAGATCTTAGCGCATCCTTCGATACGGTTAATCACCGTATTTTAATCCAACGGCTTCAGGATTTGGGTATTACTGGAATTGCTCTGGATTGGCTGCGATCTTTTCTGGAGAACAGATACTTCCAAGTAGTCGAGGGTGAGGCTACATCCACTCCTCGACCTCTTCATTGTGGGGTTCCTCAGGGGTCGTCCTTGAGCCCCACTCTTTTTAATGTTTACATGGCTCCTCTTGCTGACATTGTTCTTCCATTTGGGGTGCAAATTGTCACTTATGCCGACGACACTCAATTGGTCGTCGCTTTGAACCACACCAATAAAGCATCCACTTGTCTTGGCCCATGTCTCGAGGAAGTGATGAGATGGATGAAACATTCCCATCTTAAACTTAATGGAGACAAGACTGAGCTTATGCTCCTTGGCAAACCTTCTCTCTCTGAAATAGCTTCTACTTGGCCTATTTGTATGGGCCCCATGCCGGCCCCTAAATCAGAGATAAAGAGCCTTGGTGTTTGGCTTGACTCTGAGCTCGGTTTTAAAATCCAAGCCAGAAAGGTTGTTGCCTCCTGTTTTGGCATTTTAAGAATGCTGCGCAAAGTGCTTCCTCTGCTACCCCACCAGGTTAGAAAGCTTGTAGTCCAATCGCCTATTTTATCTCGTTTGGACTACGGAAATGCACTGTACCTCGCTGCCCCTAGCCTGGTGTTGGCCAAACTTCAAACTGTGCAGAATTGTGCCGCTAGGATTCTTATGGGAATTCATAGTCGCCAAACAGCAAGGCCTGCCCTAAAGGCTCTCCATTGGCTTCCAGTTTTGGAAAGAGTCCATTTTAAAGCTTTGTGTATCACTCACAGGCTGATAGGAGGGAATGGACCTCCTATTATCTCCTCTTTGATCCAGCCCTATTTAGCCACTAGGGACCTTCGCTCAAATAATCTTCATTTGGCGCTGGTGCCCAGAATTAAGAAGGCCCGAAGCGGCGGACGTCTTTTTTCTTACAACGCCGCTAAACTGTGGAACTCACTTCCTCTGCTGCTCCGAAAGGAACCCAACTACATGTCATTCCGTAAGATGCTTAAAACTTGGCTTTTCCCCAATTGAGCGTGTCACAGCTGTTTCGACTTGCCCTCAGCGCTGGGATGCCCGCGGGTAACTATGCGCTTTATAAATATCACTTTCATTTCATTTCATTTCATTCATTCATTTCATTTCATTTTTTCTGAGAGAGGCGGATTTGATAGTATACCAACATGCAGTCATTGATACTTGCCATGTTTCTTCTGTATCCAGTGTCGGCAGTTCCTTACCCAGATCTCTGCAGGTAGAGTGAAGTCTTCCTCCCCGGCTGATATGAGTGACCAGTACCAGCTTGATACCTCCCTCTTTAACACCTCATTTCCTTGTATTTTCCTTAGAAAGTCACTACTTCCTGTCTCGTCTTCCCCTAGGGACTTAGCCCAGCTTACTAGTTGGTAATATTTGAATTTTGATAATGAGCCTTTAGTCATAGTTGAGAGTTGATTCCATCCGATTAGAGCATTTTCTTCTAGAATTTATCCCCACTTTGTTATACCTTCTTTTTCCAGTGGGATTGCGAGCTTGACTTTTAAGCACTCTGGGGTTCCTGGGGAGGCACAAATTGGGGCAAAGTCGCTATAGTATGGTATTTTCAACGATCTTCTGATTTAGTACCATAGTTTAGAGGCCGACCATAATACCTTTAGTTTTACCTTTTTAAAGAACTTTGGGTGTCCGAATTTATATAAGAACTGGCTGCCTTCTGCTTGTGTCTTTGCTTGTAGATATGTGGGGTAGGTCTGATGCTCTTTTAATAGCACTCTTATATTTTTTAATTGGAATGCTCTACAGTATTCGAGTAGATTTAGACTGGCTATCCCCCCTTGCTCCTTTTTCCTCCGGAGCTTTATCCAAGATATTCTGACCCCCTTCGAAGCCCATATGAAACTGCTCAACTGCCCTTGCAATTCGTTGAACCATTCTCTCTTGAACTCCAAAGGTATGGTATTGAAAATGTACTTATATTTCAGGAGAATTGCCATTTTTAAGATATTAGAGCGCCCCATAAATGATAAAGGGAGACCCCCCCACACTTTTAGTAACTTCCTGACTTCTGACAGTATTTTACTGAAGTTTAAGTGGGCTATTTTATCTATGTCCTTCACTATTTGCACGCCCAGGTATTGTATCCTTTCATTTACCACTGGGTTATTACTGTGGCAGTTACATTCCGTGATCTCTGTTTTTGATTGATTAACTAGGTAACCTGACACCTTCCCAAATTGGTCCAGGGTATCTTCTTTTACCGGGAGTGAATCTAGTAAGTTATTAGTAAAAATAATTAAGTCATCAGCGTAGAGGGCCACTTTCTTCTCCCAACCCTGATATTTAAAGGGAGTGATCTCTTGGTTGGTTCTGAAGATGCTTGCTAACGGTTTAATATATAGATTGAGAAGCAGTGGAGACAAGGGACATCCTTGCAGAGTGCCTCTATTAATGGCTATTTTCTCTGTGAGATTGCCATTTACCAGGACCCTGGCTTTTGGGTTTTTGTATAGGGATTTTACAGCCCCTGAAAATAATCTTTCCAGATCATATTTTCCCAACACTGCATGCAGAAAAGGCCAACTGACCCTGTTGAAGGCCTTTGCTGCGTCAAAGGTGATTAATGAAAGAGGGACCGTCTCTTGTGTTGCCACATCAATTGCACCGAACAGTTCATGTGTCAGTTCTTGGATCTGTCTTCCCTTGATAAAGCCATTTTCATCTCGGTGTATCAACTGATCGAATACCTGTCCCAACCTCTTGGTCAAGATTTGGGTGTAGATTTTGTAATCACTATTTAAAAGCGATATTGGTCTGTACGACTCGCAACGTTTTGGGTATTTCCCTAGTTTCAGTAATATGCTAATGGTTGCTTCATTCCATGAGTTCGGTAGCTCCTGCTCTTTTAGGAATATGCTATTTAGTAACTCTGTCAGGGGCGGAACCAAGGTCTCCTTTAGTGTACTATAAATTTCATTAGGTAGTGCATCAGGATCAGCAGCTTGGCCTTTTTTTAGCTTTGCTATCGTACTTGCCACATCTTCAGCTGTTATTTCAGTGTTGAGGTCATCCCTTTGATCTTGTGACAGGGTTGGAGACAATATCTTCTCTAGGTAACAGTTTATTTGATCTGCTGAGGATACTGTGTCTTCTGAATACAGGTCATCAAAGAAATTTGCGAAGGCCTTCTCAATCTCGGAGTCCTCTGTGCTAGGATCTGTCTGATTCTCTACCTGGATAGTTGGGAACTTATTTCGGGTTTGTTCCGTTTTGATTTTCCAGGCAAGCATTTTACCGCAGCCCTCGCCATACTCATAATGAGGGAGCTTGCTTACTTCCCATTTACTTCTAACTATAGAGTCTAGAACCTCAGACAGCGCCTCTTTCTTCTATTTGTTTTGAAAAGGGAATTTGTGCTTTTTGTCCACCTTTACTTTCCAGACATCTACTAGCCCCAGGTCCTTTATATAGTGTTTTAGCCATTCCCTCATTCTGGGTAGGTTTAGTGTCTTTCTTACGGGTAGTCTGTCCTCTCTGGGGTTTAGTTTCAAGTTAAAGTCTCCGCCCAGAATTATCGGTCCTGAGACTTCTAGTAGATGCGTATACAAAATCTGCAGAGGGACAGGATCATCCACATTGGGGCCGTAGTATCTTGCCAGGATATATGTTTTATTATGTATTCTGACTTTTGCAATGACCCATCTCCCTTTCGGTCAGTACTTACTGTTTCTACCCTTGCTTTAACTGATTTTTTAAACAGGATGGCCACCCCATTGACGCCACACTCCTGTTCAGTGCAGACATATGTATCCACCCAGCTTTGCTTCTTGATTGTATCGCCCCATTCTCCCTTTAATAAGTGGATTTTCTGTAATATTATAATTTCACTGTGCACTGATTTTAAATACTCCAAGATTTTCTGTCTCCGACTCCTAACTCTAAGGCCGTTCACATTCCATGTGAGAATATTAACTGTCATCAGACTTCCCTGGGTTGGGACAGGGATTCCTCTGCCACACCTCAAACCTTGACCCCTCATGCTGACACAAGTCGGACTATTTCTTTTTGTTTTTCTTCCCTTATGCTCCCTCACCCCATGCAAATTCCTTGAGAAACATTTTTGTGAGTTACTTCCATCTCCCACCTCCCTCCCCTCCCTGGGAGAATCCTCCCTTTCTCCTTCTCTGGGCGACACATTTCACCCTTTTGAGCTCTCTACTCTCCAGGCCTTAACTGTGTTCTTTGTGTTGCGTTTTAATCCGATCAATAAGAGACTCCACTTCTTTAGGGTCTCTTATATTATGCATCTGATTCCTCCACATTATTTTCAGGGAGGCTGGGAAGCGCATTTGGACAGTTGCTCCCAGGTACCTTAGTTGTTGCATATGTTGTTCTAGCTCCCATTGTCTGTCCTGCGTTGCCTTGGAGATATCTGACCTGATTCTAAAAACCTGTTCGTCCTTAGTGTGAGAGCCAGCTTTAAGAGCCTCATTTAAGATTTTTTCTTTCAGTACATAGGTCGTGAAATTTATCAAGATTTTCCTTGAGTTTTTCCTCAACTTTCCCTTTCCGAAGGGATCCCGGTGGACCCTCTGTATGTCCTCCGCCAGGGCTATTGACTTCACCCAGGTAAAATACTCTTTCAGTAGGGTTATCACGAATTTCTTGATATGCTTCCCTTCCAATCCCTCCAGGACATTAAAAATCCTCAAGTTGTTTCTCCTCATCTGGTTTTCTAAGAGTTACATTTTTTCCCTAAGGTCCTTTTCCTTTGTTTTCAAGGTTTGTATTTCTGCTTGGCTTGACTCTACTTCCTTGCCTAGAGCCGTTAGAGAGGTTTCCACCGTAGTTTCTCATTCCATCAAGGTATTTATCTTAATCTCCAAGGCTTCGTACGTCCCTTGTATTTTCAATGGATTTTTTTCAGAGGTGGCGAAGTTCGCCCTCATTTCCAAGATCATGGACTCAATCAATTTTTCCATGCTTATTTGTGCTCCCGGGGGGTTTGGGCCCCCCTTATGCCCCTCTGTTCATGGATCACACGGGGGCGCTGCTTGTATTGGTTGATCTAGGGGCAAACCTTTCAGTATTTGTCTCCCCTACTGTCCCCTCTATGGCCAAAACGTGGTATCTATTGTTGCTCTTAATCCCTTTCCCTTTCGGTCTCTCCCCACCCTTGTTTGAGCAATTGGGCTTCCTTTCCGTTCACCCGCCAGCAGTTTAAGAATATCTTGTCTGGCTTGCACCTTAAAGAACGATCGTAGTGAGGGGGTCATTTTTACCCTGGAGCCTGCTGATTTACCTCATAGTGATGGGGGGGACCCAGAGTCTTGAGTTGATGTGGCTTGTTTCCCTTTTTTGTTGATAGCTGTGGGTACTAAAACTGTGCTTTTCTTCGCAAGGTCTGAGGAAATATTGACCGCTAAACTCCTGTTTCTAAGGGAGTAACTTATCCCCCCTCTTTGACTCAGGTCCTGGTATTTCGTTTTTGGAGAGAGTGCTTTTTGCCCCTTATCTTGCCCCTACTTGCGGGGTCCTGTACTGTGCTGTTTCCCCCTCCTTGAGCACTTACCCCATTCGTGCGCTTCCTCGGCTCCCCTCATGGAGTTGTATGCTCCTTTCGCAGCGCGAGTGATCCCGAGGTACCTGCTGCTGTACTGCTGATGGCAGCCGTTGTCTTACCCCGGAAGGAAACCCGAGCCACGGTCTTCCGATTACTGCGTCGAGCCGAGGCTGCCTCCGCCCATACTCCGGTCGCCGGTCTGCCGAAACCTGGTGATTCCTCGCAATGCTTGCGACACCCTGACACTCCCTCACAAGCCTCCTACAAATTCAAGGTACTTGGCTGCATATCTTGCTTTGCTTCTTTATCATTTTTTCCTACACATGGAGAAAAGTTATGCGCACTTCGTTTTCGATCTGCCTGGAGATCTCAGAGCTCCCGACTGGGCTGTTCAGCCGGCCACCATGTTCTCCCCTGTACCGACAATTTTTTTCAACATTCGTATGAGTTGTGTGTTTTTAGCCCTACATTTTATTTGGTGCGTATTTTGAGATATGTATATGTATGATTTTCATGTGAAATGTAGAAATTTCACATCATGTAAAAATTGAAAACACACTGGGCCTAATTACGATGCAGGTCGGACCGCAACTGATGGCTCGTCGGTTGTGATCTGACTGGCATCTACTGCTGCGGTCCGACCGACGCATTACGATGCATGTGGACGGAGGCAGCAGTCGGAAGGACCGACTGACACTTTCCAACGGGCACGTGAGGCCAGTCGGTCGGTCGGAAACTCACCATAATCCCTTAAGGGCGGCGTTTTCACAGTCGGGATTATGATGTCGGTTTCCAACAGCCATTGCATGTCGGCCTTTCCGACATGGAAAGACTGTTGCGAAGCTACATTGGGGGCCCCTAGCTGGGCCCCCTTCCCTCCACGGCCTCCGCATTTGGGCCTGGGAGGCACCTATGGTGCCCCCCTGAACATCTCTGCACCGTGTGGCAGGCACCGTGTAGGGATGTTCACAAACTTTCATGTCTCAATGGGACCTTGTGCTGTGGGCGGTTTCCCCCCACCGCAAAAGCTCCCATTGAGAAATAGAAGTTTCTGACCGCACTATGTGCAGTCGCATCATGATTAGGTGTTCGAAACCGCCGACCTATGGTCAGGCGGTTCCCTCACCGAAATGGTGCCTCCAACCGACATCGTAATGAGGGCCAAAATATCTTATTTTCAACTGTACAGATATATATAATTTTTAACAAACCAAATTAAAATTATGTTTGCTATGTTTATTATCCCACATATCACTCAGCCTAGATCAGGTGTCTCCAACTAGTAGTTTGGGGGCTACCAGTAGCTCCCAGACACCTCCAGAGTGTCTGGGTGAGCAGAGTAGCTTGAGCAAAGGTCATATTTTCATTTCAAAGTTAAGGGAATGCTGTGTTCATGTGACATCATGATCATCAGGCCACAGATATCAGCACTGAGGTATTGGATTCTTGGAAAAAATTCCTTGTTAACTCAAAATTGGAGTTGTGAACAAAATTATGCTTCTGAATGCTTTTAAATGGAAGAAAAATGAAATGGAGAGTTATTAATTACACAAACAATTTAAATTTCACAGGCTCTCAGTCACCCATACAAATATATCCCTTTCATACGCACACATGTTCATACATCCCCAAATAGCATGCTCTCACTGACACACATGGTAGCCCTTTCATAGTGACCTTAGTCATTGTATTTAGTTCAAACCATAGTATCTGGGCCTATGGACTTCAAGTCAATGTAGCTGGGCATGAGGGTGTCTGGTTACAGTGCGCAAATTGTTTAGCCTTCAGTATTTCACAATGATATTCACTGATGAGAATTAGCTCTCATTACAGAAAATGTTGGTGCCCTCTGGCCTAGATGATGACACTGACCTGGATTATTGAAATTAGGGAATGACAAGGGATAAGGGTAGTCAACAGGTTACAACAAAAGTTTTTTTATTGCCATATTTTGTCAAAATGAAAGACAAAAATATATTGCATACTCTTGACTAATGCTTGTGATTGATGTAGTAAAATTGTGTTACATCAATACAGACAAACA
This sequence comes from Calotriton arnoldi, assembly GCA_963921515.1. Taxonomy (NCBI): domain Eukaryota; kingdom Metazoa; phylum Chordata; class Amphibia; order Caudata; family Salamandridae; genus Calotriton; species Calotriton arnoldi. The sequence goes on along the minus strand of CAWUFW010000100.1, from coordinate 5,444,473 downwards.
ACAAGTCACAAAACAATTATTTTTTCTTTCACTTCTTGTATCCGTATAGGTCAAAGCCCATCAGTAAAAAAAGAGATATGGAAGGCCATCGCCAAGAAGGTGCAGACCCTGGGGGTCTATAAGCGGAGCAGCATTCACTGTTGGAAGAGGTGGGAGGACCTACGACGCTGAACCAAGAAGTCAGCAGAAGTCCAGCTCGGCAAGTCCTCCCAACCTGGGAAGTACGGGGCCGCACGTGACTCCCTATCCAGAGCTTGATGGGCAGTTGAAGGCCCAAGAGCAGCATCAAGGGGGTAAGTTCTTGTGTGAGTTCAACATGTTAAATAACTAATTTTAGTTACAGCAACTAATTTTGCTATCAACTTTAAGGTATCCAACGCAGAAGAAGAGTTCTTGAAGGTGTAAGTTTAGCAGAACATGTATGATGATGTCTTTTGTATATGAATTTGTGGAAAAGGAAACCACCTGATTTCTGCTCACTACCAAATGACTGGTTTCAGCAGACAAATGCCTGCCTAAACAACAAATATTCATAAGTTTGTTTGATCTTATAAGGGACAGTTGTACCAAACAGGCCACTAGTCTTTATTGTGTCAGGTGTGATGCTCCTTCACTATTGTGAATGATGTAAGGTTAGCCCTAATACAGGTGACATAGCGTAAAATGCACTTATGATACAGTGAATGTTCCAAACGCCACATTGGTAAGTTGGTCTTATACGCAAACAAGCGTGAGCAAGTGAGCAAAAATGTCTAGCAACATCAGATTAAAAGGCAACATTTTAGATTCAAAACATATTCCAAATGTGTTTTGATTACAAAATACTATTTCATTCATGTTAAAAGTGACAGATTTGCATGATGTCTTACTCCTTCACAAGTGTGCATGTAAACCAGTCTGTTTTTTGGTAAACATTTGTGAGAGGCATACAATTTTTGGAACAACACAGACAGGAATGTGTACACATTGGTGACAGAGTAACACATACCCAAAACCATTTGTCAATGTCCTTTGTTATGTCCAGATGATAAATCAATGATAGAGAAAAATGGGATGCTTAAAGGGACTTTTGCAAATAGAATGTTCGATCACATATATGTAGAAGTATCCCATCTGGAAAACTCCAAATCAGGCCCAACTCATGACTCATTAGGCAAATGTTGAAATGCATTAAGTGTAATATGTTGTATATTGTGAATTACATTTGAATCTTTGAAGTTAAAATTATGATGAAACAATGTATGTAATATTTACTGCGATGTTGTAGCAATTTTTGCCTAAAGTGAAAACCAGCATATTTTGTAAAACAATTTCACAATGGTAAAACAAACTTAAAATAACTAGAGATATTCAGGAGTCAAATGTGAAAATGTTTTTGCTCTGTACTGAAGTGGATTAGAAATGTATCAAGTCCTATGAATTGTTTACTTACACTGTAAAAGTCATTTGTCAATGCATCAAAAAATAAAATCTTATCTTTTTCAACTGCATAGGTATCTACATAGTGTGTGAAGCATTGATAAGCTACTTCAGTACAGAATCCATATAATATTTTTTTACATTTGAAATATACTTTAGTTACTTGAAGTAAGTGTTACCATTGTGAAATGCCCAAACAAAGGAAACAGGCTTTCAGTTTAAACAAATATTGGAATAACATTGCAGTATTTGTTGACACACATTGATTCATAGTTTACTTTTTGTGAATGAAAATAATGCAGAATTTTGGGCCTTGGAAACACGCTGTACAAAGGTATTTTTGGTTTATATCCTTTTTGGTGACATAAGTTCACTATTCTAAACAACCATTCAGTGGTGTTAAACAGTTCCTGCAGAGAAATAAAAATGAATAGGAGACAATATCATACATGATATAGGAGCTATCATGGGGAATTACAAAACTGTAACCAAATTGTTTCTGAAAATGTTGCCTACATTGATGAGCTTATACTAATGTAGAACCAAAATTTGAGAGCTTTGAAGCAGGTGAAATATGAAAACTTGGAAAATGTTTTGTGATCAAAATTCATGATCGGTTCTAATTACACAGATACAATAAAACTATTGTATATGCCATTTCACCATCATCAGGAGCAGGCAGAGGAGACATTGCCCACGTAGGCGGGGAAGTAGCTGGCCACTGTGGTTAGGGTGCTGAGACTACTGACACAGAGGGACCCAGTGGCATGGAGGATGAGGGGACTGCAATGGAGGCCACCAGCTCAACATCATCGTCAGAGGCCTCCACACACGAGCAGTCCCTAGTGATGGTGGACTCTACAGGAATTCTACCAACTGTATCCTTGTCTGCCACCCAGAGAACCATCTCCACCCTCCCTCTTGCTCCCCCCCCCAGTTGGCCACACCTGCCCCCTAAAAGGGGTAGCATCTCCTTCGCTGCAGACACCTCACTCCTTGCCCATGTCCCCCCCCAGGCTGCGCTGAGTGAAGAGGCTATTGACCTCCTACAAAACATCTCTGTAGGCCAGATTGCACTCATGAATGCCATCCAGGGGCTTGGTTGCTACATGCAACAAATGGTAGCATACCTGGAAGGTATTCATAGTGCTATGTCTGGCCTGCAGAGAGCATTTACAGGACTAGCCTCCTCACTTACAGCAGCCTCCCAACTAGCCCAACCTTTTGCCCTAACCTAATTCCCAAGTCCCAATTCCCAGCCCTGTCCCAAGCATACTCACTCCTTTGCATGCACGAACTACAACAGACACAAGCAGCACATGCCCACATAAACAGAAACACACCAATGTTGTGTAGTTCCTATAAACCTATACAGGATCTGCGCGTTTAGACAACATAGACTGTGGGATTGGGGTCCAGACTGATTCCAGAAACCCCCACCGGGTATGTTCGCCTGTATACCAGCTAGCTCACAGTGCCACTAGAAACCCCTCTTACCAAGGAGAGAATAGTTCTTGGCAACTATCGAACATGACAACTCTGTCCCATCAGGGATCGTGGAAGCAGTGCAATACTTTTCGCTCAGTCACTCGTGCTCACTTTGTCTCAGAAAGATACACAGAATAAATGGTGGGGACGTTTTCAATAAGCATTTATTGAACCAGCGTCATTCTAGTGTAAAATAGGTGTGCTGAAACAACCATGAGACAGAAACAGATATTAATGATTATAAGCACCAACAGAGTAAAAGAATGGTAGATTCCTACCATAGTGCTAAAATGATGAATGCAGGCAGGTATAAAAATACATGACAATAAAATGCGTACTCCTATGATGCGACCCTAACTAGATGTACCTAAGTGTACCTAGCATGTATGTATGTATAGACCAAGAATCCCTCTAGGATAAAGTCAACCCCATTACCTGAAGTGAGAGATTATGGGACCCCGTCTTGGTCTCGAGATGGACACCCCGCGAGGGATGTCAGACCATTGCGAGCTGGAGTGTCTGCGTGCAGGAACCTCAGCATCTTGCGTCACTGTGTCAGCATGGAAGTCCTTTTCTCCTCTCCATGCCTCAGCAAAGATATGGTATTTATATACCCAAAGTGGTACCCCCAGGGGATCTACCTTGCTGTGTCATGTCGGACTTAGGATGACGGAAGGAATGACCCTTATACATAGTTATTATGCAGGAGATAGTAGTCCTGCTGAGTTTCCAAGAATCCTCATGCATAATGAATGAGGCTAGTTTTCAGGGAAAACCCCACGTCCTGTAAGCAGTACCGTAACTAGATAAAAGGTCAGTCCCAAGAACCGTTATGTAGTGTAATGGCAGGGGGAAATATAGGTGAAAGGTTAGGTTGCTACCTGAGCCTATATTGGGGTACCTATATGAATAGGCCTGGGCAGTAAATTCCGCTCCGCTCGCGGAATGTGCAGAATTTTGGCAATTCCGTGTTCCGTGGAGAACGCGGAATTGCTGAAAATTCCGCGATCCGCAGCGTAGCGGGATTTTTTCCTTGTTCGTGCTTTCAAAATGCGTGTTCGTGCGCACGGGAGCGACTTACCGGGATCCCTGCGTTCGCCGACGAGTTTTCCTATCCGTTCGCCACGAGATTTTGGTAGCCGGCCGCACGATCCCGCGAGAGTGTGCGATCGCGAACACGTCATTCGGACGTGCCATCGGACATCCGCGAACAGGAAACACGCATCGCGAGCGGGCGGGACAAGTGAAACAAGATGGCCGCGCCAATTGGCGACCGCATGGGCAAGTTCGCGAGATATTTCCCCCGAGCACGCAAACAGCGTCCCCGAACAGGAAAAACGCATCGTGAACGGGCGGAACAAGCAATTCCGCGTGCTCGCGGAATTCTGCGGAGCTCGCGGAGATTTTTTACTGTTTCGCGGAACTTTGCGTAACGCGACTAGGCAAATTCCGCCCACCCCTAATGAAACATAACACCAAGTAACACAAAAACACACCTAAACAACATACAAACACCACACCCATACCCACCACAACCATCACCGCACCCACCACCACACACACCACCACCACCACACCCAGCACGGTTCACTGACAGAATATCAAGGCTACTAACCTCGACCTACAAAATGATCAACACTAAAATATTGACCACAAAATATTAGCATTCTGTACTTATAATGTAAATGACGAAAACATTGAAACAAAAATATCAATGTCACTAATATAGTTGTCAAAAATATCATTTTTTCATATATATAAAAACATAAATAATAAACGTTAAATATATTTAAAAGTAACAGTAATATACTAAAAGTTATATGTATTTTATTAATGTAAGAATATTAAAAACATTTTGATACACATATATGCTGAATGCTGAGAAAACAGAAATCATGCTATTCAGAGAAGCAGTAACAAGGTGGTCTCCCAATTGGTGGCCAGGAGAATTGGGTCCAGCTCCATCCCCCAAACCTGTGGTAAAGAACCTTGGGGTAAAAATTGATCAGAAACTAAACTTGGAGGAGCATGCCACCTCTACCGCCAAGGCCTGCTTCCATGTATTAAGTCTACTCTGCAGAGTCTTCCCCTTACTCCCGTTATCCACACGGAAAACTTTGATCCAAGCATTGGTCACCAGTCGTTTGGACTACTGTAATGCTCTGTTGATCTCCGCTAAGGAATCCTCCCTAAACAGACTACAAGTAGTCCAGAACACAGCAGCTCGATTGGTGACCAATGCCCCCCCTAGAACAGCTTCACTCCCCCTACTCCGCAAATTGCACTGGCTCCCCATTCGGAAAAGGATTAAATTCAAGATCTGTTGTATGGTCTATAAAGCCCTTAACAACCTGGGACCTAATTACATCGCAGATAAATTGACCCGATACAACCCCTCCAGGACCCTCCGCTCTGGGTCCAAAGAGCTTCTTTTTGTGCCTCGCATAAAACACACTCGGTTGGGGGGAACATCCTTCTCTTATGTAGCTCCATCTCTCTGGAACCAGCTCCCCATCCACATTCGACTCTCCACCAACTATCTATCCTTCAGAAAGCAGTTAAAAACCTCACTGTTCTAGCACCGGGTATTGCTGTCTAGGGCCGTCGTAGCGCGGAGATACCCCGGTTGGGGTGATTCATGCGCTCTACAAATGACATAAATAAATAAATATATATTAAAATATACATTTAATTATATATATATGTAATTTTAAAATACTATTAAACTAATAGTTTTAATTTATATGATTATTAAATGTTTTTTATATAACAATATAACAAATATATATACATATATATATATGTGTGTTCAAAGAATTTTGCCCAACGCCGTACGCCTGCCTGTAACTGCTGGTGCCTGCCGTGGTGGCAAAAACCACAAAAATCCAAACAATCCTTTCAGTAAGAAAAGAAGGCGGCACACCAATGTCACACCAGGGAGGGTTTAATGTGCAAGAAAAGAACAACGCGTTTCAGCCTGTCGGCCTTCGTCAAGTTCAAAGGTCATAGCTCAGCATTACGTTTAAATGCACTCTACGTCAACAATAGACATTGAAGACATACTATTCCGTTTACCACATATTACAATTGTAATTCAATCAATCCTTAGTAAAAAACAAGCATTTCATTATTATTTACATTAATAACAAAATGAAAACATTTTTAAGAAAATTCGAATCTCGAAAAAAATCGGCATGTCACGTGACTATTATCATACTCGTAAACATCGTCAGAGTTACGTAATTTGATGGACATAATCAAAGACAATATATACAAAATATATACAAAAATCGCTCGATCATGGTAATGTACCTGAAAGAGCATCTAACCTCCGGCCAATGGCTTAAATATTGGGTTTTGTGTGCACAATATCTGTCAATAAAGCAATAAACCTTTCAAATTGAGCCAAATATTCAGAGCAGCGCACAATTACATATATATATTTTTGCGTGAACTATCAATACGTGGTCCACTTGACATTACATGTGTCATCATTTAGATTAGGTCACGTATTGGTATAGAGTGATTTCATTAAAAAACAGTAAACGCAACAGCGAGCATGACCGAATATTTCATGTACATATCATAGAAGTACATATTTAAAAACCACAATTCAGTGCATAAGTGGAGTGTAAAGTGTGCTAGTGCCCAATTTAAAAATAATAAATTGTAACCAATTCCAGTATTGGGGGATGACCAGCCGGTCCCCTTCCTGCATAATATTGCAAATGGCATGGAAAGTACTCACATCAACCCCCAATGGGGACCATATCCTAATCCATAATGGGCCAATGCCCCAATTCTAGCCAATTGCTCAGGATTATACTAGACTGGAAAGTGTATGTGAACCACCTTACCTAAATACCAAAATACCAAATAAATAATCAACCAACTAACTAATATATATACAGTGATGCTGCTGTGGAGACTAGAATACAGCTTACAATTTTCTGAGAAATAGTGGCAGTGAGGATTATACTCCTATATGTGTGGCCAATTCTTCTTCCCTATTCATACCAAAGGGTGCCCTAGTATTCAAGTTTATAATATACCTGGATTCTAGGATGCGCAGTTGTTTTTCTCGGTCACCACCTATGATATTTTTCAAAATTTGCTATTATGGACATTATAAAAATGTCTAGCAACTGGATAATTAAAATCACGATTAGTTATAGCTCTTGTATGCTCTAAAATACGTCTTTTTACAGGTAACTTTGTGCTGCCTATGTAACGAAGGCCACATGGGCACTCCAGGCAGTAAACGATAAAATCAGTCGTGCAGGTGATGAACTTGGATATAGATCTTTCTTTACCATTAGATGTCTTGAAGGTTTTGCCACTCCGGCTATTAGTGCAAACCTTACAGGCATTACACTTGAAAAATCCTTTACTACTTTCAAGCCAGGTAGGTTGAACATCAGTTTGGTAATAACTGTTGACCAATTTATCCCTAAGGAGGGGCTCTCTTGTATGTTATCGTAGGAGAATGACCAACTACATGACCAATTATGGGATCCGATTGTATTAGACCCCAATGTTTTCTCATGATGGATTTTAATTTGTTGGATCTCGCATTGTACATGGTGATCATTCTCGGAATACTGGAAGATTTCCCTTATCCATGACAACATTAGATTTGAATAAGACATCTTCCTGTTTAGTATCTTTTAGTTTTAAAGCTGCCTGTGTCAAAACGTTATCTGGATAACCTCTGGCCTTAAATCTGCGTAGCATTAGATTTTGTTCGTTCTCAAAACTAATATCTGTGCTGCAGTTTCTGCGTGCCCGCAATAACTCCCCATATGGTATACTATTTAACAGGGACTTAGGATGATAACTACGGGCATGTACAGTACTATTGCCCGCTGTTTCTTTTCTGAAAAGATTTGTAACAAGCCTGTTATTCTGGACAGCTATATGCACATCAAGAAAATCACATTCAGTTTCACTAATCACATGAGTAAAAGTTAGATTTAAATCATTGCATGATAAACTTTCTATAAATCTTATGGCAAGCTCCTTACCACCATCCCAGATGATAAAAAGATCGTCAATATAGCGTAGCCATAATGGCACATGACTTGTGAATACTTCATTGATGTCAGTCCATACTACCTGCTCCTTCCACCAGCCCAGGAACAAGTTCGCTAGGCTGGGGGCGAAGCAGGTTCTCATAGCTGTACCAGACTTCTGGCGATACAATTTCTTATCAAAGAGAAAAATATTTTCATTGAGGCAATATAACATTATAAGTTTTAGCATCACAGTATGCTCATATAGGTCGATGGACCTGCGTTGTAAATAATGCAGACATGCTTCCACCCCTTTGTCCTTTGTGGCAAGCTGGTCTTATTGATGACGATGAACTGAAATTTCTTAGAAACGATAACCCTTGTATTCCCAGTTTGTACTTATTACCTAAGGTACATAAGCATGCCACCAGACCTCCAGGGAGGCCCATCGTTTCTTCTAATGGTGGATTCTTGGAAAATACATCAATCTATCTGGATAATTTTTTGGCCCCATTTGTCAAGGATTTGAGGTCGTACTGTAAGGATAGCACTGACTTTCTAAAGAGAATACATGATATCAAATGGGAGAAGGGTTTCCTACTTATCTCCTTAGATGTATGCTCATTATATGCTTGTATCAATCAGGACAAAGGGGTGGAAGCATGTCTGCATTATTTACAACGGAGGTCCATCGACCTATATGAGCATACTGTGATGCTAAAACTTATAATGTTATATTGCCTCAATGAGAATATTTTTCTCTTTGATAAGAAATTGTATCGCCAGAAGTCTGGTACAGCTATGGGAACCTGCTTCGCCCCAGCCTAGCGAACTTGTTCCTGGGCTGGTGGGAGGAGCAGGTGGTATGGACTGACATCAATGAAGTATTCACAAGTCATGTGCCATTATGGCTACGCTATATTGATGATCTTTTTATCATCTGGGATGGTGGTAAGGAGCTAGCCATAAGATTTATAGAAAGTTTATCATGCAATGATTTAAATCTAACTTTTACTCATGTGATTAGTGAAACTGAATGTGATTTTCTTGATGTGCATATAGCTGTCCAGAATAACAGGCTGGTTACAAATCTTTTCAGAAAAGAAACAGCGGGCAATAGTACTGTACATGCCCGTAGTTATCATCCTAAGTCCCTGTTAAATAGTATACCATATGGGGAGTTATTGCGGGCATGCAGAAACTGCAGCACAGATATTAGTTTTGAGAACGAACAAAATCTAATGCTACGCAGATTTAAGGCCAGAGGTTATCCAGATAAGGTTTTGACACAGGCAGCTTTAAAACTAAAAGATACTAAACAGGAAGATGTCCTATTCAAATCTAATGTTGTCATGGATAAGGGGAAATCCTTCCAGTATTCCGAGAATGATCACCATGTACAATGCGAGATCCAACAAATTAAAATCCATCATGAGAAAACATTGGGGTCTAATACAATCGGATCCCATAATTGGTCATGTAGTTGGTCATTCTCCTACAATAACATACAAGAGAGCCCCCTCCCTTAGGGATAAATTGGTCAACAGTTATTACCAAACTGATGTTCAACCTACCTGGCTTGAAAGTAGTAAAGGATTTTTAAGTGTAATGCCTGTAAGGCTTGCACTAATAGCCGGAGTTGCAAAACCTTCAAGACATCTAATGGTAAAGAAAGATCTATATCCAAGTTCATCACCTGCACGACTGATTTTGTCGTTTACTGCCTGGAGTGCCCATGTGGCCTTCGTTACATAGGCAGCACAAAAGTAAAAAGACGTATTTTAGAGCATACAAGAGCTATAACTAATCGTGATTTTAATTATCCAGTTGCTAGACATTTTTATAATGTCCATAATAGCAACAGTCAGCTCTTGAGCTATATGGGACTTGATCGAATTTTGAAAAATATCAGAGGTGGTGACCGAGAAAACAACTGCGCATCCTAGAATCCAGGTATATTATAGACTTGAATACTAGGGCACCCTTTGGTATGAATAGGGAAGAAGAATTGGCCACACATATAGGAGTATAATCCTCACTGCCACTATTTCTCAGAAAATTGTAAGCTGTATTCTAGTTTCCACAGCAGCATCACTGTATATATATTAGTTAGTTGGTTGATTATTTATTTGGTATTTTGGTATTTAGGTAAGGTGGTTCACATACACTTTCCAGTCTAGTATAATCCTGAGCAATTGGCTAGAATTGGGGCATTGGCCCATTATGGATTAGGATATGGTCCCCATTGGGGGTTGATGTGAGTACTTTCCATGCCATTTGCAATATTATGCAGGAGGGGGGCCGGCTGGTCATCCCCCAATACTGGAATTGGTTACAATTTATTATTTTTAAATTGGGCACTAGCACACTTTACACTCCACTTATGCACTGAATTGTGGTTTTTAAATATGTACTTCTATGATATGTACATGAAATATCCGGTCATGCTCGCTGTTGCGTTTACTGTTTTTTAATGAAATCACTCTATACCAATACGTGACCTAATCTAAATGATGACACATGTAATGTCAAGTGGACCACGTATTGATAGTTCACGCAAAAAATATATATATGTAATTGTGCGCTGCTCTGAATATTTGGCTCAATTTGAAAGGTTTCAATTTGCTTTATTGACAGTTATTGTGCACACAAAACCCGATATTTAAGCCATTGGCCGGGGGTTAGATGTTCTTTCAGGTACATTACCATGATCGAGCGATTTTTGTATATATTTTGTATATATTGTCTTTGATTATGTCCATCAAATTACGTAACTCTGACGATGTTTACGAGTATGATAATGGTCACGTGACATGCCGATTTGTTTCGAGATTCGAATTTTCTTAAAAATGTTTTCATTTTATTATTAATGTAAATAATAATGAAATGCTTGTTTTTTACTAAGGATTGATTGAATTACAATTGTAATATGTGGTAAACGGAATAGTATGTCTTCAATGTCTATTGTTGACGTAGAGTGCATTTAAACGTAATGCTGAGCTATGACCTTTGAACTTGACGAAGGCCGACAGGCTGAAACGCGTTGTTCTTTTCTTGCACATTAAATCCTCCCTGGTTTGATATTGGTGTGCCGCCTTCTTTTCTTACTGAAAGGATTGTTTGGATATATATATATATATATATCCACCCTATAACATAAAAAAATATAAAAAAATAACAATTTAATTACAAATAAAAAAGAAACAATATAAAAATTTAAATTTACTAAAAATATATTACATATTAAAAACATTACTAATTAAAATTATTATAATTTTAAATAGACAAAAACATAATAATATAAATATAATTAATAAAAACGAAACTTTAAAATTCAACAAATAAAACATATAGTGTAGCCACTTCAATTGATAAAACAGTACAAAAAAATGTTTACTCAGGAAAACTACAAATTACTTTTCCCACTACAATAAATGCAAAAGTAGGGAAAGCGTTGAGTTGCACAGGGGTAAAATTTACTATTCCCACTCCACTCAGTGCAACAGTAGGGAAAGTGTTGGATTGCACAGGGGTAAAATTTACTATTCCCACTCCAGTCATGCAACAGTAAGGAAAGTGTAGGATTGCGGGGGGTAAAATGTAGTCTTCCCACTCCAATAAGTGCAACAGTAGGGAAAATGTTGGATTGCGGAGGGGTTAAAGTTACTATTCCCACTCCAGACATAACAACAGTAGGGAAAGTATTGGATGGTGGAGGGGTAAAATTTACTATTCTAACTTCAGTCAGTGCAACAGTAGGAAAAGTGTTGGATTGCGGAAGGGTAAAATTTACTATTCCCACACCAGTCAGTGCAACAGTAAGGAAAGTGTAGGATTGCGGAGGGGTTAAAGCTACTATTCCCACTCCAGACATAACAACAGTAGGGAAAGTATTGGATGGCGGAGGGGTAAAATTTACTATTCCAACTTCAGTCAGTGTAACAGTAGGAAAAGTGTTGGATTGCGGAAGGGTAGAATTTACTATTCCCACTCCAGTCAGTCCAACAGTAGGGAAAGTGTTGGATTGCAGAGGGCAAAATTTACTACTACCACTCCAGTCAGTGCAACAGCAGAGAAAGGGTTGGATTGCAGAGTGGTACTGTTAGAAATGGGGTTTCTGGTTGGCTTGGGTATGCACCTAAGCCAGGCATAACCCACCTCTCTAGTCAGGGCAAGGGAGTTACACGCTGAAGATAACCCCTGCTCACCCCCTTGGTAGCTTGGCAGAGCAGTCAGGCTTATCCCAGAGGCAATGAGTAAAGCATTTGCTCAACACACCCACACAGCAGCGACACACTAGGCACACCACAAAAGAAACTCCACACAAGGTTATATAAAAATAGCCTTTGTATTATCCATGAAAACACATTAGAACGTAATCACATATATTACACTGTGCCACCAGGCACTTGTCATGACTTCACAGGGATTACATAAATCACTTGGCCAATCGGGCCATTGTCATAATCATAACAATTAGGCTGACCAGTAACTACTGGTAAGATTGCACTTAGCACCATACGTTATGCATAACCATAATCCACAGTGCACCAGAGTAAACACTGGCCAGTTGCACACATTAGGGACTTATGCCCACCGTAACTGATTTCCTCTGTGTAGGCTCCTGGGCTACCTGCCCGCCTACCACAGGGAATGCAGCACTTCTAATTAGGGGCCTCCGTCGAGGTCTCACCCTGCTCTTGAGCCCAACACAGTAAACAAGGGGGCGGGGGTGCAGCTCACCCTGTCACCTTCAATGAAGAAAGCCCCTGGTGCTGCAGATAAGAATGCAGCTGCCCGCGACCATGCGGCGCAGCTGCAACAATGCCAGGAATGCAGGGCAATTCCTAATTAGGGGCCTCAATCGAGGTCTCACCCTGAGCTTCTCCAGCTCCAATCGACGGAAAGACCCATCCTGGGTCTCTCGCTTGTAACTTCCCAGTGGGAGCGGCCCGCTACTCGCGGTGCCTTCCTTCCGCCTCACCACACTGGCCGGTGACAGGAAGACTTTGGTCGGGCCCCGTCGGGCCGGAAAGCCACAGGGCGACATCTCCTCCCTTTCGCTGGCCTCCAGCAGCCCCCAACGGATGGGAGCCCGTGAGGCTCTGCTTCCTCTCCCGGGTGTGCGGCTGCGGCGGACACGGAGCGAAGTCTCCATCGATGTTGCCTCTCTCTGCTTTGGCACAACCAGGCTCCGCCCCATGGCCTGTCGCCTTTGACTGGCTTCTGGCGGCTCCCCTGTTGCTACAGCAACCAGCTGGGAGGGGAAAGGGAGCCACGTTCACAGGAGCTTCACCCAGCGTTTCTCCCTCCACCACGGAGTATTTACACGGTGCTCTTCCAGCACTTCTTGTCGGGTACTCACAACACGGGGCCACCTCAGCAGAGCCCCCTAGCTGTACCTCAATCGGCACACGCCGCACATCGCTGGCAGGCAACCAGCACTGCCACTCCTTCCAGATCATGACAACAGCGCTCTCCACCCGCGCTGGTCAAGGAGCAGCTAAAAGCGCTCCTCCCAGGTTTTTGCCGTGAAACGCTCACCACGCGCTTGGTGTAAGAAGATAAAGCGCTCGCCCGGTGCTGAGTCTTCTAAGTACTGCAGGGCAGAATCACAAGCCCTGAGAGATCACTGGGGCAGAGGACAGGGCCCAGGCAGGCCAGCACGCAGGGTCCCCTAGCAGAGAAGCAGTCCTCTCAGCCACCCAGCAGGCAGAAGGTAGTCCCAGGCGGCGGTACCTCCTGCCACACAGCAGTCCTCTGGCAGTATCTTCTTCTTCAGTTCAACAGACATAGGGTCACAGCCCCAGTACTTATAGTCAATATGTCTTTGTTCTCCCCTGGCACAGGGCTCTGAGCCCAGTCCAAATCAGTTCTGGGGGCACTTTAAAATAACAACCTCCATTGTTAGTGTAAGCCTTGGCCCCAGCCACACCACAGGGGGGTGGAGCCATCATTGTGGAAGGCGGGCACAACCCTTTTCAGGTGCAGGTGCTACTCCTCCCACCACTCCAAATGCAGACCAGCCTATTCAGCCTAGCGCTGAGTCACCTAGGCAGGGCAGGACACACCTCAACCCCCCCAGGGACTGGCTGGAGTGAATGCACATCCGCTCTCTCCTGTCAGTCAGAACTAGACGGTCAATGCACATCAGGCGGGCCCAAAGACACATAGCACACAGAAATGCCCACTTCTAAAAGAGGCATTTCTAAAATAGTAATAATAAATCCGCTTTCACCAACAAGCAGGATTTATCGCGACTATTCCAAGCATACCAAACTTGATCACGCTATCCCTCCCAGATCAGGAATTACCACTGAAGCACGTATCAGGGAATCCCCAATGCATCCTTATGAGAGGGCAGCCTCACAGCAGTGAGAAACCAAAAAGGCTGTTTGTCACTACCAGGACATGCCACACAGCTAAGGCACATGTCCTACCTTTTACCTACAATGCACCTTGCCCATAGGGCTAGCTAGGGCCTACCTTAGGGGTGACTAATATGTAGTAAAAGGGGAGTTACAGATGTGGCAACCACTTTATGTGCAACGTCACAGCGGCAGTAAACTGCACGCACAGGCCCTGCAGAGGCCTGAGACAGGTTTGAAAGGCTACTTTGGTGGGTGGCGCAAGCAGCGCTGCAAGCTCACCAGTAGCATTTAATTTACTGGCCCTGGGTATATGGGATACCACTGTACAAGGGACTGATAGGTAAATTAAATATGCCAAACAGGTGTAGACCAATCTTACCAAGTTTACCATAGAGAGCACATGCACTTTAGCACTGATCAGCAGTGATAAAGTGCCCAGAGTCCTAAAACCACCAATAACAGGTCAGAAAAATACAGGAAAAAGGCAAAACGTTCTGGGATGACCCTGCAAAAAGGGCCAAGTCCAACAGGTACAATTTACTATTCCCACTCCAGTCAATGTAACAGTAGGGAAAGTGTTGGATTGAGGAGAGATTAAATTTACTATTCCCACTCCAATCAGTGCAACAGTAGGGAAAATGTTGAATTGCGGAGATGTAAAATTTACTATGCCCACTCCAGTCAGTACAACAGTAGGGAAAGTGTTGGATTGCGGACGGGTTAAATTTACTATTCCCACTCTAATCAGTGCAACAGTAGGGAAAATGTTGAATTGCGGAGGGGTAAGATTTACTATTTCCACTCCTGTCAGTGCAACAGTAGGGAAAGTGTTGGATTGTGGAGGGGTAAAATTTACTATTCCCACTCCAATCAGTGCAACAGTAGGGAAAATATTGAATTGCGGAGGAATAAAATTTACTATTCCCACTCCAGTCAGTGCAACAGTAGGGAAAGTGTTGGATTGCTGAGGGGTAAAATTTACTATCCCCACTCCAGTCACTGTTTGCAACATTAAATACACAGTAGTTCACTTTAAAAAAATTTAAAAAAGTTTAAAAATATTATTAGAGATCACATTTTTTATAGTTAAATAGAAAAATTATAAATACAACTTTATTTTAAAAATAAACAAATTACATATTTATTACGCTCTTTAATACATATTCTAAATTAATACAAATATTATAATTATAATTAAAATACCAAACTATGGGCCTCATTAGGATGGCGGTCGGACTTAAGTCCGACCGCCATCCATTTGGAAATGGGACCGCCCTACTAGAAATTGGCGGTCTCGCCAGCCGAATTAGGATGTGACCGCCACCACGGCGGTCGCAATGTCTATATTTTGTATTTCAGCGGGTGGTGCGGGCTGCAGCACACGCCACAGTACAAAAAATGGACATCACACATATCCCTCACTACGTGGCAGGCACCATGCAGTGCCTGCCACATGATGCTAGGGATATGTATGGTGCCCCCCAAGACCCAAAGCTGAGGCCCAGGGGTGAAGGGGGGCCCGCTATGGGCCCCCAATGTCCCTTTCTGCCAGCCTTTTCATGGCAGGTTCATCGCCATGAATGGGCCCGCGGAAAGGAACATTGTAATACTTATGGCGGTGCCTGGCAGGCACCACCACCATCTTAGGTATTACTGCTCCTCCGACGGACCGCAGGGCTCCTTGAGCCCATCGGATCTGTGGCAGTCGGTCTCTCCGACTGCCAAAGAACCGCCCGCCATCATAATGAGGCGAGCGGTAACGCAGTCACAGATGGCGTTGGGACCGCCACCGACGGGGGTGACGGTGGCGGTCCAACCGCCATCATAATGAGGCCCTATATTACCAAAATAATAGCAACAAATAAATACAATATTTTTTTAAATAAAAAAGCACAACACAATTAACTCATAACATAAACAAATACAACTTTTTAAAATATTTTATATCACTTAAGTAACTTTCTACCCCATATTCATACAAACTACACAACAAGCACCTAAAATATATTTATTAAATTATAATAATTACACATTTTACATAATTACTTATTAATTAAAATATTAATAATAATTACCTAATAGTAAATTAATTATATTTAATTACCTTCCCACCCTTTATCCTTAGAAAACAAACAGCCTGTACCTAATATATATATTTAAAAAATGTTAATTTCATAATTTACGTAATTACTTATCAATTAAACAATTAAAAATAATTAACTAATAACAAATTAATTATATTTAATACACTCCCCACCCTTTGCCCCTACAAATACAACTGATACCTAATATATAACACGAACAATATCTTAATTACACAATTTACAAATTGAATTACCAATTAAATAAATGTATGTAGTAATATTAATTAAATATTATAATTAATGTCCTGCATGCCCTTTGCCCTTACGATAACAACAAACTATACAAAACACATTTAGTACACAATTTACATAATTAATTATCAATTAATAAAGTAATTATAATAATAAATAATTATTAATTAATTATAATTAATTTACTTCCCACGCTATACCCCCACAAAACCCACATCCTGCACCTAAAACTTAATTTAAAATAAAATGTAATTATACAATTAACATGAATAATTATCAATTAAATAATTATTATTAATTAAAAAATTGTTATTACTTAATTACAATTAATTTACTTCCCACCCTAAACCCCTACAAAACCCACAATCCGCACCTAAAAGTTAAACAAAAAGCCAAATTTAATTATACAATAAAAATAAAGAATTTACAACGAAATGATTAATATTAATTAAAACTTCATTATTAATTAATTATAATTAAATTACTTCCCAACCTATACCACTACACAACCCACACCTAAAACTTAAATTTAAAAAATAATTATTATACAATTAACATAAATAATTATCAATTAAATAATAATTATTAATTAAATAATTAATCATAATTAATTTACTTCCCACCCTGTACTCCAACCCAACAACCAGCTATGGTACTAAACATGGCAAAAAACTATTAAATTCAATTTTAAAAGTACTACAAATACACAAACTATATTAAAAAACATTAACAATATTTATACAAACAATTTTTAACATATACAATTAAATTATATAGTAAAATGCAAAAATAATTAAAAATCAATAATATTAACAACAATATTTTTAACATCGATATTAACAACATAGATATTTTTGTAATCGGTATTATTTCTAACATCGATACTCCTTACCTTAAAAGCGATATTCTTGTCAACGGTATTCTTGCTGACGATATTTCTGCCTGACGATATTTACAACTCTATATTTCTGTAGGTCGATATTTAAATTTTGATATTTTTTCTGAATACCACCAACCACACCCACAACCACCACACCCACAGCCACCACCATGCCCACCACCCCACCCACAACCACCACAACACCCAGAACCACAACCACACCCACTCACACCACCACACCCACCACCGCACCCACATCCACCATACCCATCACCACCATAACACCCACACCCACCACACTCACCACTACCACAACACCCACAACCACCACACCTACAAGCACGACCACACCCACACCCACTACCACACCCATAAGTGCCACACCCACAACCACCACCACATCCACAAGCACGACACCCACAACCACCACCACAAGCACACCCACAAGCACCACACCCACCATCACACCCACAAGAACCACCACATTCACATTCACAAGCACCACAACCACACCAACCACCTCAACAGCACTCATCCAAACACACATCTACATGCAAAACAACACCCACCAAACACAAACTCACACACTCACCCGATTAACATACACCAGCCAAGAAACACACACCTAGACATACAAAACAAACACCAGACCCACATGCAACTGCACAACAGACAGACAATTGCATATTACACAATCCAGCTCCCTCTGCCTCCAAAACCCAGGACCAGCTGTATGACCCTTCCATTTCGCGAGTCGCAAATTGTGTCTTTTTGCGACTCGCAAAATGGAATATACAACAGTGTCTCAGACACTGTTTGCGATTCCCAATGGGGTCGCAAACGACCTGCCTCATTAATATTCATGAGGCAGGTCGCAATTTGCGGCCCCATTGGGAATGGCCAGCACTCACAGGGATGGCGGCCTGCTGGAGTCTGCAGACCACCATGTCTGTGACTGCTTTTTAAATAAAGCAGTATTTTTTTTAAATGCAGCCTGTTTTCCTTAAACAGGATGCATTTAAAAAAGAAAAATCTAACATTTCTGTTTCATTTTTTAAGAGTAGGCA
Source organism: Calotriton arnoldi (assembly GCA_963921515.1). Lineage (NCBI taxonomy): Eukaryota > Metazoa > Chordata > Amphibia > Caudata > Salamandridae > Calotriton > Calotriton arnoldi. The sequence continues at coordinate 5,425,900 of CAWUFW010000100.1, read as the reverse complement.
GTGGTCCGTGGCACCACTGCCTGCTCTTAAAAAATATTTTTGCTGCCAGTCACAAAGGGGAAGGGGTCCCATTGGGACCCCTTCCCGTTTGCGAGTGGCTTACCACATTTTTGAAATAGGTGGTAAACTGCGAGTGTTTTGCAGTTACGGTTGTAAAACAATCGTACATAGAAGTGCAACTCGATATTAGGAAGGGACGCCCTTGGCATGCCCCTTCCTAATAGCGAGTCGCAAACCCTATTTACTGACTCACAAAATAGGGTTTATATATTACACAGACCAATTTTGCGGTCGCTAACGGGCTGATTTCCTGTTTGCGACTGCAAAAAACAGTCGTACATCTAGCCCCTAGTCCTCTCCCACCCCTGCTACCCTTTGTCCTGCTTTTGTTTTCTGCTCTTACCTTCCCCCCTTTCAAGCGTAAAACCACCCCTCCCAAACACAAACCCACCCCTCCAGAACCCAAGCGCAGCCATCCCACCACTTCCAAAACCACCCCTCCCAAACACACCCCTCCCAAACCCAAGCACACCCCACCCAAACCCACCTCTCCACAGAAAGATCATTGAGGTGCCTGCTCTGTGCCCACTAGATGCCCCTTCTTGAGGAGGTTCCCCTTGGCAGTTTCCTAGGAAGTAAATGTGGTGCTATAGCACAGCAGTGCAACTCATGAACTTTTTTTATGTTCATGTTTATTATATTAAAGTTCCATCATGAGAGAAGTATCTCATTTGGCAAATAAACCAATATTTTTATTTCACCAAGTCTGTCCTGCATTAATTTTCATTTGCAATTGTTTGATTCCTAGAAATGTTTATGACTAAAATGTGAAGTACATAATTTTAATTACTATTATGGCAGGAAATACAACGGATTATTTTAATATCTACTTTGTTAAGTGCATACACAGGTTAAAATGTATGTGATGGTCATTTGAATGTAGGTGCAAGGATTCATCATGATAATGAACACTTGCACCAACAAATAGATGTTGTATTTTTTTAAGTGTTAATACATGTGTGTTTATTTCAACTTGATAAGTGATAAGAATAAACACATTTACTTTACACATTAAAAAATGATGTGACAATTGAAATTGGATAACATTCATGAATTGCACTAGACAAGGGGAAATGTTACATGGATTAATATGTTAACAGATTCAAGCATTTTAACTGACATTGATTTTACAGGTATTTAAAAAGTAAACGTTACACATTGTCTAATGCAATTTCCACATTATGTTACATTTAGGCTTTCCTGTTTTCAGTTTCTATTTTTGGTAAATTCTGGTGGGGTTTTTTCAATACCTTAAAAAAACAGTGGTTATCAGTGGTTATACATTTTCGTGCCTTTAAAAAGAACAGAAAAAGTGTTTTTCCGGTGTTTATGGAATTTTAATTTAATTTTAATTATTGATTGCTTTCTGCACTGATAGTGCATGTGTATAGGTAGTGTGTGCACACGGTATATGAGGACCAAATACATTTTTACTGCACCAGAATGGACTACAAAGTCAATAGCATTCTTCATTAACTCTGAAAATTGTAAAGATGCTTTCAGCATACCATCTAACAAGTGACAAGGATCTCTTACAGGGAAGCACTCCAGCTCAGGTATCGATTTTGACAGGCCATCATACAACTTTTTCATATACGTAGCTGCTTTACTGCAAATACAAATAATATCACTCCAATCTTTATTGAACTTGGTAGGAACTTTTTTCAGCAGCATTCCAAGTGACACTGTGTTCCATGTTTACCAAATGCCTGGTGTCATGTTTTCACCACTATCTCAGATGCTTGGTGACAAGATTCTTTTCACATCTACCTCTCACTACATCTTGCATTGAATGTTTAAAGACTGGGGTGTTTGGGAATCCACTTACAATCAATACTGACTCACTAGAAAAGGGGGCTGATGTATCAACGGATTTCACCCATTCTCTGCCTGTGGGTAAATGTGATGCTACATATTAGGAAAGATTCTTATGAAACCAGCCATTTTACCTATCAGTGAAATCAAATGTAGCCAAAATTTCAAATATGATTTTGATATTTCCCGATTCTCTACAGTTTATAAAATAACTAAATAAGACCTAAAACATGCTTCTAAACACTGCATCTTTAGACCAAAGACCACAAAGCTGAAAAAAGCAGAAGGAAGAAGAGACAATGTTTTAGTGACATACCTAAACAACAAACCTCAAGCAGAATAATGAGGGTCATTACGATGGCGGGTGGACAAAGTCCGCCCGCCACCGCAGCGGAATGCGGGACCGTCCGCAAGTGGTGCGGCGGTCCCGCACATGCTATTAGGATGCCACCGCCACCGTGGCGGTGGCATGCCTTATCCACAGCATTGTGTCAGGCGGTGCTCACCGCACCGCCCGCCACAATGCTGTGAATGCGCGTGTGCATATGTATGCACAATGTGACAGGCACCGCGCGGTGCCTGCCACCTTGTGCATACATATGCAGGGGGGTACCATAGGTACCCCCCATGTGCACCCCCCACCCCCCAACTCCCTGGGGGCCCGCTATGGGCCCCCAATAGAAAAGACCACATGCCTTTCCGTGGCTGCAACGCCGCCACGGAAAGGCACATCCCCGCACGTATCCTAATATGGATGGCGGTGTCTAACAGACACCGCCACCATATTAATACCTTTTCCGCCCGGTCGACTTGTGGACTGGGCGGAAAAGCGGCGGACGGTCTTCCCGTCCGCCGCGGTACCCCCGCCATACTAATATGGTGGGGGGAAAATGTGTGGCGGGCGGAGGGAAATAGCGGGCGGATCGCCACCGCCATACGGGCGGTGGCGATCCGCCCGCTATCCTAATGACCCCCAATGTTAGGCAAGTCTTTCTTGATGCTACCTTGTATAACAAAGTTTCATTGTATTGGCCCCTTCAGTAAGAAATAAAAATGACTTTCACTCGTCTTTTCCTTTCTTTGAATGGCACTTAGTTTGTGGTTGCAAAGGTGTTTTTTCAGTGAATATATGCTTACACCGGTGAAGGCTATTTTCCTTTTGGTTAGGGTTTTATCAGTTATTTTAGGTTTAAACCTAAAACCAGATAGCCTAGTTACATTTCAATTATCCCAATGATGTGTACTGTATATGTTTTTAATTTGACAATTTTCGGAATTTATTTCAATACACCTGTATGGTCACTTTTAGATTTTTGCAATTGATGTCCTTTTTTGTGTAAGTGTCAATTTTTTTGAAGGCAGCTTGCATGAAATTTTGAAATACAATGTAATCATACAGGTGTGTTTCTTTACATTTCTTAAACGTCAACATTACACACATATGGATTGCACATTGGTATGCTATTGCGTGCAAGAGAGATTTAAAAATGCTTAAGTCCACTGAAAATGTTAACAGACAAGTCAAACGATAACAGGTAAAAGTGGAGCTTACCTTCGATTCCAGCCATGATGGTGTTGATTTTGTTCCTCATCAAGCAGTAAGAGCGGAGCCAGGACTTGGAAGATCGAGTCCATGGCGGAAAAGGAAGTATGAAAGTGAGAAATGGTGAGTTTCTGCCTTATATCACATCCAATCGGCCAACTCTGCTGTGGAGGTTTTAGGACCACAGTCACATCGGTGGAAAGGCACATGGTGATTGGCCCAGCAGACAAACTGGCTGACCTCCCTCCAACAACCGCTATTGCCTGTGGCGCCATCGACGTGGGTGAAAATACCTGGCAGAGTCAGTGGCACTTTGATGGACTTTCATCCATCAAACTACCAGCATCTAAATAGAGCGGGCAGACCGCCTAGTAGCCAGGTTGGGAATCCAACGGAAAAGCGACGGCGGCACCATTACCACCAAGATCTAAATCAGGCCCTAAGTCCCAAGTCTCTATGCAGTGTTTGGGTAGGGATCTGGCATTGAAATACAAGCATTTTGGCGTTAGTCCTACGGCGTTGTTGGTTAAGTTCAAGGGCGGGCCCTTGTTGGGCCAGCCTACCCATTTACAGTGAAGACACTAAAAAGGCCTTTCCGATGCCCAGCTGTACCCAGCATGCAGGAGACCGGGTCGCGTTTGAAGGTTCTGCCTAGTGTTAGTAGAGTTTCCCAAGAATAGAGTGGTTTTACCTGTTTTTCTGAGCTGAGACAGGCAGGGTTCCTGGTCTCTGGTCCCGTTCAGGCGTGGACAGACACAGACAGGCTTGCCTTTGGGCTTCTATAAAATCTCTATTGTATGGTGCCTGCATGAGCTTTAGAACTGTACCTCAACCCTATAAGAGTAGTGGGATAATTCAAATGTATTAAGAAAATCCTTAAAATGGTCACATAAGGGAACAAATGTTGAAATGTTGCCCATTATTTATTAAATGTGCTGCAAAATAACGTTAACGAGAAATAAGTGAGGAACGCGGTGTTAGCCTTGTTGGCTTAACGCCGCGCTCCGCCACTTCTGAAATGCAGGACTGCACCGCATTGACAAGAATACGCTGCAGCCCTGTGTTTCTCCCAGCGTTGAGGCTACATTTAGCAGCCTAGCGCCAATGCAGTCACCCTTGCACCATTGTGCAAGGGTGCCTGTGTTGCGGGGAAGGATTGTTTATTTGCAGGAAGGTGTCCCTTCCTGCACATAAACAATCTGAAATGGCGTTTTGTAACTTCTATGTGTGCTGCTTTGTGCAGCACACATAGAAGTTACAACTCATCATTTTCTTTTAATCATTGTTTATGTGCAGGAAGGGGCAACTTCAGGTTTTCCCTGGTCTTAATTTTGGCGCTGCCCCATATTTACACCACCCTTGTAAATATGGAGCAGCATCAAAATCAATGGGTGTTGTGGTGGAAAAATAAGGGGCAGCATCAAAATCAATGGGTGTTGTGGTGGAACGCCCACCGCAACACCCATTTCCCACCCCTTTTACGTTAAATATAGTGTGAAAGGGTGCCTTATTTACAAGGCAGCATTAAGCCACGTTAAGTGGCTTAACGCTGCCTTGTAAATAAGGCAAAGCCCATATTGCCACAGGAACATGGCGATAGGGGCTTGTAAATATGCCCCAGACTGCTCTAACCAGTTCTTCTTGCATATTTGTCTTATTTTTCAATGGGTGGCAAAGATATATTGACAAGAGCCACATTAGATATTTATTTTTATTTTTGTTTTATTTTTGGTTTTTTGTAGTCTTGTACAACACTGAGCATGATACGAAAGAAGACATAATAGTGATTTAAGGTACAGATGTATAACAGTATGAAGTTACACTGCATATTAGAATTTTCTGTAATATATTCGAATTGGAAACTATGGAGTCTGTGTAAACAAATAGGCAGCTCTGCGGAGGGGAGTAGAATTCTTCCGCTAAAATCAGGAGAATCAGATAGAGATTAGAGATATCCACCTTTCAAATGCTATTAGAAACAGAGTCAGTTAATGCCTTTTTTCAAAGCAAAGTTTTGTAAAATAAAATGATAATTATAATTTTACTTTACATGTTTTTATCTGCTGGCTTAGGCAGTGGAGTGATGCTAATTCGCCATAACGGAGGAGCAGCCACTTGGTATCTCTATAAGGCTATAGAGGAAAATAGAAAACATTTGCAATATTTAAAAGTTTGCTTCCACTGTGGTCTGAACTAGAGTGAGATACATAGTTGAAGTCTAAGAGCAATGGATAAAGGAATTAGCCTACTCTTAATTTTTAGACAACTGGGAAAAAGAGAGTGGCCTCCCCAAAGACTTCATATGCATGTGGCTTAGTGTCTCCTGACTGAAGCATTAACAACATTTGAAGTTAGGAAAGAAAATGTATGAAGATGCTTTCTTCAACTACAATTTGCGCTCTAGTGCAAGTGCTTAGGTTGGAGATAGCACAGATGGGGCTATCATTTAAGGTGAATACTCAGAGCTTTTTGATAGACTGTTTCTGCCTACCCAGTCAAAGGCTGCAGAGTAGTCTAAAAAAATGGCAAGAGAGGGAGTTGATTCTTACTCTTTGCCGCGTGAGACAAGTAAGAAAGGGCCACAATGTTGTCCAGAGTTGAAGAATTTGCCCTAAAACCAGATTGCGTAATTGGGATTATGTCATTAGTTTCTGCCCAGCCTTCGAGTTCTTTGAGTGGAATGGACACGTAGGCCTTAGCTTCGATGTCCAGGAGGGCAATGAGGCGATAGTTGGACGGATCCGCCCTGTCGCCCTTCTTGTAAATGGGATTCAGGATGGACCCCTTCCAGTTCTCTGGAAGCTGCACAGTCAAGTGGCAAGTTTGGTAGAGGGGGAACAGTATAGCAGTTCACAGTGCAAGATCCCCTTTGAAGACCACTGCCAGTATCCCATTTGGGCCGGGTGCCCCAGTAGCTCTGATCTTTTTCAGGATTCTGGGGATATCAGGCCCCATAAGCGGCGGCTCCCGGTGCAGGATTTCAGGGCTATCAGTGTGAGGCCCGAGTCCTCGTCTGGTGCGTTCTCGCCGACATAGAGGTTTCGCACATGAGCGAGCCATTTGACTTCAGAGACAGCGTTAACTCTTGTTGTTAGGGGGCATGCTCAGTTCATGAGATACATCCACAGATCAGTTTGTCCCGGTCTGCCCATCAGCGAGAACACATACAGCCATTCTGCCTCTGTCTGTTCGCGCTTAGCAGCCCAGAACATCTGTTTGTGTTGTTTGTTTAGGGCTTGTAGTCTTGCAACCAATTCTGCTTTAGTTGAAACTCTGCGTTTCATTTGACAGATTTTTTGGAGCCTACGTAGCCTCTGTTAACTTGCAGTTAAGTGAGGGTTGATAGCTTTTCGTGGAGTTTTGGCCGAATCAAGTTGAGAGCGTGAGTTGCCACCAAACACACTGGGTAATTCACTGACCATTGAGCCCCAATTGGCCAAGAGTTTTATCACTTAGGGCCTCTAGTCAACTCCCAGACTTTGAGTTTCTGCATATTCACTGGGCCCCATTTGATCCTTCTGATTAGGTGGTGTCTTTCCTCAACCGTAGAATCAGCTATTATCCTGAGGTTTTTGAGCCTGTTGGAACTGACATTAAGGGAAGTCACGAGTGGAAGGTGGTTACTCTCTGAACGAGGCAAGATGTTGAATCTTGCTACCGTATCCAAGATCCTATCTGTGGTAATCACATAATTCAGGGTGCTTATTTGCTTGAAGGAGTTTTGGAATTTAATCGGTGGCAAGTTGTTTTCAATTATATGCTGGATAGAGCTCAGGGTATGTGCTTGTTAAAGAGTGGGTAACAAACTGTGAGTTTCACATACCATTGCCAGGTTTGGCAGGTCAGTACCCAGGGATTGCTAGTTAAAATTGGCACAAATGATGACTATGTGCATTGTATTTTTATGGAGAATGGATTCAAGTGTGTCGCAGAACTGAGTCAGTCTTACTGGGCGTCCTGCGCCAAAGCAGTTAAAATATACATTAACACGAAGGATCTTCACCTTCTGGCCATTTATTTGCAGGCCTTCCAGGGGCAACAGTTGGAACATTTCATCATCAGCTTTGAAGGTACATACTCTCAAGGCTCACGTAAATTGTAAGTTCGCCGGGAAGTCTCCCAAATATGTGGGTTTTTACGGCTAACTGAAAGAATTCCCAGTAGTACATGACATGAGGCTTATGCAAGAGTTGCTCTTAGGTTCAAACTGTGGAGAGTAACTGCCTGGGCTAGGAGTGATTCCTTAAGTTGTTCAAAAGCGTTGTGGATAGCCAACTCCAGTCATTTCCTTGTTTCGGATTTTCAGTTTGGTCTAAGACAATTCTCCTTATTGGGCCAACTTGGTTGCCATAGGAGCATGATATCCTCAGTTTATTATATGTCAGGCTAAGTTGAGAATAACCGGCCCCCCATAGGATACTGCGTGGGTGGGTCTGGGGTGTCCAGACGAGGGTCCCTTGCTCGCCATGCCACTGGATTCAGGCTATCCTGGCTGATATAGGGTGATAACCCCCAACCGGTCCTAGGATGCTTGATTACGGTTTAGGGAGGCCCTGGCCTGGCAGTTCGGGCTGGACTGTTTCCATGAGGAGCAGGGTCAAGACTGATTTGCATATGGCTAGGTTCAACTGGGGTGGCGTGGTGAGCAAGAAAACAATGGATTTAGGCCATTATCTCTGTACTGGGGTGAAAGTTTAACGTTGTTCAGGATTCCAACCATCAATTGTGCTTTTTGCATTAACACATGCGTACGCATTGGCTACCATCTTAGATTATTTTCTAATAGCAAGCCCACTGTAAGATCACCATCAATGCATGTGCACGCCAATACCAATCAAAAAAAGTATTGATATAGCTCGACCTTTTATAGCTGAGCGAGACCCGTTTGCTTTATCACTTTCCCTTTTTTTGTCCCTTGTTGCTGTACAGCATCATTAAAAAGCATTGAATAAACTAATAGGTCACAAATGCGAGAGCTAGAGAGTGGAGGTTGTGAGGACTGTGCCTGTTGTCCTGAAAGGCTTTCCCCTAGTACATTTTTTGGGCTTGCAGCCAACCAGTCATAGCATTCGGTCCATGGACTGGAACCAGAAAAGTATGACTGCAAGAAAGGCTCTTTCATCCAATAGGAAGCCTTTACTTTATGAATTTTTAGAAAGATCTACAAAAATGTTAAGCCTTTCAAGTTCAACCAGCACATTTTTTTAATGTTTTTTTCCACACATATCAAAATCTACCGGACAGATTTACACAAAACTGCTTAGCATGCTTTTGGAGTTCAGCTTCACTGTCATACCAAGTTTGGTGTAAATATATTCAGTTGTTTTGGCTGTGGGTGCGAGCTGAATTGAAAAAATGGGAAAACAAGAATTTCTTTTTTTATAAAATCCCTTGGGCCCCTGTTTTAATAACTTTTTTCCACTCCTCGGCCCTTCAAGAAAATTAGCTTGACACGCCTTACTTGACTGCACCTGCCAGATTTAGTGCAGATCCGTCCATGGGGTCAAAAGTTATAGACAAATCAAAAAATGCATTTTTATTGCAAAGTGCAGCAGAACCATAATTACACAGCAGCAATTGCGACTGTATGTCAATATTATATAGGTATATGACACCCACCCACTTACAGGTAACATTCAAGCACATTTCTTTTGAAGTATTGTTTTTTGTGTTTTGCCTCCTGCTCATTCAGAGTACCCTGGAAGTTGGAAGAGGGGGTGGGGATAGGATTGGGTAAAACTGGTTGAAAGTGATAAAATATATAAAATGTTGGTCAAGAGTATAGCAGCATGCGTTTCTTACACCCATGATTGTCTTGGAATAGGAATAGTAGTATTCTACCTCTAGTCCTGGGATATATTTGGGAAGCATTTGAAGTCTGATTTATGCAAATTGATTTATGCGATGCATGTATGCTGAAATGGAAACCTGCATACATCTGGTGTGGACGGACCAGTGGCGGCTCGCATAGGACGTGCTGCGGGGCGGTGCGGCGGGCGGGGGAGGGGAGGGGCAGGGTGGGGGGTAGTAAACTCGGACATACACGCCCTATGCGAGCCGCCACTGGGACGGACATTCTGATATTTACTCCTCAGAGAATTTCATGGATGCAATACCATGCGGGCAAAATGGGGAGTCAATTTAAACGTATCTTATCTTGCAGTCTTTTTGAGATAGCATGTACTTACTGCAGTAGCGCTAGGAGGAACCTATCTCAGTCAAACCTTTCATGTTCTTACTTTGTTAACAGTTTTTCAATTCCAAATCCTTAACGCATTCCTCTCATATACTCCCATCAAATACCCATAGCATTTTCTGCATTAATGCAGTGCATAAATGCTGTGCAGTGTTGCCCAAGTAAAAATTCAGCCGTTTCTTAATCATTGAGTATCTAAAAAAATACAAAAAAGACATATTACACCTCAGAGGCTAAGCAGAGTGTGCTTTGAGACTGCAGTAATCTACTCTCAGGGTTTAAACAGTGTTTGGAAAGTGTATGTATCACTTATTTTTTGCTAGGAGAGTGAGTTGTTTAAGTGTGGGAAAAGCAGTATTGTTAGTGGCTTAGTTTAGGCCCTTACTTGCAGAACTCCAGAGTGTGGATTGATCCTGTCTGTCTCCAAGGAGATTCTGATTTGAGGAGCAGCTCCCAGCCCCCTGCTCATCAGCTTGATGTCACATGCCCCTTATATAAGCTGCATTGAACGTTACATCTGTGCTCTGATTGGTTCCAGTATCTAGTGTTTCTATTGGGCTTAGGGTTCGCTTTCTGATTGGCTGATAGATCTTGGGCAGTTATTGGTCCCTGTGGCTAGGGTCTGTATTGGAGTTAGGACTTAGGGTTAGTGTTGTCATTGGTGGATAGGTCTGGGGTTTTAATTGGTTTCCTGGGGTTAGGGTTTCTATTGAGCTTAGGGTTTGGTCTCTGATTGGCTTCTAGGACTAGGGCTGTGATGGGTTATAAGTGCCTGGTCTCACATTAGTCTTAGGGCTAGTTTTCTTATTGGTCAGGGTTAGGGCTAGGGTTCCCATTGGCTCAAGGGGTCACCTGACCACTAGGGCTATTTAAGGTCTGAGTTCCGGGCATCTCAGCCTGGGCGTCGAGCCTAAGGGCAGAGAGGACAAAGGTAACTGCATGTTTGGGACTGGTCGGGCCTAGGGCCAGAGATGCTGCCCTTTTTTCAATTCACCAGCACCCACCTCATCCCATCCATAACCGCAAACATATTAAAACACTCACAGCATTTACTACAAACAAACCCCACATATATTGCAATGTCTCAACACCCACTACAAAACCCCACAAGCAACACTTTTACATCCTTCTACCCCACCATCACTCACACACAAAAACCACTCTATCCTATATCACTAACCAATACACTCATCACCAACACAACTCAAATCAACACCATACGTAACTATATCCCATCCAAGCACACACTCCCGGCTCATACAAAGCACCAGCTCTACCCTCTAAATACTCCTAACAGACCCCTTTCTGTCACCACCAGACCTATACTCAACCTTCCATCTTTTCACCCACCAACACCCTCCTCCTCTTTTTACCAAAAAAACACAACCACACAACCCGTACACTCCACTCCACCACACATATCACCTCTTCCAACAGTCACTTCTAACATACACACTCCTAGCTCTTGTCCATCTCCTCTTACACACCACATACGCTCTTTTCCAAAACACATCACCGCCCTTTACCTTACAGCTTCCACACACAAACCATACTTTACATAACAATACTTCTCAGAAAACAAATACATCATCTCTTCTTACTACTCCTCAAAAAAAAACATAACACACGCCAGCGCAACAAAATCTCACACACACACACACTACCTCATAATTCTTTCAGTCTCAGACCAGAAACATACACCCACTCCAACCTTGCTAACTACACAAACAATACACACCCTAAACCAACTCTACTGCCAAGCCTTCTCTCTACCCCCACACTTAACACGTATACAGCAACACAGCAACTCTCTTTTAACCACCTCTCATCCATTGGACTATTTAGAAGCTTACAATACGACCCACATGCTGCACCACCAATACAAGTCATACACCTTCCACCATAAACAGATGCAAACAAAATAAACAGTGTGCCACTCTTCACAACTTCGGATCTCCATTCTGCATTCCTTCCAACAAATATCACACAATGGATTATGGCCCTGGTCAAAGCAAGCAGGCCTGCTGGTTGCCCTTCTGACCCGTGTCCACCACAAACCTTCAAGAAAATTCTTCTAACTTGTTGCCACACCAGTAAGAAGAATCATCAACAATTCCTTAACTATGGGAATATTTCCAGAAAACCTCAAAAAGTCATACATGCGCCTATTACTAAAGAAAACAAACCTAGGCCCACTTTACCTCCACAACTACAGACCAATTACAAATGGTCCTTTCCTGGGAAAACTGATAGAAAAAGCAGCATTCACCCAGATATCACAATTCATTGAAGATAATTCTATACTTTCAGACTTCCAAACAGGATTCTGTCCAGGAAGAGGCACAGAATCTGCACTCATTGCCATCTGGGATGACCTTAAGAACACAGTTGACTGGAGCGGGGTTGCTGCACTACTTCTCTTAGACCTCTCAGCCGCCTTTGACACAGTTGACCATGACACTCTAATTAGGGTGACCAGACGTCCCGGTTTTCCCCGGACGGTCCCGGTTTTTGGAGAAGTGTCCCGGTGTCCCAACACTTTTCTCCAAATTAAAGAAATGTCCCGGTTTTTGTGCAGTGTCCCGGTTAAACACAGAAATGTCCCGGTTTTTTAATAGTGTTTGGGATGAGCATGCTCTCTTTGCACTGCTTAAGGCGTGACATCACTTAGGTGAGCATTGCAACAGGAAGGGAAATCCCTTGAAGAGAGACATTTTCTCTCGGGATTTCCCTTCTCTTTGTACAACGCAGCACCACCTAGTCATCATCGTGCCATCGGCACAACAGCTGGTTGGAACGACCTGTGACTAGCACGACCCTGCTTTCACCGCCTGCAGCAAGATCCATCCAGCAATCAGTGTGACCCTGCTCTGCCTTAAAGTGAGCGAGGGACCGCAACCGAATCCAGCAGCAGCGAAAAGTGAAACTAACCTTCCTGACGCTTCCCCAGCCCTACCAGCACCGTCGGGACCCTGCCTCCGCATCAGAGCTGCCTCAGCAAGGATCCTTCTGAAGCCACAGAAGACTTGCCCTCCCAGCCTGCAAGCGTGAGTATTTTAATGGCCGTCTTTTTTTCCTTCTCTATGTTATTTCCTTTTTGCCTCCCTTTCCCTTCCTTCTTCCTCTTTTCGGCTTCTGGTGAGGGGCAACCCTTTAGCCTTTTTTGCAGTACACCGCCTTTGAAGTTATTAACCCATTCCAGGCTTTTTAGTTGACATCATTTTACATTATGGTGCTTGAAGTCAAGTTTTTTATTGTTTAGAAAGGTAAAACTACAAGTACCAACAACAACATGCACAAAAATGGGAGTTGAACGGCCATGACTGACTGCGTACTATATGACCAAAGGGAGAACACACTGAAATATTAAACCTCCTTCATATTGGCCTACAAAATGGAGTTAGTACAACTGCACGGTGATGACCATTTTATTAGTTTACACGCACTGATTTCATGCAAACGCTAATGGGGGTGTATGGATCTTAAGTATTCCCATGTCAGTTTTTTGTGGTTTTTTGCATTGTGTCCTCGAAATAAAGTCCTTGTCTATGGAAATGAAAATGTTCGAGTAGTGTACCAGGGTGCCAAGACACAGCACTAGTTCTCCTTGTAGGTAGATAAACACAGCTGCCATGGAATAAAGAACTGGAACAAGTGAAACAGAAGCTTTTCCTTAAAACCAGCAAACACTCTAGAAAAGCTCTTTAAAGTTAAATCGAGCAAGAAATAGTTCTTTTTGAATGGGGAAATTTCTTCTGGGTGCTATTTTAGGACTTTTCTAGGCCGGTCTTGTTTGGGCGCGCTGGGATGGCACAGGCTGCATAAGTGGTTGAAGGGAGTGTGGGGTAAGCGTCGGGTGTCATGTGCGACGAGTGTTCACGTGGTCAAGTTAGTATTTCTGCTACATCTATATCTATATATATATATATATATATATATATATATATATATATACTTATTTAATAGGAACACATACTTGGGATTTCAAGGCAAGGGTGGTCACCAACCATAACAAATGTTGAGGCAAAGTCTGTTTAAATGGAATTAATGGTTACTGCCAATAAAAGACCTCTGATTTGTCGTCTGTAATGCTTCATCTCTGTCTGTAGAGGAAGCTGTCATTGTAGTCCTTTTTCTATGTCTCTGACAGCTGTCAAATAGTCCTACTTTTATGTCGATGGTTACTGCAAACTTTAGTCCTACTTCTATGTCTATGACCTGTCCCGGTTTTTTGTTTTGAGAATCTGGTCACCCTAACTCTAATACAAAGACTCTACGAAACTGGTATAGAGGGGACTCCTCTCGACTGGATCATATCCTACCTTCAAAGCAGAACTAATGTCATCCATACCCCCCTTTCTCATTCAAACCATACTTCACAAAAGCAGGGGTCCCTCAAGGCTCTATCATCTCAGCCATGCATTTCAAAATCTACATGAAGTCATTACCGGCACTGATCAATCAATTTCACCTCACCTACTATAACTATGCAGATGACACACAAATATTCCTTAAACTAGAAAGCCCCAAAGACATTGGAAACTCACACATTTTCTGTTGTGTCAGAGCCGTTGATTAGTGGATGACATGGAGCCATCTCAAATTGAATGCTTCCAAAACGGAAATACTCACATGTTGCGATTGGAAAAATGATGACCCACTCGTCGCCTGGCCTGACAATCTGGGAACACCGCCTAAAGTATCTAAGGAAGTAAGAAACCTCGGAATTACCATAGACTCCAAGCTATCAATGAATGCCCAAGTGGACAAATTCGCAAGATCCGGCTTCATTACTATTAAAAACTCTGCAACGTATTTTCCCCCACCTGGGATTTCCACACAAGGTACGGACTACTATCTCTCTTTTTCTGTCAAAACTTGATTACACCAATAGCCTCTACCACGGATCATCTGTGACAACTATGAAAAGACTACAACAGATTCAGAACTCTGCTGCCAGACTACTCTTACATATAAAGCCATGAGCTTACATTTCCCCTGCTCTGAAGGCCCTACATTGGTTACCGGTTGCCAGAAGATCCACATTCAAGCTGCTTTGCATCACCCACAAAGCAATACATGGAACAGGGCCACTTTTCAGCATGAATAAAATCACCAAATACATTCAACAAAGGTACCTCTGCTCTAGATTGGCACCTCGCCTCAAAATCCCACCATACAAGAAAAAAACCATAGGTGTCACATCCTTCTCTGTTCAAGCAACCAAACTATGGAACTCTTTATCCCCAAAAATAAGATCCAAGGATAACTACTTTATCTTCAGAAGACTACTCAAGAGTTGCCTCTTCCCCACATAACCACCATAATCAAACATAAATATACAGCATATCCCTGTGTATAAAAGCAGTTATTTCAAATGCACTACCCTATATCTCACCCCATGCCTCTCTCAATATATCCTCTACCTCAACTCTCTTACTCATCCCAAACCTCAATCTTCTACTCTCTCCAATACACTACCCTATTTCTCACTCTATACCTCTCTCAAGATATCCTCTACCTCCACTCTCTGACTCATCTCAAACCCCATTCTACTACTATGACCCCCAAATAACCCTTTCTAGACTCTTCCCTCCTCTACCCCTCCTTGCATCATCTCAAACCTGTTTTACTATTCAGATCTCCCAAACAAGCCTTTCTAAACCCTTCCCTCTGATTCTTCCCCCTCCTCTCTACTCATCCCAAACCTCCTCCTGCTGCTATGATCTCCAAAATAAACACTTTCTAGACCTCTTCTATCCCTCCACTATCCTTTTCAATCCAACTAACAGACTTATATGTCCACGACTCAAATTCATTTCATATTTCCCTATACTAATTCACCACTAGTCCTTTTTGGGCTCTGGAGTAGCTTGCTACTCACCAAAAAGCTCGACGCCTCGTCAGGGGTAGTAAAAGCTATATAAATGCAATTATAATTACAATTACATGAACGAATACTGATTTGACTGGCACAAGAGGATGACTGTTGAAATAATAGCAATTTATTGAAATAAACATTCTTCAAGCTGATTCATTATACTGTGCCCCTATACACAAATAATGTGTGATTGTTCAAAATATATTGTTGATAATGATGGTATAGGGATATTTAAAATAATTAATTGGCCCAGATGTAAGATATGCATTGTAATCTAGGCTTTTATTTTAGCAATAGAATGTGCTCTGAGAGCTATACCTTATTGCAAGAGCACTTACCCTGCCGTGTGAACTGGATATTCAAGATCTAGTTCATGTTTAGTTTATCTCCCAACCCTTGATAATGGAAGATATTTGAACTTTCAGTTTCTTACTTCGGGAGGAGGCAGATTGTGAACGCCCTCTCACGAGTATAAAAAGCTGGATCTATGACAAGTTGTTAAAATGTATATACATTTTCAAATCTTTTGTGTTCTCTAAATAGTGTGAATTGTACATTAGAAGAAGATAAAATCAGAAATAAAAATTAACGTGATGGGCCACCCCCGTTCCGGGAATAAGAATGTGTAGATTAAACTTTAGAAAATGGACACTAAATGGAATATATATTGATTTATTGGCTGACATGCTTTTGGAAATTCGGAATTAATTTTAGAACTGTTTTAAATAACTACTTTTGGCAATTTATAAATGAATAAAATGTATGAAAAATATTTGTTTAACTGTTTTACATTACAAAGCCATTCTCCGAAGAGCTGCCAACAAAAACATGCAGTTGCAAAGCTAATAGGTTGTGTCTTTCAGTGGGGTTGCCTAGTTTTAGCCTTTGCCAATGCTTCTTGCCAATGTTGCTCCTCATCAGTAAAAAGAAAAAAAGCTTGTGTGCCAGTGCAGGGCAGCATCAGCAAAAACATGTCCTGCAGAGTGATTACTTAGCCCTTTCTTCTTTTTTAACTTTTAATTTACCATCCGAGGATGAACTTACTACTTTTTCACTAGGATGAGAGCAACAAAAGATGTGCACTACCATGAAATGATGACGTTTAAAAAAAAAAAAAAAGTAGCTCCTTGAATGTAAGCTTTGCAAGGATACAGGTCATCCAGCCAAAAGCATTGTAAAAAAGCAATGCTCTAGGGGACCGACTAACACAATTAGAGGAAGGACATTCATTGAAAAGCAAGCCAATGAGATTGACAAGAAAGCCAACCAGTAGGAATCAGTTGGCTGGCTCAGAGCCCACTTTAAGTACTGGTTATATCCACAAAAGGTCTTCAACACCAGACTGGACTACTAAAAGTTGTACATAGGTGGCACCGAAAAGTGATTGATTGATAAAAATAGAAGCATGCAACAAGCCAAGAATAAGAATAATCATTTGCTCATCAATAATGAAAAGCCCAGGCAAAGACATGGAAGTACCAGCATTATGATCTGTACACAATCCTTAGCAGAAAAAAAATAACTATGCTGGTGATAAAGAACAGAAATCTTACAGATAGGAGCTCTATATCTGAATGACCTTCAGACTAACAAACTGAAGGACTTGCATGGATATGCCATGTTGACATTTGTATTGATTGCACTTTCTGTCACCTGAAGGTCACTTCAGTTCCAGTTTTAATTTCAGGATTCCTCAGCCCTACAAAAATAATTCCCCTAAAAGAAGAATTCTTTGAGCTCGATCAGAAAGGTAAATCTGTGGGTATAGATCTCCACCACATAGATTTATGTGCTACACCGTGTCATCATCTCTACTTGGAAGTAATTCATCAACTCTGGGCGGAGATTTATACATAGTAGTAAGAGCACATGTCCCCACCTACTCACATGAGGGTTAGGTGAGGTGTGCAACTCAAAATACAACCATATTCACTGTTGATAATCTTACGTGTGTACTTTTGATGACAATCCCCCAATGTAGTGTAGAGCCTCTGCACCTACCCATTTTATAACTACAGATTGAAAAGAACAGGGAAACATGCACCAACTGAGTAAAATAATACACAAATGACAAACATTACTTACTAATGGGTCCAAATAAACAGAGTCCACTTCCTGGGCTGTGTCTTTGTCCCCCTTGTGCTGCAAACCATTGTGTTTATTTGGGACATGCATGTGTTTTTAGGAGCCTTTGAATGTGTGCAGTAGCGCTAGATGTAAACTTGTCGTGAATTCATTAAGAGTCTACAAATATGTACTTTTTAAAATATGTGCATCTGTTATGTTTAGGTTTTAACCATGTGATTCTTTTCCCTTCATTTATATTTTTTGGTGTAGGGCTTTCTGCTGCTAGTATTATTTCTTGCCTTTATTGGTTACTATATGAGTCCCTGGCAGTACCTATGAGTGGCCTTGTGCGGTGTGTGACTTACTCCAGGGTTTGGCTGGAGTAGATTTGAGCTTGTTTAGGCTGCATTACTACTGGAGTAGATGTGGGTATAACTTTAGTGTAATGCAACTTACTTACCCTTTCATATTTGTGTTTTTTCTATTTGCATGTGCATCATTCTAGCACTCCTTATTTTTCCTTTTCCGAGGGCGCTATGAAACAGATATACCTCCTTGTCTAGCCACTCCGCCTTGCCACTTCAACATTTACACCTAAAATGTAGGACTACACGTGTGGATTTTACGCACTGATGGCGGAGAACTCAAAACAAAAGAAACATGCCTGGCTTAGGTTCAGATGTATGCCCATACCTACATGAACTGGATCTATGAGTATGTGAAGTGGTACTACAGGAGTATTAGTAGACAATGCCTTAAATGCCTTTCTGAATTGTCCGCCTGGTCTGCTCCTATTTTGTGTTTTGATTATTTTTTTTTTGCTTATTTAATATGTTTTACCAGAGTCTTGGATAACAACTGAGGGGCAGATTTACAAGCCCCTTGCGCCACTTTTACGTCATTTTTAACATGCGAAAAGTGACGCAAAAGTGGCGCAAGGGGCTTGTAAATCTGCCCCTGAGTTTCTTCACTATCAGCTATTAGTTGGTTCAGGCTGACTCAATTGCACCCGAATCCTGCAGCTTCACCAGAAACCAACTGATTCTAACTAAGTAGGTTTTATTTATTGGTCCCAAATTAGAGCTTCAATTTTGTTTTACTCATTCAGAGTACTACAGTTGGGACAGAAATATGCAGTTATCGGTTTAGCACACATTTCTGCCATTACCACAGAGCTTGAAAGATGCAGTATTTCTACATCAGATCACAAAACACCTGCGACTGGTTACCCACGACAAAATGATGGTAACCAACTGTAATTTTTTTTTTAAATCATTCTGTACTTCAAGTCATTCTTTGTCTTATGCACCTCATTGCTAAATCCCTAGCTAAAACTGCGTGGTAACGTTATCACCACATCACAATTTTACCCCAGGATTTAGCACAGGACTCATAAGGAGCATGAAAGTAGAAGAGAGTTTGCCTTCTAAATGTATGTTAGAGTAGATTTAGCATAAAACAATATATTTACTCTGAAAGCCTAAACACACATTTTTATAAAAGAAGGAGCTGCATGATGATAAAGGGTAGTGGACCAGAGTCAGGGGGACATATGGAGAGAGGGCATTTCTTTGTCAGAGAAGGAGTGTTACATACTATACCATAGTATCTCAGAAGGTCAAGTGGGGGCTAGTCTATGCCTCAGCCCGCAGCCCCCTGACTAATGTGGCCTGTAGTTTGAACGGAGGCAGATCTGCGCCTAGTAAACCTGGGCCTGGCGTTCCAGGACCCGATAATCCCACGTGCAAGAACACTGGCCAACTCTTCACCTGGTGGAGGGGCATTCCCGCTGAGGCTACTGTTCCACCAGACTAGTACTAGGAGCCATAGTCTGAACATTACATTGTCAGTGTAAAGAATGAATATGTAAACGAGCATAAGAATCAAATGCAATATAATACTCAAAGATACCCAGGGCGTCTGACATAAAAGGCAGATGATGATTTCATTAATTGGAGTGTAACTCCCCTGACTAGAGGAGTAACTTAAGGTAAACCCACTTCACCATAAAAATTGTGAGACAGTGCTCCTGTCCACCCACTCATTACCTCCCTGTGATGTTATGTTATGTTAACTAGGTATTTATAAAGCGCACAGCTACTCAATAGAGTGTCCCGGCGCTAAAAACCTCGTGACGGAGCTGACAGAGTGCTGCCAGAACTAAACTCGTGTACTATAGCTGAAATAACCAAGTTTTCAATAAAAGTAAGAAGGTCCTGCATCTGTCTAAGTGCCAGCGGCAGACTGTTCCAGAGTTGAGCGGCTTGCACCTGAAAGGAGCGCCCGCCTATCCGCGCGCGGTGAAACTTGGGAGTGCGCGCCAGCTGCAGCGTTGAGGACCTCAGAGTTCGGTGCGGGTAGTAAAACTGGACTCTCTTCCTGATGTACGAGGCACCTGTGACTTGGAGTGCCTTGAAGGCCAGGACCAGTGCTTTGAAGCGGATCCTCTTGTGGACCATGAGCCAGTGTAGGGATTTCAGATGGGGAGACATCCGTGTTCTAGGGCCGAGCATAAGTATTGCTCTGGCTGCTGCGTTCTGAACCACCTGCAGCCGTGTCAGTAAATATTCCGGTAGCCCCAGGTACAGGACGTTTACGTAGTCCAGCCTAGATACAATCAGTGCCTGGACCACCGTTTTCCTGTGTGCGACCGGAAGGAGGGGCAAGAACTGCTTTAACATTTTAAGCATGCCGAAGCATGATCCAACTACTGCTTGAATCTGTGCATTCATGGATAGGTTATCCTCCAACTTCACTCCTAAATTTTTAACTGTCTTTGCGGAGGTTATGGGAGGGGACATGTCCAAAGGCCACCAATTTCGCCACACATTACTTGGGGGGAGGCCAAAGAAAATGATCTCCGATTTTTCGGAATTACATTTAAGTTGATTCAGTTGAAGCCAGGAGAACACCTCTGATAGACAGGAGTTGATCACATCTCCTCTAAAATCTGCGTCTTTGTCGCAGGTAAAGAGCAACTGCATATCGTCCGCATACAATACTATTTTTGCTCCGTGGGCCTCTGCCAAATTCGCCAGGGGGGTCATGTAAATATTAAAAAGTGTTGGACTCAAAATCGAGCCCTGCGGAACTCCCACCTCCAAGGGGGGAATGGAGGCAGCAAAGGGCGGGGACCAAACTGTTTGCTGGCGATCCTTCAAAAAGGAGGAAAACCACTTGAGTACCGTACCCCCAAAACCGCACTCCTGGAGTCTCAGCAGGAGCCGGTCATGGGGGACGGTATCAAAGGCCGCAGATAAGTCCAATAATATCAACATGGCCTTGCCTCCCTTATCCAAAGTATCCTTGATAGCCTCAGAGACTTCCAAAAGCGCTGTTTCGGTGCTGAAGTTTGCCCTGAAGCCGGACTGGCTCTGGTGGAGTACTTGATTGGTTTCAACATATGTGGTGGTGACAAGATTTACATATTTTTCCAGGACTTTGGAAAAGAAGGGGAGCAGGGATATTGGCCTGTAATTTGAGGCTATCTCGGGATCAGATAACGGTTTTTTTAATAGGGGGAGGATTCTCGCCTCCTTCCATCTGTCAGGGACCAGCCCGTTCTGCAGTGAGGCATTAAGAATCCGATTCACCGCCGGATTGATTATCTCCGCTATTGATGCCAGAACAGTGGCTGGGTACGGGTCGGAGGGTGAGCCTGATTTATGGGCTTTAATGATTTCCAGAGATTTAACCATGGGGAAGGGGGAAACTGCGTGAAAGACGGTCCCCTTACCAGAGTGGAAGGGGACTCAAGCTTTATACATTCACCCCGAGCAAGGGGCAGCGCAGGGAAAGTATCTTGGATATTTTTAATTTTATCATAGAAGTAAGAGGCCATGTGGCATGTCCATGTCTCAGAGGGGGTAAATGGCCTGAACACCACTCTCGGGGATGAGAATTCTCTCACTATTTTAAAAATCTCCTTACTTTTGTTTTCTGCCGATTTAATTTTAGAGGAGAAGAAAAGTTTTTCTCCTCATAGATTTGTTTGTAGTGAGACTTCAGCGCCTGTTTGTAAGCTATTTTATCGTTCAGATCAAAGTTCTTCCGCCAGACCCTCTCCAGGCGTTTGCAGGCACTCTTACTTTTCCTGAGGGCTGCGGTGAACCATGGGGCAGAGGCCCGAGCGGTCTAAGCAGAGCACGAGGATGGGGGTGCGAGCTCCCCCGCGCGGAGCTGGAGCCAATTTTCCAAACAAACCACATCATCCTCAAGATTGCCGCTAAAGGGAATCGGGTGGTTACTAAGGGCAGTGCTCAGAGCGTCAGATGTAATTAGGTGGAAAGGTCTGAAGCTACTCGTGCGGGGCTTCCTGTAAAAATTGGGATGATTAGATTCCTTCTTGATTGTAAAATCAAGAAGGAAGTGATCAGACCACACAAGGGGAAGGGGTTGTCCAGTTTCTATTTTTACCGTGGAGAAGACCTGATCCAAAATGTGCCCCTTTTCATGGGTAGGGTAATGGACGTAAGGGGTCAACTTGAAAATCTCCAGGGATTCCCGTAATCTGATAGAGTCCTGTTCATCTGGTTTGTCCATATGGATATTGAAATCAGCTAACACCAGACAGTGTTTATATTTCGTAACAAAGGGGGAGGCCACATTGCTAATGGACTCAAGGAACATGCCGGCGGGGCCAGGGGGTCTATATATTAAAATGCCCGCCAATGATTGATGTGGAGACACCCCCAGATGAAAACCAAGACTTTCGGATCCCGCTACTTCTTCCACAGGAACTATCGTGCATGAGAAATGATTTTTAAAAATTATAGCAATGCCTCTGCCAATACCATCAGACCGATCCTTCCTAATCATCTGATAGCCGGTAGGGATAGCAGTGGCAATGGTAGGATTTGAAACTTCACTAAGCCACGTCTCCGTTAAAAACATAAAATCCGGGCTCTTATCCACTAATAAGTCGTAAATATTGAGGGCATGTTTTTTCATGGACCGTGTATTAAGGAGCAAGGCCCGTAATTGGCCAGTCTCCCGAGACCGCCTGACCTTGCGGGGTCCAGGATTGCTCATGGCCCCCCTTTCCGGTGTCAGCCCAGTCATAGTGGTAGAGGCAGCCAAGCTACATTGTGAGCAAACCATTTTTGTTGGCTCCAAATGTGGGGGCAGGGGGGAGCGGCTGCTCGCGCCCTTACCTATTTCCAGGAGCGTCCCTGATTGATTGATTGTAGGGGTCATGTGGTGTCCTCCATGAAGAGGTGGCATTTATGGCCTCCTCCCAGAGGGTAGCTGAGGTTCCTATGGTCACCTGAACAATGATTTGCATGTCCCTAAGTCTAATTTTCTTCACAAACACTGCCCTCAGTAGGACCAGGGTAAAGCTTGTGTGAATGCCCTCTCTGTTCAGGTTCAGTAATATCAATTAGGTATACACAGCCAGTGTTGTGAGAGAGTGGAACTGCGCTATATCAGGAACTCTCCTTGCTAATATGGACCCACACATAAATGACAGGTCAGAACTTTTGCAGCTTTATAGCTGTGAGAGTCTACATTTGTCACTGCTTAGAATCTCATGATGGGTCTAAAACTCCCAGCTGGATTTAGGCCAAGACCTGCTAGGCTGTAATGAGACCTTCTTATGTGTTAACTGTAACAAAATTTTAACAAAATGTTTCCCTGATTTATCTACTAAAAAGTAGAAAAGTCACAATCGAAAGGTGGCATACATATGTTTGTAAAACGGAAGGTAAAACGAGACCTATCACAAAAAAATAAACGTAAAAAGACATGAAATGAAAGCATAGACGGGGCCATCAGCCCTTGCTCTGTGGACTACATTTTAGGTGGATATAAATGTGCACACAAACAAAATACTGTTACTCACAGTGAAGAGAGCCAATGCCTGAAGCGGGCCAACCCATTTGCCCCATGATGTATGCTGTGGTGGGTAGAAGCAAAATGTGAATGTCACTTGAACAGACCATTAGATAAAGAGGGCTAACTAAAAGTCCTTCGACATGTATATCCCGTTATCTAGTCCAGATCTAACAAGACATTTAGGGGCCGATTACGATGTCGGTTGGAAACCCTCCGATCGCTAGTCGGAAGCTTTCCGACCACGGTCGGAGGCTTTCCGACCGATGCTCTCAGTTTTGCAGTCTGACCGCCTGATTACGATGTTGGTGGTCAGAATGTAAACTGGCCTGTCATTTCGTACTCCCCTATGGACGGCGTTTCCGTCGTCGGGATTACAATGTCGGTTTCCCACAGCCTTTCCGTGCCGGCGTTTCTGACACTGAAAGGCTGTCAGAAAGTGACTTTGGGGGGCCCTAGCTGGCCCCCTTGCCTCTGCGGTCTACGGGTGGTTGTCAAGGGGGTACCTAGGGTACCCCCCTGTAAAACCCTGCACTGTGTGGTAGGCACATGGGGTGCCTGCCACAGGGTGCAGGGTTATGCACACACACCCATTTCTCTATAGGAGCCTGTT
The DNA here is from genome assembly GCA_963921515.1 of Calotriton arnoldi. NCBI lineage: Eukaryota > Metazoa > Chordata > Amphibia > Caudata > Salamandridae > Calotriton > Calotriton arnoldi. Next base: position 5,401,893 of record CAWUFW010000100.1, on the reverse strand, counting down.
TACGGCCATAACACAAGCTCCCATAGAGAAAAGTGAGTATGCTACCGAACGCATCGTAATCAGGTGGTTGGAAATGCCGACCGGAGGTCAGTCAGTCCCAAGTCCGAGACGGTGTCGGACAGAGGCAACTCCGACCGACATCGTAATAAGCCCCCTACTGTAGGAAATTGGGTTTTTAATTGAGGGTGCAAACACCCTTGTCAAGCAACAACCACAATCCCTGTCAGGGTGAACCACAAATGTCAGTAAACTAACTTGTGCTTGACTCCCGTTAGCTTGGCACAAAAGCAGTCAGGCTTAACTTAGAGGCAATGTGTAAAGTATTTATGCACCCCAAAAACAGTAATGAACTGAAAACACAACACAAGAAAAATCCCACACCAATTTAGACAAATAGAGTAAAGTTTAGTAAATAAAATGTGACCAAACTGACGAACATCCAATTAGTAGAACCGGAGATATGCATTCTCAAACATTTAGGTAAGTATAGCGCCCTAAAGCACAAAGCACCACTCGCGGTTATTTTGTCGTGCTAGACCAGGGGAAAGTCACAAGTTCAAGCCAACTGCAATGAGCGTGGGTCGGATACAGTGACCAGATTAGTCCAGCTGAAAAAGGTGTTCTTTCTCAAAGTCTGGCGCAAAGAGTCTAGTTTGCGGTGGAGGAGGCCACGAGGAGCAGGGTAAGTGTTGCAGATGGTTGCCGCTGTAGAGTGGAGAGCACACTGAGCATCACAGATGGTCATCAGTCTCTGTATCACCAAGATCCTGTTGGGCGTTGCGGGTGGTCATTGCTGGAGCATTGCATTGACAGTCACTGCAGGCTCTGGATGCTGTAGCTTGAAGTGCAGATCTTGTGTAGCCGGTCGTCACTGGCGATCGCTGTGTCATGAAGAGTCTGGTCAATCGAAGCTTCGCGTTATTGGTCATCGCAGGTGGCAAGATTTTGGCATGAACTGCCAGCAGGGCTCAGGCAGGTCCAGTTGCAGGTCTAGTCAGGTCCAGTGCAGCAGGTCAGCTGGGCAGTGGAAAGGAGGCCGCAGGACCCTTGCAGTCACTCTGCCTGGGATAAAAGGAGCAGGTCCAGTCTTCCTTCTCAGAGAGCATGGCAGACTTCAAGCAGCAGGGCAGTCCTTCTTCCGAAGTATCCACAGGTCCAGGAGCATACTGAAAAGTTGGTCTGTGGGTCCAATATTTATACCTGGCGCCAACTTTGAAGTGGGAGAAAATTAAGACTAACAGCTGATAATAATCTCCAGTGTCTGTTAAGACTAACAGACACTGGAGATTATTATCAGCTGATGAGTCCCTAGTCAACCACATTACCAAACGTCCGCAAATCACCTATAGGAGAGGCAAAAGATTGAGAATGAGACTCAGCCCAAGTTTTCCACGTGCTCAGACCAACACGATGTGGCTCACCCAACACTGTAGGTTTTCATAAGTGTGGTTCATGTGGGGTGTGCAGATGGGCCATGGACTATAAGAAAGAGTTCATGGGCCCTAACAACAAGAGCTATGTTATCAGATCGAACATTAATTGCAACACAAAATATGTTGTGTATATCCTTGAGTGTGTTTGCAAACGCCAATATGTGGGCAGTACTATCAGAGCCCTCAGAGAGAGAATCGGGGAGCATGCTAGGGCTCTTAAACAGCTGGACCCAAGATACCCTATGGCGTTACACTCAGCGGAATGTCCCTCCCAGGGCGCCCACAAACGTTTCACCTTTTATGGAATTGATACAATTGAACCCAGCCCATGGGGTGGCAACAGAGATCTACGACTGAGGCACACTGAGGCTACCTGGATCATGCGTCTAAGGTCTGTTGAACAAGGTCTAAACAGTGATCACGAGATGCAGTACTTTTTGGGAGACTAATATAGGATGAAATGCAATAACAGAATCTTGTATGTGTCATGTACTTTGTCCAAATCCAGGAGTCGTATAGTGTATACCGTAATGTACTATGATTACCAATTATTTCAATAACACTATGCCACCAATTATTTATCTTACACCTTTAGGTGTTGCATCCAGTATACTGTGTCTGTTTCTGGTTTATAGGGTTTTGGGTGACCTAAATTCAACATACGTGAATGTATATAATGTCATGCATTGTGTCCCGATGATGTCTAACATACGTGAATGTAATTAATGTCATATATTTCGCCCTAATGATGGTTTTGGCGTAATGATCACTATACCCTGGTATCTCATATTCCCATCATATCGTGTATGTCTAAACCAGTCCTTCCACATAGTTGTAAATGGAACACATGTTCCCTAACACGTTTACTCTGACCTAATGATTCCGTGCTGGATAATATTTCCATTATCACTCTGATTGGAATTTCACTTTATTGAGAGATGGACCATGGTGATCGCTTATTAGCCCACATGGTCTTCACTCCGACCACTATTGAGTCTGTGACACACAGTGTGAATATCTTGAATCTGACCGGCATGTGTCCCGTGGAGGTGATCGGTATAGATATTATCCCACGATTTTTCACACTGTATGCACCTCACCTATTTTCCCCACACATTTCGGTGAATCTGAAGAATACGTACTTCATGTACACCGCATTTTGAACCTGGATTGCGTAATTTGTTTATCCCGAATTACGCATATCTGATGACCTCTTATAGAATATAGTGGTTTTACTTTACCATATGAGCCGAACGATGCCGCTTTTGTTTTGTGCAGAACTTTATTGTCCACCTGATTTTGAACATGGCCATACGTGTCCGGTTGCTAGGGTGAGCTTTCTAGTTGTTCCGCGTTTTTTAATATTTAACCACTTCCGGGTCGCGTGTCTGAATGCCTCCGGTTCAGAACGCTTCGCCGGTAGTGAGGAAGAGATCGGCGTACTCGCCTCAGGTAAGGAAATCTTAGTGCAAGTTTCAATCCCCCCATTATAGACAACTTTGGCAATGAATTAGACAGTGACTTGGAAGCACTAATTAGATTATTGTTCACTTTGACAGATCTCTGGGCAGACTACGCCCGTTTTTTTGACATGGAAAAGCGCACTCGCTAAAGGTAATTTTCCTCCCCTCACAAGAGTTGGTATCTTTACATCCATATGTTGTTTAGTCTCAATTCCCACCAGCGTTTAGTAATATTTGGGTTGTTTTGTATTTTGACAGACTCTCAAGACACACTTCGTTCTTACTGATTATACCTTATATACTGCCACAATTGATAGTAAAGGAAATTAACGTTAAAGGTAAGAAGTTACCTTTCTTTTTTTGGGGGGTTAAGCTTCAGATTAATTATTTTTTGTGGTGAATGCACATTGATGAACAGCATCATTAATGGGATGTGTTATCCCGGTAGATTGGTGAGTCTGAATCTTTCGGATTCAAGACGCGTAAATTGGAAAGACCTAGCCGGGTCGGAAGTATAACCGGGAACTAGGTGAGATTTTGCTACCAGGTACCTATGTTGGAAGCTGTGGTTATAAATATTGTGGTCCTATTCCATTGTTATGGATTAACACTGTTATACATTGAAATTACAGGCATAAAATTATCATTTGGATAGCCAAACAGGTAGGCTTTGCCACTTTTGTGCGTTACGTGGTGATTATCTATAATGACTGGTGCACATGCATGCACCCTTAAACTCACCGCACTGTGCACCCTACCCATGGAGAATCTAACCTCTTTTTCTTTTGCCACCACACGATTTTCACTTGCGTATGTCCCTAACTCTTAGAGAACTCACTACACGTCTTCACTCATTTGGTTCTGTAGCACTTGCAAGAAATTCTCCCTACACCCCCGGGCCTACTCCTCACACTGGACCGTTCGAATATTGTCTATTACGGTGTTATGAGTCACTGCAATTCTTGGAAGGAATGTGATTTGAATTCCTCTCATCCTCTCACTTTTTTGTTATTGGACCTTTGACACATGGTCCCTTTTGATTCCCACCTTGCAGGTGATGAGCATCATCTTGTTTGAACTATGTTTCATGTGAGCACTTTTGAGGTTGAGTGTAATACCTCCATATCACGAAGGTTTTTTCTGTGCACCATTGTTGTTGTGCAAATGTAGATACACTCACATGATATGAGTCCCGTTTCTGTTATTTCCAGCCCTGAAGAAGTCGAGGGTTATTACCCCAATGACGAAACACGTGTTGGCTGGACCTTGTGGTGTTCTCTGGAATAAAGAATAAGAATACTTACAAAAGACTGTATTGACTTTGATTTCGACTTTGGAGCAACTTTCCAACTACACGAACGGGTGTGCACAGGATTTGACTTTATTCACTGTGGACCTATGGTCCCAATAGGAGGGTTTTAGGGGTTTTTCCCTCACCTGTTGCACCGTTAGACTTTAATGCATTGAGTTACAGTACGATACACTGCAGGCGCCGTATTTCCTGAGTGAATTAATACCCTCCTTTTGTCACGGGCAATAGGCTGGTGTCAAGTTTGTTGTGAGTATGCTGGAGGCATCCCTTGTGAAATGTAATCGGAGAAGGGAACAGCTCTGCCCCTCCCATCCCGGCAGGATGACCCGTCCTGCCAACACTTAGTCCCCTTTTGTCTCACTGTCTCGGAGGAATACACAAAGGCCAACTGCCAACTTCACCCAGTCATGTGACTCAGGACACAGGCTTCAGGCACCAAATGGTTAGGACAAGAAAATGCAAACTTTCTAAAAGTGGCATTTCCAGAATTGTGACTTAAAATCCGATTTTACCATTAAAGAGAATTTTAAACTACAATTATTTTGAGTGTAACTATAACATTCCTACCTGCTCCTCACCAAAAGGAATCCTTTATTAAAAGTAATAAGGTATCCTAATGTTATCCTCTGTGAGAGGTAGACCTCCTAGTAGTGAAAAATGAATTTAGGAGTTTTTCAATACCAGGACATGTAACCCTTAAAAGTACATGTCCAACTTTTTAAATACACTGCACACTGCCCTATCGGCTGTTTAGGGCCTACCTTAAGTGTGACTTACATGTATTAAAAATGGATTTTTAGGTCTGGCAAAAGGTTTATTTTGCCAGGTCAAATCGGCTGTTTAAAACTGCATACAGCTGCAATGGCAGGCCTGAGACCTGTTTTAAAAGACGACTTAAGTAGGTGGCACAGTAGGTGCTGCAGTCCCACTAGTATCATCTAATTTACAGGCCCTGGGTTCATGTTGTACCAATTTACTAGGGTCATATAAGTAAACTAAATGTGCCAGTCAAGTGTAGGCCAATCATGGCATGTTTTAAGGAGTGAGCATACGCAATTTAGCACTGGTTAGCAGTGCTAAAGCCAACAAAAACGAATTTCAGCAAACAGGAAATGAGTAGGCATATTGTTTGGGGGAAGACCACCCTAAGGCCTATCAGGTCTAACACTTACCTTTAACTTAGTAGCTATTTCAGATCCTTAAATATAACAGATACAATGTTTGCCCTCTGCTTATTAAAAGGCAAATTCAGAACTGTAAATGTAGCCCTCCTCTAATATGCTCGGATTGAGTTTACTTAATGTTCTCATGCAATCATTGGCAGGAGCTTCATATGCAGGCAATCTCATGACTTTTGCATCGGACTGAAGTGATTGGCTGGAAACTAGCGGCACCCAAAATAAGGAATTGTCCTGCCAACAGCTCCAACCAACCAGACAAGTTTTGCTGCACCACAGGCTCATAGTGCGAGCCTTCGATGGTGGTGCCATGGGCACTCTCAGGTAGGCCCCGATGTGAAGCCTTTGGTGCAGTCCTGTGAGTCCTCACAAAGCATGCGTCATGACCTCATTGCCCAGGCTCTCTCCTCCCATTGCTCAGGTCGCAAAGGGTTAAAGGGGAGGTAATAATCTGACGGCAGCACAATATAAAGCTACTCCACTAGTGCTTTGTAATAAGTTATTACAAGCTACAAGGGATGTGTTGTCTTATTACATGCCTGTTTTTATGTCAGAACGCCCCTATAATAAGAAAACTCTTCACACCAATATAATAAAAAGACCAGTCTCCTACTTATATAAAACGTCTAAACAAACAATAACATAATTTACCGCCATATATTTTTATGAACACCCAGGGCAGAAAGAAGGTGGCAGAAAAGGGGCAATGGCCACATATCAGGGATTCTAATCCAGTGAAAGGGGATTGAAGCCACAAGCAGTCCTAATTTAGTGTGTATATATTTAAGTGAATCGTCTGATTTGAGGAGACAGAATTACCCAGAATCCTTTATTTTATTAAAGTAACGCAATGGAGCACTCATGCAGGGGTGTGAAGTGTTTAATTAAGTAAGAGGCATCTTCATGCCATTGCATACTGCTGCTGTCCCAAGCAATCTGACAGGGGACCCGATAAAATGCCTCGCCTCTTTGCAGCTCTGTAGCACACAGGCCCCAAGTCTGACACTGCCCATTAGAGCTGCAGGGGTCGATGTCAGATTCCCTATCTCGAGACAGATGAGAACGCCCATTTATTGACACAACAATAGTGTGTGGATAGTGCCTTTTTCTGAGCTGAAAGAATGGACGTCCCTGTAGATTGTCACGTATAATCATATCTGTGATCTTGAAAGACGACGTAATAATTTAAAAATAACGCCCCCTACTTTCTTTGATCAATATCTTAATTTTGTCTGTCCAGTGTAGATGTAAAAGATTTTATGGCGCTCGTAAAATGTCAATTACAGTTTTAAAATAACTTGCATTTTTATTTTTTATGTAACATGACGCTGCCATCTCTGCTCCCAGGGGGTGCATTAAATGCAGGCAGCAATCGCAAGCCATTGAAGCAATAAATAAATAACCTGGGCCTGTGAGTTGTTACGAGTTAATAGTCTCCCATCCACTCAATAGAGGCTGGGGCGCCACTCCATTAAAGTGACCCCCGGGGCCATGGGCCAAATTGTGCGCAGTTGTTTTGTGGACGGTATTCACCCCTCACACATTCACTTCCTTCTCTATGCTGTCTCTTTTCAACGGCAGAGGCGCTCGGCGGTCTCTGGGACCCGGGAACAATTGTGGTACAGTCTCAGAGGAGAGAAAGAACACCCCGGCCATAAATATGTTAAATTGGTGCGTGGGTTTCAGTGGCTTTGTAAACCGAACACGGAGAAAACCTCAGACTAATTAATGAATACGAAGCAGTGTGAAAAAGGAGCGTCCTGAGAGCAGTGCATGGTGATTTCTCCCCTCCATCGTCCACCGAAGCCCCCCCCGAAGAAAAAAAACTGAATGTGTTTTTATTCTTTCGCGGGCTTTATTTAACCCGGAGTCTCCCAGAAGACACGGATGGGCATATTAACTCAGGGGGTTCGCCGAAAACATATCATATGTGAAACCCTTCCGTACATATTGTCCCTCGGGGTCACTTCCAGTCTGACACAGGCTGCACAAGTATATTGAGAGTATAGTCAAGAGACAAAACATGAGCACACGTTCTGTTATGTTATATCTTGTTAAGTTACAAGCAATATTTTACCCTTTTGTATCGACCTGTAGCGCTTTAGGATCAAAAACGGCATTTCATCAGTGGGGCAATCAATGCTGCTGCTATCAATGTTAATGAGATTTACTAAGTTGTTAAGGCCTAGGAAAGAGCTGGGTGGGGACTGAACGTCTTTCAATTTATCCATTAATTGCTATATCCGGAGAGTACTGCCCAAGTGAATTTTCCTCTACTGCAGGAATAGTATGGTGGATGAAGTAATTCAGATTTAGCAGTTTTCCATTACTGCCTAAGTCTAAATTAGGCCCTTAGCCAGGCTTATGGGCAGGGAGTTTTCAAACCTTTTGGAACACAATTTAATATTTTCTTATTTTCCTATTGAAGGATTGTGCAAGTGTATTTTTAAACCCCAAAACACAAAATTCACTGACGCATTGTCACACTCTCACTATTTCTTTGACTACACTCCGTTGGTCTAACTTCGTCAAAATACCACATGGCCAGCTGCAAATTACTACGGGGGCCATTTGAGGGTACCGGTGGGATTATATTTGATCAGCACAAAAAAACAAGGGAGGTTCTTCCGGAGTTTACATTTTAACCATTTATTTTGTGTCCAAATCCCATATGCTGCCAACTAGATTCATTAAACCACTTTTAACGGATGAGTTTCCAAAAGATACATGAACCTGAAACAATGGATGTACATGACTATAAGAGAGTTTGAGGAGACGTTATGAATTTGGATACATGACTGAGACTGGTTTCAATACAATGTAAGACCCTTAAAAGGCAGCACATGAGTGAGAGAGAAGCACAGGGAGGAAGAAGCACACGATGGAAAGAACATGAAGCATGGGGCTTGGTATTTGGCATGGGAGAAACACATGAGAGAGAGAGAGCTGGAAAACACATGCCCTCTCATTGAGTGCTTAACTAAACATAAAAAAGTAGGTCAGACACAAACATAAAAAGACGATGCAAGCCATTGAAGAGGAAGCACGCAAATGAGAGTGATAACAAAGCCACCAATGCTAAGCAATGGGACAGACTCTAAGCTCATTGTAAGTTTTTGTAAGTCACCAATAGGACTTTTATCATCAGGAAGCTTGCGCTGTCAGGTAGGTGAGACCTCAAAAATTGCTTAGGCCATTTAACTCTCCTCATAATCTTGGACCTATGTGTGACTTTCAATAGTGTGGACCACAACATCCTACTGATTCATGTTGCAACTATAACTGACCTAGAAAGAGATGCTCCCCGTTAGTTTTTTCTTTCCAATTGAATAGTGAAACCCAATACAAATATAACATCAGGATTTCAGGCTTATACAGCAATCTTTTGGGATTCCTCAAGGCTTCTATTTGCCTCACAATTTCCAATATTTACAGTAGGCCTCTTTTTTACCAATCCACTTTCATGTCGTGATGTTCTACTCCTATCCAGAACAGAATAGCCACACCGATCTCCAGCTGACTGATTTCTTGAATACTGTCCATAATTCAGTTCACTTGAAATGCCGTAAGCACAAACAAGAAAAGATGACTCAAATGCTCCTAGGTCCATTGGTACCAAGACAGGAAAAGGAAACTTTCACCTCCATGTCCCACCTTTTCAGTAAACATTCAGTAAACATTTATATTTCAACAGCACCCTCAACCTAATAAAGATTGGACTAACACAGGATAAATCCACCCATTTGCGAAAAGTACTGCAAAAATAGTCCCCCTGCAGATTCAATCCCAGAATCTTAAAGAATGTGCAAAACCGCATTCATGATTCGAACAAAAAAGTGATTGTGGGGCTACTGCAATGCTTTCAAGCAAGATTTATCAAACAGCAATCTGTCATCATCATAGATCTAGTACATGCCTCCCCAAATGAGAATCAGGAAAGCTTTTCCTCTTCCTGCTCCGAGTTTGTAGCAGATATTCTCCATTCTCTAGCCACTCAAACATTTACACCTAAAATGTAAGGCTACTTGTGTGGAGTTCTCTGCACTCTTGACGGAGAACTCTGAACATAAGAGACAGGACTGATGTAGGTGTAGATGTATGCCTGTACCAATATGAATTTAATTTATGACTATGTGAAGCAGTAAGTACTACAAGAGTACCATTAGAAACTGTATTAAATGCTTTTCTGAATAATACCCCTGGTCTGCTCATATTTTCAGTTTTATTGCTTCTGTTTATGTATTTTTTTTTACCAGAGTCATAGTAGCAACTGAATCTACTTTATTGTCATGACTCCCTAAAATAATGCCTTCAACCTAATACCTGGGGCACATGAGAATTATTCAACGTTAGCCATTTGTGCCCTTCTCACCTATCACAGATCCCCCCAAACCTCAGTCATGGTCCTGCTAAACCCATTTGGGAGTTCCCCAGTCCAGGTGTCATGGAACTAATCCAGTTCCATCCCAGACAATATCTCATCTGCGTCCCACCTACACAGAATTCATTCTGCCTCCTGTGACATCGACTTCTACCCTATGTATGAGAAAGTGTTAGCATTAATTTCAGAGCAAATGCCCTACTTCCAAATCCTTGGATGCTAGTTGTTAATTCCAATTAAAACAATAGTAATTTCACAACTTTACATTCATTTAGACAACAACAATCTGCCGAGTGACTCCCATCCTGGCTTTCATCCTCACTGTGGTACAGAAGCCACACTTCTGAGCATCATTGAAGAGAAGAACACAGCTCAAGACAAACTCCAGTTATGCACCTTGATACAGATGGACTGCTCAGCAGTATTTGACACCATTGACCACACAATTGTGCCCAACCACATGGGACATGATTATATATAGGATGCCGTGCAACTCTGTGCCACGAATCGCCCTTATATGTCTGCGCCATTCAAAAGACCGCAACAGTGCACCCTTTTACAGTGAATGCACTGTTCAGCATGCAGGTGGGAACATGTACCTGCACTGTGAACACAGCATTAGTGAAAGGTGGACTAGAAGTTTGAAATCACTGGTCCACCTTTCACTTCAGATGGCATCCTGGCCTGCGTTTCATAAAGGATAAAGATCCTACCGCAACATTTGCAGTGAGTAACTTGGGAGGCTCACTGACTGTGCATCTCCTCTATGTGGTGAATAGTCAGTTTATTTTCTGACAGTCTCTTTCCTCTGCATCTAAGCCTATAGTATGTTGTAGGCACAAAGGCAAATTAATTATTCCGTTGCAAGGGCCAACTCTCCATGCAAATGAGAGCACGTCTCCTTGGGATTGTGAATAATTGCACATTCAGCTCTGGTGCAATCCATAATAAAGAATGGTTCACGCAAGCATCTGCCGCCCCTTCTGTAATGTCCAAGTCTCCTGGGGTGCAAAAACTAGGCGCAAACTCCAGTTGCACCCCCAGTGTACACTGTATTATAAGGCTCCTGCTCACATAATGTTAGAGTGGGGAACACCTAATACAGTTCACATCCTTCCTGGACAATATACTCACCAAGTATCTGCTACATCTACCATCACATGTAGAGTCCCCCAAGACTCATTCTGAACAATCTACTTGTGATCACTATGGTATTAGTGACCTATCTTTGACATATTCAGGCCATTCCTGATATCAGTTTTGCTATCCCTAGTATAATGGTGCCCACTCTTCATATACTGTGCTCATTGATGATATAGCTGTGGCTAGCTATTTCTAAAGGAGTCTTGTGCATATGTCACCCATCCATAATATTCTTGACGTGGTTACCCAATGCATAATGGTGGTAAGAATTACAGCAATATAATGGACATTGCTAGCATTTGATGATGATGATAAACAGGCAGGAAAGACACCATTGGTGATACTGACAAGCTGATCTTTATCGTCAAGCATGGAATTCAGGTAATTTTTGGAAAAATACAGTTTTAAAAAACCGACAGATTTCTGTGTGATGTAACTTAGCTTATATATGTAAAATTAATATGGGCATTTCTGATGAAATGTGTGTATTTTCAGAAATTATCTATGTGATATTTCAGACAATGATTGCATTTCTGAAATATATTTAAAACTGATATTTACGGGATAATTCCTGATGACTCTGGGAGGCTTATTGCTAATTTACGTTCCTGGCACCAGAGAGTATTTATTGCTATGATTGGTTTTCATGAATTTTGTGTAGATATTTGATAGCCTATATAATGGTGCAGCTCTCCGTGATAATACCCCTTCTGCTATCTACATGGTGGAACCCCTTAAGCTGTCTGATCCTGTAGGCTCTAATGAACTAAAAAGTTGCGTTGTTGTAATAGCTTGTAGAACTAATTGAGTGCTTCACTGATGATTATGAAATTTGTTTAGGATCAGCTTATTCCACCCATCCATTCCGGGTAGGTTCTTAGTAATAACATAGGACTGAAAAAGTGATTAAATATTCTATATACTTTTTGAAAAATAATAAGCCATGTGACATTGTATAATGTTATATTTTAACTGCCTGTAATGATTGGAACTTTTTAGCCATTTTTTAGAGAAACTGTGCTGAAAAATCCACCGATTTGCCACATTTTGCCAAAGTCTTCTGCAAGATGATGAGGCCAATGGAGAGTAGAAGGCTTCACTGGCACATCACAAAAGTATTATAATACTTGGAGTTTATCACGAGTTCCTAGTCTAGATGTTTAGCAAATTAATGTGAACATTGTGCTGTCATGTGTACTAATTGGCTGTGTATTTTAGAGTGAAAGTCCACTCTCTCCCTTTAGGTGTAAGTCAGTCTTTTGATTTGCTCATTTGCTTGGTGAAATTCAAGGCAGGTATTTAAGTGCCACCACTTTCAAATTTCATCATCGGCCCCAGGTGGGCAACCTTGCTTATTTCCCTTAGCCAGTACCTAAAGTTAAGTAACTGAGGGAGGAGGGAAAAGTGGGAAATGTGGTTGTCCTTTTTTTCTGCATCCAATAGTCTCTACCCAGCATGGTGTGAGCACATGCCCATCACTAGCTTTAAAGGGCTTAGCTGCCAGAAGAAATATCCCCAAGGCACACTCAGTGGTCCTCTGACACTTCCTTTTAGTGCAGAGGTCCAGGTCACAGCATTACTACAAACCGCAGATTGCAAGATTGCCACTTTTCAAACGACAAGTAGACCCTAAACAAGGAAATGGTTGTATCTTCTTGGATGCTTAACTGTTGGCCCTGAAAACTGAGACTCTTGAAACAGGACAGTTTACTCTGCATTACACCTGTGATAATTATGTTGTATTCTACCCTGTCCCAACTTCCCAGCATCTCCTTTGAACTAGGTCTTCAATGCTCAAATAAGCTACCAAGAGAGTGACTCAATTTCCCATTGAAGATGGAGTTCCTGGTATTCTGGTTAAGAGGGAATACCTACAATTCCACTTTTGATATTGATACATTTTCTCTGTGAAGGCAAACATTTGAGAATAATTCTGAAGGTAGCACAAAGATGCATGGACTGGGCAGATAGGGACTTTGTGCCTCAGTTTCAGTTGCAAACATACAAGTGCATTTTGAATCAATTGCAATTGATTAAGGTGGGATGACCCAAATATGCCATATTGCAACAGTTAAAAAACAAAGAGATGTAGGCATTCATAATCATTAATTTATGAGAAAATGCGAAGAAGCTCATCAGACATTTGAGATCCTGGTAGAAACACTATATAGTGACCATTTATAACTGAAATTAAAATTTTAACTTGCAGTCAGCCATTACCATGATGTTTTTGACCACTGGTACTGGGCTACGTTAGTCCTCCCAGTGAGCTTGGCTTGAAATTGTTGGACCACAGCTGTAAATCACTGTATGCAATAAAATTCTCAGTTTTATTCCCCTTTACTCGTAAATAGTATTTATTTATCATAAGATCAAAAACAGGAGTTGAAGGGGCATATTTACAAGCCCCTATCACCAAAGGGACGTCACTTTTAGTTACGTTCCTGTGGCGATATGTGCTTCGCCTTATTTACAAGGCAGCGTTAAGCCACTTAACGTGGCTTAACACTGCCTTGTAAATAAGGCACCCTTTCACGCTATACTTAGCGTGAAACGGAAGGGCAATGGGTGTTGCGGTGGGCGTTCCACCGCAACACCCTTTGATTTTGATGCTGCCCCCTATTTACAAGGGCAGCGTAAATAGGAGGCAGCACCAAAATTAAGACCAGGGAAAACCTGGTCTTAAACAGGCGAAACGAGGAGAAATGCTTTATTTCTCCTCGTTTTTGCTGTTACCATGTGTGCTGAGTTGTGCAGCACACATAGAAACAGCAAAAGACAATTGATTGTTTATGTGCAGAAAGGTGTCCCTTCCTGCACATAAACATTCTTAAGAAAAAAATGACATTTTGTAACTTCTATGTGTGCTGCATTAAGCAGCACACATAGAAGTGACAAAATGCCATTTAAAGATTGTTTATGTGCAGGAAGGCAGACCTTCCTGCACATAAACAATCTTCCCTTCAACACAGACATGCTTGCACTATGGTGCAAAGGTGCCTGAGTTGGCGCTAGGCTGCTAAATTTAGTGCCAGCGCAGGGGGAAATGCAGGGCTGCACCATATTGTTGTAAATATGGTGCAGCCCTGCGTTTCAGAAGTGGCGGAGCGTGGCGTTAATCCAAGGAGGCTAATGCCACGCTCCGCCACTTCTCTAGTAAATATGCCCCGAAGTTCCTCATAGTTGTACTTGGGTCCGCCCATACTTTAAATATGATGTGCATGTTATCTACTTATATAAAGTGTGACCATAAGATTGAATCGAATGGGCCAATGGTAATATATAGATATTTCAAAATGAGACTTGGAGGGCCACATCCTTATAGACTGCACCTGTATTTGATATTATGTTACTTTATTTTACTTTTTTTTTTAAGTGCTGGTACACCATTGTGTGTTTTATGGTACCAGTATATAATGATTGAAAGGGGGACATAACCACTTCACGAGCGATTAGTTGAACCAAGTTTGTCTCAAAACTCAGATGCCCACTTCACACAAATGTTTTAGTTCTGGATCCACAGCAACATCACCAACATCAACCTAGAATCACAAGTCAACAGGAGCAGAGACAACCCTCACTCTTTTCCCACATCAGGGTACCACCCAATTCAAAATGGTGAGATCAGCCGTATTTCAGGTTGAGCCTACCGGACAGCGCAAGGACATATTATGGCCTTACCAAGGCCTTACTGAGCTTTGCTTGCTTCTTACTGGGGTGAATGTTTGCATTGTCCAGCATTCCGTCCATCAATTGTTTCTTTTGCATTTGTCGCCCTAAGTGGGAAGGGTATGCCCAGACGTGGGTCCCGTGCTCACTACACCACTGGATTCAAGCTAGCCTGGCTGAAGAAGGGTGATGCCCTGAAACCGGTCCCAGGATGCTTGTTTCCGGTCCAGGGAGGACCTGGCTTGGCAGTTCGGGCTGGACTGTTCCCACAAGGAACAGGGTCAAGACTGATTTGCATATGGCTGGGTCCAAACTGGGGTGGTGTGGTGAGCAAAAGAATGATGGATTTAACCCAGATCCTTGTGACTGGGGGTGAATGTTTGCATTGTCCAGCATTCCGTCCATCAATTGTTTCTTTTGCATTTGTCGCCCTAAGTGGGAAGGGTATGCCCAGACGTGGGTCCCGTGCTCACTACACCACTGGATTCAAGCTAGCCTGGCTGAAGAAGGGTGATGCCCTGAAACCGGTCCCAGGATGCTTGTTTCCGGTCCAGGGAGGACCTGGCTTGGCAGTTCGGGCTGGACTGTTCCCACAAGGAACAGGGTCAAGACTGATTTGCATATGGCTGGGTCCAAACTGGGAGTGGTGTGGTGAGCAAAAGAATGATGGATTTAACCCAGATCCTTGTGACTGGGGGTGAATGTTTGCATTGTCCAGCATTCCGTCCATCAATTGTTTCTTTTGCATTTGTCGCCCTAAGTGGGAAGGGTATGCCCAGACGTGGGTCCCGTGCTCACTACACCACTGGATTCAAGCTAGCCTGGCTGAAGAAGGGTGATGCCCTGAAACCGGTCCCAGGATGCTTGTTTCCGGTCCAGGGAGGACCTGGCTTGGCAGTTCGGGCTGGACTGTTCCCACAAGGAACAGGGTCAAGACTGATTTGCATATGGCTGGGTCCAAACTGGGGTGGTGTGGTGAGCAAAAGAATGATGGATTTAACCCAGATCCTTGTGACTGGGGGTGAATGTTTGCATTGTCCAGCATTCCGTCCATCAATTGTTTCTTTTGCATTTGTCGCCCTAAGTGGGAAGGGTATGCCCAGACGTGGGTCCCGTGCTCACTACACCACTGGATTCAAGCTAGCCTGGCTGAAGAAGGGTGATGCCCTGAAACCGGTCCCAGGATGCTTGTTTCCGGTCCAAGGAGGACCTGGCTTGGCAGTTCGGGCTGGACTGTTCCCACAAGGAACAGGGTCAAGACTGATTTGCATATGGCTGGGTCCAAACTGGGGTGGTGTGGTGAGCAAAAGAATGATGGATTTAACCCAGATCCTTGTGACTGGGGGTGAATGTTTGCATTGTCCAGCATTCCGTCCATCAATTGTTTCTTTTGCATTTGTCGCCCTAAGTGGGAAGGGTATGCCCAGACGTGGGTCCCGTGCTCACTACACCACTGGATTCAAGCTAGCCTGGCTGAAGAAGGGTGATGCCCTGAAACCGGTCCCAGGATGCTTGTTTCCGGTCCAGAGAGGACCTGGCTTGGCAGTTCGGGCTGGACTGTTCCCACAAGGAACAGGGTCAAGACTGATTTGCATATGGCTGGGTCCAAACTGGGAGTGGTGTGGTGAGCAAAAGAATGATGGATTTAACCCAGATCCTTGTGACTGGGGGTGAATGTTTGCATTGTCCAGCATTCCGTCCATCAATTGTTTCTTTTGCATTTGTCGCCCTAAGTGGGAAGGGTATGCCCAGACGTGGGTCCCGTGCTCACTACACCACTGGATTCAAGCTAGCCTGGCTGAAGAAGGGTGATGCCCTGAAACCGGTCCCAGGATGCTTGTTTCCGGTCCAGGGAGGACCTGGCTTGGCAGTTCGGGCTGGACTGTTCCCACAAGGAACAGGGTCAAGACTGATTTGCATATGGCTGGGTCCAAACTGGGGTGGTGTGGTGAGCAAAAGAATGATGGATTTAACCCAGATCCTTGTGACTGGGGGTGAATGTTTGCATTGTCCAGCATTCCGTCCATCAATTGTTTCTTTTGCATTTGTCGCCCTAAGTGGGAAGGGTATGCCCAGACGTGGGTCCCGTGCTCACTACACCACTGGATTCAAGCTAGCCTGGCTGAAGAAGGGTGATGCCCTGAAACCGGTCCCAGGATGCTTGTTTCCGGTCCAGGGAGGACCTGGCTTGGCAGTTCGGGCTGGACTGTTCCCACAAGGAACAGGGTCAAGACTGATTTGCATATGGCTGGGTCCAAACTGGGGTGGTGTGGTGAGCAAAAGAATGATGGATTTAACCCAGATCCTTGTGACTGGGGGTGAATGTTTGCATTGTCCAGCATTCCGTCCATCAATTGTTTCTTTTGCATTTGTCGCCCTAAGTGGGAAGGGTATGCCCAGACGTGGGTCCCGTGCTCACTACACCACTGGATTCAAGCTAGCCTGGCTGAAGAAGGGTGATGCCCTGAAACCGGTCCCAGGATGCTTGTTTCCGGTCCAGGGAGGACCTGGCTTGGCAGTTCGGGCTGGACTGTTCCCACAAGGAACAGGGTCAAGACTGATTTGCATATGGCTGGGTCCAAACTGGGGTGGTGTGGTGAGCAAAAGAATGATGGATTTAACCCAGATCCTTGTGACTGGGGGTGAATGTTTGCATTGTCCAGCATTCCGTCCATCAATTGTTTCTTTTGCATTTGTCGCCCTAAGTGGGAAGGGTATGCCCAGACGTGGGTCCCGTGCTCACTACACCACTGGATTCAAGCTAGCCTGGCTGAAGAAGGGTGATGCCCTGAAACCGGTCCCAGGATGCTTGTTTCCGGTCCAGGGAGGACCTGGCTTGGCAGTTCGGGCTGGACTGTTCCCACAAGGAACAGGGTCAAGACTGATTTGCATATGGCTGTGTCCAAACTGGGGTGGTGTGGTGAGCAAAAGAATGATGGATTTAACCCAGATCCTTGTGACTGGGGGTGAATGTTTGCATTGTCCAGCATTCCGTCCATCAATTGTTTCTTTTGCATTTGTCGCCCTAAGTGGGAAGGGTATGCCCAGACGTGGGTCCCGTGCTCACTACACCACTGGATTCAAGCTAGCCTGGCTGAAGAAGGGTGATGCCCTGAAACCGGTCCCAGGATGCTTGTTTCCGGTCCAGAGAGGACCTGGCTTGGCAGTTCGGGCTGGACTGTTCCCACAAGGAACAGGGTCAAGACTGATTTGCATATGGCTGGGTCCAAACTGGGGTGGTGTGGTGAGCAAAAGAATGATGGATTTAACCCAGATCCTTGTGACTGGGGGTGAATGTTTGCATTGTCCAGCATTCCGTCCATCAATTGTTTCTTTTGCATTTGTCGCCCTAAGTGGGAAGGGTATGCCCAGACGTGGGTCCCGTGCTCACTACACCACTGGATTCAAGCTAGCCTGGCTGAAGAAGGGTGATGCCCTGAAACCGGTCCCAGGATGCTTGTTTCCGGTCCAGGGAGGACCTGGCTTGGCAGTTCGGGCTGGACTGTTCCCACAAGGAACAGGGTCAAGACTGATTTGCATATGGCTGGGTCCAAACTGGGGGTGATGTGGTGAGCAAAAGAATGATGGATTTAACCCAGATCCTTGTGACTGGGGGTGAATGTTTGCATTGTCCAGCATTCCATCCATCAATTGTTTCTTTTGCATTTGTCGCCCTAAGTGGGAAGGGTATGCCCAGACGTGGGTCCCGTGCTCACTACACCACTGGATTCAAGCTAGCCTGGATGAAGAAGGGTGATGCCCTGAAACCGGTCCCAGGATGCTTGTTTCCGGTCCAGGGAGGACCTGGCTTGGCAGTTCGGGCTGGACTGTTCCCACAAGGAACAGGGTCAAGACTGATTTGCATATGGCTGGGTCCAAACTGGGGTGGTGTGGTGAGCAAAAGAATGATGGATTTAACCCAGATCCTTGTGACTGGGGGTGAATGTTTGCATTGTCCAGCATTCGGTCCATCAATTGTTTCTTTTGCATTTGTCGCCTAAGTGGGAAGGGTATGCCCAGACGTGGGTCCCGTGCTCACTACACCACTGGATTCAAGCTAGCCTGGCTGAAGAAGGGTGATGCCCTGAAACCGGTCCCAGGATGCTTGTTTCCGGTCCAGGGAGGACCTGGCTTGGCAGTTCGGGCTGGACTGTTCCCACAAGGAACAGGGTCAAGACTGATTTGCATATGGCTGGGTCCAAACTGGGGTGGTGTGGTGAGCAAAAGAATGATGGATTTAACCCAGATCCTTGTGACTGGGGGTGAATGTTTGCATTGTCCAGCATTCGGTCCATCAATTGTTTCTTTTGCATTTGTCGCCCTAAGTGGGAAGGGTATGCCCAGACGTGGGTCCCGTGCTCACTACACCACTGGATTCAAGCTAGCCTGGCTGAAGAAGGGTGATGCCCTGAAACCGGTCCCAGGATGCTTGTTTCCGGTCCAGGGAGGACCTGGCTTGGCAGTTCGGGCTGGACTGTTCCCACAAGGAACAGGGTCAAGACTGATTTGCATATGGCTGGGTCCAAACTGGGGTGGTGTGGTGAGCAAAAGAATGATGGATTTAACCCAGATCCTTGTGACTGGGGGTGAATGTTTGCATTGTCCAGCATTCCGTCCATCAATTGTTTCTTTTGCATTTGTCGCCCTAAGTGGGAAGGGTATGCCCAGACGTGGGTCCCGTGCTCACTACACCACTGGATTCAAGCTAGCCTGGCTGAAGAAGGGTGATGCCCTGAAACCGGTCCCAGGATGCTTGTTTCCGGTCCAGGGAGGACCTGGCTTGGCAGTTCGGGCTGGACTGTTCCCACAAGGAACAGGGTCAAGACTGATTTGCATATGGCTGGGTCCAAACTGGGGTGGTGTGGTGAGCAAAAGAATGATGGATTTAACCCAGATCCTTGTGACTGGGGGTGAATGTTTGCATTGTCCAGCATTCCGTCCATCAATTGTTTCTTTTGCATTTGTCGCCCTAAGTGGGAAGGGTATGCCCAGACGTGGGTCCCATGCTCACTACACCACTGGATTCAAGCTAGCCTGGCTGAAGAAGTGTGATGCCCTGAAACCGGTCCCAGGATGCTTGTTTCCGGTCCAGGGAGGACCTGGCTTGGCAGTTCGGGCTGGACTGTTCCCACAAGGAACAGGGTCAAGACTGATTTGCATATGGCTGGGTCCAAACTGGGGTGGTGTGGTGAGCAAAAGAATGATGGATTTAACCCAGATCCTTGTGACTGGGGGTGAATGTTTGCATTGTCCAGCATTCCGTCCATCAATTGTTTCTTTTGCATTTGTCGCCCTAAGTGGGAAGGGTATGCCCAGACGTGGGTCCCGTGCTCACTACACCACTGGATTCAAGCTAGCCTGGCTGAAGAAGGGTGATGCCCTGAAACCGGTCCCAGGATGCTTGTTTCCGGTCCAGGGAGGACCTGGCTTGGCAGTTCGGGCTGGACTGTTCCCACAAGGAACAGGGTCAAGACTGATTTGCATATGGCTGGGTCCAAACTGGGGTGGTGTGGTGAGCAAAAGAATGATAGATTTAACCCAGATCCTTGTGACTGGGGGTGAATGTTTGCATTGTCCAGCATTCCGTCCATCAATTGTTTCTTTTGCACATGCTTCTTATTCAATGGCTTTCCTTACCCAGCCTGTCCTTTTTGTGTTTGCAGCATATCCTCTTTTTCATCTTTCTGACTGGCTGGCTTCTATCCTTCCATTGCTCACTTTTAGGGAAGTACCTTTTCCTTTTTAGTTAAGCATTCCATGAAAGTGCAGGTGTTCTCCATCTCTCCTCCACCCTAGAAACGTCCTTGAGGGCTTCTCCCCTGCGCCTCAAGTTGCTTTCCCTTTCGTGTACTTTTCACTTTCTCTTGTGCTTCTTGTTTACCACACAGCATTTGGCTTTGCCGATGCTTGTTATTTTATAAAGTCTAGATGCTAGCAAGTGATGCATTTGCAAATAGTTCAAACAACATTTGCAAGATGGAGCAGGAGATTGCTGAAAGCAAACAGCTCAAAGAAGATTTGCTCAAATGTGTAATGATCATTTCTTTATTAAAGGAAAGTGGAGCTAGACCATGAGAAGTATGAACTTTCAGAGAATGAGAAAATTGGAAATAAAAACACTTTTACAGCTTAGCTGGGCAGATGGGGGAACTAGTTAAAGATAGGTGATGACAATTTTACCAAAATGTTGAAAGTCAGGAGAAGTGAATTTAGCGAGAAAGGGTTCAAAAAAAGTAAAGTGAGCAGTTGGCAAATTTGCAGAAATATTTGACAGTGTTAATTTGTAATTGCATCTCATTAAGAGTTGGCCTGCATAAAAGAATTTAACCAGGGACTCACACCAACCTACATATGGTGCAGTTCCACTGTACTCTTTGCTGTTCAGCTGGAGGCCATTTTAATTTTGAAGACCTCCTTTGTGAGATTAGCTGAGTGAGATATGCATTCGGCGTGACACGCAGATTTGGCTTTTTTAATTAGCCCTTGATGATTGTAGGACGGGAGTAGCCAAGAGAGTTTAGCAATAGTAATGCTGTCACTTTATGACTTCCTCCAGTCACATCTCCAGTTGCTGATAATGTGTCTTGCCAGGTGAGAGGTTTGAAGTTCCGGGGGAATTTGGATATTGGGATTAAAAGCCATTAAAAGACATAACAGATCATCAATGCAAACTTAGTCTCCTTCTGTCATGGGTTGCAAAAATAGCATAATACTGCCTGCTGTTCAGTTCATAATGCCTAATGTAAGGATGCAACAGACCATTTAAAAATTGTTATGAAGGGGAGAAGGGTGAGCTGTTTTCGTTAAAAGTAAAATAGAAACAGAAGACCTAAAAAAGATAAACAATATCATAAGATCATCACGGCAGCTTCAGTTCCTTCACCAGCGTGATCCAGGCATGTCAAAAATGAATCAGGATTGGTCTCAGGGCCTTCTTTCTAATCCCCCAGGAATGGCCCAGGAACTTCGCGATTGCGCACACAAATAATGGTCTTGTGTCAGATTTTAGTATGCGCAGGGCTGCTCTAAAGTCGCGAGTTCCGAGTTGTCTACAAACGGGGATTAGCCATTTAGCCCTTGGTTTAGTATATGCAGTGCAAGCGAAAAGAACGTGACCTATTGATTCAATCAAAGCAGGGCAACAAGGGCAACCTTTGGGTTGGGCATCATTACATAGCCAAGCGATTGTGAATGCGTTAACCGGCAGATTGCCGTACCTAAATTGTATGTAGAGCTTCCTGTCTGCCGGCACCTTGATAAAATCCAGATAACTTTCTAAGGAGCAACTGACCTTGAAGTCTCTAAATTCCTCGGTTAGTCTGCCCTGTTTACTATCGCTAAGATCATTCTGCTCAACCCAATCCCAATGCAGTGTTTTGATTTGTTTTTTGGTAAGAGGTGGTGGGCAATTAATACTGTGCCCTGTTAGCCCAAAGCTAGGCATGAGGTTTCTGATATGCTTAATCCAGCCTATTTTGTTTATGGAATCTAGAGCACAAACCTCATTAAATGCAACTGCATATGAGGTCAGTTCTGGAGTGGTGTCAAGCCTCTGCCAGAATAGGAGAGGGCGAAGCTTCGCTAGGTCTTTGATTGGTTTAATGCCCATTTCGAGCTTTAGTGGGCAAAGTGGAGTACTTTGCGGAAGGAACACCAAGTTCCTAAGGAACTTGTTCTTGGATGCTGTGTGATCGCTCAATTTTTCAAAGCCCCAGAGCTCAGCCCCATATAGGGCGCTACTCACAGCCTTACAATTATATAGCTTCATAGCTGGTGCAATTGGTTTTGTGTGAGAGAGGCAGTGTTCCTTCCTTAGAGCCCCAGGTAGGCCTTGTTGAGATGTTGTTCCCAGGCCATGCCTTCAGACAGTTTAATTCCCAGGTAATCAAAGCAGCTCACTCTCTCTAAGGGGATATTATCTAGAGTCAAGCACCCTTTAAAAGATTTATGGGGGTTCAACAGCATCAATTTTGTCTTTGTGGTGTTTATTTCAAGACCCCTCTCATCGCAAAATAACTTAAATCGATGTAATAGTTTTTACAGGCCCATGGGTGTTTTGGAAACGAGGAGGGTATTGTCTGCAAAAAGAATGGTTGCGATTTTCTGTTTCCCTAAAGAGGGAGCGTCCGCTGGGATGGCAGATAAAAATTAGACCACTTGATTAATATATAGCGAAAACAGAGTTAGAGCCAGGACACAGCCCTGGCGGACCCCCGCTGGATTTTGATGGGATCGGTAACTTGGCCCTGGCTGCCCCATCTTACCCTGGCAAAGTTCTCTTAATGTAATCTTATTAACAGCGCCAGGATTTCCAGGGGCATACCCATCTCCTTAAGCGCCCGCCAGGCACAAGATCAAATGCTGACTTCAAATCAATGAACGCTATATAGAAGCGCCCCTTACCCAACAGTACTACCTTCCAATAGAGGAGGAGGAGGCGGAAAACCTGGTCTATTGTTCCTGTTTTACTTGAGATCAGTCTTAACCTCCTCCGCTGGCCTAATTTTTTATAATATTATATGTTGCATTCTCCAGGGTAGAACTGCTGTACCAACCACATCATTATTGCCTTTATTTGTTTTAGCAGTAGTAGCTGTAAAAGTAGTAGTTGTACTAATACTATGATAATTGTTCTATATAGTACGATTAGTACTGTGCAATAACTATTATTTTTATAAGACACTATATTTTCCATATAATAATAATAATAATTATAATAATTATAATAATTATAATTATGATAACAATTATAATAATATCTATTGCTGTTGTTTTGTTATTATTACTATTGGTAGTAGAAATACTACTGTTATTATTATTGTTGTTGTTTTGTTGTTATTCTCAGTATTATTATTATTAATATTATTATTATTAATATTGTTGTTATTATTCTCACTAGTAGTAGTACTGTTATTATTATTGTTGTTATTCTCAGTAGTAGTACTACTGTTATTATTATTAATATTGTTGTTATTATTCTCAGTAGTAGTACTACTGTTATTATTATTATTATTGTTTTTATTATTCTCAGTAGTAGTACTACTGTTATTATTATTATTATTGTTGTTATTATTCTCAGTAGTAGTACTACTGTTATTATTATTATTATTGTTGTTATTATTCTCAGTAGTAGTACTACTGTTATTATTATTATTATTGTTGTTATTATTCTCAGTAGTAGTACTACTACTGTTATAATGGATGTTACTACTGTTGCTTATTGTTTCTATGGTCTACATTGTCATGGTGTGAACTATTATTCTATATACACTTTGTGTGAGTTCCATGTTCTCTCCTCCTTCTACAGCGCTCGCAAGGCTCGTAGAGAGCCATGCCTGAACTGGCATGTCTCTGTGCATTTGTAACCACTGAAAATAACACGTTTTATTTTATAACGTTTACACATCAGTAGGGTTTAAAAAAAACAGCATGGCAGCTGAGCAATTTCAGCTATAAACTTTTCCAGAGCCTGTCTTGCCCCGTGAAAATGTCAGAGCATTAAATCATGTTATGGTTGAAAATAAAGTGCTGCTTTGGTCTAGCAGTGAACCAAGCATACCATTATGTCCTTTGTAGAAATGGTGAGGACAGCACATCGGTTAATTTACAGTAGCCAAGGGCCATAGGCTACTGGCAAAGTTCAGCAAGGACAGGTTGTAATTGTGTGCTTTCAGAAGAGAAAGGATTGCTCTGTAGGTAGCAATGGGCATGGTGATTGACTGTAAAGTTATTGAGCCTGGAACAATGCCATGCCATGTTTTGTATTGCTGTTTAAACTAATCTTGCATTAAGGCTCTTTCAGCACGATGTGAACCAATGTTGTGAATAAATGTGTATTAAAAGATACCACTGTTGTGCTGTGAATATTCGTATTCTTCATTGTTATTTTAATCTGTTCATAAATCGCTTATGCCCATTCACAGCCATTTTTTCCTGAAAAGCTGTTTACAGAATAACAGAGAAATAGCACACAGGTTACAGTCCATCTCCAGAGCAAAACAGGTGGGTTTCTGGTCTTTTGCAATATTTTCAGAAGGTTCGCGATGCAGGTACTCCGTAGGGGTGTGCAAAATTTGCATAATTTGCTTTTACATAATGATGGTAAATTTCAGCAAAATTACACAGTTACTCGCAATTATGAGAAATGCAAAACTGGCATTTAGCGCTGTATTTTAGAACGACTTTGGACAACAGGTTGCATTTCGTGCTAAGAAAATAGTGCAAAAAAACCAAAGCACTGCGAACAACAGATGCTCATACTCTGTCGTTTGTTTTGTCCTTGTACATTCGCTATAAATTTTTCTCATGAACGTCATATTTGAGGTAACGTTTTTGCCACGAATGGCATGTAATTACGTGAGGTGGCGTAATAGCATAACTTCTGGAATTTCGGGTAACAACAGTAACCCGAAATTACACCAGTGTATTGCAAAATTTGCCCGACCCTAGTACAGGGAATTCCACAGCTTCATATCTTGCCCGTGGAAACAGACCAGAGGAAGAGGGTGGTCGTTTTCTTTGTGCAGTTTTTTTTAGTGTGGACGGGGCTCAAGGACTTTACAACAGAACCAGGCTACCTCACACATTTGTTTCCTTTTTTATAAGCACTTGGGCCAGATGAACAAAAAAGTCAATTTGCAATTTCCTAATTGCGAATTTTTGAGATTCACAATTAGGAAGTCACAAACAGCTATGTACAACAGTGTCTCAGACACTGTTTGCGAGTCCCAATGGGTCGCAAATGGACCTGCCTCATCAATATTCATGAGGCTGGTTGCAATAGGCGACCCATTGGGAATGGCTACAATCACAGGGATGGTGGCCTGCTGGGGTCAGCAGACCACCATGTCTGTGATTGCTTTTTAAATAAAGTAATATTTTTATGTAATGCAGTCCGTTTTCCTTAAAGAAAAACAGGCTGCATTACAAAAATAAAAATGAAAAGTTTTCTTCTCAGTTTTTAAGAGTAGGCAGTGGTCCGTGGGACCACTGCCTGCTCTTAAAAAATGCTTTCACCCACATTCACAAAGGGGAAGGGGTCCCTTAAGGACCCCTTCCTGTTTGCGAATGGGTTACCGCCCCCTCTACAGAGTCGGTAAATTATGAATGTTTTGCAACCGATTCCAGTCGCAAAGCATTCATACATACCAGTAATATTCGGTATTAGGAAGGGACGCCCTAAACACGCCCCTTCCTAATACTGAATTGCAAAAGCAAAATGTGATTCGGTAACAAGTTGTCGAGTCGCATTTTGCCTTTAGTACATGGCAAAATGCATTTTACCAGTCGCAAACAGGCCAATAGGCCGTTTGTGACTGGTAAAATGCTTCATACATCTCGCCCTTTATTTTTTTATTTTTCACTGATACAACAAAAAGTTAATCGACAATGGACAGTGTTATTGAAAGCACATGAAATTATGCATTGTGTTGGAGAGACACATTTCCTTCAACCGAGCAAGTGTGTGTCGTAAGGAGTCTGTTTAGTCCTGTGTGCTACGACCAGAGGAGCCCTGTTGTGGTGATGACATGGCATGCAAGTCCGCCCTTCAAATCATACCGGGGACAAGAGCGGGAGTCACTACCAGAGTACTATCCCATTTCATATATGTTGTAAAGGGAATCCAATTTTTTGTGAATTTGTCCATTCAATCGTGCACCAGAGGTGTTAGCTTCTCCATTGCACCTGAATTCCAGGATGTGAAGTGAGCGAGCCAGGCTTCTGGGAGATTTCAGAGGGATTCTCCTCTGAGAACATTCTTTTAAAAATTGTGGTCAAATAGTGCATTTGAAAGCACAATTTTCACATTAATTTGCAACAAAGCATAGGCTCTGAAATGGCACTTATTAAATATTCATGTACGTTCATGCTGTGCCAAGCCAATTCAGATTGATGCGACACAGGAGTTGGCACCATGATTTTAAGAAATGTGCAGTGGGTAGCCCTTCACTTTCACCGTATTTACCATATTTCAATAATCACCTCGCTTTTGCCTCAGCGAGCATTTTATCGTGGGTGCCTCATATGAAAGGGTGCCTCCTTATGGCAAGAATTACATACAATATGCCAATGCCAGTGCTAGAATTTTGCCTCTGATACCATCCAAATACAATGTGGAACCCATATGTCAGAAATTACCTCTAGTATGTCAGGAGTCAGGAATAGCATTTTATCATGGTTTCTTGCCTCCAGACCATATGCCATGGTTGTCTTTCCTAATGCCATGATTTATGTCTAGTTTACGAATGACAATAGTTTGCCATTCATACCACATATGCCAAGAATTACCTCTAGTATGCCAGTGCCAGCATGTTGGCATGAGTGGCCCATATGCAAAGAATTACATCTAGTGTGCCAATGCTAGCAGTTTATCACAGGAGCTACTTATGACAAGAATTACGTGTATTATGTCAACATCAGCATTTTATTATGGGTGTGCCTTACGCCAAGAATTACCTCTAATGTACCATCACCAGCATTTTGCCCTGGATGGCCCTCATGCCAAGAATTACTTCTGGTATGCTAGGCCCAACAGAAAACCCACACACATAACTCACTTACAAAAACTCTGACTTAATCATGTACATTTATATTCACTCACTTGCACCTATTCTCACTCATACTCATTCTCACTCTCACTCCCTCACACTCCTTCACTTATACTCAAACCATTCTCAAATTTCCTATCCTGGTATAGTGCTAATGTTTATGACCCCATGTGTACGGTGACCACCGCTACTTACACGAACCATCCGTGAATTTAGCCTTATGTCAGTCATCCATTGCTGAGGGCAACTACATGTTTCCCCTGGAAAAAACAAGTATTACACAACAACGGATTTTGCAGAAATTACAGGCAAATGCTGTCCATTATGAGCACAGTAACAGACAATGGACATGCTGCTCAGTTTACTGACAGTCTGTATAATTATTGGACAGGTGGTCACTCTAGTAACATGTAGTAACCTAACTTCAACTCAAAATAATTAAAAAAACAATAAAAAAGCAATTCAATTACATTATTATCACTGTAATCCTCTATATATTGTGGAAAATACATACATTGTCAGGGGCTGGGAGGTTATTATTGTAACTCCAGTCCAACAAATGTTGGGCAAAGTGCATACACTTCGGCAGTCAGATTTACTATTGTATCTCCAGTCTAACAAATATTATAGAAAAACGCATACTAAGGGGGTCGGGTCACATTCACTACACACAAATTTCAAGAACCTCTTAAACATTGTTTCAGAAATTTAAATAGAAACCTAAATTTCAATTAAATATCTTAACATTTGAAAAGACCCGCAAAATAATGTAAAATTGACAAATATATCAGAATAAAAAAACGTTTTAAATGATTAAATTAATCATTTTTAAATTGAACATTATCTCTCAGATCCCAATCTGTTGCGATAATGAAAAATATTCCTACAGCAAATATTAATTTTACAATTTCGAAATTTTAAATATTTGACTTTCACTTTTTAATAAATTATAATTCAATATTATTTGTTAAAACGCTACCCACTGTTTCCTCCACTAGACCCTACAACCCACAGTAAAAATTAAAATTACATATATTTAATACGTTAAAAATATTATCACATAAATGTAAAAAATAATCATGTTAAATATAAAAAACAGTAAAAACCTAACATAATTAATAGATGTAATCAATTATTATAAATTAACATATAATATAATAAAAAAGACTACCCAAACAATCCCCAAATAAATCCCAAATAATAAATACATAATTGTAAAATTAGAATAGAAAATTAATAAAAATGTCAAACATTTTATATTTAACATATTAAACAATTAACAATAATTAATATGCGCTAACACTGCACACCAAACCCAATGCACTCCACATCCAGTAAAAACAATACCTTAAATATTCTCTAAAAAAAAGGAAGTGTTTTATAATTTAGAATTAAACTTACGATTCCCAATTAACAAATTAGCATAATTAATAAATTAATCAATAAGTATCAATATATATATATATATATGTACATCGCCTTTTCGACCGTGTCCTTGTACTTCTCTTCCGCGGGAAAGAACGGAATGCGAACCCAGATTCAGTGCTCAGTGAGTATTTTTATTTCATTGCCTTCAAACCACCACGACTGCCATGACGCGTTTCGGCCTGCAGCGGCCTTGATCACATGACGCGCTCTCGGAGTCACATTACTATTTTTAAGGTGCTAAGTGCCTGCACACGTGATTGCAACTGTTGTGTAGACAGAGAAAAAGGTACATTCCGTATGCGTCTGTCTTCGTGCAAATCAGCAATAAATAGATAAAACCCATGGTAATACAACAAGAATAAATAATATAATCACTTTTACGTAAAAATACATAAAATGTTAAAATTCAAGTTGATGATAAAATACCGTTTTGGGCTAGGGGTCTTAATTTGGACATCATAACATCTGTATAATACAGCCTGGCTGCCCATTTATCAATTCCCATGTATTGAATCTTCTTACATGAGATATCACCTATTCAACACTTCATTCATTTATCAAATAAGTGTATATAGCTGATATGTTGGTTCAGTACTAATATATATATATATATTTTTTTTTAAAGTCCTCATTCGACTTTGATAACAAACAGAGATAGTTCAGGCTCTGTGGTCCCCCTACTTAATTAGCACTGACCAGAGAACTCTGTTCCAAAGGTATTGCACTTTAGGGGGCGCTAGGTGGCGCACGAGCGGAATGGCCGCCATTGTGTGAGGCTCCCGCAGTCCGGTGATATAATCCGGAATTAATCCTTCTTCTCCGAAGACATACAATAAATAAATAGCGGTAAAGAGAGGTAATGATCAGCGGGACCCAGCGGCGGTACGAATAAAACTGCCTGTAAGACAGCGGAGCAGGATCGGAGGGCTGGAAGTGAAGACCGGAGCGAGGCGTGAGAGCTCCTGGTGCGTCAGAGCGGCGGCACTGACTACGCAAATGCCGAGGATTCCACGAGGCGGATAGGCCGGACTCACAATGGCGGGTGAAGCCGGAAATTGAAACCGAGAAGCGGAGCACCGACGACCGGCGGCCGACAAGCAACGGACTACTTCCAGTAGGTGGGGGAGCAGAGGTGTCGCCTGAACTATCAGAAGCGGGGGCGAAATCAGTGCTGGGAGGTGGAGAAGCACGGGGGCTCAGGCGTGCATGCCCTACAAGACATACGGAGTAACGAGCTGACCCCCCACAAGGAGAGTAGGTGCAGCAATTGACTGGCGACTCCCCGCACTGCACCCAAACACATCCAGTCGCGCCGCTCTCCACTGGTTGCAACGATAAGAATTAGCAAGACCTACATCCCCCAGGTGACGGCAAAGCGCCTCACAGTCTGCCGCATGCAGCGCGAAGGCACGGTAGAAATCCGTGAACGGAGCAGCCCCCCAAACTGAGGGAGAATAGAACACTGCAGTTGGGGCACGGCAGGGATAAGGCCTAAAACACGCCAAATGGGCTGAGGGAGCGGTGCGGGACAAAACGCGCCAAGGCCCTACCACAGGAACCGAGATCGGGTGCTGGGCAGGATAACGGTACGGCCTGCACTAAGTCATCTGAGATAGTGCAGTGGCATTGAAGGCAAGGCCACCGCATACTAGAATCCCACAGCGCCGGAGAGCTACTAAGACCAGGAGAACACGGCGAGACGCAAAAGAGGACTCCCAACGGCAAGGCTAACGCGGGAGGTGCGACCAGGGACCGCAGTACAATGGGGAAGACAGATACCCGCCAACCTCGCCTGACATTTGACACCAAAAAGTCCACCCGACAACAACTGGCAGAGACTGGCACTGAGGAAGAGACACTGCAGCAAGACCAGCCATCGACATCAGGCGATGACATGAAGTCACTTCTCCTGGAAATGCGACAAGGGTTCGCGACCATATCAGACAAAATGGATACGATGGCAACACGAATGGACGCAATAGCCCACAAGATAGAAGGCCACGAAACACGTATTGCAGATGCCGAACAGCGCATTTCCGAGATGGAGGATACAACGGCTCAAGTACAGAAAACCACGGCGCAGATGGACAAATTGCTCAAGCTCAAAGCAGCTAAAAATGAGGACATTGAAGCGCGAAGTCGTAGAAATAACATAAGAGTTTTGGGCATACCGGAAAGTACCAACACGGGCAAGATGGAGGAATACATAGAAAAGTTATTGGTCACAGTGGTGGGTAAGGACTTACTGTCTCCTCATTTCATCGTGGAAAGAGCTCACCGATCTCTTGGGCCGCATCCACCCCCTGGGAGCACCAGCCGTCCTATAATTGCTCGTCTATTAAATTACAGGGACAGAAACATAGCTCTGTGAGTGGCCAGGGAAAAAAAACAACTGCACTATGACGGTATTCCCTTCACCCTGTACCCCGACTTCACGATGCATGTACAGGAGGAGCGACGGAAATTCCTTGCAGTTAAGCAGAAGTTAAGGCAAGCCCAGGTAGATTATGCTTTACTATATCCCGCCCGGCTCCGCATTACACATCAGGGAACTCAAACATTTTGTACGAAACCTCAACAAGTGGAGGATTTTTTAAAGCAGCTTAAACAACACAGGAAAGCACCATCCACGCCGGAGGGTTCACCACGGGCACGAACGCCGGAACGGGAATGACACCTGATCCAAAGACGCATAAAACAATGACCCAGCTCACATCACCTGCCAATAGAATAAGCGGGCCTGGAACATTGGGCCAGGATACCATGTACGCAGGGAACCGACCTCAGAGATGATACAGGCTTCGGAGAGGACACAGAGATAATATGCAGCTGGACACCCTCAAAACCAGATCAGGGACTAAGACTAAACCGTAATACACCTGGACTGGTGAGAGGTAATCGTGGGCCACTTAGCTGTATAACCCCGAGTGGGAATACCCCACGAATTGGAATTAGATATTTGGGGGTTGTTTTTTTCTTTATTCTCCCTTTGTTTGATAGTTGTGCGCCACTGTTTTCTTTTCAGTGGTGAATAGGGGGAATATGCACATTCATGTTACAACAGATATGCTATTGGTTAATGGGGTGGGGGAGGGATGTTCACAGCTGGCATAATTGGGATGCTTCAGTGGGAGGGTGGGGTGGAGGGACTGGGAGTTCAGAGCGGCAGTGAGGAAGATGTATGGTATGCATTTGTAACACAGGTCTCATCATATATGCGACAATTACAGAACAGTAACACGCAATTCAATAGTCCAGATATGGAGGGATGGAATAATGATACAGGAGGATAAGTCCACGATCCGGATACTGTCATGGAATATCAGAGGCCTTGGGGATCCGAGGAAGAGAAGGCAGGTCCTGGCATACATGGATAGGCAACAAATACAAGTGGCCCTGTTACAAGAAACTCATATTAATCCACATACCCCGAACGCATTCGCTAGTAAATGGGCGAGCTGTAGACTCTTCTCTTCCTACTCCTCATATGCCCGAGGAACGGCTATTCTTTTTAAAAAGCAGACCAATTTTGCGCTGGCAGGCTCGATTTTGGACCCACAATGTAGATATGTTATAGCGTGGGGTCGGCTGTGCAGAGACTCCGTCACGATTGTAACCTGCTACGGTCCCAACACAGATAGCCCTGAGTTTTTTACTAATCTGTGGGGTAAAATAGTGTCGATAGGATCCAGTCACGTAATCTGGGGGGGAGATTTTAATCTTGCCATAAATCCTACACAAGACAGGTCCAATGCAGCTATGCATCACTACACAAACTCGCAAGAGGCATTGCAGGGTATAATGGAAGAGGGTGCGCTCATTGACAGTTGGCGATATACCCACCCACAATCCCACGAGGGAACTCATTTCACGGCACACAGAGGGTCATGGGCGCGACTCGACTATTGTTTATTTTCCAAGGATCTAGGGACAGCCATACAAAATGTAGTGCACTTAGCCAGGACGTTTTCAGATCACTGCCCAGTAAAATTATCGCTCACATCTCCTGGCTATGATAGGCCTAGACTAAATTGGAGACTACAGCCTACAGCATTATTAGACATAGTGTTTCACGCCGAATTAGATGAGGAAATTAAAGATTTCTTTAGCAGGAATAAAGGATCAGTTGACACAGTGGAAATAATATGGGAGGCCTTTAAGGTAACGATACGAGGGTTTTGCATATCTAAAAGCTTTGGGGTCCTCAGGGATATCCGTAGAACGCTACAGCAACTGGAGACGGAGATGCGGGGACTGGAGAAACAAATGGAACGAGGGAGGGTAGGGCAGATACACACAGAGTTTCGAGAAAAACTGTCTGAATATGAAACAACTGAGGCAAGGGAGACTACATTTAAAGGACGATACTGGGTGGCTCGCAAATACGGGCGGAACTGACTCGCCGCCCTAGATTTAATACCCAAGTGTTGGAGATTCAGGGTCCGTGGGCAGTAGTACACCGAGACTCACTCAAAATACTGGATACGTTTACAACACACTACAAGACGCTATATACGACTCAAAGACAAGAACCAGTGGACAGACACAAGAAGAACAGTCACCCAGGCCCTCGTCAGTAGCAGACTTGACTATGGGAACGCCCTCTACGCGGGAGCCCCGGCCAAGCTCATCAAGCGACTGCAACGCATACAAAACGCCTCCGCACGCCTGATCCTCGATGTACCACGCCACAGCCACATCACCCCCCACCTGAGGAACCTGCACTGGCTCCCCGTCGACAGGAGAATCTCCTTCAAACTCCTCATCCACGCACACAAGGCACTCCACAAGACTGGCCCAGCCTACCTCAACAGACGACTCCTCTTCTACGTCCCCAACCGCCAACTCCGCTCCGCCGACCTCTCCCTCGCCACCGTCCCTCGCATTCGAAGAACTACCACCGGCGGCAGATCCTTCTCCCACCTCGCCGCCAAGACCTGGAACACCCTTCCACTAAGCCTACGACAGACCCAAGACCTGCTGACCTTCAGGAGGCTACTCAAGACCTGGTTGTTCGACCAGTAGCAGCACCCCACCCCTTTTTTCCCTAGCGCCTTGAGACCCTCGCGGGTAAGTAGTGCGCTTTACAAATTCATTGATTGATTGATTGATTGATTGAACTAGACAGTTTCATGGGAGAAGTGACGCTAGGATGGCTCAGCGACGGACAGAGAGAATTTCTATGCTTACCATTCGAGATCGATGAAATTAGAGAAGCAATAATGCAGTTGCAAAATGGGAAGGCACCGGGTTCCTACGGATTGCCGGCCGAATTTTATAAGAGTTACATAGATATCATGGCGCCGGTGCTGAAAGAAGTATACGAAGAGTCTATGGAGGTGGGGAGGCTTCCTTCATCGATGCGGGAGGCGATCATCACCTCCCTATTAAAACCTGGGAAATGCCCACGGGCCTGTGACTCTTATCGCCCATTATCACTAATGAACTGCGATGCAAAAATATTGGCTAAAGTTCTGGCCAACCGATTGACTCTCCTCCTGGACAAACTCATACTTCCCGATCAATCGGGATTTGTCCCAGGCAGAGCCACTTCCCATAACCTCCGTACGCTGTTCTCTTTGATGCAGACGGTAGCACCAGAATTTCCACTTGTCGCGTTTTTTTTAGATGCCACCAAGGCATTTGACTCTGTAGAGTGGGACTATTTATTTGGGGTGCTACAGCGAATGGGATTTCCGCTCCCCTATATATCCTGGATTAAATGATTGTATCACCACCCCACTGCCAAAATCTTGATAAATGGTCATCTCTCCCACCCGATAACAATAACAAGAGGTACGCGACAAGGGTGCCCGCTGTCCCCACTCCTATTCGCCATTGCGATAGAACCATTGCCTCCCGGCTTCTCCAGTATCAACAGGAAAAAGCATTTTGGTGTAGTTTGCGCCAAATACTAATCTCCATGTACGCAGATGACGTAACATTGTACATTAGAGACCCGCAGGAAATTTAAACCCCATACTTCGAGAATTTATAGTGTTTGGCAGGCTATCTGGTGTTACAATCAACTGGGGAAAATCTCAAATTTTCCCTCTCACGGCAACAGTATCCCAATTCCAGCTTGATTTTCCACTGGAGTGGTGTGAATCTGACCTCCGATACCTTGGTATCCAAATAACGAGGGATAGAGAAGAGACGATTAGATTGAATTACGGTACGGCAATGACGCGATTGGCCGCTAACGTGACCCGTTGGGTCTCATTACCCCTCTCGTTGGCGGGACGAGCGTCCCTTATAAAAATGGTCATACTCCCGCAATTCTTGTATTTATTCTTGAATATACCGTGTCATCCAGGGTCTTATTTTTTTAAAACGCTACGCACCGAACTCATTAGATTGCTATGGGGGGGGAAACAGTCGAGACTTAAGTGGTCCATATTAACAAGGCCGTACCATCAGGGGGGGTTTGACATCCCAGATTTTGAGATATATTCCCTTAGCGCGCAGGCTCATTACGCCTACTATTGGATATATCCCCCACGATACATGCCACAAGTAGCTGTGGAGGAATGGTTGGCAGATCCTGGGCCTGTTGAATGGCATGATACATGGACCTGCGAGCACTCGCGCGACATCACCTACCACGGTCACTGGTACAGTCGACGCCTGGAACCGACTGACATCATTGCTGGCATCTCCCTTCCTTTACTCCTCTCGACTTCCGTTGTCCTATCATCCCGGTCTTTCATTACTGCAGGAGAGGGTGTTTCAAGGCCTATGTAGACGAGTACATGTTGGTACATGGGGAGATCTCTTCCATGCAGGGACATTTCGCTTTATGGATCATATGTTTCAGGGGATACAATGCACCCCCTTGGACAGATTCCTATATGTGCGACTAAGACAAGGGATGCGATCAATTATCCCAACATTTCCACAAGAGCCGAGTACTTTCGCCCCGTTACACCAAATGTTGGGATCCTCGGATGGTAAACACCTAGTGTCAGGCCTCTACAGCGCAATACGAACGCACCGAGAAGCACTCAGTAGCCCAGCCCGTATACACTGGGGGGAGGAGCTGGGACAAGAAATGACTGATGTTCAATGGCACTACTGCTGCCTCCAAACTGCACAAATATCGGCTAGTTGTAGGCTACGGGTGATACACTATAGATTCTTGCAACGCTTATATTATACGCCAGTGAAGAAGCATAAATTTAATCTTGCAGACAATGATAGATGCGAACGCTGTAGACAGCCGGGAGCTGGATTCCTGCATTTGGCCTGGCAATGTCCACCGGTGCGGGAGTTCTTGGAACAAGTAATCACTGCACTCGAACAAATTGCGGATAGTATCCTGGAGAGAAGCCCGCTACTTGCAGTACTAGGGTACACAGAACAGATACCCAAAACACATAGGAAATTTCTCGCAATATCGCTATTATTAGCTAAACGCCAGGTGGCCTGTAGGTGGGGTAGGGGACGAGCTCCGAAATTCAAGCGATGGATAGCTGACTTAATATATTGTCAGGAACAGACAAGCATTTATGCCGAATTATTACCTCGCACATCCACACCTAGGGACATATGGGGGCCTCTTAAAGGATACCTACTATCTAAGGACCCATGCGTAATACCAGGAGATACCCAATGACCACTCTTAAAGAAATGCGGCGTATATGCTACTCTTTTCTTTTCACAGGTCTGCTCAACGCCAAGAGACATTGCTCAAACTGGGGAAATGGCGTCAAGTTATGTTGCTTACTTTCTCGGACAATACTAGGGAGTGTACACGCCTGCTGTGTATGTCGCGCCTCTGATACCTGTTCTACTCTTTTCGAATGAGAAATGTATGTCTATGTCTATTGTTCCAACAAATGTATTGTAGCTACGATATTAGATACAAGAGACTGCTAATGATATGATGAGACTCACTGTAACTATGCTCGAACTGTACTGGTACATGTTATGACAAAAATCATAAATAAATGTTTAAAAAAAAAAAAAAAAAAGGTATTGCACTTTACACAGAACCTCTCCTTGGACTCAGCTCTCCCTTGTAACTGACCAGCCAGTAACCGGAGCGGTGAAGTATCTCAGTGTAGAGGCATAATAATAGGACCACAGATTCCAGCCAAATTACACATGGTAACCAAAAATCTCTATTCTTTTTTGGTGATGTCTTGTCCAAATTAATTACATATTTCACAGCGTTAACCCAGTCTTTAACTGTTGGGGGGGCATTTTTTATCCAGTTTTTACATATTTCTCTTCGGGCCAATAGAATTAGATAAAACATCAGCTTTTTGCTGTCAATGGATATAGATTCATGCCATACCGGGACCCTGAAAAAGACCAACTCTGGGCTTACCTGTAGTTGCCTCCCAAGCATGGTAGAAATACCACTACTTACATCAGCCCAAAAATGTTGCAATGTTGGACAGTACACGAACATATGGGTATCATCTACCTTTTCTTGGAAGCATTTGGGGCATTTCGGAGTGGCACCCTTTCCAAATTTGGAAAGTCTTAACGGAGTCCAATAAACCCTATGGAGACAAAAAATGTGGTTTCTTCTTAGATTTGCAGCCTGCACTGTAGAATACAAAATGTCGCAAGATACTTGCCATAAATCTTCTAGATGGATCCCCGGCAAGCTCTTCTCCCACAGCTCCGTCGGTAGTTTAAAATCTCCCTCTGAAATATCAATCAGAAGCTAGTATAGGTTCGCCACCTCGTTTTTTTTGCCACTTTCTTTATTAGCGCAGATTCCCACTCATTCGAGGCGCCAACACCTGGCCCGATTGCTTGATGCCAGCTTCTTATTTGCAAATATTTGAACCTTGATAATTTGTTATCCGTTATGTCTGTCAAATTTTTAAAGGATAGTAAAGCACTGTCATCAACTAGCTGCTTCCAACATAATATTCCTGCTTTCCTCAGAGGGACTGCTAAAGAGTCCTTAGTCCATTCCGGTGAGCCAGGAGCATCCCAAATTGGAGCTAGGGCGCTATAATAATTAATTTTTAGCTCCTTTCGAACTTTGTACCACGTGTTAGCTAATCCGCACAAGATCTTTAAACGGACCTTTTTGAAGTATTTTAAATCTCCAAATTTATGGATGAAGCCTTTCTCCCCCCTTTAACATCAAAAAGCATCACCTTAAACATTCTTCCGATATCTGAACTGTCTGGTTCGTTCAATAGCATTTTCCCGTTCCTCAATAAACAGAGCCATGCATAGTAAGTTAAGTCTGGCAGGCATAATCCTCCCTTAAGTTTCTTCCTGCGAAGTTTTTTCCACGAAATGCGCGTGCCTTTGGAGGCCCAGATAAAACTACTTATCTTAGACTGCAATTTCTTAAGCCAGGTCTCACTGAACACCAAGGGAATATTTTGAAATAAAAAGATGAGTTTGGGGAAAATCATCATTTTGATCAGATTGACCCTTCCAATTATAGTCAGTGGTAAATGAGCCCAACTTACCAGTGACTTACTAATCTCCTTGCTGACTTTTTAAAAATTAATTTCTGAAATTTTCTCAATATCCTGTGCAACCATAACACCCAGATATCTTATTTCTGTTTTAATGTTCCCTTGTTGCGTGATCATATTCCAGGCCATAGACTCTGTTTTTGTTGCATTTACTTCTTAACCTGAAATATGACCAAATTGAAAAGCCAATTCATAAATAATTGGGACCGCCGAGGACAAATCTGAGGTATAAACCATCAAATCATCGGCATATAAAGCCACCTTCTTTTCCCAAGTGCGATATTTAAAGGGGAGCATTCTGCCCTCCTGTCTGATTTTTACAGCCAGGGGCTCTATATATAGGTTAAAAAGTAAGGGAGATAAAGGACATCCTTGTCTGGTTCCCCTCTGGATTTCAAAAGAGGCGGATAAATTCCCATTCACCAGTACCCTGGCTGTGGGCTTTTGATACATCAGACTCACAGTCCTGCAAAAGTTGTCCTCTAAATTGCACAGCCTTAATATTTTCTGCAAATATGACCAATTTACCCTGTCAAACGCTTTGGTGGCGTCTAAAGTGATAATGGCCAGGGTTTTTTTATAAAATGTGGCTAAATCTATTGCTCCAATTAGATTGTAGGTCAGTTCCTGGATCCCTCTTCCTTGAACAAAGCCCTTTTGATCCTCATGCAGGAGGCCACCCACCCCCCCATTCAACCTCTCTGCTAAGATCTTAGCGAAGATTTTATAATCGCAATTGAGCAGAGAGATGGGCCTGTATGAATTGCAAGAGTTAGATGGCTTTGTAGGCTTTAAGATCAGTGTAACTGTAGCTTCGTTCCAGGATGCTGGCAAGTCCCTACCTTCCTCGAAGATATGTGATAATAGTTTCCCCATAATTGGAATGAGAACCTCACTCAAACGTTTGTAAAATTCAGCCGGTATACCATCTGGCCCAGCTGCTTTTCCAGATTTCCCCGCCATTATAGCTTTCCTAATTTCATTCTCTACAATGGGGCTATTAAGGTTATCAGCCTCTCTATCTTCGATTTTAGCCGGAACATCCTGACCCAGCCAAGCCTCGATATCCTTTTCCGTTGCTTGTGAGTTCTCTTGATATATCTTTTCGAAATGATCATGAAAGGCCTTTTCAATCTCTTCACTGGTTGTAAACTTGTTACCTAATTCCTCATTTATAAGCTCTTCTATGAATCCTTTTGCCAGGTCATTTTTAGTCTTCCAGGCCAAAAGTTTTCCGCAGCCCTCCCCATATTCAAAGTGCGCAAGTTTGCTTACTTGCCACCTTTTCCTTGACCTCTCTTAGATCACCCCAGCTAATTCCAATCTATGAGTCTGGAGGGATGCTTGTATACTTCCTTCTTCCTGTTCTGACTCTACCACTAGTAACTGCTGTTCCAGCTGCTGGATATTCCGTTCTATTACCCCTACTTCCTCTCTATAGATCTTCTGTCTAGATATCTGCAAAGATGTTATATACCCCCTTATAAAAGCTTTATAAGCGTCCCACACAACTCCCAATGGGGCACTATCAAGATTGTTAGTAAAAATTCCCGAGTCTCAACACTCAGTTTTTCAATTACGGATTCCTCCAATAATATAACACGATCCATTTTCCACCTCCTCTGGGGAGATTTAACTGGTAGATCCAAAGCTAAGGTTATAGCAGAGTGATCTGATAAATGTGCACCTAGGTGTTTCACTTCCTTCACCCATCTTATCAGACTTTGATCTAACAAAAAGAAATCTAACCTTGATCGGTGACTTTACTTTCTGTTATAAAAAGTGAAGCCTCTTTTTGTGCCCATTTTGTCCCTCCAGATATCCACCCAACCTAACTGTCTCATAGAGGACTTTAATAAAGATCGCATTTTGTTGTTCAGGATTACTCTACTACTAGATGAGCGGTCCAATATTGCGCAGAACAACATTAAAATTTCCTACTAAAATGATAGGATCAGACAAACGTAATAACTCTGGTTCAGTACTTATGACCACAGACGATTTGGCCCCTGTGGGCTAACGTTCACACTATCCAGACTCTGTCAAAAAAGTGCTAAGTGTATAAATTGCTAAAGTGCTACCCTTTGAACTAATTGTTCATAAAGTGCCGAGTGTGCATGTAAACAACCTTGTTGATTAAAATAATCATTGAATTATATGTACACATATATATATATTTAATTTAAAATCCCTAAATAAATTCTTAACGTGAAATTAAAATTAATTACTAGAATAAAACATTTATTACATGTACCCTAATAAACAGCTATTAAAAAAGGAATAAAATATTTATCAGAATTGACCTTAGAAAAACACTATCCACCCAAACCCGCAATATACCCAACAACCCGCCCAAAAAAATCAAATTTACTAATTATTTTTGAAAATTCATTACAAATATAAGACATGAAAACAAAATGCAATACAATAAAACAATATATTAAAAACAATATTATAATTAAGGACATTTTAAACTTCGAATTTAATGTAAAAAAGTAAAAAATACATAGTTACCTTTGATATAGTTGTTCACAATATTTTTGTAGTCACAATATTTTGAGCTCAATATTATAATCAGATAATATTTGTTGTCAATATTTAGGATGAATACCTGAGCTCTGGAGTTTTGGGAAAGCTGCTCCTTCAGATTTCTAAATAAGGTTTAGGATACAATTTTGACATATAATCAGGAAAATATAATATTTAAGCAATATTGACTGAGCAGGAGAATACTCCCAGGGAACAGATTACATGCACTGGACCGGAGACCGGGCAACTTTGCAATGTCATTTGCACTGACCAACCAGTACAAATTAACATTTTCCCTGATCAAGTAATATAAAACGACATTTGCACAGACTAAAACTTATATTTTGCATTGGTCAATAAGTAGAAATGTGAGGGCAAAATTGATTAGTTCCTAGAGCAAAGGTGCTCAGTTACAGGTACAATTCATGTACTCTAATCCCCAATAGATATTGAGTGTGACTAGCCTCAGAGGGTTTAGAGGGAAAGACAAGGGCCTCCCACCTCTCGTAAATATCCACTTAGGTGGGCCGTCTTACTGCTGCCTCAGGAAATAAATGGTTGTCATCAACAAATTGGAACTAGAGAAATTCTTGCTTCTCCACACCAGCTGGATGGTAGTGTGGTTGGTAACATCGAAGCAAAGTAGGCATTAGGGGCATAGATAGGGACATGTCCTCTTACCAGTGTCCAGCATCTGCTGGGGAAGCACACGTGTTTCTGCTAATGCTAAGTCCCATTGTTAGAGAGTAGGGCCACTCGCCTGAGTCTACCTCTCCAAATATTACGTGTACAGCCCTTTTCTCCCATTAGTGTCAAAGGCCATCACCCTCAGGGAAGAATCAGGAGCCTCCAAGGTGGCTTCATGAGAATAGGCACTTTCACCCAGAGTCCAATATAAGGCAGGGCCATATAGTCCATATGGACATGAAGAAAATGCTCCAGGAGGCTGAGGTTAAGAAACTGGGTTCAATTTAGGAGATTTGGCCTTCCAGTCCTGAAAGCAGCAAGAATAATTGACCTATTGTGAGTGTGACTGTCTTGTAACTTCACTTGTAAAGGTATCATTTAGGGTGATTTGTGTCTAAAGGCTGCTGCAAAGAAGCTTTTGTGCTGCTTCTTAAAAAACTGGCCTTGACCCATTGTTCCAACTATAGACCTACATATCATTTACAGTGGTAGCTGAAGATGTTCAACATCATTTGTTAGGGCAGCTTTCTTGAAGCCAGCATCTCTCTTGATGATATTCAGTCTGGTTTCCATCTAGGTGGCTGCACAGAAGCAGTAATAGTTGTGGTTGTTCCCCATCTACATCTGTTTGCTGACGTTAGCATTATTAGTTCCTTTACACTGTTAGTGGCATCTAACACTGCCAACCAATGCCTCAAAATAGATAACATTTAAGAGATCAACGTGGGTGGAAACTTGATGGTGTGGTTTTCTTTCTTTTTCGTGGCTACATGTAGAAAGTGGCAATTGAAACTTTTACCTCTTCCTCCTCTACACTTATATGTCTAGATCTCTGGGTAGGCCCTACCTATTCAACCTCTATGTGAAGCCTTTTGCCTCTCTCTTTGGCATCCGACTTCACAATCATGTTGATGATATCCATTTCTCCTTCATCCTACACGTCGCACCACTGACAACTCTGGTCTTTGAAGTTGAACTTTGGAAATTAGGGACTGGTTGGAAAGAACCTGTTTCCTTCTACTTCACCAGTCAGCAAAAACTAACAGGGAAAGTTGTTTCAGATCTCAAGCCTTCTGTGCTTTTAATACTGTAATACAGTCTATTTAAGCATGAATAAAACCCTGAGTCAATGTGTTCAGATACTACAAATCAAGCTACTAAAAGGGTCACTTTTGCCCTCTGGTTTACTAAGACTGCTCTTGTTTGTCACCATTGGTTGCCAATTTACTCCAGGATTTCCTTCAAAACACTATGCATCAAGTATAATAAGGCTCCTGCCCAAGTTAATTCAGATCTCTAGGCTGCTCATACTCTGATCTTGCTTCCTCTCAGAGGAACATGTGTCCCCAGGGTACTTAAGGAATGGTGGCAGAATAGATTCTGCCAGGAATTGTCGACTACCATATGGTGGAGGTGCGTATTCTCAGTAAAAAAATGATCTCCATTAAAGCCAGTTTACAGAATACTCAGTTGTATTTTGCTCATCATACGTATCTTACCCTGAAAAGTATAGGACCTATGTACCCGGGTCCATCTACACTTACAGGTTTCTGAGATTAGCCATGGTTCTGCTGAAAAGACACATAGCCATGGTTTTGAAATCTTCTAACGCTCCATCCGTACAAGTTTGGTGCAGTGATTTGTTAAAATGGTCACAGGCGAACTGGCTCCTGGATCACGCATTCAGGGGGAAAGAACGGATGGGCTACCATACAAGAAATGGAATGGTTTTACTGGCAAATTAGAGGCTAAATCGGACAAATGCTCACCATGAATGAGAGGACAAGAATCTGGCAGCTACTATCCTATAGAACTTTGTACGGAGTATGCAAATGTGGGTGGTCATAGAATAAAGTAAGTGAAGCATGATGGCAATAGACTCTATGCAGATATATTGATGACTGGAGGTGTGATCCCTTATGAATTGTAGCTCCATAGCCCTCCCTTCTTGCCTCACCGAAAGACATGACAATACACCAACAGGTATTTGTCACTTAAACAAAGG
Source organism: Calotriton arnoldi (assembly GCA_963921515.1). NCBI lineage: Eukaryota > Metazoa > Chordata > Amphibia > Caudata > Salamandridae > Calotriton > Calotriton arnoldi. The sequence goes on along the minus strand of CAWUFW010000100.1, from coordinate 5,358,662 downwards.
TTTTGTTAGTCAAACTGTTGCACATAAAAAGATAGACCTGTCCTATTTCTTAATGTGCGCCGTTTTTTGCCCTAAATACGCATTCTCTGCAGTCATAAATGTACTATTAACTTGTTTGTGAATGGCAAAAAAGTTAAATTTTCAAAAAAGTGTATGTTTAACTTTGTGAATCAGGCCCTCAGTGCTTTGCAAAAATCAGATACAGTTACACATGCTTAATTTGCATTCATGTGTCACCAAGCATTCCTACAGCCTTCTTTACCTTGATTTGGTGCAGGTGGTCACTGTTGATGTGGGGGCTCATTGACTGTTGCTCTCACTGTGAAGTTGCCAGTTGGTTGGCGCCATACTGACCCCTCACCGATGACATGATGTCATTTATGATTGATTCATGAGTGACTCAGTACTTCTATGCAGCATTTGTGGTTTCTATTGGTGCTCGTCCCAGCTGCCCTGAGGCAATGACAGGTTAAATTAATGTTGAGGTATGATTGTTTTAGCAATTACAGTGCAGAACTAAATTGGGATTTTCCAATTTAAGTACAAATGTATTAAAACATTCTTATGCTAAACACTCTGTTGTTTCGTTATTGCAATTCTTAAACAAATAACTGCTTTGTCAAGTGATCTAATCAAATTCTTCAGTCACTGGGGGAAAAAGTAAACTTTAAAGAGACCGACTTTATGTCCTATCTCTATTTTATTCTTTCTCTTTATTCTTTTTTTTCTTCCAAGAATGAATTGAGTACAATATTGTATACCAGTGGTTTTAAAGCTTGTAAATGTTCAGTCAAGGTGCTGGGAATGTCCTCGGGGGCAATATGCAAATCCCCCCTAGACCATTGTTTGCTACCCTGAGTCTGCCACCACCATTCACAAGGTGGAAGCTGTCCCATGGGCACAGCTTCTACGTTGTGAATAAGAGTCCATCCCTTGTTGAGTGTCGGTATATAATCAATTGCCAGTTTTGGTCATAAATAATCGTTATATTTCTTAGTGAAACTCAATGAGGATAAGGACTTCCCGTTCAAGAGCCCTCCTCTTTCCAGGGAGTTGTAAAAGACAGAGGAAGAGTGCAAGTCAGAAACACTCTTCCAACTTGGAAAGCACCTTCAGTATGTTGTGATTGTAACACAGTTTTTGCGGTCACAAAAGACTTTCCAACATCAGGTCTGGCTTCCTGGCAATATTTATAGGTCATACAATTGCTTGGTTTCAGCATGCAAGGTACTTCCCACCTGGGGAAAGCAATGCATTCGAACATATACCTGGACAGTCGACTTCCAGCCCTCATGCCACAGATAAAAAGTAATCATGTTGCTGTGCCATTTTTCATACTCTTTGCAATAACACATTACAGTAACACCCAACACTGTATGCAGTTATGTCATGGAAAAACAGTATTGCTCAGGCAGTAACAACTAGTAAACGAAAATAAAAGACAGGCTTTGCAAAAGCCTGAGAGTATTTCTGTTCATGTTGTCCCTTATATGGCTATTTTATTTATTTGATGCAATTTCTGTCCAATGAGTCAATGTTTCAATTCAAAATCTTTATTCGGATCTGAGCAATAGTCCATAAAAGAGTAAAAACCTTTTGAAAAAAACAATACATACTTTACATAGCCTCATTGTCAAAATTAAGATCAGCAGCTTTATATAAAAGACTGTAAATTGTAAAACATACTCTAATCATTGTAGATCAATATCATAATAAGTCCTTAAATTATTTAAAATTCTCATAATACACGGTGCATTAGGTTTTGTAGTGCAATGGAACATGATAAAGTGCAGACGAACATTGACCATTAAAGGTCAGCATCATAATGAATCTCTAAGTATAGGAGATCTTACAATAAAAATTGGTTATTATTATGCCAATTTCAAAACATTAAAAAATAAAAAGGATTATATAGCTTCCTGTACAGGCTTTGATGGAAACAAACACTAATAAATGCCATCTGTATTTTAGTAACCAGGCATAATACAGGATATTTAAAAAAAAAAAGCTCACATTTTTTGAGAGGTGTTCAGGAATAGACAATCTATTTCACCCTATGTTTCTCACTGTAAACCTTCCATTTCATTGCTCTATCTCATATGATAGTCTTTCTAAGTGAGTGAGGGATTTCTGTCTCATAATCGCAGACTGAATGAATGTCAATATTGCATAAAATGTAGAGCTATTTTCCAATTTACATAAAAAAATTGAAGGAATCCTGATACAAAATGATCTTCTGATCTAAAAACAAGGGGCACAATACACATGTTCTGATATCCATGTAGAACTTAAAATGGAGTGTTGATTGGCTGGTTTTCCCATCACAAGGGCATTTAGGTAGCTTTTCTATCCATGCCTCCATTTTAGGAAAGCCTGCCTGATAGTGCAACAGACCTAATCACATTCTGGTTAAATGGAATCTGCCTTGATCATTTTTTATATCGATCAAGTGTCCCTGTATTCCCTGTTGTATAGGTTTAAAGCAATACCTATTTACAGTTGACTTGGTTCTCTATTTCCTTTTTGCTGCATTGCAAAACACTACTAGGAATCTTCATGCAAACATTTTCATCAATTTCATGTAGTGCTTTATTTATATATGCCAACCATGGGATTTTATCACAATGCTCTAATTTTAAACAGTCTTCTATTATATCCCTTGTGAACATTGTGCCCACCTTCCTCCAAATACTATGCCAGCAAATCACTGGGCTTAACTGTATCACATCTTTTAAGTACGGCACATCTAATTCTCTATGAGTAACATAGGTTGAAGTAGAGTGGGGTACTGCAAGCAAGCTGCGTAAAAAGAAATTCTCCTGGATTTGCAACAACATAGTATTTATCGTGCCCCAAATTGCCACCCCATATGCAAATCTAAATAGGGCTTTTGATGTCCCGACAAAATTGTGTTTCGCTGTTCTTATGTGCGAACCCCTGTTGACTCCCTGTGAGAATGAAATACCCAGAGAGTTTACATTTTTTATTTCAGCTCATTTATAGCCCTTCACATATTGGGCCTTTAACTTGGTTTTCACTTTTCCACAGACCATTATAAATGTTTTTGTTAGATTTAATCTTAAGTTTTTCTCCTCCATGAAGGTGGCAAAATTGTTGATCAGGTATTGCAGTCTGTTTGCAGTCCTAGAGAGCACCACCGCATCATCTACATAGAGGAGCATACGGGTTGGACAAGTTCCCACTCTGGGTGCATCTGCTTTTTTCTGTTGTAGGACGCTATCCACCCCATTTATATATTATGAACATAGAAACAGGGCAAGGACACAGCTTTGTCTAATTCCCTTTGTCACTTTAAATTCACATGTGCATTCCCTGTTTATAGCAAGCAGCGCCGCCTAGATAGGGGCGTCCCCCTGAGCACAGCGTAGGTCCACGAAAAAGTGGGTAAATGTTAAAACATATTGAAAGAAGTCAGGTTGTATCACGGTGATCAATATATCCAAAACATTTTAATGTATGCTGTTCAAATCTGATATTGAAATCTTCATATCAAAAGAACACTCCATAGGTATACAGGCAATTTTTCCAAACCCAATGCATTTCGGGCCGTGTGGCCCTTCGTCAGGAGCCAAGATTCTGTAAATAGTAAATAAGGGTACCGTGAGGAAACGTACTCTCCAAGCAACAAAATAAAAATGACACTGTGCCTCCATGCAAAGCATGCCGGTGGCTAAACCATCAAGCTGACGGTAAGTATGCAGTTAACGAATATAGTGTTCCCAGCAGTGCTCAAACTATAAATCTGGACGGGCCAAATAAACTAAAAAAGTGCGTCGTGCGAAAGAGCAAATAAAACGATGAAACGAAGTGAAACGCTAAACGAGTGACTGATTAATTAAAAGCAAACTCTCAGTGCGTCAATTCATCGGTGAAACAAAACAGTAGAAAAAAGCTGGTGGAATGCCAATAAAACCAAGTGAAAGAAGCAAGGAAATTATGAACGTTAATGCAAGTCGCGTGTATGACGTGCAAGAAATCACCAGTATAAACTGTGTGTGTTACATATCGAGTGTATAACGTGCAAAAGTCACTTACATGCACTGAGTGTAAAGCAGCGTATCGGTTCCCGAAGTCTGTGAAGCCGCGGGATTGAACCGTGTGGTTATATGGATTTGATGGCAATGAACAAAGGACTTAAACTGAGCCAGCAGGCTTGGCGGCCATCTTAAAAGGTAAAGTGAGCCGGTGCCGGCGTATTTACTAAACTACGTATACTATAAAAGAAAAACGGTATCTATGAAATAGAAAATCATGCATCAAACCCCATGTGAAAAACAAATGGGTGAACGACTCCAACTGCACGCAATATGTGATACATAATAAGATCGAATAATACAAATAATACAAGTGCCAAAAGGCACCTCTACAAGGGTAAAGCACATGATAGGGATAAGCAAAAAGTTGAAACAAAGAAGCGAAGCGCAACTATGCAAACATGGAGATAGAAATATAAGTAGAGAGAGAGAAAAGAAAAAACGAATAGATAGAATAAGGTAAACATGAAATTAAAATTGAAAGGAGGAATGAGAGAACACCAGTCCAGAAGAAATGTCACGGGTTCAGAGATAACACGAAAACTCCATACGATCATTCAAGCCGAAAGGTTTCAAGGATTTGAGGGCTTTGATCCAAAAATGTTCACGTTGTAGAAGAAAGTTGTTGTTGTTCCTGCCTTGAATCTTCGTAACAGTTTCCAATATCAAAAATTTGAGTTGACAAATGTTAGGATCGTGTTCTGCGAAATGTGTGGCAACTGTAGATTTCAAGTTCCTGGTTCTAATATTGCTTTTATGTTCGTGTATTCGTGTTTTAATCTTTCTCTCAGTTTTCCCAACATATGGTAGCCCACATGGGCATTTCAAAAGGTAAATGACGTTCATGGTGTCACAAGTAGCTGTCACTTGTAAGTTGATACGAGAGCCTTTCATAGGATGGGTCATCCAAGAACCTCTGATAATATTGTTGCAGTTGCTACAGTTCATGCAGGGTATAGTGCCCTTGTATGTATTGGCCGGAGTCTTGGGGGAGGGTTTGGTTAGCAGCTCTTTCAGATTTTTCCCTCTTGTGTATGCGAAAATGGGTTGATTTAGAAAAAGACCTTTGAAGTCTGGTTCCATGGCCAGAATTGGCCAATGTTTGTGAATGCTGTTCTTATATCGCTGACTCATAGTCGAAAATTTGGAAACCACAACCATGCGGTTAGAGCTCGTTTTGGCCTTTTTAATCAAAAGTTCAGATCTATTTTTAGTGACACAACGTGCCTTAGCTTGATCCAAACTTTTTTGAGGGTAACCACAATCAGCAAATCGAGAGAGCATGAAATCCATCTGTTGTGTACATCGATCAGGTTGTGACACGATGCGTTTAACTCTCAGCAACTGAGAATAAGGTAAATGATTTTCGAGCGGTTGTTGATGAAAACTTTTGTAATGTAAAAGGTTGTTACGATCAGTCTTTTTATGGTACAAGTCGGTTTGTAGCCTGTTGGCCACTTTCTTGACCATGACGTCCAAAAAAGACATTTGCTTATGGACCTCAAAAGTAAACTGAATGCGGTCGTTGATGGTGTTGAAATCGTTGAGAGCTGACATGAGATCATTATACTGGCCATCCCATAGAATAAAAATATCGTCAATGTATCTCAAAAAAACTTTGACGTGATTTATCCAAGTAACCTGATTGAGAATGTTGTTTTCTTCAAATTGTTGCATGAAAATATTTGCGTACGATGGGGCGGCACAATTGCCCATGGAAGTTCCCGAGAGTTGTAAAAACCACTGATCATTACACTTAAAATAACTCTGGTATAAAGTGAAAGTGAGCAATTGCATGAGAAATAGTTGCAGACTAACATCCAAATCAGAATTCAATAGAACATTCTCTATGGCAGCCATGCCTAGATCGTGGGGTATAGACGTATATAACGATTTGACGTCAATGGTACAAAGCCAAATTTCATCGTCATGTTCAAAGGTGACTTGATCAATTTTGGAAATGAAATCGGTAGTATCTCTCAGGTATGTTCGCATTTTGGACACAAATGGCTGCAGGTGTTTATCAAGAAATTTACCAATGGGCTCATGCAAACTGCCTCGTGTGGAGACAATCGGTCTGAAAGGAGGTTGTTTGAGACATTTGTGCACTTTGGGTAACAGATAAATGATGGGAGATTTGGGATGAGATTTAGTCAAGTATTTTTGGACTTTTGCAGTGATGACACCATCGTCAACTGCTTTTTTCAACAGACTGTTTAGTATGTGAGCAAATTCATCGGTGGGATTGTGGTCAAGTAAAGCATAGGTGTTGGTGTCCATGACATGGTTGTATACTTGTTGGTTGTAGAAGCTGGTGTCCATGATGACCAAGGCGCCGCCCTTGTCAGGATTTTGGCAGGTTATTGCTGAATTATTTGCAAGGTTTATAAAAACTTGCTTTTCCTTGATAGAAAGGTTGCGGTGCTTAGATTTCTTGTTGTAGTTGAAAGACTGTAGATCATGTTTAACAAGCATCTCAAAAGTGTCAAGACTCTTGTGACTGACAGGAGCCATGTATGTACTTGAAGGACGTAAGCCCATGAGCAGGTTGTCATCTTGAGAGTCAACTTTCTCAACAATGTTTTCGAAGAAGTTCCTAAGACGTAGATTGCGCATGAAACGAAACAAACTGATTTCCAATTCAAGAGCGTTAGTGTGACTAGTAGGTACGAAGGATGTGCCTTTTTATAATGTTTTAAGTTCAAAAGGACTGAGTTGATGGGCTGAAATGTTAATAACAAGGTTATCCAGTTCAACATTAGGTGAAACTAGGTTTTCTTCGTCTTCACTCGTTTGCCAGTGGTTGGAAGGTTTTTTGCTGACGTGTTGTCTTTCTCTTTTTCTATTGCCCCGCCTGGGTCGTCTTTTTCTAATGTGCCTTCCTCTAAAAAAGGCACATTGATAGGTGGAAGAGCGTCGATGCCAGCTGTAGGCTGTACCAAAGGGGATGATGGACGGAGCGTTAGAGCAAATCAAACACTCACCCCCAGTCAACTGATCTGGGATTAATCCATCATCATTCTTTAGCTCACTCCACCACCCCAGTTCAGACATGGCCATATGCAAATCAGTCTGACCCTGTGCCTCATGGGAACAGTCCAGCCCAAACTGCCAAGCCATGTCTTCCCTGGACCGGAAACAAGCATCCCGGGACCGGTTTCGGGTTCAAAACCCTCATCAGCCAGGCTATCTTGAATCCAGTGGCAAAGTGAGCAAGGGACCCACGTCTGGGCATACCCTGCCAACGTAGGGCGAACAAAGTGATACCAAAGGGGATGATGGACGGAGCGTTAGAGCAAATCAAACACTCACCCCCAGTCAACTGATCTGGGTTTAATCCATCATCATTCTTTAGCTCACTCCACCACCCCAGTTCAGACATGGCCATATGCAAATCAGTCTGACCCTGTGCCTCATGGGAACAGTCCAGCCCGAACTGCCAAGCCATGTCTTCCCTGGACCGGAAACAAGCATCCCGGGACCGGTTTCGGGTTCAAAACCCTCATCAGCCAGGCTATCTTGAATCCAATGGCAAAGTGAGCAAGGGACCCACGTCTGGGCATACCCTGCCAACTTAGGGCGAACAAAGCGATACCAAAGGGGATGATGGATGGAGCATTAGAGCAAATCAAACACTCACCCCCAGTCAACTGATCTGGGTTTAAAATCCATCATCATTCTTTAACTCACTCCACCACCCCAGTTCAGACATGGCCATATGCAAATCAGTCTGACCCTGTGCCTCATGGGAACAGTCCAGCCCAAACTGCCAAGCCATGTCTTCCCTGGACCGGAAACAAGCATCCCGGGACCGGTTTCGGGTTCAAAACCCTCATCAGGCCAGGCTATCTTGAATCCAGTGGCAAAGTGAGCAAGGGACCCACGTCTGGGCATACCCTGCCAACTTAGGGCGAACAAAGCGATACCAAAGGGGATGATGGACGGAGCGTTAGAGCAAATCAAACACTCACCCCCAGTCAACTGATCTGGGTTTAATCCATCATCATTCTTTAGCTCACTCCACCACCCCAGTTCAGACATGGCCATATGCAAATCAGTCTGACCCTGTGCCTCATGGGAACAGTCCAGCCCGAACTGCCAAGCCATGTCTTCCCTGGACCGGAAACAAGCATCCCGGGACCGGTTTCGGGTTCATAACCCTCATCAGCCAGGCTATCTTGAATCCAGTGGCAAAGTGAGCAAGGGACCCACGTCTGGGCATACCCTGCCAACTTAGGGCGAACAAAGCGATACCAAAGGGGATGATGGACGGAGCGTTAGAGCAAATCAAACACTCACCCCCAGTCAACTGATCTGGGTTTAATCCATCATCATTCTTTAGCTCACTCCACCACCCCAGTTCAGACATGGCCATATGCAAATCAGTCTGACCCTGTGCCTCATGGGAACAGTCCAGCCCGAACTGCCAAGCCATGTCTTCCCTGGACCGGAAACAAGCATCCCGGGACCAGTTTCGGGTTCAAAACCCTCATCAGCCAGGCTATCTTGAATCCAGTGGCAAAGTGAGCAAGGGACCCACGTCTGGGCATACCCTGCCAACTTAGGGCGAACAAGCGATACCAAAGGGGATGATGGACGGAGCGTTAGAGCAAATCAAACACTCACCCCCAGTCAACTGATCTGGGTTTAATCCATCATCATTCTTTAGCTCACTCCACCACCCCAGTTCAGACATGGCCATATGCAAATCAGTCTGACCCTGTGCCTCATGGGAACAGTCCAGCCCGAACTGCCAAGCCATGTCTTCCCTGGACTGGAAACAAGCATCCCGGGACCGGTTTCGGGTTCATAACCCTCATCAGCCAGGCTATCTTGAATCCAATGGCAAAGTGAGCAAGGGACCCACGTCTGGGCATACCCTGCCAACTTAGGGCGAACAAAGCGATACCAAAGGGGATGATGGATGGAGCATTAGAGCAAATCAAACACTCACCCCCAGTCAACTGATCTGGGTTTAAAATCCATCATCATTCTTTAACTCACTCCACCACCCCAGTTCAGACATGGCCATATGCAAATCAGTCTGACCCTGTGCCTCATGGGAACAGTCCAGCCCAAACTGCCAAGCCATGTCTTCCCTGGACCGGAAACAAGCATCCCGGGACCGGTTTCGGGTTCAAAACCCTCATCAGGCCAGGCTATCTTGAATCCAGTGGCAAAGTGAGCAAGGGACCCACGTCTGGGCATACCCTGCCAACTTAGGGCGAACAAAGCGATACCAAAGGGGATGATGGACGGAGCGTTAGAGCAAATCAAACACTCACCCCCAGTCAACTGATCTGGGTTTAATCCATCATCATTCTTTAGCTCACTCCACCACCCCAGTTCAGACATGGCCATATGCAAATCAGTCTGACCCTGTGCCTCATGGGAACAGTCCAGCCCGAACTGCCAAGCCATGTCTTCCCTGGACCGGAAACAAGCATCCCGGGACCGGTTTCGGGTTCAAAACCCTCATCAGCCAGGCTATCTTGAATCCAGTGGCAAAGTGAGCAAGGGACCCACGTCTGGGCATACCCTGCCAACTTAGGGCGAACAAAGCGATACCAAAGGGGATGATGGACGGAGCGTTAGAGCAAATCAAACACTCACCCCCAGTCAACTGATCTGGGTTTAATCCATCATCATTCTTTAGCTCATTCCACCACCCCAGTTCAGACATGGCCATATGCAAATCAGTCTGACCCTGTGCCTCATGGGAACAGTCCAGCCCGAACTGCCAAGCCATGTCTTCCCTGGACCGGAAACAAGCATCCCGGGACCGGTTTCGGGTTCAAAACCCTCATCAGCCAGGCTATCTTGAATCCAATGGCAAAGTGAGCAAGGGACCCACGTCTGGGCATACCCTGCCAACTTAGGGCGAACAAAGCGATACCAAAGGGGATGATGGATGGAGCATTAGAGCAAATCAAACACTCACCCCCAGTCAACTGATCTGGGTTTAAAATCCATCATCATTCTTTAACTCACTCCACCACCCCAGTTCAGACATGGCCATATGCAAATCAGTCTGACCCTGTGCCTCATGGGAACAGTCCAGCCCAAACTGCCAAGCCATGTCTTCCCTGGACCGGAAACAAGCATCCCGGGACCGGTTTCGGGTTCAAAACCCTCATCAGGCCAGGCTATCTTGAATCCAGTGGCAAAGTGAGCAAGGGACCCACGTCTGGGCATACCCTGCCAACTTAGGGCGAACAAAGCGATACCAAAGGGGATGATGGACGGAGCGTTAGAGCAAATCAAACACTCACCCCCAGTCAACTGATCTGGGTTTAATCCATCATCATTCTTTAGCTCACTCCACCACCCCAGTTCAGACATGGCCATATGCAAATCAGTCTGACCCTGTGCCTCATGGGAACAGTCCAGCCCGAACTGCCAAGCCATGTCTTCCCTGGACCGGAAACAAGCATCCCGGGACCGGTTTCGGGTTCATAACCCTCATCAGCCAGGCTATCTTGAATCCAGTGGCAAAGTGAGCAAGGGACCCACGTCTGGGCATACCCTGCCAACTTAGGGCGAACAAAGCGATACCAAAGGGGATGATGGACGGAGCGTTAGAGCAAATCAAACACTCACCCCCAGTCAACTGATCTGGGTTTAATCCATCATCATTCTTTAGCTCACTCCACCACCCCAGTTCAGACATGGCCATATGCAAATCAGTCTGACCCTGTGCCTCATGGGAACAGTCCAGCCCGAACTGCCAAGCCATGTCTTCCCTGGACCGGAAACAAGCATCCTGGGACCAGTTTCGGGTTCATAACCCTCATCAGCCAGGCTATCTTGAATCCAGTGGCAAAGTGAGCAAGGGACCCACGTCTGGGCATACCCTGCCAACTTAGGGCGAACAAAGCGATACCAAAGGGGATGATGGACGGAGCGTTAGAGCAAATCAAACACTCACCCCCAGTCAACTGATCTGGGTTTAATCCATCATCATTCTTTAGCTCACTCCACCACCCCAGTTCAGACATGGCCATATGCAAATCAGTCTGACCCTGTGCCTCATGGGAACAGTCCAGCCCGAACTGCCAAGCCATGTCTTCCCTGGACTGGAAACAAGCATCCTGGGACCGGTTTCGGGTTCAAAACCCTCATCAGCCAGGCTATCTTGAATCCAGTGGCAAAGTGAGCAAGGGACCCACGTCTGGGCATACCCTGCCAACTTAGGGCGAACAAAGCGATACCAAAGGGGATGATGGACGGAGCGTTAGAGCAAATCAAACACTCACCCCCAGTCAACTGATCTGGGTTTAATCCATCATCATTCTTTAGCTCACTCCACCACCCCAGTTCAGACATGGCCATATGCAAATCAGTCTGACCCTGTGCCTCATGGGAACAGTCCAGCCCGAACTGCCAAGCCATGTCTTCCCTGGACCGGAAACAAGCATCCCGGGACCGGTTTCGGGTTCATAACCCTCATCAGCCAGGCTATCTTGAATCCAGTGGCAAAGTGAGCAAGGGACCCACGTCTGGGCATACCCTGCCAACTTAGAGGCGAACAAAGCGATACCAAAGGGGACGATGGACGGAGCGTTAGAGCAAATCAAACACTCACCCCCAGTCAACTGATCTGGGTTTAATCCATCATCATTCTTTGGCTCACTCCACCACCCCAGTTCAGACATGGCCATATGCAAATCAGTCTGACCCTGTGCCTCATGGGAACAGTCCAGCCCGAACTGCCAAGCCATGTCTTCCCTGGACCGGAAACAAGCATCCCGGGACCGGTTTCGGGTTCAAAACCCTCATCAGCCAGGCTATCTTGAATCCAGTGGCAAAGTGAGCAAGGGACCCACGTCTGGGCATACCCTGCCAACTTAGGGCGAGCAAAGCGATACCAGAGGGGATGATGGACGGAGCGTTAGAGCAAATCAAACACTCACCCCCAGTCAACTGATCTGGGTTTAATCCATCATCATTCTTTAGCTCACTCCACCACCCCAGTTCAGACATGGCCATATGCAAATCAGTCTGACCCTGTGCCTCATGGGAACAGTCCAGCCCGAACTGCCAAGCCATGTCTTCCCTGGACCGGAAACAAGCATCCCGGGACCGGTTTCGGGTTCATAACCCTCATCAGCCAGGCTATCTTGAATCCAGTGACAAAGTGAGCAAGGGACCCACGTCTGGGCATACCCTGCCAACTTAGGGTGAACAAAGCGATACGAAAGGGGATGATGGACGGAGCGTTAGAGCAAATCAAACACTCACCCCCAGTCAGCTGATCTGGGTTTAATCCATCATCATTCTTTAGCTCACTCCACCACCCCAGTTCAGACATGGCCATATGCAAATCAGTCTGACCCTGTGCCTCATGGGAACAGTCCAGCCCGAACTGCCAAGCCATGTCTTCCCTGGACCGGAAACAAGCATCCCGGGACCGGTTTCGGGTTCAAACCCCTCATCAGCCAGGCTATCTTGAATCCAGTGGCAAAGTGAGCCAGGGACCCACGTCTGGGCATACCCTGCCAACTTAGGGCGAACAAAGCGATACCAAAGGGGATGATGGACGGAGCGTTAGAGCAAATCAAACACTCACCCTCAGTCAACTGGTCTGGGTTTAATCCATCATCATTCTTTAGCTCACTCCACCACCCCAGTTCAGACGTGGCCATATGCAAATCAGTCTGACCCTGTGCCTCATGGGAACAGTCCAGCCCGAACTGCCAAGCCATGTCTTCCCTGGACCGGAAACAAGCATCCCGGGACCGGTTTCGGGTTCAAAACCCTCATCAGCCAGGCTATCTTGAATCCAGTGGCAAAGTGAGCAAGGGACCCACGTCTGGGCATACCCTGCCAACTTAGGGCGAACAAAGCGATACCAAATGGGATGATGGACGGAGCGTTAGAGCAAATCAAACACTCACCCCCAGTCAACTGATCTGGGTTTAATCCATCATCATTCTTTAGCTCACTCCACCACCCCAGTTCAGACATGGCCATATGCAAATCAGTCTGACCCTGTGCCTCATGGGAGCAGTCCAGCCCGAACTGCCAAGCCATGTCTTCCCTGGACCGGAAACAAGCATCCCGGGACCGGTTTCGGGTTCATAACCCTCATCAGCCAGGCTATCTTGAATCCAGTGGCAAAGTGAGCAAGGGACCCACGTCTGGGCATACCCTGCCAACTTAGGGCGAACAAAGCGATACCAAAGGGGATGATGGACGGAGCGTTAGAGCAAATCAAACACTCACCCCCAGTCAACTGATCTGGGTTTAATCCATCATCATTCTTTAGCTCACTCCACCACCCCAGTTCAGACATGGCCATATGCAAATCAGTCTGACCCTGTGCCTCATGGGAACAGTCCAGCCCGAACTGCCAAGCCATGTCTTCCCTGGACTGGAAACAAGCATCCCGGGACCGGTTTCGGGTTCATAACCCTCATCAGCCAGGCTATCTTGAATCCAGTGGCAAAGTGAGCAAGGGACCCACGTCTGGGCATACCCTGCCAACTTAGGGCGAACAAAGCGATACCAAAGGGGATGATGGACGGAGCGTTAGAGCAAATCAAACACTCACCCCCAGTCAACTGATCTGGGTTTAATCCATCATCATTCTTTAGCTCACTCCACCACCCCAGTTCAGACATGGCCATATGCAAATCAGTCTGACCCTGTGCCTCATGGGAACAGTCCAGCCCGAACTGCCAAGCCATGTCTTCCCTGGACTGGAAACAAGCATCCCGGGACCGGTTTCGGGTTCATAACCCTCATCAGCCAGGCTATCTTGAATCCAGTGGCAAAGTGAGCAAGGGACCCACGTCTGGGCATACCCTGCCAACTTAGGGCGAACAAAGCGATACCAAAGGGGACGATGGACGGAGCGTTAGAGCAAATCAAACACTCACCCCCAGTCAACTGATCTGGGTTTAATCCATCATCATTCTTTGGCTCACTCCACCACCCCAGTTCAGACATGGCCATATGCAAATCAGTCTGACCCTGTGCCTCATGGGAACAGTCCAGCCCGAACTGCCAAGCCATGTCTTCCCTGGACCGGAAACAAGCATCCCGGGACCGGTTTCGGGTTCAAAACCCTCATCAGCCAGGCTATCTTGAATCCAGTGGCAAAGTGAGCAAGGGACCCACGTCTGGGCATACCCTGCCAACTTAGGGCGAGCAAAGCGATACCAGAGGGGATGATGGACGGAGCGTTAGAGCAAATCAAACACTCACCCCCAGTCAACTGATCTGGGTTTAATCCATCATCTTTCTTTAGCTCACTCCACCACCCCAGTTCAGACATGGCCATATGCAAATCAGTCTGACCCTGTGCCTCATGGGAACAGTCCAGCCCGAACTGCCAAGCCATGTCTTCCCTGGACCGAAAACAAGCATCCCGGGACCGGTTTCGGGTTCAAAACCCTCATCAGCCAGGCTATCTTGAATCCAGTGACAAAGTGAGCAAGGGCCCACGTCTGGGCATACCCTGCCAACTTAGGGTGAACAAAGCGATACCAAAGGGGATGATGGACGGAGCGTTAGAGCAAATCAAACACTCACCCCCAGTCAGCTGATCTGGGTTTAATCCATCATCATTCTTTAGCTCACTCCACCACCCCAGTTCAGACATGGCCATATGCAAATCAGTCTGACCCTGTGCCTCATGGGAACAGTCCAGCCCGAACTGCCAAGCCATGTCTTCCCTGGACCGGAAACAAGCATCCCGGGACCGGTTTCGGGTTCATAACCCTCATCAGCCAGGCTATCTTGAATCCAGTGGCAAAGTGAGCAAGGGACCCACGTCTGGGCATACCCTGCCAACTTAGGGCGAACAAGCGATACCAAAGGGGATGATGGACGGAGCGTTAGAGCAAATCAAACACTCACCCTCAGTCAACTGGTCTGGGTTTAATCCATCATCATTCTTTAGCTCACTCCACCACCCCAGTTCAGACGTGGCCATATGCAAATCAGTCTGACCCTTTGCATCATGGGAACAGTCCAGCCCGAACTGCCAAGCCATGTCTTCCCTGGACCGGAAACAAGCATCCCGGGACCGGTTTCGGGTTCAAAACCCTCATCAGCCAGGCTATCTTGAATCCAGTGGCAAAGTGAGCAAGGGACCCACGTCTGGGCATACCCTGCCAACTTAGGGCGAACAAAGCGATACCAAAGGGGATGATGGACGGAGCGTTAGAGCAAATCAAACACTCACCCCCAGTCAACTGATCTGGGTTTAATCCATCATCATTCTTTAGCTCACTCCACCACCCCAGTTCAGACATGGCCATATGCAAATCAGTCTGACCCTGTGCCTCATGGGAACAGTCCAGCCCGAACTGCCAAGCCATGTCTTCCCTGGACCGGAAACAAGCATCCCGGGACCGGTTTCGGGTTCATAACCCTCATCAGCCAGGCTATCTTGAATCCAGTGGCAAAGTGAGCAAGGGACCCACGTCTGGGCATACCCTGCCAACTTAGGGCGAACAAAGCGATACCAAAGGGGATGATGGACGGAGCGTTAGAGCAAATCAAACACTCACCCCCAGTCAACTGATCTGGGTTTAATCCATCATCATTCTTTAGCTCACTCCACCACCCCAGTTCAGACATGGCCATATGCAAATCAGTCTGACCCTGTGCCTCATGGGAACAGTCCAGCCCGAACTGCCAAGCCATGTCTTCCCTGGACCGGAAACAAGCATCCCGGGACCGGTTTCGGGTTCATAACCCTCATCAGCCAGGCTATCTTGAATCCAGTGGCAAAGTGAGCAAGGGACCCACGTCTGGGCATACCCTGCCAACTTAGGGCGAACAAAGCGATACCAAAGGGGATGATGGACGGAGCGTTAGAGCAAATCAAACACTCACCCCCAGTCAACTGATCTGGGTTTAATCCATCATCATTCTTTAGCTCACTCCACCACCCCAGTTCAGACATGGCCATATGCAAATCAGTCTGACCCTGTGCCTCATGGGAACAGTCCAGCCCGAACTGCCAAGCCATGTCTTCCCTGGACCGGAAACAAGCATCCCGGGACCGGTTTCGGGTTCAAAACCCTCATCAGCCAGGCTATCTTGAATCCAGTGGCAAAGTGAGCAAGGGACCCACGTCTGGGCATACCCTGCCAACTTAGGGCGAACAAAGCGATACCAAAGGGGATGATGGACGGAGCGTTAGAGCAAATCAAACACTCACCCCCAGTCAGCTGATCTGGGTTTAATCCATCATCATTCTTTAGCTCACTCCACCACTCCAGTTCAGGCAAGGCCATATGCAAATCAGTCTGACCCTGTGCCTCATGGGAACAGTCCAGCCCGAACTGCCAAGCCATGTCTTCCCTGGACCGGAAACAAGCATCCCGGGACCGACCTGGCTTATGACGGCTGAATAGCTCCGTCCATCATTCCCTTTGGTATCGCTTTGTTCGCCCAAGTTGGCAGGGTATGCCCAGACGTGGGTCCCTTGCTCACTTTGCCACTGGATTCAAGCTAGCCTGGCTGATGACGGCTGAATAGCCAGAAACCGGTCCCAGGATACTTGTTTCCGGTCCAGGGAAGACATGGCTTGGCAGTTCGGGCTGGACTGTTCCCATGAGGCACAGGGTCAGACTGATTTGCATATGGCCATGTCTGAACTAGGGTGGTGGAGTGAGCTAAAGAATGATGATGGATTAAACCCAGATCAGTTGACTGGGGTGAGTGTTTGATTTGCTCAAGCGCTCCGTCCATCATTCTCTTTGGTATTGCTTTGTTCGCCCTAGTTGGCAGGGTATGCCCAGACGTGGGTCCCTTGCTCACTTTGCCACTGGATTCAAGCTAGCCTGGCTGACGACGGCTGAATAGCCAGAAAACGGTCCCAGGATGCTTGTTTCCGGTCCAGGGAAGACATGGCTTGGCAGTTCGGGCTGGACTGTACCCATGAGGCACAGGGTCAGACTGATTTGCATATGGCCATGTCTGAGCTGGGGTGGTGGAGTGAGCTAAAGAATGATGATGGACTAAACCCCGATCAGTTGACTGGGAGTGAGTGTTTGATTTGCTCAAGCGCTCCGTCCAGCATTCCCTTTGGTATCGCTTTGTTCGCCCAAGTTGGCAGGGTATGCCCAGACGTGGGTCCCTTGCTCACTTTGCCACTGGATTCAAGCTAGCCTGGCTGATGACGGCTGAATAGCCAGAAACCGGTCCCAGGATGCTTGTTTCCGGTCCAGGAAGACATGGCTTGGCAGTTCGGGCTGGACTGTTCCCATGAGGCACAGGGTCAGACTGATTTGCATATGGCCATGTCTGAACTGGGGTGGTGGAGTGAGCTAAAGAATGATGATGGATTAAACCCAGATCAGTTGACTGGGGGTGAGTGTTTGATTTGCTCAAGTGCTCCGTCCATCATTCCCTTTGGTATCGCTTTGTTCGCCCAAGTTGGCAGGGTATGCCCAGACGTGGGTCCCTTGCTCACTTTGCCACTGGATTCAAGCTAGCCTGGCTGATGACGGCTGAATAGCCAGAAACCGGTCCCAGGATGCTTGTTTCCGGTCCAGGGAAGACATGGCTTGGCAGTTCGGGCTGGACTGTTCCCATGAGGCACAGGGTCAGACTGATTTGCATATGGCCATGTCTGAACTGGGGTGGTGGAGTGAGCTAAAGAATGATGATGGATTAAACCCAGATCAGTTGACTGGGGGTGAGTGTTTGATTTGCTCAAGCGCTCCGTCCATCATTCCCTTTGGTATCGCTTTGTTCACCCAAGTTGGCAGGGTATGCCCAGACGTGGGTCCCTTGCTCACTTTGCCACTGGATTCAAGCTAGCCTGGCTGATGACGGCTGAATAGCCAGAAACCGGTCCCAGGATGCTTGTTTCCGCTCCAGGGAAGACATGGCTTGGCAGTTCGGGCTGGACAGTTCCCATGAGGCACAGGGTCAGACTGATTTGCATATGGCCATGTCTGAACTGGGGTGGTGGAGTGAGCTAAAGAATGATGATGGATTAAACCCAGATCAGTTGACTGGGGGTGAGTGTTTGATTTGCTCAAGCGCTCCGTACATCATTCCCTTTGGTATCGCTTTGTTCGCCCAAGCTGTAGGCTGTGGCGTTTTGGGGCGTTGTGTACCCTGTCTGGTCTCACTGTCAGATGATGAAGTCTCGGTCTCTGTGTTCTGTGTGTATGGACGGTTTAGTCTGCGTTTAGCATAAATTTCAGCCCAAGAATAAACTTCGCCAAGCTTATAATCAATAGTGTCACGCTTGTATTTTCTGATTTTTCGCTCGTTAATTTCTTGCGCATACTTATTCAATTGAGTATTGACGTCTTCGAGAGTTTTAGATAGGTTATCAGCGTCCATCAAGAGGGTGAGTTTAGATTTGATGTCAGTTATGTCTTTTGCCAAATCTTCGAGTGTCTTGGAAAGCTCTTCAATAATCAATAGAATCAAATCAAGTGAGCATTTGTTGAGGATGGCGTACCATCGTTCAATGAATCTCAGACTGTTTTTGCATAACAGGGGTTTCAGTGGGATCCGTAAACCACGTGGAATTCTCTGGACTCGATGGTATTTAATCAAGGTACTCGCGTGGAGTCTCTGGTTAACTTCGCGTTTGGTTAAATAAAGTAATTGCCGGATAATACTATCTTTGTTGCGATTGCTGGAAGGGAGAGACGTGTCCTCTTGTATTAAAGCATACATTTTCTTGGCATCGTCGTCTGCGAATGCAAAAACATCAGCTCTGAGTTCTGTCAGGTTGGCAATATCCTCGTAAGCCATGGTGAACGTAGGGTGTTGCAGTCCAAATATCAGAAAAAGTATACTGAAAAGGAAGAGATGGGACTGCGCACACCGATGGTGTGATAATATGTAGGTTTGTTGCGTGCTTCTGGGGTATCACCCTCTGATAAAGGGTGTGACAAGTAACAGCAAGCAGCGCCGCCTAGATAGGGGCGTCCCCCTGAGCACAGCGTAGGTCCACGAAAAAGTGGGTAAATGTTAAAACGTATTGAAAGAAGTCAGGTTGTATCACGGGGATCAATATATCCAAAACATTTTAATGTATGCTGTTCAAATCTGATATTGAAATCTTCATATCAAAAGAACACTCCATAGGTATACAGGCAATTTTTCCAAACCCAATGCATTTCGGGCCGTGTGGACCTTTGTCAGGGGCCAAGATTCTGTAAATAGTAAATAAGGGTACCGTGAGAAACGTACTCTCAAGCAACAAAATAAAAATGACACTGTGCCTCCATGCAAAGCATGCCGGTGGCTAAACCATCAAGCTGACGGTAAGTATGCAGTTAACGAATATAGTGTTCCCTGCAGTGTTCAAACTATAAATCTGGACGGGCCAAACAAACTAAAAAAGTGCGTTGTGCGAAAGAGCAAATAAAACGATGAAACGAAGTGAAATGCTAAACGAGTGACTGATTAATTAAAAGCAAACTCTCAGTGCGTCAATTCATCGGTGAAACAAAACAGTAGAAAAAAGCTGGTGGAATGCCAATAAAACCAAGTGAAAGAAGCAAGGAAATTACGAACGTTAATGCAAGTCGCGTGTATGACGTGCAAGAAATCACCAGTATAAACTGTGTGTGTTACATATCGAGTGTATAACGTGCAAAAGTCACTTACATGCACTGAGTGTAAAGCAGCGTATCGGTTCCCGAAGTCTGTGAAGCCGCGGGATTGAACCGTGTGGTTATATGGATTTGATGGCAATGAACAAAGGACTTAAACTGAGCCAACAGGCTTGGCGGCCATCTTAAAAAGGTAAAGTGAGCCGGTGCCGGCGTATTTGCTAAACTACGTATACTATAAAAGAAAAAACGGTATCTATGAAATAGAAAATCATGCATCAAACCCCATGTGAAAAACAAATGGGTGAACGACTCCAACTGCACGCAATATGTGATACATAATAAGATCGAATAATACAAATAATACAAGTGCCAAAAGGCACCTCTACAAGGGTAAAGCACATGATTGGGATAAGCAAAAAGTTGAAACAAAGAAGCGAAGCGCAACTATGCAAACATGGAGATAGAAATATAAGTAGAGAGAGAGAAAAGAAAAAACGAATAGATAGAATAAGGTAAACATGAAATTAAAATTGAAAGGAGGAATGAGAGAACACCAGTCCAGAAGAAATGTCACGGGTTCAGAGATAACACGAAAACTCCATACGATCATTCAAGCCGAAAGGTTTCAAGGCGTTGAGGGCCTTGATCCAAAAATGTTCACGTTGTAGAAGAAAGTTGTTGTTGTTCCTGCCTTCAATCTTCGTAACAGTTTCCAATATCAAAAATTTGAGTTGACAAATGTTATGATCGTGTTCTGCGAAATGTGTGGCAACTGTAGATTTCAAGTTCCTGGTTCTAATATTGCTTTTATGTTCGTGTATTCGTGTTTTAATCTTTCTCTCAGTTTTCCCAACATATGGTAGCCCACATGTGCATTTCAAAAGGTAAATGACGTTCATGGTGTCACAAGTAGCTGTCACTTGTAAGTTGATACGAGAGCCTTTCATAGGATGGGTCATCCAAGAACCTCTGATAATATTGTTGCAGTTGCTACAGTTCATGCAGGGTATAGTGCCCTTGTATGTATTGGCTGGAGTCTTGGGGGAGGGTTTGGTTAGCAGCTCTTTCAGATTTTTCCCTCTTGAGTATGCGAAAATGGGTTGATTTAGAAAAAGACCTTTGAAGTCTGGTTCCATGGCCAGAATTGGCCAATGTTTGTGAATGCTGTTCTTATATCGCTGACTCATAGTCGAAAATTTGGAAACCACAACCATGCGGTTAGAGCTCGTTTTGCCCTTTTTAATCAAAAGTTCAGATCTATTTTTAGTGACACAACGTGCCTTAGCTTGATCCAAAAATTTTTGAGGGTAACCACGATCAGCAAATCGAGAGAGCATGAAATCCATCTGTTGTGTACATCGATCAGGTTGTGATACGATGCGTTTAACTCTCAGCAACTGAGAATAAGGTAAATGATTTTTGAGCGGTTGTTGATGAAAACTTTTGTAATGTAAAAGGTTGTTACGATCAGTCTTTTTACGGTACAAATCGGTTTGTAGCCTGTTGGCCACTTTCTTGACCATGACGTCCAAAAAAGACATTTGCTTATGGTGTACCTCAAACAACCTCCTTTCAGACCGATTGTCTCCACACGAGGCAGTTTGCATGAGCCCATTGGTAAATTTCTTGATAAACACCTGCAGCCATTTGTGTCCAAAATGCGAACATACCTGAGAGATACTACCGATTTCATTTCCAAAATTGATCAAGTCACCTTTGAACATGACGAAATTTGGCTTTGTACCACTGACGTCAAATCATTATATACGTCTATACCCCACGATCTAGGCATGGCTGCCATAGAGAATGTTCTATTGAATTCTGATTTGGATGTTAGTCTGCAACTATTTCTCATGGAATTGCTCACTTTCACTTTATACCAGAGTTATTTTAAGTGTAATGATCAGTGGTTTTTACAACTCTCGGGAACTTCCATGGGCAATTGTGCCGCCCCAACGTATGCAAACATTTTCATGCAACAATTTGAAGAAAACAACATTCTCAATCAGGTTACTTGGATAAATCACGTCAAAGGTTTTTTTGAGATACATTGATGATATTTTTATTATATGGGATGGCCAGTATAATGATCTCATGTCAGCTCTCAACGATCTCAACACCATCAACGACCGCATTCAGTTTACTTTTGAGATACACCATAAGCAAATGTCTTTTTTGGATGTCATGGTCAAGAAAGTGGCCAACAGGCTACAAACCGATTTGTACCGTAAAAAGACTGATCGTAACAACCTTTTACATTACAAAGGTTTTCATCAACAACCGCTCAAAAATCATTTACCTTATTCTCAGTTGCTGAGAGTTAAACGCATCGTGTCACAACCTGATCGATGTACACAACAGATGGATTTCATGCTCTCTCGATTTGCTGATCGTGGTTACCCTCAAAATTTTTTTGATCAAGCTAAGGCACGTTGTGTCACTAAAAATAGATCTGAATTTTTGATTAAAAAGGCCAAAACGAGCTCTAACCGCATGGATGTGGTTTCCAAATTTTCGACTATGAGTCAGCGATATAAGAACAGCATTCACAAACATTGGCCAATTCTGGCCATGGAACCAGACTTCAAAGGTCTTTTTCTAAATCAACCCATTTTCGCATACACAAGAGGGAAAAATCTGAAAGAGCTGCTAACCAAACCCTCCCCCAAGACTCCGGCCAATACATACAAGGGCACTATACCCTGCATGAACTGTAGCAACTGCAACAATATTATCAGAGGTTCTTGGATGACCCATCCTATGAAAGGCTCTCGTATCAACTTACAAGTGACAGCTACTTGTGACACCATGAACGTCATTTACCTTTTGAAATGCCCATGTGGGCTACCATATGTTGGGAAAACTGAGAGAAAGATTAAAACACGAATACACGAACATAAAAGCAATATTAGAACCAGGAACTTGAAATCTACAGTTGCCACACATTTCGCAGAACACGATCCTAACATTTGTCAACTCAAATTTTTGATATTGGAAACTGTTACGAAGATTGAAGGCAGGAACAACAACAACTTTCTTCTACAACGTGAACATTTTTGGATCCAAGGCCTCAACGCCTTGAAACCTTTCGGCTTGAATGATCGTATGGAGTTTTCGTGTTATCTCAGAACCCGTGACATTTCTTCTGGACTCGTGTTCTCTCATTGCTCCTCTCAATGTTAATTTCATGTTTACCTTATTCTATCTATTCGTTTTTTCTTTTCTCTCTCTCTACTTATATTTCTATCTCCATGTTTGCATAGTTGCGCTTCGCTTCTTTGTTTCAACTTTTTCCTTATCCCTATCATGTGCTTTACCCTTGTAGAGGTGCCTTTTGGCACTTGTATTATTTGTATTATTCGATATTATTATGTATCACATATTGCGTGCAGTTGGAGTCGTTCACCCATTTGCTTTTCACATGGGGTTTGATGCATGATTTTCTATTTCATAGATACCGTTTTTTCTTTTATAGTATACGTAGTTTAGTAAATACGCCGGCACCGGCTCACTTTACCTTTTTAAGATGGCCGCCAAGCCTGTTGGCTCAGTTTAAGTCCTTTGTTCATTGCCATCAAATCCATATAACCACACGGTTCAATGCCGCGGCTTCACAGACTTCGGGAACCGATACGCTGCTTTACACTCAGTGCATGTAAGTGACTTTTGCACGTTATACACTCGATATGTAACACACACAGTTTATACTGGTGATTTCTTGCACGTCATACACGCGACTTGCATTAACGTTCATAATTTCCTTGCTTCTTTCACTTGGTTTTATTGGCATTCCACCAGCTTTTTCTACTGTTTTGTTTCACCGATGAATTGACGCACTGAGAGTTTGCTTTTAATTAATCAGTCACTCGTTTAGCGTTTCACTTCGTTTCATCGTTTTATTTGCTCTTTCGCACGACGCACTTTTTTAGTTTGTTTGGCCCGTCCAGATTTATAGTTTGAGCACTGCTGGGAACACTATATTCGTTAACTGCATACTTACCGTCAGCTTGATGGTTTAGCCACCGGCATGCTTTGCATGGAGGCACAGTGTCATTTTTATTTTGTTGCTTGGAGAGTACGTTTCCTCACGGTACCCTTATTTACTATTTACAGAATCTTGGCCCCTGACAAAGGGCCACACGGCCCGAAATGCATTGGGTTTGGAAAAATTGCCTTTATACCTATGGAGTGTTCTTTTGATATGAAGATTTCAATATCAGATTTGAACAGCATACATTAAAATGTTTTGGATATATTGATCACCGTGATACAACCTGACTTCTTTCAATACGTTTTAACATTTACCCACTTTTTCGTGGACCTACGCTGTGCTCAGGGGGACACCCCTATCTAGGCGGCGCTGCTTGCTGTTACTTGTCACACCCTTTATCAGAGGGTGATACCCCAGAAGCACGCAACAAACCTACATATTATCACACCATCGGTGTGCGCAGTCCCATCTCTTCCTTTTCATTTCCTGTTTATGCCATACCATACTCGTGCTGTAAGAGATTCATATGTCTGTGATAAATATGAAATTATATCAACAGGTGCTTACATTTCAGACATAGTCTGCCACAACTTTGTATGGTTTACCAAGTCGAAGTCACTACTCAGGCCAGCAAAGAAGAGGTGAACATGCACTTGATTAGCTACCGTGTATTTACTGATTAGGAGATTCAGGTTTACGCATTGCTCTACCATTCCAATGTCTTTCCTTAACCTGTACTGTATATCAGTCAAGATCTGGTTCTCTAATGCCCAAGTCTCTAACCTTTCTAAAATAACTCTACTCAAACAGGCAACAAAGTGTGACGCTGGACAAGTTTACATCTAAGCCGTTCTCCCTGCCCTGTGGAGTTCCGCAGGGCTCGGCATTAAGCCCAACATTGTTCAATCTTTACGTTAAACCCCTGGCGACAATAATTAAAAACTCAGGCTACTCCTTAGTGTCATACGCTGATGACACCCAAATCGTGGTATCACTAGCAAAGCCTGAAAACAACTCTGGTGCGGCTTTCAGAACATGTATGAGCAATGTGAGTAACTGGATGGACCACAACTGCCTCAAGTTGAATGCAGCTAAAACTGAGGTAATTATTTTTGGCAACAACCCTCTATACTGGACGCCGGAATGGTGGCCGCCTGAGCTGGGCCTACCCCCTGAACCTTCAAACAAATTCAAAAATCTAGGTCTCCTGCTTTATAGAGAGTTGAAGCTAAAGGATTAAGTGAATAAAATTACATCCGCATCATTCTATTCCTTAAAACTCATAAAAGGATTGAAAAATTGCTGGCCCATGAACTTCTGAAAACAGTAATCATCGCTTTGGTACTTACTAGGATTGATTTCTGCAACAGTCTTTATCTTAACCTTGCATCAGGTCCTATGAAAAGGCTCCAAATATTGCAAAATGCGGCGGCTCGTTTCCTCTTTAAGATTCCTAAATATAAATCGGCGAAAGGAGCCATTAGGAACCTCCATTGGCTTCCTGTCAGACAAGCTCTCTGCCTCACCTACAAATCGTTGCACGGACTGGGACCAGCCCGTTTTAAGGAGAAGCTCAAATGGTACGTCCCAGGCAGAACTCTCAGGTCTGGCACCGCCATGCACCTGACTGTCCCCTCTTTTAAGAGGACTACCTGGTGTGGGAAAAGCTTCTTTAGGACCACAGCGGTGCTCTGGAATAGTCTTCCACTGTCACTTAAAGCCGCTCCTTCTTTACTTATGTTTAGAAAAGCCTTGAAGACCTGGCTTTTCTTACAGGACTAGTAAACATCTGACCACCTACTAGATTTTTGTCTAACAGCTCTGTAGTTACACCCGTCACCTACTAGCGCCAAGACGCCCTCGGGCAGGAGTTTGCCCTGTATAAATTACATTCATTCATTCATTATCTTAGCAAATGAGTCTAGCAAATATATTGGGTGATAGCATTTTGCATCCCCCTATTGTTATTCTTAAATATGGGGACTAATATACTGTCTCTCCAAGTAGGAGGTAAATATCCTTGTGCAGCAGCAATGTTACAGATTAGCATCAGAATTGGTGCCCAAAGCGTTATATGGGATTTGTAAGCATCTACTGGGACCCCATCGGGCCTGGTGCATTCCCATTTGCAGATCATTTTTAATGGCTAAGGAAACTTCTTCTATGGTTACCAATTCCAGTGGTATAACTGCCAGTGATTGTAAATTGTCAGTGGTTGGTACAACTTCAGCATTATTTGGATTAAAAATCCCTCCAAAGTTGGCAACCCAGTCCTCAGGTGAAACATGCACCGTTACTTTTGGTGAGTAATTTTCCAGAAGAATTGGGGTATTTATAGGTTTTCAAAACAGGGTGGAATTTCTTGTTTCGGCCGCCAGTTCCAGGCTGGCCCAGGCCTGCTCTTGAAGGTTTTTTTTTCCTCGTTCCCACCGCTTGCTTACAAATTGCCTTTAGCATTTTAACCTCCTCTCTATTTCTAGGAATTCACTGTAGTTCTTTCTTTAGCTTTTGATTGGCATTTGAGCAATGATGATCGAACCAACCTGAGTTTTTTTACTTGTCTTACTGACAACTCGCAATTTGTTGGCAATTGCGGAATTTATATTATCAAAAGCCGCCAACAGCTTATCTGGGGTGGCATCCTCTTCAGTACTGATTATAAAGTCTGCAAAATGTTCCTTAACTATTGTTTCCAGTAGCATAGATTAATTTACCCCAGGCCACTTAAGACTAATCCCATTTATTCCTGCAGTTTCAATATGTGCTGCTAAACAGGGTCCTTCCCTCTGATTAAGTTGAATATTTAGGGTAAGGGTAATCAATGAATGATCACTGAAAGCGAATGGTTCTACCACCAATGATGTACTGAGATTAAAATGTGATCACTAATTGAACAATGGCCATTACCTTGAAAGGTCGGTATGGAAATGTTATGTTTCTCTTTACATTGCTCTAGCAATTCCAAATTATATTTAGATAATAGGTTATTTATGCTTTCACCATACATATCACGTGGAAAATGCACCTGTCCGTTCCCCAAGGCCATCCATGTAACCACATACAGCACCAGATGCATATAAACATCTACTTATATTGAAATCCCATCCCAAATGTAAACACAGTCAACCTCTTTACTGGTTCCAAATCTTTCCAATTCCTTGTCAAGGTCCATCACAACCATATGTCTTGTATTATTAAAACATTATTGTAAAAATGAATCAAAACAATGTTTGGTTTCAAATCAGTTTGTAAGTGGGCTATCTGGAAGTATGGGGATTGAATATATTTTTTCTTTACAGATACTGATGCTAAGGTCGAAATAAGTTCCGCCAATCCTCCCTTTGCCCGCCCACTAGTTGAGGGGATTACAGTAGTAATTATAATAATAAAGCCATCTATATCAAAACCTTCCACCTGCCTGGTCTCTTAGAGGCATAATCACCTGTGCAGACATTATCATGCTTAGCCAATTTGTATTTACTAATTTATTTTTAATTCCAGCCACATTCCAGGATTTAATGATCAAAGTATTGCCCGGATCTTTACATTCTATTCTCTCTCCCGGTTCATGATATTGTTCGTTCAAAGCCATCGGGCAACCTTGTATGTCATTTAGCCAGTTTATCTCCACCTCTCAATTTTGATTGCTGATATTAGACAGAGGAGCAAACCTCTTTGCAGTGTTTTCTGGCAAATGTTTATTATATATGCGGGAATAATGCACAGGTTGGGGTCCATGATATTGATGCTCAACTGCAGGGGGTTTATAGAAAAAACCCAGGTGTACCGCTATAATCTTCCCTGATGGGTTATTCATGTGCTGAGATCTATGGTGTAAATCATGCAAAAGTGACCTTACAATCCTTGGGTGCCGAAAATTTACCATGATGCAATCACCACACCCTGTTTTTGCGAGTACCCTACTCAATTTATTTTCTTTACCATGGTTTTCTCATTAAACAAAAAGTCAGTATTACAAATTTGAGCTAACATCCAGTGGACTACTTTATTTTTCAGTTCCATCCAGTTCTCAATAGAGGGTTGATCTAATTTGGAGATGTGATGACATAAGGATTAGCGTCTGGTAATAAATGAAAGGTCCCAGGGGCAGGTTCTATGGCCCTGCTGTTAGAACTGCCCTGTTGTCGTGCATCTGCCACGTCACGTTTCCTTGATTGGTCACTATGGGGCCCTTCTTGAGGACCATAAAAGCGAGGTATATTGCTTGGCCTGACAGACTGAGACAAATAAACTTGGTCCTTTGATGCAATAAGATCCATTTGAGTAGCAGGGTTATCTGTGGTGGGCCTTATGTTTGTTAGCCGATTTGCTCCAGGCTGGATAACACCAGGTAAGTGTTTAACTGCATTCTCAAGGATTGCAACTCTTTCTTTTATTTCCCTGTTTTCAATCAAGAGCTTCTTCTCAATTTTATCAAATTTTGCATGGACTCTTTTTAACAAAGTCTCCAGGTTTTTAGGTAAAGAATAATAATTGTCCTTTTTGAGTCCCTTTGTATTACAGCCTTTGTCCCTGATATTGGTCCCTGTGGCCCTTATTAATTTCTTTGTAATAAGGGTTAATGTTACTCAAGGCTGTCTATTCTTTTGTGCTGGTGGTGATTGCAGCACTTGATTTGGTGATGATTCATTAATGTCCAGAGGTGGGGGGCGTGGCTAACTGCCGAGGAAGATGGCCGCATTCTAACACGGCGCCGGCGTACCACTCCTGACATCCCACAAAATCCGGTCAATAATCCGCAACCAACAGGAACAACGCTGTAATGGAAGGTCTGTTCTCACCTGCAAGCTCCAGCGGGGATGTTTTGGTGATGGTCTGGCGTGAAGGGAACACCGCTCGGACCGGTGCCTCGATAATCGGAGAGGCCTGAAATGAAGGGGTGCCATTCTCGCGACAGCCGAGCTGAGCCGCCCATATCGACCGGAACCACAGTGGGGAGGTCGGAAGCAGCGGCAGTTGCCGTTGTAGGCAGCCATGACAGAAGGAGAGTGGATGCCGGGTAAGGTGGGTCAAGACCTGCCGATCCGGATGACAACGTAACACCTCGAAGTAAGCGGGAGGGGCCAGAGGCGGCCTAGTGCGGACCCCTGGAGAACTCGGGTACCGCCGTTCGTTGGAGCAGCCGGGCGTCCAGGCGTAACGACTACAGAGCCGGGGGCTGAAGCTGGGTCCCCGGATAAACAAAAAGGGGCGTGATGGAGCAGGGTTTTCGAGAAATAAAACCTGCTCGAATTGAGCCCTCAGTAACGTTTACTAACTGAGTGCAGTGAAAAATTAATGTGGAAAAGAGCCTAACATGAGGGAAAATGCTACTGCGCAAGCGCGTATTAAAGCACTGAAGTAGACCGCGAATGCTTCTTGACAAACGAAAAGAATAAAAAACTAATGCTGCTTTTGTGCACGTTATTAACGTTTGCTAGGAAAATAATATTAACGTGGGTTGCGCATGGATAGATGCAACATGGGGTGGATGCGTAATGAAAAGCATTATAAGTGATTAATAATACCTGTGTTTGTTTTTCATAGAAGCATGGTTTTCTGTTCTGCGGGAAAACACGGGGTTAAATGAAAATTTGTGAACTCTACGAAATAATACTGAGAAAAATGATGGCAGTGGAAGACAAGTGTCCTTCGCCAGTCCTGTGTGGCTGCCAAGAGACAACTGATAGAAACAAAATTTTCATTGAGTGAAAGAACATTTCCTCTTCGAGCGGCACAAACGGATAAATGAGACACATAATTTGCTACATGACTAGGATGAAGGAAACGAATGCTATGACAGAGGCTCGAATTTGTATTTCCTGGGGTGGAAGTAGATATGCAGAATAAATGAACAATAAAGAAGATGAGCTAAGGGACATGACGAAAGTGGTGTGACAGTACACCCCCCTTCCTTAACCAATTATGTGTAGAGAAATCCTCTGTTCTGACACAAGTGTGGGTTGGACATTTGGGTTTTAGGGTATAATTGAGGTTCCTGGTGGGAGGGGTTAGGTTAGTTGGTGGTTTGCTTTCTTACCTGCGTGAGGAGAGGCTTTTCTTTGCTGTCTCCTAAACGTGAGCTGGCTGTTCCTGTCTGCTGATTCCTGACTTAGTCTTTGCCTCTTCAACTCTTCTTGAGGGGCCTTACTGCTCTCATGGCCAGAGAGTAGATTTCCTAATCAATTGGGTTAGTATAGACAGAAAACTGAATTTGCATAATCATCTGCAAAATGTATTTTTGTCTCTGAACCTTTTATCTCTTCGCCTTTCCACTCTTTTATGCATTGTCATTTGAGATGTTTGTTTGATCATATTTCTCTGCTATTGTTGCTTTGTGATGATCTGTGATTTGTACTGTGTTTTGGTATTGATGAGCATTTATTTCACATTATTTTAGATAAACATTATAAATATAAAAATGCGTCTGTCTTTTTTTCGTGGCAAAGGGGTGCAGATGCACCTGAAAAAACTATAGACACAACCCAGGCGCAAACACCACAGGGGGCAGACCACACGGACCTCACTCTACAAGATATAATGTCGGCGATAAACAATGTGGGCACCTCACTGGAATCCAGATTAGATTCTGTTTCCACGGAAGTCTCCCTAATCAGGGCGGATATCCGTAATATGGATTCCAGAGTTAAGGAAGTAGAGACTACGACTCAAGAGCTGGTCAGTGAGACAGCCCACTTTAAACAGCAAATTAGTGACCTCCAAACCAAAAGCGAGCTATTGGAACAACAACTGGACGACTATGAAGGAAGGGCACGGCGAAATTCCGTACGCATCCTCGGAGTACCTGAACAGGCGGAGGGCCCGGCAGCGGACTTGTTTGTAGAGAACCTGATAATGAAGTTCCTTCAGCCGCACGGCTTATCAAAATACTTCTCTATCGAAAGAGCACACAGAGTTCCGGGGGGAGACCAAAACCAGGAGCCCCCCAGACCCATACTAGCTGGAGTGTTCAATTTTCACGATAGGGATTTTATCCTGCAGACAGCCCGCAGTGCGCTGCCAGTCTGTTACTAGAACAGTACAACGATGCAATTTCCTAGATGTCAAAAGGGCTCTGAGAGAGAAAGAACTTAAATACGCCATGCTGTTTCCTGCCAAACTAAGAGTAGAGGCGGAAGGTAAAACATGGTTTTTCACTAACCCCAAGGAAGATTGGGAATGGCTAGATGGCTGGTGTAAAGTCGGAACTCATATATTGACCGGGTGGCTGGAGAAGAAAAGCTGGAATCAACTTAAACAGACAACGGCCACAGAGGATGCTCCCTGCCTTACAGCAGAGGAGGCGGACAAGGATCGAAATGATGCTGGAACAGTCGATGGGGGGCAGAAGCAAGAGCAATGCAAGCCATTAAAATGAGCTCAGAGAGGAACAAAGAGACAGCAAGGAGGTTATGCACCGCACAAACCCAATACGGACTAAACTGACAGTCTCCGGACAGTGGGAATCAAAGATGCAGGAGGTCTCTACATCGCGGCAAGAGGAACTGGTCTACATCAAACAAGTTGCATGTTTCATAACTGTTTGTGTTTGGGATGCGGGGTGTGTCCGGGCTCACACTCCACTAATTCTTGAGGGGTGGGCAACAGGCACTCTGCAATGTTGGGGAGGCGGGAAGTTTATTTACCGCCAGGCAGGGAGGGGGGGAAGGGTCAGTTCAGTTTAGGGGAGGAAGTTTAAAGTCAGTCTTCAGGGCAGAGGGAGGTGAGGATATGCAGGCACAGACATACAATCCAAACACGGTCACCAAGCCAACAACCCAGGTCAATCACACTGTAGAGAATAGTCCTGAAAACAATCATGCAGACCAAAACCTAACCTACATCACACATCATAGATAACAGAACAGGAACTTCACTCCAATTTCTAACTTGGAACGTGAATGGTCTAGGGGACAAACTCAAGCGAGGTACAATATCTGAAGCTATATGCACCAGGAATAGTATTGCTACAAGAAACGCACCTGGTGGGCAATGCTTGCAAAGCCCTGGCTAGAAGGGGGTATAAACTAATAGCGCACGCTGGGTTCACCTCGGGTTCTAGGAGAAGGCGCATACTTTTATGCAAAAGCTGCCTGTTAACGATACAGAAAACATGGATAGACGCACAGGGTAGATATGTGGCGGTAGCAGGAATATGGGAAGGAAAACCAATTAATGTATTGTCGGTGTACATTCCCCCCGCATTGCAAAATACAACACTAACGGGCATAGGTAAGATCATTCTTGACCTCCCTACTGGACTTCTCTTGATAGGGGGAGACTTAAATATGACAGTGAACGAGCAGATGGATAGATTTCCCCCAAAACGGAACCCACGTGAGCGGTCACAACTTGCAGACTTTCTATCAGCCCTCGGTCTGGTAGACATTTGGCACCACCACAACCCTCAAGTGCATCAATTCACATTCCACTGAGGTGCACATAACAGTCAATCACGCATAGACTACATACTGACACTCTCTTAGGACGTCCACTACTACAGAGAGGCAAAATGTTTGACATGGGGCATATCCGATCACTCCCCAATCCTCACCAAGATAATGCTTGATACATCACCCAGACAGACAACTCTCACACTTGAAAATCCCGCAGGTTAAAAAAGAGCTCCTGAAAAAATAGAGATCTGTACTTTAGTGATAATGTCGACTCAGTGGAGTCGACGCAAACCCTGTGGGAAGCATTCAAAACAGTGATCAAGGGCCAGGCCCTGACGCTCATAGTAGGGCACAAAAGAGAACAGAAAGCAAGGATAGAAACACTGGAAAGAGAGATCCTAGAGGAGGAAGCTAGGTTAATACGAGTTGACGAGTCTGTTAGACATACACTAAACATCAAGAGACTAGACTATTTACAGTTGGTGTCGGGGGCAGCAAGGGCTACACAGTAGACAACACAACACAAAATATATGAATTGGGAGACAGGGCAGGTAAACTGTTGGCCTGGTTTGAAAGGCGGGATCAGGCCCAACGTTGGGTACCGCTTCTGAATGGGGGCCAAGGGGAAGTATTGAGGGATCCCCAGGAGATAGCGGAGGCCTTCACAACCTACTTCACCAAGATATATACACCCGCAACTACAGCAACAGCAACCGACTCCCGAGATTTATTAGTTCACATCCCACTGCTCACCCTGACCCTGGAAGACAGGGATTCACTAGAGGGAGACCTCACAGAGGAAGAAACACAGGCAGCATAAAGAAGTGTTCAGTCAGGGAAGGCCATAGGGCTGAGCGGCCTGCCTATAGAATATTTCAAGCTAACCGCTTCTAGAATAACACCCTTCCTTCATAACATGTACTTGGAAAGTTGTCAGAAGGGTTCTCTGCCGACTGGCCACACTAGCAGTGATTCATAAGCAGCGCAAACCGGCGGATGAATGCAGCTCATAACGGCCCATCTCACTGCTAAATGCAGAAGTTAAAATCCTGGCGAAAGTATTGGCAGCCCGTCTGACCCTCATCATCATCAAAATTGTTCACCCGGACCAGTCAGGCTTCATTCCAGGGCGCAATACGGCTCTTAACCTCCGTCGCCTGCAGGGGGTGATGGGAAGAATAGGGACAATCAAAGAATATGCGGCTATAGTGTCCCTAGATGCTAGAATGGCATTTGACACCATAGACTGGCCTTATTTATACGCGGTCCTGGGAAGGATGGGCTTCGGTCCCAAATATAGAAAATAGATCAAACTCCTCTATGCTGATCCAATGGCGCAGGTAACCGTCAACTGTCACACATCCCTGCAATTCCAGCTGGGGAGAGGAACCCGGCAGGGATACCCCCTGTCGCTGCTAATATTTGCCATGATGTTGGAACTGTTAGGAACTTGGGTGAGAGGGGACTCTATGATCAGAGGGTTAAAGTGGACCGAGGAACATGAAGACAAAATATCTCTGTACGCAGATGATATCTTACTATACGTTGCAAAATCGACTGCTTCCATTAATAGAATCCTCCACATTTTCTCCATCTTCAGCCAACACTCGGGATACACCATAAATTGGTCCAAAAGCACAATTTACACCATCCACAGTAGTAACCCAAAACTGCCACCAGAATGTGAAGCTAGGAGGGTTTCTGCTATTTAGGAATCTTCATAACACCGGAACATTCAGGGACCCCTGACCCGCTTACAAAATGACATACGCCCTTGGAAAACACTCCCTCCGACCCTCCTGGGATGCTCTGCCCTGTTCAAGATGCTTGCTCTGCCCCGCTTTTCATACGTGTTGCAAAATACACCATTCAGAATTCCCGACTCCTATTTTAATAACATCGAGAGTGTAGTGAGAACCCTGTTATGGTAGGGTAATCCCCCATGTATAGCAATTAACAAATTAATGAGAGGATGGTATGACGGGGGATCGCTCTACCCAACACGGAACTATACTACTGGGCTTCCCAACTGGTGGTAGTTAACCAATGGGTACACTGCCAGAATACAGAACCGGGATACCAGATGGACAGATGGCTAATGGGCTCAGGAGGATATAAGAGAGCCTTGTACACAAATCCCAACCATCAAACCTTAACAGGCCCCACAGCCCACACAATTGCAATTTGGCACCAGGGGCCAGATGTACGACCATTTTTGCATGAGCAAACGGGTTTGCGAACCCGTTTGTGCATGCAAAAACAGCATGGGGAATGTACAAACCCTATTTTGCGAGTCGCAATTTTTGCGACTCGCAGAATAGGAGTTTCACGACTCGCTATTAGGAAGGGCGTTCCTTCCTAATAGCGAGTGCAACCCTTTGTAAGAATGTTTTGCGTCCACAATTGCGAGCGCAAAACACTCGCAAATACCACCTTCTTCAAGAGGGTGGTAATGGGGTCGCAAAAGGGAAGGGGTCCCCAGGGGACCCCTTCTCCTTTGCAAATGCAGGGGAAAATAATATTTAAGGGCAGGCAGTGGTCCCAGGGACCACTACCTGCACTTGAAAAATCCTGTTTTTCTTTAAGGAATACGGGGAGGGCCTGCCATTCCCAATGGGGTCGCAAATTGCAAGAGGCTCATTAATATTCATGAGCCTCTCTATTTGCAACCCCATTGGGAATCGCTAACAGTGTGAAGAATACTGTTGTACGTTGGAAATAGAGCCTCAAAAAACTTGCAATTTGCGAGGCGCTATTTCCAACGTCGTACATCTGGCCCAATGTGAATAAAAAGCTAGGCTGGCACAAAAAAATAACGCAAGCAACACCTCTGTGGGAAGCACAACAATTAGGCACATTGAGCAACTGCCCAGGGTTTGATGAGCGGGATGCAATTGGCATCTCGACAGTAGGAGATCTCTGGACCAGAGAAGGGGTCATCCCATTCTCCAAGCTGCAATCAGAATATAAAATGGCAAGCTCTAAACTGTTCGATATTTGCAAATATGACATGCCCTGATGACGGCTGTCTCCGATGGGGAGGCCTTACCCGAGGCATCACCACTGGAAGACACGCTCCTATCGGAACCATTGAACCGAAAGGCTATATCCATGACATACCAAAAACTTGTAAATAATTTACCTGATCCACTTCTGCGGCTGAGACACCTCTGGCAGGCAGACATGGGTAACGTGGAAGATGAGGAATGGCAAGAGGCGCTGGCATCCCCACTGGAGGCTATCCCACAGAAACTCAGACTTATCCAACTTAGAATCCTATACAGGTCTTATCTATCGGTGGGGACGTTGGCTAAAATGGGGAAAAGAGAGGACTCTGAGTGTCTCCGACACTGTACCCAGGAGGGCTCATTCCACCACATCATTTGGGACTGCCCTGCTATCAGACCATATTGGGAAGCTTTAACATCAAAGTTTCAAGACGTTTGTGGCAAGGAGATAGACCCTACCCCCAATCTTTGCCTACTCAACATATGGGAGGCCACTGACTTAACCCACACCGAACAATCTTGGGTCTCCTTAGGGATGATTCTAGCTAAGCATAATATTGCCTAGAAATGAGGGGGGTAGAAGACGCAGCAACACTGGGCGGATGAGAGAATGACATGGATAGATCCATGATCGCCGAAAAAGATGTATACAAAAATAGAGGATGCCCGGGAAAATGGGACCACAAGTGGGAGAAGTGGAATGCATATAGAAGTGGGATCTGTGTCTTCCCGACAGAGGAACTACGAGGGTCGGCGGAGGAGAGCGCCCTACTGGGAGCAAGTGGTTGAACGCATGTACAAACTGCAATGAAATGTATGAACTCACCAGACAGTACGTAAATGTATATTCACTCAGCGCGTTTTAGTCTGCCTTGTCTAAATGCTGTAAGACAATAAAAAGATTTTAAAAAACAAAAAAATAATAATGTCCAGAGACATATTTGAAACACATTGTGCCTGCCTAGAATTATTTGCACCTACAAATGGTTCTGCAACATCAGGGGGGTTTATGGTCTCAATAGGAGATGGTATAGTTTCTCCTGTAGCTTCCAATATAGCAATATAGCACTGCACAATGCTTTGTTTGCTGCATGTTTAGTTGCTGCTAGTCTGACTTCAGCACTAGCAATTTCGCTATTTATTAAGCCCACTGCATCTGTCAGATAGTTTGTTATGGCATTTGACGCATTTAAGCTCTTCAATTGTTTAGCAGTGAAGCTTTGTGTCAATTTCCTTTTTACCATGATTCTTTATAGAAATGTCAAAAAGGCTATCATGAAAACTTTAAACCTAAGGTTTTACATAGGAAGAATAAATTATCTTACCACTTTAGTAATAGGTCCAGGTCTTGTTGGATGCAGACAGGCGCAGCCCAGCCGTGTCTCGCACAGGTCCCACGCTGCGGAACAATAGCAGTGATTTTATGCGCCAGCAGGCTCATGCCGATTGCGGGCGTGGCAGCTCTTGTTACATTAGACACTGGGGCCCATAGTCCTTGCTGGGCCTGGTTCTTTGCTGTCCCGCACTGCGGGACAACAGGAGTGATTTTATGCGCCAGCAGGCGCTTACTGATTGTGG
The DNA here is from genome assembly GCA_963921515.1 of Calotriton arnoldi. NCBI lineage: Eukaryota > Metazoa > Chordata > Amphibia > Caudata > Salamandridae > Calotriton > Calotriton arnoldi. The sequence goes on along the minus strand of CAWUFW010000100.1, from coordinate 5,322,088 downwards.
GTGTGGCGGCTCCTGTCGTGTGAGACTCTGAGGCTCGTAGCCCTTGCTGGGCCTGGTTCTTTGCTCCAACGAGTCATTTCCAGCAGCTTTCTTTTTCACTGGCCCATGTCTTATCAAGACAGTTTTCCTCTCATTTAAGATGTCTGTAATTCTAGTGATTTGCTCCATCTTAGTAAGTGCGTGGCACCATCATTATGCTGCAATTCAATGCACATCGGAACTCGTGATAAGTTGACTGAACTCAGCAAATTGAGATCCTGAAAAACCAAAGGGCATTAAAGTTTATACATAAATACAATTGCTCAAAATGCTAAATAATAAAAAACATTGATCATAGAATCAATTAAAAAACAAATGTTTTTTCAAACATTATTGAACCCAAAAGTCTGAATTCAAGTTATCACATCCACCACTTTTAAAAAACAAAAAAAGTAATCTAAAGTGAGTACTAACCAAAACATTGGTTAAAGTTGTTATTTCTAGTATTATTTTCCTTTCCAAAGGATAGGTTGTCTTTTACAGCATCAGTCAAAGAGATCATTCTGCATTGTCTGCAATTATTCCTTTTCTATGCCCAACAAATTCAGTCCGGTGGCCTGTATTTGAGTCTTTACAAGGCCATGGTCATCTATACAACACACCTACGAGACTGCACTTCTTGGTTCATTGACTCCTGGTGCAGCAGCAGATCAGGATTACAGTGTTGTATGCAGTTCACAAAGAGTGTAATGGAATAACATTTCGGATTTTCATGAACACATTTTAACCTTATGCCCCTGTCCAACCTCTTCACTCATTCAACAATTGTCTGCTTCAAATATGCCCATGCAAGCACTGGCTGCACCTAAGATATGGTATGGGTCACCACTCATACTATTAAAAGTACTAAATAGCCCTCATTATGTGTCTCACCATGGTTGAATATGGTACATTTATGTGTTTATTTATTTATTTTAAGTTTTTTCTAAAGTGTGGTATTGCCCAAAGGTGTCCTGGTTCTGATAGATGGACTAACCAATTATCGTACCTACATTGTAAACAGCCAAGTCTTGGGACTGTTTCGCAGCACCTTCTTCACCCATCAAACTAATGGGACGATAGTTCCATTTGGTTGCCAGTTGATACGTGAAGGATTTACCTCTTTGTCGGACTTTCTTTATTTTGGGAATGTGAATTAACTAGCTGATGATGGACATAAAGATCTAGATTGAGAGTAGCAAGAAAAAAGTTGCTTAATGAAGAAAGGTTCACAGCTATACATTACTTTAAAAAAGACAAAACATTCTCACCTGGAATCCAGTTTAAAGATCACAAATGCCCAGAGATGTGGTTATGCCGTGGTAGACCATGGAGCAGACGGACTGCATGATTCTGCACCATTGGAAGGCATTGGGATGAATTTGTTGGAGTCCAAGAAAACAACATTCGCATATTCAAACCCAGATCAAGCCAAAGCTTTAATTTTGGAATTGAATTTCGGAATAATATGCGGACTTAGGGATATAAGGGTGAATTTTCCATACAATCTTGAGGTAACGGAAACAAGAAGAGGAGTCTTTTCAATATGTGAAAGAAAGGAAAGATTCTCATCAACAGTGACCCCAAGCTTTCTCACAGCCCAATCCAGAGAAGGGCACTGACCAAGCACATCAAGATTCCAATCAAAATTCCAATCAAAAGCCCAGTAGGAAGGGGATCCTCTTTGGATCCAACTCTTCATTTTATCTGAATTATGTGAGTCATTTTACCCCCCTGGTTTCCTGAATCTTTGACAACCACTCAAACTTGGGATTGTACATAAGGAACCACTAATTTAATTGACTTTGTTCTGTTTTTTATGTTTTCACCGGATAGTGTTAGACTAAAGTTGTTCCTGTTCTGAACAGACGCAATGTTGTCAACCAAATTGGTCAAAATGTCAACAAATTTCCCACCAGACTGAACCCATATGCAATTTCTTTTTGACCCAATTGGACATTTATTGCCATTGATAATCAAGAATGATTAAGCCTTGGTTTTTGCTAAACTTGTATGTTGTATGGTTTTGTCCAGTAGGATGCCAGAAGACGAATGGAGAAAGTTCTTGGATGATTTGAACAAGAAACTTGATGTATACGCCAAAGAGTTACAGGAGACCAAGCTTAGGAAATTTAAGTGTGATACGATAGATTACAAGCTGAATGAGGCATACACTTGGGCAGAAGTGTATGGCCAACGACGCTTCATCCGCTAAACAAATACATTCTTAGAGGAAAGTGTTGTTACAGAAAAAGACACGGATACAGCTAGAGCTCCTGTTAAGTTAACACATCCTGACCGAGAAGTGGTTGGGGATATCTCCAAGGACCAAGCTGGATCATCATCTTCGCAGACGGTTTCTCTTTTATCCCAGGCACCGGACATGGGACAACCACCAGATGTAAACATGCCCAAAGGAAATGGAACAACAACCAAAAAATCAGGTGAGGACAAAGAAAAAGAAAAAGGCAAGAAGGGATTAAGGAGTCAGAGCAAGACTTAGGGGCCGATTCCGATCTCGGTCGGAGGCGCACCCAATACCATTCGGTCGGGAAAAAAGCCATGCGAAAGCCAGTTTCCCGACCGATCCGTACAGCACACCGAACGAGCAAGTACGATGCGCACAACAGCAAAAATTCCGGCCGAGCCGTACTCACCCAAACCAGGTCCTGTTCTCCGACCGAGGCGAATCCGGAAACGCCGAATCGAGTCGCACGGAAGGGAAAATGCAGCCCCGTCCGGCCGGACAAGTACGATGCGCTTTCCGTACGCGCCGAACCCGTCGCTACGCACGGCACGTCAAAGCATCCGGGAGAGGCGCACATAAGCTCCGAATCGCGCCACAACACGATCCACGGCTACGAGACGAACACAGCACAGACGAGGACGACGCGAAGCGACGAGGACGAAGCGAAGCGACGAGGACGAAGCCAAGCGACGAGGACGACGCGAAGCAACGAGAAGGACGAACGACACGAACCAACCATGAATCCCTTCGTCCCGATCATACCAATATTCTACATCTACTACCGGAACAGGCACGGACGCGTACGGCGCAGAAGGTAAGTCAGACACCAACCACAAAACACATACAACACGTACACGACACATCACACACATACACTGGGAATCTGAATATACTTGCAACAGCAGCACCATAGGGGCGGGATGCCCATCACCAATGCCACATATGCACACAGGGGCCTGAATGCGCGCCACCACCCCAACCCAGGGGGGCTGGATGCCAACCACCCTCAACCAGGGGGGCAGGATGCCTACCACTACTACCACCCTCACCCAGGGGGGCAGGATGCCTACCACTACTACCACCCTTAGCCAGGGTGGCAGGATGCCTACCACTACTACCACCCTTAGCCAGGGGGGCAGGATGCCTACCACTACTACCACCCTTAGCCAGGGGGCAGGATGCCCACCACTACTACCACCCTTAGCCAGGGGGGCTGGATGCCTACCACTACTACCACCCTTAGCCAGGGGGCAGGATGCCCACCACTACTACCACCCTCACCCAGGGGGGCTGGATGCCTACCACTACTACCACCCTCACCCAGGGGTGGCAGGATGCCTACCACTACTACCACCCTTAGCCAGGGTGGCAGGATGCCTACCACTACTACCACCCTTAGCCAGGGGGCAGGATGCCTACCACTACTACCACCCTTAGCCAGGGGGGCTGGATGCCTACCACTACTACCACCCTTAGCCAGGGGGCAGGATGCCCACCACTACTACCACCCTCACCCAGGGGGGCTGGATGCCTACCACTACTACCACCCTTAGCCAGGGTGGCAGGATGCCTACCACTACTACCACCCTCACCCAGGGGTGGCAGGATGCCTACCACTACTACCACCCTTAGCCAGGGGGGCTGGATGCCTACCACTACTACCACCCTTAGCCAGGGGGCAGGATGCCCACCACTACTACCACCCTCACCCAGGGGGGCTGGATGCCTACCACTACTACCACCCTTAGCCAGGGGGCAGGATGCCCACCACTACTACCACCCTCACCCACGGGGGGCAGGATGCCTACCACTACTACCACCCTTAGCCAGGGTGGCAGGATGCCTACCACTACTACCACCCTTAGCCAGGGGGCAGGATGCCTACCACTACTACCACCCCAACCCAGGGGCGGCTGGATGCCTACCACTACTACCACCCTTAGCCAGGGGGGCTGGATGCCTACCACTACTACCACCCTTAGCCAGGGGGCAGGATGCCCACCACTACTACCACCCTCACCCAGGGGGGCTGGATGCCTACCACTACTACCACCCTCACCCAGGGGTGGCAGGATGCCTACCACTACTACCACCCTTAGCCAGGGTGGCAGGATGCCTACCACTACTACCACCCTTAGCCAGGGGGCAGGATGCCTACCACTACTACCACCCTTAGCCAGGGGGCAGGATGCCCACCACTACTACCACCCTTAGCCAGGGGGGCAGGATGCCCACCACTACTACCACCCTCACCCAGGGGGGCTGGATGCCTACCACTACTACCACCCTCACCCAGGGGTGGCAGGATGCCTACCACTACTACCACCCTTAGCCAGGGTGGCAGGATGCCTACCACTACTACCACCCTTAGCCAGGGGGGCAGGATGCCTACCACTACTACCACCCTTAGCCAGGGGGCAGGATGCCCACCACTACTACCACCCTTAGCCAGGGGGGCTGGATGCCTACCACTACTACCACCCTTAGCCAGGGGGCAGGATGCCCACCACTACTACCACCCTCACCCAGGGGGGCTGGATGCCTACCACTACTACCACCCTCACCCAGGGGGGCAGGATGCCTACCACTACTACCACCCTCACCCAGGGGGGCAGGATGCCTACCACTACTACCACCCTTAGCCAGGGGGGCTGGATGCCTACCACTACTACCACCCTCACCCAGGGGGGCAGGATGCCTACCACTACTACCACCCTTAGCCAGGGGGCTGGATGCCTACCACTACTACCACCCCAACCCAGGGGGGCTGGATGCCTACCACTACTACCACCCTTAGCCAGGGGGCAGGATGCCCACCACTACTACCACCCTCACCCACGGGGGGCAGGATGCCTACCACTACTACCACCCTTAGCCAGGGTGGCAGGATGCCTACCACTACTACCACCCTTAGCCAGGGGGCAGGATGCCTACCACTACTACCACCCCAACCCAGGGGGGCTGGATGCCTACCACTACTACCACCCTTAGCCAGGGGGGCTGGATGCCTACCACTACTACCACCCTTAGCCAGGGGGCAGGATGCCTACCACTACTACCACCCCAACCCAGGGGGGCTGGATGCCTACCACTACTACCACCCTTAGCCAGGGGGGCTGGATGCCTACCACTACTACCACCCTTAGCCAGGGGGGCTGGATGCCTACCACTACTACCACCCCCACTCATAGGATGGACAATGCATGACACAACAAGCACACCACAACCTAGGGAATGCAAGATTAAGACATCCCCCACCACCATGACAAGCGTGTGTAGGCTGTGTCAAATGCCTACAACACCGAACATGACTTTCAACATACAATGTGACCCCCTAGCACATGTGCCACACATATATGTGTGTGGCACCCACAATGCAAGCAGCCCATGACCATTGTGGCAATGGGGCCTAAACCCCCATCATCACAGTGACCAAAAGGTAAGTGTGGGGTCCATAGCTGAAGCACATTTTGACCATTGTGGCAATGGGGTCTAAACCCACATCATCACAGTGACCAAAAGGCAAGTGTGGGGTCCATAGCTGAAGCACATTTTGACCATTGTGGCAATGGGGTCTACACCCTCATCATCACAGTGACCAAAAGGTAATTGTTGACAAAGAAAGAGCTGCAACTGCCAAACTGCATGGATCATTCCTGCTCACAGAACCAAAAACTCATCTGTGGCAAAGTAGTGTATGTGTCCCATTGCAACATAAATTGGGGGAGCCAAATACTGCAGTGCAAATGAAACATTCCTTTGGCCATGTGCAGACAAACAACACCCATGGGGGCTGAGACCGTCAACAGTCATCAATGACACAATGACAGAAGTGACCATCAGAATGCAGAACCACATATTTGCACCAATGGGCACACAAATGCAGATACCCTGTGGAGACAGCAGATGTGAGGTGAACAGATACCATACCATGGCAGCAATGGGACACACAAACCATGATCACTGTGCTGACCGATGACCTAGGAGTCCCAGGGACAGCAGGGGAAACACACCAAACAACATACAGCCAATGGCACACCCAAGATATGCCAATGCAGTGGTGCAGATGCACAAACACAAACAGGCAGACCAACACTGTCATCATACACAGCAGGTGAGGGGTGGGGGTGCCAGTGTCCCCAGGCAACCACACAACACATGAGGAGAGCTGAATACCAATCATACAGATGTGCATACACTGCCACACTAAGGTAACTCATGGATCCAAATCCCCTATGTGGGCAAGCAGGCATTGTCAGGTGAGAGGGAGCACAAAACACACATGTCACACAGGCACGTAGGAACAACAACTGACACAGCAAGTCACAGACACACCACAGCACCACCCCCAGGGCCCCCACAATGTGGTGACCCTGGGCTGAATAAAAATACCACTGTGATGACAAAGCTAAATGTCGTTCACACTATGAACCACAGTCAGGTGTCCTGAGCAACAAACTACCATCACACCTACACAAGCACAAATCAATCAGCATGGCCAGTAAGCCAAGGCCAACATGGAGGCAGGGGCCTAGCCGGGCAACAACTCTCATCTGCACACACTCAACACCACACCCCTCGACCTCCAACAATGTGCAGCAGTGAAGTACACATGCACTGGTGACATTGCACATGCACCCATGACTATTCCAGGGTGGTGGGTGGGAACCAAGGTGTAGAAACACATCACACATGGACACTCAACAAGACTCCTGAATGTCTGACACACTGCACACTACGCTGTACATGGACATGACGGCAATACCACACCGACCAATGGGATCCCAGCCACAGTCACACACCAATGAAGAAGCCAAGGTCACCCACAAAGAACACACATAGACAACTTCCAACATTGCAGCTCTGACCCTGAGGAGTGGCAGCAGTCACACACACAACATGTCACAATCACTGAAAGATAACACAAACTGGAAATCACATGACAGGGGCAAACAACAAGTGCCAAGGGGAAACCTGACTGTGACCCATCTGCGTCTGCACACAAACTCAGCCCTGACAGCAAACACACCTATGGGTGACACCCTGATGACCAGTAATGTGCCATGCACCCACATCACAGAGAACACAGGGAGAAGACTTTGGGGGAACATAGCTCAAGTCAGCAAGCATCACAAACAGGTACAACACTAGGGATCACAGCATGCGCAGATGAATGGAAGTGAACACACAGACATGCACATACAACACACACCTTGGGTGCAGGCAATGTCACACGTGTACACACTGCCATGAGGGGACTCCACTCCTGTGTGAGGAAAGCTGTGCCATATGTTGCCTCAGTAGGGCCCCATCATGTCAGCTGAGCACTTGGTCACACAATCAACAATTAGCACCAAATGAGGGCTCCCATCACATCAGCCTGGTCATGGATGTGCCAACGGAATCATCAGCACAGATCCAACACACTTGTATAGCAATGTTGCACTGACTACACGGATGAGTCCCTCCCCATTGATGCCCAAACCTGCATGTCCACTGGAGATGGCAACACGGTCAGGGAAGTAGACAAATGCAACGATGGCAGGCACAACAGATGTGCAGGGGTGGAAGCCACAGATATGAAATTGCCAATGTAAGTAGGAAACCCATTGCCAAATACTGAACACATGACACCCTCAGATGCTGCTATTGATGACATGGATACACCACATGATAGGACACATTCCCCCTGGACCACATGGGTTCCTGCACAGTAACACTTCATAATCATGAGACCAGATATCACCATCACTGCAGCAAGGGCATGGTTAGCTGCACCAACAACATGTACATCTGAAGCATGAGCACTAGAGAAAAGAAAGTTGCTTTATTCAGCATATGTGTTGAGGCCAAACGAAGTCCTGAAAAAGAGCAAAGGCCAATGGCCAGTCCATTGTCAAAGTTCAAACAGGGTGACACTGGCAGATGTCACCCTACGCATGCCTGCACAATACCAGGGACAATCCACTAGGAGGGGCAACCGGGGGGCAGGCCAGGCACCGCAGGGACAGGATCAGGGCTCACCAGGGGGAGTCAGGGAAGGGGTGGTGGGTGCAGGAGAGCCACTGACAACTGCAGTGGAGGTGTCTGACATGGTGTGTGCCGGCACAACTGGGGGGCATGACACAGATGTCGTGGGTGCCGGCACAACTGCAGTGGACCCTGCAGATGGGGTGGACAGGTCCGCCACTGCAGTGCCCAAGTCAGACAGGGCGGTAGTGGACTCCACTGCAGTGCCTACCTCCAGGGGAGGAGAATGGGGAACAGGCAAGGTGGGTTGGACAGAGGGGGGACACCCTCACCACATCAGTGGCACAGACAAGCGCAGCGGGGGGTGTGGTGCTGGGAGAGCAAGTGGCAGGGGGAGAAGGCCGGAGCATCTTGGGGATGGTATATCTGTGGGTGGGGGAACCTGGGGCAGGGTGTGGTGGGGGCACCTGTGCAGTGGGGGCCTGAGGGATGGAGGACGGAGACCTTGTGCCTGAGCTGCAGGGTGGTGGCGGGGTCTTGCTCTTAGCACTCCGGGGGACTTGCGGGTGGGGGCCTCAGTCCGTCTGCGCCTGGGGGAGGGTGTCCGGGGGCGAGGGGCACTCTGCTCCGTGTGGGTGGGCTTCCTCTTCCCCCGGGATGCTGGAGCAGCTTCATCGGTGGGGAAGAGGCCGAGGTCACAGAGGAAGAGCTGCTGTGACTTTGGGGTTGCAGGTGAGGCAAGGGAGGGTGCTTTGGAGGGAGAGGGAACTGAGGACTGCGCAGTGCATGTGGATGCGTGTGTGTGTTCCAGGGCCCCATCCCCTGTGAGTCTGGCTTCAGTCCCCTGAATGTGCGTGCGTGTGCGTTTTGTCATTGGCGTGTGTGTCAGTGTGCTGGATGTGTGTGTGCTGGTGTGTGCCTGTGCCAGTGTGTGTGTGCCTGGGATGGGTAAGGTGCTGGGGAGTGTGGATGGAGCAGAGGCAGGAGGGGTGAGGGACCGTTTGAGGAGGGACACTGCTGCCGTCAGGGAGGAGTCCATGGACCTATTGCCCCTCTGTAGGTCAGACATGCCCGATGAGATGCCCTCCATGAACGACACCAGCTGAGTCAACAGCGCGGTGTGCGCATGGAGGACACTCAGCATGGCTGTCTGCCCTACATGGAGCTGGCGAAGGAGGTACACAGACTCCTCACTCAGGGCAGCAGGGGACACAGGGGCAGGGGGTGCGGTGCCTGGCCCAAAGGAGACACGCTCCCGGACATGGGAGCCTCCACGGACCTGGGGAATGGGAGCCGATGGGAGGGCGGTGGTGGTGCTGGTGGTGGCGGGGACAGCAACACTAGCTGGGGTGTGGTGGCTGCTGACACCCGCCTCCACAAGGGAGTCATCCTCCGAGTTGCTCTGGTCCTCAGCTGAGGTGGATGCTGCTGAGGACTCCTCGGTGTGGCTCCCCTCGCCCTCCGTGCCACTGGGTCCCTCCGACCACTCCTCGGCTGCTGACCCAGTCTGGCTCTCTGGCTCCTCCTGGTCCGTGGAGCTGTCCCCTTCCGTGGCCGTGGATGTATCTGCAAACAATGGGGAAACAGACAGACATCAGTCACCTGCACCAAACGCACACACCACTGTGAGCACAGCACATTACAGAGCAAGCCCTGGCATCATTAGTTGTACATTGCTAAAAGTGCCCTAATTGAACAGGAGAAGTCAATTGTCAGTCTGATGCCAAGCATGGCACTCACATCCCACATGGCCTTGCACCCATCTGTCTGGTGTCTGTTGGATTGCAACACCCCAGTGTTGACACATGCACCAAGTACACAGTAGTTGGACAGTGCAGAGGACACGGTGTGGACACATCACAGCTCTTGCCACTGAGTCAGTACAGGTTCACGGATGTAAGGGATGCCCAGAGTCAAATAGGAAATGCATGTGATGCATTCCAGCGACAGACACCATGATGCACCCATGTCCTGATAGCCAGCGCCACTATGGTGTGCATGTAGCACATGTCACTCCCCTGCAGGATCACCAATCAGTAGACACATGCCATGGCGGAGGCATGACTGCAAAGTCATACATCACTGTCTCAGTGATGTATGACTTTGCAGCCAGACAACAACACTCTGCACTGTGTCACAATAGTAGGTCATGGGGAATGCAAGTCCTGGAGCTGCACAAGTGCACATGTACATCCCCCCACAACACATCCTCTTAACCCTCATCTGTCCAGGTCATACCTATTGGACATATGGGAGACCTGTGACACTACCCTCTGAACCTGAGCCCCTCACACTCTGCTGTGCATGGGGAACAGCTGCCTGAACTTCACATTTACATGCCCCAGTCTGCATGGGCAGCTGATCAGACACCTATGTGTCACACAAGTATCGTCTCCTATGGTCACATCTCCAGTGGCATGCTGAGCCCCTACCAAGAAACTCCACAGCAGTCCTGGCGACTAATCCACAGCACACTGACACAGAGGCAGACACCTGAGGGGTCAAATCACTGTGCACAATGTGTCCTCTGATACACGGGAGTGGGAGTACAGAGTGTATTGTATGGCCTGGAGTAGGCATGACTGTCCAGCCCCACATGAATGAGGGATGAGCCCTGGACTGTAGGCAGCTGGCTAAGTATGTGTGACACACGTCATATACATACTCCTGGGGCCCAAACATTGTTCCCACCCGCAGCATGGGTGTGTGCCAGGTACCCCAGCCACATGTGGTGGATCAGCTCAGCAATTGGACCACAGATCAAAGTAACACGCTGAATACATGTCAGAATACAGGCATTGTGTAAGCAATGGACCCACCCATGATGCCCACCACAGAGTCAGGGAAACAGATGCTGTCTCCCACCTTGAGTCAAGCAAACTGCAAGGACACAGTCCTAAGTGACAGAATTCCCTGCATGTAAGGGCCACACCTGGGTATCAGATGAGGAGTGGGCAGTGCACAATAGAGGGACATGGCTCCTGGACAACATGACTGCTGTACTGTGGCAGTTCAACCTGGCCCGAGGAGGGCACATAACATGTTAGACAGAGTACACAGTGCAGTCTTTGACTCACCCCCTCCTTGCTGCTCTCTGGCCTTCAGCTGCCCATCCAGGTCTGGAAAGACCACCGCCAGGATCCTGAGCATGTGGGGGGTCAGGGTCCGTGTTCCGCCCCTCCTGCGAGGAGGCGACAGCTTCAGCTGGACCCGTGCAGAAACTCCGGGTCCAGCCCCGAAGGTCCTGCCACCTCTTTTGGCAGTTGCGGATCCGGCGCTTGTAGACCCCCACGGACCGGACAGCCCGGACGATGTCCTTCCATATCTCATGCTTCCGATGGGCAGAAGCCTGTCAGGATGACAAAGTGATAAGGCCATTATTACACATGCAACATATCCGTGCATGACACAGTTGCATATACATGTCGCAATCACAGGGGCACATGGTGTACCCAGGCAGTGCACGGCTGCCCATGGACAGTTTTCCAGAAGTCACTACATGGTATCATAGCATGGGGAGTAAAACCCTGTTCAGAAGCACTGTCACTGCACCATACCTGTCCAGTGCAAGTCACTACACACTATGGGGGGTGACAACTACTCAGTGAGCCTGCTAGCCAGTGGTGTGCTGACTCTCAGCCTTGCTAGTCAGACAAAATGCACATTCAGAAAGGCAGTGCACAGAACACTCACCTGCTCCCCTGGTGTCCCATACAGCTTGCTGTACTGTGGAAGTAGGCTGTCCAGCAGGGCCTGGTTCTCTTCAAGGCTGAAGGCTGGGGCTCTCTCCACAGTACGTGCCATTGCAGGGTCCAGAGGGGCAGAGACAGCAGCAGTGCAGTGGCAGATGTCGTCCTGGAGCATGTAGTGCAGGCAAGTGGGCTCTCAGGGGAACATGCAGCAATATATATGTGCTGGAGAGGCAGATACTGTCCCTTGTGTCCAAAGTGATAGGTCCAAGTCGTTTGCATCTTCTGAATCTGGCCAATCCATGGAATAGCAGCACCAAAACACGCCCACAGCATCCTTCAAAATTTCAACTTCATGACATACATGATTTTGCAACATTGTTGTGGGTGACCAACTGATTTTCCAGCAACCGACTCGTTCGAATATTCGAAAACGCGTCCGTTGCCAGGCAAGCCCATTGTCAATGGGTGCGCACCGATCGGTCCATTGAGGTACAACGCGCACAGGGGTACAACGCGTACCCGCACACATTGAATGCAATGGGCCGGCCGGAGGCACCGATCGGTCCATTGCAGTACAACGCGCACAGGGGTACAACGCGTACCCGCACACATTGAATGCAATGGGCCGGCCGGAGGCACCGATCGGTCCATTGCAGTACAACGCGCACAGGGGTACAACGCGTACCCGCACACATTGAATGCAATGGGCCGGCCGGAGGCACCGATCGGTCCATTGCAGTACAACGCGCACAGGGGTACAACGCGTACCCGCACATTGAATGCAATGGGCCGGCCGGAGGCACCGATCGGTCCATTGCAGTACAACGCGCACAGGGGTACAACGCGTACCCGCACACATTGAATGCAATGGGCCGGCCGGAGGCACCGATCGGTCCATTGCAGTACAACGCGCACAGGGGTACAACGCGTACCCGCACACATTGAATGCAATGGGCCGGCCGGAGGCACCGATCGGTCCATTGCAGTACAACGCGCACAGGGGTACAACGCGTACCCGCACACATTGAATGCAATGGGCCGGCCGGAGGCACCGATCGGTCCATTGCAGTACAACGCGCACAGGGGTACAACGCGTACCCGCACACATTGAAAGCAATGGGCCGGCCGGAGGCACCGATCGGTCCATTGCAGTACAACGCGCACAGGGGTACAACGCGTACCCGCACACATTGAAAGCAATGGGCCGGCCGGAGGCACCGATCGGTCCATTGCTGTTCAACGCATCACTGTACATGTGACTGGCATATGTCAGCATGCCTGTCTCAGATGGACATATGCCAGCCACAGATAGCTCCCAGGGAGTGAGGGGCACACCTACATCACGACAGCCTGTCCAAACCTTATCATAAGGCATGTAAGGCTGCATTTCCTATTGTGTGTATGTTGGTGTACATGTTGTCCTGTGGGTGTCACCTGTGGGCAGCCACCCCCAGGCTGTGCACGTGTTAATGGGGACAGGATCCTGGGTGTTACGTGTACGTGACCACTGTGATGTGCAACTGTTCATATCTGTGCATGTGCCATGGTCACATTTCACAGTGGTGTTTGTGTATGTCATGTCACATACCCCGTGAGTCCCATGTGGGACGGTATGTTTGAGCCAGGGTGTCCCAGTGGCACAATAGTGATGGCCCTCCACAGTCTTTGTGCATGTAGTGTTTACAATGTCTCTGATTTCATGTGCACAATGGGAGACAGTCTCCACATCCACGTTGTGTGTGCATGGACTCTGATGTTGTGCGTGTGTGTCACAGACGTCCATGGCTCTCCTGCCATGGCAAGTGTGGCCACTACCTGTGGGGGTCATGTTTGTTTTGTTGTGGTGTACACATGATACTCCAGGTGATGCCAGTGTCCATGTGGCATTACAGGGTCCCTGGGAATGTGCCTGTCGTTGAGCTGTGGTGCCTGGGGCACATCTGTCCTCACATGTCACTGGGGGGTGACTGTGACACAGCATCATGATATCCAATGGGCCAACCTGGGACAAATTGATGCCACCTGTAGGACCGTGTTGACAGATGTTGGCCATGTATGTACCATACATGTCGTTCCGGTACTGCACACTTCATGTAGTTGTGCCTCATGATGATGTATGTTGGGATCTTGAGTGTGTTCAATGCCGCATATGTGGGGTGACTGACGATCTTGCTTACTTCTCCTCTGCACTGCAGGGCTCCTGCTGTCCATCGGCCATTCCCAGACCTGGCAACGATGGTGGAACGGGACAGCATCCGACGGTACCGCTTCACCAGGCAGCTGATTGAGGATTTGGCAGTGCAGTTGTCCCCACATTTGCAGCCTGGCCGGCCGTATCCTACAGCGCTGACCCCCAAGGTGAAGGTGATGGCAGCCCTACACTTCTTTGCCACCGGTACCTTCCAACATACTGTGGCGTCTGCTGGTGGGATGTCACAGACCATGTTCAGCCGTGTGCTCCGCGATTTCTTGGCGGCAATGTTGCTCTTCCTGAACCGGTACATCTATTTCCCTAGACTGCGACGACTCACTGACGTGAAGAGTGACTTTTATGCCCTGGGGAGGATGCCGCATGTCATTGGCTCCATTGATGGGACACATGTGGCTTTGGTACCACCACAGGCCCAGGAGCAGGCCTACAGGAACCGCAAGCACTACCACTCGGTCAATGCACTGGTGGTGTGTCTTGCAGACATGACCATCACACACGTGTGTGCCCGTTTCCCTGGTTCAGCACACGATGCCTTTGTGATGAGGAGTAGTCGCATCCCCAGGTTGATGGCACAGATGCAGAACCAGCGTGCCTGGCTTGTCGGTGTGTACTGACTTTGTGCCATTGTGTGTGATCTGATCTGTAGTATTCCGCCCACTTTTCCAAGTCAGCTGATGTGCACTTGTCTGTCCGTAGGTGACTCGGGATACCCCAACATGCCGTGGTTGCTGACACCCCTCAGGAACCCTGTGACACCTGCCCAGATGCGCTACAATGAGGCACATGGTCGGACCAGGAGAGTGATTGAGCGGACCTTTGGTCTCCTGAAGAGCCGCTTCCGCTGCCTGGACAAGACCGGAGGGTCCCTCCCATATGCCCCTGCGAAAGTGTGCAAGATTATCATCGTCTGCTGCATGCTCCACAACCTGGCAGTGCGGAAGGAGTTGCCTCTCATCCAGGATGACGATGACCAACATCCGCCACCTGTGGAGGATCCTGGCCTGGACCACGATGCCAGTGACGATGATGATGATGATGGTGATGGTGATGTCCGCACACAGCTCATCACCAACTTCTTTAGCTGAATGTGAGTATCCTGAGGTGTCATGTCAATGATGTGAGTTGGCATGATGTGTGGGTGGTGCTCTGGTGCTGTTGGAGTGTGTCCATGGGCTACTTGACTGGATGTGTGTTGCGATGTGTGGTGACAGGTGGGCTGTACTCCCCAACAGTGTTGACATGCTAACTTGGTTCTGGGTGGGTATCTTGTAACATGTATTGTGCATGAGTTTTGCTGTTCTGTCCTGTACTCCATTGCTTTTGACTGTGTGTCATTTCTGTCCTTCACAGGGTACTTTCAGATTCGTTTGGTCAACTGTGTCCACCGACAACGTGATTGCACATCCAGGCTGGTAGCTGTTGTGTCCCTACAGGTGATGTGCGCCACACCCATGGACTTCCTTCTGTCTACAGTTGTTGACTGTGTGCCCGCTACCAGGTGGGGTTACCTTGCATCTGTAGTGGTTACGGCATGTTGCTACTGTGTAATAAACCTGTGCTTCACTTAGTGATGTGCGTTGTCTGTGGTCACACATTTGACTGCCATTTGCTTACTGCACCTGTGGGCTACTTGACTACAACTGGGAATGGGTGTGGTGTCTGTGCATTGCACCGTCTTCCCTGGCAACATCAGTGTAGGCAATGAGTCAGATGGCCTAGGTGTGTATGTGTTGTGTAGCCCTGGTGGTGTGTCTCCCTCATATGTGTCACGTTGCCTGTACTCACATGCCTGTGTTGTCCTTGCTGTTGCAGTTCGCATACACAGTGTAATTTTGTTGTTCATCATCCCCATAACAGTACCCACGTTGGAATCACGACAGAGGCAAGTATGGTGTATTATTGTGTTTATTGTGATACATCTGTGATAATAGTGCATAGGATGGATTGTGCTGTACATGAATCTTGCAATCCCAAGTTCCTAGATGAATAGAAAGTCCAGGTAGACAGGATCCCCAGTATCGGGGCCACAGTTGTCTGACACATTGTTCCAACTTGTACTCCCCATGCAATGTGTGGGAGTAGTGTTGCCATCAACAGGGTGAACAGTCTGTGCACAAAGGCGAAAATCCAGAACAGGTTCAGGCTTCCTGGGAGTTGCGCTTGGCCATCAGCCTCTCACTTTCCCCTCCTCGGACGACCCCTCTTCTTGGGGGGGGCCCTCAAGTGCAGGCTGCTGCGGTGCAGGGGACTCTCCGCCAGAGTCCTCCTCCCTCCCTGTGGCAGTTGCAGTTTGTTCGGTACCAGATGTTGTTGGCACACAGGGAGGTGTGGACTGGTTGCTGTTCATCTGGCGGAGGCATTGTAAAATGTCCCTGTGCACCGCCGTCATCTCATGTAGTACATCCCACTTGGACTCCACGCGGGTCATGTGGGAGTCCACACGTGACATGTGGGAGTCCACACGTGACATGTGTGACTCCACATGGGACATGTGGGAGTCCAAGCGGGCATGATGGGCAGCCTGCTGCTGTTTGATGTCTCTGAGGAGCCCCACTACCTGGCTGAGCTCTCCGGTGCTGGACTGGTACGCATCAGCTATGCGTACCAGTTGTGGGTCTTCATGCACACCAGCAACGTCTGCAAGCAGCGACCTCTGTCTCCCACCCCTCCCACCACCCCTGCTGACATGTGCAGTGTGTGCAGTTGCACGCACAGATAACCCTGGTCCACCTTGGGGGTTGGTGGTGGTGGTGGTGTCCATGGCCCCAGGTTGGTCCAGGGTCACTGCGCTGGTGTTGTTCCTTATTCTGTCCATGTCGGCAGGGATGGTATTCGTGGTGACAGTCGTTGGAGGGGTGGGTGCAGGGGTGCAGCTGGTGGACCTGCTGGTGCTGCAGCTGGTGGTCCTGCTGGTGCAGCATGTTGACTTGCACCGGATGTGCCAGGTTGTTCTTCATCGTCCGAGGAGGACAGAGGCTGTACGACGCCAGTGAGCTCGGCATCCTCTTGAGCCTGGGACTGGGACTCCTCAGCGTCTGCTGCTGTGTCCCTATCATCACCTGTTTTTGGGAGACACAAACAATGTATGTCATGTTTCTGCAGGCATCAGTGGTTGACACACCTGACAGTTGTGACTGTGCCTCGGGGTGCGGGCCTGTACATTGTATTGTCCTAAGTCGTCACAGTCAGGGGTTGATATTGGTGTGGCACATTGTCCTGCATTATTTGGGCATTTCTATGTATTCTCTGGGGTGTGAACATGGTCTGCATTGATTGTGTTTGGTTGACAGCCAGACCTCCTTCCCACCCACCCACCCACCCAGTCAGTTATCCCACCATGGAACGTGCTTGCATTGCAGGGAGTGTAAGTTGTCTCTCAGGATGTCAGTCAGAGGTGTCCTGCTGTTTGTTGGTGCACAGTTGGCAGCAGGGCCTTGTGCTCCCCGCAGCAGTAGCCAGTGTCAGCCATCTTGTGAGTCCTTCTCCACTCCCTGTGATGTGAGCATGGTTCAGGGTGGTGTTGATGGGCCAGTTGTGAGGCTGAGCAATGTCTGTGACTACGACTCCCATCATGCTATTGCCTCCACCCCCTTCCCAGCATGCCCATGCTTCCTTCCTTTTGACTCTGCTTCCCTGTGGGGTGGGCTGGCTGTGCTGACAGGATGGCTGGGAGTGTTGTCCTGGCAGTTGTTTGGCTAAGAGTCCCAAGAGTGTCCCTGTGCTTCACACAACATAACCCAGGGTGGTGGTGCTTTGTGGGATCTTGTGTTAGGATGGAGGGCATTGCATTCTACCAGGTGGGTACTGTGGAGTTTGTGTTGGGGGGGTGTGAGGGGAGGTGCTGGTGACTATGGTCAGTGCTGCAAGTCCCCCTTCCCACCCAGCCAGCCGGATATCCCACCATGGAACGTGCTTGCATTGCAGGGAGTGGAAGTTGTCTCTCAGGATGTCAGTCAGTGGTGTCCTGCTGTTGGTTGATGTGCAGTTCCCAGCATGCCCTTGTGCTCCCCACGACACAGCAACAGTGTCAGACATCTTTGATGGGCCTTTCTACTCTCTGTGGGATGTGCATGCGTGAGTGTGAGCTTGCTGGGCCATGTGGTGGGGGATGTAGAGCTGTGACTACGACTCCCATCATGCTATTGCCTCCACCCCCTTCCCAGCATGCCCATGCTTCCTTCCTTTTGACTCTGCTTCCCTGTGGGGTGGGCTGGCTGTGCTGACAGGATGGCTGGGAGTGTTGTCCTGGCAGTTGTTTGGCTAAGAGTCCCAAGAGTGTCCCTGTGCTTCACACAACATAACCCAGGGTGGTGGTGCTTTGTGGGATCTTGTGTTAGGATGGAGGGCATTGCATTCTACCAGGTGGGTACTGTGGAGTTTGTGTTGGGGGGGGGGTGAGGGGAGGTGCTGGTGACTATGGTCAGTGCTGCAAGTCCCCCTTCCCACCCAGCCAGCCGGATATCCCACCATGGAACGTGCTTGCATTGCAGGGAGTGTAAGTTGTCTCTCAGGATGTCAGTCAGTGGTGTCCTGCTGTTTGTTGGTGCACAGTTGGCAGCAGAGCCTTGTGCTCCCCACAGCAGTAGCCAGTGTCAGCCATCTTGTGAGTCCTTCTCCACTCCCTGTGATGTGAGCATGGTTCAGGGTGGTGTTGATGGGACAGTTGTGGGGGGGGGCAATATGTGTGAGTGCGACTCCCATGATGCTATTGGCTACACTGACTTGGCCAGCATACACAGAATTCCTTCCTTTGAGTGGTCTTCACTGTGTGTTGGTGTTGTTGTGGTGGCTACATGTGTGGATGTGTGTGTTAGTTCTATTTGTGCCACTGCCTAGCTGTAGTTGTGGTTGTGTTTGTACATGTGTTGGCACAGTTGGATGTGACTTTTTTGATGGCATGTGTTGTGTTTATCTGACTGACATACACATTTTGGGATGATTCTGTTCTAGTTGCTGTGTAATTGCTATGAGTGCATGGTTTGACTCTCCCCTTGACAGTGATGTGTGTGTTTTGTGGCAGTTTATTGTGTACATTTGTTGTGTACTCACCAGGCTCTGGGATGTCCTCTAGTCCATATACGCTCACTGGCGGAAGGATGGCCCGCACCTTCTCCTCCCAGGGCCTGAGGTATACTGGCTTGGCAGGAGGGCCACTGCCGGTGTATTGGCTCAGGTGGTAGTCTTTCTTGAGCAGCTCCCGGACCCTCCTGCGCACGTCATACCACCTGTTCTGGATGTCGGTCTTTGTGCGCCGACATGGTGATTGGGCGTTCACCCTGTTGATGATCCTCTCCCACATCTTGGTTTTCTGCGACATGGGGGTCTGTTGGACCAGAGTGCCAAACAGCTGTGGCTCCACCCTGAGGATCTCGTCTACCATGACTTCCAATTCACTATCTAGGAACTTGGGATTCTTCTTGGGGGGCATGGTGATGGGTGGTGATAGTGGGTGCTGTGTGTGTTGGTGTGCAGGTGAGGGTGTGTGGGTGTGTGTTGTGCTGGGTGTATGTGAGGTAGGTATTTGTTGGTGTGCTGCTGGTGTGTGGCTTGTGTGAGGGATGAGCTGTGGGTGTGTGGTTGCTTTCTCTTGGGTGCTGGCAGTGGAATGGCATTTGCAAAGGCTCATGGTAGTGATTTGTGTCCTTTATATAGGTGGAGTTGTTGGTGTGTCTTTGTTCTCTGTCCCCACCCCCCCCAGTATTTATTGGCTTGGTAATTGCTTGTTTGGCCTTTTTTTGGTTGATTTTTCCTTTGTGCTGTTTGTGTATGTTGGAAACGTTCTTGTGACCGAGTCGGACCCTGCATTGGTCTCGTACGGTGTTTTCCGTTTCGTTCACGCTGTGTTTGTGCAGTTTTGTATGCTGCGTACGCGTCGGTCGCGGTGTATTGTGTTGCTTCGGCTCGGTTTTGTATGCGTGTCGGTCGTACGGCTTGTCCTCCGTCCGACTCGGTCGTGTTTTTCGCGCCTTGCATCGTACTTTGCAGGTTGGAGTTGGCGGGTACGATTCGGTCGGATTTGTTCCGGGTGCGTGTCGGTCGGTTGGATTCGCGTGTTTTTCCGGCCGGATTGCTATTTTCCGAGCGGGTCGGTCGGTCGGCTTGGTTTCCTGACGTGTCGGTCGGATTTATCGCGGCTTGCATCGTACTTGGCGTGTCGGGCGCCACTGGTACGTGTCGGTCGGTATTTTTTCCGGATCCGAGTCGGTCGGTGCTTTTTCCGGCCCGAATCGGAATCGACCCCTTAGTGATAAATATATCATCTAAAGCACTTACAGCCCAGGAAACAGCAGTATTAAACAAAGGCATTTCTTTTGTCCCAACATATACAGGTTTTGCTTTGAGCAATGACATAGCTTTGTACAAATTCATGATGGTCTTAAGACTGAGGAATTTTTTTGAAAATATAGCTCCACCACAGGAAACTAAAGTTACCACCACACGGGAATTTAAACCTAAAAGTTTGTTTGAAGCTCCAATCTCGCATAAAACTCTGGACATCTTAGAATCTCTAGTTAAAAAGGATTTTGATAAATTAGAAAGTTGTCGAAGGAGGATTAACATACAAAACTTCAATCGGGTAGAAAAAAGCATCCTGTTGCAACTATCTAGAAATTCAAAGATCACATTCCAAGGGACAGATAAGGGTGGAGCCCTAGTCATGATGGACGCCACATTTTACGAGAATAAAGTGGAGGCACACATCAGGGATACCTCAGTGTATATGCTTTTAGATGCAGATCCCACGTTGGAAATCACAAATTTACTGCAAACGATTTTAGACAAAGCATTCAATATGGATTGGATTAATGAGAATACGAAGAGATACCTTATGACACAGCATCCGCATAGGCCCAGATTGTATATGCTCCCCAAAATCCATAAAAATAAACAGGATCTACCATTCCGACCTATTGTGGCGGGATGGGGATCACTGTTTAACCTGCCAGCAGATTTATTGATTCTTTCTTGCAACCGTTTGTCCAATCATGGCACACGTATATTCAAGATACTTCGGATTTTCTAAGAAAACTTGAAAAATTGGAAGAAAGATACGAAAGACTGGATACTTTGTACCATCGATGTTGTCTCTCTGTACACATCTATAGCTCATTCTGAAGGTCTGGAAGCCATAGAGTGGTGCTTGCTTAAACAAGATTCTATTGGCACTAACAAAATCTTTCTTCTTGAATTACACACTTCTGTCTCCACCATAGCTATTTTGAATGGAACAACAAGTTTTACCTGCAGTTAAGCGGAACATCAATGGGGTTTTCAGGAGCTCCAACATACGCAAACGCCTTTATGGCCAAATTTGAAGAGGAATACATTTTTGAACAATCAGACTGGACAAAATGTTTACTCTTTGTTTGTCGTTATATTGACGACATGTTTTTGATTTGGACCGGTGCAGAAACAGCCCTGGAGGAAAACATTCAACATCTTAATACCAGAAATCCAAGGATACAATTCACTCATTCCATAAGTAAAAGAGCGGTATCTTTCTTGGATGTGTGAATAGAGATTAAGGACAATGTTCTACAAACAAGCCTATATAAAAAACCAACGGATAGGAATAGTACACTTTTATTCCAAAGCTTTCATCCACAAACTTTGATAACAAACTTACCCTATTCACAGTTCTTAAGAGTAAGAAGACTTGTTTCTGACACTGGAGTTTGTGAAACAACCATCCAAGATTTGAAAGAAAATTATATCCGTAGGGGATATCCGAAGAATTTATTGGATTGGGCAGCACAAAAGGCACCATCTCAGGAGCGGGGCCAATTACTTCAAAAGAAACCCAAAAGGAGTCACAAAGAATGGTGTTTGTATCTAAATTCTCGACTACATCCAAAAGCATTCGTAACATTATTACAAAGAGATGGGAACTTCTCCAACAGGAACCGGACTTTAAAAATCTATTTTCCCAACGCCTGTTGTTTGCATACACATGATCTAGGAATATTAAAGAACTGCTATCTGCCAAATCTACACCAAAATCGACATCTTACAAAGGAATGCGGAAATGTCAAAATTGCATTCATTGCAATAATGTCATTACAGGATGTACCTTATCACATCCACGTATAGGTGGAAACATCAAACTACTTTACAATGGGGATTGCAACTCAAGTGGTGTTATTTATTCTATCAAATGCCCATGTGGTATGCTATATATCGGTAAAACAGAAAGAAAACT
Source organism: Calotriton arnoldi (assembly GCA_963921515.1). Taxonomy (NCBI): domain Eukaryota; kingdom Metazoa; phylum Chordata; class Amphibia; order Caudata; family Salamandridae; genus Calotriton; species Calotriton arnoldi. Next base: position 5,299,748 of record CAWUFW010000100.1, on the reverse strand, counting down.
GAAAATTCGAATTTCCGAACATAAAAGCAGAATACGTAATAAGAGCACCACTTCTTGTTTGGCAACACATTGGGAGGAACATCGGCATACTATAGCTCAACTCAAATTTCAGATCATAGAGTCAGTATCCTTTAGTCCTGGAGTTGACATCAATAAACGATTGTTACAACGAGGAACGTATTGGATCAAATGTCTTGACACTATGAAACCTAGGGGTCTCAATGATAGGGTTGAAATGAGCTGCTTTTTATAAACCTTATTAACCAATCAATACATTTTCCTAAGACATGTCAGTGTAGATTCACATTTAAAGGCTGATTCCTCATATTTTCCATTTTTTTGTTTGGCATACAGATCATAACATCCCTTTACCTTTAGAGGTAATGCAGGCAAAATAAATGCAATGTATCATAAAATGGAAAACATTTTGACATGAGGTATGGACTGTACTCTGGACGGACAGACGTGACATATTTTCACACCATTTTTTGAACAAGAAACCATGTAGTAGTTGGTTATTGGTTTTCACATTTTTTTTTGGGTTGTACTTATGGCTAACCATGATTGTTCAATTACACAGTGTAATTGTTTATTGGTCATTTTATTTGGCTTATCTAAAATTTGTTTAGGAGTGGAAAAAGATGTTTTTATTGTAGCTAGGAACTCTTCAAGATGGCGCGGGACTCGCAATGGGTACGCGTCATAGGAACATTGATCACTTGACTTAGTCACATGATAAGCGTGGGGAGGATTAATACAGAGTCAGTGTTGGAACACCATGGAACGCATAGTTGTAACTTGGATCATATTACTTTACGGCATCACCCGAGACTGTATTATATTAATGACTGTAATTGTTTAGAAACAAGGATTTCGCTATTATGAATATCTTGGCAACGAGTTGTCCGCGTACGACTAGGTTTCCATGATTTTTCAATTACACACTGTAATCGTGTATCAGTAATTTCATTTGGCTTATCATAAATTTGTTCAGGAGCGGTAAAGGATGTTTTTATTGCCGCTAGTAACACTTCAAGATGGCGCGGGACTCACAATGTGTACTCGTCATAGGAACATTGATCACATGACTTAGTCACATGATAAGCGTGGGGAGGATTAGTACTGAGTCGGCGTTTGAACACTATTGAGCGCAGTCGCATCAGCGAGGCCAGGAGTTAGCTGTATTTTGGTGAGTCAGTATGTCGGTTTTTCGTGTGTGGCCAGAGCGGAGGATGTAGAGTACACAGGGATATTTTAACACTGATCGGTTCTTATCTTTTGTTGGCAGGAAAAGGTTGCTTGCTATCGGTATCTATGCATGAGGTAGGAGTTCGATCTACCAGCATTATTGTCTGTTGTATTTTCTTTTCATCTTGGTTATGATTGATTTCGTATTTTTTATTTTTTATTGGCGGTTAAACTTTGGTTTCAACAAGATTTGCAGATATGTGGGATTGCTGTAATGGGTGGGCGTATGATAAGTTGTTTTATAGAATTATCAGCTAGATGTCTGTTTTATCCTTACTTTTTCAGCAACTTGGGTGCAACACTGGTTCGGTGTAATTATTTGGAATAATAGCTAGTTTCTCTAGCTTTCATGTCATGTGAGTATTGGTCTACTGTCTAGAGATAATGATTACATTCATATATAAACACTGACGTGGTGGGCTGTGACTGACACTGACTAGGCACTTTAAAATTCTTAAAGATGTCTTTGGGTTATTAAGGTACGATTGGATCTAAAGGTCATCTGAATTGGGCTGTCGTTCCATTTATGTACATGTAAACATGTTTTCTTTGTGTTTTTACAGCTATGCCCCCGACGAAGGGACGATAGTCCCGAAATGCATTGGGCTGTTGTTTTAATTTTGTTTGTAGCAATGACATGAATATGCTGTTGTTTTTTCAGATAATTAAGGTTGACATTCATTTAAGTATGATGGAGCAAGGACTCACAATGAGACTTGCTCGAAAGCAATATTCTCACAGTATTAATTTATTAAACTTTGTAATGTCTATAATAACAAATGCACACACGAATACAAGTAGAAAGAAGCTTGCTTATGTGTTTAAACTAACAAATAATGCTTGTCTAAATCTAAAATGGCCGCTAAAGCGCGGGAAACTTATTGCGCATGTGTCAACCATATCACATGGTGTGACGTCTTTCTTTGCTTGGAGGGAAATCCTTGCTTCTGCGCAGTGTGTATTAAAATGGCTGCTTAATGTTTTCACGTGCTGCAGCTTGCTCACATGTTGCAATTAAACTGTGGTATTCTAACGCTATTAATGCGGGATAGATTTATAAATAAATGGGCATAGAGTAGACAAAGTGGGTATACAGTGAGACCATTTATATTGTGATTTTAATATTTTCTTCTTTGACTTTTATTAGTTCGTAAATTGGGCCTGGGTTGGTTGAACTGCAGCTCGAGAGACATTGATTCTGCACATGCGCCCTGAAAGGCTGACCAGAGAATGCGATGAAGTCAACTTGGAAGCTCTCCAAGGTCGCGAAGCCTGGTTCACAAGTTCACCCGAAATGTACCTGCACTCGATACAATTGTATATAAAAAGTTGTTGCTGAATCAATGAGAAACTGGTGGGAAATAAAGCCAATGTATTAATTGTGATGGGCGGTATTTTAAAGACAATGGGCTTAAAGAAATTGAACTAAATTGACATGGTGCGAGTATCAACCCCCTGTCCCCGTCCAATCAGTAGTAGTGGGCCCATAATTCTGCAACATTAAGGGGAGGTACATGGGCGTAGAAGGGTATAATAGATATAGAATTAGCTAATTAGTTAGCATAAGCTCCAGACATACAAGCTGATCGATTGCAGACTGAATCGCTGCCCAGAGAGGTCCTGCAGAGGGGGCGGCGGAGTCCATTAGAAGGAAGACACGGGAGAAATCGAGGAGAAGCGAAGTATTCAGAGAGGGGAACGACGCAGGCGTCGTTGGTAGAGAGGTCACCTGTCCTGTCCCGAACCTGGTCCGGAGGTCTTTGCTCTTCATCCTTCCTGAGACCTATCTTTTCCAACTCCTTGGCCAAGGGGTTTGGTTTCTCGCACCTTTAGGTAAATATAAATGCAACTTTAGTTGTGCTGCTGTCTCTATCTTCTCCTTTCTAAGGGACCGTCATTGATCGATAATTGATTATTATGCTTCATCCTTGATATACGATTTAAGTATCATGTGGTTTCTGTATTTTACTCTGCTAAATCTTTAGATAAACATTTTAAAACTTCCTGACTCAGTGATTATTTCAGGATTATGAATTGTAATGAATGTCACTCATTTTAAACTTCCCAATTAGCAAAAGGTCCATTGGTAAGTCATTACTCTTCAATCAGAAAAGTAATTGGTAGCAGGGATTTGATAAAGAGTACAACTGACCCACCAGCGGAAATTGCTAGCGTAGTATGAATGTATGGGCCCAAGTGAGTATTTGATGTATGAATGTTCGTTGCTAGTAACCCGCTGGATCAGTTTTCTGGTTATCAGAGGATGGTTATACTTTGTTAATTGGGTAATGAGAATTTTATTTTTATAAACTAACATCCGTTTGTTCATAAGTTGTTTTATGTTGTCCAGAATTCCCCGGGGAAAATTGAATAGCGGATGGTGAGTGGAAACCATACTGCAGTGAGGTTATCTGTCAGGCAGAAATAGTACTGAAAAGTTAAGCAGGGCTATCAGTACTTGTTAGGGACTCTATGAGTGTGAGTAATAGCAAAAGGAATATGCTGGTAAAAATTTGATGTTATATCACCTAGAAAAGGTAACATTGAAGAAGTAGCAGGTATTTCTGAAGCTTACGTGAAGAGTAAACGGAAGGGTTTTACTCGTAGTGTATGTTTAGTAAACAGAAAGGTTTTACTAGGTGTGAGAGAGACTATCTTTTCAGGTTAGCGAAACTGACACGATAGCGAATGTTTTATGTTGTTACTGAATTTTTATAAGAATTGTGGAAAATTAAAAGTTTCGCGTACGATTTTGTAAAGGGAGGGTCAGCTGCCGAAGAGGAAGCTGACGTCACAAAACGCCGCGCTGGTATTGGTTGAAACAGCAGGCGTAGAACGACTCTTGTAAAGGAGGGGTCAGTAGTCAGGAGTAGTATTGACGTCACAGGTGTCGCGCTGGGATTGGTCGAAACAGCGAGGGACAGAGAAGCGCAGATTGTAAAGGAGGGGTCGTCAGAAAAGACGTCACTGAAAAGCCGCGCTAGGATTGGTTCGGAGATAATTGTTAGCTGGAATTTGATTGGTTGCTAGCATAGTAGTCAAAATCCTAGTGGATAGTGAAAATGATATGTTGAAACGCGATCCGACTTTAATAGGAACTCGTCCAGATAGGAGAACCCTAGGTTTCGCAGAATATAATTTTATACACCGAGATTTACCCAAAATGTACGGAGAGAAGAGAAAAATGTCATTTTTACAAAAGATTAAGAATTATTTTAAAAAGGATAAACCCATAAAAACTAGAGAAGGAATTATTATTCCACCAGCAAAAACGCACGCTTCATTCATGATGATGGAGAGAGGTTATCATACTTGCGTATGGTTAGAAAACTGGATAGAATATACCAAAAATTATGGAATATTAGCATTCCCAGAGAATGGTACTTTCAATGGGAGAATTCTTCAAAATTTAAGATTGAGGATGAATGATTTAGAACCCAGACCTAGATTAACTCAATACAAAGCCTTAGAAGAGTGGGAAACCGAGGCATTCGAACGTGACCGAGGAAGAAGTAGTAGGGGTTATCGGGGATTTTTTCCTAGATACCAAAATGAGTCAAGAGACGGTCAAATGAAACAGTGGAGAAGAGCGATGCTTACAGAAGGTTTGTATCCAATATTAATGGCAGAAGAATTGTTAGGGAGCAAATGCACAGAGAAGACAAAACTTTTGACAGGATTTGGAGATTCCGAAGACGAATTTATGGAAGAAATATTAAAGAACCCGCCACCATATCAGGAAGGGACAAGTGGATGCACCCCAAGTGCACCACTGCTAAAGACACCATTGGTACCACAAGTACTGCATAATCCCCCAGTTAATAGGGTACTTCAGGATAAGGAAAAAGAAGCGATAGACAGAAACAGAGCAGAATTGATACAGAAAATAACACAGTTAAATGCACATCCTGATTCCCTGACCATACCTGTAACGATTGGTCCAGTGGTTCCCTTATATGGAGACAAAGTAAATTGTCCACACCCATTAGCAAGACCCACACCGGTAGAAATTCTTAAACCTGAACCTGTAATAATTGATGATCAAAACAGTGATTGCGAATCTATGATATCTCTAATGGATTTACCTATTCGAGGATCTATAAATAGTACTCCTAGAAGAATAACACCTGGTTGCTCCAAAGATGTAAATATAGTGACCTCATCTGGAACTAAGAGTGCCACAGTAGTTACACCAGAAGATTTAGAGAGATGGGCACAAGGATCAGACAGACAGAGTTCACCCCCAAAGATCATGGACATTTACAAATTAAAGGTTAAATTAGACGAAATGATAGCAGGCAATGTAGGAGTAGATCGGCTAAATACCTACGATGAAGAAGAACTATTGTTTGTATGTAGAAGTATCACTAGAAATGTAAAAATATTTCATGAGAAATTATCAGATTTGGCCTTACAGATGGGGATTGAAATAGGAAAATCAAAGGTACTACAGAAACCCTATAGAGCAGATTTTTCTGACAAAGATTTAGAAAATATGAATGCCTCTGGTCGAAAATTACAAGTAAAAGAATTAATGACAGTTTTACAGAAATGGGGAGACTTAGATAAATGGAAAGTTAGATGGACAAAGAAAAAGGAAGAGGCACGGTACAGTAGAACCACTTCTGAATACTTAATGAAGGAAACAGGGAAAGCAGATCAAATGTATCCGATGCGAGAAGTTCCTGGAGGAGGTTATGTTCATGTCCCATGGAGTAGACAGGATATTTTGTCATTTACGAATGATTTTCCAAAGTTGAGAGAAAAGCCAATTGAATGGTACAAGCAAGTTGAGAGGTTTGTGAAAGTGTCAAAGGTATTGTTGAAGGACTTGGATGGTTTATTCGACATAGTGGTACCTGCCGATTTGTGGACAGATTGTAAAATCACTGTTGATTGGCCGAGTGAAGAGTATCCTAGAGATCCAAAGACAGATGGTCCATCAAGTGATGTAATGAAGAAGTATCGGCAGGTAATAACTTACTTGAAAGGGAAAATACCACCGAAAGAAACGGATTGGGTGAAAATAGACAGAACTACCCAAGAAGCAAGTGAATCGGTTCATGCCTATTATGAACGTTTATTACAGGTATTCAAACAGTATAGTGGATTTGAGGACATTGGAGACAAAAACATAAGTCAGTTTGTTTACCGATTTGTTTATGGTTTAAAACCAGAGATTTGTCAGATGATTAAGCAGCATATGTTGTGCTGGCAAGGGAAACCCATAGATGAAATTTTGAAATATGCGAAATATTGTGGAGACGACATTGAGGATAGGCACAAGAAACTACAAGAGAAAGTGATGTGGGCTCAGGTGAAAATGGCTGAGCGACAGGGAATTAATTTGGATAATACAAATGATAATCAGGGAAAAGATTCTGGAATGAATGGTGACACTGGAAATGGTGGTAAAATGAGAGGACGAATGAGTAGAGAAGAGGCTAAAAAGAAATTTCCTTGTCATGGATGCGGAAAATTGGGGCATTGGAAGGATGAATGTGAAAAGATTCGAAATAATAATGGCCCAAATCAAAATTTAAATCCACAGACGCAGAATGACTCACAGCAGGGTGTAAATCCTCAGAGTCAGTTGCCACCTGCACCTATACAGGGTAATGTAAGCAGAGCAAAGCACGGTACAGACGTCGGATATCAAGGAGGAAGTGGTAAGAATGAGTATGTAACTTCACAATTTCTTTTACAGGACGACTTTTGTCTATATAGTCAATGACGGTGCCTAGGAGAGGGGGAGAAGGAGTGCGTACTTGGCGCATCCTTGCCGGTAGACCAGCCGGTCCATATGTTGAAGGGAAGGTAAGAGGTAATGATATTACTTTCCTTTTGGACACTGGTGCTACCAGATCTACTGTGAGAATAGCAGACATCCCAGACCTTCCTCTCTCTGGAGAAGCTATCCAAGTTGTGGGTGTAGCTAATCGTAAGATTAGAACACCTCTTACCGAACCAATGGAAGTAAAAATTGGAAATTTTAGAGAAATGCATCAGTTTGTAGTGTGTGATTCCAGTCCAGTAAATTTATTGGGCCGAGATTTGTTGTGTAAAATGAACTGCACAATTTTCTGCACACCGGATGGTGTTGCAATTCAGACCCCGGATGAAGACCATGTATATAAAATTATGATTGCAAAGCAAGGTACAGAAGTAGATGAAATGTTCTCTTTGATAACAAAAGACGAATTGCCAGAAGAATTAAAAACTGCAGTAAATTCCATAGTATGGGATTTTACGGGAAAAGAAGTAGGACTTATGGCCAAAATAGACCCAGTTAAAATCACTGTAAAGGAAGGTGCAATTTTTCCAAATACCAGACAGTACAAAATGAGTGCAGAAGTAAAAGCAGGAGTTATTGAGGAAATTAACAGAATGGTAAAACAAGGCATATTAAAAGAAGTAATGAGTAGCCCTTGTAATTCACCAATAATGGGTTTGAAGAAACCTAGTGGAAAGTATAGGATTGTTCAGGATCTGCGCAAAATAAATAAGATTGTGGAACCTTGTTGTCCTATAGTGCCGAATCCTGCAGTAATTTTATACCAGATTCCCTGGAGTGCAGGATGGTTTACTGTGATTGACTTATGCCAAGCATTCTTTTCCATACCATTACATCCAGATAGCCAGTATCTTTTTTCATTTAAATTTGAGAACAAAGTCTATGTATGGAATCGTGTTCCTCAAGGGTACACAGAGAGTCCTTCCATCTTTAATCAAATATTGAAAAAGTGCTTAGAGAAACTAGTGATGCCAGGAAGTTCAGTCTTAGTGCAGTATATAGATGATCTGCTAGTGGCATCTAACACTAGAGAGGACTGTGTTATCGACTCCATTGCACTATTAAATCACTTGGCAGAAGAAGGGCATAAAGTTTCACCTGAAAAATTGCAGTTTTGTACAACAGCAGTTAAATATCTAGGACACCGAATTGAGAGGGGAAAAAGAAGGATAACCTCTGAAAGAGTAAAATTAATCAAGAAAATGCAAATGCCCGTGTCCCAACGAGAAGTGAGAATGTTCCTTGGAATAGTGGGTTATTGTCGACAATGGATACTAGGGTTTTCTCTGTTAGCAAAGCCTTTAATTCAAATGACGAAAAAGAAGGCAAAGGATCCAGTTGAGTGGGATGATGAAAGTGTAGGAGCTTTTGTAAAATTGAGAAGTGCTTTATGCGAAGCTCCTGCCCTAGGCATGCCTGATTATAAAAGAAGATTCGCATTATTCTGTCATGAGAGAGAAAATTGTGCACTTTCAGTCCTAACTCAGAGACATGGTTTGGACAGACGTCCTATAGCATACTTTTCTGCCACATTGGACCCAGTGGCAGCAGCGTTGCCAGGTTGCTTAAAAGCAGTAGCTGCTACCTGTTTGAGCATTGAGCAAAGTGAATCAATTGTAATGGGACATCCTGTAAAGGTGTTTGTTCCACACTCAGTTGTGATTCTGCTGACAAGAACCAGAACTCAGCATCTTACTCCTAGTCGGCTGACTAAATATGAAAGAATAATTTTAGGTGCTGAAAATGTAACTATTGTCAGGTGCACAATTGTAAACCCTGCTACATTATTACCAGACCCGTATCATGAAGAAGTTAAAGATGATGAAGAGGAACATGATTGTTTACAAGTCACAGAATTGTGCACAAAACCACGTCCTGACATACAGGAACTACCCCTCAGAGAGCCAGACAGGGAGCTGTTTGTGGACGGTTCATGCCAAAGGCATGAAGATGGTAAACTAAGTGCAGCATATGCAGTATGCGAATTAACTGGAATAGTCGAAGCATCCTATTTACCAGGAGTAAAATCTGCACAAGTAGCTGAATTAATTTCTTTAATAAAAGCCTGCAAAATTGGGAAGAATCAGAAAGTAACTATATTTACAGATAGTCAATATGGTTACGGGGTTGTGCATGATTTTGGCCAATTATGGATGCAGAGGGATTTCATGACTTCTTCAGGATCCCCTATTAAAAATGGACAGTTTGTAAAGGAACTGCTGGAAGCAATACAATCACCAAAAGAATTGGCTGTGGTGAAATGTGCCGCACACCAGTCAGGAGATGACTGGGTGGTAGTCGGTAACAGATATGCAGATTTGGTGGCTCAACACTGTGCTAAAAACAGGTTGTCAGTCAATAAAAGGGTTGAAAGAATGGGAATCAGCTGCCAACTTATGCTGTATGCACCTCCTGAAACATGGAATGATGTGAAACGACTGCAAGATGATGCTGATGAGAATGAAAGAAATGCATGGATTAAAATGGGATGTTCTCAAAGGGCAGATGACGATGTATGGATTTATGCTGATGGCAGACCAGTCATGCCCGACTGTCTGATTTCACAAATGGCCAGAATGTATCATGGAGACACACATGTAGGGAGAGACGCAATGATTAGGCTCTTCAGACAAAATTGGTACAATCCAAGGTTTAGGGCTGCAGCAGAGAGTCTTTGCCAGAGATGTCTAACTTGCCAAATGCATAATCCAGGAAGAAAAACAATAATTGGTTTTGGGAAAATAGGAAAGGCAGAAGGTCCATTTGTGAGATTGCAGCTTGATTTTATTCAGTTACCCCCATGTAGAGGACTGAAATACGTACTTGTCATAGTGTGTCTGTTTTCAAAGTGGGTGGAGGCCTACCCTACCAGAAGGAATGACAGTATTACAGTCGCAAAGTTGTTGCTACGAGAACTCATTCCTAGATTTGGTTTCCCAGTAACTTTGGAATCAGATAGAGAAGGACACTTCAACAATGATGTGATTAGAATAATCTGTGAAGCATTCCAAATTGAGCAAAAATTGCACTGTGCATATCGTCCAGAGGCTTCTGGAGTTGTTGAACAAATGAATGGCACAATAAAATCAAGACTGGCAAAGATGTGTGCATCAACATCGTTAGATTGGCCGGATGCATTGCCAATTGTTCTAATGGGACTCAGAAGCATTCCTGATAGAAATACCGGAATGAGTCTGCACAAAATAATCATGGGAAGAGCAATGAGACAAGCACATGTTCCTACAAATAAACTGCTGAATATAACTGATGATATGGTTCTGGATTATTGCAAAGGATTGGCTGACCTAGTGCGTTCTGTCTCTCACCAGGTTGGGGAAGACGCAGTTTCCAGGCAGCCTGAACAAGAGCATGATCTGAATCCCGGAGACTGGGTGGTTGTGAAGCATCACACAAGAGAAACGTGTCTATCACCCAGGGGGGGCGAACCTTGTCAGGTCATACTAATTACGAACTCAGCAGTAAAATGTGCAGGATTGCCTAATTGGATTCATGTAAGCCACACCAAAAGAGTACCAGACCTTGAAGAAGAAAATCCTCAGACAGCATCGATAACTGAGGAAGCTGAAGGTTGCCCAGCTGAAGAATCTCAGGTGCGAGATTCCAGGGAAGCTGAAGAAGAACAACCGAGCACAAGTCAGGACTGGATACCAGTGGTTGAAATACCTGAAGTTTACAACAGAACCAGAAGCCAAGCAAATTTAGAAGAAATTGAAGAAGATCAGATAGGTGAAGAAGAAGCAGCTCAGGAGGAGGAAAATGAAACCATAAGAGAACCTGAGCAGGATCAGATAAGGAGAGGAAATTGGGCTCAAATCAACAACGAACCAACAAATTCTGAGCAGGGACAGACAGGTCTAGAAGAACGCGGTCAGGCTGCAGAAGTACAAAGTGCAATAAGCCCTGATCAGAACCAGTTAGGTCTAGGAAAATACATTCAAGAAGAAGATCACGAGAATCACAAGCATGAAGACGTAAATCCTGAACAAGGTCAGTTTCTGGAAACTCACAGTGGAGCAGCTGAAGAGAAAGCAATAAGACCTGAAAAAGAACAAGTAGAAGAAACTGAAATCGAAGAAAAACAAATTGTGCCACAACTTGAAAATAAAAGAATTTCTGAAGAAGAAATAAGAAGTGAAGAGACAGTGCAAACAAAGAAGGTCAGAAAAGGTGCTCGTTGGCCTGGTGTCATTAAAAGAGTAAAATACCACATAACAACCAGAAGTGAAGATCCAGAACAAGTAAATGAAGTAACAAGCCTAACGGGACAAACAAGTGGAATCGAAAAACGAAAAAGCAAAAGACTGAAACTTGTGAACAACAAATTTAAAGGTCCAGATTGGACTTATATCATCCTTGAAGACTACGAGAGCTCAGAGTCAAGTGAAAGTGGTGACGAAGGAACAAGTGTGGAACTGACTTATGAGAAAGAAATAAAACCACCTTGATAACATAAAGAGACTTGAAATAACGATAAGAAGAGGAATCTTCCTTGTCAAAAATGCCTGACGATAGAGTTTCTGGGAGACCAAAACAGAAATGTTGTAAAAGATGCTGTGCTATATGCATATGTAGTCTGGTAGTGGTGCTTATAGTATGGTTAGTTGTGATCGTAGCAATTCCTTACCTTCTGATAATGGATAAAAAGATTAACAACGAAACGAAGGCAAGGACAGATAACTTGAAAGGTAATAGAGTAGAACTAAAGGCAGAAGATGAACCAGAATTTCATCACGAAGTAACAGATAACGACACTAGTTTGAATGTTTTTACAAAATTATTGTTTCAATATGTAGATACCATGGAAGTTAGTAATTGTTATGTCTGTATGAAATTACCTGAATCAGTAGCAGAAGGGTTAACATATCATCACTTACCATTAACTTATGGCATATCATGTAGTGTATTGGCTAGTCTGTTTTATAGAACAGGGAGACTTCAGTACTATTATTCAAATATAGATGTGATATTTTCTGAGGTTCCGATTCGAAAGAATATGAATCCAGTGCTTAGTAGTAAAGACGCACAGTTTATGGGAGAATTTTTCTTAACAATGAAATCAATAGACATAACACATGCACATAGAAGCAAACTAACATGTTCATTACATGAAGAAGAAAAGATATTTTTGAATTTAGTGGAGAATAGAAGACAAGATTTCCAAAAGAAAGCTTCTGAGCATAAGGCTCATCTGCCACCTTGGGCTGAGAAAGAGGGTAGTTACACACCTGGCAAGGCTCAAGCTGCTATGGCTCTAGATTTTGTGAAGACAGGGAAAATTTGTCTACATAGGTTAAAAACTGAGTATAACAATATTTTCATCGGTACCAGTGAATGTGAACATAATTTCTTAATTCTTGGAGGTTGGGGACTAAAAGGAGGAACGGATTCAGTTTTTCCTGGAATCTATTATGTGTGTGGGAATAAGGCTTACTTTAGGCTTCCTGCACGGTGGTATGGAAGTTGTTATTTTGGAATAGTATTTCCAAAGATATACCACGTAAAAAGAAACACTGGGAGCAATGAAAATAATAGTGAATTAACACGTAGTAAAAGAGCTAGTTTTTCTGAAATTGTAGGTGATATATTCGGTGCATTGATATCTTCAGTGGGAATAATTCTGAATTCAAGGAAAATATGTAAATTATCTACAGTGGTTGATCGTTTATCAACGGACACTGCTGGAGGATTTCTGATGATTAATGCGGAAATGATTGCGATTAGATCTATGGTTATGCAAAATCGACTTGCTCTTGATATAATACTGGCAAAAGAGGGCGGAGTCTGTAAATTATTGAAGACGAAACACTGTTGCACTTACATACCTGATAAAAGTGCAGAAATTGGAACATATATACAGAATATAACTAAACTTGAGAAGGAACTAAAACCACTGGAAGTTGATAGTGTATGGGAAAGATTGACAAATAGTATTACGTCAATTGGTACCTGGTTTGCTAATGTAGGGAAAGGACTTATAGGTCAAATATTAATATCCTTAGCAGGGATAGCAATAATAGTGCTGTCAATAATAATATAGTGCAAATGTTGTAGAAAGAATGAGATGTATAGAGTGACGGGAAAAGGAAAGAAAAGAAAGTTTGATGAAATTGAACTAGAAGATCTGAGAAGCGAATTATACAAGAAACTAAAAGGAGACGTAAAAAATAGAAAGTGTAAAAATGAAGCTGAGACAATTTTATGCTAAAAGTTGGCATCTGGTTGTGGGTAGTATTTTGATGGCTCAGAACCGCCATCAGAGAGGGGATTGATGGAGCAAGGACTCACAATGAGACTTGCTCGAAAGCAATATTCTCACAGTATTAATTTATTAAACTTTGTAATGTCTATAATAACAAATGCACACACGAATACAAGTAGAAAGAAGCTTGCTTATGTGTTTAAACTAACAAATAACGCTTGTCTAAATCTAAAATGGCCGCTAAAGCGCGGGAAACTTATTGCGCATGTGTCAACCATATCACATGGTGTGACGTCTTTCTTTGCTTGGAGGGAAATCCTTGCTTCTGCGCAGTGTGTATTAAAATCGCTGCTTAATGTTTTCACGTGCTGCAGCTTGCTCACATGTTACAATTAAACTGTGGTATTCTAACGCTATTAATGCGGGATAGATTTATAAATAAATGGGAATAGAGTAGACAAAGTGGGTATACAGTGAGACCATTTATATTGTGATTTTAATATTTTCTTCTTTGACTTTTATTAGTTCGTAAATTGGGTCTGGGTTGGTTGAACTGCAGCTCGAGAGACATTGATTCTGCACATGCGCCCTGAAAGGCTGACCAGAGAATGCGATGAAGTCAACTTGGAAGCTCTCCAAGGTCGCGAAGCCTGGTTCACAAGTTCACCCGAAATGTACCTGCACTCGATACAATTGTATATAAAAAGTTGTTGCTGAATTAATGAGAAACGGTTGGGAAATAAAGCCAATGTATTAATTGTGATGGGCGGTATTTGAAATACAATGGGCTTAAAGAAATTGAACTAAATTGACATGGTGCGAGGATCAACCCCCTGTCCCCGTCCAATCAGAAGTAGTGGGCCCATAATTCTGCAACATTAAGGGGAGGTACATGGGCATAGAAGGGTATAATAGTTATAGAATTAGCTAATTAGTTAGCATAAGCTCCAGACATACAAGCTGATCGATTGCAGACTGAATCGCTGTCCAGAGAGGTCCTGCAGAGGGGGCGGCGGAGTCCATTAGAAGGAAGACACAGGAGAAATCGAGGAGAAGCGAAGTATTCAGAGAGGGGAACGACGCAGGCGTCGTTGGTAGAGAGGTCACCTGTCCTGTCCCGAACCTGGTCCGGAGGTCTTTGCTCTTCATCCTTCCTGAGACCTATCTTTTCCAACTCCTTGGCCAAGGGGTTTGGTTTCTCGCACCGTTAGGTAAGTATAAATGCAACTTTAGTTGTGCTGCTGTCTCTATCTTCTCCTTTCTAAGGGACCGTCATTGATTGATAATTGATTATTATGCTTCATCCATGATATACGATTTAAGTATCATGTGGTTTCTGTATTTTACTCTGCTAAATCTTTAGATAAACATTTTAAAACTTCCTGACTCAATGATTATTTCAGGATTATGAATTGTAATGAATGTCACTCATTTTAAACTTCCCAATTAGCAAAAGGTCCATTGGTAAGTCATTCCTCTTCAATCAGAAAAGTAATTGGTAGCAGGGATTTGATGAAGAGTACAACTGACCCACCAGCGGAAATTGCTAGCGTAGTATGAATGTATGGGCCCAAGTGAGTATTTGATGTATGAATGCTCGTTGCTAGTAACCCGCTGGATCAAGTATATGTACTTATTGGTGATAACGCAATATTATTGTTGATTGAAATCATTCAAGTTTTGTATTAAAAATCATGTGAGAAATGTTAAACCATTTGATCGTGATTTTGTAAAATATATGTATATCCTTTATGTAGTGCGCACCTCTGTCCAGGTAGCCAGTAGGCTGCTGGCCCCAGTTTTTCATACTTGTATGTACACCAAGTTCTGTTTTCCCCACAACACTCCCTTGCACTGTGTGATCAGCTTTTGCTGCGATTAATTTTGTTGGCAAATTATACATTAATAACTTGAAGAAAAGATATAAAAGGTTGTTTTGTGGCATACCTCTACCTCGTATGCTTCTGATTGTATAGAAATTCTGGAAAGTTTAACATAATTTATTTCTGCTTTTCTTCAAGAATGGATTATTCAACCTATTCAATTCTCACCTGGTCCGATCACCACGCTGTTTTATTTCATTGGGATCTGCCTGGCTCCATAATTAATAATATGACTAACATCAAACTCACTAGGAGAGCCTGGCACAACATTGACTCAGGTGTATTAGAAACCCAGCTTTTACAAAGCATTCCGGTTTCAGAGTTGGATGCGGAGGGATTAGCTAGAAGTTATACTTTCTGGCTAGACTCTAATTTTGCCAAACTAGCCCCTGTTACGGAGGCAATTAGAAATAGAAAAACTCCATCTGCTCCTTGGTTCTCTGAAGCCCTAAGACTAGACAAACAAGCTTGTAGGAGGCAAGAGAGAACATGGCGGAAAAACTATAATGTAGCTGAAAAAGCACAATATAAGCTTATGCTAGCAAACTATAAGAAAAAAATAATTATTGAGAAGAGCCAATATTTTACGCTGAAAATTGAGATGGCGGGCAACTCAAGTAAAGAACTTTTCTCAGTTATAAATAATCTAACAACTGCGGAAAAGGAAGCTACGGTGAATTACACTCAAGATTTTTGCAACACATTGGCCCAGGCGTTTAAAGTAAAGGTCGATCAAATCTATGATCAATTTGCCTCATACATTCCTCATAATGCTGGCATTGATCAGGAAGTTAAGGCCATAATACCTTTTTAAATTTTACCTCTACCTCTCCAGAGCAGATTGCCACTCTTCTCATTAAGACTAAGTCTGGGTCTCCGGATGATCCTTGTCCTCCGAGGATTCTGCATAATATTAGTCATATTGTCAGTCCCCAGTTATCTTGCATTTTTAATCAAATGCTCTCACAAGGATCTTTCCCAACACTGTGGAAACAGGCCTGTATATTACCATTATTAAAAAAGCCTAATTTAGATGTAACGGACCCGGCCAATTATAGACCGATTGCTAGACTTCCGTTGCCTGCAAAAATAATTGAGAAAATTGTTAATACGGAACTTTCCACATTTATTTTAGATAATAATGTCTTAGACCACAGCCAATTTGGCTTTCGATCATGCCACAGCACCGAGACAGCTTTAATTAAGACTACGGAGGAAATTCGTACCGCACTAGATGGCGGCGGATCTGCAGCTCTGATCCTCCTTGACCTGTCCGCGGCATTTGATACCGTGGACCACAACCTACTGATAGAACGGCTGAAAACTATTGGTCTAGGAGGAAAAGCCCTGCTGTTTTTAACATCTTTTTTAGCAGGTAGAGTGCAGACAGTGCAATTGGGCGATTTTAAAACTACGCCTTTTATTTTGCCTTGTGGGGTGCCACAGGGCTCTTCCTTGAGCCCCACTCTTTTTAACATATATGTGTCCGAATTGGCCCCTTTGATTAGAAGCTTTGATCTAATTCCGACCTCATATGCTGATGACACCCAATTGGTTATTTCTACCATAGACAAGGATGTTGATTTTTCTAACAAACTACATGATTGCATGGTCTCCCTGAGCTTGTGGATGAGCAGGCACTGTCTGAAGCTCAATTCGAGCAAAACCGAGGTGGTGCTTTTGGAAACCTTGCTCCCCTTTGGTCACCAATTTGGTGGCCAAGTACACTGGGCCCCCTTCCTACACCAGTAGCTAAAGCTAAAAATCTGGGGGTCATAATAGACGAGAAGTTGAATTTTAAATCGCAGGTCTCTAAGGTGGTATCTTCTGCTTTCTTCACCATTAAAACCGTGCGCAAGATTCTTCCTTTCATTCCGATAAACACGAGGAAAATTGTTTTAACTTCCTTGGTCTTATCCAAACTGGATTACTGTAATGCCCTGTACATAAATTTACAGTCTAATCAACTTAGAAGATTACAAGCGGCACAGAATGCTGCTGCCAGACTGGTGCTAGATGTCCCTAAGCATCAGTCAATTAGGGCTGGGATACAGAAGCTGCATTGGCTACCAGTTGCCCAGCGCGTGAAATTTAAGACACTTTGTATAGTGCATAAGGCACTCTATAGAGTAGGTCCACGATTTCTATGGCATGCCTTTAGTTGGTACTCCCCCAGCAGACAACTACGATCGGCTAATGCTTTCCTGATGCTCACCTCCAGAGTCAGGACGATGAACTGGGGAGGGAGGAGTTTCAGACATGGTGCTATTAGGCTATGTAACTCCCTCCCACTCGCTCTTAGGAAGATATCTTCTTTGATTGAGTTTAGGAAGAATCTTAAGACATGGCTTTTTAAAAACTAACTCTCCCTACAGTATGCGGTCCTTAAGCGCCTAGACACCTATGGGTATTAGCGCGCTATAAAAGTTGTTGTAACATAACATAACGTAGTTGATGATGTGCTTATGTGTTTGTGTTTTTTCTGTGAATATATATATATTAATCACAGTATGTAAATATCTTCATCGGGAAGGCATGTGTAGGTGTATCAATTTATTTAGATTTTTTTTAAAACAACAAATAAATGGTAATGTCTGATTATATAAATATTTATATATTAATCTACTCCCTGAGGGGAGGGGGGTAAGGAGTGCGGAATTCACGTTCTGCCCATACCTCCGCTCTCTTACTCATCCCAAACATCTCTGACTACTATGGACTCCCAACACCATTTCCAAACTCCTCCCTCCTTTATCCATTTAATCAAACTAACAAGTGCACATGTTCACTACTCTCAATAACAAAACACATCTTCCCTTTACTATTCCACTTCAATCAATCCATCCCTTTCGAAACTATACAGTAAATGCATGAGGTCTCAATACACACTAACTTAACACACTTACCACAACTAATCCAAAAAGAAACAAAAAAGCACTTTTACTAATCTACTAGCAAGGAATAAATACAGGCAAATGGTCTCAGGTAAAATAGACAGGTAAAATTAAAACACAGATTGCAACTGTGGTGTTCCAGCATGCTATTCCCCTCCAAAGCACTTCAACGCCTCTTCAGGAGCAGTAAGCGTTATAAAAATACAATTGCTAATACAATAATTTTAGTGACCCAGGATTGCCCTGCTTATGCAGTGTATGTAATGTTACTAGATAGTTATGTAGGTTTAGCGGCAGCTTCCTAATTGCCATTTCTTAGAAAGATGTCCCTTTTCAGCAGGCCTATTTCTTAATTTGAAGACCAAAAATCAGAAATACACAGTCAACGTTAGGACTTTCATTTAAAACCTGACATCAAATAGTTAAAGGAAAATACAATGTTGGCTGCTGTTCGTTGGTTGTAAATTACTGAATTCCTTTCTAGGTTTAATAACCAAAGGTGAAATATTTCATGTAATTGGAGCTTGAATCATGATCCTTGATTTGTGTGTTAACTTTTGTTATAGTTAATATGTGGTTTGTAAAACACCTAAGCAGAGAAGAACGCGGAAAGCCATTAGAAGTAAAAGAAAAAGGTACCATTTACTTGCCAATGCTGAGTACCCTAGGTAGGAATTTGAAGAACTTTAATTCTCACCATATTTTAAGTGAAAGAAGCCAAAATATATTTCCTCATTACAGGTTTCAACATCGAACCAGCTTCCAAATGAGATCTGTTCACTGGCTCTTCTGTGAGTGTTTTGCAAGTAGTTAAAACCTTTATATCTACACACTGGTCTTACTTTTTGAAGAATTTTGTAATTCCTGCGTTATCTGTGTGATTATTTTTAAATATTTGGGTAAGGTTGTGAGTCAGTTACTGTAAAGCACTGTAATAGCTGAAAGATTTTAATCACTAAACAAGCTAAGTAAATCAGTAATAAAACCCAGGTGCAATTTTTCATACTCAATAAAACTTCAGATGTGTTACTTGTTGCAGACAAAAGAGTGAAAGCAATGTAAACGTATGCACTTGTGAATGGAAATACAAAAAGAAAGCAAACAAGCACTGGCAAGCCAATAGGTCTGTTCTTAATGTGCCAAAGTCTGTAAACATAGGAGATCATAAATGCTATTTACATGCATTGCATTCAAAAATTATTTTTATCATTTGAAAGCATACCCTATTGGTTTTTCCCGTGCTGGGAAATAATGCCTGCTTTATGTATGGAACACATATAGGACATAGGGAATTGGATGTGACAAACATTATGATAACTGATACTACTTTGAAGATGTAAAATATTCCCTCATGTATTCTAGTGGTGCCACTTCCTGAAATATGGAATACTACAGCAAACAACCAACGGCATGAAGTGAGAGAGTAATATTCCTCTGGATAGAGCCAAAACTCACTCTATGTATATTTTAAATTTTTGGTAACAATACATCTCTCAGATAGCTGCACTTCCACGCAAGACCTAAAAGTAATTGGTGGATTTCTTCAATTAATCTTAGCCACTAGTAATTTCTTTGGGATGCATTCCAGTTCTCCGTTTCTTACTCACTGTGCCACTACAGACAGGGAACAGTCATAGTTAAAACAGTTTTGATTCTGATTTAATATAAATAGTCCACCCAAAACTGCTAGGCCACGTCTCCTTTAAAAGGAATCATTACCAACCCAATAGCACAGTAGGCGTACTAAGACCCCATCAGTGAAAAGCAGATTGAGTCCTTTGGCACAGCAAGTTAGGGATCTACGTCTGGGAATCCCCATTACTCAGAACATCTTACCTTTGGTGGAAAATAGGGGTGGACGGAACTTGCATAGAATTTCGAGGAGTTACATAAAAACTCTGCAGGATTCCACAGAGGCCCGCATACAGCGGAATTTCGGCACGTCGCACTGCTCGTGCTGATTTTTAGGGCTGGGAGCTTGTTCTGCACTTTAAAATCAGTGTGAACGGCACCACACACGGCACCGAAGGGCGCTGCTTCTTTATGCTGCTTGAGTAGATTTTCTACTCGAGCAGCAGCTTTCTCTACGCAAACTATAGGGACCTGCCGCCACTGCCCATGTTGAGAAATCGCACCAGGACACATCCTAGCTCTCAATTTTTTTCGCTCGCGCTCAGCAACTTAACCCTGGTGAGCCATGCACAAGACAAACTTTGCCACATGGCAGTTCATGGAGTTTATCCAGAACTAAGCGCAGTGGGCAAAACTCTGCGAATTCCACTGGCAGAGCGGAGTTTACTGCACAATCATTTAGAGTAGTGGGTGTGGGTCTGGTGCTTATATCTCCAGTAGGATAAAGACAGACTGCACACAGTTCAGATGAGGGAAATGGATGTAGCTTTTCAAAACCATATCTCCTACGTTGAGCGGCTCAACAGTCTTAACTTCTATGCTTATACGTTTCACAATTCATGAGATAAGTTCTGTTAGAAAATAACAAAAAACATATCTGCTGCTCTGGCACTTTTATTCACTTGTAAACATGACGAATGTTTAAACTCTGATTTGACTGTGTAGAAAAAATACAAATCTCATAAATCCAGACCTTTTAAAGACTGAAAGCACCTCTTACTCTACCTTGTTCATTATACAAATAATCCCTATAAACTGCAACCAAATCAGAGTGAGGTGAGCGGGACACATCATATAGCAGCAACTACAGCTAAACTCCACACTGAATCTAGTGCTTTTTCTAATGTAAAGGCCTCAATAGAAATATCGTGACACAAGCACAACATTAAACTACTCATTTCTCTCTCTTTCTTACAAGAAAATCATGCAAGTGTTTCATATGTGAAAATCTGTACTACTTTGCATTAGAAACCAGTGGCGGAGGAAGTGTGTCCTTGTCCCTGATACAAGCAAGGATCCCCTGGCCACTGGTTTGGTAGTAAAGTACAGCTATAATCTCACTTCTCTGGGTCCCTCACTCTCCTCTTCCTGTTCATGTGAACCAAAAAGGGAACCTCTCATGTATATCATTCACTAAATTATTCGCACAAAATGATCACGAACAATTAATTAATTGATCATAAAACAACCATCACATAGAGTGTTCTTTCATTACAATCAAATAACACTAAACAGCAAATAAACAAAATGTGGCCAGGGAAAATCCTGTTTGTTATTGACAGAGACCCCGTTCCAAAGTTTTGAAAAAGGTGACAGTACGGAGATACTATTGAATCAAGTGTGAATACACCGCACATAATTAATCAACAATTGCCAATGGGGAGTAAGCGCTAATATCAATAGAGAAACATGACCCAATGCCCTCTTGATCTGTTCTGTGCTTCTTTACTTAAGGATGGGTTGTTAATGCATTTCAGCCCCTGGTGATTACGGGGTATCATCAGTACTGCAAACTGGTAAGCTTGAGCAATAAAAGAAGGGATGGATTCCTGAGTTGCACACCAGCCAAGTTTGGGTGAAACAACTTCACCTTCAAAAGTTTCCCTTGCAGATACCTTACATTTACTGCAAGATGTTGACTGGTAGAATTAGGCTACAGCTGGACTGTGCCTTGACCATGCTTAAAAGTGAGCAGAAATTTGGATCACATAACTAGTTTGTATTTTGTTGAGCGTTTACTTCTGAAATGGAGTTCACAGAATGTTGAGGTTGGTCTGACAGAAAACTATTTAGTGAGAGAGTTGTCAGAGGCAGAGGGCTTCTGACTGTAGTAGAGGTGTGCAGGGCCAGATTGGCCGTAGCGGGCACCGGGCATTTCCCCGGTGGGCCGCCAGGGTGGGGGCCGGTTTTGTTACAGGGCCGTTTTTGCAGCATAGCTGCAATATCGGCCCCTGTAATAAAATCGGCCGAAACCGGCCCTGGCAAACAGCTCGGCCGCACCCCCAGCCCCCCCGGGGGGCCAGCCGAGCACTTTGGGGCCGGTTTTGGTTCCCAGTCCGGCCCTGGAGGTGTGAAGTGAAAAGTCACCAGGTAGCCTGTGATGACCTAATAGAGATGGTACAAGAGTGGAGCTTTTGTGTTACAAAACTACCTAGGGCCCTTGTGATATTAGATTATGCAAGGTATCCCAAGCAGCTCAATCAATGAACGCAAACCTTAAATTAATGAAATTCAGTCAAGGTGAGAAACAGATCCAATAATCATTAGGATTGCTGGTGATCATGTGGATGATACACTGAATGACATCAATGGAACGTATAATCCTATAGAATTTTTAAGAGAACAACCAGCAGGTAGAACTCGATAATGTGGGCCTGAACGTGTCAGTTCACAGTTTCTCACTCATCATTTAGCTGATTCGGCTACAACAACCAATATGAAGAGCTGTGAGAAATTAATGGAATTCCATTAGATAAAAAATAAACAATCATTTATTTACTTTTAACTTTGGCAGTGTACTATGAAACAAGTTGAAATTTGAGACTATATTAAACCTAAATGAAAGAGACACATCTACATATTTAAGAAAATATATTGTTTTCCAATATATGTCTCTGTTTATAATTATGTAAATTAAACTTTATGGTTATAGCTCACTTTTTTGCATGTATTACACTCACAGATGTTTGTTCTTTTTTTACTTGATTGATATTGTAATACGTTCATGTGGTAACTCTTTAGGGACAGAGTGGAGACAATTGCTGTGAGGTGCAACTGATATTGATATAATCTTTTTAGGTCTACAAGGTGCAAAGAATAGGTTTTGTGGTAACACTGATATTATCATTGCCAAGACTTATAGCATCAACTTATAAAGTACTCGGGTCAACGGTGGTTTGTGCATGGTCTTTGGGGAGTCAGATCCTCATAGGGTGGTTAATGATGACATATAGAGCCTACTCAGAAAAAGGGAACCCTCTGCAAGGACGAGGGTAAGGCAGAGATATGGCATTCTCCTTATAGCCTGAGTAAGAAACAATCACTGTGGTCCAGTAGGTATTGAGTGTCTTTCTCATACCATATGATATTTTTACTCCTTTTTATAGAACTAGTCTGACAGTAATGATGCACACATGTCTAATCAGTCTTAATAAACTCAAAGTATCCCTTTTCAATATCTGAATCTCAGCATCAAACCGGTTAAACGAATAGCCTGCCCAAAATAAAAGTGTTTTAACTTCATCACCACTTAGATTTCTGTTCAGCAAAGCAGTGATATAATAAAGCCTACTTATTTAACTTCTTTGTAAAATCCCCAGAGACAAACAGAACATACCATAATTGTGAACTTGGGAACTGGATGCAGAAACTCTCTAAAACCTGAATTGTTACAGAGGGAAAGGTGGTTGCACTTTCCTAATACACAAAATGCCATTGAATAAATTGCAAATATATCATTTGAAATCGATGCTTTGTGAACTAGTATTTTTGATTTGCTTCAGATTACCTTTTTAACAGATTATGTATCCCTTTAAACATATTGGGAGGAGATGTTGTACGAATGAAGGTGCGTGCTGAACTGACCTTTCTACTACATTTGCATTTCAGAACCTTTTATTATGGGCCTTGCCTTTAAGATTACTTTCACCACCAGGGAATATACATTTCTCATTGGATACAAAATTCTCACTCTACTAAGTTTAACATGTATGAATCTTAGTATCTTTTTATTGTACTTTGCCTTTACTTTCAATTTGTGACTGAAATACATTTTCAGGTTTACATTCTTTCTCTATCTCTACTCTATCAAGACCATGAGGATTTTATGTAACACTATCCTTATCAGTTCAAATGTGTTATTTGCTTGCATTTGGGACTACTAGCTTTTCAAGACAAGGTGTGTTCTGTGTACCATCTAGTGGTTCAAGATCACCCTAATCAAGCTCACCTTTAGTGCATTCTTTATCAGTAACTATTCTCAGATTTTGACCCCTGAGAGAAGATCTCCACTTCACTCCGTAACATAATCCACACCTTTATTTATTCATTTTAACTGTTTGGGCTACAAGAAAACTTTTCATTCAGTGTCTCAGATGACCTAACAAGATCATTCAGTGTTGGAATTAGCACACTAACACGTTCATGCTGTACCCCATATATTTCAATAAATGAAGTAAGAATAAAGTGGTGTCCTAAAGTTAACTTAAGATATTGACAGAGAGCATTTCAACTGTTGCAATTCATGAGATTCATAAGATTCCCTCTCAGAGACTGAAATTGTTTGGGTCTGGCTGATCGTCACCTTAATAATAGAAAATCACATAATCTTTGAAGCTGAGAAAGCCATTGCTATGTAACCAAAATGGATAAACCTTGCAGCCTGATGTGAAACAGAGTTCCTCACAGAGTTGAGCTTCACATTACCACAGTGTGTTTCTAAGTTTAAAAAAATTTTGAAATAATATTTGAAGTATTACAGGCTTGTGGTACGGTTTCGAGCAGTAGGATCAAGTTCAAAGGTCAAGAAGAGGAGCTCTTAGAGCATTTTTCAATGTCTGCATCACACACTTTTTCAGACTATCACCTCAAATGTATTGCAGTGCCCCCCCGCCACTTCTAGACCAGAAATATTCTGAAAGTTACCCCCATTGTTAGTTCCATCAGAGTCACTGGGGTTGGAAGGATGTGAGAGGTGCAATTGCTTAGGGACTGATCAGAAATATCCACTGTCAGTTCCACAATCTTCTAGGGCCCTTGGACCCTGAGTATTGCTGTCATTCAGAGAGTGCCTGCCAAATGCGCAGACTCCTCCAACCATTATCCACACTAGTCAGAGACCTCTGTATCAGCACCATCCAATCACTGATAGGGTTAGTGCCATCCAGAGACCTTCAATCCAGCGAGACCCTACCTACAAAGCACTTTTGTAACATTACAGCTCGATACGTGCACATTGCTGTGACCCTAAAACCAGTGCCACCCAGTGGTCTTGGTGTAAGTGTCTTCTTGTGCCATGAAATAAATCTTCTCCAATAACCCACCAGAAACCCGCCATTTTTTGGCCGACCCTTTCATTAGTGTTATGTAATGACTTACACTTCAGAGGCCTGTACATCCAGAGCAAGTGCTACCATGACTCCAATTATCCGTGTCAGCCAGATGTCACCACTTTAGGTTCACTAGTGATCACCTTCCTGTAATCCTTGATAATTTAGAGATTGAAGTCCATTAAAAAAATATGAAAACTGATCCTGTGCATAATGGGGTCGAGGTCAGTGAGTGTGAGGGTGGGATCAGACATATACACCTAGGAACAACAGCTCATATCATAAGAGTGGGGGTCCTACAAGTATATAAAATAAAAATGACGTTTCCTAAAGAGTTTTTTTATCTATAAAAAGGCAATTTGTGAACTAAACACCCATCCTTAACACCGAAGGGGCAGCCTAACTAGTTAGATACCATATAGGCATTTATGAAAATATTTATTTGGAAGAATAAACTACCACGGTCTATTTTATTCATCTTTGATGGGCTATGCTTTTATGTACATGTTCAGTTTTATGTTAATCCATGTGTGGTCACTTCTATGTATACTAGTAAGGCTGCTGTAACTTTTAAATGTTGTGCCTGATTTTAAGTGAGGGGCAGCTTGTGCTCAAGTAGAAGTTTGTTGAATGTGCAAAAACATAGCGCTTTATGGAATACTAGGCAGCAAATCTGTTGCAAAAACGGCCCACGTGTCAGTCATAATTACTTGTAGGAAAACTCTGAATCGGGCGCAAAAGTTAAGTAAAATACTTTTTTCCGACTGCTTTTGCGCTCAACGTTTTCCACTGCGCTCTAAGGGAGGCCGTAATTCTCTATGACACCTACTGAAGCCTCTAACAATCTATTAATATATTGTAAAAGGATTGTGCACCTAGTCGTAGACTTTAACATGGAAAAGTCAAGAAGAGGTAAGAGAAATATTCCCTTTACAGCAAGCATGTTGCAGTGTTTTACACAATTCTAGAGAAGTACAATATTTTAATGACGTTAACACGAGGGGACTGGAGTTTTGTCTACTTGTTTTATCATTCATATAGTCCGCTGTTCTTTGCTATTCACCATTATGGCGTTTCCAAGCCTCTCAGCATGTCCCTTGCTCCCTCTCACTGGGCCCACGGGCATTTTAAGCAACCGTGCAAAAACGGCTTGACCCTATCATGGGCCCGTCATAAATCAAGAGCTAAAAGCCAGGGTGAAACCTTTGAAAGAGGTCAGAGGTGGGGAACGGGTCATAGCGAGGGGACTGTGTGAGAAACGGCTGGGAGGAAGGCAGCTCTGGGACACTGAGAGAAAGGAGGCTAGAGAAGCTGTGCTGCTGGCCGGAACCACTGGACCGTGTCAAAATGGAAGCCACGGCACAGTGTAGCAAAGGAGCGGGAAGTCGAGATTAATGTGCGACAGCGCTATATATTCACACCTGTGCTCTGACCACGTACGTCCACGTGGGCCAACTTGTGCCCAAAGTTTGTTTTATATAGCGCGAACTCGGCACTGAGTGCTATATAACTGGCATTTGAGCGCTTTACACCAGCATCAGTTAGGTTTCACGAGATCACATTCATTTTTTAGACACAGGGGTTTAAATGATGTGCCCAGAATTACAGGATATTGAGCTAGCGCCAAGACCCGAACCTGGTTTCCCATTTCCAAAGTTGGCAGCTCTGGTCCTAAGGCAACATCCTCTCCCCTTTAAATTGTGTCTGCTTGAGAAGTTCTTGGGAAATGGAGAAGTAATTAAGCAGGTTTATAAAGATTTTAATGTGTGATGATTCTTAGAACTTTTGAGATATAAAATCAAGCATGGCAGTGAACCATTCCAAAGGAGGTGGAATTATACATCAAATAGCATGAGGAAAGTGAGAAATACTCTTCTGGCAGGAGCCAAAGCTCTATGTGTGTATATTTTATGTAAATAATTCATACCAATAGGTTTTACAGCTGCGGTGTCAAGCCAGACATAACAAGCATTGACAAAGCTAATACATCTAGTGTTGAGTGCCAGCCTTTTGGTGTTCTTGTAAAACTTTAATGTTGTGTGAGTTACTTGATTCTCGTTGTTATAAAAACAATGGCTAAAAGCAAAAATATTATTTGTGTTCAGATATGCTCCTTGTAAAAGAGGAGTATACCGTCACTCACAGTAAAATCAACTAATGTCTGAAGTGGGCGGAACAATATGACAAGGGTGTGTGCTGTAGAGGGCGGGAAGAAAAATGTGAATGACAGAACAGACCAATGGATGAAAACGGCTGGCTGAAAGCTCCTATAATTATACTGTACTAATAATTTTAGTAAAACTGAAAAACCCAGTATCCTGAATCAAGATGAAAGATTTTACTGTATTGTATTACATTGTAACATTTATATAGTGCTTATTACCCCTATATGAGGTGCTGCAGTGCTTGCCTACAGGGGTAGCATGCTACACCGTGTATGGTGTATGGTTTGATGAGTGTTGTCTTTGTTTTCATCCTACATTGAGAATGTTTCCATGTTATACATGATGATCACCGAGGTGCGGTTATCGTGTTATGGAACACAACTTTTAGCAGTGTTTTGGATAAAGAAATGTTAGAGATAGGTGTACAGTTTATGGTTTTCAGTAAGCTGGCAACTTTGAATAGCGCTGCAGGTCTCTGTATGGTATTCTTAATGACCATAGTCCACTAAACTGTATTGGGTAGTCCATTCTGAGATTTGTATTTAAAAAATAGGTTTAAGATGGATGGAGATATGGTAGGGAGGTCTACTGGGATGGGTTTGCTACTGTCATCCTATAAATGATTGTCATTGTGAGATATCAAGATGCGTTCATAGTATATAGCTAGATGGGACCTGCAGTGGTGGACTAAACTACAGCCCTCTGATGGCCAATGGTGACAGAGTTCTTCAGTTATTTCATGCCTGTTCAGCTGGTGATGGGTAGTTTACTGCTGTGGACTGGTGCAGTACTGGATGATGGGCAACTTTTGCTCGAATTGGATTTCCTTAAAAACCGAAGACAAGACGCATTTGGCAAAACAGCAACAGTTTGTTTAATTAAACATTTCAGCCAGGAGAACAGTGACAGGCACTAGGTCTGAGGACTATCTCAATTTACATTGAGTTTGGGGTTTATTCATATACAATATTGCAACAGCAATAAAAAGTTTCTGGCATTCCATATATGGTGAGGAGTGTTGGTTGCTGCCTCCAGAGTCATAAATTAATGGTCAATGGTTACTACCGGTGGGTCTTTCTTGACCTGAGTAGACACAGTGTGGCCAGTGGTGAATGTGTCCAGATGTCCGGCATGGCGAGCGTGTGATCACCACGGATGCTAGGCACTGATTTGCTGTGTGTTCCTAAATCATGTGGCATCTGACTTTATGGTGCTTTAGGATCGCGTACCCCCACCGGCCATGTGTGCTTTATTGAGGCAATTTCCCCTGACCACTGTAATCTCTCTGCGCCTATCTGTGGAATTGATCAAGAGTTTCCTGCCCGAGTGTTTGCCTGCAGTTGTGTACCCTCCCACATGTGACCCATCAATCAGTAAATCCTGGGCCTAGGTCGTAGGGCCTGCCTGACTACATACTTGTGTGTCGAGGTAGATGTGGAGTTCAGCACGGGTGATTCTATTAATAAGGACGATAGTTCAGACAAACGCATTGATATCCATATTAACATTCTCCCCTCTAGTTGAATCTTCAACTACACTGTCTAGCTCATGCGTTTGTACCATTATTTTATTTGGGTCCTGCTGTTCCCTATGCTCGCTTTTGACTACAACAACCTTCCTAATTACTTGCATTTTACCTAGTTTGAGGACTGGGTTTTTACAGCTGGTGATACCCAATTGTATGACCCCACAAACCAATAGAAACACAACGATAACTGGCAACAGTGATTTAAAACAGACCAGATATCCATTGTGAGAGCCAGGAGAACAAATTTGAGAACCACTCCTGCTCAGGGTCATCTCCTTCTTCATGCATGCTTCTCTGTAGATTATGCAGTGCTTGGATGGCAAGTGTCAGTGTTTCATAATGGGCCACAGTGTGCGGTCTGCATTATCTGTTTAGTGCTCAGCTGAGCTATTTGCCGATTTTCGCCTCCCGTCTTGACATTGTCGGTTGTGTTTTTTATTACAGTGAGTAATCACTTTGCCATTACACTGTCCAGAATGCTGGCATTTTGTGTTCAATTCAGGTATAGCTTATTTGCTTTTTTGTGCACTTCATTAGACCATATCTATTATTTCAGATTCAGTCTCTGGTATCCTCTCTACTTCACGGTGGTGTTGTGTTATGATTCTGAATTTTGCCTTCATGCAGTGGCACTTACAACTATAGTCTACGGCATTCTCTCTATTTTACCACTCTGCTTTTTTAACGCTATCACTTGATTCTAGTGCCTAATACGCTTTGCGACTTCCATAGGTGTATCGTTTAAGTTCACATTCTATTTGTTGAAGAGAACTATAGAGCCAAGCATTTCATCCCTGTGTCATCGTAACAACTATGTAAGAGGCTATGTGTATCCTTTTGCAGCCTTGAAAAAGTCTCTATGATGAAACACGTGCCGGCTGCCTGTTTGTATTGGATATCTCGTTTTTGACGCAAGGAATGTGAAAACCAAAGGGAAAAATAAAAACGACCAACAAATCTTTGAATTCTTCATTATTTTGTCAATAGTTATATATCACAATCATTGGACTTCTCTGAGTGCTTCGGTACTGGTTTTTTTCATTTGTTTGCCGATCTGGAGGCTTTCCAGTTCTGGCCATCTCACCCTAGGTGGCAGGGTGTTTGTACCATGAAAGCACCAACCTCATTCATGTGTTGTGGTTCTATGCAACTGTTTCCCTAATTGTTATACGGGTTCGGATGTGCGAATACTGCGGCATTGCCACTACCATTTTGTATGTTGTCAATGTTTCATTGTCCATGTCGTTCCCTGGGATAAATGTGCAACAAGCGCCGCCTATCTTGGCGCAGACCTCTCCTTCCATTGAGGTCACTAAATCCAGCACATATTGGTGCTGCATTACCATGCATATTTTACCTGCCTTTGAGGTGTACTGTGTCAAGTGTGGTGGACGGGAAGTCGAGATTTTGGGGACTTTGCCTAGAAACGTGGGCTGTGTTGCCGGAGACTGGGCTTGCTTGCTTTTACATTTCTGGGGCTTGGACCTGTCTGACCTTTTTCTGGTGGGGGGGTTCGTGGGCTTCCATTACCAATGGGTTTGAATATCCTAATGCAGGGGGAGCGGGTGTGAACATGTCCATCCCTGCATATGGTGCGGGACATGCCGATGCAGATGCCTTGCTTGCTATTGGCATTGTGGGGTTATCGGATTGAGCCTCTCCAAAAATAGCTCCCAATTCTAACACTGCCTCCCTTTTGTCTTTTTTCTGACCTGTATATCCGTTTTTTATATGGGTTTTAGTGTGCTCAATTGTGTTCATGTCGAATGTTCCCTCCTTAGGCCAGGGAAATGTGTGTGCCTTTGTGTGTAAATGGCACTTTTGGCAAAACTTATTAAGTCTTTTTATTTTTTGGGGAACCTAGTCTCCATGTGCTTTAGTGGTGAATCCATGACAATTTCAGCAATTTGGATAATACAATTCAATTGATGTTGTACTCATTTGGTTTGTCGAATCACAGGGGCAATTTGTACATGGTGCACTCTTACAAATTATGTACTATGAGCTCAGCACTTACACTTTTTACATTGTCATAAGGTTTCTGCACATACACAGAGCTATGCACAGGAAAATGGGACCCCGGAATACAGTGGTTTGCCACCATATACCGTAGCACCCAAAAACCCCAACCCAACTAGCTTAGCATCCCATTAGCACCCAAGTACTAATGTTTGGACAACCCAGAACACGGTATCTTTATCTCAGGACTCACAGAAGCAAGAACACTCTTTCGTCACTCACTCGTACTTGTTCACAAGGTGCGTAGGAAGAGACACTGGATAGGTTAAAATGTTTATTCCAACTTACGTGCTCTAATGTACAGTACACGTGTCAGTACTAATAGCATAATGCATATGACTAATATAAGCAGCATGGTTACAATTCCATAGAATACAAACGGGGAAAGCATCTCAGAGCTCAGTGGATAAACGTATAAATAACATTACCACCCTCCCCTTGCAGTAAGATAGTTTATTATAATAATAGAAGACCTTTGGGCTTTGACTAGCGAACCCCCATACCTCAGTCTCTAGATGCAGAATTACATCAGCAGGACATCATAGCTCTTCTCACTGAAAGGGATTTCTCCAAGTGATCTTAAGCGCTAGTAAACCACAGTATTAAAAGCATACCAAATTCTTCATGGCAATTGCACCTAATGTTATGTCTGGGTGCGCGAGACTGGCCATATCAGGAAGAACCGAAATACATTGTTATGCGACCTTGTACATGTTTGTGCAGACTGAGCCCAAAAAGGTGAACAACAGAAAATGCAGACAGTGCAAAAGAACTTGGCACGAGCAAAGGGCGAGGAAGGCCCGGCTCAGTGTAACGTGCGCAAAGAAAAGCAGCATGGCAGCCAGGCCTAGGCCAACATAACAAGGCAGGTAACAATCCACAAGACACCCTCCCCTGGACAGTCCGGCGGCCAGGACAGAGGCCCATCAGAGGAGAAAAATAGACGTCGGAGCACAGGGAGCGCCCAAACGGCGAAGGGCAGGTCAATCCATGAAAGTGAAAGTACAGAAAAAAGCCATACCCTCCAAGAGTTCATCATTGGAATCGTCAAAAAACATAGATGCCATCCAATCCATGAGTTCAAAAGAGCAGGAATGCTCCTCAGCAAAGGGAGCATCCAGAAGCAATGCGGGACAGCTTGCGTGATAATTAAAACAGCTTCGTTGTAGGAGATCCTGGGCAGCCGCCCAGATATCCCATTGCGCCAAAATCCCCAGTGCAGCCGCACGCGCCATACAGCCAGCGACGGAACAGTCCTGCTCATGGGCCTCTAAGGGACCCATCAACTGAACAAAATCCGGAACAGACAATGACGAATTGGAGAGGCAATAATCCAGAGTCCAGGTGAAAGGACAGCGGACACAAGTCATCACAGGTTGCACGCAAGTGAAATACGCAAAGCGAAATGAAAGAGTATATGACACACTCAGTGTCGCCAATGGCAAGACGCCAAAACCGGCCAAAAGGCGCTCACGGAGCAGCTGGAGGCGTTCTGGATCGAGCAGGTCCCATCGGGGAGCAGCCATTGCGCAGAAAGCAAATTAAGAGCAAGACACCAGCCGCTAAAGCGAGGATCAATGGGAAACCGCCAAAGACACTGGAAAATATAGAATGTATGAAAGCCGGGATGACACCAAAAATAGTTTGGAAGGAGGACACCAAGCCCGACCCAACGACCTTAAAAAAGTGTACTAGGCCTTCAGTGTTAGATGCGTTAAAAATACGATGTATTAACTCCCCAAAATGTTGGGGGAGATTAGTGTTTAAAAGGGCCTGTATTTCACTGTGGGTACTCGCCACCTGGAGAATGAATGTCTCCCGGGCGGACGTGAGCATAACTTCCTCGTTTAATAATAGTGCCTTTATTCTGCTCAGTCTATTGAAATCTGCTTCCATGGTAGGGATGGAAGGCCAAATAGAGATATCAACCTTGCCATGAGGGGGAGGAAAAAGCACATTTTTGCAGCAGACAACCCTGTGCGAAACTGTTACAATGTAAGGAATGCCAGCCTGCAGGCCACAACAGTTTTCGTTATTTAAAAGTAAATAACTACCATTGGAAAGGAGAGTGAAAGTAGGAGAAATAACAGGAGCAGGAATACCTTTCAGCACACAAGCAAGATTAGGAGAGGAAACGCTACATGAGCCATGCAATTTAATGTGTTTACAAATAAGCGAATGACCTATAGTCGAGTCGCAGTACTCCCCCGTGAGAAAGACTTCCTTGCCGTCCCGAAGGCATTTATACATGAAAGGCAAGGACCAGAGTTCATGCAGGAAAGCACTGCCCAATGGCCGGTAACGGCCCACAGGATAATGTTTCATGCACGAGTCAAATTCAAACAAGGAAAAAGGTAAAACGATAACCCCATGAACTAGCCATACAGCAGAATCGAGTTCTGCAACAGAGAACGGCAAAGGTTCCACCTTTTCGATATGTAATAGAGTGTACGTTGCATCTTTCATGGACATAAATTGCTGTTTATCAGTTAAGTTAAAAGGTAGAAATAAGGCAGAGGTGTTCAAGAAATGCCACGGCACTTTACCTAACTTAAGTGTTTGTAAAGTCCATGCGAACTGCATAACTGAGCGCAATTGATTCTGACCATGATATAGCACAGAAACATCATCTTGTACAATATCAACAACAGAGGACACAATATTCTCTAAAGTGTAAATGCGAGAAGACAGGGTATTAATACTATTGTCAACAACAGCAAGCACCTTTTCCATATTTGCTTGATCTATTTCCCGAAGACGGGAAGCAGCTTCCATTTGTGATAGCTTCCAGAGTTCATTATACGTTTCATAAATGAATCTCTTAGGTCGGGGACCACGAGGTCCCAAAACAAAGTCGGACAGATCAATATTGCCTGTAAGGAGGGACAAATGTTGTTTAACAGAATCAAGGGACGAATGTTGCAGCCATTGTTTGCATAATTTACCAACAGAGTATGTAGTGACAGTACGGGCATCAGTAAACCTCGGATCAGGCCTATTCTGTGTGTAGCTAGCACCAGTATCATGAAAACGCATTTGACATGCATTAGATGATATAGGCCATATTAACCAGGGTGACTGAACCAGCTCAGAAACATTAAACGAATTATTTTGTAACATTGCCTGCAGGGACACAAGGGACATATTGAATCGTGAGCTTTCATTTGGAAAACTCGACAGGGATGGTATTGATGGCGTATTCAATTGTTTAGTGGTTGCTAAGCCCCAACATGTAGTCTGATAGATGGAAGCATTTAGGAACATAATTTGGGTAGGGATGAGGCAAGCACGATGCAACGCCTCGGTTCCCTGTACCTGCCATGGCTTGGAGCCCCAAATAGATTTTAAATCCACTGTATTATCCCAGTACTCATAACCACCCACAGCTAGGGCACTCAGAAAGGAACCTGAATAAAGCAATTTGGTGTGTGTCAACATAATTTTCTGAGTTGATGTGTTATTAAGTCTAAAATAATAGGATGCAGGGTTCGACCGATTAAAATCAGTAAAATAATTAAACTTATTCCGAAGAGTTTGAGAGCTACCTGGCAAGGGGTTTGGACAATGTTCCCATTGGGTGAAGTTAACAGAACTTCGCAGGGCACTGGGCTTATGAAGAAAATGATTACCCCAATGTTGGTAACAATACAAATCGGCATAATTAGCAGAATTCATATATAGATCTTCAGCATTAAAAGATGCATAATATTTTAAATCGGCAAACAATGCTTCAACGGCATGCACATCCCAATCATCAGAATGAATATTATTTTGTACTACATCACCCATTGAAACACGAAGGACATTAGGTACATTAATAATTTCCGTCGGACCATGGATTTGATAGTTCACTGCATCCCATACGATGCCATCAGCAACTGGGAAGGCTGAAATGTTCACAAATGTGTGGTCACGCTTCATGATGTGAGACGAGGAATGAGGAGCCAAAGTTCCAGAAACAGAGTCTACAGCAGAGCGTTCAGGTAAATAGTGACCATTAATTAGTAGAAAAAACACTGTGACAAAGCCAATGGACATGAACAAAAATATCAAGAAAAGTACCAACCAGAGGTATGTCCAGGGTGGAATCAAAAAATTGTCTCTAAACCAGGATACAAAAATACTGAACTTGGATGGGACTTTTGAAGAGGTGGAATCCGAATCAAAAGAATAACGAGTCGGGCCAAGTGGCGTTGTTGGTTGATGTGCCACTGATTCAGATGCAGGATAAGTATACTCGTCCTCGTCGATGTTGGTGGAGAGTTGGGGATCAATTATAGTTTCAGGCAAAATAGAGGATTCAGGCAAATCGACCATCTCAATTACAGCATCAGCGACCGTTCGTGTAGATGGGCCACGAACATATGTCCGATAAATGGCAGGACAAGAGACCGCTGGTGTGACACTATTCAGGATCGGCCAGGCGCTGTAGCTTGACATTTTCCACTGAGATGTATCTGTTCTCCTTGCGACCAGGAAGCGGTGGTAAAATGACTGTACGTGTTCCCTTCAAGCCCAGAACTGGAACCGGTGCACGAAAAGAGGGGCCAAATTCCTTTTTGTTTTCAACCTTCTCTCGAACCAGTTCTCCAATTTTCGGAAGCCAGCCGGCTACCGGAATCTGCAACGCAGGATCTGTGGCTGAAGGCAAATGTGTAGTTGCAAGTTTGTCTCGGGCTTCTTGTAAGTCCTGTAACATAGCAGAATGGTTATCTACATCAAACTTGGCGGATTGCGCCGCGATGTCTGGACCCTCAAGGTCAGGCACAAACATTCTTATGCCAAAGAGCATTTCGTATGGGGTCCGCCCACCCAGAGGTCTTCTAGGGAGATTATTAAGTGCACGCTGAACGGTATACAAATGGGCCAGCCAGTTCCTGCCAGTACCTATAACCCTAGCTGTTAAGGATTGCTTTAAGTCACGGTTCATTCGTTCAACGATAGAGTTGCCCTCAGGCCTATACGGAGACGAAAATTTCACCCGCACCCCAAGCGAAGCCATTGCATCCTTGTAAGCCCTAGAGGCAAACGCTGGACCTTGGTCCGAATGGAAGGTGCCGCATGCGAAAATTCCCACAAAGACACGCAAATCCCTGATTACATTTCGGGCGTCAGCACTCCGTTGTGGCCAGACCCAGAGAAACCGTGTGCACGAGTCCACTGCCACTAAGATGTATTTATAAGCAGTGTCTGATGAGAATGGACCGCAGTGATCCAAGTAAACACACCCAAAGGGTCTGTTAGCAATGCAGAGCGGTGTTTGTGGTGGACGTGTTACCGTGGAAGGCTTAATCTGTTGACAAACGTCGCAAGAAAGCACAAAAGCACGGGTGTCTTTATATAACCCACGCCACCAATAACGCTGCTGCAAGATGGAAACCGTAGCTGACACACCTGCATGTGCCGAAGCCATGCCTTCGTGTGCAGCTGATATCAAGGCACTCCTGCGGTCCGCGTTGGGGATCAGCCGATCTCCAACGTCAGGTATAGTTACATAAGGAACCTGATCGGGACTTAATTTGTAAGAATACTTGGAAGGGAAACCTGTAGGGTAATTATCACCTTCCTTGGTTGCAGCAATAGCTGCTAAAATAACAGGGTCTATTTTAGACATGGACCTGGTAACCGCTGCTACTGAACACGTGACTACTGCTGAACGGGCAGCTTCATCTGCCAGATCGTTACCAATAGCGTGTGCGCCCACCCGCTGATGGCCTAAGGTGTGTACCACCTGTGTGAGGGGCAGACGTTGTTGCAATTCTGCCACTCGAACCCAAAGCATTTTATGCTTAATTGTGCTCCCTTTTGCGTCCTTGTAGTCGTTTTTCGACCAGAAAAACAGATTGTCATTGTAAGACTGTACACAGTAAAAAGAATCACATACAATAAGAGTGGTCTCATCCTGTGAAGCGAACTCAAGTGCAAGTAGCAATGCATGCAGCTCGGCCAATTGTGCGGTACTATCTCCAAGTGTGCGAGTGTGCACTACAGAGGATTTGAACGTTCCATTCACAAAGGAACCCGCAACAATAGCACATGCAGCTGAATAAGCGTGCTTGGACCCAGTGGCCGGTTGCGCCGAACCATCGGTGTAGATCACACATTTGTAATCCTCAAGCGGTAGTAAAAACAAAGGAGGAGGATGAACGAATTCATACTGCAAAAACTCCTGAGTCTGAAGAGAAGAATCAAAAACAAAAGTGACGTCCGAAGACGTCAAAGATGTAGCCCATTGTATCCAACGGGGATGCATTGCTTTTGAGTTCGGTACACTTGCCTTTGTTACTGCCTCCAGGGCAGGACAGGGTGTTACCACCAGAATCCGCTTACCCTGTGCCAGTGCGCGTTCTTTTAGAATCGCCATTTGCACTGCAGTCAGAACTTTTTCAACAGATGTAAAGCGCAATTCAGCGGAAGTGTACAGATGTGACTTGTATGCGATAGGTACTGTATCACCTTCATTAAAGGTTAAATAGGTGAATCCCACCGCCCCGGAATTATTCTAATCACCAGGTTTGTGTGGTTATCACGAGTCAAAAGATATTTAGACTCTAAAAGGTCTGTCTGCAAAGACTGCAGAATTGAGGTATGCTCAGGCAGCCAGCAAGACCTTGAATAAGTAGGTTGTATCAAAGCATACAAAGGCTTGATACGCTGGGCATATTCGGGAATGTAAGTACGCCCGAAGTTCAGGAAACCCAGCAAAGACTGAAGCTTCTTCAGAGTATTTGGGGGGCACAAATGTGCACATTTTTCCAAGAAATGGGGGCTAAGCCCTTACCTTCGTTATTGAGCTCATAGCCCAAGAACAGAACGGTAAATTCAGCAATGTGTGACTTAGCAAAGTTAAATTTGTAACCCTGCTCCGCAAATTCAAGAATAATGCGGTCCACACGGGACAGATGCTGATATAACTCGTCGTCTGTCAGATAGATGTCATCAACGTACGAACATGCGTCTTGATCAATGTCATTTAGCAAAGAAACAACACGGGCGGCGAATATACCCGGACTATTTTTATAGCCCATGGGTAATCGCCGGAACTGGAATAATTTACCACCGGATGTGAATGCGGTCCATTGACCACTCTCCGGGGCTAGGTTGTGCGTGTAGAAACCGTTTGAAAGGTCAAGTGTCGTTTTGTATTTTTTACGAACAAGACTGTCTACAAGCGCAGAACTGTGTGTATTTTGCACCGCAAAGTTCCGACAATGAGTATTTAAATGCCGGTAATCCAAAACTAAGCGGTACGATCCATCGGGTTTAGAAACCACGAAAAGGGGATTGTTCATAGGTGATACGCATGGTTCAATTACTCCCTGATATTCCAACTGTGTCAGAATTTCGGAGACGGGGCCTTTTGCCTGCCGTTTGATGGGATATTGGGGTTGTGGCTGCGGTAGTGACCGCAAAGGTATTGCATGAGGAGGTGATTCTTCATCCCATCCCACATGGTTGCGGTATAACGCTGGTGCCAGGTACACAGCCCACTCAGCTGCAAGTGCTTCAGCTTTGTCTTTTGGGACATGCCTTGAAAAGCTTGGAAGGATTACCTCCTCTCCTTTATGTGCAGCTAAAACGAATGGGGGTGGCCAATCCACCTCTGCTAACAAAATGTCATATGAAGAGGTTAGATTTTCCCAAAAAATCCCTTTTATTTCACGCGGTATATCACCTTCAATTTGTATGACTATGTTGTAAAGTCTGTCAGGGGGTGCCACTCTCGTGTCAGCTGTCTCTACTGTAACAAATGTTTCAGTTGCTGTCGCCTCCATATGAGGACGTAGCGCCTCCCGCACTATGGTAACTTCCGCGGCGCTGTCTAGGAGGGTCACTGCCCACGTCCAATTCTGGAGTCTCGTTCTCACGGTCTGAGGCATATTTCGCTGTGACAGCGGCAACCTTTTTCTTCTGAAATTGCGGTCGAGGAAGATGAAAATCTTCTGCTTTCCCTCTGACTTGTTGTCGAGGTTGGTCTCGCTCCTGGGGAGCCTCTCGGCCCCTTCCTCTATCTTGCCGTCCTCCTCCACCAGCCTGTGACGACGTCTGGGCCTGTGAAGAACGAGGAGAACGCGTATCAGAGCTCTGAAACCTTTCTGGTGATTTAATCCTTGACCTATCACGTAAATCATAAGTACGTTCAGAAGAAACCGAAACTGGGGAAGCGCCTCTCGACCCCGGCTTCTTTTGTTGCTTACCCTGTTTTTTCTGTCTCCAACTCTTTTTAGTGAAGACTGGTTTATCATCTTTCTCAGATGCACTTTTTGTTTGTATAACTTGTGATTGCGATTGAGTTTGCATTTTTACAAAAGGCTTGTTGCCTAGGCTATTTCTTCCAATTGTTTTATAAGCCCGGGCTATTATTTTCGGTAATTCGCGAGGCCTGTCCAACTCTGGGACCAAAGCCAAAGCATTCGCTACTTGAAAGTTCATAGCATCGCCCTTGACATTTCCAAGGATCAGCTCAGCTACTACATCAAACACTCCCACTAGTCTCATCCCTAATTCCACAGCCGCTTCAGGGCCATGTTCATCCTGTACTTTTTTAATTACAGAGGGTAGAACCGTCATGGAAGGAGTTCCAAAACATTTTGAATAAACTGCTGCGAATACCTTACCCCAGTTTTCACATGATGTCAAATCGGGGATTATGTCTTTTGGCAAACTTATCGTGAGGATGCGGTGTTTATCTACTGGGGATGTATGGGGAAACACTGCTTCTATCTGATCGAACTTTTCTGCAAGCCAGTAAGGATAGTCGTCCTTATTTTGTGGACGTTTGCCCATCACAGAATTTACCATGACAGGACTTATAGTCACTCCAGCTGCAATAGCTGGTTGGCCTGCGACTACAGGAGCAGCTCCATGGAGGCTACCTGTAACGTATGTCACCAAGGCTCGATGCACTCGCACCAATTCGGTATGCATAGTGCGCAGTTCCGCAAGCGGTAATGCCAGATAATTTGGATGCGGGGTATACCCGGCCAATACAGGCCAAGTGGCCCCCTGAATTGACAAGGGGCCTAAACGAACTGCGGTAGTTGGTTGTGGTAGGGCGCCATTAAACCAAACACGGTGCTGCCAAGCCGTGAGAGGTACTTCAAGAGTGGTATAGGGTCGATAGGCAGCAGGAATAGCGGTGGGTTTATATTCATGAAACAGCTTATCACCTGCATCCACCGCTTCAAAAGTGATCCAAGTGTAAAACACTTCAAAGTGATAAGCCGGGTCGGCTTGAACCACAAAGACCAACTCGACCCCTGTATCGGGCACTCCATACACAGCTAAGTGGTCTCGGAGTGCTCCTCGACTATGTGCAGCTATCGCCACACCAGCCATGACTAAACAATTATATTCGACAACCTAACAGGGAGCACAAAAATGGGTCTGTTAACTAACCTTTTTTAATAACATCAAGCTTGAAAGAACCTATAAAACATTCAATATAGGAGGTATCACCGTCACATACGCCTCCGGAAGCGTACGCGAGGGGTTTGTGGACAAGCACAAGTACTACTCAAGCGTCTCGCAGATAAGCTGCCCCACGGTGGTCGCGCCATGTCATAAGGTTTCTGCACATACACAGAGCTATGCACAGGAAAATGGGACCCCGGAATACAGTGGTTTGCCACCATATACCGTAGCACCCAAAAACCCCAACCCAACTAGCTTAGCATCCCATTAGCACCCAAGTACTAATGTTTGGACAACCCAGAACACGGTATCTTTATCTCAGGACTCACAGAAGCAAGAACACTCTTTCGTCACTCACTCGTACTTGTTCACAAGGTGCGTAGGAAGAGACACTGGATAGGTTAAAATGTTTATTCCAACTTACGTGCTCTAATGTACAGTACACGTGTCAGTACTAATAGCATAATGCATATGACTAATATAAGCAGCATGGTTACAATTCCATAGAATACAAACGGGGAAAGCATCTCAGAGCTCAGTGGATAAACGTATAAATAACATTACCACCCTCCCCTTGCAGTAAGATAGTTTATTATAATAATAGAAGACCTTTGGGCTTTGACTAGCGAACCCCCATACCTCAGTCTCTAGATGCAGAATTACATCAGCAGGACATCATAGCTCTTCTCACTGAAAGGGATTTCTCCAAGTGATCTTAAGCGCTAGTAAACCACAGTATTAAAAGCATACCAAATTCTTCATGGCAATTGCACCTAATGTTATGTCTGGGTGCGCGAGACTGGCCATATCAGGAAGAACCGAAATACATTGTTATGCGACCTTGTACATGTTTGTGCAGACTGAGCCCAAAAAGGTGAACAACAGAAAATGCAGACAGTGCAAAAGAACTTGGCACGAGCAAAGGGCGAGGAAGGCCCGGCTCAGTGTAACGTGCGCAAAGAAAAGCAGCATGGCAGCCAGGCCTAGGCCAACATAACAAGGCAGGTAACAATCCACAAGACAACATCAAAACAGCTCAAACGAGCATTTCAAGACAACATGATAAGACTGCATATGTAGTATTGTAACACAGGGCGAACAT
This sequence comes from Calotriton arnoldi, assembly GCA_963921515.1. Taxonomy (NCBI): domain Eukaryota; kingdom Metazoa; phylum Chordata; class Amphibia; order Caudata; family Salamandridae; genus Calotriton; species Calotriton arnoldi. Next base: position 5,258,522 of record CAWUFW010000100.1, on the reverse strand, counting down.
GCTATACGTTAGAATAAAACCTGCATAAACTCAGATTGTCAGGTGATACATTTTTCAAAGATAATCAAGGCAATTTCATCACATAAAAAAACACACACAACAACACATTTCAATAACTGTTAACTGAAAAAATTACTTTGTCAAAAAAACATAGTTGTTCATTGAAATTTACCCTCTAGCAAGAGAAGACTAGCGTAGAACACATTCCTAAGTGAGCTGGATAGTCTGCCACTATCCGCTACTAGACAAAGGTGGTAATTATAGACACTGTTTAGTAATAACTCTGGAATCAGTGGCCCCTCTTGGCCAAACATGAGTTATGCCCAGTTTCCTGGGTCCAAGTTTTCCCTATATGAATTCAGCCCTGTAGCGCCCAGGGTCAAGATAGATGCACCTCCCATACTCCATCCAGATACTACGGGTGTTAAGAAACCACCTTAGCACTGGCAAACCCTTGAAGTAAAAAACTATGAGACTGAGGTGTCAGCTCCACCCAATCAGGATTAGCTATGTCACAAAAATCAGCGTCCTTGGAGCTATCAAGGGCTATACAAAGTATTTCACTGTATTCACCTAAGCTAGCAGTCAGCTATCGAACAAAGGTGACTTCAGCAGGAATGCCTCCGAGGCCACTTTACAACTGATATTGTTGGGACATATAAAATAAGTAATATGCCAGACCCTGACAGTGGCAGAGCGCTCAGGTTATCTTTTTATGCTTCTCCCCAGTATGCCATAGGCAAAATGCTTTAAACTATGTTAGGTTCGGATGCAGTCTCTTACCCTCTGTGATGGCTGCTTCAGGAGGGACCTCCACCCTGGGGATTCAGCAGAACTAACAATGAATTGCGGTGCCTGTCCACCTTTGTTGTCCCTGTGCAAGGTGAATCCGTCCGGGCGGGGTCACTTTCCTTCAGCTACAATCGGGTATGAGGTCCCAATCCTCCTAGGATGGGTCACCCAAATGTTGCTCGAATCGGATTTCCTTAAAAAAATAGAAGACAAGAGGCGTTTGGCGAAACAGGAACAGTTTTTTCAATTAAACAGTTCGGCCCAGGAGAACAGTTACAGGTACTAGGTCTGAGGACTGTCTCAATTTACATCGAGTTTTTTTTTTTTATCTACAATATTACAACAGCAATAAAAGTTTTCCGGCGTACCATATATGGTGAGGAATGCTGGTTGCTGCCTTTAGGGTAATAAATTAATGGTCAATGGTTACTACAGGTGGGTCTTGACCTGCGTCGACACAGTGTGGCCAGTGGTGAATGTGTTCATATGTCCTGCATGGTAAGCGCATGATCACTATATGTGCTAGTCCCTGATTGGCTATGTATTCCTAACTCACGTGGCATCTGACTTTATGGTGTTTTTAGGAGCAAGTACCCACACCGGACATGTGTGCTTTATTGGGGCAATCTCTCCTGACCATTGTAATGTCTCTGCGCCTATCTGTGAAATTGATCAAGAGTATCCTGCCTGAGTGTTTTGCCTGCCAGCTATGCACCCTCCCACCAGTGACCCATCAATCAGTAATCTCGGACATACTTGCATGTTGAGGTAGAAGTGGAGTTCAGCACAGGTGATTCTATTAATAAGGACGATAGTTCATTTTTGTCAACAAACTCATCGCTATCCATATTAACATAAGTGTAAGGAGCTCAGGCAGTATACGGAAGTTATTGTGCAGCCTCTTTGAACTACAGTTGGTTGCCCAAATGCTGAGTGCTATGGTATGAGTGAGGGCAGGGAATTATATAAAAATTGTCATTTCTATATAATACCGAGCCCTTCATAACTCATCCGGATAGAGAATGTTGTGTACTGGTTAGGATATTCAATATCTGTGGACTGTAGACAATAAGTTGACCTTGAAGAAGAGATTATTGTCCTGTGTTCTATCCCATGGTTACTGGAATATGTAGTCATATTGGACTAACCATGTTTTCACCTTCTTTTGAAATGTAAAGGCTCCTGAAAGCTTTGATTTGTGGCTGGAAGTGAGTTTGGTGGCTTGTACTGAGAAAGTTGTGCCTCTTATAGGTTTCTTTTATTAAAGTGGTTTGATAATCCGTCGTGCATGCCTGGGGTGCAATGTCATATTTTTTTTATATTCCCTGAATTTAACAAGTAGATATAGTGATCCTTTTTTGTTGGGAGGCTCTGTGGACGTTGCAAAGTGCTTTGAACATTGCTTATTTAGATACAGATAGCTAGTGGAGTGATTGCAAAACTGTGGTAATGGGTTCTCTTCGGTGGAGGCGAAAAAGAAGGAGTCTTGTGGCAGCGTTTTGCATTAGGTGTGTTTTGCATCTGATGTAACTGGAAGCGCCAAGGGGGGCGTGGCCGAGAGCACAACATGGCGGACTTGTAGACGCGGAGCTCCGTCCCGGCCAGTTATAAATCCTTTATTCTCTGGCTCAGGGTGCAGAGACGACCCCACCAGGGGGATAAAATGACTGAGTAAAGGAGCCGCAGCAAGAAGGGAAAAAAAAAAAAGCGAATCTCCGTGGTTGCTGAGACTCGAAAACACTAAAGGTCAGACCTGCGGCGACCGACAGGCCCATGACGCAGGACGCTGGGAGAGCGAGCCTGGCTGCCCGAAAGGCCCTAGTAGGCCCCAAACAGAAGTAGGCCAGGCCGTACTGAAATTGGAGTGGATCGCCTGCAGGGCTCTCGGCAGGCCAGAGCAGGACTAATTGGGGTGACTGGAAAGGTGGACAAAGGACAACGGTAGGAGAATCAGTCTCCCGACCTGGGCCACCGAAACGAAAGTGGCAGGAAGAGAGGTGCTCTGCCCCGGATCCCGCCGCGGAGTAGCGCTCGCCTCAGCGAGACCGAGGAAGTGGGCCGCCCAACACAGAAGACTGAGTGTGGGTGGGTGCCAAGGAAGGTGCCCCACGCCACTTAGAGAAGCAGGTTCGTGACGCCAGAGGCCAGGAGAGAGAGTGCGGCTGTCTGAAAGGCCTCAATAGGCCCCGAACAAGAGTAAACGAGGCCGTACCGAGGCGAAGAGGAACTCCTGCAGTCCTCGTAGCAGGCCAAAACGGCACAACAGGAGCTGCTCAGATCAGCGGGCAAAGGGCAGCGGCAGAAGACTCGGGTCCCCGGCCCGAGAAACCGAAACAGAAGCGGCGGGGAGAGAAGAGTTTCGCCCTAACTCTCGCCACAACGTGATGCTCGCCTCAGCGAGCCCGGGGAAGCCTGGCGGGTGTTGGGAACAAGGCCTCACAACTCTAAGGAGGCCCCCGGCCTGGCACACAGGCCCGGAGCAAACACGGAGGGATGAACTTGGCCCCCGGGTATCCGGTTGGTCATGATCGATACCCGGAGGGATCAGAGGTATTGTGCGATGGAGACCCAGGCTAGGAGGCATTAAAGTGGCCGAACGACGAGGCTGGTGAGTCCTGCTGCTAGGTGAATTGGAAAGGCTGCAAGTAGGGCAAGAGGCCTGGGGGTGAGAGGAAAATGCCTGCGGGAGGAGCCAGGGCCCCTGGAGAACAAGGAGCGAGCCCCTGGGGAACGGAAGGGACACAGACATGAACAGAGGGGGAAGGAGGCTGAGAGAAACACAGGAGGCTGGCGATACGAACGGGGACATGGTATAAGTTGAGTGTGTGACCTCAGCTCTGGGGCCACGTCAGAGGGCCTATTGAACAATAACGAGACCAGGCTGAAGGAGGCTCGACCCCGGCTGGATGCAGGGGCCACAGGATGGCTAGGCACAGGGGTTGGACAAAAAAAAAAAGAAGTGAGTAGACCCCCATCTGGGAGCACCTCCTGCGGTGAGAGGGAAGAAACAGGACTATTGAGGCCTGCAAGACCGAGGGAGATAGCAAAGGCTTAGATCTGAACAAGGAGTGGGGGTCACTCGCATTCTAACGCTGGTCTCCTGGATTCCTCCAAAGTCGATGAGCGAAGGAAGACTGGCAAACCTAGAGGTACAAGACCCCTTGAGACTCAGGGACTGGAGAGGAGGTGGAAGAAAGCGGCCAAAGAGTTATTGAAAGGGCCCTACATACTTCACCTTGAACACCGTAAACCAAAATGCCGAAACCAAAAGGTAAAACAGGGGCCACGCAACCCACTACAAGGGTGCCCTCTCCAAGCCCACACGAGGACGGGAAACCCACAAACACCAAAGATGCACTACATTTACATCTGGACAAAGTGCTTGCGGCAATAGCAGACACCAAGGCGACACTCCAACAGGATATTGGAGCAGTGTTGGTGGGACTGGGGCTGCTGCAGGCTGAACACCGAAAACTGGCTGATAGGGTCAATGATATAGAAAACACTGTAGAGGGGTTTCCTCCCGGAACTCAAGCAGGGGGCAGCACACCGGGATGATCTTGCCTCTAGAGTAACTGAACTGGAAAGGCAGGCTGAAGTTGCTGTAGGGCGAAATAGGAGAAACAACATCAGAATAGTAGGTATCCCAGAGGGAACAGAGGGCACGGACATGATAAAGTTTCTTGAGAAATGGCTGAGTGAAGAAATTCCCAGTTCCCTCTCCCAATTCTTCACCCTGGAGAGAGCTCACTGAGTCTCCGGAAGGGCACCTGCCCCAGGGAGACCTCCAAGATCAGTGGTAGCTAAACTCCTACATTATAGGGACATAGACTCAAACTTACAGCAGGCACGGGCTCATGGGCCCTATATCCCGGGCAACAGTAAAGTACTGATGTTCCCTGACTTCACTGCCCGGGTGCAGGCACAGCGAGCCTCCTTCATTGAGGCAAAGAAGGCCCTCCGAGAAGCAAGCCTGCAGTATTCCCTGATCTATGCAGTGAAGCTCAGAATTATATTAGATGGCTCTACGCATTTCTGCAATACTCCTGAGGAAACGGGCTTGGTTGGAGGCATACAAAAAGGGCCCCCCCCCTGCCTAAACCACAGCAGGGCCCTCGAGGGACGAAGCGCACTGCTAAGCCCTGACAAAGACGTCCAAAAAAAGCGAATGCCTTCCGGTAGCCCACAACATCCCAGACACAGCAAGAAAGGAAGGCTGCCCTGCAAGCAGTGGCATCGCTGATGTCTTCCCAGAAATCGGACAAAACAATGGGCTCATCTTCTGAACAACTGGCCGGATCATCTGAGTCAGAAGAGAACACAGGGAACAAAACAGAACCCCCGAAAGTTACTCCGCACACGGCGGTTGAAATTATATGGAGAACAGGGCACAGGGGCGAACCTCGCTTGCTTGGGGGCCGGAGATCCAGAGACCTTGTAAGACCTGAGCCCCTGGGGGGCAGTGGTCGGCCTCCCCCACGAACTGGAGTGCCGGGACGGACACTACGCCCTCCCAATTTAAAAAAACATTTTTGGGACTTGTCCTCCCCCAGAGTGTCCCGCTGGAGGAGCTGAAGGCGGTGTTCTATCTGAACTAATGTTTGTTTGCAGGTTTAGGCATCTGGCCGTTGCCGGTCTGCTCTTGGGTTTGGGGTTTGTAGTTTTGGGGTTTGTTGTTTGCCACTCAGGTGTTCTCCACGCTAGATCAGAGACTGGACTGTGGGGGATGTGGGGGGTCAGTGTATATAATGAATTGTTGGATACATGGGAAGAGCTGAGGAATTTAAGCTGATCTCCTGGAACATCAGGGGAATGGGCTCGCCCACCAAACAATATAAAATCCTTAGCTATATCTGACGCAGAGGCGCACAGGTAGTAATTCTCCAGGAGATGCACCTAACGGTAGAGGAAGCTAACAGGCTCAAGCGTAGGTGGAGAGGCCAGCTGTCCGCAACAACCTATTTGGTTTATGCATGGGGGCCTTGTATGGATTAAGCCTGGTACCCCCTTTCACGCTACTCGCACAATTATAGACAAAGAGGGGCGCTTTGTACCGGTGAAGGGGAAGCTGAAGGGAGGGAAATAACACTAGGGAGCATATATGCCCCGAATCAAGACCAGACACAATTCCTCCATCAGTTATCTAAACCTCTATCTGAAACAGCAGCAAGCGACCTGATTTTAACTGTGTGGTAGACCTCGACTTCCCTTGAGGGGTACAGCGGCAGCAGTGACAACCAAGGGCCTCCGGGAATGGATGACTAAATGGGAACTGTTAGATACCTGGAGACTGCAAAATGAGCTTAGGAGAGAATACTCCTACTACTCGTCACTCTATGGCCTACACACTAGGTTGGATATGTTCCTTTGCTCTAGGCAATTAGCACCAAACATGGGGGTCAGAATACTTAGGACTTGCCATCTCGGACCACAGCCCTCTTTTAGTGAATTTTGCCCCGACTTTGGAGCGAGCTCCGATCCCATTATGGAGATTGGATCCCAATCTCCTGGAAGATGACTGTTTCCGGCAAAAGTTCTCCACTGCCATTTTGAGTTACTTTGAATGCAATAAGGGCACCACCAGCACTCCCCTGGTAGAATGTGACGCTTTTAAACAGTAGTCAGAGGGCAGTGTATGGGCAAGACTGTGGGTGCTAGGTGGGAGATCAACCAAGAGCTCCAAACACTAGAAACACAAACTCAGGCCCTAGGTAGGGCCACCGGGAAAAATGTCGAGGACAGGATACGACTGTCGGAAATAAACAGCTGATACAGTGAAACTTGGGAAAGGCTGAGGCTCCTAGATGATCGAGCATACCAAGAGAGGCAACATACAAAAGGAGGGAAGGCTGGGAAATTGTTAGCCTAGCTGATCCGACCTGATACCAGGGGTTCCCCGATACCTAGCATAGCAATCATTAGATGGGCGGATACTCCACTCGCCAAAAATTATTAATGACACGTTCAGGGACTACTATGCTGCGCTTTATGGAGGACCAGGGGAGGTGCAGGGAGACAATATAGTATCCTACTTGGAGAGCCTGGAGCTTTGGGAGGCGGACCGGACAGTGCGGGAAAGCCTTGAGGCAGTAATCACTGCACAAGAAATTAGCGCAGCCATTAAGGATATGGCCAGAGGGAAAACACCCGGACCGGATGGTCTAGCAGCAGAATTTTATAGCACTTATGGAACCATCCTTGCCCCGCATCTGGAAAAAATGTACGCTTCAGCCTTTCAGGGGTGTCAACTCCCGGCGACCACAAGGGAGGCACTGGTGGTTCCGCTGCCCAAAAACAAATTGGACACACCCGGTACAGCAGACTTTAAACCGCTGTCGATGCTGAACCTTGATTTCAAACTCCTAAGCAAAGTGCTGGCCACAAGGCTAATGCCATATATGCAGAATTGGTCCACGCGGATCAAAACGGGTTTTTCCCAACCAGGTCGCCCTCCAACAACGTGAGGAGATTGTATCAAGTTCTATTCCATAAAGACTTAACGAGATACCTGGAGGCTGTAGTGATGGCGGTTGTCCTGGAAAAGGCCTTTGATTCTCTGCGGTGGGATTTCCTGTTCCAAGTGATGAGGATCATGGGATTGGGAGAGGAATGGCTGAGATGGGTACGATTGCTAAACTCGAATCCCATGGCACTGGTGCACATGGGTGGAGTGGTGTCCTCATCCTACCCTATATTTTGGGGAACACGGCAGGGTTGCCCGCTCTCGCTGCTGCTCTTCGCCCTGGCAATGGAGCCACTGGCGGAAAGCTTTCGACGAGAAGGGGGTAGTCATGGGATTGAGCTTGATGGATCGGTGCATATGATCTCGTTATATGCAGACGATATCCTACTCTATATTAGGGATGGAGAACGGGCATAGAGAGAGCATTCCATATCTTGGGGGAGTTTGCACGACTGTCGGGTCTCCAAGTTAATACACGTAAGACCCAGATTTTCCCAATGAGACCCACACTGACCAGACCAGTGGGCTTGCCTGACGGGCCTACCTGGGCACCTTCCTCCTTCAAATAACTGGGTATACAGGTTTTCCATAGCCAGACAGATTTATTAGAGGGGAACCTGGGTAAGGCGGTTCGCGCCTTAAAGTTGAATGTGTCCTTCTGGTGGATGCTCAAGCTCCCATTTATGGCTAGAATAGCGCTCTCCAAAATGGTGGTATTACGGAGGTTGTTGTACTTCTTCGTGAATCTCCCGGTGGTGATCCCCAAGAAATTGTTTAAGGACTTGGACTAAGAGAGCTGATATGGGACGGAGGCCGAAATAAAGTGTCTCTCATGACCCTGAGATAGTCACAGACTATGGGGGGCTTGGAAGCTCTGGACTTCGAGGCATACTATCTGTCAGCACAACTCCAGTGGTTGGCACAGTGGTTATGTGGCATAGGACTAGAGACGCTGGTGCTCCGGGGGAGGGCCCCACAGGAGACACTACTGCCTAGAATATTGCAACCCAAATATAAGATCGAAAACATGGGAGTGTTGTTGAAGGTGGCCCTGAAATGCTGGGACAGATGTGTGAAGCGGGGAGTGGGATTTCCCCTATACACACCCGATTTGCCTTTGGTGGGGCTCCCCCGGGGGGGTGGCGGGTCCCCTCTCATGCACAGGCAGCTGAAAGAATGGGTGGAGGCGGGAATGACCACAGTCCAGGACTGCTATCAAGAAGGTGAATTGTTACCCCCTCCCGGAATTCTTGGAATACCCTGAACTAGGACCAGGCCAATTCCTAACTTATCATACTGTCAGGGGAGCGATGGCTGCACTCAGAGGCAGGGACACACATGAGCCTAGCGCTCATCCAGTCCTCCAGGCGGTGGTGACGTTGGGATCCGCCAGACATCTGATGAAGTGGCTATGTGGGGTGATTACTGAATTGTCGGTACCGACCCTGACAAGCCTGCAGGAGAAATGGGGGGAACTAATCGGTAGACCTCTGACTGCAATAAAATGGAAGAAATCTTTAGGGAGCGTCAGGAAAATATCTAGAAACGCCAATTTTAAACATATACAGTTCAATATTCTTCACATGACCTACCTTACACCACACAAGCTCAACATCATGTATGGGACCGAAGATAAGGCATGCCCTAGGTGCAAAGAACTTGACGCCAACTTTACACACATGGTATGGGGATGCACGGAAATATATTGGTACTGGTTGCAGATAATAGGGACTCTTAACGGAGTGCTTGCACGTACCTTGAGGTGTAGTCCCGAGGTTTGCCTGCTGGGGCTATATCCGAGACCCAGAACCCGTAAAATGGGGCACAGATTTATTGACCTGGCCCTGGTGCTAGCCAGGAGACAAATTGCGCGTAGATGGAGCGTGGCTGGGGGCCCCAGAGTGTCTGTCTGGGAGTCGGAAGTTTCGCTTTGGGCTAGAGCGGAGGAACGGGCACTGACCCGAGAGGACAAAATTACTAAAAGGTAAAAACCCCTAGCTGAACCTTGGGTTGAACTAATGAGAGGGTGGTAGTCCAGAAGAACAGGAGATGCGGGGAGCAACAGTGAAGGCCCCACACCAACACAAGAGGGAGAGCTCCCCACGCTCCATACTTCAACGTAGTTAAGACAGAAGGGACCCAACGGGCTTGAGAGGGGAGAGCTGGGTCTGCGAACTCGAGCGGGGCGCCCCCCCCCTTTTTCCACTCTGGTGACACCTGCCCCCCCTTTTCCCCACCCACCACCCTGAAATGGAAAAGAGGCCAGACAAGTGAGATAATTTAACACACGAGAATGCATAGGAGGAGGGACCCCAGGAAGAGTGAAGTTGTTATATAAGTTTGACTACAATTAGAAAATAAAGAATTGAGATTGGATGAAAAGATTAGCGTGCACTACACTCTCCATACCAAGAACCTTACTTAGCTAGGAGTGCGACAATTGCTTATGGGAAATGAATATATTTAAGATGGAAAGTATATGACCAGTACTCGAAGGCAGATTGAGATATGATGTAGAATCTTTTTGTTCTCCCGCTTTCCACTCTGCCTGAGGAACAGTAATAATGAGTCAATTAATTTGTGCATGTTCTGGAAAAGTTATTGTAAGAGGATAATTAAAGAAAAATGCTAATAAAAATGATATTTAAAAAAAAAAAAAAATAAGAACGCCAAGTTATAGATTGTTGGCATAGTCAAGCATGGAGATTACGAACGTGAGTATAACTGATAGCTTCTGGTGGTATCCAAGGTATAGGGAGCTGTGCCACAGTGTTTTCGTTGTCCAGTAGCTGCTCTTTAGAAGCTTGTTGACAAGGAGTATCAAGAACAGGTCTGAGTCTATGGTTATCCCTGGCATTCTTACCTCTCTTGATGTTGTGGGAGGAGTCTTTAGTTCTTTTATGGACAGGATGTTACTGGTGATGGCAGACTGGTGTTTTGGCTATTGCATGTCTTTGGGCATGGAACTTCAGGTGGTTACTCATAGTCTATGCATTTATGGCAGAAAGGCAGTTGTGAAGTTTTGAATTCTAAAGGTCTTCTAGATGAAACATATATTTTAAAAACTATTTGCATATCACCTGCATAGTTGTAACGTGAGTTTGAGCGATCTGATCAGGACTGGTTAAGGGGTTATATAGTTGTTGAATAATAGATGATATAATGGACCCATGAGCCACAGTGTTTTTACAGGGGAATAAAATATTGCACAGAGGAATGTAGCACAGGAATCACTTCAATTTGTAGGCATGCTCTTGGTTTGGCACCATTTCTGATATTTTATGCGCTGAAAGTACCATATTATGCACTGGATCACAAAATGGAAAGCATTTATTTGGTACCATTCTTGACCCTATTGTATGACGCAATGGATTAGAAAAGACTTTCAACACACTGAAGATTTCACTAGGTCAAGAAAAGGAGAAAACCGATTTTGCGCTATTTTTCTATCTTTATATAAGAAATGGAGTAAATCTATTTATGAGGCAAAATCAATTTGTTCCATTTTTATTATTTAAGCATTAAAACTAGTGCAATACCTTTCTGCTTCCTTTTTTCAAAAAAATTTATTTAAGGACCGGATTTTCATGTTTCAGAATCAGAATACTTTTATAGGCATAAAAAGATTTGAATGTTATAAATGATTAACATGTTTTGTTTGCACTGCTTTTTCAATTTTTGCCTCAATTTTTGCCCTGATGCACAACCATTATGCATTAGGAACAGGAGAAAATGTGTTTCATTTCATTATAGAAAGGGATAAAAAAAAATTTACAACATCATGGTGCTCCTGTGTTTTTTGCATACTTCATGTGCGGCTATGTCTATTCTTTGACGCGCCACAACACCCCATGCTCATACAGAATGAAGTGAAGTGGGATGAACCATGTCTTTCAAACTTTATTCACTTTACCCACCTGTCCTTATATAGGTTAAACTACAACCATCATCCTTTCAACCATAAATTCGAAGAGAGCCCAGAAACCAGTTGCTAGTCAGAGCAGTCAATAGTTTAAGTTTAAGTTTAAGGGATTTATAAAGCGCATGGCTACCCACAGCCATCCCGCAATAACCTCGTCAGGAGTACAAAGCCTATATAAAAGAAAAGAAGAACCAAAGTAGATAAGAAGCAGCTACCTTAAAAGCCCTTGGGACTCACGGAGAGTAGAAAAGTGCTACATAAATACCAGTGCTATACAGTACTAGGCCATTCATGCTTTATTATTGCTCAAATGGGAATCCAGTGTGTGAGTCCGGCAGTGGCTTCTGCAATTCTGAAGCACACCTTTGGAAGGTGCTACTTTTAAGTATCATTATTATTATCATTATTAGTATTAAGAAACAAAATGAATTATACTTCCATCCATGTAAAAACATGCAGGTGCTGTCCTTGGAAGACCCTTCATGAGGATGCCAAATGTTGGTGCGCAGATACCAAAGGGCCCAAATCCAGGCCGAGTGATTGACAGTGGGTAAGACTTTTGCAAGCATTCTTCCCTTCACCGTTGATTTTTCTCTTGTGAAAGTGCATCAGTGTACATGTGTGGCACATTTTTTACAACATTGTACGTCACAGGTAAGTTGCATCCCAAGGTGAGTGGCTCCCCACCCTTGCCGATGGGATCTACAGTAACTGGGGCCTGATGTAGGTTTTGTATGCCCGGGACCGCCACCTGCCCACTGCCTGTATCCTTGCTTCCGACATGCCGTACTGCGATGCCGAGGTTGCCGCGCCGATCCTGAAAGAGTGGAGGCGAATGCCACTGGGGACAGCCCGGCTTTGGCGAGGGCCTGGCGCATCACCGCTGTGAATTGGAACTTGCTCAAGTTGCTCCCATCCTGATGTTTGAAAAATGGCCCGTCCCCCGCCGGGCGAGCTCCCATGTACTTAAACAAGCAGCACACTGCACAGTATTTGCTCCCCTGGATGCACTGCAGCTGTATTACAGCCCCCTTTCCTGCCTGGTCCGTTTTGGACCTCCTCAGCACTATCTCCACTGAAGCTGCCCTGGGTCTGATGTCGGTGGCTTGGAGGCACCGCCCTGCTGGCCCATGCTTCCTGGGTGCCACCAGTTTGCTGATGCGGAATGCGCCAAAGAATGCAGTGGAGAAGGCTGCCTGAAACAGGTGGAGCTCAAATATGTCCTTTGCACACTCCGCTAGTGCCTCCATCAGCTGGCCCAATTTTCTGAAATCTATGGGACGCCTGCTGTCCGCTCTTTCCCCCTCAGCCCGTTTCCACCCCTTCAGTGCTGCCTTGAGGTACAGGGATGCCGTGGGATCTTCCCCTGTGTGTATCTTTGTGAAATGGGCTATGGCCGCCAGGTGGGCCTGTGCCCATGACCTTGATTTCTTGTTGGTGAATGCCCATTGTATGAATAGTTCCACTGCTCTTTGTGTCTCGCCCCTGTCGGTCAGTGTCCGTATGCCCCCTATCTGCATCACTGTTGCTGCGTATTTCTTGTACCGTCTGGCTGCCTCTGGGGTAAGGGCCTGATTCACCAGTGTAGATAAGTCTACCCCCCCAGGTCCCACATGTGTTCTGGAAAAGCGGTCATCACCTTGTCCGCCCCAGGCACCAATTCCCTGAATCTGCTCATCTGTGATCTGGACAGGGCGTCCGCTACAGCGTTGTCCACCCCTGGTACGTGGCGGGCCTTCAGATCCATGTTCCCCTCCATCTGCAGTTTAACCAACTGCCGCATTAGTTTTAAAGTGTCAGGGCACCTTGCTGATCCTTTATTGATGGCCTGCACCACCCCCTTATTGTCTGACCACAGTGTCAGCTTCATGTCCTTTAACTCCTGTTTCCATACTGTCAATGCTACTATAATGGGGAACAGCTCCAGGAATGTTATGTTACTGGTGATGCCTTGCTTGTGCCACTTATCCGGCCACTGGCCTGCGCACCATTTCTTTCCCGGAATTGCCCCAAAGCCCGTGCTCCCTGAAGCGTCAGTAAATAGGGCTATCTGCCTGGCTGTTACCCAACCTTCTCTCCAGATTAGGACACCGTTAAATTCTGCTAAGAATTTGTCCCACATTAGCAAGTCCTGCTTGACCCCTGCCCCCAGGCGGACATGGTGGTGTTTGTGTGTGAGGCCTGTGGTTAACTGGGTGAGGCGCCTGGCAAAAACTCTTCCTGCGGGGATTACCCTAGCTGCAAGATTGAGCTTGCCAATCAACCTCTGTAGGTCGCGGAGTGTTGCTCTGTTGCGGCCGCATAGGCCCCTCACTTCTGCTCTGAAATCTCTCACCTTGTCTTCAGGAAACCTGGCTGTCCCTGTGACTGAATCCAGCTCTATCCCCAAAAATGTGATTTTTGTGGTGGGACCTACTGTCTTTTCAGCCGCCAGCGGGATCCCCAATTCCCTTGCTAGCTCCTCAAAGGCTGCCAGTGTGTTGCTGCATTCTGGTGACCTGGCGGGGCCTGTAAACAGAAAGTCGTCCAGGTAGTGAAGTTTCCCCCCTGCTGGGAGTCTGTTGTGCAGGGCCCATTCTAAGAAGGTGCTGAACTGTTCGAAATATGCGCAGGATACTGCGCACCCCATAGGCATGGCTTTGTCAATATACAGGTCCCCCTCCCACTGGAAACCTAACAGGTGAAAACTTGAGGGATGTACTGGCAGGAGGCGGAAAGCGGATTCAATGTCCACCTTAGCCATGAGTGCCCCGTGTCCTGATGACTTTACTAGGTCAATTGCATCGTCCATCGTCGCATACCCCACCGAGCAAGCCTCTGCACTTATCCCATCGTTTACTGACGACCCCTCGGGGAAGGAGAGATGGTGGATTAATCTGAATTGCCCTGGCTCCTTTTTGGGGACCACTCCAAGAGGAGAGATCACTAAACCTTTACGCAAATGTGGAGGGAAGGGACCCTCTATCCTGCCCAAGGACTTTTCCTTCTCAAGTTTCTTGTGTACCTCCCCTGGGTGTTCCAGTGCAGAGTTCAGGTTGTTTGCCCCATCTAGTGGCAGTGGACCTATGAATGGTATCCTGAAACCTTCCTCAAAACCTTTCACTAATATTGCTGCGTCTGTTTTGTTAGGGTATTTGTTGGCTAGCCTGCGAAGTTGCTGTGTGTTAATTGGGGATCTGGCTAGCTGGCAGTTGTGTAACCCTTGTGGCTCCCCCACCACTTCCGTGTTTGTGCTATTGTTTTCTCTTCTTATCCTTCTTGTCCCCCTTCTTATCCTGCTTGCGCCGACATCCAGCCGCAGGGTGTCCTCCCCCACAAATGGAACATGCGTGTTGGAATTTGCATGATGAACCCCACGTGCATTCCCCGGCGTCATATTTCCATCAGACTGCTGTTGCCCCACTGGAGGAGGGTAGTTTCCCTGTGTTGTGCTGAGACCTGTGAAAGGACTTGCCCTTCCCTTTGTAGAAGGAACCCCGAAAGGACTGGTCGCTTTTGCTTGCCCAAGATTTCACTTCCTTGGCTACCAACATTTTGTGTATGAACCCAGAGACGTCCTCCTCATTCCATTCCATCTCTGGGTGCCTTTGCATTTTTAGCCTGAAACCCTTGTCGTATTCCAGCCATGCGTCCCCGGGAAACTGCCTTTACGCCCAATGAATATTGGCCTCATATAACCAGAGGTCTGCTGCGCAGCGCGGGAATGTTTCCACTATTATGCACGCCATTATTCTAAAAGCGTCCAGCCAATTATCAAAATTTCTTTCCTTTCTCTCCTTGCGCCTCTCCCTTCTATCCTCATCCTTCTTATCACAGACCGTGAGATCCAAACCCTCTAATTGAATCTCTAGCAGGGAAAAAATGTCAACAAACTCTTTCCTCCATATCCTTTCCTTGACCGCCAAATGGATGAGGCTTGCTAAACCTGTGGCTCTTGTGGTCATGGAGGCCGGACCTGGTGACGGTCTGGTATAAGCCTCTGCAGCTGCAGCTTCTCGCGCTGGGTCGCTTGCTGTGCAAGTGTAACCCCATGCTGCTACTGGGGACCCCAGCTCCCCCCGTGTGCCCTGCGCCGCCTGCCCTTGCAGTCTTTCCTGCCGCGCGCAGCCTGGGTCTAATAAATGCCATGGCAGTCCAGATACTCCCTCTGTGCACTGTGCCCCTGTGTCCTCAGCCCCCTGTGACCCCAGCCCCTTGAGCAATAGGGGTGCCATTGATTTAAAACATTCTTGCACAATTGCAGTAATATGCTCACCACTTGCAGCTCTGCTGTGGGTCTCGCCGTGGTCGCCTGCCGTCGCCGGGATGGCTACAGGCGGCAGGTCTCTCTTCTGTGACTTCTTTCGGGGGGCTTTCCTCTGGGGCTGTTTGGGCGCCGCCTTCCTACTTCTTTTGGGTGCCGGTGAACAGGCGTCTCCTGCTGCTTGACCGCCTGAGCCATCTCCTCCTTCCAGGCCCAAATGTGTCTGCAGCCATCCGTCACCATGCACTTCAGAGGCTGCCCGGATCTTCCTTAGCAGCTCCGTGAGCTCCTCTGGCTGCCCTCCTTGCACTTCCATTGCTCCTGGCGGGGTGCTGCCGCCCTCTTGGATGCACCAAAAGACTTCCGTCGCACTATCACTCTGCACGTTATGTGCCACTCCTGCTTGGCTGCCCCTATTGCCTAGCTCCGTTAAAAATTGTGGATGGCCCCTTTAATTCTCCCTCCTTGGAGTTGCTGGGCGGGGCTTTGGGGCTGCAACAGTTGTTCTTGTTGCTCGCAGGCATTAGCCGGCAACCGGGAGTGCTGGTGCTGGTGTGAGCATGTGCAGGCCAAGCTCGGCCCTGGAGCACGCTAAGTGGGGTCACCTGAAACGCTCCCGTCGCAGACTGGGACACCGCGGGCCCCCCCTGCGCGAGCAGCCAGCACCGAGGAGCCAACCCGGAGAACCGCACGCAATTGCGGCACCGGGCGGGAAAGAGGGAGCCTCCTCGTCCCGCTGCCTTGCACACCCCGGGTGTACCTGGAGACGCCGTCAAGCAGGTCAGGTTCCTTCCCGGGCTGAGATGGGTGGCCGGGCACGCTTCAAACATAGGATCGCCGCCACAGAAGTAAGTCCCCAACCGACAGCTCGACCCGCTTCCGCAAATACCGAGCGGAGGCGAGGAGGGGGAAACCCACCCGGCACAACGGATCGCGGCCCCAGCCGCGGCGGTGATCAGAGGAGCGGGCGCACCCTAGGTCCTGTAGCGCTATGCTCAGGGCTCTGGAGGGGGTGAAGAAAACCACGATCGTACCCCGGGTCCAGCAGAGCCTTGTAGCTGGTCCGATGCGTCCTCCGGCAGCGCTTCGCCTCGCAACAGTCTGGATCGAAAACCGGTCTGAAAAACCAAGTGGGCCGCTCCCCCGCTCCACGAAGATAGGAGCTACCTGGGGGAGCGGTGGCTTATATCCCCCCCAAACCTTTCCCGCCATGCGGGTGCTGTCCCCCCATTGGGGGGGTTTGTATCTCGCCAGGCCCCCTATTGGACGGGGGCCTGGCGCCACTGTGGCGCTCGTGGGGGGGGCGTGGGATACCTGGCACTGCTTCTGGGCGCTTTTGGGCGCCCAGAACCAGTTCTCCTCCAGGGCTCGGCATGGGTTATGGCACCGGCCCCTGAGCCTCTCCCCCTTCGTGGGAGCGGTGGCCTCTGCAAAGACTTTTGCAAGCATTCTTCCCTTCACCGTTGTTTTTTCTCTAGTGAAAGTGCATCAGTGTACATGTGTGGCACATTTTTTACAACATTGTACGTCACAGGTAAGTTGCATTCAAAAACCAAAGCACATAAATTGTACTTCAGCAACATTTCTGTAGCATTATTTCCAAAATGGTTGTATGTCTCTAAATCAAAGCTCTTGGAGACATGCACATATCTTTTGCTGACTGTTTCACAACATGGCTGCCAATTCAGCAGTAACAGCAAAAGTCGGGGGAAATCAAATGGAAATCCCTCAACCTCAGTATCTTTCAGCCATGAATGTCAGTTGGCCAAAATGTCAGGAGTAGCAGAAGTGACAACACACACTAGTTGATTCATGGTGAAATCATAAGACTGACCATTTTCCCCACTCCTTGCCAGCTAGCAGCCTTCTATATGTTGTGGGACGGTAGATGAAAACAAGGAGTGACCTACGTGACTTTTGAGACAAGGGGCAGCAAGGGTAGTGTTAGGGGGTGCCAAAAGGTGAGGAGAGTATCACAGCCATAACCCTATAACACTCATTGACATCTGTGCTTACTGCATGCAGCAGTCCTGGACCTAGTATCTGATGACTATTGAATGCAATAGCAGTCAAGCAATGCCATGTTTTTATAGGCATACATGGAAAGAGTTCCTAGAAAAAGATAAAAGGAAAGGACATATTGCACCAGAGTTAATATATTCCAAAATTCTAAAAGCAAATCATCTTAATGAAGAGTCAATTTGGGAGTTGAAAGTCGTAATCAAACTAGAAATGGAACCCTTAGCAGCACCAAAACTACAGTACCATTTCAAATTAAAGGCTTTGCGGTTGCACATTCCTGGGTCACAAGCTCCTCACAGGAGACATTTTCAACTCAAACCAGTTCCCTTACTGGGCTTTTTTGCGTGACTTTTGAATGCAAGGCAAGTTAACTTTTCACTCGAAATACCTCAAATAGCACTTTGTGAAATTTATGCATAGTTTCACATAATTATCCTGAAATTTTGCAAAACAAATTATACATTTCTGCACACCCCTATACTTCAAGTGATTAATCCCGCCCATCAAACTCAACTGAACATCTTACTAAACTATACAAAAAGACTCACGCCATCATTAATCATTGTACCAACTGTTTAACAAATATATCACACAAAATAGCTCTGTCCTTGGTACACATAAGGGTTTAACTAAAACCAACATACTGCAACAAACCCTATAGTACTTCAAAGTCCAAGGAAGTGGCACAATGATTTGATTTCTCCTTCATGACTCAGTACATCAAAAGTCAAAACATAACTGCATCTAACCAATTCAGAGACTTGTCTGTCATGAAAAACACTTCATGAATCTAACAAAACATCACCCATGCCCACTCAAAGAAAGCTTTCAGAAAACAGCCACTTCTTCTTCAACAAAATTCCAACTTATGTCCAAGTCACCCAGGCAAAAAAAGATTGCCACCCAACAATGCTCCAGTTCATCCTGTCCCTCAATTCAACGTAATGACCTAATCCAACAAATATCCCCCAGTAAACCTTCCTCTAAGTTTATGCATGTCTATATGCATGTATGTGTGCATTTGTACAAGGCTAGTTGGTGAGTAGCACAGCTTTGTACATGCTGGTGGGACCAACAACAGCACAGTCAACAGAGTAAGAGTACAATAGCATTCTACTAGTGAAGCACCAAGAGGTTTTATCAATTGCAGAAGACACACCAATTGAAGAAAAAGCTCCTTCACCCAAATTCTCAATTAGAAGATTGGAAGAGCAGGTCGAAAAGGTGCTGGGATGGTATTCTAGATCCTGCGTGTTTAGCTTGAGAAGTTTTGGTTTCTAGTGTTCTCAGTTTCAATTTAATTCATTGGAAATTGCCTATAGACAGCTTTTAGCTCTCTCTCTTTGTGAAAGACCTCTTTGGAACCATACCAAAAACGTACAGTAGGGTTAAAGCCCGCCCACTGTTTGACATTTGTCAGGTTTCTTGTCAATATCATTTGCTTGGATCTTATTCGTTGGCTTTCCTTTCTCTTCTTATCTTTTTCGCTATCCTGGGACATTGCCTCTTTACCACCCTTTTGATTGAATCATTCCACTGTTTACTTTCAGGGAACTACTCTTTTCATTCAACACTCCATGTAATTGCATATCGTTTTTTGCCCTCTTCCTTGTGTGCTGCATACCTGCTGAAATCCATGCCTATCTGTGCTCTCTGCTTTGCTCTTTCCCAGTTGGTGCCCTGCTTCCACTGCTCCTCCATATCCCACTTGGTTTTGTCTCTATATCTTAATGTATTCTTTTTTTTTTTTTTACCACCATCCCACCCTCCTCCTCTGTTGTTTCCAAACTAGGCTGCTCCCGCTGCTGATCCTCACTGACTACACTGTCCCCACTACTCCACCATTACCCCTGCTCCCTTTCTTATTCTTTTTATAAAACAAAATGTTTCTTTTCTTTTTTGGGGGGACTTGCAATCTGTTGCAAGGCTGTTCTTCCTAAAAAAGTATTTTGGCATACTTTTTATGTTTTTTTAAATTTACCACTCCAAAATGGGTGCTTGCCATTTATGTGTGGTAAATAAAACAAAAAAACATTGCCCCTGGCATTACAACATACACTTGCATGCATGGTGACACATGCACACATGAGTGGTGATGCTGGGAGACGCTGTAGCATCGTGATACACACATGCTCCTTCATGATGGTGCATGCGTACCACCTTCTTTTTGGTAACAATGTTGTTTCGTATTGCGAATAACCCTTTTTTGTTTTTGCCTATTCTGAACAGCAAGACCTATTGATTTTGTCAATACTTGCTTTTTAGTGGCATTCAATAAAGCATTGCTTGCATGCATGCAAAGGCCACCAAGTGAATTGTGAATGCAGATTAGGCATGGAGAGACAGATTGATTGCAGTCAGTTTTCTGCAAACTGGCTGTGTATGGTGGGGGACGAAGATTTATTTTTTGAGGGAGGTATAGCCAGTAGAATGCCTCCTCACATCTCAAATTTTCACTTGTTGGTGCTCATTTACACTTTTGTTGAACCATTTATATAACATGGCTTAACATTTTTTGTTTTTTATGCTTGCTACATCAGTGGCTTAATACTGTTTCCTTTCTGCATACCAGATGCCAGATCCTGTTCTGGTGGGCCACAGGGTCTACTGGGCCTTAACCATGCTGGTTGAAGTTATCTGCAATTGGTGTTCTTGGGCCCTTCCTACTATGACTCTGCAAGCTGGGCCAGGTATAACCCTTTCCGCACTTGACTCTCAGGGTTGCGAGGACGAGCAGTTAGAGCTTCTCAGGTGTGTGGGGCACTAGCTCAGCACTCAAGAATCATTCAACATACACAATAAATTCAGTGTCGGGCCTAGTGCTTGTTCTTTAGGTAAAGAAAGTACTTTTTAATCACATAGCAGTACTAAATGCTACACAACTCAACATAGTATACAGGGCAGTGATCCTGGTGATGACTCTTCCTTGCGACACTACACCCACTGAGTTCCCTCATGCTAATCTAACCCTGTGACCACTTAATGGCTGGCTCCACCCAGTACTTTAAAGCAAAAAGCATGAATCATACTCAAGTGTAGCCTCAATTTAATCCCACAATTTAAATGTGCTCTCAGTTTATGTTTCTTTAAGGTTCTTACCCCTGGTGGTGTGGTAGGTGATGCATTAGTCCTTCCAAGCTCCAGCTGCCCCCCTGTCCTCCTGAATTTCGGGCCCCACAGCAAGGAAAGACAGTCCCACAGGCCACCAGGTAAGCCAGGCATGGCCTGCGTCTCCGCCCAACATGGCTGCCTGGCTTAGTCCTACAATGTAGCAGCCTTGGCACTTGAGCACAGGTGTAGGACCAGCTGCTGTGTCTTAATCGGACCACCAGATGGGTGTTTGTCCTGACTGGATTAATCGGGCAAAGCAGTAGCAGGACCCAACTAGGCTGTCAGTCACTACAGCAGTTGTAGTCTCAAATTGGTCGGTGCAATCTCTACGGCAGTTATGGCTCTGACTAGATCAGTGCAGACAGTAGAAGTCCCTTTTGGGCTTGCAAAGTAACTATGGCAGATGCAGCCCTCACTCGGCTGATGCAGGCAGTGTCAACTCCGATCGGACCTACACAGTAACCATGGTGGATGGAGCCCCAACTGGCTCAATGCAGGCACCTGCAGTGCCATACAAGCTGACTCAGTATCCACAGTAGATGTAGCCATGACCGGACTGATGCAGGAATTTACACAACAGTTTTATGTGCTTGGGGGGACCACCTGCAGTATAGGCTGCTCTTTGTTTGCTCTGAAGCAGTCAGATTTCTCTGGATGTCCTTCATGCCCTGGGACGGGTTGGGTTATTCTCCTCAACAGTCTCTCCTCCTGCAGGCCAGGAAGATTCCTTCCCTCTCTCAGCAGGCAGGCAGGCTTATAGGCAAGTAGGCAGACCCTCATCTACTCAAGCAGAAGGTGTAGACTTCAGGTGATGGCCCTTCAACTCTGGGGGACTGACTGTCGATAGACACAAGCCTTGGTCACACAGCAGTCACTCCACTACTATGTTGAGCATCCCCTTCCTTGGTCTTGAAGGTCTTGGAACTGGAATAATTTTATACACTTTTTCTAGAGAGGGAAAGTTGATAAACTGTCTCAAACTTCAGGACCGGTTTGAGGTGGTTCTCTTTTAAGTTTCTTTCTCATGCTCCTCCTTGTGCATCTGTCGAGTATGCCTTGAATAAGACTTGATTGTGGGGTGAGATTAGCACTGATCCTATCAGCGTAGTACAATGTTGAGACTGGTGTAGAGGAGCTAATGTACTTGAGAAGTATGGCTCTTGACATCGTCCCATTTTCATTGGTGGAACTAGAGTGGTTCTTCAGATTGATAGTTCCCATTTGCCAAAATGGATCAGATACCCATAATGCTTTCTCTGTTGTCTTCCCAGAGATGCAATAAGCACTACATACCTTAATAACAAATGCACTGATGGAGATGGCAGTGAACGCAGTTCCTGAAAGCAGAAACATAGAGCAGTTTGTAGGGTATAGACTACGTTTGCCTGTGTGCCCAATAAGCTACATTCAGACACCTGACTCAAAGGCAGTCACCACCTGAACTTGCATGCAAGGTATTTCTTACCTTGCAACCATCACAATGTAAAGTTTGAAAAAAGCACACACAACTGCCAGCACCATGGCATAATCAGCGCCACGGTTTTTGAATTGCTTCAACTTAGGAGTCCCAATGTTGGTTTTGTTGCCACTGACAATAGCTGTTAAGTTGCCCATGAAATGAATGATGAAAAGTACTTCTGCATTCTTTTTTGCATACTGAATAATCATCATTAAGCATCACTTCGCCCTAAATCAATACAGATTTCCCAGATAATAGACATATGTCACGCAATGTGAGGGCAATTCAATGAGTCTCTTAATGTCTAGAAATCAGTTGTGGAGGCTTTAGTAACTAATGCCTTGCCCTGAATTCTATCACAGAATGGAACTCCATGCTCTAAATAAGCCAGGTTTTTGTGTATTTGACACCTCAGCAATGAATAATAATCCATATGATCACCCAAATAGCCCAGCCTTTACGTATGCTTTGTGATTAGAGAGCGATGATACTGTTACCAAGAGACATATTACCACATTGGTTCATACCATATTATGAGGATGGAATACGATTTTAAAAATAACAAAGATGTTGAAGCTTAGCATTTGGTCAGCAGCATACTCGTGCACTTGGAATAAAATCTTAAACTTCAATTACCTTGTTTCTTTAGCTTTACAGACATACATAATAGACAAGAGATTACTATCAATAATTGCTTCAAGGGGCAACATTTAATATCACATATTATACAAAACATAACAACAGAAGATGAACATAGATAACACTTATAAAACATGCTATCAACCCACCAAATGACTTTCACATAGACTTTCATTAATTACCAGTCATATAATCATCAGTCTTGTAGGAGAAGATAAGTCTCAGATGCCATATAAATCCCAGAAAAGAAGTAAGGTTTCACAAGAGTCTCAATAAATTATTCCAAAGTAGGGTGCCAGCAATTTTGAGTGGTTTCCCCATTCCATCTATGGAGTATCTAGCTGGAGGTACCTTGGATTAAAGTTGGACAAAATCTGACAAGTAAATATACAAGACGGATTCACTATGGATAGATAACCAAATGTTTAGGTTTTTAACAGCTTCCACATTAACTAAATGGTTATAAAGTGGAACTGTTTGTCAGGCTTAGTTTATCCAGTTTTAATGCCACTTAATCAAGTGATCATACTTACTTAGGTAGACAACAAGCTGAATGGGCCTTTTCATTCAGATTGTGCTTTTGCAAGCATTTCCCCTGAGATATTGAGTATTAAAATATTATACCTAAGACATAACCACTGCTTGTATGAGTGTTACCTGATGATCCAACTCCATCAGAGGAGATATTTTAGATAAAGAATACAAGTGAAAGATTATCGCCTTAGCCATACTTTAATCTGGGATTCAAAATATAGGGTATCATCAAAATATGGCAACCTAAATTCTCACCATCTACACAGGGATGGAAGAGATGCCCAGCTCGCATGACCAATTAAAGAGGACGGCAGATGAATCTTCACAGTCAAGGCTCAGGACCTCTGCTACATTGCTGTTACGACTTAATCAGATGACCAACTAACTAAATCATCCGAGTATTCATGGATACCTGAAAGAATCTGAGTTGTATTAGCATACAGTTGACACTCACACCACAGCCCCAAATCAGTCTGTCCAAGGGGCAGAGGGATAACGCTTGTGGTATGCTAAACAGTAGTTATTTCATTTGATTTGATTTACTATTTATTGAGCGCTCATTGAGATTAGGGCATCTTAGCACTAGGATTCATAGACATTGTTGGCTGTAGCAAGGAAAAGGAAAGAAGACAGTACACAAGGAGCATCATCATGTACAAGGGCAAGTACAAGTAATACGCAATACGACTAAAAATTACCTAAATAAGAAGGTTTTGAAGGCTTTTCTGAAGGCCATCTGAGGCTGTTTAGTATAGCGAAGGGGAAAGTTGTTCCTTGTTCCACAGAGAAGGCCTAAGTAGCTAAGGAATGCCCCCAAGTCTTTGTTTCCTAGCTCTGGTCGGAAGTGACTTTGAATTTGAACGTAACATTCTCCCTGGTGAGTAATGTCTAGATTTGTTCAGGAAACATGATTTCTGTACCATGCAGATGCAGTATGCCTTAACAATAAGGTAAAGTGCCTTAAAATACACTCTTTGCCTGATTGGAAGCCAATGAATGTTAATTCTGGCTTGGGGCACAGTATTTGACCTGCTGAGATGTGCCGCTTTTTCTCACTGCAAAGTTCGGTATCCTCTGCAGTTTATGTAGACTTACTCCTGTGAGACCAAGATGGGGAGTTGCAGAAGTGTATTCTAGATAGACTACATGCAGAGCATGAAACTCCTGAGGCAAGGATGGCCACATTTTGTTTAAACATTTGAGTCATTAGAAACAAGTTGAGGGCACCATGTTAAATTGAGAATTGAGGAAAAGATGGAGGTCAAGAGTTATTCCCAAAGATTCAAATTTCTCTGCAGCCAAGGGGGTGGGGGCACCTGTATCTTGCCAGCATTCAGCGTCTTTTCTCAGCCACTAACTGCTTTGGTTTCTTGATATTTAATTTAAGTAAATTTGTTGCCACCCAGTCCTGAACTTCCTTCGAACACTCTGTCATTGTGGTTGAACTGAGAGATGAGTTGTGCTGTCGAATAATTAGCTGAGTGTCATTATCGTAAGAGACTACGAGACAGTCATAGGATCTTATTAGCTGGATGAAGGGCTTCATATATGTATAAAAAACTTTAGAGACAATGAGGGAACCCATAGTTTGAAACTAAAGCAGGCTATTGATATAGTGGTAATGCAATTATTTGAGCTTGGTCTTCTTAAGCAGAGTTAAATCAGGCAAGTACTGTTCCAGAAATGCACAGCTTGCAGTCTCAGCAAAATCGAATGGCAGTGACACCAGAGATGAGAAAAAACTGCTAAGTTTCACTTGCTATGGCCCTCTAACAATGAAAAATCTGACGGAATTCAATGCCCTGCCACCAGTCATTACCACATGGTCCAACTGTTCCAGCTCTAGAGCTATCTTGCAATACCAATATTATTGATATGCCCCATCTCTCAAATCCAAGACATTTCCCTAATACCTATAATAGCTAACTATATGCCCCTACACACGTCAATAACTTTTCCAAAAAAGGACACCAAAGGAAAGGCTATGCAAATAATTGGCTGCCCTTTCCAGTGACACATTAAATAACTAAGGGGCTCATTACGATGTCGACACCGCAGCGGTCTGGAACCACCCAACCTTAGGTCAGCATTTCCAACCTCAGTATTAGGATGTGACCACCCGTAAAGCGGTCGGAAACATCCATTGTACTATGGCACTTGTGCGGCGGGCGGAAAATACCTGCAGCACAAGCTGCCATTGTAAAATGGATGTTTGTAAACATCCCTGCACCATGTGACAGGCACCTCACGGTGCCTGCCACATGGTGCAGGGATGTTTTGGGGGGCACCATAGGTGCCCCCCAGGCCCCATAGATGAGGGCCAGGGGGGGAGGAGACCCTGCTAGGGGCCCCCAAAGACACTTTCTGACAGCCTTTCTATGTCAGAAAGTCCGGCATGAAAAGGCTGTCGGAAAGTGCCATCATAATCCCGACGGTGGGGCAGAACCTGGCTCTGCCATCATTAGGAGATTATGGTGGCTTCCAACGCTCAGATGGGCTCCTTGAGCCCATCGGAACCGCTCATAATCCCCTCGCAGGTTACACTCCGACTACCATCATCCTAATACGGCGGTCGGACTGAAACCTACGATGTTCGGCAGAAAGCCTCTGACAGCAGGTCATAGGCTTTCCGCCCGACATCGTAATGAGGCCCATAGTCAGGTTGTTGAGTATGGACAGTTTTGCTTTTATAGTTATCTTTATATGAACTAGGGGCTCTAATGGACTGTGTCCTTTGTACCAAAAAGGTCTATTGTCTATAAAGCACACATTTAAAGGAAATAGGGAGAAAGTGGCAGGTCCACTGCCATTCACCCCCAGTGTCCAATAACTTGGCTCTACACTTGTGTACTTAGTGTGGTCTTTAAAAATCACAAAGTGGTACACAACTCTTGGGAAGAAGTGATATCCCTCTTGCAGCCTTTGTCGATTCTTATTATATTTTTCCAAGCTTTTGACTATTATGACTTCACAGATATGCTTGTAGCAGTGTCACTTCCCTGCTTCCAAAATAGAATGTTTGAAAGCCTATATTTTATCCACAACACTCTCTCTTTGTTTAGCTTCCTCTCCATGGCTTCCGGCCATCTTTCCTCTACCTACATCCTAAGTAACTTAGGATCACAGTTAGGGATTCCTTTTTTATTTTGCAAATGACTGTTTGCCTGTTATAGGGAACATCATGTTTAGAGCTGCCTCTCTTTTAACACTGAATTGTTGAATAAATGATCAGGATCCTTAGTAATATGAAACTGCGTATCTATGTTTTATTAACAACAGTTAAAAGATTCATGTTGTATTATAGTAATATATATATACTTAGGTTCTCTATTAATTATTGTT
Organism: Calotriton arnoldi; assembly: GCA_963921515.1. Classification (NCBI taxonomy): domain Eukaryota; kingdom Metazoa; phylum Chordata; class Amphibia; order Caudata; family Salamandridae; genus Calotriton; species Calotriton arnoldi. The sequence continues at coordinate 5,231,995 of CAWUFW010000100.1, read as the reverse complement.
GTGCTCTTTATTCATTTTCGTTTGTCCTTCTGTTCTCCACCCCTACACCCTTCTATTCCCCTCGCCCTTGAGAACACTCCTGTGGGAATCCTGTTTCTTTAAGCTGCTGGTCGCCACGTTGTGCCCTTGTCGTTTCGATCAGTTTGGGAACCGTGTTCCCCAGCCCACACCGGAAGCTTTGTGACGCTATTCCTTGTAGCAGATCTTCCGTATGAGGTTTGGTTTGGGGCATCGCATGTTAGTGGTGCGCACGGGAGCCGACGCTTGCGTTACTAGCTGGAAAGATCGCTGTTTATGTGCAATGGAGGACTCTTAAATCAACCTCAGTGACGAGAAAAGACAGTGAGGACTTGAAACTGCTGTGCGGATCTTGAAGTACAGTTGGGGGATATCGTTGAGTGCTGAGTTTTGGCATACACCTTTTTCAATAGGCTAAACATGTAGAGGCAATTTTGGGAGTTGTGATTCACGGCTTCTCCAAGTGAAGGAGGGGTTCCAGTCAGTTTCGTCCGGCGACGTTGTGCACTGTGTATAGCAAGTACAGCCTTGAAGTTCTATTGAGAGCGCCAGCCTCAATTCTCTATTCGAGGTTGATCCTATCCCTGCGTACTTGCCAAGAAGCTATTATCTCCTAACTTTGCGCTAGTTTCAGTTGGTCAACATTTTCTACGTGTTCAGCCATTTTTCCCCGAATTTCAGCAGTTCTCTGAGGAAACGTGTATCTGCTACACTGGTTCAGGATTTCCAGCAGCGTTATGATTTTTATCTGTGCGGATGCTTGAAAGGAGATGGGTACCTTCCTACCTTTGGCTGAGTGACGCAAGTACTTTTGCGCTTCCTCTATGAACAGAAAAATATTTATGTGTGAACTATACATTTAGGCTATGAGTAAATATTTTAGAATCTAATGTGTGAATTTGCTGGTGGGGGGCTTTGATGTATTTCGATTGCTAGTAGTACTTCGTATTATATATACCTTGTCATGCCAGCGGCCAACATGAGCAGCCGCGCTACTTTTCTGTCAGATGTGGGAGAACCCATTTTAACATGGAAAAGGTGGATACAGTTATTTGAATCATAGTTGATCGCCATAGGGGGGAGTGGAATCTCAGCCCTGAGGAAACAGCATATTTTGTTGCATAATCTTGGCACGGAAGATAGGAAAGTGTATGAGAGTTTGCCTGCTTTGGAGGATGATGAGGATGACTCAGAGAATAGTGATGTCTATTTATGTACCATCAAAAAACTAGAATTACAGTTTGGAAAAAAAATACATGTGGTTTTAGAGAGGCACAAATATTTTGGAAGGGTTCAGGGAAAAACGAAAAGTTGGAAACTACACTGCTATTTTACAAGGGTTGTCGGACACATGTGAATTTGAAGAATGAGCAGATTCTCCAATAAGGGATCAATTAGTACGGTATACTAATAAATCAAAAATTCAAGAAAAATTACTAGTTGGCAATTCCAATTTGAAAGATGCAATTGATAATACAAAGAGTGTTAAGCACACTGCAGAATGCATCAGAGAGATGAGAGTAACAAGTGAAAAAGTTGTGAATGAGGAATCTGAGGAATCAATCAATCAATCATTTGTATAGCGCGCTACTCACCCGGAGGGTCTCAAGGCGCTTGGGGGAGGGGGGTCCGCTACTGTTCGAACAGCCAGGTCTTGAGTTGCTTCCTGAAGGAGAGGTGGTCTTGGGTAAGGCGGAGGTGGATGGGTAGGGAGTTCCACGTCTTGGCAGCCAGGTAGGAGAAGGATCTTCCTCCCGTTGTGGCTCTTCGGATGCGGGGACGGCGGCGAGGGCGTGGTTGGTCGATCGTAGCTGGCGGGTGGGAGTGTAGAAGGTCAGACGGTCGTTGAGGTATCTGGGGCCTTGGTTGTGGAGGGCTTTGTGTGCGTGGGTGAGGAGTCGGAACGTGATTCTCTTGCTGACGGGGAGCCAGTGCAGGTCTCTCAGGTGTCTGGCGATGTGGCTGTGTCGGGGGATGTCCAGGATGAGTCGAGCTGCAGCGTTCTGGATGCGTTGGAGTCTTTTATGAAGTTTGGCTGTGGTTCCGGCGTAGAGGGAGTTGCCGTAGTCCAGTTGGCTGGTGACGAGGGCCTGGGTGACCGTCTTCCTGGTTTCGGTGGGGATCCACCGGAAGATCTTGCGCAGCATGCGTAGGATGTTGAAGCAAGACGAGGAGATGGCGTTGACTTGTCGGGTCATTGAGAGGGAGGAGTCCAGGATGAAGCCCAGGTTGCGTGCGTGGTCCATTGGTTTGGGTGCGTTGCCCAGGGCAGGGGGCCACCAGGAGTCGTCCCAGGCGGAGGGTGATGATCCTAGGATGAGGACTTCCGTCTTATCTGAGTTCAGTTTCAGGCGGCTGTTCCTCATCCACTCGGCTACGTCCTTCATCCCTTCATGTAGGTTGGTTCTGGCGGTTGTGGGGTCGTTGGTGAGGGAGAGGATCAGCTGGGTGTCGTCGGCGTAGGAGATGATGTTGAGGTTGTGTTGGCGTGCGATGGCTGCGAGGGGGCTCATGTAGACGTTGAAGAGGGTGGGGCTGAGTGATGATCCTTGTGGTACGCCGCAGATGACTTCGGTGGCCTCGGAACTGAACGGGGGAGGCGGACTCTCTGGGTTCTTCCGGCGAGGAAGGAGATGATCCACTCCAGTGCCTTCTCTTGGATTCCGACGTTGTTCAGGCGTTGCACTAGGGTGCGGTGGCAGACTGTGTCGAACGCTGCGGAGAGGTCCAGGAGGATGAGGGCCGCTGTTTCCCGTTGTCGAGCAGGGCTCGGATGTCGTCGGTGGCTGCGATGAGGGCGGTCTCGGTGCTGTGGTTGGCCCGGAAGCCGGACTGCGAGTGGTCGAGGATCCATTCGTCTCGAGGAAGGCGGCCAGTTGTCTGTTGACGGTCTTCTCGATGACTTTGGCAGGAAAAGGAAGGAGCGAGATGGGGCGGTAGTTTTTGAGGTCGGTGGGGTCCGCTGACGGTTTCTTCAGTAGGGCGCTTAGTTCGGCGTGCTTCCAGCTCTCTGGGAAGGTGGCGGTGTCGAAGGAGGTGTTGATGATGTCCCGGAGGTGGGGTGCGATGATGGCGTCGGCCTTGTTGAAGACGTGGTGAGGGCAGGGGTCGGTAGGTGATCCGGAGTGGATGGAGTTCATCGTGCGGATAGTGTCTTCGGTGTTGATCGGGGTCCAGGCTCGGAGGGTGGAGGTGGGGGACGTTGGAACGGTCGTAGGGTACGTCGGCTGTGTGCTGAAACTGTTGTGTATGTCTGCGATCTTGCTGTGGAAGAACGAGGCGAGCGAGTTGCAGAGGTCTTGCGAGGGAGTGATGTCGTTGTTTCCGGCGCTGGGGTTCGAGAGCTCTTTGACGATGATGAAGAGTTCCTTGCTGTTGTGGGCGTTGTTGTCCAGTCGTTCCTTGAATGTGGTTTTCTTGGTGGAGTGGATCAGCTGGTGGTGTTTTCGGGTGGCGTGCTTGAGGGTGGTCATGTTGTCTGCAATCGGGTCTCTGCGCCATGCTTTCTCGAGGGCCCGGCAGTTCTTCTTGGATTTCTTGAGTTCGTCGGTGAACCAGGATGCTTTCTTGTTGCCGTGTCTGACTGGGGGGGTCTTCAATGGGGCGAGGTCGTCTGCGCAGTTGGTGATCCATCTTGTGAGGTTGCTGGCGGCTTGGTTGGGGTTCGTTGAGCTGGCGGGAGGGTTCTGGCTCAGGGATGTGGTGAGTTGGTCGGTGGTGATCTTGTTCCAGCTTCTGCGTGGAAACTGTTGCGTGTGGTGGTGCGTGGTGGTCCTGCTGAAGCTGAAGTGGACGCAGCTGTGGTCTGTCCAGTGGAGTCCGGTGGTGTGGCTGAAGGAGATGTCCTTACTGGAGGAGAAGACGGGGTCAAGCGTGTGGCCGGCGTGGTGTGTGGGGGTGGTTACCAGTTGCTTGAGTCCGAGGTTGGCGAGGTTGTCCAGCAGGGTGGTGGTGTTGCGATCGTTGTTGTTCTCTAGGTGGAAGTTGAGGTCCCCAAGGAGGATGTAGTCAGCCGAGGGGAGGGCGTGCGGGCTGATGAGGTCGGCGATGTCTTCGCTGAATTGTGTGCGTGGTCCTGGGGGTCTGTAGATGAGGGTGCCTCTGAGGGTGGTCTTGGGGTCGGTGTGTATCTGGAAGTGCAGGTGTTCGCCGGCTGTGAAGGTGTCGTCGGAGTTGGTCGTGATGCGGATGGTGTTCTTGTGGACGATGGCGATGCCTCCTCCGGTCTGGTTGGCGCGGTCCCTTCGGGTGATCTTGTATCCGTCCGGGATGGCGATGGCGATGTCGGGCGCTGAGGAGGCGTTCATCCATGTTTCCGTGAGGAAAGCGACGTCTGGTGATGTGGAGTCGAGCAGGTTCCAGAGTTCCACGGCGTGTCTGTGGATGGAGCGGGTGTTGAGCAGGATGCACTTCAGGTGGTTGCTGCTGGTGCTTGGCTTGGCGGGTGCGGTGCAGGTCCGGAGGCAGGAGAACTTGCAGGATTGGCAGGCGAAGGGTCCGTGGGTGCGACCTGGGGTGGCACGGTGGCAGCCGGGGATACGGCCGGTGTTGAGTGCGTTGAGGGTGGCGGTGTCGTAAGTCCGGTGGGTGGGTTGGCTGCTGCGGGGGCCAGGGGTTTGGCGCTGGGCGCGGTCCAGGCGCGGACGGGCGCAGACGGGCTTGCCTTAGGCGCGCCTTCGGCGCGCCAGCGGCGCGGACGCGCAGCGGCCGCCATTTATGGGGAGGTGGGAGGGAGGAGCAGCTGGGAGGCGGGAGGCAGGGGCAGCGAATGGGCAGTCAGGGGGCGGGGCCGCAGGGACGCAGCGGCGAGAATGGCGAGAGGCAGCGGGGGCACAAAAGGAAAATGGGGAGAGAAAACAGACAAAAATACAGGCACAACGCAAATGGGGCAGCGAGGGGCACAGAAAGGAAAATGGGGAGACAAGCAAAGAAATACGGGCACCGAGGCCACAGGCGGCAGGGCGATCTTACCAGCAGCAGCAGCGGGCGGACAACACAGGCGGAGCTGTGTGGTGGGGGAGCGACCTACCTGGCAAGGTCAAGGGTCGCTCTCCTCACCGCGCAGCGGCCGCCATTTATGGGGAGGTGGGAGGGAGGAGCAGCTGGGAGGCGGGAGGCAGGGGCAGCGAATGGGCAGTCAGGGGCGGGGCCGCAGGGACGCAGCGGCGGGAATGGCGAGAGGCAGCGGGGGCACAAAAGGAAAATGGGGAGAGAAAACAGACAAAAATACAGGCACAACGCAAATGGGGCAGCGAGGGGCACAGAAAGGAAAATGGGGGAGAAAACAGACAAAAATACAGGCACAACGCAAATGGGGCAGCGAGGGGCACAGAAAGGAAAATGGGGAGAGAAAACAGACAAAAATACAGGCACAACGCAAATGGGGCAGCGAGGGGCACAGAAAGGAAAATGGGGAGAGAAAACAGACAAAAATACAGGCACAACGCAAATGGGGCAGCGAGGGGCACAGAAAGGAAAATGGGGAGAGAAAACAGACAAAAATACAGGCACAACGCAAATGGGGCAGCGAGGGGCACAGAAAGGAAAATGGGGGAGAAAACAGACAAAAATACAGGCACAACGCAAATGGGGCAGCGAGGGGCACAGAAAGGAAAATGGGGGAGAAAACAGACAAAAATACAGGCACAACGCAAATGGGGCAGCGAGGGGCACAGAAAGGAAAATGGGGGAGAAAACAGGCAAAAATACAGGCACAACGCAAATGGGGCAGCGAGGGGCACAGAAAGGAAAATGGGGGAGAAAACAGACAAAAATACAGGCACAACGCAAATGGGGCAGCGAGGGGCACAGAAAGGAAAATGGGGGAGAAAACAGACAAAAATACAGGCACAACGCAAATGGGGCAGCGAGGGGCACAGAAAGGAAAATGGGGAGAGAAAACAGACAAAAATACAGGCACAACGCAAATGGGGCAGCGAGGGGCACAGAAAGGAAAATGGGGAGAGAAAACAGACAAAAATACAGGCACAACGCAAATGGGGCAGCGAGGGGCACAGAAAGGAAAATGGGGGAGAAAACAGACAAAAATACAGGCACAACGCAAATGGGGCAGCGAGGGGCACAGAAAGGAAAATGGGGGAGAAAACAGACAAAAATACAGGCACAACGCAAATGGGGCAGCGAGGGGCACAGAAAGGAAAATGGGGAGAAAACAGACAAAAATACAGGCACAACGCAAATGGGGCAGCGAGGGGCACAGAAAGGAAAATGGGGGAGAAAACAGACAAAAATACAGGCACAACGCAAATGGGGCAGCGAGGGGCACAGAAAGGAAAATGGGGAGACAAGCAAAGAAATACGGGCACCGAGGCCACAGGCGGAAGGGCGATCTTACCAGCAGCAGCAGCGGGCGGACAACACAGGCGGAGCTGTGTGGTGGGGAGCGACCTACCTGGCAAGGTCAAGGGTCGCTCTCCTCACCGCGCAGCGGCCGCCATTTATGGGGAGGTGGGAGGGAGGAGCAGCTGGGAGGCGGGAGGCAGGGGCAGCGAATGGGCAGTCAGGGGGCGGGGCCGCAGGGACGCAGCAGCGGGAATGGCGAGAGGCAGCGGGGGCACAAAAGGAAAATGGGGAGAGAAAACAGACAAAAATACAGGCACAACGCAAATGGGGCAGCGAGGGGCACAGAAAGGAAAATGGGGGAGAAAACAGACAAAAATACAGGCACAACGCAAATGGGGCAGCGAGGGGCACAGAAAGGAAAATGGGGAGAGAAAACAGACAAAAATACAGGCACAACGCAAATGGGGCAGCGAGGGGCACAGAAAGGAAAATGGGGAGAGAAAACAGACAAAAATACAGGCACAACGCAAATGGGGCAGCGAGGGGCACAGAAAGGAAAATAGGGGGAGAAAACAGACAAAAATACAGGCACAACGCAAATGGGGCAGCGAGGGGCACAGAAAGGAAAATGGGGGAGAAAACAGACAAAAATACAGGCACAACGCAAATGGGGCAGCGAGGGGCACAGAAAGGAAAATGGGGGAGAAAACAGACAAAAATACAGGCACAACGCAAATGGGGCAGCGAGGGGCACAGAAAGGAAAATGGGGGAGAAAACAGACAAAAATACAGGCACAACGCAAATGGGGCAGCGAGGGGCACAGAAAGGAAAATGGGGAGACAAGCAAAGAAATACGGGCACCGAGGCCACAGGCGGAAGGGCGATCTTACCAGCAGCAGCAGCGGGCGGACAACACAGGCGGAGCTGTGTGGTGGGGGAGCGACCTACCTGGCAAGGAAGAGAAGGGTGTGTCTTTGATAAAGAAGAAAAATTAACAGAGAAGAATTCCTGGAAAAGAAAGGTATATCCAGGAGCATAAGTTGAAGTGTTTTAGATGTGGCAGCATGAAGCATTTAGCGACTAATGTGAATTGCCTAGCCAGGTCTGCGTTATGTAGGAAGTGCAACCGTAGAGGGCACTTCGCGAGAGTATGTAAAGAGGTAAGCAGTAAATATGTCAATAACATTGATGGAATTGAGGTGGAGAGTGAAAGATATGTACTCCAGGTAATAGAAGGGAAGAAGGGGAGTGATCTTCTGCAATGTGAAATTGATTTTGACGGTCAGAAAATAAAGGTGTATGTAGATTCTTGGTCACCTTTCACTTTTATAACAAGCATTTGCAATGCAATAGGTCTCGCATTATTAAAGTTTGAGCTATTGGTGTTGCATTATTTAGCAATGCCAATAGCTCAAACTTTAATAATGCGAGACCTATTGCATTGCAAATGCTTGTTTATATAATGTGGCTTATCACCCACCGGGCGCTGTTCATGGGCACGGGGAGATTACGTGATTTGCCCAGAATCACAAGATAGTGTGCCAACGCCCGAGACTCGAACTCTAGTCTGCAGCTCTGATTCCTGCGCCACATCCTATCCCCAACTGTTGGCGATTTTGTTTTGCCTGTTGTGCGAGTGAGTGATGATTATATGAAGATGTTTGTGCTTACTGCTTCTGTATGTGTAAGGACGCTTGCACGGTTCGTATTTGTGCCATCGTGTGTGCATGAGCAGGGGCGTGGGCATCTATAGTGCAGCACACCTGGGCTCACAGGTCTCAGGGGCCAACTTTAGCTACTGTACTATGCCTCAAGGCAGCACTGCAGCTCCACTGTGTAGGAGTAACCCCGTACTGCTTGTTTGTGTATGCCTGTTGTGTCTTTGTGCGTATAAAGATAGCATGGGAAGGTGTGTGTGTGTGCTTGTAGACGCGCGCTCAGCTGATGCCGAGTTTGAATATGTTTTATGAGAGACGCTTGCACTGCTGCTGCCATACGTGTTCTGCGTGTTGGTAAAAATTGAGAAACATTTTTTACAATAAAAATGCAAAATGTCGTCCACCAGTACTCCTTCTTCCATGCACAGTGGCACGTGTCTCCCGCACTTATTTTTGTAGTGAGAATGTCTGAAAGCAACTCCGAAAACATTAGCATTATTACCATTGTAAAGAGAAAGCGGACTGGGCCAGTATCTCAGACCAGACGGGGGCAGGCGGCTCCGGGTTTGAAGGCTGTAGGGAACGGAGCAGCATTCGAGGTGAGGTGCAAACTGTAATGGGGCGGCCCCTGGGGTTCAGGGCCAGACCTCCCTCCCACTCCTTGTTTAATAAATAGCTCCCCTCTATCCTCCCCAGATGGTCTAAAGGACAAACAGTAGAATAACCTTGTTAGTGAAAGTAGTCACACATGCACAGTACACAACCAAGCTCCCCGGCCTGCAGCACAAGCCACACCCCGCGCAGCACCTGCAGGGGCTGCCTGAAAGGATCAGACTGCCCCTCACCCCTACAAAGGCGGTCTTCCGCTGCCATTGTCCCCCTCTTTTAATCATGACGCCCCCTGCTGCTCACATTTACAATGTGACGCATTTCGTTCCGGGGGAGGGGGTGGGAGGCAGATTCGACCTCACACTGTTTACAAGCAGGCTCTGTTCTGCAACGTGTCAGTTCTGTAGGTGTTTCCGATAGCCCTCCCAGCGGCTCACAGCACCTTAACTTTTCTCAAGGGCGTTATTTATCTCGTGTTTTGTGTTATTGTTATACGGATTTGTATTTATGCGTTCATGACATGGGCTCGTGGCGCAGTCACCTTGCATCCCAAAATACCTATGTTTATAGGTGCCCGTGCGGGTAACGGAAGCGCATTCAATACATTCCAAATTATTCACATGGCCTTTTATTTGTAGATGTCCTGCAGATCATGGCGAATGTATGTTTTATAGGGTGACCAGAATTTCCAAACCAAACAAGCACGGAATCGAAACCCAGCCGAACGCGGGAATCGAAACCACAGAGGAGCGGGAGGGGGGGGGGCGAGGGAGCCTGTCTGTGCCGCGCGCTGATGCGCGTTCTGGCCACCGTCGGGAATGGGAGGAGCGAAGGCGGGACATGCGCCCGCCTTTGCCCAATCGCGTGCCGTTTTTTCTAAAAACGCACGCAACAGCTAATGAGGGCTTCTGAAAACAAAACCACACGCACGAGCGTGTGGGTCGTTTTCAGAAGCCCTTTCTAGAGGTCTCGCGCCGCGAGCAGTGCTGTGCACTGCAACGCAGGCGCGAGACCTAAAAAGTGAAACTTTCCATGCATTGTTTGACACCAGCATTGTGCCATTGCAGAAAGCAGATGTATCACCTGTAGGTTACAATAGAGACCCTATACCTTTGGAAGGCATGGTAACTGTGAAGATCTCCTTTAAAAAGAGAAGTACTGTGGGGAAGGTATACGTTTCAATGCAAGGTTCAAATCTTTTGGGCTGGGCACATCAAAGGGACTTGGGAATCAAGTTGGATCCCACTGCTGAGGTGCATGTTCTGCTGCTTGAAAGATCTGTGTATGGTATGGAATTTGTTAACACATTTCCAGAGGTTTTTACAGATAAGTTGGGGGGTCTCCGGAAGTTCCAACATAGAAAAAAATAAAACTAAAGAGTAATGCAAAACCAGTTGCACACAAATGCGGGACAATTCCATTCATGATGAGAGAACCCCTTTAACAAGAATTAGAGAAACTGACGAAACAAGGGGTGATTGTGCCTACTGAGAGTGCAGAATGGGTCGCACCAATAGTTATTTCCTCAAAATCCGATGGGAAGGTAATCAGATTATGCATTGATTTTACGGAGCTCAATGCAAAAATTGGGGGGACCGTCACCCTTTACCAAGCATAAATGAAATGTTGAGCTTGGTGTGGAAGGTGGAATTTTTCACAGTCATAGATTTATCATCTGCGTATCATCAGGTGGAATTACACCCAGACAGCAGACCCCTGATGTAATTTATAACCCCTTTTGGTGCTTTTAGATACTGCAGGATTCCGCTCAGTCTTGCATCTGCTGCAGCAGTTTTTCTGAGAGTCATGCAGCAGGTGTTAGAAGGTGTTGATAAAATCCTGTGTTTCCCGGGTGATTTGCAATTGTATGGAAGTACGGAGGAAAAACAAAACAGTACACTCAGGGTGGTTTTGAATAAGGTGAAGGGAGCAGGGCTTACATTGAGAAAAGAGAATTGTCAAATTGGAGTCAAGTCAGTCACCTATTTAGGACATGTGTTATCCAAGGAAGGTGTAAAACTGAAACATGACTTGGTGGAAGCCATTAGTTTAGCACCTGCTCCCAACAGTAAAGAGGAAATAGAATCATTCCAAGGTCTTTCCGAATATTATTCAAAATTTGTGAGGAATTTTTCTGAGGTCACGTTTCCGTTAAGAAGAATGTTTAATAAACAGAAGACAGTTGCATGGAATGAAGAGTGCAAGGGTGTATTAAAAAAATTGAAAGATGAGATTACTAATGCTCCACACCTAGGTCAGTATGACACAAAAAAACATAATATCTTCACCACTGATGACACAAAAAAACATACCATACTCACCACTGATGCCAGCACTAAAGGTATAGGTGCCACGTTGAATCAGGTGGTAGATGGGGAAGAGAGATTAGTAGCTTTTGTGTCTAAAGCATTGTCAGATGTTAAGGTATTCAGTAGTTGAAAGTGCTAGCGTGCTTTTGGCAGTGAAACATTTCAGTTTTTTTGTATGGGATATTCACATTAAGGACTGACCATAAGCCTTTGATAGCAGCATTCTCTGTGAAAAATATTGAAAGAACTACTCCAAGGATATCTGTTGGTTCCTTTGGCTAGAGGGTTTTAATTTCAAAATGGTGTGCATTCCAGGAGTAAAAAAACGTGTTGCAGATTGTCTGCTCAGGCTTCCGCTACTGGACGCAAGTAATGAGAATTACAAAGTAGAGGAATTTGTGGTTGCATCCATCACTGATGGTGTGAGTAAACTGGAATGGAAAGACAATATGGAAAAGGATCCTGTTAACAATGGGATTAAAGAGTGGGTTTTGAAAGGGTGGCCTAAAGCTGTGCAGAGAAAGGAGTTTGGAAAGTAGATCATGAGCTTTATATAAAATATGAAAATGTATATAGAGGGTGCAAGCTGGAACCCCCAGAGGGGCTGCAAGGGAAACTCATTATTTGGCCCATGAAGGACATTTGGGCTGCAGATTAGGTAAGAGCAAAATGAGACTTCACTATTGGTGGCCTTGTATGGATTCTATGATTGAGAAAAGTGTAAGAGATTGTGTGAGCTGTGCATACAGTGAAAAAAGTAAACAGATCATTAAAAGTTCAATTTCTGCGGTGGAGGTACCACCTGGTCCATGGAACAAGGTGGCGTTGGGCATCATAGGTCCGTTAAATTGCAAGGGGTCGGGAGGAAGGTTTATATTGACGCTTGTTGATTATCATTCCGAATGTATGGAAATCAAGATAGTATACAATATCAACATTAGCACGGTTATTGCATTTTTACACGGAGTGTTTCAGAATTAAGGCATACCACAGACTATTGTGACAGACGATGGTGTGCAGTTCACATCTACGCAAATTGAAAAAGGCTTTGGAGGATATGATTTGGTCCTATCATGTTACTCCCCACTCAGTCATAGGAATTTCACCTTCTTTGTCCTTAAAGGGAATACATACAGGTACAAAACTCAGCCCACAGTGGTTAGTAGGAAACAAAGCTGAGAGGGTTGATAGAGGAAGAGTAATGGAAAAAATTCTGACTCACCAAGAGAAATATGTGAGAAATTGTAATGACAAAGTGAGTGGAAGAAGTGTATAATGGAGAGTTGGGGATGTGGTGAGGGTGAAGATTCCTAGATTGGTGCGCTCTGGAGTGACTAAATACTCCGCACCCAGAAGAATTTGGAGAGTACTTAAAAATGTGATTGTTTTAGATGATGACCAAACTTGGAGCATGGACAGGATTGTAAGGGACACCTGTGCGGACGTTGTAGGGGAAGATGATAGTGAGGCTAACAATTGTACTCAGGCTAAGGGTGACATTGGTTCCCTTCACAGTAATGGTTTGCTACATAGGAAACCTGCCTGTACACACAAACTTTGTTTAATTTCCTTTTCCTTTCCAGGATTCCAGCTTTAAAAGGACTAGTTTGTACTGAGTTCTATTGTTTCCACTTCCAGAATGTGATGGGGGAACTACCCCCTTAATCTTTTGCTTCTTACTCTGCCTATGGGAAGGAGATGTGTTATACTGTAGTAATATATATATATACTTAGGTTATCTCTTAATTATTGTTGTGCTCTTTATTCATTTTGATTAGTTCCTTCTATTTCCCCCCTTCCATCCCTTCTATTGCCCTCGCCCTTGAGAACGTTGGGACCAACTGCTGGTGCCGTTGATCTGTTGTATCTCCAGCGGTTGGAGAACTTGGATGTTGTGCTGAATAAATATAACTAAATTTACTTCGTTTCATCATTATTTCATTTCACTAGAAAAAGGAGCAAAATGACACACTAGGTCATATCTTAGCTTAACAGCTACAGAACACTGCACCTGTTCGAGTAGGAAGGGTAATTTGAAATATATCATAGAATGATATGTCCAAGATAATGGTACAAATGCTAAGTCTTATAAATGAACATTACTAAATTACTATTTCCCAGTGGCTAGATCTCCTCACTAAAACCTTGGTTTTGGGAGACATAATTCCTAAATTCTAAGGTTATGGTAAGCCCTTTTGGAATTCCTTACCAGCAATGTGTGTCATAGTCAAAAACACAAAGCTAGAAAACACAGATGTAATAATCTCTTTGCAATTAAACTATGTGCAACAGAACAAACCCCCTCAGGTTTACCCACTCTGTTATTACACATAGCTTTATTTTCTGAGGTGTGTATGGTGTTCATTACTCTAAAATAATCATGAGAGAACCAAGGCTCTTTAATTGCTAATAGATGTACAACTTTATAATGAAGCAAGTTATGAATATTTATAGTTCTCTTACCTGCTGACTTAATGTTTCAGAGTGAGTACACTGTGCTTTTGCCACAATGTAACCATACTTAGCTCTCTTAATAAGCACTTAACTGGATTAAAAAAAATGAACAGTGCTGGCTCACCTAAGTAGCTCTTGTACTCCACCCAATCTTCAAACAAAAAAAGCAACCATGATGAAGTGTGCCATTAAAGAGAGAATGTTGGTGGTTGTCTAAGAAAAATAAATTGCAAAGATAAACAATTAAGGTGAGTATGTTAGCTTTGAAAACTACAACCAATATCTGAGACCAAAGTTTGCTGCTCATGGCCAAAGATTGTACACAGCTTCTTTAGTTGAGATGGGGGCTGCGTGCCGTATATCATATAAACACAAATTTTATTGAAAAAATTGTTAACTTATGTTTACTTTTGCACATAACAAATTAATTCGCACTTTGTTTGGAGAAATTTTGACAATAAAGTACAGCCAAAGTGATGTCATGCTTACAGATGTTATGTTAAGGTATTGCTGTTTTTATAGCACACTAATCATCGGTGAGGGCATCCAGGCACTCTGTAGCAGGTGCGTGAGGCAAGCCCTGGGTAATTTCTTGAAAAGCCAGGGGTTCAGCTTCTTGTGAAAGTCAAGAAGAGAGAAGGAGGCACTAATGTGTTGTGGGAGGTCATTCCAGTCTACACACTTGCGTACTCGGAGGAGAACAGAGAGGGACAATAGCAACTCCCTGCTTCCCGAAACGGGACTGACACACTTCCCCTTACTGGGGGCAGTGCCGGGCCACGGCTTATTGGCGGAGGGTCCATAGGGATTTGTACAACGTTCACGATCTACAGCCGTTTCGGTGTGCCCACCAGGCGACGAAACACGTGTTGGCTAAGTATTCATCAGAACGAAAAGAGAAAAAAAATAATAAAGAAAAGAGAAACTAAAGAAGATTGATTGATTGTTTACTTGGGTTTTTACATACATGTGGACTATATTCTAACGTGTGCTGGGGACCCTGTTTTTGTTATTGTTCTGTTGGCCTAGGCCACACCATAGGGAGAAAGGTGGTTCTTCCTAACTTGCAGCACCGCTAACGATACTGGGACAGGGCTTATCAGCTTGTGGATATTCCCAGGGGCGCCAATTACCTGTAGAAATACCACCAACTCTCAACGAAACAGTCTTTCAGGGCCAGTTACGGGAAGGCGCGGCCCCCTGCTCTACTTTTGTGTATGCGCTGGGTGTGTGCTAGTGAGGGACTGGTGGAGCCGAGGTGTCTAGAAATTTGGTGGAAGTGAATGCAGCTGTTCAGGTAGGCAGGGCCACTGTTGTGATGAGCTGTATGGGTGGGGATTTTAAAGTGTTTACACACTTATTTTGGAAGCCAATGGAGCTCCATATGAAAACCTAAAGAACTACTGAAATTCCAAGGTTATGGTAAGCCATAACTCATGCACCGCTATGTCCTGCTCATGCCCTCACACATAAAATTACTGATGACATCTCAATCACATCATAAATTACATCAATGATAACATCTCAAATTGCATTGCTGATAAGCTAACATATGACATCACAAAGGGCATCATTGATGAAAACACTATATGATGAAGGACAAAGTAAGATAATAAGTGTGTGCTTGAAAAAGAGCACATGAAATAGTTAAACACCGCATTCCAAGGTACTGACCCTACACTCTTTGCAGTTAAAGCTAGCGAGGGGAAGGTGAACCTGCATATATGACTCCCCCAAAATTGGAGTAAGAGGACTGGGTGCAAGTTTGGCCTTTGGCCACAACTGATGATCACAGTGTGACCCAACATTTGAAATGGCCTTTAGACATGTTACACCAGATGCAGGATATGAAGAGGGCGCAGAAGACATGGACATGTTCTGGAGGGTACAAGTGGGCTTAACCCTCCTCAAAATGATCTCTGTAGCATGGTGGAAATTGTCTATAAATGCATGGCCATCTAATAAACTATCATAATGCTTTTTATGCTGAGCATGCTCCGAATTTCATTATATGAGTTTCTTTGTCCTCTGCAACGGTAATGCAGGCATTAATCTGATATGTTGCCACACAGGCTGGTGGGGGACCTACTACGGACGGGAATGTGTACCCATATCACACCGTTGACACTCAGATATAACATGGGAAGCCTTCTGTTGTTTTACCAAAGAAGTTTCCACCTAGTGTGGAAGGAAACAACAGTAGTCTTTGTGGTGTCCCCCCCACTGGCTGTATGGTATTTCAGAGCTTTTAGAATGAACAAATTGTTTATCAAGTGGCCACCACAATTCTTTGATGTTTTAGTGGTGAAAAACTCCAGAAAGCTGATGTTTGATCTTGTCATACTCAGCTGTTACCTGAGTGAGCACTCCATAGCACACCACTGATAGCCAATGATAGCTGCTCGCCGAATGTTGGCAGCTGCATTAGTAAAATGCTACACCATCCCACTTCTCTGCAGAACTCACATCCCATTGGAATTTATTAGGTAAGCACCATACACATTCAGGTTTTCCTTCATCCCTTTGCTGAGCTCAATACATGCTTTTTCTGCTTAACTTCCACCATCTCTCATGCTCCACCCCTTTTGAAATGTTGAATGGGTATTTTAGTGGGATCACCTTTGTAGCAAAATTCACTTGGCCCATTGGGTACTGAATTTGCCAGAGTGTGTGATCTTTACACGAAAAGGCAGCACCTACGCCTCTCCTCAAAAGCTTCCACCATAGGCATTCTCAGTTATCAATTTCTGCCACATTATCCCAGTGAGTCCCTCCACCCACTTTCCCAAGGACCCTACCATATTCTATCTCGCAACACAGTGCTCTAGGCCAATTCCCGATTAAACTCCTGTGAGCAGTGATGCTGCATGCAGGCATCACCACAATTACATATTTCCAACCCATTGTTCCCCCTACCACCTTTGGCTCCACATCCAGAACTGTTTACCAACTCACTATACATATGACCTGTTTTCCTAGCAGCCAAGATCGACTATCTGATCCTCTAATCTTTCTGCAAGTACTATAACATACCTCCTCTGCTTTTCCTGTTAACTTCACCTGTGTACATACTCACTCCTAGAATTGCCTTTGTCTCTCCTGTATCTCTCTACAGCCATCAGCACAGCCATCAGCACAGCCATACAGACTCACCCTCTTAGTTCCCTTCAAGTCACCCTCACCATTTTTTCCTTCTCTAGCCCCAAGTTCCCACTCTTATAACCGTGCTATATCCCAATTAAGCCCAAATGAACTGAGGGCTTGAGAGGAAGACCCTGTCCACAACCTCATTCTGTGCAGAGTGTTTTAATGCTAGAACCACCTCAGAAGCCACTCACTACCCTCCAGGCTTTAAGTTGTACCTGCTAGATCCTTCCTTTGGCCAATTAGTAATTAAATGAACATCTATAGTCAATACTTGTGTGATTCCTGAATGGATAGGCATGTTGCACTTTCATTTCTCATGGTCTTATGTGATTGGTCTCTTTAGTGTCAATCTTTTTAATCTTCCTCCTCTTAGTACTCTTTAATTCACTTGGGGATCTAATGACCCTCCTGTTAAGCCTCCCAGATAGGCACACAGCTTCTAACTTAGATAAATGTGGAGGGCCACATGAGGCTGGGTGGCTTGCTTAGACAACTGTGGCATAATTGAAGGCTTCCATTCAGACCTGTCATCCCTCTCACTGCTTCTCCTCATGGTGTAGCATACTGCTTCTGCCAACATGATGTACAACGCAGTGCTCAGCATGAGGGCTGAAGCTCTTGTAGTTGAGACCACTGTGCTACCTGCTTCAACAGACTTTTTATGGTTTGGTGTGGGACCCGGAGTTCAAGAGCACACCTGTCAGAAAGGACTTACCTTACATTTCAACCACACACAGTATTAATATGTTGGTTAGCAATATGTTGGGAAGGGGGATAAGAAAAAAAGAGAGAAGTTGAATATCACCACTCTGGCTCATCATTCTGCTGGGCACTGTCTTGAACAGATCATAGAGGATATCAAAGACAACATGTAATAACTTTAGTATGTTGTCATTAAGACAGTCATCTAACTCTTGCAGTAGAAATGATATACCTTCAGAATATCTCTATGCCTCATACTCTTTGTGCTTAATTGAATGCTAGTTTCCTGCAAATGAAACATGAAACAATTTCTATGTAATTAATGTCATTTTAGATGTCAATTATATCTCACCCTCTATTGGCAAGATAACTGTCTTTTCTGAATAACACAAGTACCATAAACACATATCTATGCATCGTGAACTTCAATAGTCTTAAAAGTGAGTGGGTACTTTTCATTTTCTCCCAAAAATATAAGATTCAAAAGTTCATAATATAACATAGTTTTATGCTCCTTCAAGATAAGTAGAATCAGTATTTCAGACTTCTTAAGAGAGTTTCCACACATTACTTAATTCCAAGAATACTTCTCCGTATTCTTGTTTGCTTTTCAAATATGCTCCAAAAGGGTAGAAAGTCCTGGCTGCAGTAACAAAGTACCTCAGTTGCCTAGCAAGGATGCTGTAATCTACAATGAAACTTATACCTGATGACTTCAAAAAAGCTACCGCCATTTCACAATAATGTGACAATTCAGTACATTCATGGAAAATTCAGCCTGCATTTGAGCGCTGATGCTTAGTGCATGATTTCATAACAAGAAGACTTTCTCCAAGTTGCACCGATATTCCAGGAGCACCACCAACCTTTCCTTCCCCTGAATGAGTTTAGCACAAGTGAGATTGGAGTACTTCACTTGCGCTCCTGCCAAGCGCTGGAAGGTAAGCCACAGATCATGACAGCGCCTCACCACAATGATGTTACCATATTGCTGGCATGCCTCTAAAAAGCAGGGAAGGGGCAACTGCCTAGGCTGAGTGGCTGCACACCTCTTCATTGTGTGCCCAGGGGATATTATAAAATGCTCTACTTCCGCTGTACAGGACCCAGGAGAGATTCTCTCTATAACTCTGGTGTCTGCATATTCCTCAGAGTAAAACAAATAAACTATCCATGGGTCTAATAGGTCTAGACAGACCATACAATAAGCAAAGACCTAAAGAGCTGTGTTCCTATTGGCAGAGGACACTACCTTAAAGAAGGAAAATCCTTAAAAAAGGACGGATTCCCATCACTCACCGAAGTGACATGCTTCATCATCTGGGATCTCCTCCTGGTTGCACAGTGGTGTAACCAAGGGCTACAACCTTCTCTCTAAGAGAGGGGAGCTCACGGATGTTTTCAATACAGTATGGTAAATGTTCTTGACCAGAACCAGTTACATTCAAGCAGTTATTTTGTTAAAACTGCTTTTGCACTGTTTTTAATTTGGATAGCAGAAGATACCTATTAAACTCTTTTTCTTCTACTACCCAATTTTATCATCACTTTTCACTCTCATGCACTGCGTCCATCATTCTCATACACACAATATCTATTCACATCTGTAGGATCTGATACGAGCTCCCTCTCTTAGAGAGAAGGTTGTAGCCCTTGGTTACACCACTGTGCAACCAGGAAGAGATCCCAGATGATGAAGCATGTCACTTCGGTGAGTGATGGGAATCCGTCCTTTTTTAAGGATTTTTTTGTGCTTATTGTATGGTCTGTCTAGACCTATTAGACCCATGGATAGTTTATTTGTTTTGTGAGTAACCTTAGGGGAATATATCCATGCATGGTCTTTAAATGTTCCTTTAGACCCGCTATTCATCGTTGGTTTATATTATTCCTCAGAGTACCTGAAGAGCAGGGTTTAAAGACTCTGAGGTGCATCTTTGAACAAGCTACATAAAATCACATGCACAGTGTCTTAGATATGGTATGATTAACCTTGATTAACCTTGACATCCTCCTGACTCTTCAAAAGGATTGGTCTGAGTTGGTTCTGGTAATACATCAGGAACACGTTCCAACAGCTGAAGATAGGCAACTCAACCTGAAATCACGCCTCAACTCTTTTTAATGTGCCACAGAGCTCCATACCTACTTCTGTCCTATTATACTTATAAGTGGAACATTCAGGTGAAAACTTTCAAAAACAAAGGGGCATATTTACAAGCCTGTATCGCCACCATAACATTGCTTTGTTTTACATTGTGGTGGCGATACAGGCTTTGCCTTATTTATAAGGCAGCGTTAAACCACTTAACGTGGCTTAACGCTGCCTTGTAAATAAGGCACCCTTTCTCGCTTTACTTAGCAATGGGTGTTGCAGTGGGCGTTCTGCCGCAAAACCAATGGATTTTGATGCTGCCCCATATTTACAAGGGTGGCGTAAATATGTGGCAGCGCCAAAATTAAGACCAGGAAAAACCTGGTATCAACAGGGCGCAACGAGGAGAAATGCATTATTTCTCCTAGTTTTTGCTGTTTTTATGTGTGCTGCATTGTGTGCCATGCATGATTGTTTATGTGCAGGAAGGTGTCCCTTCTGCACATAAACAATAATTTTAAGAATGACGAGTTGCAAGCAGGGCATGCTTTAGCACTGATGGTGCCTGTGCGACAATCATTTTTGGCGCCCCCACACCTCATGACAACCTCCTCGGATTCTCTCACTACCAACGGGCAAAAGCGCCCCTCATCTCTCCAATCATAAGTTATTGCTAAACGCAGCGCCCCTCCCTTGAAGTCAGCGCCCCCTCCACAGGTCAGCTCCCAGTGTGGCTGCACCAGTCGCACTGCCATAAAGCCAGCTCTGCATAGAAGTTACAAAACGCCATTTAAGATTGTTTATGTGCAGGAAGGGACCTTCCTGCACATAAACAATAATTCCCCACAACGCAGGCCCCCTTGCACTATGGTGCAAGGGGGCCTGCGTTGGCGCTAGGCAGCTAACTTTAGTGCCAGCGCAGGGGGAAACGCAGGGCTACACCATATTGTTATAAATACGGTGCAGCCCTGCGCTTCAGAAGTGGCAGAGTGTGGCATTAAGCCAAGAAGTCTAACGCTGCATTCCGTCACTTCCTTGTGCATATGCCCCCAAGTGTCTCCTTCCACCAATGCGTGGATAACACCCAAGTATACCAGAAATTGGACTGCCCTAAAGCCTCATGGCTCTAACCACATGCTTGTCTGAAATTTTAAACTGGACAGAAAGTATAAAATTGAAACTCAACGCCCTGAAAGTGGAGTTCCTTTTTCTCACTTTGAAGCAAATCAGCTATCATCTTACTGGTATTAACATCTGAGCAATATTGCCATTTAAACTAAGACCATCTTGTCGGATAAATCCCTCTCTGTCATCCTGCACTCAGAACACATCCTGTAAGATGCTGTGACCATTTGCTAATGATTGTCCTACATTCATAATTCAAAAAACACATTAAAGATGCATTTGATTAGCATATAGTCATGAATACATTCAAAGTTTCTTCAGGAAAATTATATATGCGCACTCTCAAAGACGAGCAAGACATGGGCTACGCGGGCTGCACTTGAACGTCGGAAATAAGATCGACTTTGGGCGATTAATTCACCCTCCGGAAAGTTTCTCCGTTTTAAGGAGTTGACAGCCTCTATTGATTAATAGCATATGCTACACCTCAACCACTGTGCGGACTACCCACCACTTGGGGGCAGTGACCGGACCATACCAACTGACACCTACATATAGGTTGCCCACCCCGACTCTCCCCTTGTCCTGAGGAAGACCCGTGAGCTGAGGATGTGAATTACCCTCCATGCACCAGGGTCGAAACGTCGACACTCTCCCCTCAGTGGGCCTGTACCCGGCACCACCCCTACCCTGCCCAATCCACAGATGATGTCTCTCTGTGCACCTTGTTTGAAAGAATTATAAGCAACAACTAGAACGACCTGTAAGGGGCAGGCCCGGACAAAAAACTGGCCTTACTGTAAACCATAGCCAGTTTTTCATGATGTACAATTATTGCAATTGATTCTCCCTTGGATGTATTTTTGAATCCCTTCTTCCTTTATCTTATCTGTCTTACACATGAGCACACTTCCTTTTCCCCCCCTCTTTGGAGCAATCTTTGATCTTGTTACTAAATATGGCGATTTGTTTACCTAAAGAGTACTTGGAAATAAAACAGTTCTCTTGGCTTTAATTGAATGGGTGCCATTGCGTCTTTGAGAGTGCGCATATATAATTTTCTTGAAGAAACTTTGTATGTATTCATGACTATATGCTAATCAAATTCATCTTTAATGTGTTTTTCGAATTATGAATGTAGGACAATTTAACTGTATGTTAAATTAGTCTAGGACCAACTGCCTTCTATATCAATCGATACCCAGGTCCGTGGACATTTCCTTGGGTTACCCCATTATGTTAAAATGGCCATTTGCTAATGATAGCGCACCATTCCCAGCTAACATTACTAGCATATTAGATGTTATGACTTCATCATTTAGTGCTAGACTTTGGGTGATCAACTATGATACTATTCCTTGTTTATGGAACTGAAAGACTTATTGATGTCACCCCAATTTTGACCTAGAAGCCTTTTGTAAGATTAGGCTTCTTTGTAATCATTTCACAGCGTTTTGTGGCTGTTTACAACAATTTAATTTCTAGTTGAAGGTCCTGATGAAGTTCCATTACATGATTGTTCTCGAGTGAAACCAGTGTTGGCAGGAAGCCTCTCAAAAATGTTTATGGGCGTTTGGAAATAAAATAAAAATCAACACAAGATGAAAAAGGGAATGAGAAATTACTTTGTGATCACTTAATATTGGACTGTGGCACAAACGGTTGTTACATAACAAAGGAATAACCCTAAATACTAGCAGGAACGATTAAAGACGCCTGTTATAGCAAAATTCAACCTGGACTCCCACATATTGGCAAAATGCAAGAGCGCAACTACCATCTTAGAATTGTACAAAATATAAAATACTTTCTTACTAGATCTGAAATGAAGAATTTTGTTTGAAGTCACAGTCAAATCTAGAATTTAATATGGCAATGTTTCTTTCACTAATCTTCACTTGTGACTTTAAAATTTGTCCTACACTCTTTTGCCTGCCTCATCTCACATGCAAGGAAACAACGTCACTCCAATACTGCCATTTGTAAACTGGCTACCTCTTAAAGTACTTACAAGACAGTCTCTGTGTGATTACATATGATCATCCCAGTTTTATTGATTCCCAAACTGTCCCAGGATGACGGAAACAAACTATTAAAAGGAAAAACCTCAATTTGTCTCAGTCTCCCCAGGTACCAGAAACCCACCACTGTAAAACAAAATCTGGACCTTGCTCCCAACTAAGATACAACTGGCTCCCTAATTCACACTGTTCAAAAATGGGGTGCTCTAGCTAATTCTAGCAGTGTTTTCAACCCATCCACATAAGTCTGACCTTTTCAAGGCTATACAGTTCGGAAGC
The DNA here is from genome assembly GCA_963921515.1 of Calotriton arnoldi. Lineage (NCBI taxonomy): Eukaryota > Metazoa > Chordata > Amphibia > Caudata > Salamandridae > Calotriton > Calotriton arnoldi. Next base: position 5,209,274 of record CAWUFW010000100.1, on the reverse strand, counting down.
CTCTAGTCAGCTTTCAGCTATGTGTATCTCCTACCATGGTCACAATCTCCGGTGGCAAACGAGGCCTTCAAAGCAAGGATACACCAGGATTAGACAACCCCTGTTTTAGAACGGCTGACCACTGATCCTTCTCAGGGGCTGAGACCGCTTATTGAAACTCTCTTAAGAGGCATGAGACTGAACTTGAACCTGTTGTCTTTCCGTCAACAATTAAAGACTCACCTGTATCAGTTATACCTCCCTAATATTTAGACCACTAAACATTCCACACCTTTTTTTTTTACATTACTGTTTGTTTACTGCATTGGAGGTTGACAATCACTCTGTTACTTGTAAGAATTTTGCGCTCAAATAAAATGTACAGCGCTCCTTTGCTCTTAAGTAGCAGGCGCTTTAGAAAGCTTTGAACTGAATAATAAATACATTCTAGCCATGTCTATCCTAAGTCACCAATACATCTAGATTTCTAGATGTGCGCATGATGTTAATCCTGGTAGATCTGTGGAAACATTTTTCTCCTTTCTCTGAAGCAAATTTGGCACATCACACACTGTACGCACCGTATAAAAACCGAATTAATAAACAAATAAATGGGCCTTGTCTGTACCTAAATGTAGTCACTCCCTGGTAACAAGTAAATATTACACGGCGCAGTTTCATCTTTGGACCAGTTACTCGCCCTCCCTCCGCCCCACTATGCACATCTGTTATAGACATTGTTTGGCACCTGTTTCCCTTGATTTGTTATAAAGTCGCCGGAACAATGACATTTGACATGGTTTCAGCTGTATTGTTTTGGAAGGAGCTCCGATGTATTTTCTCATCGCTTGAGGGGCAACAGAAACAGTTCATGAACGCTTGACAAAGCTCGGCTTCCCGGTGAGCGATGCTATAGAGAGTTCCTGCAGCTTTCAAAAACATCAGACGTAATGCAATACCCATGCGTCCGGGACAATAATCAATCTGAATTTAGCAAAAGCGGGACACCTGGCTCCTCTCTCTACGTGGCAGACAAGGAACTTCTGAAACAAAAAGAGCAAAAGACAAGAAATGTCAGGAAAGTACGATTACATTTTTCTTCTCTGAGATTAATTTTGCCACAGCGCTATCATCAGGTGTGTTGAAGGACGAAGGATCTGATAGCCGCGATAATTGCTTCAAATTCCTGTGCTTTCCTTCATCAGGGCCAGTAATTAAGTTTGAGCGCGGGCCAAGCCCCTGATGCCGGCTGCCAGGAGGAATGTGACCGAGGCTGAAAGCCAACCCCGCGAAAATTGAGGAAAGGGCTGTGGGTGAAGGCTATCTCCATGACGACCGAGTATTTTCCCCCCAGACACAGCCACGCAGCAGGGTTAAAGTTGTGTGAAAGCAGCAGCTGTTGCAAAAACAGTGCTCTGAAGGGGCCTTAAACTATGAAATGTGTGCTACCCATGTGGCCCTTTTAACTGTGAGAAGGTCTGGAGAACCAAAACAGGCTGGAGTTAGAGGGACAGCGCTGCGTTCTCTGCGTTGAAAAGCAAAGCGCCTATTCATACGTGTGCCACCGGGGATTAATGTATGTTATTCATGTAAAAAATGCGTGCTCGCTAACAGTTACAGAAGCATTGGGCTCGCAAATTAGTTCATAAAGGTTTGAAAAAATGATGAATAATTTCTATTTATGAATTCGTTAAAAATTAAATTGAGAACAAACTTTAGACAATGGATCAAGTGGTCATTAAGATCTGCGTTGAGCTTTAACGATAAAGTTGAAAGGGAGCATTTCTTTTATCGAATGTGGGGCTCATTCCTACATAGACAAAAATTAATAATTAGTGTACCTGAGTTTCAAAAACATTGAGTACCTTTCTTTTTTTGTATTATACTATAGCATTTCCATAGTGCTTTCCTACCCCTCAACGAAACCACTTTTGTTTGTTTCTAGTGGTCAGAGGGAAATCTTTTTTGAGGTACCACTCATGAGTGGTGTAATTGGTGTTTTGCATGAACCCCGAGAGTAGGGTGACCAGATTCTCAAAACAAACAAGCATTGGCATAGCCAATAGGTCTCGCCTTTGGGACCTTTTAAGTGTTTAGCTGTGCAACATTTGATATTGTTGACGAAAGGATATTGTGCTGCAGAAGTAAATACTTATAAGGTCATAAAGGGGCGATATATTGGATATGGTAATGATTGTTTTTTTTTTTTAAGGACAAGAAGTGATTTTAGGCTGCGGCTGCCACTCAGCGTACCGTATTATACGTAGACGTTGTAGCTATATTTGAGAGAGGTAGAGAGAGGTAGAGAGACAGGTAGAGAAGTATAGAGAGAGGTAGCGAGGTAGAGAGAGGTAGAGAGGTGTATAGAGGTAGAGAGAGAGCGCTAGACAGATGTAGAGATGTAGAGAGAGGTAGAGAGGTGGACAGAGGTAGAGAGAGGTAGAGAGGTGGACAGAGGTAGAGAGAGGTAGAGAGGTGGACAGAGGTAGAGAGGTGGACAGAGGTAGAGAGGTAGAGAGGTGGACAGAGGTAGAGAGGTAGGTAGAGAGAGAGGTAGAGAGAGAGGTAGAGAGAGAGAGAGGTAGAAAGGTAGAGAGAGAGGTAGAGAGAGAGGTAGAGAGAGAGGTAGAGAGGTAGAGAGAGAGGTAGGTAGAGGTAGAGAAAGAGATGTTGAGAGGTAGAGGTAGAGAGTGGTAGAGAGAGAGGTAGAAAGAGAGAGAGGTAGAGAGAGGTAGTGAGAGAGAGGTAGAGAGAGAGAGAGAGGTAGAGAGAGAGAGGTAGAGAGGTAGAGGTAGAGAGAGAAAGGTAGAGAGGTAGAGAGAGAGAGGGAGAGAGGTGGAGAGGTAGAGAGAGAGAGAGTTAGAGAGAGAGAGAGGTAGAGAGATACAGGGGTAGAGTCAGAGGTAGAGTGGCAGTGAGGTAGAGAGGGAGAGGTAGAGAGAGAGGGAGAGGTAGAGAGAGAGGTAGAGAGAGATAGGTAGAGTGGTAGAGAGAGATAGGTAGAGTGGTAGAGAGAGAGAGGTAGAGAGGTAGAGAGAGGTAGAGAGAGAGCGAGGTAGAGAGAGAGCGAGGTAGAGAGAGAGAGAGGTAGAGAGAGAGAGAGAGGTAGAGAGAGAGAGGTAGAGATAGAGAGAGGGCGAGAGGTAGAGGGAGAGAGGGAGAGGTAGAGAGGTAGAGAGAGGTAGAGAGAGAGAGGTAGAGAGGTATAGAGAGAGAGGTAGAGAGAGAGGTAGAGAAGTATAGAGAGAGGTAGCGAGGTAGAGAGAGGTAGAGAGGTGTATAGAGGTAGAGAGAGAGCTAGACAGATGTAGAGATGTAGAGAGAGGTAGAGAGGTGGACAGAGGTAGAGAGGGGTAGAGAGGTGGACAGAGGTAGAGAGAGGTAGAGAGGTGGACAGAGGTAGTTAGAGGTAGAGAGGTGGACAGAGGTAGAGAGAGGTAGAGAGGTGGACAGAGGTAGAGAGGTAGAGAGGTGAACAGAGGTAGAGAGGTAGAGAGGTGGACAGAGGTAGAGAGAGGTAGAGAGAGGTAGAGAGAGAGAGGTAGAGAGAGAGAGGTAGAGAGAGAGGTAGAGAGAGAGAGGTAGAGAGGTAGAGGTAGAGAAAGAGATGTAGAGAGGTAGAGGTAGAGAGTGGTAGAGAGAGGTAGAAAGAGAGAGAGGTAGAGAGAGGTATTGAGGTAGAGAGGTAGAGAGAGAGAGAGGTAGAGAGGTAGAGAGGGAGAGAGGTAGAGAGAGAGAGGTAGAGAGAGAGAGGTAGAGAGGTGGAGAGAGAGAGAGGTAGAGAGAGAGGTAGAGAGAGAGGTAGAGAGAGAGAGTTAGAGAGAGAGAGGTAGAGAGATACAGGGGTAGAGGCAGAGGTAGAGTGGCAGTGAGGTAGAGAGGGAGAGGTAGAGAGAGGGAGAGGGAGAGAGAGGGAGAGAGAGATAGGTAGAGAGAGAGAGAGGTAGAGAGAGAGAGAGAGGTAGAGAGGTATAGAGAGAGGTAGAGGGAGAGGTAGAGAGAGGTAGAGAGAGAGCGAGGTAGAGAGAGAGAGGTAGAGAGAGAGAGGTAGAGAGAGAGAGAGGTAGAGAGAGAGAGAGAGGTAGAGAGGTATAGAGAGAGGTAGAGGGAGAGGTAGAGAGAGGTAGAGAGAGAGAGGTAGAGAGAGAGGTAGAGAGAGAGAGAGAGAGAGGTAGAGAGGGAGAGAGGTAGAGAGATAGAGAGAGAGAGAGGTAGAGAGAGAGAGAGGTAGAGAGGTAGAGAGAGAGGGAGAGGGAGAGGTAGAGGGAGAGGTAGAGGGAGAGGTAGCGGGAGAGGTAGCGGGAGAGGTAGAGAGAGAGGTAGAGAGAGATAGGTAGAGAGTTAGAGAGGTAGAAGGAGATGGTAGAGTGGTAGTGAGGTAGAGAGAGAGGCAGAGAGGTAGAGAGAGCGGTAGAGAGAGAGGGGTAGAGAGAGAGGGGTAGAGAGAGAGGGGTAGAGAGAGAGGGGTAGAGAGAGAGAGGTAGAGAGAGAGGTAGAGAGAGATAGGTAGAGAGAGATAGGTAGAGAGGTAGAAGGAGATGGTAGAGTGGTAGTGAGATAGAGAGAGAGGTAGAGAGGTTGAGAGAGAGAGGTAGAGAGAGAGAGAGTTAGGGAGGTGGAGAGAGAGAGAGGTAGAGAGAGAGGTAGAGAGAGAGAGAGAGGTAGAGAGAGAGAGGTAGAGAGAGAGAGGTAGAGAGAGAGAGGGAGAGAGGTAGAGAGAGAGGGAGAGAGGTAGAGAGTTAGAGAGGTAGAAGGAGATGGTAGAGTGGTAGTGAGGTAGAGAGAGAGGCAGAGAGGTAGAGAGAGAGAGGTAGAGAGAGAGGTACAGAGAGAGAGGTACAGAGAGAGAGGTATAGAGAGGTAGAGAGGTGGAGAGAGAGAGAGGGAGAGAGGTAGAGAGAGAGAGGTAGAGAGAGAGAGGTAGAGAGGTAGAGAGAGAGGGAGAGAGGTAGAGAGAGAGGTAGAGGGAGAGAGAGAGAGGTAGAGAGAGAGATAGAGAGTTAGAGAGGTAGAAGGAGATGGTAGAGTGGTAGTGAGGTAGAGAGAGAGGCAGAGAGGTAGAGAGAGAGAGGTAGAGAGAGAGGTAGAGAGAGAGGTGGAGAGAGGGAAGTGGAGAGAGAGAGAGGTAGAGAGATAGAGGGGTAGAGGTAGAGGCAGAGGTAGAGTGGCAGTGAGGTAGAGAGAGAGGTAGAGAGAGAGGTAGAGAGAGAGGTAGAGAGAGAGGTAGAGAGAGAGAGAGTTAGAGAGGTGGAAAGAGGGAGAGGTAGAGAGAGAGGTAGGGATATAGAGGGGTAGAGGTAGAGGCAGAGGTAGAGTGGCAGTGAGGTAGAGAGAGAGAGGTAGAGAGAGGTAGAGAGAGAGAGGTAGAGAGAAAGGTAGAGAGAGAGGTAGAGAGAGAGGTAGAGAGAGAGCGGTAGAGAGAGAGAGAGGTAGAGAGATAGGTAGAGAGTTAGAGAGGTAGAAGGAGATGGTATAGAGGTAGTGAGGTAGAGAGGTAGACAGAGAGAGGTAGAGAGAGAGAGAGAGGTAGAGAGAGAGAGAGAGAGAGAGAGGTAGAGAGGTAGAGAGAGAGAGAGAGGTAGAGAGAGAGAGGGAGAGAGGTGGAGAGAGGGAGAGGTAGAGAGAGAGAGGTAGAGAGGTGTAGAGAGAGGTAGAGAGACAGAGGGGTAGAGGCAGAGATAGAGTGGCAGTGAGGTAGAGAGGGAGAGGTAGAGAGAGAGAGGGAGAGGTAGAGAGAGAGGTTAATTCGCAGAGAGTTTGGCAGGAGAATGAGCAATAAACAAGCATTTATTGTAGTTTTTTTTTTTGCAGCAAGTGACATACTTTTAGGCAGTCAGAGGCTGGAACTGTTTCCAACAAACCACTGTTAAGTCCCATGTCAGATGTGTGCTTTCATCTCATCCTGAAATGCCCACGTTCGTTCACAGTGCGTATCCGGTTATGCTTTATTCATTTCGGGCATTTGATACTGCACACACCTAATTTGAAGGAGAAGCCGGGCACTTTACATTGAACCCAAGAAGGGCTGGGCGAGAAGGGAGGGGGAATGCCAGCAGCAGAGGCAGGCGAGAGAGAGAGAAAGTTAGACAAGAAGGGCTGGGCGAGAAGGGAGGGGGGAATGCCAGCAGCAGAGGAGCTTCATTAAAGCCGAAAAGGGAGGGGGAGAAGGGAGGAGAGATTGCGAATCAGGCTGGCAAATGGTGTGCGATGTGCGCGCACCATGACGAGAGAGGAAAGCCATATGGCACCTCCGCTCGTCCTTGTACGCGTAACCGCACACTCGATGCCAGCCAAAAAGAGTGGTTGCATTTCTGCAACCACACTACAAAATGTCTCGCTCAGAGCCAGCGCTGAAGGGCTGGCTTTCAGAGCGAGACCAAAAAACCAGGACAGGTCAAAGACATAGAAGTAGGACTGACAGAAGTACCCAGGGCTTTAAGTGTGATGAAAAAACGGGGTTGGGGGAGGAGGGGGGTCTCTCAAGGGGAGTGGCCGATGTAATTAAGGACGTGGCTTAAAACACATAAGCTAAAAACATCTGTGCCTAGAATAGCGTCCCGCCAGAAAATGTGCTGCTTCTGTCATTGTATCCAGATAAAAATACAACGAGTAACAATACACATACAACAAGCCTGGACTATTAGCTTTGTCAATTGTTGTTAGCTGCATAAGCTAAATAAGCAACAACTTTGGCTTCGCTGTACATAATATTGAAAATGCTTCAATTCTTGAATGATGAGACTGTGAAAGAACTATAACTGGTCTCTTTGAAGGCACGGAATCGTGGTACTGCTGCAGCAGTAAGATTTGTTTTGTCACAGTGAGGGCAAAAATGGAGAGCCCAATAGAGACCCATCGCATTTGCCTGGTCCCAGAAGTAACCCCATCATGCTGGCCTGTGAACAGGTGGCCTTCAGGTTTGATGCAGGTCCCCGCGGTCTGTGCATTAACGCACTGAGCTGCTCGACTGGCTGGCTTTCCACTCCCCATTGTGATGTCTCCTCGGCGGCTGCACCTTCTCGCTGCACCTGGCTCACAATGACTGCTCACACTGACTTCAGAAGTACAGCAGGCGCACCGAGACACTATTTAAAAAACGGGACATTTATTTGTTTAACCCAGGCACTGCGCAAAAACCGGGACATTTCTTTAATTTGGAGCAAAGTGTCGGGACACCGGGACACTGCTCCAAAAACCGGGACCGTCCGGGGAAAACCGGGACGTCTGGTCACCCTACCCGAGAGGTGCTCCAGGCTTGTAGTAGCGGCACGGCTCAGTATCTTGCCATGGACTGGCATGTAAAGGAAATGTGAGGGATAGCGGAGCGCGGAGTCGGCAAAACTCTGCAAACTCTGCCGGTGGAGCGAAGTTTACCTCCCACCACTAGTCTAGAATGTCCATTGTAGAGCCCATTTGCAAAAGGTTGCAAAATCAGAGTTGTTGAAGCCTGTAAGAAAGATCTGAATATAGCAAGATGGATATTGTAGGATTGTCATTCTATAGGAAGCATCTCTGTCACTTTGTTCACTTGAGTTTGGAGTGAAAGGTTGGGATCCATGATCACACCAAGATACTGCACTGCCTTGCTTGTAGTTGTCGAAGTTCTATCTCTGGTGGCCGAAAAGGAAATGGGACAATGATTTTGCAATGATCTACAGGTAAATATTTCTATTTTGAATGAGTTAAGTTTGAGACAGTTCTTTAGCATCCAGTGGTCTACAGCAGAAATACATTCACTGGGGCCATTGCACTTAAGGTCCCAAGGTTTTTACTAGTTTTAAAATGATTTGGACTTAATCTTCATTGCAGTAACAGTTAAGTTTGAAGGAGTTGACGAGCTCAGAAAGTGGGGACAGGTTTACCTTGGAGACAAGATGGGTGATTGTTGAGCCTTGTGAGACAGCAACCTGGGATGTGAATGGCAGAGGTCAGAATGAGTAAAAGTCACACTTGGCTCTATCCGACGACTACAGACCATACAGAACGCCGCAGCTAGATTTGTCCTGGATCTTCTTAGATGAACCCACATCACCCTCTACCTCAAGGAACTCCTCTGGTTCCCTGTACAGAGAAAATGCCAGTTCAAACTCTTGACCCATGCATACAATGCCGTACACAACTGCGGACCTGGCTAGTTGATCCACCGCCTGAACATCCATCGGCCAGAGGTCTCCGCTCTGGGTCCCTTTCTCTAACCCTCACCCCTGCACCCGATGTAGCAGATGAGGAGGTCACTCCTTCCTCTACCTAGTAGTGAAGACATGGAATGAGCTACTCTTTCATCTATGCACCTCCCCATCTCTTCCAGAGTTCTGAAAGTCCCTGAAGACCTGGCTATGCTGCTAATCAGCTGGACCCTGCCAGTGCCTGGATACCCTCATGGGTGACATGTAGCACTCTACAAATCTACTGATTGATTGATCTGTGAGATAGCATTTTAGCCCATTGTGGAATGTGCTCTGCATGCCTATGCAATTTAGTCTTTTGACCAGTAGTTGGTGGTCTACAGTTTCAAATGCTGATAATAGGTTGAGTAAGAGTAGCGCAGTGACTCCATTCGAGTCCACTGTGTTCTTTAGGTCATCCCAGATGGAGATTAATAGTAATTTGCTACTTCCAGTCTGAAATATGCATGTCTGTGGGAGAGGAGTATCTTTTATTCAGTGAAGTTAGAGATCTGCGAAAAGACTGTCTTTTAATGAATTTGCCTAAGAATGATCCATCTGATTTTGATCTGTAATTTGCTGAGTTGGACTGATCAAGTATGTTCCTGTTTCTTTAGGATGGGTTTAATGTAAGATGTTTTTAGGTTGCTCAGCAACTTTCCAGTATATACAACCAAAAGAATGATTTCTCTGGCTGAGTTGGCAGCTGAAGATTCTAGGAAAATGTGTTTAAATGTGTTTGGAGCACAAGGGTCTGCTGGTGATTCTGCTACTTTTATAGCTCAGATTAGTTCACCGGCTTCTTTTTTCATTCGCAAGTAGAAGGAGCACAATTTAGGTTGTATTGTGAAGGTTGCAATACTTGGTGAGGTAGATCCTGGAGACTTGCTGCCCACTTTTATGAGAAAGGGAGAGTTGAGATTATTATCTTTTTTGATAAAATGTTCGAGGAAGGAGTTGTAACGCCTTTGAGTTTCTTTTACGATGTGTAGCTGTAGCCACAGAATTCATACCAGTATTTGGAAGAGAGCTTTAGATGGGTAGGTAGGATTTAAAATGCCTTTAGAATACTTCAATTTAGAATAGTTATAGATCTTTTGGCTTGTTTGATGAACATTCTTTCTGTCATTGGAGGTAGTTTTCATAGTTGCGGTTGTACGTTTAAATCCCTTTTTAGGTCTCGCCTAGGCATCGCATGCGCTGTCTCTTGAAGACATGCTGTATTCAGGATATGGGCATAAAGCTCCGCCTACTTTCCACCCATCCTTTTAGTTGGCTCCTGTCCCTGTCCTTTGTAAATGGTGGCTTTTCATTGGTCATTAGGCTTAGTAGTCCCTCCTTAGTACCGCCTTGTCTCTTTTTGCAACCTCTCATGAGGACACCCCTGTTACATGTGTTGTTACGCCCTAGGTTTTAATTACAGCCTCAAGACACTATTTTCTTAAAGGCCTTCAGACAGGACACTCACTTGGTCCTAAACTAGGTTGGCAGTGGTTACTTTACTCGCTAGCACATCTCACATTTATATTAGACCTTCTATAAATTGCCCTTCATCAGCTCCACCTAGAGTACAACCTAATCCGGAAATAATATAATAATTCTTTTGTCACATTTCAAAGCTACTAATTGTATATATGGACACAGCTATTTGAATGTACTTGTGGTACTGTCTTGCATGCAATGTATTATGGTTAGGGTGGATTTACCATATCTTCTGCAGGGTGCAGTACCATATGTGACCAAAAGTTTATGATGCTCACTAGGGACCTCTAGGAGCAGCTTGCGGTACTGCACCTAGACACGCAGTGCTGGTGACTTGCTCACTAGGGACCTCTAGGAGAAGCTTGCGGTATGGCACCTAGACATCTAGGAGCAGCTTGTGGTACTGCACCTAGACATGCAGTGCTGGTGTCTTGCTCACCAGGGACCTCTAGGAGCAGCATGAGCTATTGGCGTTGCATTATTATTTGCAACACCAATTCCTCAAACTATCAGTAATGCGAGACCTATTGCATTGCAAATGCTTGTTGTTCACGGCTTCTGGTTTAAATTTTGTGTCTTAATTGAACCACCCTTTTGCAATGAGAATGGTGCCATTTTGTTTTGAGGAAATCCACTGTGTCAAAAGCTTTTGTTAGCCATTAATGGAATTATTTTGTGGAAACTGTTGGGTATGTTTGTTTTGCTTAGAAAATATTTAGATTGAGTAGATATACTTATGGTGGGGCCTACTGGTGGCTTGCCAAGGGGGAGAGATGGTTATACTCAAAATGATGATGTGATGAGCGGATTAGGTAGTGGGATTGTTTCCTGTCAGTGAGGTTAGTCCTCTTGATGCAAAAATAACCTGGACAGTGTGACATGGTGAGTGATTGGGCCCACTAATAGTCACTGGAATTCAAGTGCCTCAAGCCTAGCAAAGAGGGTATGAGGTATTGCCTAGCGTGGCAGGGCTTTCATATGATAATAACACGTTACAGACGAGACAGACCTGATTGTATGTAAGCATGGTCATGTTTAATATTAGAAAATGTGTGTAATAGGTCTAGAGCCTAGAAAGCAGGCTTACATTTGAATTGTAATACTAACAAATGTGTGCTCAATCGCCATGGTTTATGTTTAGTAATTCTATGTTTTCTGACACCCTTCAAACTAACAATACAGAAGGGGAACTTTCCACTTCTCTGTGGCACGCGTTGTAACCATTGCTACCGGCAGGGTCTGACTGGCCTGTGGGGCAATCAGGCAGTGCCCGTAGGGCGGGTCTGACAGATTAGTGTGTGGGCTGTTTTTTTAGCAGTTTGCGGGCCAGTTTTATGGCCAGGTCAGCCGGTTTTTACTATTGATTTTCCTGATATGTCCACAAATTGTCTGCAGCAAGTACAAATGCATGCAGTCTCCCATACCTTGCAAAATACCCATACAGCATGTGTTTACAGTTTAAAACTGGCCCAATTTCCCAATGTGGGACACGTTTTTAGCTAGCTGGTTTGCGAACAGGGGCCATTTTTATTTTGTTGCCCAGGCCTATTGTATGTCCCAGTATGACCCTGGCTACCAGGGCAGATAAGCTTGCAGTGATGTGTTTTGGAGGAAAAAAATAGCATTTGTTTCTGTAGTGTCTGTAGGCTTCTGCAAAGAGGCATTGATTGCACATATTTTTAGGAAAGCAGGAGCCGAGCACGAGTGACCGCTCATCGCTCCATAAGACATCATCAGCGATAAAGTTATATAAGGTACTGGTTCAGGGGTGGAGCTAGACACATGGACTGGTTGCTGAGGGGAGGTGCTAAATGACTGAGTTCTGACCGCTGACCTGATAAAAACATAAGATACAGATAGAAACTATACATGGCCCAATATGTTTATTAAACTAATACAGCCGTAAAAGATGGATGGTTGACAACATTTTGCACACTTTTTGTAGGGAATAGGCTAATAAATTAGGGGTGAGTGAAAACATATGATTGGGGCCTATCTAATATTTGTCCAAATTTGCATATAATCTGATGAGTTGTTTATAATAATTATGATCGATCACATATTCATGATTTGTAGACAAATACTCCATAATAATTAATCAGGTAACTGTAAAATGCCAACCACTCTGTGCATACTAATTTGGGAGTGCAAGGGCGGGGCTATACTTTATCATCACAAGTAGATAAAAGATTCTCTGATAGATTTGTCTGACTGTGGTATAAAACATTACATACACACACACACACACACACACACACACACACATATACACACACACACATAAATGCATATATAGTGCACAGTGCAAAGTACTTAAAGGACTAATTAAGGATAAGTGGAACAATTCGAAATCATGAATCTGAGATGGTCTACTATGCAAAACGTATCATTAAATCACTGAATCACTCATCCCAACTCATCCTGTGGTTGATAATTGTGTTTAAGAAGTGGCTTATTATTGATAGGCTTATATTAATTATCTTAAAAAATATGTAAACATTCCTGTGAAGTTCAGACAAAGCTACCCAAGGTACATCGTATGGAGTATTTTGTTGAGATACAAGTACTGTTATGGACATTAGATCATATCCTGTAGATCTGTTTGGTGCTCGGTCATCTTTTATAACACAATTACGTAGGTGTCTATGTATGTATATGGGATTGCTATAGGGAAAACCTAGCCAAAAAGCAGTAGAGTGACGTAAATGGTCAAAGGCAAGCAGAAAGTCATCAAGTAATAGGAGAGGAAGCTAGGTGGAGGACAGTTAATGCACTGTGATGTAGTGTTCTTTAAGGAGGTGAGTCTGAGAATGGATTAAAGTACTGTTGAAGAAGACTTTCATGGGCCTTCTTGATTCGGCTGGTTTCCAGCCTAGAGAAATTGATCCACTCATGGCCAAGGTAATGGAGAAAATAGTCACAACATAGGTTTTCATACATAAGGAGCAGTACCATTTATTGAGGAACAGGTGGTCTAATCGTAGAACTCCCAGAACAATTGAGTTTCTCACACCTTACTGGATATTTGTCAGAGGAGGTCATGGGTCCTGCAAGTAAAGAAGAGAAAAGCAGTACCTGTTAAGATGTTAATACGTTTGCCTCCTCATCAGGGACAATGGAGGAGGTGGCTGACGGGAGACTGGAATTTGGTTAGAGGTTCCTGAAATGCACGAAGATGCAGATGTTCACTTCTGGGTCAGGGTTAGCAGGGGTACACAGACAGTGGGTGCTCCATGGATGAGGTTGGAGGAGGAACACAAGAGCTGGCACAGTAGAGAATCCAGTGCCTGGGAACAGATGTTGGTGGGATCCTTCTCAGCTGATGAGTTTGCACCCATTCTTGCAAGTCGCATGTTATTGTTTTCTTCTGAGCTCTGTTCCCCTTTGAGTCCTTACATCTGATGATCCTTCTGAGTCACTACTGATCCTGTGTGGAATCCTGACGGATTCTGGGGTGTTTCCTCCTTTTGGGCTAGATCCTGGTAGTCCAAGGGCTAGTCACTACAATTGCAGATGCCAATAAGGGTAAGTCTCAGAGTCTGTGATATTGGCCAAAGCGTTGCTCTTCCTGGGTTTATTTATTGTTGTTTGTCACACTATATCATCCCACCAGGAGCAACCAAGCTAGAACCAGGGCAGGTACCAGGGTCCCGACATCAATACTGCCTTCCAGATTGAGACCATTAGCTGCCAGTAGTGCTTTGCCTCTCATTTCCCTTTCTTTTTGCTCCTTTCTTCTCGTAATCCCTGGGTATAGCTGCCTATCACAGGAAGTTTGTATTTAGGGGGCAAAGGTGTGTTGACCTCACACCACTGTGATGAACATTTGCTTCTAATCCTGTTAATATTAGGGAGATGCAACTAAAGGCATCACTATTCTGTTGTTCATCTGTCTGCCACTATCAGCATGGTAGACCTTGAGACCTCAATGCAAAGGCTCCAGGAGCAACAGCGAAATCCGCAGTAGTAATTGGTGGGCTAAAAGATTTCCTCAACAGCTGAGCATCTCAAGTCAAACAAGATGACCTCTTGGCACCACAGATGGCCTCTCACTCTCACCAGTATTATTGCATTTACTCTATAAGTTTTTCATGATGTGCTGGAGCTTTCATGCCCATGCGGAGGAAACCTATCTTTCCAATACTGAGAACTTCAAACATGAGATGGGCTAGCCGGATCAAAGAAAGATGCCAAATATGTGTTTGCGCAAATGAGATTTGGGAAGGTTACTTTCCTTCTCTCAATCATGGTCCTGTTATAGGAGAAAGGTAAACCAATGAGCCACAGATGCCAAAGATTGAACTATTTTAGGTATTCCAAATATGTGCTACTACTTTGGTCATTGTTGTGGTATTCTTAGAATTGACTCACACAATACATAATCTACATTTTTTGCACTGTCTCTCATTTTATAATGGTGAAAACTGGGCAATTTAGTGTGCTATGAGGTGGCTTAATTATAAGGTGAGATCTGGTAAAAATGTGTTTTTGTGTTTAATGTATGTATTTGGCAGGGTTTGTATAAAACAATGCATTATTTGCTTTGCTATTTTTAGCTATGAGGCATCAATTTATGGAGTATACATATGTGTCCTGGTGAAGGTACTGTGATGAACTATAATAACCTTTGAGACAGAAACATCACATATACAGATCACTCATATTATTGTTGTGCATCTAATTGCAATGTATGATTGTATTTTCACAAGAGTTCTTCTGTTTACCCTCTCAACATTTCAAAGTGAAGTTATTTCTGTGGTCCAATGGCAGAATTTCTGAATACTGTTATTTGTTCAGACTAAACTTGTAAATTGAGGTAATGAGTGACCCTTCTAGGAGTGATGTTGTACTGTCTATTTTCATATCTCTTCACCCACACATTTACTTGTCATGCTTCAAAAGGAGACTGAAGACTATTCTGTTATTGCTCATTTGGATAACCCAGATTTTTGGACTCTCGTGCTTTAATACCAAATCACTTCAGATGTCAATTTAATGAATGCTGATTTATTTGTTTGTTTGGGTAGTTTTTGTAGTATACACCAAGCCTATTCTAGGGAACTGCACATGGAATAATATTTATATATTGTGTGACCCTCCACCAGTATTCTGAGAAATGGTAATATGTACATACAATATATGTAGTAATGATACACAACAGACAGAAGCAACAACAACCCACCGTGTTGGCCATATCCATTGACCAAATGCTTATCATGCCCACTTGTGGTTGCAGTCCACATGTGAAGGGCAAGTCCACTAAATGCTGCAACAGCTGTCACCCTTCCATAGTCTGCATTTGTCAAACAAGGGATCCAAAGAAAGAATGCATCAAGTCAATGTCTGCCAACGAAGCAATTAACAATGACTGAATTTCATGTTTAATATGGCCAGAGCCATTCTTATCTGAGTCAAACCTCCAACATGGATGGGTGTGTCAGTCAAGCATAAAAAATAAAAACAATGTAGCAAATATTTTTCCTTTTATAAATTTGAACATCAAATGCAACTGTTTTTGTTGCTGGGAGTGTTTCTGTGCTTCAGAATCAGATGTGGCTATGGGGAATAATGCACTAGAGTCCTGAGGCCATTGCAGGGGTTGGTGTACACCAAAGGTGTGTATGGTGGGAAGAGCCCCAGTCATCTCAACATTCCAGTTATCATAAATGTGCGTGGTGTGCAGCCTAAGGAGAATGTTGTGATCTGCGCTGTCGGAGTTGGTGGTCCTCATGAAAGCCATATAGCAGGCATGACAATGTCTGCCATGTTGAGGTCATGATAAAGAGAATCACACTGGTCTAAAAGCAAAACAGTCCATATTAGACCGCACAAGAATTCACCCAATACCTGAGCTCTTCTTGCTCACTTCTGCTGCCACACACAGGCCTCTTTATTTTTTTCTCCTTTTGCAGATAATGATGAAAACTGTGCTCTCTGCTATGTCATCCTTGAGTTGAGCTGGGCAGCAGTTCAAGTCTCTGCTGCACTCCTGACTTGTGCAGCGGCCCTCACAGCACTACCTGGGCAGCTAGACTTTAAGTTCTTGATTTATACAAAGCAGGTTGTCAACAAACAATGCAAGCCTTCTTATCAAGCTTTTGTTTCTGGTCTCGACTGGGGAGAGCTACAACTCCTGCCCCTGATGCAATCCTTACTCTGGCAGGGTGCAGAATGTCCACTAAAAGTCACAGATTTATGAATGTTTTGGCTAACAGGACTACCTTATATTCTCATAAAATTGCAGCTGGGGGGCCCAACCAGCCAGTCATTTTTTGAGGTATCCAATTAGGTTCAAGGGTATGTTGCTTCTAGTTATGTTCAGTCTCTTCATAACAACTATCTCATTATGTTTTAGGATTTCTGCTCCCATGGTGATGGTAGACGTCTTCAGCCAATCATGCTTTGTTGCTACACTTCAATTGTTCTGCCAAAGTTGACCACAGGGTCTGTGGATGAACATTCAGTAAATCATCTTTGCTCAGATGTTGACAATGCCCCTGCTCTCAGTCTTTGTCAAGGTGATGCTTTCAGACTGCCACAAGATTACTTGTTCAAGCTGGCCTGGTCCTGCTATTTTAACACAAATGATCCTCCCCTGCACCATTGAGAGTTTGCAGGTCTAACGCAGGCACACACCAACCTGGCTACAATGGCCCAGGCAAGGAGAGAAGTGTTAAGCATAGGGCCACACTCACGGGAACCTGGTAGACACGTAAGCCTTTGCTAACTAATATCGCAACCCACCATCTAGTGGTCTGAGATACCTCAGCCCCACATGTACATTTTGACATGCTACACATCTCACAATTGTCCTGTACCCCATAACTATTAAGCAGATTCCAGAAATCACTAGTCATACAAAGACCTGAATATGAACACATTAGTCACACATGTTAAAATTAGTTCCACATTTGGCATTCTGCTGGTAAACAACTTTTATAAAGTCACTGAAATCAAATTGATGGAATCACACCCAGTAGCTTTCCTATACCCCAGAAGGAAAGTATGACCATTCTGAGAAAAAGGAAAACTAGCAAGTTTCTCTCACTCCTTCCCTACTTAGTTACTTTCATTTAGTTGAGACTGTTAGGAGTCAGAAAAAACCTGTCAGAGAACCTATAGTCTGCATCCATCCTCTTACCCTAAAATCAGTACGCACACATCGTAGTTGGTATTTTACACTATCAGGGGTATTCACAAAGGTAATATACACTTGTGAGTAATTTACAAGTGTAAATTACTCATACACTGAGTATGTTACAAGTGTAAGTTACTCTTGCACCTTTGAGTAATGTTACGACTTTTGGTTATTCACCATTTTCAAGAGGAAAGCTACTCAAAAGTGTAGACTTACTTGTCTCCACCCCTGAAGCAGGGGGTGGAGCCAAACTTTGGAGTGTAAGTTACTACTGCCAAAAAAGAGTAGTTCTACGTCCAGCACCACACATGGCCAACCACTGATACTGCAATACCATCCCTTAGAAAATATTGGAGGCAGGAAACCCCCATAGGAAATAATGTTAAATTAAAGTAATTATTTCGGCTTAATAAATGTTCTCCACCTTCCAAATCTCAGGAAGCTCACTTATGTCTATTACATTGTCTCAGCCTTTTACATAGCAATCAATAATGTTTGGCATCATGGGACTTGAATTAGCAGCGAATGGATAAAAAAAGGGCCCCTAAATTATTTCTTGCCCAGGGCCCCTGAAATCCATACGATGACACTGATAGCTTGATAAAAAAAGAGCTAAAACTGTGCTGATATTTTCTGGGCAAGACATTAGTTATGACAACATTATGACTTCTAATATTTTTGAAGTTAGAAGATTTTACAGACTTGCACACTGATGCCTTTGCATTTGGAAAATGCTTTTCTGTACATTCAAACAACTTTGTACCCATTGACTGATCTTCTACAATTTCTTCTTTAAAATTCACAGTAGGCTAGCACCATGTTTTTGCTGAATTAGATAAGGATTATTTATGACGGCTGGATATTGAGATAGCTACAGAGTCACCACTACCATGTTACTTACCAGAATGATGGTCCACCAAGTTAAGCTATTGCTGTTGATATCTAATATGGACTGAGTTTCTTATGTTTGATTCTTACAAAACCATTTAGCCTCTCATCTTTAGGATGCTGAAACGTTGAGTACCTTTAATGTACTGTGTCTGATAATTGATATAGTGCACACCTAACTCCAAGAAACAGTGATATGCTTTACACAGAACATTTTATTGCTACAGGAGCATCTCAAACCTAAGATGCTGTATACCGAACTGTTTCATTTGTGGGGTGTGATTAAAACCAGACTACAAACAAAGGTTCTAAATTGAGAGTGTAGTATTAACTTATAATTACATGTGACACTACTGATTAGCCCTCTTTAACATTTACTTTTAAATTGGACATATTTCCTCATTACTCAATTACACAGTCACATTAATCATGTTTCCATTTTGATTTCTATGAAGACAATAATGTTTTACCAATTATCAGAATAGACCAGAATGCCTCACTGTGCCAATGTGAGACTGATGCCACAAAGCACAGTTTTTGGATGGTTGTGTTGAACTCTTTGTTTTTAATTTCCCAATACAAGCAAACATTTCCCCTTTTCTAGAAGCACCCAAGGTTTCATCACCATAGTGCTGAGGCATCCTGCTGACTCCAGTTGATCTTGATCAGAATTTTGAAAGGTTTGTTGTTTTTCATTGGGCGTGTTATTCATATCACAGTTTGTCTGGATAGCGAGAACGTCTTCACTAGCTCTTTTAGATCTACCCCTTTAACTAGCTGGGCCATTCTACAACCTGCATATGCTTCCCAATTTGTGTTCTCAAGATTCTGCACCTTGAAATCAAGATTTATAATTAAGCCTACAAAATATTGTTGGAAGGCATCATTCTGTGACTGTGCCCTTGACTTCTTAATTACTTTGCTTTGGGAAGATGGGTTTGTGCATATGCTGTCAGTTTTCAATATAGGAATTGTGAAATCTTGCCCCTGTGTTGTTTTTAGCATTCTAAAATTTTCTGTAATAATACATTTAAAAAATCACTTCAGCCCATATTTCTGCTGTTTTTAATCTCTGCAGCTCTCAAAGGGGCTCAATTTACCAACCTCAGAAGGATGACAGCATGAGTGTACATTTCCCAGATTGGACAGCGTGACTTCCAAACCACTGTAGATCTCTGTAGTAACTCTTGGAGTTAGCTTGCCTGCCTAAAGTGTAATGATACTGTTTGCTCGCTCCACCACACAATATTTTACATTAGTGCCTGCCGTTCACCGGTGGGCTTTGGTCCCCGCCTTCTGATTGCTTTTATTGTATTACACATATAACCAAATAGCAGAATGTTAGTTGCGTTTTTATATATTACATTATGATAGTGTGCTTTCTGTTACATATCTATATATGCAAGGTGGTATAGTGTTTTGCTTAGTGCAGTGTTTTTTGAAGATGTGCAGGACTATAAGATTTCCATTCAGGTTCTTCACAAGGTGTCAGTAATCACAAGGACACTGACTCTTAGCCCTCCTGCAAATACACTAGAAATAGAATGCAATGATCTTTCTGAGACAGAGAGACATGCATTCTTTCATGGAGGGTGGTACGACTGCAGGGACATTCTGGCCAATACCCCAGTCAGGCTCTCGCTGACTGGGCTGTATGAGCTGAGGTAGGCCTGTACTTGGTAAACAGGTACGGGCACCTGCTTTAACTGCTAATTCTTAGTAACAGACATTAAACAGGGAAGGCAATTACTGAAAATACCATGTTATCTCTCTTCATAACATTTTCCTTCTTTATACTCTCTATTGTTATTATAACTGTGTTATTTGCTGCTATTATTTTGCCTATGTTCTCTACTAGTTTGGTTTCGAATACAGGGTAAGAGGGAACCAGAAAATTATACTTGTTTCTGGCAGGTCCAAATGTTCCTACTAAGGATCCATTCCTGGTAAGCTGAGAGGAGTTTATGGGACACCTCTCCATTTTCCCTGCTCCAAATGGTAAGTTAATTTACACTGTCTGGGAACCAAGGGAAGTTTACTTGATGTCCGCAATATTGGTTTGGCAACGCGACAACACACCCACTATTGATCTCTTTTTAATAGCACAATAAAGGGATAAAGCCCTAACTCCTAGGCCACATGCTATATATCATATGCCTTCTCTGATTTGTATTTGATCTGGCGACCAACCTTGCAAACACACAAATTTTCTACATGTGACCTTTGGGCTCATTGTTTTTGATGGTTTCTGCACCAGCCAGCTAGACAATCAAAGAAAGAAAGGGAGTGTAGCAAACAGTTATAGAAATACAATCTGGTGCACGCCTGTCTCCGTTGCCTGAATGTGGACATCTGGCTGTCTCATTCTATGTCTATGAGACTCAATCGAAGTCACCTGCCTGGTGGCACTTCAATATTCATCTAAGTGTCTCTTGTTCAGATCAACTTTTCTCATGTCATATAGCTCAAACATTTTCTTGAGATATTTCAGTCTCCACTGGGAAACACAAAGTGAACCATCTATCTCCGCCCTAAAAATGCTAAATGTAAATGTCCTCTTTCAACTCTCGTCACATGCTACATTTTCATGCATTTCAAAATGGGTATCATACCAAATATACATTTGGTCCCAGTATAAAAGCTTCTTGATGTCGAAGGGTTGAATGTTTACATTAAAACTGATTACATTTTACACACCAACTCGAAAAAGAAGTTATTTGGACAGGAGATATCAAACTGTCTGATTCAGCCAAACTCAGGACACTAATTTCCTGTAGAGGCATTGACCCACATCCCCAGCCCTGAATGATATGAACCTGCAGCCTGCACTGGCAGGCCCAACCTTCGCCTGGCATCATGGAGACTAATCCAAGTGCCTGGTTTGACCCCCTTCCTTTCTGGCTAGTCACCTCACCCAATGCCATGCTCTCTAGAGCTGCCCCTAACCATAGTGCTGCGACTCACTCTGCTCTTAGCTCCAGCCTGACTTTTCTCTTTCATGGGAGGACACATCAGGCACATCAGCCCTGCATGTTCAAGGGAAATCAGGCCTCCCCCACACAACCCCAACACCATCTTTTGGACTCTTGTAAGCCCTGCTAACCCGCATACCAGGTGGGGATTCATGTAAGAAAAGAGTCTGAGCCACTCTGCTCTAGAGGCCATGATATAGAGAGGTCCAGCTTCACAGATATAGCAGCCCTCTGCCCTCAGTTGTCACTAGAAGAAAGCCCTTTAAAAAACACTGCAAAGCTCATCCATTCAGTTTTATGGACTTTTTCCTGCAAGGAGAATGTTGCTTTACAATAAGGAGGGAAAATCCAAACCCAACAAATATAAGGAAAAAGTGGAGCTGGTGGACAGGAAACCAATAACTAGAGAGGGAAAGGTAAAAAAGGAGATTCCTCTCTAATCAGAGAGTCTTGGTTGTTCCCTTCTTCCAGCGAATTATGATAGAGCCAGAAGATCTAAAAAAGAGGTGCGAGAGAGAAAAAGAAAGATACCCAGGCTACTGACCTGCTTGCTTGACAAGACTTCTTTAACCCCAGTACAACCGGGAGTATTATAGCTTGCAAAATAATACCTTGCACCTTATTTATGGGTCTGACACTCTGTAACTAAATGTGCCATCCTACATTACCTCAAACTGAGCCCTTAGAGCACAACCAGAAATGCGTCTTTCCTAGTCTCACAAATACTGAAGATGACTGAGGCACTTGACTCATTGGTACCCCTGAAAAAAAGATAAGAGACTGAAGTGCACTGCCTTGTGTTGCTCCAATAAATTAAATAACCACAGGAATTAAATCTGGAAACTAGAAATCATAACAACGGTAGGCCATAGATATTTTTTCTACTGCACAAAAATAGCTGCAGAAATCATGCTTGCTGCCAAAATAGCCTTTGACCTCATGAGCTGGGATTCTCTATCTCTAATCTTGGAAAGATCTGAATTTCCATCCAAGTTCACAAGGGTTTTTGCTCATCTCTATGGAGAAGCTTCAGCCTCCACATTGATCAATTCAGAAAAAGCAGGAGATTAAGCTGTTAATAGAGCCACCTGTCAGAGATGCCCTAGGTCCCTAGTTTTGTGTGCCAAGTTCATCAAGCACTTGGCAACATCCACTCAGTCAACAAAAGGAATAAAGGCGTCCATGCCTGAAAATGCAAAATTAAAACTCTATACACATGATATGATTATGTTTGGAGGCCAGTAGGGCACATATATATCCTAATACACTTGAAATAGAGAAGTGGCATATCTGTCTTGTTTGTGACCCATTGGCCATCTGCCAAACTCTAAATGAGGCCCACAGAGCTTGCTGTATTGATAAAATACATTCATTCAGAGAAAATGGAGGATATAAAATTAATATTTCAAAAACAGGCACCCTTTTATTTCATTCCACCCCAGAAGTTCTCCCAAGCCCCTGCTTGATGGGTACATTAATACCAAGGCTATAAAATGCAATTTAGGTATTTGTGTCTGTGAAAGTTGTGAAGATATATATAACTTAAACTATAGCTTGATGTTAAAAAGAAGCCAAATCACGGTTAACAAATCAGGAAGAAATTGCCCCAATCCATCACAGGCAGTATAGACTTGAGGAAAATGTTGATTTTGGCACTATGATATATGTAACCTCAAGTGTGACATGTAGATTACATGATACATTTCTTGAGCAGCAAAAAGAAAATGTCCAGGCCTTTTTAGGGAATAGTAAGAAAAACCATATCTGATTTTTTTCTATATTAGGGTTGATGGAAGAAGGAGGCTTGGACTTTCCTAATTTTAGATTTTATTATTTTGCCACATTTGCTAATGTTATTTGCAGATTAAACATTCCTGAAGACAATGGTGATTTTGGCAGTTCTATCTCTCAGCTCATATAACATGAATTTGGTATGGATTTCTCACATTTTCTGAAATAACCCAATACTCTAAAAGGTTTGATATAAAGTGGTCATCCAGTTAGGTAAAAAGAAACAGGAATTTTTCATCAATTCAAAATTGCACTCAGTAATGCAAGTGCCACAGATTGTAAGGTGTTATGCTTCTTATTGGATAGTGATGTGGTTATGAAATGGCAGGATATAGGTATAAAATATCTTGCTGACCTTCGTGTAGGAGGTTATTGGAAAGTCTGGATCTTGATTCAACTTTTCTTTCAAGTGAATAGTTCTTGGTTCTGGTTGTCATTTGAACAAAATAAAGCAACTTTTAGCCAAGGCTCTGAAATGATAGATTATGACTCAGAATCATTAGTATATATTTTGTATGCAGAGGGTCAACCAACTGTTGAGTTTAGATGCAAGTACAAAACTCTTTATATTATTCACAGAATAATGTATTACCAAGGCTTTTCTAAAAATGGGAAATCAATGTAGGGGTAACGATTACAAAGCAGCTTTTGAATGAGGTTTCACAATTTGATTCTAAATGATTTTGAGGAGAAATTTTAGCAATATGGAATTGTTTGGAAAGTGGATTGTTCACTACACTCCCAAAATGCTTCACAGAATTAACTCTAATATTTCTCCATACTCCCAAATACAAACATCGAGGATTGGTTGCATATGGCTTGGAACTGACAGAGATTAGCAGCATATTGAAGTACTATATTTGATTATTTAAGTACAAGAATTAATTCCTTGGATCCTGCTCAAATGATTGGGTTATTGCAATCTACTTTACATACTCCAGGGATAACTTGTTCAGTAAAAACATTAATTTTTGTTTCCATGGTTATTGCAAGATCTTTAATCATACAGCACTTGAAATTGTCACGAGCCTATTTGTTTCAACATTAGCTTAATAAGATATTTTTAAGAGAAAAGTTTGAAAATAGTATATCTTGAAAGAGTAGGTTTTACAAAGAAATACTGAATCAGGCTGATTAGCTTAAATTAAGATTTTTCAGATTAACAGACCCTTTGTAAGTATTATCTAATTTAAAAGTTGAATCTATCAATGTAAATAATCACAGTTATTTTTTAACACGCCTGCACTATGACTTTCACAGGTGTTTTTGTATTAATATTTTGTCTCTGAACGTTTGCAATAATGTATGAGAACTGTGTTTTTTGTCAAATAAAAAACTCTAGACCCACATAAAGTCAGCCTTTCCTGGCTTCATTTCTAGAAAACTGTGTAGCTCTCAAGTGAAGACAATAAATAGTAACCTAAAAGGAAACCTTCTATTTCTGTTCAGGTCATGAGAAAGTACCAAATCTGCTAATATATGTGTAGTTAATGATGACCTTAACGTAGTAGACAGACGTGAGTCTCATCTATGGGCACTTCTTGGACTCTCCACAGAGTTTGATACCACAGACCATTGCTTACTCCTGAATACACTCCAGAAAAGGCTTTGTATTTAGGGCCCTGTTAAAATGTGTCTTATTTTCATTCATAAATAGAAAGATGGAAACCTACATGGACTATCACCACTCTCCTATATGCCCAACTTGGCACAGAGTACTTTAAGGCTATGTTCTCACCACCCTCATCTTTAATTTTCAGTGAGAGCCTTTGAATGATCTATTCAATGAACTTGGCATGGACAACTGCCAATATGCTAACAATACTTTATTTTAGGATAAATAGCATGAAGGCTTCAAATCTTGCAAACTGGAATCAAAGCATGAATTTCTCCATTCGGACTAAGAGTAAACCCTTCTAAAACTGTGTTCTTAGTTATTTAGTCTTCACCTGATGCTACCATGATGCAAAACTGACTTACGCTTGGTGATCACACCATTGTTAAATAGGGCAAACCATGCAGATATAGCTTTAATAAAAGACTTCACCTGGATGAATAAATTAAACATTTTTTGAAAAGTTGAACACCTCCAACTGAAGATTTTAAGAAAATTCATTTTCAATTGCAACCAAAAATTTTAACTTGTCATTTAGGCCCTTTAACATAATCAATCAATCAATCAATCAATCAGAGGTTTGTAAAGTGCACTACTCACCTGTAAGGGTCTCAAGGTGCTGGGGGGGGGGGGGGCAGGGGGTGCGGCTCTGTTGAGGTCATTTGAAGAGCCAGGTCTTGAGGTCTTTCCTGAATTGGTGCAGTGTCGGGCTTTGCCGGAGGTGAAGGGGGAGATCGTTGCAGGTCTTGGCTGCGAGGTATGAGAAGGACCTAATCAGCTATGGCAATGCTGTATTGATTGTCCATCCCAAAGCCAAGCTTGCACTTTTAAAAGCAACATTCCACCCAGCTGCACTTCTTAGGGCTGGCACTTGCCGTATGCATATTAAATTAAGAGCAATTGATGCTATATAATATGAAAACACAATAGAAAAGCCAGATGTGGCATATTTTACCAGAGATGAGTTTATGATATATTGCAGGTTTTGTGATATATAATACATATGGTCTGCTTTAAATCATGACATTAAGATGCAGGTAATATATAGAACCTGAGGAAAATGAGTAGATTTCTAATATTTAAACAAATTGCTGTATGGAATGAACATAAACAATAGAGACAGTCATGCAGGATCTCCTATCCAGTATAAAGTTGGAATTCAAGAAAATGTATCTATAACCAAGGGAGGATTAAGGTTGGATACTTTGTTTGTTCTATAATTACTTCAATTAGGCATTTGGTTGCTGAGGCTTTATAACCATACTTAAAAAAAAAGATTTCTTATGTCAATCATCAATCAAAGACTTTATTTCAGTCATCTGACCATAAAAGTGTGATGTGCTATAAATACATTATATACAATTGCGCAGAAAATGTAAAAATAGGCGAATTCATTCACATAACCCTCATGCAGAATTTTTTAAGATTGCTGTCCGGCTAAAATCCATATACAAATCCTACCAGCTAAGCACTCGGAGCAATGGCAGGAAAAACCACTAGTAGGCAATGGCTAGGCGGTAGGGTCCACTATGCTGTTTAGACTTCCTATGTGCATATGAGAGCTACATTAAGAGCTCCCTAATTTGGTAAAAAGGAAAGCTGACATAAAATCATACATATTAAGACCGGTTACTAAGGTAAAATATGAGGCTTTTGTGCTTACCTCCTAATTCCCCACATAAGGCCCAAAAATTTTGCAAGTGAGCAGCCTAACAGTGGTCTTGCATCAGATTTAAGGATGTGCAGGGCCACACCATGCTCACTAGTTCCCAATTGCTTGCATATGGGCGTGAGCCACCTGCCTCTTGGGAGGGAATCCGCCTGACAGGCGAAAAGGGCATGTCTTTTTTTAGGGATTTGATATGCAAGGACTCTCTGAAGACTTGACTTGTGTTAGAGGCATACTGAAGCAAGAATCTGTACTGGTAAGTGATTGTCCTCTAGGACGTTGGAACCAATGAGTTGAAACCACCGGAATGGTGCAGATTACTGTTGACACATTGCAAACTATACTGATGAATTATTCAACCATAACTTATGTTATTGTGTGACTAGACAGATTCTGTAAACTTTTCTTTGGTATATAAATGCTGTATGTTTTATTGATAATGAGAGTTGTGTGATTTATATATGTGCCCTATTTTCTAGATGTTGGTTGGACTCTGTGGCTGATATAGATCTTGCCTTTCTCTTTTAACAGGTTCTTGATCTCAACATGAACATAACCTGTAATTACTCAGATGTTGTTTCCTTTTGCATCACACTGACTCATTTATTCAAGGTATGGTACTCATACAGTGATACTTTAGCATCCTCTGCTCATTCAAGAGCCAGTCACCGAGCTCATCATGTCAAGAGACCCAGGCTCATTTCAACATAATGATCCAGCGGTGTACTAACAACAGATACTCTACTACGATATACTCACCTGGGCCCATAAACACTTACACAGATCCAAGTAGACCGCTGGGTTTAGTTTATATTAATCTTTATTCAGGATTAGTTATTTCTCATTCCTAACTAACCTTTCACTGATCAAAAAGTTCTTTCCTCTGGTCAATGGACCATTAGTTGAACTAGTTGATGGTGATAATTAACATAACTTATTAATTATTCTTTAATTAAAGAAAATGACCACAGACTCGGAAAGTTTTAAAATCTTTATCTAAATTAAGTGAATGTGAACCATTTCAAATTACAGTACAAACACCTTCATTCATAGGATTACAAATCAAATCTTTCATTAAGGAAATATTTCAGACACATACAATAACTATGTCCGGAAAGGAGAGGACAGACGGAGAAGATCATCAACAAATACCATGAATTTATAGTTACCAAGGATGGTGTGAAGACCAAACCCTCTGGCCAAAGGGCTGGTAAGGGTCCCCCGGGATAGATCAGGAGACAAAGACTTCAGGACAGGGATCAGGACAGGATACTTAACCTCTCTAAAATACCGACGACTGCGTCGCACCCCTCTCTGACAATCTCTTCCTCCTCGAGTTTCTTCCGCGATCTTCTTGTCTAACTTAATTAATTAAAGATAGATGGTTCTGCATTCAGAGTCTTCATCAGCATCTCACAGCGTCCTTTTCAGCATCAGCACCATCCACAGCACCGACAGCATCCCGAGTTCTCGACTTCCAGCATCGATGATGACCCCTCTTCTGCATTCTAACTAACTAAAACTACCTCAGTTATACCTTTCGTTGACCATGGACCACCCACTAAAGTTTCAATATCGCAAAAATACGTATTCTAATTGGTCAGGCAAGGGGGGATGATCATCACACCATGCTTACATATTACTTATTTCCATTGAACTATTGTTCGTAAACCCATCCCCTTAAACTTTATTCCTCCCTTCCGTTCCCATACATATCCAAACTTTATTAGATACAATTATTTCAACATTGTTAATACAAGTCTTCTTGCATGAACTCTTCACACTCTGTTCACAGGGCACGTCATTCTTGTCCTTGGACGGTTGTCAAGATGCTTGCTCATCCCTCTGGGTCAGTTCTCATGTAGGCATGCGCAAACTTGAATCAGTCGGCTCAATTCAGACAAATGTGAAAGGCCCAAATGCGCACTAATAATAAAGTCAAAAGAAGAAATGTTACTTTCACAAATAAATGGTTTCACTGTATACCACACCTCTCTACTCTAACCCTCTTTATTTATTAATTCTTTCCCCGCATTAGCATTAGTAAAATAGCTGGTTTTCATTACGGCTAAGCAGATGCCATGCACGTGAGTCTTCAAGACTCCATTGTAATGCCTTCTGCACATGCGCTCCAAGCATTAGTACCGTCATACTACGTAGACGCAGTTGACGCATGCGCGGTAAAGATTTCCCAGTTAGATCGATTTTAGTCCTTCGTTCATATTGTTAGAGTTAGTAAAACACATATGCAAGCTTCTCTAACCCGTGTGTTTTCTGTATTTGCGTGTTATTATTTACAAGACGTTGTTAGTAATTCGTTAGCGGGTTAAACGAGAGGATTGCTTCCGAGCAAGTCTCCTTTACGAGTCCTTGCTCCATCAATACTGTTACACATAAGTTGTTAATACATTTTATATTTATATCATTTTATCTTCTGCTCATGCAAGGACCAGTTCCCCTACATTGACCATATATCTGATCCTCAGTTGCTTCAGATGTTTCTCACTGTTCCTTATAATATTACATTTATTGCACGGTTGCCTGTAAAGATCTGTTTTGGTCTGCACCAATTTTCTATGTAATCCATATTTTTTTTTCTTTACAGCTCTTCCACGTCCTTGAAACTTGGTCCAGTTAATAGCAAACCATGTAAACGAAGTAAATAAATATGCTTGTGAGTAAGTACCCCATAGGGTATTACCACAGTCGACTGTGTCCGGAGGGAAGCAAGCAACTGATTTGCAAGGGTGTGTGTCCCATGAAAATGTGTTCCTATGCCTTTTACTGCCAGTATCAAATGTCAGTTCGGTTTCATCTCGTTGGCATTCCATGGGCTTACAAAGTCCGCCGTTTTATTGACCTACTTCTGATAGGTATGTGTCCTGAAGGCTTCGTCAGGCTCCTCCTACACCCAGAGGCCTTCCAGGGACCCTTGTCATTAAACAAGAGGCGGCCCTTGGAACACACTTTCCATCTGGGGAGATGAGACATTTACAACTTGGGTGCTCTGCTGGGGCTCCAGGTGGAAATAGCACAATCCACTTGTGAAGTCTTTATTCTCTTATAGATAGAGCCTGGCAGGATGAAAATACCTCCTGGCAGGTATTAGTTTCATAAAAGGAGGCCTTTTGTTTAGATGTGACTGAAATCGGCATTAAAGGAGACATTACTGATATATCTCGGCTGCAAGTACAGATATATTTTCCATTTTAGTAACGAAGTAATGCAGTGTGTTTACCCTGAAGAGTCGACTAAGGATAATTGTGGGCATTTTTTCCAGATGAATAATTTGGATTGCAAGGACACATTTTAAAGATAAAGTAGCTAAAGTAATGGTGAAAAATATAGTTAGAATGGGAGAAAAGGGCCAAAAATCTAAAAAAAAAACAAATGATTAGCCAAGCCTTACTGATAACGAAGCAGAAAATGATACATAAAGCCTGCAATGGGACCTTGGTGAGATTTTGGCATTAGACATTTCGCATCTGTTATCGAGTTTTTGTGTGCGTGGCTGTGTGTGTGTGAGAGAGAGAGAGAGAGAGCTAATTTCACAAGGCTGTGCTCAGAGCCTGACATGAAGGTACATTTCAGAAACTATGAGGTCAACAAGGTAAGGATGCCAGGATCGGTTTCTGCTTTTATTCGAAGCGCGAGCCTTTGTCGGCTTTTGTGCTGTTTTTGCCATCTGTGGCCTGCTCTTTCCTATACTCCTGTCTGCCCCACGCTGGCATTTGTTCGTTCTCATTCACTGGACTGTGTCAATCAACTCCCCTGCATTCTCCAGTTCTGGTCGGGAACTGAAGTGTCAAACCTGCTACAGCAAATAATTAAGAAGACCTTTGTTTGCTAGAAAGCAGTTGATAAACTCGCAGTGAAAAGCATGTTTTTTCAGCAGGACCTCGGGCACTTTGTCCTCACTATTATAGGTTCCAGTCCAAAGAGCTGGGGCGATAAAAGGTTTCTTTCTGACACTTGGAAGCGTGCCAGTGGGGTTCATGAGCATAATGCTAACGGAGGATATGTTCCCAACATACAATGGACAGCCCCCATTGTAAAACTGAACATATTCAGAAGCGAATTCAGAATTCCAAATCTGAGAGTTTTACATTCAAAAGAGATTTTCATGTTCAATCTTCCATACATATTTATTTATTTAAAGTTTTTTTTATCTAACACGCATAAGGCCCTAGAACATAAGAGCACTTTCTATAATGAAAAATAAAATGAAAAGAAGTATTGATAAGGGCATTTTCACCGGGACGGCATCTTGGAGCTGTAAGAAGAGCGAATTTCCTGGATTCAGCAGCGGTTTCTTAGTGAGGGCGGGGAGCGTCGCCCCCTGCGAGCCGCGCGAAGTTATAAATTAAAATTACAATGAAATCATTTCATTGCCATTTTATTTTTAACCAAGGCACGCTGCCAGCCTGCCTCCGAGCCAGGAGGATGTGTCCTCTGCTGCCGATTGGCAGTAGGAGGACTGAAGTAATCATGGCCAAACACTTCAAAGTACGCATGTCACTTTGCCCGGCGGTCTTGCACTGGCCAAAGTGATATGCGCACTTTGAAGCTCTCCACCCAGCTGTCTTAGACAGCTGGGAGGAGACCAAGCACAGGCCTCTAGGGTCTGAAGGAGCATTAGGCTAGCCTGCTCCAACCAATTCTAGTGCTGCTCTCATGCAGCATGAGAGCAGCATCTGGATTGGTTACGGGGGTTCTTCGTTCCACAGACAGTGGAAGGACCGCAAGGAGGACGCAGAGCCCGCAGGTAAGTACAAATTAATTAATATAAAATGTGTAATGCATGTACTTTAGTTTGTGTTTGTTTTATTTTGGAGAGAGGTGTTGTTTTTATTTGGCCTTTGAGGGAGGTTTTTTTTAGTATGGGCTTTTGTAGGAAGGGAAAAATGTTTTTGTTTTTTTGGAGGTGGTGGGGCCCTTTGCTCACCCCACCACTTTGAAAGGTCACCAGCCACTCCTGCCTGCATTTTAAATCTTAAAAGAAGAGCTGGTCCAATAATGAACAAGTAGCGGCAAAGTCAATAGGGCTCGCCTTTGTGAACTATTGGCTTTGCCTATGATTTTTAGCCGTGCTGCACAGCATCCTCGATGCTGTGCAAACTCCCACCCGACCTGTATTTACTTCTCTAAAGGCTAGCTAGAGCTCTGTGGGCTGTCCTTCTTTGAAATTATTAGATCATGAGCAAAAACACCGTAGTTTTAATATTTTATTTTTGTTTTTGTTTTTTGATAATGTTTTAAGACTTGTTCATATTAGTACCAAAAGAATAATATAATATTACAAAGTTAAAAACATGTTTGTGAAACCACAGGTCATTCATGAATGCAAATAGGCAATTTTTCTGCATTGTTGTACATCAAATGTTTTGCCTATCGTGATTACATATATTGAGAATTATACATATACAGGAAGACAATTGACAATAGTGACATAAAATATGCCCCTTATGTAATCAACCACACACAACCTTTCTAACCTCATACACAGCAGCATGCTCTCACATTCACAGCTCACACTTACACTGCCCAACCAAACAAACAGACACCTGATAAAAATAACGGTGAGAACACTCCAAAGAATATCTGCAATTGTGTTGTGGGTTGGGTGTTCAAAATAACCAGGTCAACGCACGTTTAGGTGCGAATAACAATTCACATCCACCTTCATCAGGACCACCCATTTGTCTAATTTTAGGTGAGTGGTAGGGGGTATCATCAGGAAAAGTCCTTGCTGGTTACTTTAAGTTCCCCCCAAGGGGGTCTGGCTTAGGTGCCCAGATAAGAGATGAATCCAATATGAACAGCTTGAGGCAAGAGTTCTATTAATATTTTTCTTATGCCAGTTGGTCCAAAGAGTAGCCAGATTGTCCAAAAGTACAGACTTCCAATAAGCTGTGATGTTGTCAAGATATCCTGTCCAGGGTATCATATGCTTGTTCTTGATGGAGCAGGGTTTTCACGAAATAAAACCTGCTCGGATCGAACCCTTCTGTGTGACAAATACTAATCAAGAAAACGTGTGAAACTACTAAAATAAGACTAAAGGGGAAAAATGAAAACTGCGCAAACGCATGCTGGGAGAGATGGAGTAGGCCGCAAAGGCACATGATTAATGTAGAAACTAAAACAAAAGTCAAGAATTTATTTTTCACTAATAAATAGAAAATAAATGTGCAGCGCGTAAAGAAAAACAAATGAAAGCATTCAAAGTACGTTTTATATTAGAGTTTTATAAAGTGATGATTAATGCATGTATTTGTCTCTCCTAGAAGTATAGTCTGCTGCCCTGTAGAAAAGGCCCGAGGGACATTTTAGAGTTAACATGGGTTACTAGAAATATAGAAAGGAAGAAGATTTAAAACTGAGGATGGTTCTTCGCGTGCCTCTGCGTATGGCCCAGGTTGTGTGGAGGAAACAATGAATACAACGAAAGAGGAACTTCCTTCCAAAGTTGGTCTGAGGACACTTTGCAAATGTACATTGATACTTTTGCCGGGATGAGTAATATGAACGGCTGGGGGAAGGTTGATATGGAAGTTCTACTACTGAAGGCTGAATGACGTGTATAGTTCATAACAAAGAACTGTTGAAGTTGAAATCATGTCAAGAGTGGTGTGATTCAGACACCCCTTGTTTTAGCCAATAAAATGTTTTCTCTATGTGGGGTGGATAGAATAGGGGTTGGACTTTTGTGAGTTTAGAGTATAATTAGTTGTAGAAAGGGGGTGGGTTTTTAGGCGCATTTTCTTTACTTTGAGAGAGAGCTGTGTTGCTGTTTTCCTAAAATCTATGGGCTGGCAGCTGTTCTGCTGGTCCTGACTCTTTAACTTTTTTTTTTTTTTTATTCTCTTTTTATTAAACAGTTGTGATAGTACAGTGGTGGGCCACAAGGCCACAAACCAATATCAAACAATTGTAAAGACTCATGACCAGTAGCACAAGTACAACCATTTTCTCTGTACAGCATTAGGGAGGAATAAAATCAGTGACCAACTCTGCTCTCCGCAATTCGATTGAAGGGGATATACGTAATTCACCACAGGATTTGTTCCATTTAACCCATTTGTGATCCCATTTCGCAGGGCACCCTCTATGTTTAAACACATCTTTTTCTGCCAGCATCGCATTATCCATATCATTAGCCCATTTTTGGTACTTAGGCACATCACCAACCCCCCACCCCTGTGCTATGTTTCTCTTAGCAAGGACAAACCCCAACGATGCCCACGTGCGTTCAGTTTGGGTCAGATCCGTGGCCTCCCACATATTTAGTAAACACAGTCGCGGGGAGTGGGCAACATGTTTCCCGCTTACTCTCGCAAGTGTAGAAATAATTTCCCCCCAGTACGCTTGGACCTTTGGACACTCCCAGATCGTGTGAAAAAATGTGCCTTCTGCTGTACACCCTCTAAGGCCCTCAGGAGCCAGCCTACCTCCCATCTTGACCAGCACACTTGCAGACAGGTAAGTTCTATGTAGTACTTTAAGCTGAATGAGTCGTAGTCTCATTGGTATAGCAACTTCCCTGGGGGAGGAAAGGGCTTCCTGCCAGTCATTGTCCTCTAGATACCCAAGGTCCGACTCCAACAAGTGCCGGAGATGCACCAACGGGTCTGGTTTGTTGTTAATTAATTTACGGTATGTGAGCAATATAGCTTTGCATGCCAGGGGATCTGTTAAAAGTCGGTCTTCTAGTGGGGAGGCTTCAGGTAGAGCCTCACCCAAGTCACGACAGTGGTTAGTGCATAGCGGATTTGCAGTTAACGGAACGTCTTGGACCCAGCCAACTGGTACTCTGCCTGCAAATCTGCAAATGGGACCACCTTGTTTCGCTTCCACAGGTCGCCAACTGATGAAATACCAATCAAGTCCCACTTATCAAAGCCTGGACATCTACTCAATGAACCAAGTTGCTCGGTTTCCCACAGGGGAGTGAGCAGTGTCAATTTCTTGTGCCACCCCAGTGCTTTTGTTGCGCGGTGCCAAAGTGCCACTGTAGGGCCGTGGGTCCAGTGAGGCACTTTAGTTTGGGATTGGAATAGAGTGCACGTCGATATCCCCCCTGGGCCATTACCCATCTATCTGTGCGGTACGCCGGCTCAAACGGCGAGGCAAAGACCCACTGGTTGACCACAGCAAGCTGGGAGGCGCAATAGTATTGTTTTAAGTCAGACAACACTATTCCTCCGTCATACCACCCCCTTGTCAATTTATGTGTTGCAATGCGCGGGTTCTTCCCATTCCATAGAAGAGTTATAATCTCGCTCTCCACTCTGACAAAATAGGCGTCCGGGACCCTATGGGGGGTGTTTTGCAGCACATATAAGAAGCGAGGCAGCACCAGCATTTTGAACAATGCTGCCCTGCCAAGCAGAGTAAGGGGCAGCGACCGCCAGTGGAACACATCGTTATGTAGTCCAGTTAATGGGGCCTTGAGTTTAATGTCATAAAACTAGGCTGGGTGTTGAGTAACGAAGATGCCTAGATAGCGGAATCCCTCGGTCGCCACAGTAATGTTGGTGCCCTTGGCATGAACAGAACAGACTTCGTCCAGTTAATAGTGTATCCCGAGTGGGCACTAAAAATTGCAAAGATATGTAGGATCCTATGGATCGAGGTCGATGGAGCAGCTATGTACAACAGGACATCGTCCGTGTAGAGGGAGATGCGGTCTTCGTGTTGATCTGTCCATTTGAGCCCCCTGATCATGGGGTCACCCCTAACCCACGTTGCCAGAGGCCCCAGTAAGAGGGCAAATAGGAGGGGCGACAGGGGGCAGCCCTGTCTAGTTCCCCTCTCTAGGCGGAAACATCGGGAGGTATGCTGATTAACAACTACTTGGGCCGTTGGGTCTGTATAAAGTAGCTGAACCCATTTTATGAAATGTGGGCCAAACCCCATATGCCCGAGGAGGGCAAATAGGTAAGGCCACTCAATGGTATCGAACGCCATTTTTGCGTCCAAGGACAGCAGCGCAGCATCTTCTAGGATGGTGTGGGTTCTCCCTAACACCCCATGCAATCTTCTAAGGTTAAGAGCCGTGTTACGGCCGGGCATAAATCCCGATTGGTCAGGGTGTACGAGTTTACATATGACAGGGATCAAGCGATTGGCCAGTACCTTGGTGAGAATCTTAGCTTCGGCGGTCAGTAATGAAATTGGGCGATACGATTCACATCTCGTCACTAGTTTGCCTGGCTTATGGCTGAAGACCACTGAGGCCAACATCAAGTCTTGAGGCAGGGACCGTGTTTGGTAACTCTCTAAATACATGGCCCGAAGAGCTGGTGTTATCTTTGAGGTCACCAATTTGAACAGTTCTATGAGGAGTCCATTGGGGCACATGGCTTTACCCGATTTAATGCCTCGGATGGAGGTCGCTAATTCCTCCTCCGTTATGTCCCCCTCCAAGGACTCACTATCGTCGGGGGCGAGGGTGGCGACCGGGATAGTGGCCAGTAGGTCGCTCGAATTTTGCAGGGTGGTGCAGGTGGTGGAGGAGTATATGGTGGTGAAATGGGAGGCGAAGGCCTCAGCAATGTACTTCAGGTCGGTCACCATGTCTCCCGCATCTGTCTCAATAAGGGGTACCCATCTCTGTGAGGTTTCTCGCCTCTCTACCCATGCAAGCAAATTCCCAGTTGTGTCTCCTAACTCATATATCTTGTGGAGACTAGCACTCTGTTTCGACCTGGTGGCCTCCATCGCTAGTTGTCGGTAGTCTTGTCGTTTGACACTGAGAGTATGTGCAAGCTGTTCATCGTCACTGATCTCCACCCCTCCTCCAATTCCCGAATCTCAAGTTCCAGAGCTTCCATTCGTGCCTTCAGTTCCTTCTTGTGTCCCGCCATCAATGAAAGTGCTTGACCCTTGATCACCGCCCCGAAGGCCCCCCACAAAATCTGATGGGATTGGACTGTGTGTGCGTTTTCAGTGAAGTAGTGGTCCACCCCCTTCAGAATGGTACTCCTAACATGTGGGATCTTCAGACTCCATGGATTAATGGATAGGGTGAGACGGCAATACTCCTGGGCAGAGTCAGCTGGATCAGAACAGGGGAATGGTCAGAAATGCCGCTGGCCAGAGACTTGGCTTCAGTAAAATAAGGAAGGTCGTCAGTGTGTGTGAGCAAATTATCAATTCTAGATTGACTGCCATGGGCACCAGAGTGGAAGGTAAAATTCTGCGCCAAGGGGTTAAGATGGCGGCAGAGATCAACAAGGACGAAGGCCAAGAGAAAATCCATCAGGGGAGCGGTGTCATGTGGATCTTGTCGAGGGGGACGCCGGTCGACCCGGCCATCTACCGTTAGGTTAAAATCACCTCCCACCACCAGAATACCGACGGGGAGGTCGAGCAGGAGTTTACCCAGGTCAGCCAGCGTGGCTTTTTTAAGCGCCGGTGGAACATAGAGCGAAAGCACATTGAGGGGATTCCCCTCCCATGTCCCAGCAATTGCAGTAAATCTACCCTGGCTGTCCCTCCATGTATTGTTAATTATGAATGGGCATTGCTTGCGAATAAGAATGCAAGTCCCCCTGGAGCTAGATGTGAAACCTGCATGTGCCACCAGCCTGTAGCCCCGTAGATCAAGGGCCTTACAAGTGTTGCCGATTAAATGTGTCTCCTGCAATAGCGCAATGTCTGGAGCCTGCCTCTTAAGATATTGGAGCACCACCCCTCTCTTCAATTTATCCCCCAACCCATTGACGTTCCATGTAATAATACGGAGTGATCTCGTCACGGCGCGATCAGACATGGTGTGTATACGTGGATATGGGCGTTACCCGGCCGTGCCCCGTCAAGAAGTAGCAGATAGTGGTACAGGGAGTCCGCCGGCCGTAAGTGTGTGTGCATAAATAACATTTCTTGTGCCACTGTCATCACAACTAAACAACAATAAAAGCTAAATAAACAAGTTAGGTCTAGGCGGTTCTCCAGGCCGGGGCCTTCCGCCCGGCACCCTGTGCGACCTTTCAATGGAGAAGTACTTGGACAGACCTTTAGGTTGGAGATGTTGCAACACCAGGTCTTCTATAAACAGGTCCGCCGCTTGCCCCTCCGCTCGTTCCGGCACTCCCAGTATGCGGACATTATTGCGGCGCATTCGTCCTTCATAGTCGTCGAGGTGACGTTCTAACACGTCCTGGTTGACTTGGAGATCCGCGACTTGGCGTTTGAGGAGATCCGTGTCAGTCGCCAGATCCTTGGTTGTGGATTCCACCTCTTTAATGCGCTCGGTCATATTACGCATATCCGCTCTGATCAGGGAGACCTCGGAGGCGACGGTGTCAATCCGGCCCTCCAGGGAAGTGCGTACTGTCGTTATGGCTGCTAAAATGTCCTGTAGTGTGGGGTCTGGCTGGTCCCCCGTCAACTTTGGATTGGTCTGCGCCTCCTCCTGGCCTTTCTGCCATGCATACTTATCCAACTTCGCTTGAAGCGTACTACGACCACCGCAGCCGCTCGCCATGATGTAGACAGTGCGCCAGGAAGTAGCAAAAGAAGAGCTTGGGCCCCGCTGGTTACTCGCCACCGCCTGCGTAAGGGACAACTCCCTATCCGGCCTGTTGGGTTTCACCAGGTGGGGCTGCGCCAAGGAAGAGGCCCTCCAGGCTGCCCTTGATCCGGAGAGTGGGGGGGAGCACAGACTTGATGTGACTGTCTCTTTTTACCACAAGATGTCACCTACCGGACGGGGCCATGTTGATGGTATTGGCAAAGTTCAGTGTCTCCGGGAAGGCATTGCTTCTACTCACAGCACGCAGTCTTTGTGCCTACTACCCGCTACAGTTGCTTCTTAGTGGATAGGCAGGTCAGGTTCCCAGCT
Organism: Calotriton arnoldi; assembly: GCA_963921515.1. NCBI lineage: Eukaryota > Metazoa > Chordata > Amphibia > Caudata > Salamandridae > Calotriton > Calotriton arnoldi. The sequence goes on along the minus strand of CAWUFW010000100.1, from coordinate 5,171,727 downwards.
CTGTCCCATGCCCCACATCAATGAGATCAGGTGAGTGCCCCCCGTCTTCGCTCCCGGAGGAGCCGCCGAGTGTTGTAGGTGTTATTGCTGCGCCACAGTGCGCTCCGGCGTCCCGGCGCACTCCACACCAGCGATGAAGCACAGAGCACGCCACAGTCGCCGGCCGCGCTAGGTAATATCAGGGAGGCCGGAGGGATGCGCTGGATCTCAGGCCTGAGCGGGGGTCAGAACTCTTCAGGGCAGATGGGGATGACTACTCCCAGTGCCCGGCCCTCTCAGTGCACACAGGATGGTCCGTACTACCGCAACCGCGGTATCGGTGTCTTCAGAGGGCCGGAGGCCTGCAGGGCGCGTGGTGTAGACAATAGTTGGGCCCCATGAGTCGTGGGGTTGGAGACCCGCCAGAACAGGTGAGGGCAATACCGGATGGTGCGCGGCCCCCCCGTAGGCGCTCGTTAATACGTCGTGCCGGCGCCGCCGGTTTATGTATTCAGGCAATGGAGGGCCCGTAGGGTGCGCCCTCCCTCCGTCCGGTCATCGCGCTCTGGGGGTCGCAAGGGCAGAGAACTCACCGGGATTAGTGCAGCTGGGTACTTGATGTTGTGCGACCCCCGGAGGAACGCTAGCCAAGGGTTCGTGCCGCCGCCGTGGTTTCTGCGTGTGCAAACGGCCGGAGGCCTACAAGGCACGCCTCACGTCGCCTGTGACTGCAGCCCAGGTCCGGCCAGGAAACTACCGCCAGCCCTCGTTAGATGCGGACGGCGTTCGGTGCAGCAATCCGCCACCCTGCGGGGATGAACTGGTCTTCGTTACGTCGATTTTTGTTCGGGGCAAATCTATTAATTGCGGATTTTGCTGGAGTGGTGCGACAGAGCTGAACTACTGTGCAGCCATTTCCCACAGCAGTTGGCCACGCCCCCCTGACTCTTTAACTTTGCTCCTTATCTCTTCTTGAGGGGCATAGCTTACTCTCATGGCCAGAGGGTAGCTTTCCAGAGTTCTTGAACCTTGGTTAGTATGATATTCTGAATTTGTATAATTTATTTGCAAATGTCTTATTCTTTATTCTTTTGTCTCTGCGCCTATCCACTCACTCATTGCCCTGAGTATTGAGATGTATAAATGATATTATATTACTGATGTTTTCTTTGTGTGGAGTCTTATGATTCGAGCTGTATTGTACTTGATGAGCAATTACATTATTTAGATAAAGCATTTTAATTTACAAATGAGTTTGTCTTTATTAGAGTCATTATTAGTATATGAGATGATTATTCTATGGTGATATTTGAGTTCCTAATATTACTTTGCCAAACCCTGATTAACGTATAAAGATTTCATCGCCAAGGAAAGGATAAGCAAATTGTGCCAATTGGTAAGTTTGGTATAAACTCACCCAGCGTGAAGGGGACTGTAGGGTATTGAAATTGGGTCCAGATGATAAAATGTGTTAGTTCCTGTGACGCTGGATTAGTCTGCACCCTTATGTGTTAAGTTGGGGACACAGAAGCAATACAGGGGAGGGCACGAGAGGGGGTCATGGTAGCAGCAAAGGGGGAGCAGGAGATACAGAAACAACACGGTGAGGGCAGGGGTGCATGGAAACAAATTGGGAGTGGGGACAGATACAACAAGAAGAAGCGTAATGGGAAGGGATGTGGAGAGAAGTACACAAGGACAAGCAGCAGCATGATGGAAGAGAGAGGTACATTAGGGAGACAGCATGAAAACACAAGCATTCTCTTTGAGTGGTTACAGAAAAGAAAAATGAGTTCCCTAACATCGAACACAGACAAGCAAACACACACAAGAGGCAATGCTCCATAGGGGGGACAAACACAAGTTTAAGAAGGTCACATACAAATAAGAAGGAGGCAAATGTGAGTGAAAAGAAAAGCCGGCCAATGATAAACAATGGGCGGCTCCAAACTCCTCTATGTTCATGGTAATCCACAATATGCCTCACAACAGAATGCGCTGCTAGTAGGCTCGACCTACAAAAGGATGCTTAAATAAAAAGAAAGTCTTCAACTTTTTCCAAAAAGAAAGGTGGACCTCAATGGGGCCAGCAGATTATGTCAAAGCTGGGCAGAAAAGGCCTTGCCCCCATAACAGGCCCTCTTGTAGCAAGGACTGGCTCCAACCACCAACTGTGCTGCCAACAGTGAGGGACAATCTTGATGGTTCGAGATTTGATTGTGGGTGCTCCTGTGACATACAAGGTTCGGGCAAACTTACATAGCCTAGAGACTAGTCTCATTGCCGTATTCTGAATTAGCTGTAGGTTGATCAGACTCTTGGCTGAGGGCCCTAGGTAACAGGCATTGGCTTAGTTTAACCTGGATGTAAAACATGGTGCAACTACCGTAGACCAATGTTCTTTGGGAATGTCTTTCAGACTTTTCCCTAAAAGTTTGAGTTACATGGCACATGTTGAGATGGTATACAAAGGAGGGACTACAGGGCTTTTTCCTCTATCAGTGTCGAGGGAGGTCCAGCATAGGTGCCCTAATTGAAGTATTAGAAGAAGAAGGTTATGCTGTTCCTCAAGAGTGTACAAACAAGGGAAATTGACACCACCCTGAACGTTTGGGTTCAGAGTTGGGAGTCCATTTATAGGATTGTAATGCCCTCACACACCCAATCGGGTGTCATGCTTCATCATCTGGGCTGCTCCTCGTCGGGTCGGCGGTGCAATACCCAACGGGCTCCCTGTAGTAGGGGCACTTTGGCGGAGATCTTTTCCAATAGCCGTATGGTGAAGTGGGGGTGAGGGGCCAGAACTGTGTAGATGTATGTGTGTGATTTAAAATAAGGTTCGGAGTATCCGTGAAGACAATTTTTAATCAGTGGGTCTCCTACCCTAGTTAATTCATTCGAATATACATACAGTATCATTTCCCTTGTGACTCAAATTTAGTTTTCTGTCAGTGAATTGTGAAAGCCAAAGTTTAGAGAATTAAAAACATTGTAAAAACAACTGTGCTACATGGTGAGTGCCCACAGTGAGCTAGTGTGAACTACAACCATAGTGGCACAAGTGTACTGCAGCAGGTAAATATCGTTTGGACTCACCCATTGTTGTAAGCTAACCAGGCGGCATCAGTACCCGGTAGGTCAAACTAGACGAGCTACACGAGGTCAATTAGGAGAGAGCATGGATGGTGCAAAGGTCAGTCATACTGCTTATAAAAATCTAGTTGCCTTGAACTCCTCAATTCATAGTATACATACTCATTCATAATGGGTTCATGACTTATGCAATTATATTTCAGGGGAGCTTGTTGTATTGAGAACATCTTTTTTTTTTTTTTGTCCACACACTCACTCTCATCGGGCTCGTGGTTCACAGAATGTATATCTAAATCACCATCAAGGGGGACAGCCAATTGCTCAGGGTGGTGGTATAGGTGAAAACCAGAGGGATTATCTATTTATAACTATTTATAACTACCATCCTCAGTGTCTGTCTGGCAAGGAAACAGCGCGCGCATTGGCAGTACTCACTTTTGTGCTGTTGCCACGTATCGAGTCGACCTACCCACATCTACCGGGTCCGGGAGGTGAAGTTGTCAGTTGCTGATCTATTTTTATAGTCCGTCGCTGCTTTCTAAAGTGGGACGTCTCTAACCAAAAAGGCGGGAGTCTGTTCCTAGTTGGAAATGGCGGCCATCTTAGAGTGGTGTTTCCACGTCGGATACTCCCATGGTTTTTTGTACTATAGTGTGGCGGCCATTTTAAAGTGTTAAATGTTGGCTGGTTTGTTTACTGCATTTATAGTAATTGTGTGCCCCTGATAGTGTATTGTCGTCTCTGTGCACAGGAACCCATTCTCATGTGGTTAGTCTGTTCATGTTAAATCCTCAGAGAATTCCAAGGAATTTCCTCATTGAGTCCTGTAATATGGGAGGATAATCTGAATACCCACCTCTGTTCTTTGACAAGTAGGGCATTCTTTGAGATTTTGGGGAAAGCCTCCAAGATGACCCACTGTAATGATTCTGGTGTATGATGCTTTTCCAAATAGTGGATGCACATTTTGGTGTTGCTTTTGTGGCAACGGAAACTGCTGCGATGTTCTGAAATGCGTAGTTTTATGGGGCGTGTGGTCATCCCTACGTAGTACAGCCCGCATTGGCATGTTATCAGGTATACGCAATTGTGTGTATTACAGTTAGTGTGCGACCTTATTTCCCACGTGAAACCGTTATTGAAGGTGATGGTTTTCTGCATTTTTGTAAAGGCACAGGCCGTGCATGAGCCGCATGGATAATGGCCCATTACAGATGGTAGTTGCCGCAGTGTTCTTTGTTGTCCCCCCGTGGGTGCCTTAGGTCTTGTATGAATCAACATATCTTTGAGATTCCTGGAGCGTCTGAACGCAAAGCGCGGTTGTGCCAGAGTCATCCCGCCAGTGTTAAGTATGTTCCAATGCTTCTTTATAACCTTGGTTAGTTGGTTAGAAGCTGATGTAAACGTGGTAACACAGGTTAGGGTTTCAGTAGGGGTCTTCTCTCTAGGTTCTAACAGACCCTCGCGGTTGTTATTTCTAGCTCTCTTCCTAGAGAGAGCTATACTGCGTGGTGGGTAGTCGCGTGCTGCCTGATTTTTTGCGAGGATTTCAGATTCAGATTTGAATGCCTCTAATGTGCTGCAATTTCTCCTCATCCGTAGAAATTGACCGAGGGGGAGGTTTTCTTTCAGGGCCCGTGGGTGGTGGCTGCTATACAGCAATAGGCTATTGCGGTCAGTGCTTTTCCTGTGCATAGTTGTTGACAAAGTACTTTGCTCAAGTTTGATAGTTAAGTCCAGGAATGCAATTTGGTTGGAAGACACCGTGCTGGTAAATCTGAGATATGGATTCTGGTTGTTGATCCATTCAAAGAAATCAGTGTAGGATTGTGAGTCACCTGTCCAGAAGATGAGGATATCATCTATGAACTTTTTCCACAACCGTATGTTTGACTGGTATGGGTTGGATTCATGGAAAATCAGCTTACCCTCAAAGGCCGCCATGTATAAACAGGCTAAGTTGGGAGCGAAGGTACTTCCCATGGAAGTACCTTGAGTTTGATGATAGAGCTGGCCTTTAAACTCAAAAAAGTTTTTCGGTGAGAGCTAGGGTAGCGCATTCCATAATGAAACTGCGAGGTGTAGGAGATTCCCATGTTACTGAACTCAATTCCTCCTCTATCACGTCTAGAGTGGCTCTCTGAGGGATGTTAGTATAGAGCGCTTCCACATCTAGCGTGATGAGGAAGTCGATGTCATTAGTGGGTTGAAACTCGTCTAATAGACGGAGTACGTCCGTGGTGTCCTGGATATAGGAAGGAATCAGCTGTACCAGGGGTTGCAGGAAGTGGTCACAGAATTGTGACAACGGTTCCAGTATGGAATCAATCCTCGAAACAATTGGTCTACCTGGTACCGGAGTGGTCCCCTTATGGATCTTAGGTAGTACATAGAAATAAGGGGTCCGAGGTTCTTGTTTAATTAGGAAGGAGGCTTCCTTTTACTAACCCACCCTTGGGTCTCTGCGGAGAAGACTAGAGCAGAGATAGTCTTTGTCAACCTTTCCAGTGGACTGCTGGCAATTGGTGTATAGTATTTTCTATTGCTCAGCTGTCTTAGGCATTCAGTCTCGTAATCCAGGGTAGCCATGATGACAGTGGCACCCCTTTGTCTGCTTGTTTTATAGTTATTGTGGGGTCGTTAGCCAGCGTCTCAACGGCCATCAGTTCACCTCTAGGGATATTGCAAAAATGTCCCAGGTTGGTGGTTGCCTGTGTGTCCTTCAGGACTGCCTGTTCAAAGGTCGCCACCTCATGTGGTATCATGCCGCTGCTGGGGGTGAAAGTGGAGGGATTGTGTAGTCCCGAGTCATTTACTTGTCGGTGGGGTTTATTGTCAAAGAAGGCCCTGAGGCGTACTTTGCGGAAGAATTGTTGTAATTCACATAATTGTTGGAATTGGTCCACCTTGGGAGTGGGGACGAAGCCCAGACCCTTTTGTAAGACTCTTTCTTCCAACTCAGTCAATGTCCTAGTGGACAGATTCACTACTAAATTCTCCTTTTCGTGTAACTCCTGGTTTCCATTGTCCGTTGCTGGGGTTCTTCCCACTGTACCCTCTTTTCTTGTGGGTTTCCTCTTTTCGCCCGCGCCCTCTGCCCCAACCTCTGCCTAAAAAAGGTTGGCTCATGCCTGGGGGTCCGAATTGCGGTGGGCCCTGGGGGTACATGCGGTATTGCCAGTAAGCTGGTCCCTGGTACTGTGGTGGCTGGTACTGTGGTGGTTGGTACCCAAAGTATCCCTGCCTACCGCCCTTCTCGTTTGGTTAGTGTTCCAGTTCTCTCCGCTTGAGTCACTATTGCTGGATGAGCCCCGTATGGTGGAATTTGAGCTGGTATCAGAGAGATTATTCGAGTCAGGGGTGTAAAATCCTGCTTGAGGTATGGATATACCTTCTCTTTGTCAAAACGTCGAATATCTTTCTGAAGTTTGACCACCTTTTGCTTCATAAGGTATTCCTTATGTTCAGCAATCTCGTTATTCAGTTCTGTGAGTTTCGATTTAAAGCTGGGGCCTGGTAGTGCACTCTTAAGGGTACTCTCAGCTATTTGAATCCGTGCTAGTAATTCATCAGCTAGTCTCTTTGCCGTGTTGATTACCAGTATTAGTAGGTCCCTCGTGCATTTCCATGAGATCTGGGACCACTCCGTCTTAAACAAGATGTCCTCCAAGAAAATTCTCGGGAAGTTCTTGACAACTAGACCATTGGGGGATATATTAGCCCTCAAATATTCCGTCATTACTGCTCCGTGCAGGGTTATTCTAACCCATTCTCTTTTCATGGTTGAAAGAAACTGCCAATCTTCCGACTGGCTTCCTGTGGCGCCACCACTCTCTGCTCCCAGAATAGATGGGGCCCTCAATATCTCTGCTGCTAGTTCTTCTCCGTAACTTAGGCCCTGACCTTCCATATTGAGGTTATCAGTGAATAGTGGAAAGGAATATACCTAGTAATATAGGGAACTACCACTCAAATCTAGTGGTGTTGGATGGAGCTAGCGGGGGATAGAACAGATCTTACCCACCAACAACAAGTCCCACGGGGTTTAGCCGTGCTAGAATCAGTATACAAAGGAGGGACTACAGGGCTTTTTCCTCTATCAGTGTCGAGGGAGGTCCAGCATAGGTGCCCTAATTGAAGTATTAGAAGAAGAAGGTTATGCTGTTCCTCAAGAGTGTACAAACAAGGAAATTGACACCACCCTGAACGTTTGGGTTCAGAGTTGGGAGTCCATTTATTGGATTGTAATGCCCTCACACACCCAATCGGGTGTCATGCTTCATCATCTGGGCTGCTCCTCGTCGGGTCGGCGGTGCAATACCCAACGGGCTCCCTGTAGTAGGGGCACTTTGGCGGAGATCTTTTTCCAATAGCCGTATGGTGAAGTGGGGGTGAGGGGCCAGAACTGTGTAGATGTATGTGTGTGATTTAAAATAAGGTTCGGAGTATCCGTGAAGACAATTTTTAATCAGTGGGTCTCTACCCTAGTTAAAAATATAAACAAAGCGGTGCTTGGCTAAGTATTATGTCTTAGGTCTAAGCGTCGCTATTGGTGCAAATGAGGTCAACATGTTTCTCGCTCACTGTAATAGTCTACATGCGATTCATCAGGACCTATATTGTGGAAACTATCTACACTTAAAATTGGCGACGTGGCAACATACTCACATCAACCAGGTAACTACCTAAATCGTGTACCTGTCAGACCCGGTCCTACCTGTGTGGGGAGAGAAGGGTGACATTGGTATTAATGGTACACATTCGAATATACATACAGTATCATTTCCCTTGTGACTCAAATTTAGTTTTCTGTCAGTAAATTGTGAAAGCCAAAGTTTAGAGAATTAAAAACATTGTAAAAACAACTGTGCTACATAGTGAGTGCCCACAGTGAGCTAGTGTGAACTACAACCATAGTGGCACAAGTGTACTGCAGCAGGTAAATATCGTTTGGACTCACCCATTGTTGTAAGCTAACCAGGCGGCATCAGTACCCGGTAGGTCAAACTAGAGGAGTTCCTCACGAGCTACACGAGGTCAATTAGGAGAGAGCATGGATGGTGCAAAGGTCAGTCATACTGCTTATAAAAATCTAGTTGCCTTGAACTCCTCAATTCATAGTCTAACCTGTGTTACCACGTTTACATCAGCTTCTAACCAACTGACCAAGGTTATAAAGAAGCATTGGAGCATACTTAACACTGGCGGGATGACTCTGACACAACCGCGCTTTGCGTTCAGACGCTCCAGGAATCTCAAAGATATGTTGATTCATACAAGACCTAAGGCACCCACGGGGGGACAACAAAGAACACTGTGGCAACTACTGCCTGTAATGGGTCATTATCCATGCGGCTCATGCACGGCCTGTGCCTTTACAAAAATGCAGAAAACCATCACCTTCAATAACGGTTTCACGTGGGAAATAAGGTCGCACACTAACTGTAATACACACAATTGCGTATACCTGATAACATGCCAATGCGGGCTGTACTACGTAGGGATGACCACACGCCCCATAAAACTACGCATTTCAGAACATCGTAGCAGTTTCCGTTGCCACAAAAGCAACACCAAAATTTGCATCCACTATTTGGAAAAGCATCATACACCAGAATCATTACAGTGGGTCATCTTGGAGGCTTTCCCCAAAATCTCAAAGAATGCCCTACTTGTCAAAGATCAGAGGTGGGTATACAGATTATCCTCCCATATTACAGGACTCAATGAGGAAATTCCTTGGAATTCTCTGAGGATTTAACATGAACAGACTAACCACATGAGAATGGGTTCCTGTGCACAGAGACGACAATACACTATCAGGGGCACACAATTACTATAAATGCAGTAAACAAACCAGCCAACATTTAACACTTTAAAATGGCCGCCACACTATAGTACAAAAACCATGGGAGTATCCGACGTGGAAACACCACTCTAAGATGGCCGCCATTTCCAACTAGGAACAGACTCCCGCCTTTTTGGTTAGAGACGTCCCACTTTAGAAAGCAGCGATGGACTATAAAAATAGATCAGCAACTGACAACTTCACCTCCCGGACCCGGTAGATGTGGGTAGGTCGACTCGATACGTGGCAACAGCACAAAAGTGAGTACTGCCAATGCGCGCGCTGTTTCCTTGCCATACAGACACTGAGGATGGTAGTTATAAATAGTTATAAATAGATAATCCCTCTGGTTTTCACCTATACCACCACCCTGAGCTATTGGCTGTCCCCCTTGATGGTGATTTAGATATACATTCTGTGAACCACGAGCCCGATGAGAGTGAGTGTGTGGACAAAAAAAAAAAAAATGATGTTCTCAATACAACAAGCTCCCCTGAAATATAATTGCATGAGTCATGGACCCATTATGAATGAGTATGTAGACTATGAATTGAGGAGTTCAAGGCAACTAGATTTTTATAAGCAGTATGACTGACATTTGCACCATCCATGCTCTCTCCTAATTGACCTAGTGTAGCTCGTGAGGAACTCCTCTAGTTTGACCTACCGGGTACTGATGCCGCCTGGTTAGCTTACAACAATGGGTGAGTCCAAACGATATTTAACTGCTGCAGTACACTTGTGCCACTATGGTTGTAGTTCACAATAGCTCACTGTGGGCACTCACCATGTAGCACAGTTGTTTTTACAATGTTTTTAATTCTCTAAACTTTGGCTTTCACAATTCACTGACAGAAAACTAAATTTGAGTCACAAGGGAAATGATACTGTATGTATATTCGAATGTGTACCATCAATACCAATGTCACCCTTCTCTCCCCACACAGGTAGGACCAGGTCTGACAGGTACACGATTTAGGTAGTTACCTGGTTGATGTGAGTATGTTGCCACGTCGCCAATTTTAAGTGTAGATAGTTTCCACAATATAGGTCCTGATGAATCGCATGTAGACTATTACAGTGAGCGAGAAACATGTTGACCTCATTTGCACCAATAGCGACGCTTAGACCTAAGACATAATACTTAGCCAAGCACCGCTTTGTTTATATTTTTAACTAGGGTAGGAGACCCACTGATTAAAAATTGTCTTCACGGATACTCCGAACCTTATTTTAAATCACACACATACATCTACACAGTTCTGGCCCCTCACCCCCACTTCACCATACGGCTATTGGAAAAAGATCTCCGCCAAAGTGCCCCTACTACAGGGAGCCCGTTGGGTTTTGCACCGCCGACCCGACGAGGAGAAGCCCAGATGATGAAGCATGACACTCGATTGGGTGTGTGAGGGCATTACAATCCAATAAATGGACTCCCAACTCTGAACCCAAACGTTCAGGGTGGTGTCAATTTCCCTTGTTTGTACACTCTTGAGGAACAGCATAACCTTCTTCTTCTAATACTTCAATTAGGGCACCTATGCTGGACCTCCCTCGACACTGATAGAGGAAAAAGCCCTGTAGTCCCTCCTTTGTATACTGATTCTAGCACGGCTAAACCCCGTGGGACTTGTTGTTGGTGGGTAAGATCTGTTCTATCCCCCGCTAGCTCCATCCAACACCACTACATTTGAGTGGTATATATTACTAGGTATATTCCTTTCCACTATTCACTGATAACCTCAATATGGAAGGTCAGGGCCTAAGTTACGGAGAAGAACTAGCAGCAGAGATATTGAGGGCCCCATCTATTCTGGGAGCAGAGAGTGGTGGCGCCACAGGAAGCCAGTCGGAAGATTGGCAGTCCCTTTCAACCATGAAAAGAGAATGGGTTAGGATAACCCTGCACGGAGCACTAATGACGGAATATTTGAGGGCTAATATATCCCCCAATGGTCTAGTTGTCAAGAACTTCCCGAGAATTTTCTTGGAGGACATCTTGTTTAAGACGGAGTGGTCCCAGATCTCATGGAAATGCACGAGGGACCTACTAATACTGGTAATCAACACGGCAAAGAGACTAGCTGATGAATTACTAGCACGGATTCAAATAGCTGAGAGTATCCTTAAGAGTGCACTACCAGGCCCCAGCTTTAAATCGAAACTCACAGAACTGAATAACGAGATTGCTGAACATAAGGAATACCTTATGAAGCAAAAGGTGGTCAAACTTCAGAAAGATATTCGACGTTTTGACAAAGAGAAGGTATATCTATACCTCAAGCAGGATTTTACACCCCCTGACTCGAATAATCTCTCTGATACCATCTCAAATTCAACCAGACGGGGCTCATCCAGCAATAGTGACTCAAGCGGAGAGAACTGGAACACTAACCAAACGAGAAGGGGCGGTAGGCAGGGATACATTGGGTACCAACCACCACAGTACCAGCCACCACAGTACCAGGGACCAGCTTACTGGCAATACCCCATGTACCCCCAGGGCCCACCGCAATTCGGACCCCCAGGCATGAGCCAACCTTTTTTAGGCAGAGGTTGGGGCAGAGGGCACGGGCGTAAAAGAGGAAACCCACAAGAAAAGAGGGTACAGTGGGAAGAACCCCAGCAACGGACAATGGAAACCAGGAGTTACACGAAAAGGAGAATTTAGTAGTGAATCTGTCCACTAGGACATTGACTGAGTTGGAAGAAAGAGTCTTACAAAAGGGTCTGGGCTTCATCCCCACTCCCAAGGTGGACCAATTCCAACAATTATGTGAATTACAACAATTCTTCCGCAAAGTACGCCTCAGGGCCTTCTTTGACAATAAACCCCACCGACAAGTAAATGACTCGGGACTACACAATCCCTCCACTTTCACCCCCACCAGCGGCATGATACCACATGAGGTGGCGACCTTTGAACAGGCAGTCCTGAAGGACACACAGGCAACCACCAACCTGGGACATTTTTGCAATATCCCTAGGGGTGAACTGATGGCCGTTGAGACGCTGGCTAACGACCCCACAATAACTATAAAACAAGCAGACAAAGGGGTGCCACTGTCATCATGGCTACCCTGGATTACGAGACTGAATGCCTAAGACAGCTGAGCAATAGAAAATACTATACACCAATTGCCAGCAGTCCACTGGAAAGGTTGACAAAGACTATCTCGGCTCTAGTCTTCTCTGCAGAGACCCAAGGGTGGGTTAGTAAAAAGGAAGCCTCCTTCCTAATTAAACAAGAACCTCGGACCCCTTATTTCTATGTACTACCTAAGATCCATAAGGGGACCACCCCGGTACCAGGTAGACCAATTGTTTCGGGGATTGATTCCATACTGGAACCGTTGTCACAATTCTGTGACCACTTCCTGCAACCCCTGGTACAGCTGATTCCTTCCTATATCCAGGACACCACGGACGTACTCCGTCTATTAGACGAGTGTTAGACCTGGCATCCTTGGCGTGTGTCTCCCTTCCATTTTGTTATGATGCCTCCTATGTTATTGATCTGTTTTTGCTGGTGTTAGATGCTTTGGGCACTGTGCCACTGCTATTCAGTGCCACAGTGCAAGTGCTCCTCTATGATAAATTATGTGATGGATTAGTGACTCCATGATTGGATGATTGGTTTACTTGTCAGTCCCTAGTACAGTGCACTCAGTGTGCCCAGGGCTTGTAAATCCAATGCCGCTGGTGGGCTTGCAGCACTGGTTGTGCCACCCACAGAAGCGGCTTGTAAAATGTGTCTCAGGCCTGCCATTGCAGAGCCTGTGTGCAGCCTAGGGCTGCCATGTCGACTTGGTGAGTACACCCACTTACCAGTCCCTAAACCTTCCCTTTACTGCATGTTGGTCACCCCTAAAGTAGGCCCTAGGGCAGGATGCATTGTAAGTATAAGGTAGGACATGCCCTGGTGTGTGTGGCATGTCCTAATAGTGAATTACAGCCATTTTCGTTTTTCACTATTGCAAGGCTACCTGCTCCCCATAGGCCAGAATGGGCAGACTGACTATTACACCTTATAGTCAGAACTGACCCAGGGAACATGGTAGAAAAACGAATTTAGTATGCCTGAACTCAGAATGATAAAATACATCTTTTAGTGAAGTTGGTTTTAACATTCTTTGTTTGAAAATACCACTTTTAGAAAGTGGGTATTTTCTTGCCTAAACTTCCAAGCCTGCCTCTGCTAGGTTGTGTATTCCTTGTCTGGAGATTGAGTGACAGGGGCTGGGGTGGCTACAGGAGACAGGGTGAGTCAGCACAGGGCTGAATAGAAAGATCTGCATCCAGAGTGGAGGGAGGAGTTGCACCTGGGTCTGAATAGGGCTGTGCCTGCCTTCCACAATGCTGGCTCCACCTCCTGACGGGCGGCTGAGCACTCTGCCCCACATTCTGAAAGGAAAGAAGGAGTCAGAAAAACAAAGTGCTCCAGGACTGACCAGAACTGGTTTTGGACTAGGCAGAGGCCTCTCTGCCTTCAGAGAACAAAGAAAAACTGTGTATAAAAAGGGGACCCAGACCCCTAGGAAATTAGATCACTTTGGGAAACAAGAAGAAACCTTTGCTGAGGAGCGGAACCAAGAAGAAACTGAGGAGAAGACTATCCCTAAGCTAGAAAGATCTGCCTGTAGTGGTTGCCTGACTGCCAAAGGAAGGAGAAAGGACGTTGTGTGCACTTTTATTCAACTTGTAAAGGATCTCCAAGGGCTTGAGAAAAGAGCTTGCCTCCTGCTGAAGTCTCAGGGACAACAGACTTCAACCACCAGCTCCCCAAGAATCCTTTGGAAGTGCCTGCTGCTGTTTTGTGCCTTCTGAAGGGACTGCGTGGCGCAAGGAGCTGGAAGCGCGACTCAAGAGGGAGAAGCGTGTCGCCGTCACAGCCGCTGCCGTCGCATCACGGAGTTGACGCCGCTGTAGCTGTCGCATTGCACCGCATCTCGAGAAACGTCCCGCAACCCCGAAGAAGCGTGTCGCCGTCGCAGCCGCTGCCGTCGCATCGTAGATGTCGCCGCTGTAGCTGTCACATTGCACCGCATCAAGAGAAGAGTCTCGCATCGAGGAAGAAGCGTGTCGCCGTCGCAGCCGCTGCCGTCGCATCGTAGATGTCCCCGCTGTAGCTGTCGCATTGCACCGCATCGAGAGAAGCGCCTCGCATCCACGGAGAAGCGTGCCGCTGTCGGAGCTGCTGCCGTCGCATCACGAAACAAGGGTGTCGCCGCTGCAGTTGTCGCATCGAGCGGAAGCGTCTCGCAACGTCGGAGAAGAGGGTCGCCGCCAAAGCCGCTGTCGTCGCATCCCGGAGCAAGGGTGTCACCGCTGCAGCTGACGCATCGAGTCGAGACTTCTCGCAACATCGGAGAAGCGTGCCGCATCAGGAAGAACTTGACGTCTTTATTTCTTTGCACCAGAACTTTGTCGCATCTCCATCTCTGCAACACTTTCGTTGTAGAAACGTGACGCATCGTAAGGTACATTGACTCAAAGTGTCGCATTTTAAGAACTGAAGAGAACTAAGCTAAACCTACCATTTTAAGTACAGTATTGTGGATTTTTGTCGTTTATGGTCTTGTGTTAAATCTATATAAAAGATACTTATTTTTATAATACAACTTGTGTGGTGTCCATCTGTAGTGTTGTCACTGGATTACTGTATGTGTTCACAAATGCTTTACACACTGCCTCTGAGATAAGCCTGTCTGCTCGTGCCAAGCTACCAAGGGGTGAGCAGGGGTTATTTTAGGAATGTACCCCCTTACCCTGACTAGAGGCAAGGGTCCCTATTTGTCACAAGTACCTACCTGTGCCAACTAGAGACCCCCAATTCTAACATTGGTGGTCAGCGGTGAGGATCCTGGACTTGCATTTGTGACTCATGTACAGTGATTGGTGAACACTACTAGTGAGTGCAGACCAAAATGCGACCACATACTTTTGGTAGATTTTTTTTCTAGGACTTTCCATTTTTAGCCAAGTTCAGCCATCATGAAACCAGCATCCATAGCATCTGTTGATTTTGATTGGGAAGAGGAGAAACTAGAATGCTACAATGCAAAGCAGCTGAAGCACTTCTGCAAAAGATTTAATGTTGCAATTACCGGGCTCACCAAGAGGGATGAGTTCTATAAGGTGCTGAGGGCCTGGGTAGAAGCAAGGAAAACCCCTGAGAATGAGGAAGGGGATAATGATGCAGATGTGCAGCTGGAAGGGCCATTGGGTCCAGGGGAAAGGAAGGCACCTTCCCCAGCAGGTAGCAGTGTTTCTGCCAAAGGTCTGTCCACAGAAGAACTGGAGGACAGGGAGAGAAATAGGATGCATGAGTTGGAGCTGGCCAAAATGAATGGGCAATTGGAAATTAGGAAACTGGCCCTGGAAGAAAAGAGGATGCAGCTTGAGCATGATAGAAGTTTGAGGGAGTTGGATTTGAAAGCTAGGGGCCTAGAAATTACTCCCTCTGGTGGCAGCACACCGTCAATGCCTGTGGAATCTAGAGTGTATATTCCTAAGGATGTGGTCAGAGAGTTTTTTAAAAATGATGACATTGGGCAGTGGTTCAAGGCCTATGAGGTAGCCATGTCTTCCCACCGGGTCCCTGAGAAGGATTGGGGAGCAGGGTTGTGGGGACGGTTCCTTAGTGAAGGGCGGGACACACTGCTAGATTTGCCTTCTGATGTCCATAATTCATATCGCCACATGAAGGATGCTTTAATGTCTAGGTATGGTTTAACTCCTGAATTGTATAGGCAGAGGTTCAGGGGTTGCAAGAAGATAGAGAACAGTACCTGGGTTGAATATGTCACTTTTTTCTGCAGAGCATTGGATGGTTGGGTGAAGGGTAGCAAAGTTGATGATTTTCAGGGGCTCCTTGATTTGATTGCATGGGAGCACTTGTCAAGTAACTGTTTTCCAGAGCTATGCCAGCACCTGATAGATAGCAGGCTGACTATCCCTAGGAAGCTTGCTGAGGAGGCGGACCGCTGGGTCAGTACCAGGGTCCACAAGGATCACGTGGGAGACTCAGCCAAGGGTAGGCAGGGTCCCCAGCAGAAGAGTGGGAGGGACAAGGGTAAACAGAGGGAGTTCCAAAGAAGGCCCCAAAGTAGTCCCCAGGGGAACCAAGGGAAAGGTTCCCAGCCTCCCCCAGAAACCCTCAGGGGCCCCGACAGGTCCACCTGTTCAAAGGGGAACCCTGAGATGCTACAAATGTGGGGACCTGGGTCATATAGCGAATGATCCCAGGTGCCCCCAGTTTGGAAAGACAGCACCCCCTGGTGCAGCTCCCCAGCAGATGGCTAGTGTAGCCCTGGGTGAGGAGATGGGTGCCCAAGATGGGTGGGGTCCCGCAGAGATGTCCCTTGTCTCATTAGGAGACTGTGAGGTGGTCCCCAAGACCCAGCTGCCTGATAACACTAAGAAATACAGGCAGTGGGTGACCATCAATGGCCATAGGGTGGAGGCTCTTAGAGATACAGGAGCCAGTGTGACAGCTGTCAAGTGTCACCTGGTGTCTCAAGAGCAGGTTGTCCCCCATGCCTTCTATCCAGTTGTTGCCGCTGACAACACAGAGAGTCACTGCAAGGTGGCTCAGGTTCCCTTTGAGTGGGGGGTCTCTGGTACTCTTCAGGTAGCTGTGAGGCCCGCCATGCCTGTTGACTGTTTGTTAGGGAACGACTTGGAGAGCTCCCCTTGGGCGAAGGTGGAGCGAAGTGCTCATTTAGAGATGTTGGGTTTGCCTGACTGGGCGTGTGTGACCACCCGGTCCATGGCAGCAAGTAAAGGTGCTCAAGAGGACCTGGAGCCTGAGAGGGAGGCCCAGGTACCTGCCATCACGAGAAGAGGCAGGGGGCGCGGGAAACCGGCCCCCGAAGTTCCCACGGTCCAGGAGGAGGTAGACCTTGAGGGGGATGCCCTGGAACCTACAGGGGAACAGGTAGCTGAACTGGGGGACCTGCCTGAGCTGACCCATTGGCAGCAAGAAGGAGGACCCTCCAGGGAAGAATTCTGCAAGGAGCAGAAAGAATGCCCTTCTTTGGTGGGTCTGCGGCAACAGGCTGCAGACCAGGCAACAGGTGATCAGTCTGGGTCACATTGGATTTACTGGGAGAATGATCTCCTGTATACTGAACCTAAGGTTGCTGAGCCTGGGTCAGCCCGTGTGCTGGTGGTACCCCAGCGCTTCAGAGCCTTCCTACTGGGGCTGGCTCATGATGTCCCATTGGCAGGACATTTGGGGCAGGACAAGACCTTTGAGAGGCTTGTCACCCACTTTTATTGGCCCCAAATGCGCAGGAGTTCAGACACTCACTGCAGGACATGTCAGACTTGCCAGGCAAGTGGAAAGAGTGGGAGGAAGCGCAAGGCTCCTCTCCAGCCATTCCTTAGTCAGCACCCCCTTTGAACGGGTGGGTATTGACATTGTGGGGCCACTGGACCCCAAGACAGCCATGGGCAACAGGTTCATCCTGGTCTTG
The DNA here is from genome assembly GCA_963921515.1 of Calotriton arnoldi. Lineage (NCBI taxonomy): Eukaryota > Metazoa > Chordata > Amphibia > Caudata > Salamandridae > Calotriton > Calotriton arnoldi. The sequence goes on along the minus strand of CAWUFW010000100.1, from coordinate 5,154,324 downwards.
GTGGACCATGCCACCCGGTACCCGGAAGCCATACCTCTGAGGACAGTGACGGCCCCCGTGGTGGGACGAGCACTGATGGGAATTTTCTCCCGAGTGGGATTCCCTAGAGAGGTAGTGTCTGACCGGGGGACCAACTTCATTTCCAAGTATATGAAGTCCCTGTGGCAGGAGTGTGGGGTAACCTACAAGTTTACCACTCCTTACCACCCCCAAGGAAATGGATTGGTTGAAAGGTTCAACCGAACCCTCAAAGGCATGATTATGGGTCTTGAGGAACCTATGAGGCATAAGTGGGACGTCCTCTTACCATGCCTGCTCTTTGCTTACCGTGAGGTGCCACAGAAATCTCTAGGGTTCAGTCCCTTTGAGCTTCTCTATGGACACCCAGTAAGAGGACCTCTAAGTTTGGTCAAAGAAGGCTGGGAGCAATCTCCCAGGAAACCTCCCCAGGATGTATACAGTTACATGCTGGCCTTTAGGAACCAAACTAGGTGTTTCAGGCAACTCGCTGAGGCGAATCTGGAAGCCAGCCAGGAGGAGATGAAGCGGTGGTACGACCAGAATGCCACTCTGGTAGAGCTTCAGCCTGGTCAGAAAGTGTGGGTCATGGCCCCAGTGGAGCCCTGCGTGCTCCAGGATAAGTGGACCGGACCCTTTGAGGTTGTAGAGCACAAAAGTCCGGTTACCTACTTGGTGGACTTGCGGTCTCCCAGGAACCCCTTGAGGGTCCTGCATGTCAACCGACTGAGCCCCACTTGGAGAGGTCCCAAGTGGGCATGCTCTTAGCGACAGATGCTGGGATGGAGGAGGAGACCGAGCCTCTTCCTGACCTCCTGTCAGCAACAGAGCAAGATGGGTCAGTGGATGGTGTCAACCTCTCTTCCACCCTGACCCCTGAGCAACAGAATGACTGCCACCAGTTGCTGGGACAGTTTTCTGTTCTCCCTGGTTCCCGGTGTCACAGATTGGTGCATCCATGATGTGGACACTGGGGACAGTACACCTGTGAAGCACAAAACTTACAGGGTGACTGACAGGGTGAGATCTTGCATCAAGGAGGAGGTCTCCAAAATGCTTGCGTTAGGGGTTATTGAGTCCTCTAACAGTCCTTGGGCCAGCCCAGTGGTCTTGGTCCCAAAGGCTGCCGCACCGGGTGCCACACCGGAACTACGGTTCTGTGTGGACTACCGAGGGCTCAATTCAGTCACCAGGACTGACGCGCACCCCATCCCCAGAGCTGATGAGCTCATAGATTGGCTAGGGGCTGCCCGGTACCTCAGCACGTTTGACTTGACGTCTGGGTACTGGCAGATCGCCTTGACTGATAGGGCAAGAGAGAGGTCAGCATTCTCCACACCAGATGGGCACTACCACTTCCGGGTGATGCCCTTTGGGATGAAGAATGCCCCTGCCACCTTCCAGAGGTTGGCCAACCAGGTGTTGGCTGGACTGGATTCGTTCAGTGCCGCCTACCTGACATCGCAGTGTTCAGCGCCAGTTGGGAAGAACATCTGCGCCACCTCTGGGAAGTGTTGATGGCACTGCGGAGGGCAGGCCTCACGATCAGGCGAGTAAGTGCCAGATCGGGCAGGGTTCCGTGGTGTACTTGGGACACCAGGTGGGGAGCGGCCAGGTGGCGCCCCTACAACCCAAAATTGAAACCATCCTGAATTGGGAACCCCCAAAACCCAGACAGAGGTGAGAGCCTTCTTAGGGCTCACGGGTTACTACAGGAGGTTTGTCAAGGGGTATGGCAGCATTGTTGCACCCCTGACAGAGCTGACTTCAAGAAGCAGCCCAAGAAAGTGATTTGGACTGGCACCTGTCAGAAAGCTTTTGAGGCCCTGAAAACTGCCATGTGCACGGCGCCCGTGCTCCTGGCACTCAACTTCTCCAAAGAGTTCGTAGTACAAACAGACGCTTCAGAGCATGGTGTGGGGGCTGTTCTGTCACAGATGAATGAGGAGGGCCTAGATCAACCCGAAGCCTTCATCAGTAGGAAGTTACTACCACGGGAACAGAGGTGGAGTGCTATTGAGCGTGAGGCATTTGCTGTGGTCTGGGCACTGAAGAAGCTGAGACCATACCTGTTTGGGACTCACTTCCGGGTTCAGACAGACCACAGGCCCCTCAGATGGTTGATGCAGATGAGGGGTGAGAATCCAAAGCTGTTGAGGTGGTCCATTTCCCTACAGGGGATGGATTTCATGGTGGAACATCGCCCTGGTACAAAACACGCCAATGCTGATGGTCTGTCCAGATTTTTCCGCCTTAGTGAAGAGAACTCCCCTGAGGTAGGGTAGTTCTCCCCACATTTCAGCTGGAGGGGACACGTGTTAGACCTGGCATCCTTGGCGTGGGTCTCCCTTCCATTTTGTTATGATGCCTCCTATGTTATTGATCTGTTTTTGCTGGTGTTAGATGCTTTGGGCACTGTGCCACTGCTATTCAGTGCCACAGTGCAAGTGCTCCCTATGATAAATTGTGTGATGGATTAGTGACTCCATGATTGGATGATTGGTTTACTTGTCAGTCCCTAGTACAGTGCACTCAGTGTGCCCAGGGCTTGTAAATCCAATGCCGCTGGTGGGCTTGCAGCACTGGTTGTGCCACCCACAGAAGCGGCTTGTAAAATGTGTCTCAGGCCTGCCATTGCAGAGCCTGTGTGCAGCCTAGGGCTGCCATGTCGACTTGGTGAGTACACCCACTTACCAGTCCCTAAACCTTCCCTTTACTGCATGTTGGTCACCCCTAAAGTAGGCCCTAGGGCAGGGTGCATTGTAAGTACAAGGTAGGACATGCCCTGGTGTGTGTGGCATGTCCTAATAGTGAATTACAGCCATTTTCGTTTTTCACTATTGCAAGGCTACCTGCTCCCCATAGGCCAGAATGGGCAAACTGACTATTACACCTTATAGTCAGAACTGACCCAGGGAACATGGTAGAAAAACGAATTTAGTATGCCTGAACTCAGAATGATAAAATACATCTTTTAGTGAAGTTGGTTTTAACATTCTGTGTTTGAAAATACCACTTTTAGAAAGTGGGTATTTTCTTGCCTAAACTTCCAAGCCTGCCTCTGCTAGGTTGTGTATTCCTTGTCTGGAGATTGAGTGACAGGGGCTGGGGGTGGCTACAGGAGACAGAGTGAGTCAGCACAGGGCTGAATAGAAAGATCTGCATCCAGAGTGGAGGGAGGAGTTGCACCTGGGTCTGAATAGGGCTGTGCCTGCCTTCCACAATGCTGGCTCCACCTCCTGCCGGGTGGCTGAGCACTCTGCCCCACATTCTGAGAGGAAAGAAGGAGTCAGAAAAACAAAGTGCTCCAGGACTGACCAGAACTGGTTTTGGACTAGGCAGAGGCCTCTCTGCCTTCAGAGAACAAAGAAAAACTGTGTATAAAAAGGGGACCCAGACCCCTAGGAAATTAGATCACTTTGGGAAACAAGAAGAAGCCTTTGCTGAGGAGCGGAACGAAGAAGAAACTGAGGAGAAGACTATCCCTAAGCTAGAGGGATCTGCCTGCAGTGGTTGCCTGACTGCCAAAGGAAGGAGAAAGGACTTTGTGTGCACTTTTATTCAACTTGTAAAGGATCTCCAAGGACTTGAGAAAAGAGCTTGCCTCCTGCTGAAGTCTCAGGGACAACAGACTTCAACCACCAGCTCCCCAAGAATCCTTTGGAAGTGCCTTCTGCTGTTTTGTGCCTTCTGAAGGGACTGCGTGGCGCAAGGAGCTGGAAGCGCGACTCAAGAGGGAGAAGCGTGTCGCCGTCGCAGCCGCTGCCGTCGCATCACGGAGATGACGCCGCTGTAGCTGTCGCATTGCACCGCATCTCGAGAAACGTCCCGCAACCCCGAAGAAGCGTGTCGCCGTCGCAGCCGCTGCCGTCGCATCGTAGATGTCGCCGCTGTAGCTGTCGCATTGCACCGCATCAAGAGAAGAGTCTCGCATCGAGGAAGAAGCGTGTCGCCGTCGCAGCCGCTGCCGTCGCATCGTAGATGTCGCCGCTGTAGCTGTCGCATTGCCCCGCATCGAGAGAAGCGCCTCGCATCCACGGAGAAGCGTGCCGCCATCGGAGCTGCTGCCGTCACATCACGAAACAAGGGTGTCGCCGCTGCAGTTGTCGCATCGAGCGGAAGCGTCTCGCAACGTCGGAGAAGAGGGTCGCCGCCAAAGCCGCTATCGTCGCATCACGGACAAGGGTGTCGCCGCTGCAGCTGACGCATCGAGTCGAGACTTCTCGCAACATCGGAGAAGCGTGCCGCATCAGGAAGAACTTGACGTCTTTATTTTTTTGCACCAGAACTTTGTCGCATCTCCATCTCTGCAACACTTTCGTTGTAGAAACGTGACTCATCGTAAGGTACATTGACTCAAAGTGTCGCTTTTTAAGAACTGAAGACAACTAAGCTAAACCTACCATTTTAAGTACAGTATTGTGGATTTTTGTCGTTTATGGTCTTGTGTTAAATCTATATAAAAGATACTTATTTTTATAATACAACTTGTGTGGTGTCCATCTGTAGTGTTGTCACTGGATTACTGTATGTGTTCACAAATGCTTTACACACTGCCTCTGAGATAAGCCTGTCTGCTCGTGCCAAGCTACCAAGGGGGTGAGCAGGGGTTATTTTAGGAGTGTACCCCCTTACCCTGACCAGAGGCAAGGGTCCCTATTTGTCACAAGTACCTACCTGTGCCAACTAGAGACCCCCAATTCTAAAAACGAGTTTCAACCCACTAATGACATCGACTTCCTCATCACGCTAGATGTGGAAGCGCTCTATACTAACATCCCTCAGAGAGCCACTCTAGACGTGAAAGAGGAGGAATTGAGTTCAGTAACATGGGAATCTCCTACACCTCGCAGTTTCATTATGGAATGCGCTACCCTAGCTCTCACCGAAACGTTTTCGAGTTTAAAGGCCAGCTCTATCATCAAACTCAAGGTACTTCCATGGGAAGTACCTTCGCTCCCAGCTTAGCCTGTTTATACATGGCGGCCTTTGAGGGTAAGCTGATTTTCCATGAATCCAACCCATACCAGTCAAACATACGGTTGTGGAAAAGGTTCATAGATGATATCCTCATCTTCTGGACAGGTGACTCACAGTCCTACACTGATTTCTTTGAATGGATCAACAACCAGAATCGATATCTCAGATTTACCAGCACGGTGTCTTCCAACCAAATTGCATTCCTGGACTTAACTATCAAACTTGAGCAAAGTACTTTGTCAACAACTATGCACGGAAAAGCACTGACCGCAATAGCCTATTGCTGTATAGCAGCCACAACCCACGGGCCCTGAAAGAAAACCTCCCCTTCGGTCAATTTCTACGGGTGAGGAGAAATTGCAGCACATTAGAGGCATTCAAATCTGAATCTGAAATCCTCGCAAAAATCTGGCAGCACGCGACTACCCACCACGCAGTATAGCTCTCTCTAGGAAGAGAGCTAGAAATAACAACCGCGAGGGCCTGTTAGAACCTAGAGAGAAGACCCCTACTGAAACCCTAACCTGTGTTACCACGTTTACATCAGCTTCTAACCAACTGACCAAGGTTATAAAGAAGCATTGGAACATACTTAACACTGGCGGGATGACTCTGGCACAACCGCGCTTTGCGTTCAGACGCTCCAGGAATCTCAAAGATATGTTGATTCATACAAGACCTAAGGCACCCACGGGGGACAACAAAGAACACTGTGGCAACTACCGCCTGTAATGGGCCATTATCCATGCGGCTCATGCACGGCCTGTGCCTTTACAAAAATGCAGAAAACCATCACCTTCAATAACGGTTTCACGTGGGAAATAAGGTCGCACACTAACTGTAATACACACAATTGCGTATACCTGATAACATGCCAATGCGGGCTGTACTACGTAGGGATGACCACACGCCCCATAAAACTACGCATTTCAGAACATCGTAGCAGTTTCTGTTGCCACAAAAGCAACACCAAAATGTGCATCCACTATTTGGAAAAGCATCATACACCAGAATCATTACAGTGGGTCATCTTGGAGGCTTTCCCCAAAATCTCAAAGAATGCCCTACTTGTCAAAGAACAGAGGTGGGTATACAGATTATCCTCCCATATTACAGGACTCAATGAGGAAATTCCTTGGAATTCTCTGAGGATTTAACATGAACAGACTAACCACATGAGAATGGGTTCCTGTGCACAGAGATGACAATACACTATCAGGGGCACACAATTACTATAAATGCAGTAAACAAACCAGCCAACATTTAACACTTTAAAATGGCCGCCACACTATAGTACAAAAAACCATGGGAGTATCCGACGTGGAAACACCACTCTAAGATGGCCGCCATTTCCAACTAGGAACAGACTCCCGCCTTTTTGGTTAGAGACGTCCCACTTTAGAAAGCAGCGACGGACTATAAAAATAGATCAGCAACTGACAACTTCACCTCCCGGACCCGGTAGATGTGGATAGGTCGACTCGATACGTGGCAACAGCACAAAAGTGAGTACTGCCAATGCGCCGCTGTTTCCTTGCCATACAGACACTGAGGATGGTAGTTATAAATAGTTATAAATAGATAATCCCTCTGGTTTTCACCTTTACCACCACCCTGAGCTATTGGCTGTCCCCCTTGATGGTGATTTAGATATACATTCTGTGAACCACGAGCCCGATGAGAGTGAGTGTGTGGACAAAAAAAAAAAAAACTATGTTCTCAATACAACAAGCTCCCCTGAATTATAATTGCATAAGTCATGAACCCATTATGAATGAGTATGTAGACTATGAATTGAGGAGTTCAAGGCAACTAGATTTTTATAAGCAGTATGACTGACCTTTGCACCATCCATGCTCTCTCCTAATTGACCTCGTGTAGCTCGTGAGGAACTCCTCTAGTTTGACCTACCGGGTACTGATGCCGCCTGGTTAGCTTACAACAATGGGTGAGTCCAAACGATATTTACCTGCTGCAGTACACTTGTGCCACTATGGTTGTAGTTCACACTAGCTCACTGTGGGCACTCACCATGTAGCACAGTTGTTTTTACAATGTTTTTAATTCTCTAAACTTTGGCTTTCACAATTCACTGACAGAAAACTAAATTTGAGTCACAAGGGAAATGATACTGTATGTATATTCGAATGTGTACCATTAATACCAATGTCACCCTTCTCTCCCCACACAGGTAGGACCAGGTCTGACAGGTACACGATTTAGGTAGTTACCTGGTTGATGTGAGTATGTTGCCACGTCGCCAATTTTAAGTGTAGATAGTTTCCACAATATAGGTCCTGATGAATCGCATGTAGACTATTACAGTGAGCGAGTAACATGTTGACCTCATTTGCACCAATAGCGACGCTTAGACCTAAGACATAATACTTAGCCAAGCACCGCTTTGTTTATATTTTTAACTAGGGTAGGAGACCCACTGATTAAAAATTGTCTTCGAACCTTATTTTAAATCACACACATACATCTACAGAGTTCTGGCCCCTCACCCCCACTTCACCATACGGCTATTGGAAAAAGATCTCCGCCAAAGTGCCCCTACTACAGGGAGCCCGTTGGGTATTGCACCGCCGACCCGACGAGGAGCAGCCCAGATGATGAAGCATGACACCCGATTGGGTGTGTGAGGGCATTACAATCCAATAAATGGACTCCCAACTCTGAACCCAAACGTTCAGGGTGGTGTCAATTTCCCTTGTTTGTACACTCTTGAGGAACAGCATAACCTTCTTCTTCTAATACATGTTGAGATGGCCCTATTGACTTGGGGTTCTAGGGAAAGATCTTTGTCTATTTGAATCCAAGGTTCTGAACTGTGTTGATGGCAGAGAGGCAAAGACCCAGTGTCCTGGGACATGGATTGTCATTCCAAAGCACATTAAGTCAGAAGATCGTTTCCTCTGGATCATCCAGTTTAAACTAGTCCTATTTATTTAGATCAACGATTTTTCTATTGGCATTAAAACTTAAGATTACTTTTCATTTTTTTTTAAATTTATTTATTTTTATTTATAAAGTTTTATAAAGCGCGAACATGACCAAAATGTTGGTGTCAGAGTGCTGTACAACCTAATAAATAGCATTAAATATACAAGGAGCAAAATATAGACAATACAGCATGAAAAGATAATACAAAGAGACACAGTGAAAACACCAGTAAAGAAATCAAATTGGCATGGATAGTCGCCTCAGATAGGAAGGACATTATTCAGCAGTCTCATTTTTACTTTGTTTTTGAAAAGAACGAATGAAGGGATGGTCCTGATCTCTGGGGGAAGAGAGTTCCAAATTCTTGGGGCAATTCCAGAGAAAGATCTCTTATAGGTTTTCTTTTTGTGAAATTTTGGGGGTTTCAGCAGTAGGGAGCATGTACTACGAGAAGCTCTATTCCTTCCGGATAGCACCAGTTTCTGAGCCAGGTAGCGAGGGGTGTTGTGGTGGATGGCTTTGTATGTCATGCATGCTATTTTTAGAATTTCGAATTTACATTTAGAATTATTTATTTTCTAAAAAGGTTCCTATTTTACTATGAATAAAAGTATTTATCTAGGCTACACCCTTTCTGTTTGTGGATACAGAATAAACATACAATCCACAATTAAAAAGAGAAGGCTAGGGTTATCTGTATTGTTGTTTTATTGCACAATAAAAAGAAATTTAAAAAAAAGAGAAGGCTAGGAATAGATAGAAGTATGTGTGGTGATAATGTAATAATAAATGCGTCTTGAAACACCTAATTGTAGTTTTTTTCTAAAAAGTAAAGAAGCACACATTTCTGGAATACCGTTCTAATCGTTAGACAACTTTGAAAGCAACCCCCTTCCTAAAAAGAGGGGGAAGCAATATGAAGAGACTGAAAACTGAAATTTCTCTTTTTCGAATCATATACTCTATCTCAATGAATGCCCATGGCAATTCGGTGTGATGTATTTATCCTAAAAGATGAAACTGAGCATGAGGACAGATCATGCAATGTCTCCTAGAATTGTTTGTAATAGCACATGGTGGTCAGTTAAAAAATTAATGCATCTTTAGTCAATTAAATAGCTGCATCAGGAAAATGGCTACCTTAGAGAACACTGGGGCTCTGACACAAAACGAGAATCCAGGCTGATGCTATGATTTTCTGATGGGCTTGCATTGACTGCAGGGTATTCAACAAAGAAGCTTTCACTGTCCTATAATTCCCATACACTGGTTCATGCTCATAAACTTAATTTTGTAGTACGCTTAGTATTACTACAATACTACTGCTCCCGTACTACAACATGCTATTCAAAAAGCTACGAGTGGACATCTCCACCTCCCCCTCATCTATCTTTTATGTGCAGAGATCTCCGCCTCGACTGCGGAGATCTTTCCACGTGTATGTATACACTTTTGTAGTAAATATGGGAGGGACAAGGGAATAAATGGAAAATGGATTAGGGAGGGCTAAAGATGGATTTAGTGAGGCAGGGGCATGCACCCACCCACAAAAGTGTAAGCCTGTTCCTATTCACAGATTGCAATTCTAAAACTACTACAGCTAAAAAGCTCCCAAAAGAGTTACAAATTTGCTCCAGCTCAGACGTGGAGTAAGTCCAGCAACACACATGAGTAACCATTGATACTGCAGTGCCATCCCTTAGAAAATAATCAAGACAGGAACTTAAAATATCACTCATATGAAATAATGTTTAAATAAATTCATTTATTTTGAATAAAAAAAAAAAAGTATATAAATGTAATTCAATGGTAAACAAGATATAAATAAAAAATACATATTATTTTATTATAAAATATGTTAACAATATAAATAAATTAAATATATTAATTTAAAATAAATGAAACTATTTTTAATAATTATATCAATTTAAATTAATTAGATACATAACTTTTAGTAATTTTTAATACTTAATAAATAAATACAAACATTTTAGTTCAGGCAGGAGTTGTTTTTTTAATACATCTTAAAAATTAATTTAAACTGAATAAATATTTTATTCAAAATAAAGTTAATAGAGCTGTAGCATTTTTTGTACTACATTTGAAATACATATCTACAATTAATTTACATGAATATTTAACTTAAAAATATTTTTGCTAATTGTTTTGTTTTTAAAGTTTAATAAACTTTTAAAATATCCCTTTGAGTCACTCATATATTTGGCTCCACTCCGTGTCTCGGGGGTAGAGACATGTAAGTTTACAGTTTGCAGTAATTTTGCACTTGGAAATGGTGAATAGCCAAAATTAGCAAATTTACTAGAAAGTGTAAGAGTAAAGTTACACCTGTAGATTTACACAAATGGAATTTTACCTATGTGAATAGGCCCCACTATCTTTGCCTCTTGTTTTGAGCAGCAATAGTGCAAATGTAAAACATGGGACTATATCAATATATTTTAAACTGAGTGGCAACCGCTTTCCCATTGAAGGGAATGGAGAGATAGGGCTGTGACAATAGGCATAGATTTGATGGCAAGAGTCACCTACTATAGTTGTAATTTTGCTTTGTCTTTAATTGTAGCCAGTTTATACAAACAGAAAAAACACAAACCTTCCCCGGGGTTGTAGAGCAAAGACAACACATATGATGCGGTATGATGAACCACTAATCACAGTCCCATCTCTGACTTGAAACACCCGATGGGTTCTAGCAAATCATCTTGTTGATCATTCACTCAGTTAGAAAGCATCAGTTTAGTATTATTATGCATATAGTTTTTAGGTATATGTAGCGTGTATCCACCACCTCCTGCTGGGTGCTTCTGCGGAGTGAGCATGGACTCTGTTATTCTAGTGCAGGGTGGTGGTTGCCTAACCCAACCCCACAGTGCATGTTACAGCTCACAGGTATTCCTCTCCAGAATTTGCATTTCTAACCTCTGTGACAAGTGGAGTGGCGTAGAGTGGAGTGATGTGTGAAGAGTGGCCTGGAGTGGGGTGTAGTGGAGTGGAGTGGTGTAGAGTGGCATAGAGTGGAGTGGTGTTGAATGAAATGGTGTGGAGGGGCATATAGTGGAGTTCTGTGGAGTGGCGGAGGGTGGAACGAATTGACGTAGATTGGAGTGACATTGAGTAGAGTGGCATAGACTAGAGTGGCATAGCATAGAGTGGCATAGTGTAAAGTGGTAGTATGGAGAAGAGTGCTGCAGACTAGAGTAGCGTACAGTAGAGTAGAGTGGCAAAGAGTAGAGTGGTATAGCGTGGAGTAGCATAGTGTTGAGTGGCATAGTGTGGAGTAGCATAGAGTTGAGTGGCATAGCATGGAGTGGCATAGAGTGGAGTGGAGTGGCATAGATTGGAGTTGAGGGGCTAGCGGGATGTAGAGTAAAGTGACGCAGAGTAGCGTCATGTAGAGTAGAGTGGCACAGAGTGTAGTGGCATAGAGTGGATTGGCATAGAGTGGCATAGAGTGCGGTGGCATGGAGTGGTGTAGAGTGGCATAAAGTGGCACAGAGTGGCAAAGAGTAGAGTGGCGTAGACTAGAGTGGCATAGAGTAGATTGGCGTAGTGTAGAGTGGTGTATAGTGATGTAGATTGGAGTCAACTGGTGTAGAGAAGAGTGGAGTGGGGTGGAGTAGGGTGGTGTAGAGTGGAGTGACGTACAGTGCAATGCCATAGAGTGAAACAGCGTGAAGTGGCATAGAGTGGTGTGGAGTGACATGCATAGAGGGGTGCAGAGTGGAGTACAGTAGAGTGGCATAGAGTAGACTGTCACAAAGTAAAGTGGAGTAGAGTAAAGTGGCATAGAGTAAAGTGGTGTAGAGTAGAGTGGGGTGGCATAGAGTGACATCCAGAGGCTTAGAGTAGAGTGGCATAGAGTGGCATAGAGGGGAGTGGATTGGCCTAGAATAGAGTGGATTGGCATAGAGTAGATTGGAGTGGTGCAGAGTGGCGTGGCATAGAGTAGAGTGGCATAGAGTGGAGTGGCGTAGAGTGGAGCGCATTGGGTGGAATGGTGTGGAGTAGAGTGGCATGGCGTAGAGTGGCGTGAAATGGTGTAGAGTTGCTTGTAGTGGCGTAGAGTAGAGTGGCATGGAGTAGAGTGGTGCAGAGTGACATAGAGCGGCATAGAGTGAAATGGACTGGTGTAGAGCAGAGTGGGTTGGTGTAGAGTAGAGTGGCACAGAGTAGAGTGGTGTAGAGTAAAGTGGTGTAGAGTAGAGTGGAGTAGAATGGCATAGAGTAGAGTGGCATAGAGTAGAATGGCATAGAGTAGAGTTGAGTGGCATAGGGTCAAGTGAAGTTGCATACAGTGGAGTAGCATACAAAAGAGTGGCACACAGTAGGGTGGTGTAGAGTGGAATGTGGAGTGGCATAGAGTAGAGTTGAGTGGAGTAGACTAGAGTGGAGTGGAGTTTCGTGGAGTAGAGTGTGTAGAGTAAAGTTGCACAGAGTGGTGTGGCATAGAGTGGCAAAGAGTGGAGGGGAGTGGCATGAAGTGGCGTAGAGTGGTGTAGAGTGGAATGAAGTGGCGTAGAGTAGAGTGGCATAATGTAGAGTGGCATTCTGTAGAGTGGAGTGAAGTGGTCTAGATCATAGTGGCATAGTGTGGAGTGGAGTGGAGTGGCATGGAGTGGCGTAGAGTGTGTACAGTGGAATGGCGTAGAGTAGAGTGGCATAAAGTGGTGTAATGTGGTGTGGAGTGCAGTGGCGTAGAGTAGAGTGGAGTGGCATAGAGTAGCGTAGATTGCCATAGCGTGGCATGGCAGAGTGGCACAGAATGGAGTGGCATAGAGTTGAGTGTCATTGAGTGGCGTAGAGTGGAGTGAGGTAGAGTGACATAGAGTGGACTGGAGTAGCATTGTGTGGTGTTGAGTGGAGTGGCATTGTGTGGGTGGAGTGCAGAGGCATTGTGTGGCAGATTTGCATTATGTGCCATGGAGTGGATTGGCATTGTGTGTAATGTGGAGTGCGGTGTCATTGTGTGATGTGGTATGCAGTGCCATTGAGTGTTATAGAAAGTTGACCAAGTTGCCAATGAATTGCCCTATAGTGCTTCAAAGCCTGGTCAGGGCTAGTAAGTGCTATATGAATAATACAATACAAGAGTTTACCAATTATTTCGACCAACTATCTATGTAAACATCTGATGCCTTTGATCCCATGTAAGAGCTTGCTAATATGTACATGCGCTTCTGTGAGAACTGGTTTGTTTGCAAATAAAAATGTTTTAGACCGGGAGGGCCTTATGGGTGAGAGAGCAACATGCATGGTACCGGTTAGGGATAAAGGAGATGAAGTCAAATGGTGACAGTGAAAGAAATAGTACCTGAATCAAAGTGCGATCAGCAGATGGACGCTAATTAAGTTGAATCAGTCTGTGCTTAGTGCATGCTCCACAGAAAGCAATGGATGGGCTCCAAACCCTTTATTGTAAACAATGCCTCTTGAAAACGCAGCACATGCGCTCTGCAGGTGAGACCTAAATCCCCCTCTCTATTTTGTTGGGGTTGGACTGGAAATTTAAAAAAATACCTGCTGGTCTGCCATGCCATTATTGCAATTTTTAGTTTTCACCAAGCGTGCTTCGGCATGGTGGAGGATGCACTTTTGGTTTAAAAGCACTACTTAACTGGGTTTATAGACTTTAGAAGTATTTTCAATGGACACAGATGAAGTAGTGGCTCAGCACTCAATATGAACACTGAAGGGGCTAAAAAATACAGGGTCCTGTATCTCTAAACAAGCCATTAACTATGCATTTTGTATGTCAAAAAGGCACCCATGGGAAAGGGGTACCCATAAGGCCCAGAGTATCCACCAGTCACCACTTGGTATTTATAGTTAGAGGCTAACACACCTTAAGGCTGCAATAACTCTGTAAACCTACAAACTAGTCTACCACTTTGATCACGGTTCTTCTCAAGCTACAGAGGAGTTAGTTTGGTGAATTATGGAAATATTCCTTAAATGAAAATGCAATTTATTGTAAAAATTTCAGAAAAGAATTTAGACAGTTACTTCATATTGAATAGGTTTCTAAACAGTCCACGTTTCCACTGCTGCGTGCTAACACCGATTTTCTTGTAATCTGTTACTTCAAAACAAGCACCATTTTGATCACCGAAATCTGGGTCTACACACAGCTTTAGTAGAATAACCACAATGCACAAAACCTCACATGAATAACTTATGCAGCACCATTCATCCTTCATTGTTCTAGTTGTCAGCTTTGTGTTGTAGCATCACCGAGGACAATCCATGTTGTCCACAATGACATAACTGGTGTATCAGCTCCCAACACTCATTTATGTTGATGTCCCTTGACTGCAAGGCATGCATCACTCAGTCAATATTGTTCTCACTGCAGTAGCTGAATGTGTATTCACCTTCCTCCCTAATGGTATCCTTCTGGAGAGAACTAACAAAAAGGCCGCCAGGGCATACCAATATTTCTCCATGGATCCCTGAGAGGTCCAGTCTTGGTCCAGTTTCCTCACATTATTGAAATGTATCTTCATTGCCAAATATGGACTGGAATCTCCTGGACATTTATTTACAGGTTTCCCATATACCCCATGTATGATCCCCTTTACCTGGTAATACTGGTATACAGTTAAAGAAACTGTTCTCTTCTGGCCACATTCACCATCCTTTGCAAGTAGCTAACAGCCTGCTGGAAGTGCAGACACAGCTGTGTATGATACTCATCTTTGAATTGGGGTACAGAGCTACTAAATGCAGCAGAATCATCTCAGAAGCTCAGATTCCCTGAAGCAGCAGTGGTTACTCTGATGGCTGAAGATTTTGCCAGAAGTGTAACATGTTTATTGTGCCCGCTCAGTAAACATTTTTGTTTTTCAAACACTAGCTCCTGAAGCAGAAGTTTGTTTCTGAAATCAAAACAAAATCAATGACTCTGAAGTGCAGGAAATTTCATCTTTCTGAGGCTGCTCGGCCTCACATGATGGGCCCAGGCAGAGACATTTAGTTACAGCCAACCCAGCATACGTACGGGTGGGCAACATTCATTATAACCTGACTCTAATGTGGTATACGAGTCATTAGGTCACAGATTGCAATGGTGGAGGAGGCTACAGCTTTACGGTTGGAAACACTGTGGTTCGCCCCATCTGTAAATGGGGTGGGGAAACCACAAGTTTGGCAGAAAGAGCATCCACCTTTGTTTGGCAGATGCCATTCATCTGTCAAACAAAAATAACTCCCTCATCTTCATGGAACATACACTGCATTTAATAAACCAAAGTCCAACTACCAGTTTGTCTTACAGAACAAAAAGTACTTCAAAACACAACACTGCGCATATAATCACTCTGGACCTGATTCACAAACTGCACATTTGAGTAAGTTTACAATTTTACTAAGTTTACTGCTTTTCAGTATTCGCAAACTGGACTTTTGTAGTAGCGTACAATTTTATGGTAAGTCCAGCCCTACACATGGCAATCCACTGGAACTGCAACACCCTCACACAGAAAATAATGAAGGTAGGGACTTAAAATGAAACCCCTTAGGAAATAGTGTTAAATTAAATTAAATTACTTAAAATATTTTAGAATATAAATAGATATAAACTAATATTAAAAACATAAAAAGTATTCATATTTATTATTTAGTTATAAAATATTTCATATTTCCCATAGGAAATAACGTTAAATGATTTATAATAGCTATAAATATAAATAAATAAAAATTAATGGCAAAAATATATAAAATAGTACACATGTATTATTTAATAATAACATATTTAATAGTTATATGAATATTATTTTATAATTTTTCTTTTCTGTTGTTTCGGTGCTTTCGTGGTATATTGTTACTGTGAGTTGTTCCATTCATAATAAATTATTACCAGTAAGTGGCGCGTAATTACGCAAAGTGTAGTAATGGCGTAGGTTCAGGAATGTCGAGTAACAAGTGTAACTCGAAATTACGCATATTAAGCCGCCGTAATTTACATTTTGGCACGACCTCCTGTAAATATGCATGATTGTCATGTGCGCTTCGATGAAAAATTTAAGTCTACACAGAACTACTGCAATAGGTGAGCTCAATGCAGAGATGTATGCTTCATCAGTTATGCAGGGTACCTTTCTTTCCCTAAAATATCTGAAGCAGTCCTGATGGAGGCAATGAGGCCATGACAGGAAAAGGATCATCTAATCTATGGTGAATTGTGGACAACAAAAGAGGAAATCATAAATGTTCAGGTTAACTTTATAATTGGAATGTGAAATGAAATGAAATGAAATAGTATATTTGATATAGCGCGCAGCTACTCAGACTAGAGTGTCCTGGCGCATGACAGCGGAACGAAGACGAGCGTAAAAGACCCATTAGTTATTAAAAAGCCAGGTTTTTAGGTTCTTCCTGAAGGAGAGTAGGTCTGTGGTTAGTCTTAGAGACTCAGGAAGGCTATTCCACAATTTTGCGACTAGAAAGCCGAAGGATCTGCCTCCAGTGCGGGCATGGCATATTTTAGGCACGATGGCCAAGTTGGCATTAGAAGATCTTAGGGGTCTAGATGTTATGTAGTGATTTACGCGCTTATTCAGGTCACCAGCTCCTAAGCCGTAGAAATCTTTAAAGAAGATGGTCATCGCTTTGAAATCAATCCGTTCCTTTATGCGGAGCCAGTGTAGAGACTTAAGAATAGGGGTCATACTAGATCTGGGTTTAGATCTCAAGATGGCTCTGGCCGCCGCATTTTGTACCACATGTAGGCGCTGGATAAGGGATTTGATAAGACCGAGGTACAAGCTGTTGACATAGTCAAGCTTTGATGTCACCAAAACCTGCACCACGATCTTTCTGCTCTCAAGCGGTAACAGTGGCAGGAATTTCTTTAACATGCGGAGTATGTCAAAGCAATCGCCAGTTAGATTTTGGATCTGAAGGCGCATAGAGAGTGTCTTGTCTATGACAAATCCTAAGTTTTTGACTTTCTCCTTTTCCGTGGACGGGGCGGCAGATCTTTTGGCCACCAAGAGCTCCAGTCAGGCGTTTCTGGTTTACCAAAGAGAACAACTTCAGTTTTGTCAGGGTTACACTTCAGCTGATTGATCTTAAGCCAGTTAAAAACCTTTGTGAGGCAAGACCTAATCCTTGCCCCGTCAAAGTCGGTTCCTTTCTCGCATGTAAAAATCAGCTGAGTCTCATCTGTGTAGGAAACAATTTTTGCTCCCTCTTCCTCTACCAGAAATGCAAGGGGAGATAGATATATATTAAAAAGGGTAGGACTGATAATGGAGCCCTGAGGGACACCTACATTCATGGCCAGAACCGGGGATGAGAAAGATGGGAGCCAGACGTCCTGAGATCTATTTTCCAAGAAGGAGGCCATCCATTTTAGGGCGGTCCCCCCCCAGGCCGATGATAGCAAGTCTATCCAAGAGCATCTCATGTGGGACCATATCGAAGGCCGCCGACAGCTCGAGCAGTGTCAGAACAGCCTTGCCTCCCTGGTCCAGCTTACCCTTGATAAATTCAGTCACTTCCAGCAGAGCGGACTCCGTACTGTAGTTAGCCCTAAATCCGGATTGGGACTTGTGAAGGAGCTTCTCATCTTCAATGTGTTTTTGGAGGGCCTTGTTTACATGCTTCTCTAATACTTTAGAGAGGGCCGGAAGAAGGGAGATTGGCCTGTAGTTGGCAGGGTCCGTCAGCTTGGCGTTAGCCTTTTTTATCAGTGGAAGAATCTTTGCATGCTTCCATAATTTCGGCATATTGCCAGAGGAGAGGGAAGCATTAAAGAGCTGGTTTACCATGGGGTTGATGGTGGGAGCTAATAGGTTCAGGATATTCACTGGACATGGGTCGGTGGGAGAGCCAGACTTTTTTTTTTTTTATTGGCATTTCAAGAACAATAACATTTACAACAGCTCAGTCAGAGAAGCAGTTCTGTTACACTTGTGTTACACAAATAGTTGGCAGTTCCACATATATATAATACGCTCATAATATATCATGATGCATGAGCTGTGACATTAGACGTGGGATAGGCATGTCCCAGTTTGGACAGTTAGGCAACCCATCCCAATATGGGAAGGGGGAACACCAGACCGGCTATCCTACTATTTATAGTTAGTATACTGAGGGTTTGTAGATCACAATGTAACCCTATGTAGACAAACATTAAATTCCCATCCTCTTATTGTGATCCCGCAGATACTGCTTGCTCCGGGGTTTCATCTCTCAAATCTTGTAGCGAGCGAGCCCAGTCAAGAAACGGGGCCCAGATGTCCTTTGGTCTAGACGCAGATGGCATCATCTCCCAGAAGGTCGACAGCTGGGTATGGCTGAATGTAGCATCTTGTACCCAGGCTGCCACTGTGGGGGGGCCTCTTCTTCCTCCAAGACATAGCCACCCTACGCTTAGCCAGCAACAACATGGCATGCAGCCTGCGTGTAGCTGCCTCGGTGTCTTTCACATAACCCAGTAGGCCGAGAAGCGGCACAGGTTCCAGAGAGGTGCCTATTATGTAATGTATTTTACTGAAGATGTCTGACCAGTAGGCCGCCAGAGGTGGGCAGCTCCATGCCATGTGTATGAAGGTAGCTGGTGTGCAGCCACAACGCCAGCAGCTGTCATCCTCCCTGATTCCCATGCGATATAACTGAACTGGGGTTCTGTAAAAGCGGTGAATGTGTTTAAAGTGGATTAGTCGCAACTTGTAATTGGGGAGAGCCAGACTTAATGCTTTGGAGAAGGGTCAGTGATTCTTCCAGCTGAAGCTCAGGGAAAGCTAGTAAAGACGGGGGATCCAAGAAGTGAAATTTGCTATTTGCACTATGGTAGAAGGTCAGTTCTTCCTCTGAGATACTAGAGGAAGCTTGTTGGATCACAGAAATCTTTTTGTGGAAGAATTGAGCTATCTGCTTAGACCATTCTTCCGTGCATGGTCTTTCCTTTATGCCGGCTTTCGGGGAGGTAAAGGATTAAACTATGCTAAAGATTTCCTTACTCATATTTTGGGCATTTTCTATCTTGGTTTGAAAGAAGTTTTTCTTGGCTGCCTTTACGAGAATGTAATGAGCTTTTAAGGTATCTTTATACACCTTCCTGTCTTCAGGTAGATAGGATTTACACCATTTCCGTTCCATTTTTCTACAATTCCTTTTGCTAGATCTGAGGGAATCGTTAAACAATGGAGCAGGTGGGGCCGATCTTTTTGAGGAGCGGGAGACAACCGGTACCGCTACATCAATGTTGGTTCGGAGCAATGAATCTATTAAGAGGGCATCCGAGTCGGGGCTGCCAGACAGCCCCGGTGAGGAACGACCGAGGGCGTCTGCTAACATCGGGATGGATATTTTATGGAACGCCTTGTAGTTAGGCACCTTCTGCCCTGCGTTAGCCCGAAGGGCTGTGGCTGAGTTGGGAATGACGGATTTTAATAGGAGGTGGTCAGACCAGGTAATGGGAAGAGGTAGGCTTACCGATATGTCAAAGTTGTGAAAGATTAGGTCTAAGGTATGGCCCTTCTCCTGGGTGACCGAAGAAATGGATGGAAACATGTTGCAAGCCTGCAGCGTCTCCAACAAGGAAGTTGTTAGAGGATCTTTTCCATTGTCCATATGAATATTAAAATCACCCAGAATAAGGCAGTGGTTGTATTTTAGGGCCAGAGAGGTGGTGGCTGTATTTAGCGTAGTAATAAAATTTCCAATTGCACCGGGAGGTCTGTAAATCAGAAAGCCAGCTATGCTTAGATGTGGGGATAAGGTACAACGGAAGCCTAAGGACTCTGCGCCCTCGATGTTTTCCATCGGGATGGGAGAGCTGTCAAGTTTTTGATTGTAAATTATGGCGACGCTGCCCCCCTTCCCACTGGGTCGGTCCCTCCTAAGGATTTTGTAACCTGTAGGGATGGCCGAGGTGATAGTAGGGTTGGAGGCTTCAGACAGCCAGGTCTCAGTAAGGAATAAAAGGTCAGGCTGTTCATCTAAAAGTAGGTCATTAATGTATAGTTCATGCTTTTGCATAGAGCGACAGTTTAAAAGGGTGGCCTTTAAGTTCTCTGTTTTCTTATTGTTTTTACACTTATTGTTGTGAGGGAGGATTTTGGGTGACAGTTCCCTGACCTGGAGGAGAGACCAATTGCACTCATTGCAACGAAAGCCTACCTCCAAGCTCGGATCAGCCGCTTTACACTGACATAATGGTAGCCGCCTAAGGCTGAGCAGTTTTTCCCTATTGTAATATTGTGGAAGAATCTCACCAGTGGGGGACTGGGCAGCATGGCCGGCGCCGGACGCCTCCGGGATGCTGATGGGCGCAGACGGGCTTGCCTTTGGCGTGCCAAAGGCGCGCCAGTGGCGCGCCCGCTGCGCGCGTCCGTTTGCATTGGGAATAAATAGGCAAATGCCTATGATGTAAACTGGACCGCTAACGCAGCAGAGCAAGCGGAAACTGCTTGGGCGGAAGTGAGGAGCCTGAATGAAGAACCAGCCCTCCGCACAATCGGCGTATTCAGCCTCGGCGGACCAGGACTGGGGAAAAAGCATGACGAGAAGCGGAGCAGCAAGGAGGTAATGCAGGCAGAGTCAGGAAAAATGAAAGTGCAAGTGCGCGTAGGGAAGTATAAAAAAGTTAAAAAGTAGAAAGTGATATATAATTCATAAGACTATAAATAGATATAAATAGAGCCTCTTGTTGTATAAATAGTGTATTCTGACAGAACATATTGATGAATGTGTAGATTTCAGTGTTTATTGGAAGAAGGCAGGGCAGGCTAAATATCTAAGAATTCATTTATTTATTCTTTATTCATTTCTGTATAAACAAAATTGCAGTTTTGTAAGTATATAAAAATGTTTGTAGGAACCTTATTTAATTTGTTAAGATAACAACTAGCATTCGTTTTCATAGGTGTTTTAAAAATAGTTTCGAAGAATTTCTTTAATAATTCATAATTGACTGCAATCTCGATTTTAGAGAGCAATCACGCATAGTGGCTGCGAGCTGCTTTGGTCTATTAAGAAGGTTTAGAAAGATACTTCCCTTGCTCCCGCCTGCGGCGAGACGACTGCTGGTGCAGGCTCTCGTTCTTTCACGGCTTGACTACGCCAACGCCCTATACTTGGGAGCTCCTCAGGCCACTATTAAAAGACTGCAAACAGTACAGAACTGTGCGGCCCGTATGCTCCTGAACATACCCAAACGCTCCTCTGCAAGGCCTGCTCTCGCTACCCTGCATTGGTTGCCCGTCCAGGAAAGAGTGCAATTTAAGGCCCTGTGTATCACCCATAAATAATTTTTAGGAAAAGGCCCGCCCTTGATCCGTCCCTGGAGTAAACCTTATGTACCCAACAGAGCCCTTAGATCGGGGAAAAAAGTATTAATCTGTGTATCGAAGATTAAACGTGCACGTAGTGGAGGTCGACTATTCACATATAACGCATCTAGACTCTGGAATAGCCTGCCCCTACACATACGTTCCGAACCTGAACATCTTAAGTTCAGAAAACTTCTGCAAACTTTTCTTTTTCATTAATCTTCTCATAGCCTACTTTTCTCGTAGCTTACTGGACGCTTAGCGCTGGGATGCCCCTGGGTAACCACGCGCTCTATAAATGTTCCTTCATCCTTCATTCATTCATAATGATTAGTCTTCTGGTTTCCCAACTGAGCAACTCTGGGAATCCTCTACAATATATCTAAATTAAGTGTGATTTACTGTACCCATGGCCACTTCTCTATACTTTGAATTTATGTGTGATTCTGTGCAGTGGCGGCTCCTCCGCTAAGGTGGAGGAGCGTCGCCCCACTGCTCGTAGAGCAGTGAAAAGGGAAAAAATAAAACAATAATAACAAGGGGGCCGATTACGATGGCGGTCGGAAAAACATACCGACCGCCATGGTAGCGGCAAAAAAACGCCTGCATGGCCAACGGGAAAAACGCCGGATACATTACGATGAACCGGCACAATAATCCGTCCGCGGCGGCGGGAAACAACGAAAAACCGCCCGCACTCGCCGGACCAGCTGAAAATCCGACCGCAACGGCCGGATACTCAGCGGAAAAGCCAAGAACCGCCGCCATGCACACGGAGTAACCGCCCGTGACATTATGACACCCCCGCTACCACCATGGTACATACCTATGAATCCGACCGCATCGTGCGCAAACAGTGATGAATCCGATAGGCGGCGGAAGGGCTGCAGCATAGCCACCGCTGCCGAGGAACCGCTGCGGAGGATCCGCAAAAAAAATGGCGGACGTAGAAAAAATACGAAAAAAATACAAACAATGCACACACTGAAGTAGACCTGTCCCAATACAAACCAAAAGTGCCCAATGACAACAGCCCCAGAAATTCAAAATAACCAATCACAGGACAACACACACAACACACCTGACAGCAACATACCAGCTTGCCACACCCCCATAGCCGAGCATAAAACCAGCCCCTCCCTGACCACAATCCTTTGCTACACTCCACAACTGAAGGTCCCGACCCCAGAGAACAAAGGAGAGGCAAACCTGCACACAGCACCACCACAACACACACACCACCTACACCACCCACAACACCCACAACACCCACACAACTGCACCACAGAACATCTGCACAGCACACACCATGGCACCACACAAAATGCCAAAATTCACTGATGCAGAGCTTGCAGTCATGGTAGATGAGATAATAAGAGTTGAACCACAACTCTATGGCAACATGGTCCAACACACCCCATTAGCCACAAGAACCCAAATGTGGGTGAGGATAGTCAATAAGGTCAATGCAGTAGGGACCACCCCCGCAACAAGCAGGAAATACAGAAGCGGTGGCATGACCTGAAGACCGTGGTGAAGAGGAAGAGGGCCAAGAACCGTCAGCTGGCTGACGGGACTGGTGGAGGCACTCCCATCCCACCCAAACCATACAGTCCGTGGGAGGAGAAGGTCCTTGGAATCCTACATCCAGAGAGTCTTGAAGGAATCCGCGGGGGACTGGAAGCTGGTAAGTACAAACCAATGTATATCATCACATTGCCATGTACCGTCTTGCACAAATTCAAACCTACAACCCCTAGGCCAAAGGACATTCGTCTGACCCACAATACCCAAAACAGGTCACACAGATGTAACCACCACTCAACCTGAAAAAGCACAAAGCTAAACAAAACCAACTGGGATGCATGTGTACAGACAAAAAGCACTACAACACACACCAGGCCCCCATCTCCCACCCCTCAGCAGGATGGAGCACCACACCCAGAAGCATGTGTCAGCCATTGAACGCTCCCCACCACCTAACAGGTAGGTAGCCATCTTCACAGGGATGGGGAATGTGTATCTGGAGGCAGCACTACAACAACCAACAAGCCCCCTCTCACACCCCTCAGCAGGATGGAGCACCCCACCCAGAAGCATGTGTCAGCCATTGAACGCTCCCCCACCACCTAACAGGTATGTAGCCATCTTCACAGGGTTGGGGAATGTGTATCTGGAGGCAGCACTACAACTCCCAACAGGCCCCCTCTCACACCCCTCAGCAGGTTGGAGCACCCCACCCAGAAGCATGTGTCAGCTATTGAACGCTCCCCACCACCTAACAGGTAGGTAGCCATCTTCACAGGGTTGGGGAATGTGTATCTGGAGGCAGCACTACAACTCCCAACAGGCCCCCATCTCCCACCCCTCAGCAGGATGGAGCACCCCACCCAGAAGCATGTGTCGGCCATTGAACGCTCCCCACCACCTAACAGGTAGGTAGCCATCTTCACAGGGATGGGGAATGTGTATCTGGAGGCAGCACTACAACTCCCAACAGGCCCCCATCTCCCACCCCTCAGCAGGATGGAGCACCACACCCAGAAGCATGTGTCAGCCATTGAACGCTCCCCCACCACCTAACAGGTAGGTAGCCATCTTCACAGGGATGGGGAATGTGTATCTGGAGGCAGCACTACAACTCCCAACAGGCCCCCTCTCACACCCCTCAGCAGGTTGGAGCACCCCACCCAGAAGCATGTGTCAGCCATTGAACGCTCCCCCACCACCTAACAGGTAGGTAGCCATCTTCACAGGGTTGGGGAATGTGTATCTGGAGGCAGCACTACAACTCCCAACAGGCCCCCTCTCCCACCCCTCAGCAGGATGGAGCACCCCACCCAGAAGCATGTGTCGGCCATTGAACGCTCCCCCACCACCTAACAGGTAGGTAGCCATCTTCACAGGGATGGGGAATGTGTATCTGGAGGCAGCACTACAACTCCCAACAGGCCCCCTCTCACACCCCTCAGCAGGTTGGAGCACCCCACCCAGAAGCATGTGTCTGTAAGTAAAAACCAAAGTGACACTGCACAGGTAATCAGACAGTGCATGCACACCACCATCACTCAACAAAAGCATTGAGAGACATGACAACATGAGGCTCTACTTCACACAAAAATAGAAAAGAAAAGCACAGCCATTGACAGGATGCAGACAGCTCAGCTCAGCTCAGCTCAGAAACAGAACTGTGACTCTCAACAAATATGTCCAAGCAAACGGGCCTCTGACATGCATCACCCAGACTTCCCTCTGTAGCGTACATGGGTGCTGATCATGAAGGACCATGGGAAAACCAAACTAGCATGGTCTGCTGTATAAAGAAATACAAGCACAGGACATGTCAACGGTATGCATGTGATGACAATGGCTAGTCCATGCACACAGGTAATGTCTGCCAGGCAGAGTGATCAGCAAAGATGCTGAACATCAACTTGTAGTCATGCCAGTTGTCAGATGACAACCTCACATTGAAATCACCAATACTAGACGTGTGGCATGCTAACCAATCACAGGTCACACCATTGTGAAATGATGAATGTAACTCCACTTCATGGCATGAGGCACATCACTGTGCAGACATACAATGTGTGAAAAAGGCAACTGTGTGTAGCATAACATGTAAATAAGAGACATCAAACACAGCAACCCTGAGGTGTGTAAGGCAATTACCATCTACTTCCTGTCCCACAGGTGACCAACAACTGACTGCAGAGGACGACAACCTCAACCAGCACAGCCAGTCACCAGCTCCCGAACATCTCCCCTCGGATGCAGACTCCCTGGATAATGAGGAGGAGGAGGACCAACCCGGACCATCTGGTGTGGCAGGGCGTAATGTGTCCCAGGACCCCACAGCCCTACCACCCTCAGCAACAACATCAACGCAGAGCCCTGCTGCAACGACCTGTGCCACCACCACCTCCACCACCACTACCACTGCTGCCTGCAACACTCGCCCTGCTCCACAGGCCAACCAGACCACAACAACTGCGGAGGTACGGGAGAGTAGGCCGGTGCCCACAGGAGGGAGGCAACAGGGCCATGACAGCAGGCCAGGTGTGAGGACAAGGCTGACCCAAAGGAAGAAGACCCTGGCACTGAATCACTGGCACACATTCACAGAGTTGTGGGGGCCTATGAACACGCCCAGGGACAGTTGAGGCAGGCTCAGCAGGATGCCCGTGAGCAACAACAGATGCTGCGCTCAATTGACAACCGCATGGGCCAACTCGTGGCCTGCATGGGCCAAATCAGGGACCTCCTGGGCCAGCTAGTGGGGGTCCTCAGGGACAGGCATGCGGCACCGCCAACACCTACAGCTCCCTCCGTTGTGCCGCAGGATGACAGACCCCCATCCTCCCCTGCGTTCAGCGAGCATGGGGACTCATCAGACACCACTGGCCATGCACCTGTGTCCCCCCCTGCCAAAAGAGCAAGGGGCCGCCCGAAAAAATCATTGGGAGCATCCCGTGGCAAAGCAACTGGCAAAAACCAGTCAAGTAGCCAGCCATGATGGCACCCCTCTTCACCCTGCTGTGTACCCTGCAGACTGTCCCCACACACAATGCCGTGGGAATGGCAAATGACTATTGGACTGTGTTACCATACTGATCTAGTGTATACTCTATTGTCTCATCTACCATCACTGACAAATCTGTTATTCACCATTCACAAATCTGTAAATATCCACATCTACATCACATGTATCCACTGTAAATAAACACTAATAACGCACCAATGTAGTTGTCACTGTTCCATGTTCATCACAGTATGTTAACTCACACCCATGATTACAATGTCACAGGAGCAGGGATACTCCGCAGGCAAGTAGAGGCTGAAGGGACCTAGGAAAACACAACAGAACATCAGTTGCTACTCAGGTGGTGGACTAACAACCATCACACAACACAGCACATCAAGGTACGACAATCTGCACATGTCACAAGGAGCAACTGTACCAACATAGACATCAAGTAGCTGTGTCAAAAGATCCCTTACCATACACATCTGCAGCCAGCACTGACTCTGCAACATGCTGTAGTCACAAAACTCACATACACATATTCACCAAGCACAACATCATCAGACAACAGCCAGTATTGACATTGCCACTGACCATCAAGTGAAGTAGTTGTTGATGAGCTGCTGACGCTGTCCAACACCTTCCTCCTCTCCACTATCCTCGTCACTTGACGTTTGGGTGTTTGCAGGTGGGGGCTGTGGCTGGTCATCATCATCCTGGATTAAGGGGATCCCCTTCCGCACGGCCAGGTTGTGTAGCATGCAGCATGCTACCACTATCTGACACACCTTGACGGGTGAGTACTGCAGAGCCCCTCCGGTCTTGTCGAGGCATCGAAACGCGATTTCAGGAGTCCAAATGTTCGCTCAATGACCCGACGTGTCCTCCCATGGGCATTGTTGTAGCGCACTTCAGCTGGTGTCCTGGGATTGCGAAGTGGACTCAGCAACCAAGGTCCGTTGGGATATGCAGAGTCACCTAAGTGTGAAAGACACATACAGATTGAGTGTCTGACATGTGTCCGAGGACAGCATGGCACACAAACAGCACACAACTCGACCCTTTGTACTCACCCACAATCCATGCCCGCTCCGGCGCCAGATTGGCCATCAGCTGTGGTAAAATGCTGTTGCGCATTATGTGTGAATCGTGGGCTGATCCTGGAAACTTTGCACAAACGTGTGAGATGACCATATCTGCCTGGCACACCACCTGCACATTGATGGAATGATAATGTTTCCTATTCCGGTAAATATGCTCCCGTGCTTGGGGTGGAATCAGGGAAACATGTGTGCCATCTATTGCACCAACTACATTAGGAACGTGTCCAAGTGCATAAATTCGCCCTTCACATCCGCCAACTCATGCCGCCTGGGGAAATGTATGAATTGGTCCATGTGTTGCATCATAGCCAACAGGACATCACGTAGCACCATGCTGAATGTTGGTTGGGACATCCCCCTGCAATGCCCACAGTTTGCTGGAAGGATCCCGTAGCCACGAAATGTAGGAATGCCATCACCTTTGCCGTTGCCGTGAGTGCTGTTGGGTATGTCCTGCGTGGAAGCAGGTGTGGCTCCAATATTGCACAAAGTTCCAGGAGGTTTGTCCGATCCAGACGGAATCGCCTTATGATGTCGGTATCCTCCATGTTAGCCAGCAGGGTGAAGGTACGAAACACATTAGGTCGCCTCCTAGGTGAGATGAAAGGGGACACGTCATAGCAACATAAATTAGGATGTGCACAAATTCATAAAGTCTGTCCTGGCACGGCGCTAACATTGACTGTCATCCCTGAAAGCACACAGTGCAATTCAGTGTTGTCCCAACATGAGACAGATGAATTGTACAACTGTCATGGATGTGCACAGTCAGTAGACACAATATGAACACTGTCTATGTGAATGCCAAGAGTCACATATCGAGCTGAGGTGGACTCAGCCTTGGGTGTACATGACACAGGACATGTGTGAAGCAGAGACACTGCTGGCTTCCACGTTGCTGCTGTACCTGCCACACCTCCTTGGCCAATAATTGCAGGGGACACATCAACAACACAATGTGGATAGATCATTGGGATTGTCTTTGTACTCAGTGCCACTTCGAACACACTCAAATTAAATGACATTCACATCCCAAACCCATACATGTGCCAATGTCATCAGTACACAGGCCATATCTGCTGCTGACTTGAATACAAAGTTGGACAGTGACAGATGATGTCACGCCTGTGCAGAGTATGTGTACCACTGTAACAGGCCACCATTACCCCACTGCCCAATACTCTCTACAAGCACACAGATAGCCAATGTGGCACACATTAACAATAGATGAGGGACGTGATCAGCAGGGCCTGTATGCACCCTTAATCTTCCCCCATTTTGGACATTTACATGCAGCATCAAGGAGGGACTGCCCAAGGACACATGTGCACCACAACACATACCATGGTGATACACATCCAGCTGTTTCAAGACACAACAGTGCCACAACACAAACATACAACACTACATGGACAATGCCAAGCCAGTATGCCAACAAGTCTACGCATGAACATACTGTATGCATGACATATGGACAACTGGCTCAGACACCTGACACCAGTGGATGTAATTTTACACCACATGTCCCAAAGGACATTCATCCTGACCCTCATTCCACACAGGCTGTCAGGCCCAACACAGCATACAATCAATATCCCACATCTAACAAACATGCTGGCTGTACATGAGTAGGGGGACACTGGTACCTCACATTGACCAAATGTCGGAGTTGGATGAGTATCACAGGCACAACAGTCAAGGTACATCTCACCTGTCTTGGGTGCCCACTCCATCCTGATACACCAGCAGATGTGATCCACCCACACAGTGCTGGAATAGATGGTGAGCAAGGATGGCTAGCACCCCATAGCATGCACATACACTAGTGTTGGTGGCATCCAACATTGCAGACAATTCCCGCTAATCAGTGCACACACATTGCACAGGCAAAACTGGACACCCATAGCCTGTGGACAAATGTCGCATACTATATTCCATACAGTTAGCACAATCCACAACCGTGCATGCAGTCCATCTGCCAACGCAACATTCCTGATGTGAACAATGGACATGCACTGGTGGCAGGTGAGTAGCACCGGAACACAGCACAACACTCAAAAACATAGTTTAGCTAAGCACCATTGTTGAAATGTACATGTCACTGATTCACATACAACAGTCCAAACAACATGAGCACAGACCTGACACTACCACATAGGTCCCTGTGGTTACAGGTGGCAGACATGTAGCAAAGACATCTGCTCTGGCCGTCTACCCAAGTGACAAACAATAATAATGCAACGGATGCCAGGTGTGGTGCTGAAGTACTCGTCATCCTTTAGCAGGTCGAGCCCCCCCCTGTACATGTGGACATACACTGCAGGAGTTGCCAGTGTGTACAAAGACATAACATGCGGCATGTAATTGGTCTTAGCAATAACACAAGGGTGACATCTGTTTCCAATGATGACAGTCATGCTGAATAAATGAGTTCATCTGGGTTTTCAGTGTAACACATGGGCTCAGGTGTGAGATAGTGGTCAGCATGGGTGGCAGATACGACATTGTGTGTAAATATTGCTCAACATAATGGAGTACAGTGTTCCATTTGGTGTGAGACGTAACACAGTGGCTGACATTTGTGACAGGAGACCATATCAATGTTATCCAGTGCCATGTGCCACTGTACGTATCCACTGTGCGTAGTACAGTAATGACCATTGATCCACACACAACAAGAACTGTCCGTAGGTGCCTTAAACGTGCCCCATAAACACAATGACGCACAGAGTGTACGATGTGATGCTGCATATTCCCCATAGCGGACGCACATACTGTCCGTGAATTGGGTGGCGGAGCATGCCAACCACCATTTGTACCTGTGTCGATGCCCACCACTGACGCAAGTGTTTCATGTGCTGCACATGACACATTGGTGTTAGTGATGGCCCTCTACATAGCTGCAGATGGCGTTTGTCATGCTCCACCAGCCACATCCCGGTCACCCATGATGTCACTCTATGGCAATCAAACAGCGGTAGCGCCGGCCACGACCCCACGGTGTGTCACCGCCATGAACCATGCCCTTGCAGCCAATGGGGACCGCTATCGCGGTGGCATGATGCAGATTCAAAAATCGCGGTAGGCGTGCTCCGCCCCCAGCGGATGCGGAGATAGGATGCATTTGTAAGTTGCGCCACCGCGGTAGCGCCGGCCAGGACCCCGCGGTGTGTCACCGCCATGAACCATGCCCTTGCAGCCAATGGGGACCGCTATCGCGGTGGCATGATGCAGATTCAAAAATCGCGGTAGGCGTGCTCCGCCCCCAGCGGATGCGGAGATAGGATGCATTTGTAAGATGCACCACCGCGGTAGCGCCGGCCAGGACCCCATGGTGTGTCACCGCCATGAACCATGCCCTTGCAGCCAATGGGGACCGCTATCGCGGTGGCATGTTGCAGATTCAAAAATCGCGGTAGGCGTGCTCCGCCCCCGTGGAGGTGGTCATTGGATGCTTTTGAAGAAGGCTGACCTGGAACACCAATGGCAGAAGACTATGACCACTGAAACGAGTCCAGGGCCCTATATATGTGTGGAAGGGAGCACCACATTTCCACTGCTCACAGAGCCTGCTGCCTGGGACCCCTCACCTGCTGCTGCCTCCAGGGACTGCTGCCTGGGACCCCTCACCTGCTGCTGCCTCCAGGGACTGCTGCCTGGGACCCCTCACCTGCTGCTGCCTCCAGGGACTGCTGCCTGAGACCCCTCACCTGCTGCTGCCTCCAGGGACTGCTGCCTGGGACCCCTCACCTGCTGCTTCCTCCAGGGACTGCTGCCTGGGACCCCTCACCTGCTGCTGCCTCCAGGGACTGCTGCCTGGGACCCCTCACCTGCTGCTGCCTCCAGGGACTGCTGCCTGAGACCCCTCACCTGCTGCTGCCTCCAGGGACTGCTGCCTGGGACCCCTCACCTGCTGCTGCCTCCAGGGACTGCTGCCTGGGACCCCTCACCGCCCACTGCCGCCGCTGACGTCTCATGTCCACAGTGATGGCTAGGACGGAGAAGATCCGTGCCAGTCCATTTACAAGCGAGGAGCTGGATGTCCTGGTGGACGAGGTGCTGACACAGTACCCACGGCTATATGGTGGCCCAAATGTTGTGGTAAGTCTCCAACAGTGGGGGTGTGAGTGCAAGGGGGGCACACATGTAGTCAATCAGATGGTGTATGTGCCTGAGAGTGTGGGGTTGTGTAATGCACTGGCTGACATGCTGTTTCCTAGTTGTTAAGGGGGTGTATGCAACCCGCACATTAAATGCATGGACATGAAGGGTGGATGGACATGTGTTGTGTACACATCCATATGGTGTGACAGCTATCTGGTGATGCATGTTTCGGGACAGTTATTGTTCATGTGACTGTTTGTGTGGCTCCTCGTTGTCCACCTCTGTGTGATTCTACCTGGCATGGACTGTCCACGCCGAATGTGACAAGGACACATCACTGACTGTACAGAGTGTGATACGTGTGTGGTTGGCATGAGTGTACATCAATGACCCATATCTGCCGTGTGGAGATGAGTCTGTGTCATGCCACTGTTCAGAGAGAGAGGTTTTACCATGAGAGTGTGTCACTGATGTTTTCCCCTCTTGTCTCCCACACCTGCAGCTCAAGGTACACCAGCGTAAGGCCGTGTGGAGGTCCATTGCAACCAAGGTGCGGGCTCTGGGAGTGTCAAACCGCCGGCGCACCCACTGCCACAAGAGGTGGGACGACATATCACGACTGGCAAAGAACGTTGCCGAGATGACACTGGGGATACTCCCTCGCAGTGGCAGGTTGTCACGACGCAGCTTGACACCACTGATGTGCCGCATCTTGGCTGTGACACAGCCTGAGCTGGACGCACGTTTGAAGGAGCATCAACAGCAAGCTAGGGGTGAGTATTCTGTGAAGGTTGATTTTGTCTGTGAGTGGCTGCATGTGTACCAAGCCTGTACCTGCGCTGGTGTACGTGATGTGGTTACTGTGATGCAGTGGGTTGTAAGTGGCCCCTGTGCTGGGTGTGGCAGTCACGGATTTTACATACATGCACTTACTGATGTTTTTCCAATCCTGGGAATTTCAATGCCATTGTGGGTGGTGTGCTGCAGGCCTGGTCCATTGGTGTTAGTGTTTGTACGCCCCAACATGCATGATGTTGTGCTGTCTGCCCATCACATGGCTCAGCTATGCCGTGTTTAGATGTTTGTACGCACTGTTTGAGGTAGTGAAGTGTGTCAGCATGGTGAGAATGCAAGGGGTGGCCTGCAACATGTAGACTTTGTCATCCTCAGTGTTGCTTTGCTTGAATATGTTTGTCCTGTTGCTGTCACTTTGCTGACCCTACATGTCTCTCTGTTATGCAGCATCTCCCGTGGGCACGGAGGGACAGGGGACGGGCACCAGTGGTGGTGAAACAAGCACAACAGCTGCACAGGATCCCAGTGGCACAGATGTGACCAGCGCCTCGGAGGGGGATAGGAGTATGCTGGAGGAATCACAGCCCGAGACGCAAAGTTCAACATCATCTGATGACGGCTGTGGTGCAGATATCTTGGAGGACACAGGGAACGGAGAGTCTGCTACATCTTCCAGCACACAGCGTGCAGTGCCCACCCTCCCAGCCACTTCCTCTGTTGCTGCCCGTGTTCGCACCACAAAGAGGGGAAGAGTGTCCTTCATTCCAGGCACCGCTGCCCTTGCCCCTGTGCCCCCTGCTGCCATCAGTGCAGAATGTGTGGACCTTATGCGCCAGCTGTGTGTGGGGCAGACAGGGCTCCTCAATGCATTGTCAGACCACGACCGCAAATTGGCACAGGTGTTAACTTTCATGGAGGGCATACATTCAGACGTGGGTGGGCTGCACCGCACTGTCCAGACAATGTCCTCCACAATGGCGGCTGCACTTCAACTGGCTCAATCTCGTAGTCCAATTCCAGTCCCTTTGTCCACCCCCATGCCAGTGGCGACGTCTGACGACGGTGACCACGCTTCACACACCTCAACGTCACGATACTGCACACGTAGCACACAGCAGCAGCAGCCCAAGCGGTCAAGGTCACAGACACCTTCCCCTACGAAGAAAAAAACAACCCCAGAGCGCAAAGGGAAGAGCCCGTCAGGCGTTGCAAAGGCACATGATTCAAGGAGGAAGTACTCAGGGTCACAAGCCTCAGAGCAATCCCCGGCCACAGACTCTGTGGTCCCAAAAACGTCTCGCAAAGGCATGCAGACACTCTCCATGCCCACTGTGAAGGTGGGGCCTGGCAAGGCTACACATAGTAAGGTATCCAAGGCTGTTTCACCAACAGTGAAGCAGGGACAGGAGGGCACTGTAGGGGGCACACAGGGTAAAGAGGGGATGGAGGGGCAGAGGCAATGCCAGGCTAAGCGTCCTTCTGGATCCAGCCCATCCCCAAAGGGAGGTCCAGCGTGTGCACCTGCGGCAGCCTTGGTGATGAGTGTGCCGTTTGTGTCCACACCACTTCCCATTGATACCAAGACAGGCAAGCCATTTAGAATCCCCAAGAAGTGGAAGGGCACCCCTCCACTGTCTCCCTCCCACACTGTGTCCCACGTCGGCCTGAGTCCACCTCCACGTGCCACTACACCACCTGGTCCAAGCAGCCCTCCAGCGTCCAAGGCCACTGATAGCTCTTCCTCAGCTGGGCGTCTCACTCCCCAGTCAAGTGGTCCAACAGTGCCCGACACACAGTCAGCTCCCAGTCAGACTGACAGCCAAGTATGAATGTTGATCAACGTCACAGACCTATCTCTCCCACACCGGTACCTGTGCTGCCCATCGTGACACACCAGACTGTGTTGCTGACCATGGCGGAGTTTGGTGACACACATTCCCTGTGCAGCTTCTCATTGACTCTGTCAGCACCTTGGACTGGCCACTGGCCTTGCAGTTTGCCCCCTGCCTGTGCAGCTTCTCATTGACTCTGTCAGCACCTTGGACTGGCCACTGGCCTTGCAGTTTGCCCCCTGCCTGTGCAGCTTCTCATTGACTCTGTCAGCACCTTGGACTGGCCACTGGCCTTGCAGTTTGCCCCCTGCCTGTGCAGCTTCTCATTGTCTCTGTCAGCACCTTGGACTGGCCACTGGCCTTGCAGTTTGCCCCCTGCCTGTGCAGCTTCTCATTGTCTCTGTCAGCACCTTGGACTGGCCACTGGCCTTGCAGTTTGCCCCCTGCCTGTGCAGCTTCTCATTGTCTCTGTCAGCACCTTGGACTGGCCACTGGCCTTGCAGTTTGCCCCCTGCCTGTGCAGCTTCTCATTGACTCTGTCAGCACCTTGGACTGGCCACTGGCCTTGCAGTTTGCCCCTGCCTGTGCAGCTTCTCATTGTCTCTGTCAGCACCTTGGACTGGCCACTGGCCTTGCAGTTTGCCCCCTGCCTGTGCAGCTTCTCATTGACTCTGTCAGCACCTTGGACTGGCCACTGGCCTTGCAGTTTGCCCCCTGCCTGTGCAGCTTCTCATTGTCTCTGTCAGCACCTTGGACTGGCCACTGGCCTTGCAGTTTGCCCCCTGCCTGTGCAGCTTCTCATGTTCAGACTCTGCATCTTGTGCCTTGGTCTTGTCTGATATTGTTGCCTATCAGTGCTATTTGTGAATAAAAACAGTTGCTCATGTTGTCAGTTGTGTCATTGTCCTTACTGAATAAGGCTTTTCCTGTATGTCTAACATTTACTGGGCCACATGCTCTGTGTGCCACTTCAACTGTGCCACTGGCTTGTTTGACTTATCATTTTTTTACAGGGGTGACGGGGACTTCAGTTCTTCATGACTCGGATACTTGTGGGGTCAGTGATGTTGTTTTCGGTGACATACCAGACTCATGTTCCTTCCTTGTTGCTGTTGGCTATGTTTTACTGCATCCTGGTATGTGGGCACTGCAAACACATAGAGGGGTCATATACACGGGATTGCAGGCAGGCTGACCAGGCTCAACATGTATGTGCGTTCTTGCTTTCATGTATGCCTAGCAGTGTAGATATGTAGTCATGTTGTGATGGGCAGTCATCCTAGTCACAACGGTTACTTACATAGTGTGCATTTGGGTGGTCAAGGGTTGTACGGTGTGTTGGTTGTGGCTTTGTCGTGTGTGTTGATGTGTGTGTTAATGGCGTGTGACTCATGGCTGTGTGGGACTGTTGTGTGTTTGTGTGCACACACTGCTTGTTGTGCATTCAGTGCTGTGGGTGTATGTTGCCTTGTGCTGTCCTAGTGTACATCCCCTGATGTACTGCTGTGTTTGCTATGTGCTTTGTGGCGTTGTGCATCTGTTGTGTGTTTGATGTGTCTGTGTTGTTCTGTGATGGTGCTCTTCTTGTCTGTGTTGTGGTATGTAGCCTATGCATTTTTCCTGACTGATGAGGTGGTGCACTCCTGTTGTGTGTGTGCTCCCATTGCCTTCTCCTAGTTTGGCTGCACAGGTGATGTGTGTTATTTTTGTGGTT
This sequence comes from Calotriton arnoldi, assembly GCA_963921515.1. NCBI lineage: Eukaryota > Metazoa > Chordata > Amphibia > Caudata > Salamandridae > Calotriton > Calotriton arnoldi. The sequence continues at coordinate 5,119,006 of CAWUFW010000100.1, read as the reverse complement.
CTGTCTGTGTTTCTGTTTTGAATTGTGTTTGCCATTTTTGTTTTGGTGCAGACGTTGGTACTGAAATCCCTGTGTGTGTGTGATGTTTGTGGATGCCCCCAGGGGGTTTGATTGTTTGTCTGTATCTTGTCTGGACATTATGTAGGCCCTTCTGTGTGTCTGGCATTGGGGTTGTGTGCTGCAGATATGAGGGGGTATGTTTGGGGACTCCTACTTGTGTTTGACAGTCATTGAGTGTGCCAATGTGCCCTGTGTGATACTCATGTGTACTTGCTGTTCACTGTTTGACTTGAGGTCCTTCCTTTCATCCCTGTCCCTATACATGGGTTACCTTGCTGTCTCCCTGAGTTGTTGCACTGAGGTGACTGTTGTTTGACTTCACTCACTGTGCCAGCCATGTGCTTGGATGGGGTGTGGATGTTGTTCTAGGTTCCTTGTCCTGCATGTGTCTGTTCACCTGGTTGTTGGTTGTCTCCTTGCCCTCCCATTTGAGTGCACATCATTTTTGCTTTCCTCTATGTTGTGCTCCATTGCTGGTGGCATGTAGTCTGTGTATGTGGCTGTGTGTCGGTGTGGGGTATGTCTGTGTGAGTTGGCAGGGTGTGTGTCCAGTAGTCTGTATGTTCCTTGTGTGTGTGGATGTTAATTTTGTGCTTGTATTCAGCTTTCTTGCCATGTATGTGGTGTTGTGGTGTGTGTGTGTGTTGCCCTGGGCCTGTGCCTCTGTGCTGTGTGTTAATCTACACCCAATGCTGCTGTGTCTGTCTCCCTAGGTGTTAGTTGTGTGCTGCTGGGTGTGGATTTAGCTCGCTTGGTGTTGGACATGGGGGTGCACAGGGGGGGGTATTGGCATGTTTCTTGCTGTGTGCGGTGGAGCTGTGGGTGGTGGGTGGTGGTGGTGGCCTGTGGTCTTTCTGGCCTGACCGTTGCTGTACATGCATTCTGCTTTGTGCGATGGATTTCCCGCATACTCACCGCTGCGGTGTCGTCAGCAACACATTACATTATGTTCGCGGTAATTTGGTGGGCTTGATGCAGGGTGTGAAAATGTGCCAGATGAGACATGTGTGGGTACACTGATGGATGTGTTCCTGTCCACACCAGTGTGTCTGGTGTGGCCAGGTGCCCTGTTTCAGCCCGTGGAATTTGTGTTCTGTTTTGTGTTGTATTGTGTTTTTTTTACGTACCTGCGGCGGCGTCCGCGGCGGGCGATGTTGACCTGGTGATGTATCACGTACAGCACCGGGAGGACGTGTAGTGCTGGATCCATGGCGTTCGGCTCCGGGTGGAGGGCTCCGGAAGTCTCGTTTCACGCTTCGCTGTCGAGATTCCGCCGTGTCTGGAAGGGCGGTTTCTCCCCTGCGGTTCGACGGGTTGTTTGGCGCATCCTAATTTGTTAAGCGGACGGGACGTCATTACGCACGGCGGTGAGTCTCCATTGGCTCCCACCGGCGCGGTGGCGGGCGCAATTTCATGGCGGTCGGCGTTGCACCGCGGAGGTCGGGAAATGGGGCATATTTGCCCTTCATAATATGGCGGCCGTGAGGACCGCTGCTGGCGGGCGGTAAAAGGCGTTTTTCCGCACCGCCGGCACCGCGGTACTGACACCGACCGCCATCGTAATCGACCCCAAGGTTATTATCGTTTTACTTTTGGTTGCTGCGGGCTAGGTTAGGGCTGGGCGGGGCTGGGGGCTCAGGGTGGGAGGAGGAGAGGACTGCGCACACTAAGTTTTCCGTTTTCGGCCGGCCAAGCAGTCATGCGCACTTTACATATTACCCACCAGGCTGTAATGGACAGCCTGGTGGGGAATAAGCAGAGGCTCCCTGTCGCGATCTGAGCACCGATTCACCGCTCTCAGACCAATCACAATGCTGCATTTCAGCATTGTGATTGGCTCGGGGGAGCCTGTGTGCCGGGTGCTTCCTGCAGCTTTTTTTGGAGCAGAGAAGCGGAAGAGAGACGCAGCCGTCCGGAAAGGTAAGTGCTGTTTTGTTTTTATATTCCCCCCATGCCCCCACCCCATTCCCTACCAGCCACCACTTATTCTGTGCCGCCAGATATCAATACAGCATCTACAAGCACATAGCACAGTGAAACACACTTTGTGCTGGCTACTATTTCATCAACAACTCTATTAAGGGCTATATAGTCTAAATTGTGCTTCTGGTAGTGTCCATTGAGAAAGAGTTTCTTGAGCTGCTGTGGCCGTTGTGGCTGACCACATGTGAAAGGTTTGCTTGTCTCACCTTGTACAAGTTGGGAACATAAAAAAAATTGTATGGCTTTCCCCAACAACATGATTGCCAATATTAATTCCTGCAGTTTCTGCCCTCATCAGAATTATGAGACCCACTGGAGCATTTGTTTTGTCTCACCTAATGATTATAATTTTGGCTTCTTCTAGTACCCAACATCTTCATGTGAAACTCCCAGCAAAATGAAGAATTACCAAGGGAATAGGAATGGCAATTAACAATACTCTGGTAATTCATCCTTTCTAAAGGAGCCTTCATTGTCCCTCTTGTAATTCCTAGTAACGCAGCTCCTGAGAAACAGGGGTTCCTGGTATTAGTAACAAAGTGCAGTTGAGTTTATAGGTGGATTATGGGGCCATTACTAGCGAGAGCACTACTACTCTGACTCAGAGCATGACGTTTTGTGTTTTGCCATAAGCAGACCCAGAAATGTGGAGTGGTAGTGACAGGTATTGGAGGCAATGAGATTAATTTCAGTAGCACCGATGCTGGTGAAGTCTGGATGATGAGTCATCCTACCAATGTTTACCAGTCTCCATGGGGGCGGTGCACAACCAGTGTTTCCAGTTATCACGCAAGCAGAGGACCAAGACTAACATTGCCCAGATCTTCCATGTAGGAGGAGCATAACATCAACTGTTCTGGATCTCCTAATTAGGAGAGCCATTTATGCCAGTGTGGATGCAAGTTCCCAAATGGGACCAGAAGTTCTATGTACCTATTCTCCCAACTCTGATTGGAGAACGTTCATGCGAGATAAGCCAACTGACTAACTGTAAAACATATCTATCAAATCTTAGCTGTTGCACTGCTGTTACTTCAATGTTTTGTGCAAGATGGAAGGGGGAGAGGGGACGGCAAAGTGGGTTGGAGGATCATGGAGAAGGCTATTATGCTGAATCTATATTACATTGCAGTAGTCACAGCAAAATAGATCACAGCAAGGACTATGGCAATTTGTTGCTGTGCTATCAATAGTAGGAGAATTGCTTGGAGGTGAAGAAGCTGGGAAAACAAGTTTTGGTAATGCTATCTACTTGAATTATGAAGAAAAGCCTTAAGTCAATAATCACCCCCAGGATTAGGGCCATGTTTCATGGTATCAAAGGGAATCTAAAAAAGGAAAACCAGCAAACTGACGTTTAAAGAGGCCAGGTAGCAAGATCACAGCTTTTGCTTCCTATATTTTATATTCTATATTCTAGGTATCCCTCATTTGAATATATATGTTCTTTTATTTCAGTGTATATTTTAATATAAAGGCATAGGTATTAATATCTTTATTCATTGCACTGTGATAATTCAGCTTGCGTGAATATATTTGGCGCAGTTTGAAATGGTTTTCCAGTTATTGTTTTTAAATAATAAACATAGTTTCACAGACGTTGACCTCTTGGTTCCTCAGTTATTGTCTTTAAACAATAAGCAATGTAAAAAAAAAATGTAAGTGAAAGGTTAAAGAGACATTACTACGAATAGCAAAGTGTATTAGATAGAAAGCAGCTTTGCTCCAGGGGTCCAACACTGAGGGTCATACGGTAGCCATAAACACCTTTCTCTGCTGAAGGCTGCGGGGAGGGCTCATCAAATCCTCCACTAAGCTTGCCTGCCAAATACGAGGGCATAGCCACTTTGATGCCGAAACAAGAGCAGAAGCTGCTGTTTCTTTACAGGTAATTAAAAGGTCTTCCTCAGGACAGAACTGTAGCGACCCAGAAAGAGAGAGGAATTGTCAGAATATAGTAAAGATGGTATAGAAAGAGGAAGAATCCAAGTAATAAATACCATCAAACTGCTCACCTTACCCAAAAGAAACAAGAGACAATGCAATGCCTAAAACGAACAAGAACATCAATGTCCAACGTAAATTGCCTATGAAAAGAGGGATTCAAATTACAATCACTGAAAACACCAAAGCAGAAATTACATTGGAGGCAGTGGGACAGGCAAGGTGAAGTATTCAAATCTAATGTATATTGGCGAACCCATGTTGTAACACCATGTAAAAGAACTAAAGATGGGAAGTGACCCAATCATTGTGCCTCCATTATACAGAAATAATACATTACCATGATGGAAAACAGAACCCCTGTACCAGAATACGTGGTCTAATTCACAAAAGCAAGCGCCAGAATGGTAAATGGGCCATGTCACTAGTAGACCGTGGATGCTTTTTTCATAATAATTAAATATCTCAGACAGAGCCCATGGACCCACATGCATAGTCTATTGCCAGTGCCAAAGAGATAGTAAGTGAAGCAGCCAAGTCAATGGTAAACAATTTACCGCAAGCGAGAGCAGATGAATCTCCCACAAATCTCATGAAGAACCTATGGATAGCGTCATTACAACCATTCCGCTTCCTGTAAGCAGAGAAAACAGAGACAATAAGGTTGTGCTAAGGCAGCAAACAGGGCAAAAACAACTAGATCAAAGTAACTTCGAATTCGGTAAACATACCGGTGTGTGATAGTCACAACTCTAAAGTCTATGTAGTCAGCCTACGTGTTCCTGTTATAGAATGCGCCCAGGCGTTGTTAAAGTAGGCAAAATAAAAAGGCAAAATGAAAAAGGGACTAAGACATGTACCAGGCTCCATGAGTAAATGGGTGCCAATATGGGGATGTTTGCAATAAAAATAATACAGATTGGTAATGCAATAATACAGATTGGTAATGCAAACAAAACCTAAACAACACAATAGTGCAATAACAAGAGAGGCTAGTGTTTAAACCAATTCTGTAAATAGAGGCTTGGCTGTGATAAAATCAATATTTTTGTAAAGCCATAAGCAGCAAGTTCGATTTACAGAATGTGCTCAGGATGTTGTAATAGTAGGCAGAATAGAAAAAGAAAAATGAAAAAGGACTTATCGTGATGGAAAAAATACAGGTTGGTAAGACAAGAAAAACCAAACAAGGAGAGGCTTGTGTCTTAACCCAATTCTGTAAAGGGAGGCTATACTCAGATAAAACCAGTATTTCGAAAGCCCATCAACAACACCATCACTAAGAGTGGAATTGATCAAAGACTGACGACTTAGTTTAACAGGCATATGTTTGTGAACCAAAACCAAATTGAATCGTCAGCACAAGCCCATCTGACCATAAATAGTATACGTTGACAGAAGGGAGAGAACAAACATAGACGAAAAAGAGAGCCAAAAATAGACATAGATTATAAGGAATTTCTCATAATCAAACTGTGGGTATTCTAAAAGGTAACCAACAATTTAATAGCAAAACAACAGTTGTCCATATGTCAACCATTCAGCCTTATTGGAAGTTGACCTTGTTCATATCTCTGTATCTAAGTCTGGATATTACATTCATATGCATTGATGTGGTAGTAGTTTAGACATGAGGTGGAAAAAGAGTGGAAACGAAGCGAAGAATACATTCATAACACAGAACAGACACAAGTTATAAGATAGTTTGCAATAACCATAGTGAAGTCTCTGAGACTGACTGTCCCATGGCACAAACTTTGCCATATATAGACAAGGCTAAGGATTGTCCATCAATCAACCTGACAACACTGTTGAAAGTTGATCCCATTCATCACTCATATTGAGACCTCTGTCCTGTGATTTCAAACGCTCGATCCATTTGCATTCATTCAGCAGAAGTTTAGCTTGATTGTTACCACCTCTCGTGTTCCATGTGGGCACCTTAATGACCTGCCTTCTTATGTCATCAAAAGAGTGTCCCTGCTGTTTGTAATGTTCAACAAGAGGGGGTCTAATAGTCCCACAATTAATACTGCTGCAGTGCTGAAGTGTCCGTACCTTGGCCTTCTGTGTAGTTTGTCCAATGTAGATTTTTTGGCAAGGACATTACAGCACTTGTGTTGCAGTTGAAAAAAGCATTCAATTCAATTTTAAAATTTTCATGTTCAAAGCTCTTAGTTTCAAAGCAGGATTTGCACGCCATACATCTCCCACATTTGAAATGACTTATAGCTGGAAGACCTCACTGTGAATTTATGTATGGAGCATACGGGAAAGGGAGAGCTGCCCTGACCACCTCATACAGCACCCCAGGATAAAAATAAGATGCTAAGTGTGTTCCACATGTGGAAAATCGTTATGAGTATTTGTAATAATGCCCATGGTAAACACACACGAGGGGTGTTACCTGAGGTGTTACAAAAATACAAAATGAGCATGGAGTTGCTCTTGGTTTAAGAATTAATTTAATAAAGAATTTTGAAACAGTTTACTTTATAGTTCAGAGTAATATTCGGGGAGAAGATGTAGTTCAGACAGTGTGATAGTGGTTTCTGTTCAAGATCGTGAACTGGAGCTTCCTAGAATTATTTCAAACGTTTACACCTCTGTGTGCCATAATAGTTTAGGTTCTCAAGTAGCAAAGCCACAATTCAAAACACGAAATTAGGCTGAGGCCCCCAGAAAGAGAAAGCTGCTTAGAGGCTTAATAAAAACAGAAAGCAAAACACATAACTGAATCCCTTACATTGCAGGAGACCAGAAAGGGTGGATAGAATTTGAATGTCCCTGATAAAATTAGAAATCTGGATTGGTTTCTGTATGCTGTTACCTCTTTTTCCCATACTTCTCAGGACTCTGGAGATAGTAAATGGACAGAAAGGAGTGGATGGACTGAGTATCACAGAACCAACAAATTTGTCACACAGAAAAAAGTGAGCTGGTGTGTGAATCTGAAATTGAATGAATACAGAGGTCCAGACTCAAAGACACATTTTATGCAGAAAAAGGAGCATTTGTTGGTAACTCCAACTAAAGAATATGTACATGTTAAAACGCTGAGTGGACATAGAAACTAGGGCCGGACTGGCCGTAGCGGGCACCGGGCGATTCCCCGGTGGGCCGCCAGGGTGGGGGCCGGTTTTGTTACCGGGGGCCGGCAATATCGACCCCTGTAACAAAATCGGCCGAAACCGGCCGTAGCAAACAGCTCGGCCGCACCCCCCTCCTCTCCCACAGGGGGGCCGGCCGAGCATTTTGCCAAGGCCGGTTTCGGTTCCCAGTCCGGCCCTGGCACCCTCACCCACCCCCTGACCTTCTTCCGCCCTGAGCTACCCGGGCCGATAGAACTGCCAAGGCTGCTGTGTGTTTGCAGTCCGGCCCTGATAGAAACCCTCCAGGTAGGCATTCTAATGTAGTAATACAAATTGAAGGTGATATATTACACAGAATCACAACTATATTCTGGTGTGACTTATTGGATGCTTATTATATAGTCCTTGTAGAGGATAACAGGCCTCCAGTTTTCAAAATGGATGCGCTTCGAGGTGAGGAGGTAATAATGGAAGCATTTTTGTTAATATTACCTGAAGAGCTGAAGGAAACTATGAATTTGAATGGACCTTACAGCTGTCTCAGGCTTTAAACAGAAACCAAGATGCGTTGGACAAAGAATCTGTTCTGCATAAATTCCAGATTCAATATCCTCTTAAATTTAGAAGCTTAGCACAATATAAAAGCTATTTTATATACAGTATCAAGGTATAATAGTGTGTTGTCATTCACCATGATTACACCTCTTTTTTTCAGTATTAAAACCCGACAAGTAATGTAGAATAATTTTAGATTATAGACATTTAAATGCCCATACATGCACACAGGCTAAACACATTGCTCAAAGCACTGGACTAATGATAAATCTAGTCAGGAACTAATCTAAAACAACATTAGATATGTCTAATGGATTCTTTAGTCAACCTATAGAGCCTCAATGACAGTATCTAACCCCTTTTTCATTCAGTGATTTTCAGTATGCTTATTCAAGATTTATGTATATGAATATCTCCTGACTCTTTACAGCAAGGATTATGGTGATTTTACAAGAAGATCTCATGGCACTATCATATATTGATGAAATCTACATTACAGATGATAACTTGACTGAACACCTGGATAGGGTGGACATAATAGTGACACTCTTAGTCCAAGGTGGGTTTAAAATCAACTTAAAAAATCGTAAATTGCACATCTTAATGTGATTTTCCTAGGATATGAATTTTCTAGTGAGGGTAAAGAACTGTCAAGTGAATACATGCAAACATGGGCTACTTCATAACCTTCAAGCACATTAAGGAAGTTACAACCCCTAATGGGGTTTCTTAACTTTTGAACAGATTGCTTGCTTGTCAACTGCTGTATCACGATGTGACTGCCGGGCTGGCAGTTGCAAAGTGCTCCTTTCCATGGCAACGTGTGCTGCGGCCCAGGAAAAGCACTGCAGCACAGGCCGTTTTGAAAAGGAGCACTTCTTGCACTTTCATGGACCGTGTGCCATGCACCATGTGGTGCATGGCACATGGTGCATGGAGGTGAATGGGGGCACTACATGTGCCCCCAGGGCCACTTTGCAGTGGCCCATGAGGGATGGGGGCTCTGTTTGGGGCCCCTAATATCCCTTTCCCACAGCCTGTACAGTGGTCCATCCGATGCATCACGATGCGACCCCCAGTTTGATGGTCGTATCGTGCTCCTTTTCACTGTGGCCCAGGAAAAGGGCCACAGTAGAAACCACCGTAAAAAGGAGCACTTCTTGCACGTCCATGGACCGTGTGCCATGCGTCATGAGGGCAGTACATGTGCCCCCAGGCCCACTATGCAGTGGCCCACGAGGGAGGGGGCCCTGTTTGGGACCCTCAACATCCCTTTTCCACAGCCTGTAAATGGTGGTGTTCCCGCCATGAACACGCTGTTGGAAAGGGATATCCAAATCCCGACGGCAGTGCCTGGCTCGGCACCACCGCCATTAAAGGGTGCGACTCCGACCGCCGTCCTGTCGGGATCTGAGCTCCTGGCTGAGGCGGCGGTGTGCACTCCGACCTCATAGGGTCCGACCACCAGCATCATAAAGCGGCGGGCGAACTGAAGGGCCATTGGTTCGACCAACGACGTAATCAGGTCCTAAGTGTCTAGGATTGTTCTTAGATCTTCAAGCTACGCATATTTAGTTTAAAATGAGGGACAGGCAACTCCCATAGATTACACATCACATTTGTATTTCTCTGCCAGGGAACAATTTACTCTTACTGAAAAAATTCTCACTGCGCTACAAACAGCTGTACTGAAGGAGCATCCTCTTGCACAGGGAAAACAAATCATTATAGTTTCTCTCATACCTGTAGTAGAAAAAGCACAAAAGATATTGTTCCTAAAGCTTGTCCTCTACACCTTTGATGGGTGCAGTGGGTTGTTTCTTTAAACGCAACTATAGTAGAATTTGAATGTGGTCCAACACTTTAAACTCAGGACCTTTTGCAATATACACAAAATATTTGACAAACTCCCAATATACTACCCATACATGAGTTTAAGAGCATGTTCTACATAGACAGCACTGCACAGCCTGTAGTTGACACTAAATAAAAGTACTCCACAGCTTGTGCTTGAGTGCAGTGAGTTTTTGAAGGCAGGGACTTCAAGGCGCAATGTACACACAGAAAAGTTTCAGGTGACTCCACTGCACAGCTTACAGAAATGTATGCCCTACTACTTGCCCAGAAGGCTGATCCGCCAGTTCCCACACTTTTTATGTTGGATTCAGCATTCTGTCTATAGAGAATATAATGTAGATTTACTGCACTGGTGCTTCAACGGATGCAGAGAATTAGAGGGGAAGTCAATAAAATGTCAACAACTTTGGGGACAGGTATCTGTTCTACAGGACACACTTTCTTTGTTCTACATACATCACACTATGGCCAATAAAAGTGAGGAACTCCAGGCTAAAGGGAACTAAGCAGCAAAACTGGCTGCAAAGACAGTGGTGCAAACCTTTAAATTAGCTGCTGTAACTTGATCTCAAACCAAGATGATGCAGGCATTTTAGTGGAAATATTGGAAACATTGAAAGGATAAAAGCTTCCTGACTGTTTCCCCTCTAAATATTCTTACACTCTTAATAAAGACAATGTTCCAATGGTGTTCATACCTGGGATTTGGGGTAGGCATATTCTTAATGAGTGAGCTAGATTAGATTTAGTGAGGGCAGCTCATGAAGGGATAGCTTTTGTTCATGCTGGCATCAGTGCTACCTTATCAATGCTACAGCAACGTTACTGGTGGGCATACTTTTCATAGCTTACTATAAAATATGTGCGGCAATAAAACATTTGCAACAAATAAAACAAATAAAACATTCAACTGTTGTAAAACCAGCACTTATTCCCCTTACTATCTCCGACAAACAGGTGTCATTTTCCTTGACCATTACCGAGTGCCAATCAACTTAAGTACATGTTGGTTGTGGTTGATTCACGCTCTAGATTCCTTTGGGTTTGGCCACAATAACTGCCACTGCTCGAGTGGCCATAAAAGACTTCCAGTGCCTAATAGGAATGGGAGCAGTTCATGTCTTTCATTCAGACAATGGTTCTGCATTTGCAAGTAAGCAGTTTATAAATGCTACATTTGCTCTGCAAGTACGACTGCTATAATAAACCCTGCTCAGCCTGGAATCAAAAAGCCATGTAGAGCGAGTCAAAGGTACACTTTAACAAGCATTGGCCACTAGGGTTCATGAATGGGGTTCAGAGAGCACTAAATAATTTGCCTAGAGGAGTATTAGGTGGTGTCACCCCATACAAATTACACTTTGGAGTACTAATGTATATGCCTGATCTTGATTTCCCTGGAAAAGTGGCAGAGTTGAAAAGAAAAACACCTGACTTTCTTTCACGGTTGAATCTCTTACAAACTGCTAAAGAAACTAGAACTAAATTGTCCAACCTGACTCTGCCACCGCCGAAGATACAATTACTAAAACTGCTGACTAGTGGCTCTCCAATATGGGAGTGCTAGTTCAGGAAAGGTTTCCTGACATCCAAGTTTTTAAACCATTGTATAGACCACCTGTTCTAGTTCTTGGGGTAGAAAGTACTCGGACAGTAATTTTGCCGCTGTTTCCTGGTGCATAGAAAAACAGGAAAGTGTTGATTGATCACATCAAAAACATTATGTGGCTAATTCTGTTCAGTAGACCACCATCGACATCAAGGTTCCTCAGGAATAGATAAACACATCCTCTCCCTCTTCTAGAGGAATTACCCCAAAAAGAGGACAGCCTCAAACAACTTGAAATCCCACTATATTAAAAGTACCAAACTCCTTCGCATTTCAACCTTTATGTATCTGGTGGTACCTCTTGATAGTAAGTGTAACTGGGTGCATTTACTGAAAGTTGGGAAAACCCAATTTGAACGAACCGCAGAGGACATTTTTAGTCTCTCTGGGAAGTTAGACTCCAAACCCTTAGATGTGATGGTTAATATTTCTAAAGCACAATGCTCTTCTGTCTTGATGTATGGTGTAGGCATATGGGGGTATTGTAACACATCGCACCTGCAGGTCAGTGAGAATGCGTTCCTGAGAAGATTGCTATCCATTCCTATTAGTGTGCCCATTTATGCCTGTCACATGGAGTTAGGCCTATTGTATCTGAAAGATCGTGTCAAGCTAGCACCACTTTTGTTATGGCTCTCCATTTGGTCTAAATATGAAACCCTTCTCAATCAGGATATAATCACTAATTCCCTACGGCATGACCATGTGCACTAAATCCTGTGGCTGAGATATGTCAAAATCTAATTTAATGTGTTAGGGAGGCCTGAACTTTCAATATCCCATGGGATATCACCATCTCAGCTGAAGCTCAACTTAACGTCATTAATCAAAGGCAGAGTGAACTGCATACTTTATTTTTGGTGCCTGGGTTTCCTAGAGTATCAACCAGTAATTGCCACTGGTGATGCAAGTAATCACCACTATGGTGTTTGATTGGGTGGCGTCATCATTGGGTTTCACACCTAGGTACATGCTTCCCTAGGTGAGTAACACCTCCATCTGAGGGAAGGTACCGGTGGGATCCATGCAGTGGTATCTAAAATAACCTCCTATATGTTAAAAATGTGAAGTTTAATGTAGGTGAAGAGTATAGGGGTAACAATAAAAAGTAAAGTTGTGATCTTGTTCGGACATGATATTTGTCCTTAGCATCACACGTGAATGGTCAACATGTTTCGGCCTCCATTGCCCTAACGGGTCCAGGTCTTCATCAGGAGCTTTTTTCTATAGTAGTTGACTGATTCATTATGCATCCCGTAAGCGATTTACTTACTTGTCTTCTTTTTGGTTTGTATACTTGGGTCGTATAGGTTTGTGTTGGGCGTGTAACTTATTGTATTTGTTTATCTGCCTCATGGGCAAGCTCAACTTAAAACAGAATTCCTCACTATGTTGGGAAAGAGAAGGGAAGCTCATGAGCATAGCAAGACAAGAGTGGCTGCTCATCAAATTTTAGTCACTACAGATCATATGGAGCCTTACTTTTATCTTTTACCACATCACTACCAGAGATTCTACCTGCTTCAGTTTAGACTTAACATAGCCCACCTCCTGGTCTCTTACCCAAGAGACGCTCATGGTGAGTTGGGCCTTAAGTTATGCCCCTGTGATTCTCCGTCAGTGTAGTCTATGTTAAATTTTTTCTTTTTTGGTAAATTGTACACTGTGCCAAGGAAACAGTTTCTAATTCCATTACTCAGGTCCCTGAACATCAGAAAGTGCTGGTCAGCTCTACTTTATCTTCAAGCGCTGCAATCGGAATATGATTGTACAATGGTCCACAAATTCATCTCGGACATAGTAAGATTGAGGAACATGGTGGGCAAGTAATGTTTTAACTGTGTTTTATCTTTTTTAACCTGTTTTTAGTCTTTTTGATGAGTTTTAGACATTGAGTACACCTTGTATCAGGTTCTGGATTATCTATTTGTAGTGTTAATATTGCAACAGTTTTTTTTTTTGCTCAATCTAAATCTTATAAGTGGAACACTTGTATGTTGCTGTTAATAATTATTTGCATGTTACGATATGTATTAACTTCTGCTATTTCTATCAAACTACTGCTATATCTCAATATCTGTATATTGTTGGTTTATATGCAATGTATTCTTTTATGGTTTTATGATCCGAATAAAGATTGGTTGATTGATTGATTGATTACAGCCGCATTGAAATCTTCAACCCCATTCCAGAAACTGATGAGACTCCAGCTCCACTCCAAGTGCCAATGGTATCATATAATGAGTCAAATGATGTAATACAAGTGGGGGTTTCACCAAGTGAACCTTATGCTGCAGCAACAATAATTGCAACCTCTGCAACTGTGGTTTATTATGAACCACCAATGTAACCCACATAAATTGAAATTATACCATTGCAAGAAATTATGGTATACGAAAATGATTCTGATTCAGGTTTTGAAGGAAGCAAATAATCATTGCTCCAGTCAATCGGTGCTACAGACTGCTTTTTGCTTGCTGTTGGTTCAGTGACAAATACCTTTTTTCCAACCTGGTCATACATCTTGATTGCTACTAAAGTTCTAATGTGGTTTATAATACAGATACAAATTTGCTCTTGGTACATGGGAACTACATTGCAAAACCAAAGGGGATGATGGACGGAGTGTTGAACATTGCAAGCACTCACCCCCAGTCAACTGATCTGGGTTTAATCCATCATCATTCTTTAGTTCACTCCGCCACCCCAGTTCAGACATAGCCATATGCAAATCAGTCTGACCCTGTGCCTCATGGGAACAGTCCAGCCCGAACTGCCAAGCCATGTCTTCCCTGGACCGGAAACAAGCATCCTGGGACCGGTTTCTGGCTTACAGCCGTCATCAGCCAGGCTATCTTGAATCCAGTGGCAAAGTGAGCAAGGGACCCACGTCTGGGCATACCCTGCCAACTTAGGGCGAACATAGCAAAACCAAAGGGGATGATGGACGGAGTGTTGAACATTGCAAGCACTCACCCCCAGTCAACTGATCTGGGTTTAATCCATCATCATTCTTTAGCTCACTCCGCCACCCCAGTTCAGACATGGCCATATGCAAATCAGTCTGACCCTGTGCCTCATGGGAACAGTCCAGCCCGAACTGCCAAGCCTGTCTTCCCTGGACCGGAAACAAGCATCCAGGGTATGCCCAGACGTGGGTCCCTTGCTCACTTTGCCACTGGATTCAAGATAGCCTGGCTGATGAGGGTTATGAACCCGAAACCGGTCCCAGGATGCTTGTTTCCGGTCCAGGGAAGACATGGCTTGGCAGTTCGGGCTGGACTGTTACCATGAGGCACAGGGTCAGACTGATTTGCATATGGCCATGTCTGAACTGGGGTGGTGGAGTGAGCTAAAGAATGATGATGGATTAAACCCAGATCAGTTGACTGGGGGTGAGTGTTTGATTTGCTCTAACGCTCCGTCCATCATCCCCTTTTGGTATCGCTTTGTTCGCCCTAAGTTGGCAGGGTATGCCCAGACGTGGGTCCCTTGCTCACTTTGCCACTGGATTCAAGATAGCCTGGCTGATGAGGGTTATGAACCCGAAACCGGTCCCAGGATGCTTGTTTCCGGTCCAGGGAAGACATGGCTTGGCAGTTCGGGCTGGACTGTTCCCATGAGGCACAGGATCAGACTGATTTGCATATGGCCATGTCTGAACTGGGAGTGGTGGAGTGAGCTAAAGAATGATGATGGATTAAACCCAGATCAGTTGACTGGGGGTGAGTGTTTGATTTGCTCTAATGCTCTGTCCATCATCCCCTTTTGGTATCGCTTTGTTCGCCCTAAGTTGGCAGGGTATGCCCAGACGTGGGTCCCTTGATCACTTTGCCACTGGATTCAAGATAGCCTGGCTGATGAGGGTTATGAACCCGAAACCGGTCCCAGGATGCTTGTTTCCGGTCCAGGGAAGACATGGCTTGGCAGTTCGGGCTGGACTGTTCCCATGAGGCACAGGGACAGACTGATTTGCATACGGCCATTTCTGAACTGGGGTGGTGGAGTTAGCTAAAGAATGATGATGGATTAAACCCAGATCAGTTGACTGGGGGTGAGTATTTGATTTGCTCTAACGCTCCGTCCATCATCCCCTTTTGGTATCGCTTTGTTCGCCCTAAGTTGGCAGGGCATGCCCAGACGTGGGTCCCTTGCTCACTTTGCCACTGGATTCAAGATAGCCTGGCTGATGAGGGTTATGAACCCGAAACCGGTCCCAGGATGCTTGTTTCCGGTCCAGGGAAGACATGGCTTGGCAGTTCGGGCTGGACTGTTCCCATGAGGCACAGGGTCAGACTGATTTGCATATGGCCATGTCTGAACTGGGGTGGTGGAGTGAGCTAAAGAATGATGATGGATTAAACCCAGATCAGTTGACTGGGGGTGAGTGTTTGATTTGCTCTAACGCTCCGTCCATCATCCCCTTTTGGTATCGCTTTGTTCGCCTCTAAGTTGGCAGGGTATGCCCAGACGTGGGTCCCTTGCTCACTTTGCCACTGGATTCAAGATAGCCTGGCTGATGAGGGTTATGAACCCGAAACCGGTCCCAGGATGCTTGTTTCCGGTCCAGGGAAGACATGGCTTGGCAGTTCAGGCTGGACTGTTCCCATGAGGCACAGGGTCAGACTGATTTGCATATGGCCATGTCTGAACTGGGGTGGTGGAGTGAGCTAAAGAATGATGATGGATTAAACCCAGATCAGTTGACTGGGGGTGAATGTTTGATTTGCTCTAACGCTCCGTCCATCATCCCCTTTTGGTATCGCTTTGTTCGCCCTAAGTTGGCAGGGTATGCCCAGATGTGGGTCCCTTGCTCACTTTGCCACTGGATTCAAGATAGCCTGGCTGATGAGGGTTATGAACCCGAAACCGGTCCCAGGATGCTTGTTTCCGGTCCAGGGAAGACATGGCTTGGCAGTTCGGGCTGGACTGTTCCGATGAGGCACAGGGTCAGACTGATTTGCATATGGCCATGTCTGAACTGGGGTGGTGGAGTGAGCTAAAGAATGATGATGGATTAAACCCAGATCAGTTGACTGGGGGTGAGTGTTTGATTTGCTCTAACGCTCCGTCCATCATCCCCTTTGAGTATCGCTTTGTTCGCCCTAAGTTGGCAGGGTATGCCCAGACGTGGGTCCCTTGCTCACTTTGCCACTGGATTCAAGATAGCTTGGCTGATGAGGGTTATGAACCCGAAACCGGTCCCAGGATGCTTGTTTCCGGTCCAGGGAAGACATGGCTTGGCAGTTCGGGCTGGACTGTTCCCATGAGGCACAGGGTCAGACTGATTTGCATATGGCCATGTCTGAACTGGGGTGGTGGAGTGAGCTAAAGAATGATGATGGATTAAACCCATATCAGTTGACTGGGGGTGAGTGTTTGATTTGCTCTAACGCTCCGTCCATCATCCCCTTTTGGTATCACATGGGAACTACATGCCTGAAAAATCAGTGCCATTTCCTGTGGTTCAGATATTGTAACCACATTCTTCTTCTCATACAGCAAAAGGGATTATCATGCTGTGAACATCACTGGGTAACCTGTGCTAGAATGTGTTATTTGGGAAAAAAATTTGGATCAAATTATGGGTCTGACAGAAATTATTTAAATTACTTATGTTTTAAAAATGTCCCTGGATGGCATTTTGATTCCTGGCCCTTTTGCAAACTCATTGGACATAATTGCTGCTAAACAGTTAATGAACAATTTGAATTCATATACCTAATTGGGTAATGAAGACCCCTATTTAAATGTGGAAAATCAAAAGGAGCTCTTTTGTTTTCATCATTATGAACACCATTACATTAATTGATCCAACAGCCCTAGAGACATAATAATTATACACAGTGGAAGCACTATCAGACTCCGCCCATAAACAGTCCTAAAGCTTCGAAAGAAAGTTAACCTATTTTAATGGTTATGACAGGCTGATCCATCTGCTTTTAATTATTTCCAAGGGCAGAAAAATTGAAAAAGACCCTGATCATAAATTACAGATTCATTTATTGTAAACAGTTTCTTGATTCATTTGCAGAACACTGTTATGATATAACTGAAATGGTGCAGAAAAGAACATATTACTTGAATGTGTTTGGTTCAGATGGAATAGGGTGGACATATTGATGTGTGGAATATCATATGTTACAACGCATGACGTTTACAATGCATGCATATAACACAGACTTTTACAATGCATTGCCATTTATATATACAAATGATCAAACTCCTCGTCGGATTCAGAACAAAGGAAACAGCACTTATATTCTATTTTTCTTAATTCTCTTGTAACATGAGTGGTCATTTAATTGAGAATATGCTTTTTCTAGTGGGCCATAGCACCATGTTGCCTCCCTTATCAGAGCCCCTTATGACACACTCATTCTTCCCGTTCATTTGCTTATGATATCCTTAAACTTCTTTTCATGTGGGGCTAGTCTGATTTCTGTCAAATGTTAATGAGTCTCATTTGTTTTTAACTCATTCACCATAGTATCTGCAAATAAGTCTATGTTGTCATGAGGTGTGACCATTGTGAATTGGGATTTGGGTTTAAATGATGTATCTGCCCCTTCATCACCGCACACTCGTGTCTCAATAACTCGAGATCTGGAAACGTAGCACATCAGTCCCACTTTCTTGTTCTAGTTGAAATAGGTCTCTTAACACCCCTACGTCTGAAACTAGTTACTTGCTAAAAGGACGTGTGGTCTGGAAGAATTTCCATAGTTTTAACTTTTGTATGGACATAAAAAGGTAAATTCTGCATTCTACATCATTGAATGGGGCACTGGGGCAAAATGAAATTCATAGGGGTAAAATGTCTCTGTCATCTTGCGATAACTGTTCATCATTCAAGTTTATTACCGTATGTGTGTCTCCTAGCATTTTGTGTAGCTGCGTATCGTTATCCCTGAGGAGTTGTCGCCTCCTTTTCCCTTTCCCCTCTCCTTTGTTTCCTGCTCCTTTTCTCTGCTGTCTGGGTTTGTGATTTGTCATCCAGCCCAGCCATAAAAAATTGAATTTATCCTGGACTGTTGTTGGTCCTCCCAATACCACGCTGCCCTCTCGTTCTGATTCCAATCCTGTGTCCGAGCTAGGATCAGTCATTGAGATGTCTTGTCTCACTTTATTGACCTCCCCTAAATGCTCTCTGCGAATGTTATGGAAGCGCAACGCAAACGTGTAAATTTGTCCATTCTTATATTCCCGTCTGTCCCGTTTAAATTTCTGCATTTTTTTCTTCATTTTTATTGATCCTTCATGTTTTGTCATGTGAGTTTTCATTTCTTCTCTGAAACGGTTTACTAGTTCTTTATCATCATGTTTGCCGAGTTGTTCATTTATTTGTTGAATTTATGCTATAATGCATACTCATTCGATTGTTGCATATTTAATTAGAAGGGTTATCATGTTCATGAAGCTGGTAGCATTGAGCTCCACCCAATCCTTATTTAGATCCGGGTGTGGATTTTCATAGGAGGGCTTGATCATTATTCTTAGTTCTCTCGGGATCCTGCCCACTTCTATACATTTCTTTAAAGATTGAATCTCCCACCATTTGAAGAGTTCATTTTTGGTTAGCCTTTCTAGCCGGTACAATAGACTTTGCGTTGTGCTGGGGTCATTCCTGTTGTTTTCCCCTGCATTGATGGTACTGTTAGAAGGTGCTCCACTTCCATCTGTGAATACATCCTGGGCTGCTTTGAGCCTTGCAAGTATCTCGTCTTCTGCCATTAATCTACTTTCATATGCCTTAAATCCCACTACCTCAGTAAGAGAGTCACTGCAGCAGCTCGGTGGTGGCTTGGTCTCTCTCTGCCTACCGCTTGCGCTCTCACAACACAGCCCACTCCGGGAAGCTCCCCCAGTGTCGTGAGAGTCCTCCAGCTCTCCCACTGCTGCGCTTACCTGGGAACTGCTGCTTGTGCTTGATGTCTGTGCGGGGGGCACAACGACTTTGAAATCCAAAAGATATGCGTGTAGACTGGCGGGCTTCATGAACACTGGGAGTGCACGTTGAGATGCTCCTCGTCGGTTCAGAACAAAGGAAACAGCACTCCAGGCAATGTTTAGCTGTTTAATGCAATTCCAAAGTTTGGTAGAAAAGAAAGTGTCAAACAGGTTTAGGCTCCATTATCCTTTGTCACAATGCTGACTTAGTCAATGCACATTTGTCTAGGGCATTATAAACAATGTGCATTGACTAAGTCAGATTCATGATAAAGGCTAATGGAGCCGAAATGCGTCTGACGCTTTTTCTGCCAAACTTTGGAATTGCATTAAACTGCTAAACACTGCCTATAGTGCCATTTCCTTTGTTCTAAACGCGATGAGGAGTTTGGTAATTTACAACGCTCAGGCGCGAGTGTCTCAACATGCACCCCCGGTGTTCAGGAAGCCAGCAGGTCTGCGCGCATATCTTCTGTGTGTGTGTATATATATATATGTCTGGTCTGTTGGGAGCAACAATAATAAAATAGCCAACAGTAAAGATTTACCGGGTCCGTGCTCTTTCTTCAGCCGACAAAGTGAGCGAGAAGGGAAGGAGTTGTTTTTCATATATATATATATCCACATGAGACAGTCACAAATACGTGCGCTCTCAGGATCAAGAAAAACCATCCAAGTATGCTTACAACCAGGTTTATTCCACCACAACGCGTTTCAACTGCATCCGCAGCCTTGATCATGTGTACTACGTGCACAAAAGAAAAAATGTCTTATAACACCAGACGTGAGATCATCAACATAAACAAAGGACATCGTATTTAGCGTTTGGCAGCCATGTTAGAGTGGTAAAATAGTAAAATGCGAGCCACAATAATACTAATACATCAATAACACATATACATGAATACGTGGGATAATCCACACTCTCACATGTTTAAGTTGATGTAAAACAATAATAATACAAATGTATAAATAAAGAAGCGCTCGGTTGTGCATGAATGTTAACTCTAACACATGGAAATAAAACACAGAATATGTGGCTGGTCCGTGAAAAGAACAGTGTCTTGGCCGGGAAAAAGGTAAAAAAATTCCTTATAATGCGTGTATAGCCGGAGAGCTCCATGGATACGGTGCGTATGTCCATAAGTATCGAGAGTCTATTACTGGCAATGTGTATGCGCTAGTAATTGTGCTAGGAGACATCGTTCGCGTAGTGCTCTCGTGTCGGTATCATGTGTCAAAATCGGGCGCATGTAACGCTATTGAAAGCACCACAATGTATGTTTGGATACCAGACATGGTTAGTTTAGTGCTGTGCAAAAATAGAACGCAAAATGCGTATGATCCAGTGTGGTATCTCACATGGTAGGCGTAAAAAGGGTCCCAGAGTGTCAGTGTCAGACTACGACGCACGGTGCGTATAACCCTATTAAATACATCACATTAGAGCTTGTAGAGATTCAATTCAAAAACTCATTAAAAACACAGACCAGTCTTGCTGCAATTCTGCCATGTTTGGATCCCCAATCCCGTGCTAATATCTCCAAAAGTGATTTCGAAGAAAAGGTTAGGTGACCTGTGTAAGTGGATAGGTCCCTTCCTTCTCTCCTGCAAAAGAAACAAACAAACTGAAAGTTAAAATACGGCGCAACGATGTCACATCGTAACACAAATAGTTTCTTATGCACAATATTAAGAAAGAGGAGGTACCTAGCAGGTCATATAAATCACTAGGGCAATGAGGTAAGACGAGATAAAGTCCAACAGAAAAAAAGAGAGAACATAATATCGAATAAAAATGTCAAAATAACATTTGTAAGTGACAAAGGTGATAGAAACATGTAGAAAACAAAAGGAAGATATGTGGATGGTGTTACTGAACGTATCTATATAGTAGAAAACTATTCTTTCTTAAGGTGTATAGCGAGTTCTTCGTCCTGGTTCAGACCCCATGGTGCCCTGGTCTGTAAGTCCACAATGTATTTTGACTCTCTCTGCCTGAGCCTGAGAACCCTATTACCTCCTCTATGATCCAACCGGATCTGTTCAAGTATAAAATACTTCATTAGTGAGGAGTTCGAAAAATGTTTGTCCTGATAGTGTCGTGCCACTGTATATTTTGGGATCTCTGTTCGTAATGGCGCGTTTGTGTTCTAGGATTCTCTTTTTCGCCATCAACGTAGTACTCCCAGGGACATTCAATCACATAAACCACGAATGTGGTGCTACAGGTCAGAAATTGGGTTATGGTCTTTCTGCCAGTACCATGAGTAAACTCGTTGCGGAAACTGCTAGACAGACAAGCCTTGCAATGTCCGCAAGGAAAGAACCCTTTGAGAGCATGTACACCCACATCCTGTTTAGGGGTGATGTCGCTGTGTACCAACATATCTCTTATATTCCTACCCCGTCTGTAGGTGATGTTTGGTCTATCTGAGATGGTGTGACCTATACTGTTGTCATTTCTTAGGGTTTCCCAATTGCGTGCTAAGATACGCCTAATGTTATCTGAGTCAGAATTGTAGGTCATGATGACCCTAGTGCTGGTTTCCACTGACTCTTCCTCAATGGGTGCCTTGTCTGCAAGTGTGTCAGTTCTGCTTATGCCCTCTGCTCTATCTATGGCTTTTTTAAGTGCCCATGTGGGATAACCCCTAGCCTTAAATCTCTCAATCATGTTGGTACTCTCTGTTCTGTACGCCTCAATGCTGCTGCAGATTCTTCTTGCCCTTAACAGTTCCCCGTAAGGAATGCTCCATTTGAGTGATTCAGGGTGACTGCTGAGGGCATGCAGGATGCTGTTGCCAGCCGTGCTTTTGCGAAATAGGGAAGTGTGTATATGGTTCTGTCTAATCTCTACTTTGACATCAAGATATTCCACACTGCTGTCGCTGATGTTGCCTGTAAGCTGTATGTTGCGATCATTCCTGTGAGTTTTTTTATAAACTCATTAGCTTCAGTTTGAGTGCCCTTCCATATGATGACCAAGTCATCAATATACCTGAGCCACAGTTCAACCTTATTCAGGTTGTTTAAATATATATATATATTCACTGAATGAACCAAACATTACAGGGACGTATAATTAGGAAATATAATTTTAAAAAACCTTAGAAATTCACTGAAAAAAACAAAGGTTACAGGGACATTATAGTTAGGTTAGGAATTCACTCATACAAAACCAGTGAAATTCAGCAGTTATAGTTACCTGAGATAATTATAACTTATGCCCCCGCAATTAACTGCTTATGACCTCACAAATTAAATCACTCATGACATGGTCAGTGACATCACTGATGACATCACTGATGACATCTCAAATAACATCATTGATGACATCATCAAGTGAGTGTAAGTGTTTTTAAGAGTTTGTGGGTGTTAAACATATATACTAACCTACTACAAATGTTAAATTTGTATATAAGGTGCACTACTACTGAGTGATGCTGCTTCTAACATATAATATGTGAGTGGCTGCGTGACTGTATGTATCCTTGTGCGTATGGGTGTGTGAGTGGCTGCATAGGTGTATAAGTGGGTGTGTGATTAGCTGTGTGGGTGAGTGAGATGCTGTGTGAGTGGCTGTATTGGTGAGTGAGTGGGTGTGTCTGTGGCTGTATGGGTGAGTGAGTGGTGGTGTGAGTGGCTCTATGGGTGGGTAAGTGGGCATGTAGTGACTGTGTGGGTGAGCTAGTGGGTGTCTGAATGGCTGTATGAGTGAGTGACTAGGTGTGTATGTGGCTGTATGGGTAAGTGGCTGTTTGAGAGGGTGTTTGTTTAAGCGAGTTGGTGTGTTAGTGGCTGTATTGAGAGTGAGTGTCTGTGTGAATGGTGGTATGGGTGAGTAAGCGGATGTGTAAGTGCTTGTATGGATGTGTGAATTGGTATGTAAGTGGTTGTGTGGGTGTGTGAGTGCTTGTGTATGTGAGTGAGTGGCTTGAGGGGCTGTATGGGTGAGTGAGTGTGTGTGTGAGTGACTGTATAGGTAATTAAGAAGGTGTGTGAGTAGCTTTATGGATGAGTGTGAGTGGCTGTACGGGTGAGTGACTGGTTGTATGAGTGGCTGTATGGGTAAGTGAATAGTTGTGTGAGTGGCTGTACGAGTGAGTGAGGGGGTGTGTGAGTGCCTCTATGGAGGAGTGAGTGGGTATGTGAGTACTGGTATGGGTCTGTGAATGGGTTTGTGAGTGGTTGTGTGGGTGTGTGATTGGGATACGAGAGGTTGTATGGGGGTGTGAGTGGGTGTGTGACTGGTTGTGTGGATGATGTCATCAGTGATGTCATCAGTGATGTCATCAGTGATTTGCAGAGTGGTGGAGAAAAGGTGCATGGACTCCGAAGACCTCTCACCAATCCTGCTGTGTGGGACTTACTGGAGGTAACTGGAGGGGTAGTTGGCCCCAAGGACCCTCAGGAGTGAAGTGGACTTCATTTCCCAACCAGTGGTGTAGCAGGAGACATGTTTGCAGAGAGGTGGAGAAAGTGAGCTTGGCCTCCAAAGACCTCTCAGCAATCCCCCTGTGTGGGACTTACTGGAGGTAACAGAAGGGGTTCCTGGCCCCCAAGGACCCACAGCATCCAAGGGGACTTCATCCCCCAACCAGTAGTGCAGTAGTGCACCAGGAGGCGCATTTTCAGAGTGGTGTAGAAAGGGGGCTGAGCCTCTGATCACCTCTCAGCTATCCCCCTGTGTGGGACTTACTGGGAGGTGACAGGAGGGGTTGTTGGCCCCCAAGGACCCTCTGCAGCCAAGGGGACTTCATCCCCCAACCAGTTGTGCACCAGGAGGCACGTTTGCGGAGTGGTGCTGAAAGGGGGCAGAGCCTCCGGCGACTTGTCAGTCCCGCTTTAAAAAAAAAATATATATATATAAAAACAGGTGCCCTATGCACAAGAGCGCACTCGAGTCAGCGCCGGTCTGTGGCAAACCTTTATTCAGGGAAAACAGTAAGCAAGCTGTAAGTAAATGGATCCATGTGCTGTGTAATTCACGACGCGTTTCGGGCGGAACGCCCTTCTTCTTGGTGTATCACAGTCACATAACAGCATCACGCAGCTGTCTCTATTTCTGCCCTCCAATGGGCCAATCAGGTGAGTTTTCAGTCCCAGATGCATTCTGGGACTTACAGTGCGTGTAAAATTTCCTGGTCACAATATCATCTGCTGCAATAGTTGGAATCAAACCCTGGATGGGCCCCACATGAATGCTCCTGTTCATAATCCTCCCAAACGCTGCTCCACGGAACCCGGCAAATGCCGAGTCCCTCGGCCCCCTTTCCAATCCTCGGGGTGGTGCTGCTCTCCGCGGCTGGGCGGCCGCGAAAACATCAAAAAACAGGTGCCCTATGCACAAGAGCGCACTCGAGTCAGCGCCGGTCTGTGGCAAACCTTTATTCAGGGAAAACAGTAAGCAAGCTGTAAGTAAATGGATCCATGTGCTGTGTAATTCACGACGCGTTTCGGGCGGAACGCCCTTCTTCTTGGTGTATCACAGTCACATAACAGCATCACGCAGCTGTCTCTATTTCTGCCCTCCAATGGGCCAATCAGGTGAGTTTTCAGTCCCAGATGCATTCTGGGACTTACAGTGCATGTAAAATTTCCTGGCCACAATATCATCTGCTGCAATAGTTGGAATCAAACCCTGGATGGGCCCCACATGAATGCTCCTGTTCATAATCCTCCCAAGCGCTGCTCCACGGAACCCGGCAAATGCCGAGTCCCTCGGCCCCCTTTCCAATCCTCAGAGTGGTGCTGCTCTCCGCGGCTGGGCGGCCGCGAAAACATCAAAAAACAGGTGCCCTATGCACAAGAGCGCACTCGAGTCAGCGCCGGTCTGTGGCAAACCTTTATTCAGGGAAAACAGTAAGCAAGCTGTAAGTAAATGGATCCATGTGCTGTGTAATTCACGACGCGTTTCGGGCGGAACGCCCTTCTTCTTGGTGTATCACAGTCACATAACAGCATCACGCAGCTGTCTCTATTTCTGCCCTCCAATGGGCCAATCAGGTGAGTTTTCAGTCCCAGATGCATTCTGGGACTTACAGTGCGTGTAAAATTTCCTGGCCACAATATCATCTGCTGCAATAGTTGGAATCAAACCCTGGATGGGCCCCACATGAATGCTCCTGTTCATAATCCTCCCAAACGCTGCTCCACGGAACCCAGCAAATGCTGAGTCCCTCGGCCCCCTTTCCAATCCTCGGGGTGGTGCTGCTCTCCGCGGCTGGGCGGCCGCGAAAACATAAAAAAACAGGTGCCCTATGCACAAGAGCGCACTCGAGTCAGCGCCGGTCTGTGGCAAACCTTTATTCAGGGAAAACAGTAAGCAAGCTGTAAGTAAATGGATCCATGTGCTGTGTAATTCACGGCAGCGTTTCGGGCGGAACGCCCTTCTTCTTGGTGTATCACAGTCACATAACAGCATCACGCAGCTGTCTCTATTTCTGCCCTCCAATGGGCCAATCAGGTGAGTTTTCAGTCCCAGATGCATTCTGGGACTTACAGTGCGTGTAAAATTTCCTGGCCACAATATCATCTGCTGCAATAGTTGGAATCAAACCCTGGATGGGCCCCACTTGAATGCTCCTGTTCATAATCCTCCCAAACGCTGCTCCACGGAATCCGGAAAATGCCGAGTCCCTCGGCCCCCTTTCCAATCCTCGGGGTGGTGCTGCTCTCCGCGGCTGGGCGGCCGCGAAAACATCAAAAAACAGGTGCCCTATGCACAAGAGCGCACTCGAGTCAGCGCTGGTCTGTGGCAAACCTTTATTCAGGGAAAACAGTAAGCAAGCTGTAAGTAAATGGATCCATGTGCTGTGTAATTCACGACGCGTTTCGGGCGGAACGCCCTTCTTCTTAACTCACCTGATTGGCCCATTGGAGGGCAGAAATAGAGACAGCTGCCCGAAACGCGTCGTGAATTACACAGCACATGGATCCATTTACTTACAGCTTGCTTACTGTTTTCCCTGAATAAAGGTTTGCCACAGACCGGCGCTGACTCGAGTGCGCTCTTGTGCATAGGGCACCTGTTTTTTATATATATATATATATATATATATATATATATATATATATATATATATATATATATAGATATATATGGAAAGTCTCCGACCAAATACCGGCTCCTCTCCACTCGGGGTCGGTGCGAGTTCCGGGTGTCGGATCCCGGCTAAGATACACGAAAATTCCCGTTTTAAAGAGCTCCTCACTCAAACAGGAAAAAGGGACTCGCACTCCAGGAAACGCGTTGCCAGTAAAAATATTGAATTACATTCACCCTGTAGTGCGAGTCCCTTTTTCCTGTTTGAGTGAGGAGCTCTTTAAAACGGGAATTTTCGTGTATATATATATATATATATATATATATATATATATATATATATACCTACTGGCGGTCGCCAGTAGGTAGTTATAGTTACAACCTAGTTTCCATAGGAAAAGCATTATTTGATTTGCTAATAACTTTGGCGTCGTTTGACGAATCTTTATGAAATATTGCAAAAAGTTGCACTTTTTAGGTTAGCTCCTATTTTGAAAGTTTGGGGGTGATTTGTCAAGCGGGGGCTGAGAAAAAAGGGGGGTCCCAAAACGCGTTTTCTCCATGTTAATTTCCATAGGAAATTTTGCGACGAGCTACAGCCCGAACTGCTGAACGGAATTACCTCAAATTTGGCAGAAAGGTAGAGCTTGGTTCAGAAAGCGACCTTTTTTTTAAATGGGGTTAATCCATTCAGTAGTTTTTGAGAAATACAAAAAATAAGAGTCAAAAAATCAATTTCCCATAGGAAACTTTGTGCAAGGCTACAGCCGAAACTACTGAACGGAATTACCCCAAATTTGGCAAAAAGGTAGTGCTTGGCTCAGAAAGCGACCTTTTGTAAAATGGTGTAAATCCGTTCAGTGGTTGCTGAGAAATAAGAAAAATAAAAGTTTCGATATCTGGGCGGAGCCTAAGTCCCGTGCACGAGCTTCACTGTGATTGGCTGCGAACACTCCAAACCAGGAAGTGTTGGCAGCCATCTTGTGGCTCGGTAGAAGCGAGTCACTAGAAAACAGAGAAACAAAGGTATAAAACAAGAGAAGGGGGCAGGGTAGAAACACTGTGACCCCCTAGGCCTGCTCAGGGGGTCCCAGAAGGACCCCAGGGCCAAAAAAAGCATTTTTTATAAAAAAAAAAAAATCGGCGCAATTCGCGCTGGGGTCGCGGGTTCCCGCGTTTTATTTTAATGAGGTCCCCGGGTGGGCTAGGTCCCGCGGGCATTTCTTAAAAAATAATAGCTGGGGGTCGCTGGGGCTGCGGGGGCCCGCTGGGGTCCCCGCAGCCCCGGGGCTTCACTCATGTTGGGAGGGGGGTTGCGCGGCCCCTCTCCTGGAGCCCTCCATGTGCTTATAACTTTGGCGTCGTTTGACGAATCTTTACGAAATTTTCAAAAAGTTTCTCTTTTTTGATCAGCTCCTATCTTGAAAGTTTGGGAGTGATTGGTCAAGGGGGGGCTGAGAAAAAAGGGGAGTCCCAAAATGTGTTTTCTCAATGCATTTTCCATAGGAAACTTTAGACAAGGCTACATGTCAAACTGCTGAACGGAATTACGCCAAATTTGTGAGGGAGAAAGGTTGTGGTCCAGAAAGCGCGCTTTTGTTGAAATGGTGTAAATCCGTTCAGTAGTTTTTGAGAAATATCAAATTTTACAGATATCGATATTTGAGAATTCTGACATCTGATTGGCTGAGGGTTACGAGCACGAGCTCGCGGCTCATTGGCTGTGAACGGTTGAAACTAGGAAGTGTTGGCAGCCATTTTGTGACTTAGTCCGTCAGCTCGCATCTCTCCGTGTAGAAGCCATCGGGTGTGTAGTTTTACCTCTGCGAGGCAACACTGGCATCTGTGTCTGTGTAAGATACTCCTTTCACGCTGCCTCTCCCCACATCACGAGGTCGCGGCTATGCCTTTAGAAGCCAGTCCGTTGGCTCGGAGCTCTGTGAGTCAGTCTGTCGGCACGACCCTCTACACAACCCAAACACCACTGCACTACCTAACTAAACACTAAACCACTACTGCCAGCACGACCCCCTACACTACAGAAACACCACTGCACTACCTTAAACCCTAAAACACTACCCCCAGCATGACCCCCTACACTACAGAAACACCACTGCACTACCCTAAACCCTAAAACACTACCCCAGCACGACCCCCTACACTACCCAAACACCACTGCACTACGTAACTAAACACTAAACCACTACTGCCAGCACGACCCCCTACACTACAGAAACACCACTGCACTACCTTAAACCCTAAAACACTACCCCAGCACGACCCCTAAACTACAGAAACACCACTGCACTACCCTAAACCGTAAACGCTACCCCCAGCACGACCCTCTACACTACCCAAACACCACTGCACTACCCTAAACCCTAAAACACTACTCACAGCAGGACCCCCTACACTACGTAAAGACCACTGCCCTACCCTAAACCCTAAATGTACCCCCAGCACCACCCTCTACACTACACAAACACCACTGCACTACCGTAAACCCTAAAACACTACCCACAGCAGGACCCCCTACACTACACAAACACCACTGCACTACCCTAAACCATAAAACACTACCAGTCCATTGGCTCACAGCTCTGCGTTTGCGAGCCGACGGCCCGTAGCTCTCTCTGTGCGAGCCGAGCCCACGGGCCGTAGCTCTCCCTTTGCGAGGCTGCCCGACGGCCCGCAGGTCTCCCTGTGCTAGCCGGATCGCAGTTGTCAGTCTGCGAACCGATATTGGGAATATAAGGCGGCTCTAAAAAGAGCCTTTGTGTTTATTAGTTGGAGCTACATATAAGTGCGGATGCACAGCTTCAGGTTATTCAGAAAAACTCGATTTCCCTGATCTGTGAAGTGTACTCCATCACTTCTGTAGATATCAGCCATATCATAACGTATGTTGTTGTTGTAGATCGACCCCATTCTATGGTCTCTGAGGTATGCAGACACAGCTTTGTTGACATTCTTCCTAGATTTTTCAATCTGAGGACAAAATTTGTTTGACCATTTCCACTTCTGTCTTTGGCATATATTGGAATATACAAAGACAGTTTGAGGCAAAAGCAACATCAATTGTCTAAAGGTGTCCTTCATTAGCATTTCCAAACCTACCCCAGTCAATGTGCCTAGGTCATTTCCACCACAGTGCACAATCATGAGGTCAGGGAGTTGGAGATGCAAACAGGTTTTAACCAAAGGGAGTAATTGGTGCCACTTCAATCCTCTCTGTCCAAACCATTTAATGTCCACATTTTGTAAACCTAGGTCTAAGTCAATACGTCTCTGTTCTGCATACCTCTTGCACCAGAAAACATAGCTATGTCCTACGATCCACACTAGCATTTTGAAGGTGTAGCTGGAAGATATGGATAGATGTCTGTAGCTCATGCAGTCCGTTCGTAGAATAAGAGATATGTTTAAAGATGGGGAACTACTTTTTTTCTCATACAAAACGATAACTGATTGGGAGATGAAAAACATTGTTTACTAAAAAGTAGGGTGCATATTAGTTTGTCGAAAAGCATCTTTGTCATTGGTTAATAAAAAGCAGTTTCAACGTAGAGTTCATATGATAGGATAAAATTTGGTCAGTTCAACCACACCTGCTACTTGCATTTGGAAGGCACTGTTCGAACTTAAAACAATGGTGAACTTTTAACCTGCACGTGCCCTTAAATGTTCGAGAAAATGTTGCAAAAAAATATCGTTAGGTTTGAAAAAATGATGAACTTTTAACCTGCACGTGTCGTAGAATGTTCTAGAAAGTTTGTTGATAGAATACGTTGAACTTCTCACCTGTATGTGTTCTTAAATTTTTAAAAAACTGTTTATATGGAAAGTTCAAAAATAACCAATAGAGAGAAGTTTTGCAATTTGAAAAAATAAAGGAACTATTCTGATTTGTTCTTTACATGTATTTATGTGTGGAGCAACAGGGAAATTGTGCCATTACTGGTTCCATTCTTGATGAGAGCGGTGCATTACATGTACTGTGTGACAAAGAAAGAATTGCAAATTTGGCAGGGAGAAAGGTCTTGGTGCAGAAAGCGCGGTTTTGTGGAAATGGTGTAAATCCGTTCAGTAGTTTTTGAGATATTAAAGGAAAAAAAGATATATATGTCTGGACTGTGCCTAACTCCCGAGCACAAGCTTGCCTCTGATTGGCTGCTAACAATTCAAACCAGGAAGTGTTAGCAGCCATCTTGTGCCTCGCATCGAGTGAAAATATAAAAGAAAGGTCCCGGGGACAATTTAATATACCGGAGCTCTGTCTGTGCGAGATACCGCTTTCACGCTGCGTCTCCCTACATCAGCAGGTAACGCACCCTTTTCCACCATCAACAGCATACCTCCAACAACATACTTGGGCCCGCAAGTCTGCCTCTGCGAACCACTTGTCGGCTCACAGCTCTTCGGGTGCGAGTTCTCGGGCCCGCAGTTGTATCTGTGAAGCCAATACTGGAAATATACCGGAGGTGTCTCTCTGCGAGATACGCTCTTCACGCTCCCTCTCCCCACATCAGTGTTCCGCAGCTATCCCTTTGGAAGCCGATGGCCCGCACCTTTCCCTATACTAGTCGGCCCGCAGGTGTTCCTCTGCGAGCTGGCCCGCAGCTCTTCCTCTGCGAACTGACGGGCCGCGGTTCTCCCTCTATGAGCCTGCTAGTCGGCTCGCAGTTCTTCATCTACGAGCCAGACCGCCGGCTCTTAAGTCTCTGAGAACAGATGTAATGGAGGCAACGATCATGCAGGTCGGACACCCAACACTGCTCCGACATCCCCCAGTAGGAGCTCCTTGTCCGCCATCTCCCCTCACCCCCACCCCCCACAAACAAATGTGACAGTCACGTTAGGTTGGACAAATAAGAATCTTAGTCATGTATGGATTTACATATAAAACATTTTATTAAAACAAAACAACAACAAATAAAACTATGTACAGCCATGTCGTGTCATCGCTGGACCATTTGTGAATCACAGCCTGTAAGACAAAAAGAAAGATAAGATGGTGCGTCATGCGTCCAGCAAAGGAGAAAGAGAAAGAGAGAAAGAGTGAGGGAGAAAGAGAGAAACAAAGAAAGAGTGAGAGAGAGAGGAAGACAAAGAAATAGAGAAAGAGTGACGAGAAAGAGAGAAATAGTGTGAGAGAGGAAGAGAGAGAGAGAAAGAGTGAGAGAGAGGAAGAGAGAGAGAGAAGAGTGAGAGAGAGAGAAGAGAGAGAGGAAGAGTGAGAGAGAGGAGAGAAAGAGTGAGAGAGAGGAAGACAGACAAAGACAGAGAAAGAGAAAGAGTGAGAGAGAGAAAGAGTAAGATACAAGGAAAAGAGAGAGAGAGAAACAGTGTGAGAGAGAGGTAGAGAGAAAGAGAGAAAGAGAGAGAGAAAGAGTGAGAGAGAGGAAGAGAGAGAAAGAAAGAATGAGAGAGAGGAACAGACAGAGAAAGAGAGAAAGTGTGAGAGAGAGAAAAGGAAGAGATGGAGAGGGAGTGTTGACACTGGAGAAAATCTTCGCAGCTTACCTTTGTGCCTCCGTGTGTGTCTCCAACCACGTGCCGGGACATAGTGCACCCTTAAGTTTAGTGATCTGAAAGATAGTATAGAATTAGTAATTGCAGAGTACATACAACTGCACACGCCTAATTATCTGTTTCGGCAATGCGCACTCAGGCTGCTGCAGCCCATCCACTCCCACTGCTCGGAGGTGTCTGTGCGCTCTTGTGCGCCCAGGCTGCTGCACACTATCCACTCCCACCGCCCAGAGGTGACTGCCCGCTGCTGCGGAAAGAAGTATCTCTGCTCACCTTCCGCCACCGGCGTGTGTGTAAGAGGGTGCACCACGTGCTGAAGCAACTTTGTCAGGCGTTGTCAGGATAGCCACGCATCATCGCAGTTTGTACACGCGTTCAGCTATGGTGGTGTGGTGGTGTGGGGGGGGGCGTCGATTCGTGAATCACAGCCTGTTAGATAAAAAGCAAGATAGGATTGTGCGTCATTCGTCCATCAAAGGAGAGAGAAAGAGAGAGAGAGAGAGAGAGAGAAAGAAAGAGTGAGTGAGAGGAAGACAGAGAGAAAAAGAAAGAAGGAGTGAGAGGAAGACAGAGAGAAAGAGAGAGACAGTGGGAGTGACAGGAAGAGAGAGAGAGAAAGAAAGAAAGAGTGAGAGGAAGACAGAGAGAAAGAGTGAGAGAGACGAAGAGAGAGAGAAACAGTGAGAGACAGAAAGAGAGAAAGAGTGAGAGAGAGGAAGAGAGAAAGAGTGAGAGAGAGGAAGAGAGAGAGAGAAAGAGTGAGAGAAAGGAAGAGAGAGAGAGAAAGAGTGAGAGTGAGGAAGAGAGAAAGTGTGAGAGAGAGGAAGACAGAGAAAGAGAGAAAGAGTGAGATACAAGGAAGAGAGAAAGAGAGAAACAGTGTGAGAGAGAGGAAGAGAGAGAGAAACAGTGTGAGAGAGAGGAAGAGAGAGAGAGAAAGAGTGAGAGAGGAAGAGAGAGAGAAAGAAAGAATGAGAGAGAGAGGAAGAGACAGAGAGAGAGAGAGTGTGAGAGAGAGAAAGGAAGAGATAGAGAGTGAGAGAGAGAGAAAGAGTGTGAGTGACAGAAAGGAAGAGATGGAGAGGGAGAGTGAGTGTTGACACTGTGGAGAAAATCCTCACAGCTCACCTTTCTGTCACCGGTGTGTCTCCAACCACGTGCCGGGATATAGGGCAGCCCTCAAGCTTAGTCATCTGAAACATAAAAATGGAATCAGTAATGGATGAGTACATACAACTGCGTATGCCTAAATCGCTGTCCCGCCTTTGTGTATCCAGGCTAGTGTACCCCATCCACTTCCACTGCCCAGAGGTGTCTACCCGCTGCTGTACACCCAGGCTGCTGCACTCCATCCACTCCCACTGCCCAGAGGTGTATGACAGCCGCTGCGCACCCAGGCTGCTGCACCCCATGCACTCCCACTGCCCGGAGGTGACTGCGTGCCGCTGCGCACCCAGGCTGCTGCACCCCATCCACTCCCACTGCCCGGAGGTGACTGCCCGCCGCTGCGCAAACAAGCCTCTCTGCTCACCTTACACCACCGGCGTGTGTCGAAGAGGGTCCACCACGTGCCGAAGAAACCTCCTCACCCGTTGTGTACACGCGGAGAGCGGAGCTCACAATTCAGGTTGAGTGTTGATTGCAGGATGGCCACGCTTCATCGCAGGCCTGCAAGACAAAAAGCAAGATAAGATTGTGCGTCATGCGTCCATCAAAGGAGAGAGAAAGAGAGATAGAGAGAGAAAGAAAGAGTGAGAGGAAGACAGAGAGAAAAAGAAAGAAAGAGTCAGAGGAATACAGAGAGAAAGAGAGAAACAGTGAGAGTGAGAGGAAGAGAGAGAGAAAAAGAAAGAAAGAGTGAGAGGAAGACAAAGAGAAAGAGAGAAAGAGTGAGAGAAGAAGAGAGAGAGAAAGAGTGTGAAGGAGAGAAAGGAAGAGATGAAGAGGGACAGTGAGTGCTGTGTCTCCAACCACGTGCCGGGACCTAGTGGAGCCCTCAAGCTCCCACATCTAAACATAGTACAGAATTAGTAATGGGAGAGTATATACGACTGCGTACGCCTAAATCGCTGTGCCGCCTTTGTGTATCCACTCCCGCCGCCCAGACGTATTTGCCCACCGCTGCGCACCCAGGCCTCACTGCTCACCTTTTCGCGGACAGGGCACCCTCCGCATCATGCAGTCCCGCTCCGCAGGCCAACAGGTCTGACATTTGGTGCTGCGTCTTGATTTTGCCATGGCAGAGGACATACTAGTGCACCTATCATCATCGCAGGTTGCACACCCGCTCAGTCCTTGCGGTGCCACTAACTCAGTGAACAGTGAGGCCACGCACGTGGTGGTAGGCCTCCCTGTTCGGTGGCTCAGGCCTACACTGCGGTCCAGCAGGGCACACAAAACCTGAGCTGTCCAGACCACCGGGACGGGCCATCACCGCAGGCTGTACACCCGCTCAGCAGTTACGGTACCCGTACCTCAGTGGACCGAAAGTCACCGTCCCGTGCCGGTGTGCCTGTGCCGGCCGCAGTGCATCCGGTGCGAGCAACTCTGAAATGGCGTCGAGCACGTGCGCCCGGTCTTTTTATTGGCAGGGTCACGTGTCCTGTGACGCCTGTGCTGGATGGGTGTGGTGTGGGTGTATACTAGCCGTGAGGGAGTGGCTGTGGCGTACTGACAACTAGGGTGTGACCAGCAGATCACTGCAATGAAAATCTGGGCCATGTAGCGTTGTTGTCCTTCCCTGTAAGCGTAAGCGGAGTGGGCTGGCCTGGCGTATGCCAGTCCTGCGTGAGGCTGTGAAGAATGACTCCGGAGCTATGGGCGTGGCTCCATCGTGAGCTGTATGAGGAATCAACTGATGCGGCACTGTTGCCAGATTGGGCTAGATCACGCACAATTGGGCTATATTTTTCCCGGTTGTGCGGTAAAATTTTGGTTTGTGCTAGTTGCCAGATTATAAATATATATACAGCGCTCCAGCAAACTAGTATGTTAAAGCGCTTTATTAGACAAATATTTACTTGGCAGCCTGCTGCAACATCAATTCCAATCCATTCACCGCCTGCTTGACGATGTCCCTGCCCCTCCTTCCTTAAAGTAGCAATATTGGGCTAGTTTGGGCTACTTTTTGGTTGTCTTTGGGCTAGAGAATGCTTAAAAAATCTTGCAACACTGCCATGCGGGTGTTCTTGTTGTAGTGCTGCCGTCACCCGGGTCGCAAGCGTCAATGTGTCACTCTGTGAGCCAAGTCCCTGAACATGGCCAACATGGAAGGTACGGGGAATCACTGACCCTACATTCATCCATAGTTCCACACAAGAAAGATGGTGGACATGACACATCTGTGTGGGTGTGAATGTTTATTGCACATTCAGTGGAGTATTGCAGCTGTAGCAATACTGGGCCATGCAAAATCCAAATTTCAGTTTTTGGGACATGGAGGGCAGCCAATTAGAGACAAGCTCGTTGTCGGAGTTAGGGTGCGCCAACATATGTACTTATACAATCACTCCGCCAATCCCCACGCACTTATAAATTCACTATACACTCTCCTTGCAGTACTCTAATCATCCAGTCTCTACGTACGTACTTGTACAATGATCGAGACAAAGTTACATAACCAAAGTTATCTCCCACTGTCAAAGGTAAGTTGGTTGCATACGCTGTCCAGAGCACAATGTAATGTGGTAGGGCCCAGGGGCAGCATGTTGCATACATAATGAACACACGGACACAGATAGATAGTGGAACTGGGTACGAGCACGTGCACTCGACTCCTTTTTATTACCAGGGTCACATGTCCAGTGACGTCTGTGCTGGATGCGTGTGGGGTGAGTGTAAGCCAGCCCTCCGGGAATGGTTGGTGCTGGTAACAAGTACAACAGTAATCATCAGATCACACACAGAGATTCAATCATAAAGGGTCCATGACTTGTGCTACAGTAAGTTAGGGGCACCAGATCTGAAATCATACTCAAAAGATTCTGTCATAAAGGGTCCATCAGTTTTGGTGGACTGAGGTAGGAGCATCAGAAGCATTCCGCGTGTGCACAGCTAGCGATGATGCGTGGTCCGGGAGGGCCGCACTGGTAGCAATATCTATTGCCTACTGGACTGCGTCATCTGCAATCAGAACTCAATCTGAATTGTGAGCCCTGCTGTCCGCAGTGTAGATCGAAGGCAGTAGTCTGCACAGACATCAAGGAATGCTTTTTGTCACTTCCTCTTGACAAAATTGGAGGACATAGAGTACAATTCTGCCTGCAATTAATAAATCAAGACTGAATTCAAATTGTGAGCTCTGCTGTCCGCAGTGTAGACTGCCATTCAGTGTTCCTTTGGACTTGCAAGATGAAGTTGGTCATTGTACTAAAGCTATAACTGATATAAAACAAGTTCTTGAAGCAAGGATACTAAAAGGATATTATGTAGGTTTTAGGGACGTAATACTTAGTTGCCTACTGGACTCTGCAATTAATGAATCAAGAGTCAATTTTAAATGTGAGCCCTGGTGACCACAGTGTAGGCCGGAGGCAGCGGTCAGCAAGGGCCCACAGCCACGTGGTGTTGAGTTGAGCTGTACAGTTAGTGTCACCTGAAGCAACCAGCGTGAGTGGAGCCTGCGATGATGCGTGGTCCGGGCGGGCCGCACTGGTAGCAATGTCTTTTGCCTAAAGAATTCTGTCTTAATAAGTCCACGTGGCGTTGACTTGTGGTGCACTGAGTTAGTGGCACCTGAAGCACTCAGCGTGTGCGCAGCCTGCGATGATGCGTGGGCCGGCCGGGCCACACTGGTAGCAATGTCTTTTGTCTAATGAATTCTGCCTTAATAAGGCTACGTGGCGATGACTTGTGGTGCACTGAGTTAGTGGCACCTGAAGCACTCAGCGTGTGCGCATCCTGCGATGATACGTGGTCCGGGCGGGCCGCACTGGGAGCAATGTGTCTTGCCTACTGGACTGCGTCATCTGCAATCGCGACTCAATCTGAATTGTGAGCCCTGCTGTCCGCAGTGTAGATCGAAGGCAATAGTCTGTACAGACATAACTGTGCAGTGCTGTGCCGCTGTGTTCGCAGGGGGCTGTGTCGAGGAGGCCCGCGGTCATGGCGGCAGCCACGTGGCAGGGTGAGGGTCGCCGCTCTGGCAGAAGCGTTGGCTTTCACACAAGTGAACCACGCCCAGAACCCCGGCCTATTTATTCACACTTCTACGCTGGAGTGGCGTACGTTGGACCAGCCCACTGCGCTTCCGCTTACAGGGGGCGACGACACAGGTTCATGACCGAGATCTTCCCCACTGCCTGAGGTAACATGGTTGCGTCCACTGTCCACAACACTACAAGCACCAGCTTGTTTTTGGATCGCACAGCAGATAGGTTTAATGAACATTATAATTAGAAATTAGCATTTAAAAAACCTTTGAAATTCACTGAAAAAACCATAGGTTTCAGGGACGTTATAGTTACAAATTATCATGTTAAAAACCATAGAAATTCACTGAAAAAACCATAGGTTTCAGGGACGTTATAGTTAGTTGGACATTTCACTCATACAAAACCATAGAAATTCCGCCGTTATAGTTAGTTGAGCTAACTATAACTCGCGCCCCCGCAATGCACTGCTGATGACGTCACATATTACATCATTCATGACATGGTCAGTGACATCACTGATGACATCACTGATGACATCTCAAATGACATCACTGATGATATCACTGATGACATCATCTAGTGACTGTGTGTTTCTGTAAAGTTTAAATATGTTTTATATATATACCAAGCTGTATTGAAGAATGAGTGGTTGTATAAGTGTCTGGATGGAGGATTTAGTAGGTGTGTAACTGACTGTTTAAGTGAGTGATTAAATGTCTCTTACTGAATACATGGGTTAGTGACTAAACTGTGTGAATGTCTGTATGAGTATGTTTGTTGTTGTATAACATGCTGCATCGGTTGGTCAGTAGCTACATGAGTGTCTATATGGGTTATTGATTAGTTGCCTGAGTATTTGTTTGGGAGACTGAGTGTGTGTGTGGTTGGGTGGGGGGGTGTGACTCTGTGCATAGATGTTTGAGTGGTTGATTCACTGGGTGTATGAGTTTAACAGTGCATGTGGAAACAGTTGTATGGGTGAGTGAGTGTGTGTATGGATGTGTTGGTGAGTGAATGGATGTGTCAGTGGTAGATGTCCAACTAAGTACAAAAGTTAAAGGCAGTGTATGTGAGAGTTGGTGTATAAAAATAACTATACGTGAGAGTGAGTGATTGTGAGAGTGGCTGTATGGATAAGTGTGTACTTGTATTAGTGATTATATAAGAGAGTAAGTATGCGTTAGTATCTGTATGAATAAATGAGGTGGTGTGTGTATAACTGTGTAGGTGAGTAAATGGAACTGTGATTGATTTTTTGCATGACTGACTAGGATGAGTGCATGACTGACTAGGATGAGTGGTGGTGTGTGAGTGTCTGTATAGGTGTATGAGTGCATATGATAGTGTTGTATTGATCAGTGACTACATGTATGAATGGTTGTATGGGTGAATGAGTGGATGTGTGTGTAGACCTAGGAATCAGTGCATGCGTACGTAGTAACTGGTATTGGTGTGTTGATGGTTTTTAAAATGGTAGTCTGTATTTTACAGTGGGTGTATCAAAGGTTATATTAGGGTGTGAGGAGGTGCATCAGATTTTTCACGTGGATGATGTCATCAGTATGTCATCATGATGTCATTTGAGATGTCATCAGTGATGTCATCAGTGATGTCACTGACCATGTCATGAATGATGTAATATGTGACGTCATCAGCAGTGCATTGCGGGGCGCGAGTTATAGTTAGCTCAACTAACTATAACGGTGGAATTTCTATGGTTTTGTATGAGTGAAATGTCCAACTAACTATAACGTCCCTGAAACCTATATATATATATATATATGTATATATATATTTATTAGGGAAGGGGCTGCATGACTCCATCCCATGGGGCCAGGCCTTTTTTGAATGGGGGATGGGGCTGCGCGGCACCTCTCCCCAGGCCAATTTCGGAACATGCAGCTCCCACTCTGTGAAAGCAATTTTGCTCTGCTTCCAGCAAGCAAGAGCATTTTTAATGCTCTCGTTTGCTGGAAGTGGAGCGTTCGCTATGGCTTGGCAGGAGCGGTAAAGCTCCTTCCATGCCATAGCAAACAGCTATGTCCCGGGGTGGACACCCCGGGACTTAACAGGAGCCGGCTGTGTGCCCCGCTCCTTTCTTTGAAGTGGCGGTCCCCGGGGCTGCGGGATGCTGTGTTGCTCCCCGCAATCAATGTAACTAAATCCCCGGGGAGGTGGTGGTCCTCGGGCTGAGGGGGTCTGAGAGGACCCCAAAAGTTAAAAATAAAGAAGCCCCGGGGAGGTGGTGGTCCCTGGGGCAATAGTAAGCCCCAGGAGGGGAGGCCCATGTGTCCCCCCCTCCCTAATTACAAAAATGCCCCCAGGACCTGGCCCACCCTGGGGCCGATAACCAACGAAGTCCAGGAGCACCTATGACGGGAACCCACATAGTCAAGCCACGCTCCCCAGTGAGCATGGCTAGGGCCGGGCACCTCTTCTGTCCCGCTGACACTTGGGAGGCACTGCAGCTGCAGTGGTGGCCTCCTGATGTCTCCGTCTGAGTTGTCCTCCATCTCGGACTCCTCTGGGGCCCTCAGCCAAGAAGTCAACGTTCGGCTCCTTTGCCTTTCCTGTCCTGACTAGGGGTGGGTGGTAAACTCTGCTCCATCGGTGGAGTTTGTGGAGTTTTTACTACTCCACTCTCCGCTTGGAATGCGGAGTTCAGCAAAAACTCCGGCAAGGGCTGGCGGAGCAGAGTTTACGGGCACGCTCACCCTGTGCGACCATCTGGCACGCATGCTCTATTCTAGGGGAATGCCTATTCCTTGTTCAAGCCTGTTGTTGAGGCACACGTTGCTCAGTTCCTCAATGCGCATGTGCCGTGTGCGTGAGTTGGCATTGTGCCGCCTCCTGTCGCACTTTGTGTGCTGGCACGCATTCAATCACCTCTCGTCTGCCGTGTTGTCTCATGCAGTGTCCTTCATCAGATAAATCACGCTCCTTGTGATCGCTGGCAGCAGTTGCAACATTGATCTGCGGATGCCCTCTGGCACCTCAGGACCCACGGAACTGGAGGCATTGTGAGACTAGACTGAGATCGCGGCGGATCCAGGGGCCCCCGAGGCTGAATGGATGAGAAAGTGAAGATGTAAATCACAGAGCATTATGTGTAGGTAGGTGCATGGGGAACTGGTGCAGCAGCAGGATGTCATGTGGGCTCAGAGAGGTTGCATAGCAAGGGAGGTTGAGGAAGTGGATTCTAGGCACTCTAGAAGTGCTGAATACATTTTACCCTGCTTTTGCTCCTCTCCACACTACTGGAAATTAATAAACAATCTGTGTGCAGGTAGCAGACGTGTTCGTGGCCCAGCATTGGTCACTGTAACCAGCCATCCTGTTAAGATCATGAGAGCAACGTGGGTGTCACTATTAGAGCTTTGGATCTACTTCCTGTGATGAATTATTTAAGGTTGTTGTTACACGAGTAATAAAAGCTTTACTTTTCAATATGCGAGGTGGAGCGCAGTGATCACTTAGGGGCATATTATCAAGGGCCGGCGATAAATATCGCAAAGCGCGCTTGCATATTTATCGCCGGCTATCTCTGTAATTTATCGCCCGGTTAGCGCGTTATTAACAACGCGCATCGCCGAGGCGATAAAAATTTCAGAGATAGCGTGGATATCGCCATTTTCCATGTGGAAAACGGCGATATCCTAGATGATAGGGCCTGTGGTCTTAGCCACAGAATCCACCCCCATGTTAAGTATGCCTTAGTCAGGAATTTAACAGACGTTAAATTCCTGCGTTAGAGCATACTTAGCGCGATTAAAATAATCGCTTCCCCGCATTGTAAATATCGCGAAGCTGCCTTCGCGATATTTACCCATATTGTTTCCACAGACACGCCTACTTTGCATCTCATTATCGATGCGAAGTCAGGCGTGCTGAAACGGAGAGCAAAATCAGCAAAACACGCGATAGCGTGTCTTTGCTGATAAGGCGATATAATTATCGCCGCTTTTCGGCCAGACGGCCGCAAAAGCGGCGATAATTGTTTATCGCCGCCTTGTTAATATGCCCCTTGGTTTATTCACTCAAAGGTCTCCTGCAGCTTCCGACAAGTCTGGCGTCGTTTGTGTTTTGGCTGTCCTTCCCTGTTTGGGGCTACTGCATTGCAGCCCATTCTGTTTAGCCTGCTGACCCACGTATCTGGGAATGTTGGTGAGCGGTGGTGCATGTAACATCCTGTTTTCTTGCACAGACCTTTATAGTATAATGAATTTCAGAATTTCGAAAGTATGCACTGATTTTAAAAAAAAAGATGAGTGGCTGAACAAAGGAGTAAGTGGGACATTTCAATGAGGCAGTTGACCTGCTGAAAGCCTTGACCCTGGCCCAGTATCTCTGCCCCACAATCTGTGCTGGTTCTTTGAAAATGAAGGGCCAGATGTAGGTGGCTAAATACCGGTCGGTAACGTCGAAATTCGGAGAATTTCAGCGTTACCGACCGGTATTTGGCTGAGTGCAATGTAGGTGAGTTCATACCTACATGCAAAATAAGGAATCGCAAAATAGCGATTCCTTATTTTGCTCTTGCATTTAAGGAATCGGAAATACCGATTCCTTAAATGCAATGTACGTAGCACTAAAAATAGTGCACTTGAGCGTTAAGGAATCGCTAATTACCACCAACTTCAAGTTGGTGGTAAGTAGCGATTTCCTTTAAAAAGCACTATTTTGCTTTTTAAATGTGCCATGTGGCACACATCCATGCCCTTAGGGCATGTATGTGCGCCACATGTGCACACATGCACATTTCAGGGTGCAACAGGGTGTCCTTTGGACACCCTGGCACCCTTGAAATACCTCCGCTATTAGCGATTCGGTAATACCGAATCGCTAATAGTGAATATCTTCCCATTCATTCCTATGGGCCTCCTAGCCCATAGGAATGAATGGCTAGGTATTCCTTAATAACGAATCTCAATTACCGATTCATTATTAAGGAATGTTAAGAATCGCTAATATTTTAGCGATTCCTACCTACATTCCATTTAGCGAGTCCTTAATAGCGATTCGGTAAAAATCGCTATTAAGGACTCGCTAAATTGAAGTTAACTACATCTGGCCCCTAGTGTCTTGTGTTTGTTAACAATGCCTCATTGTGAGAAGGCCGTGATAGCAGCTTATGTGACCCAGGCAGTCGAGAGGGTGTAGTTAGGGCTGGGAAAGGTAAGACGAGCAAAGTAAACCAACAGGAATGAAAGCGTCACCTATCTACTTGTTTTAATCGCCACGCTGGATCGCTGGACTCAGCAGAGAACATACATTACTTCCTGTTATTATTTGTGCGCCTACCACTTTGGAAGGACAGGTTCTTAGAGTCAACAGCTACTGTGTGTTTTTAAATGAGCCTGGGTAGTAAACTCCACTCCTTTCTGGGAGTTTTTGGAAATTTCTGCACT
The DNA here is from genome assembly GCA_963921515.1 of Calotriton arnoldi. Taxonomy (NCBI): domain Eukaryota; kingdom Metazoa; phylum Chordata; class Amphibia; order Caudata; family Salamandridae; genus Calotriton; species Calotriton arnoldi. The sequence continues at coordinate 5,076,815 of CAWUFW010000100.1, read as the reverse complement.
CCGCGCTTCGCGGAGCTTGCGAAATGCACGGAGCTGAGTTTTTTCCCCCGCTCGCCAATGGTAAGTTGGTGAGCATGAGCTGCCGCTTGGGTAGAATTTCTAACCGAGCGGCAGGAAGATCAGTGCGAACAGCAGTTCATGCCACACTCCGCCGCTTGCAGAACTCCGCTGAGTTTATTTGTCACTTAGCGGAGTTACGCGGAACTCCGCAAACTCCGCCTAGGCCTATTGTTAAACTCTGCAACAAACAGCCCGGAAGACAGCAGCTTGTGCATTTTTAGAATTGACGAGTAATGGGCCAGCTCGTGTTTACAGCAGCTTGTGTGTTTTTAGATTTGAAGAGTAACAGGCCGGTGCGTGTTTGCTTCACTCTTGCTCCATCCAGCCCTGTGCTCCTGAGCAGCACCACTGAGATATGCAGCGCAGCAGCACTAGTAGACCAACACGGAGGAACACATGCTAAAGCTCAGTCACTCCATGTATTAAAAGATTTATTAGCGAAATGGGAAGGGCGATGTGTGTTTTGTGTCTTTTGGCATTACTGTGGCAGAATTTGCTCTCAGTTAGACTGGAATGTTGCAGTTTCTTCTCCAGACGTGCCCGAGTGCTGTGCCGTGTCCCATTCTCAGCTTGTCAGCCTGACTCTCCCCGCACCTTCTCGTGCTCCTCTAGTGCAGGAAACAGAGGAGGCTCGTGGAGCCGCAGCGTGAAGCAGGTTCTAGGGGTGGACGAGCAATACTCCGCCCGCTCGAGGATCTCCGCAGGTTTTGGTGGAGTATTTCGACAACTCCACGGAATTCCGCGAAGTGAAACTCCGCAAGCTCTGCCCACCCCTAGTCCTGACGTGTGCTGCAACTCCTCGGTTCTCTCCACCAACAACGATCAGGGTTTTTGTAGTTTCCTTCTTTCTCCGGCGGCGTCTTTTCCTTTTCCTCATCGTCGCTTTGTCTGCCTCCCCTCTGCACTGTCCCTTTTTTATCTCTCTCTCCATGCCTGACTTCTGACTTCCTTTCTCTTGTCTCTCTTCCTTTTGAAAGAATGTGAGTCTGTTTTTGTTTTTACATGTCTGCCCTGTCTTATTGTTGGGCTTTCACTTTCCCCTAATGTTGTTTTTAGGTCGAACCTAGCGGCAGCGCGCATGCGCTGCTCGCCCTGCGAGGCATGCTGTATTAGGGTATGCACTGGAAGCCCCGCCCACTCTCTGGCCATATTTGTCATTGGCTTGTATCAGTGTCCTTCCTAAATGTTGGCTTCTGATTCGGAAAGAGGCTTGTTAGTCCCGCCTTGGTACCGCCTTGTCTCCGTTTGTTACTGCCCATAAGGACTGGACCTTTTACTTGGCTTGTTACATGGTCTGCATTATAAGGGGGGAGCGCTATTTTGTTTATTGAAAGTGATGGGGACAATGGTGGCTGATTTTCTTATACAGCGCTATGCGCTCTAAATTGTATGCTGAGCTCGGCGCACGCTTGAGGGACACCGCGCTCACTTTACATTTTTCTTTTTAAAAACTTTGATGAGTTTATCTTTTTATTTTGTAAAAATGTAATACTGAGCACAGCGCCCGCTTCAGGGACACGGCCCTTTTTTTTTGCCTCCTTAAAACAAGCATTTTCAATGCAATAGGTCTCGCATTTACGCGAGTTTAAGCTATTGGCATTGTAAATGACAATGCTTTTTATTTATGTTTTAAAAACCAAAACATAAATAAAAGGCATTGTCATTTACAATGTCAATAGCTCAAACTCACGTAAATGCGAGACCTATTGCATTGCAAATGCTTGTGTTATAATACTCGTCATCGGTCTCATACTACTAGTACTGATAATGATCTATTATTATGAGTGCTGAGCGTGAGCTCTTCACCTGCTGGGCCGCCCCCCTTCAGGGTGGCTCCTGCTGCCCTCCGCCCCCTCCATCCTGGTGTCTGTGCCCTGCACTGAGTTTATACCCCGGGCCTTTGAAGGGGTGTAGGTAGGGAGGGAGCACCCCACTGAAGGTGGATGGGATTTACTTGGCGCTATCCTGGCTACAGAGCGCTGTATGCTGACGTGGGGTGGGGCGGTGGGGATCACACTAGCTGGGACCCTCAGCCAGAGGTTTACACTCTATACTGCTGCATTTTAGTACCCAGACAGCAGTCGGGAGTTCATTCCTTGCTTGCACCGGGGTATAGCCACATTTGCCCCTTTGCTGCACGTTTCCAGAGCAGGATGTGCCCCCCCCCTCCTCTGGGCAGTAAGAGTAGAGAGAACTAATGTAATCACCTCAGAGTGAGTCACTGGTGAGAGGCTGTACTGCCTCCTGTGAGCATCACACTGGGCGTCAGGAAGTAGCCGGGACTCCAGGCAACTCCTGTCCCATGTGAAGGTCAGGATCTGAGCATGAATGTTGGGGTTCTGGTGGAAGTAGATGGTAAAAGGATCGAGTGCCTCCTATGGAAGATGTGCTCAGGATCACGCCATGTGTCAAGGATGAGCCTAGGCTCAGACTGGGGTTAGAGGTCGCATCATGCGCTCTAAATTGTATGCTGAGCTTGGCGTCCGCTTTAGGGACACTGCGCTCACTTTACATTTTTTTATTTTTTATTTCATGAGCGCGGCGCCCGCTTCAGGGCCACCGCTCTCTGTTTATTTTTATATTTTGTAAAACTTCTATACTGAGTGCGGCGCCCGCTTCAGGGACACCGTGCTCGGTTTCTCTTTTTTTGCCTCCTTAAAACAAGCATTTGCAATGCTTAGGTCTCGCATTTACACAACTTTAAGCAATTGGCATTGTAAATGACGATGCCTTTTATTTATATTTTAAAAACCAAAACATAAATAAAAGGCATTGTCATTTACAATGCCAATAGCTCAAACTCGGGTAAATGCGAGACCTATTGCATTGCAAATGCTTGTTTTTTTTTTGTTCTTCTGCCCAGGAAGGATCGAGAAGGACTCTGTGCAGGCTGTCACTGGGGTACTGGGTAAGTATATAATCTCTTTGGGTTGCTGTTCCCCAGGCCACTCACACTCCGATATTTCGTTAATGCGCAAATTCTGCAGAAATGCCCATAATTTCCTAGTTTTCTCAATGTCACTGCAGGACTAGTGCGTATTTTTGACTTTTCGCAGCAGCTCAGTAATGCAAATTTTCCAGAAACTCCAAAATCAATCATTAATAGACCTATCAGATCTGTTTCCACAATATTGTGGTGAGTGATTTGTTTGCCCATTATTCACATTGTAACTATTTGTCCAATTTTTTTAATGCTGCACCAAATCACAATAATACCCCAGTAATATTTGACCGGATGACTACTTTCATTGTAGTAGGCACTGGATCATAGGCATCATAGAGGAGACCGATGTTGCCTGGTGGCACTAGGTGTGGTACCCGAATGGGTACTAGAGCCAGATGGGTACTAAAGCAACCATCATGGACTGTTATGGAGAAACCAATCAGATCAGTTTCCACAGAAATATGGTAATGTGAATGTTTTCTCATTACTCATAATGCACACATTTGACCAATTTCTACAATGTTGCAGTGAATGCATATTTGCTAAACCACCATAACATTTGTGCAATTTTCACAATACAGTACCAATCTACATTTTTGCTCATTCTAGCTATTATGCTGCTTGATCTAGTGGATGCTTTTATTCACTATGGTAGTCAGTGGCGTAGCACGGGTGTCTTGGCCCAATGCAAGAAACTGGGTCCCCCATCCCCTAGTATGGGGTGAAGTGGGCCCCTCAAACTTATCGTCTCTGTTGTCACTGTAACTGCTGCACTATTGATAGCACTATTGATAGCACTATTGCTAGCTACACCCCTGATGGCAGGGAAAGGGTACTTGCAGACAGAGAATGAACAAGACAGACAAGACAGATGCTGCCTGGGGCACTGGAAGTGGAAGCAACTCTGAGTACTACCTGATCAGGTGCTGGAATTACCAGCATTGGCTACTGTGGAGACAATGGATCCTCCCACAATGCCTCTGGGGCTATTAAGCAACTACACATCAGCTCTCTTCCCAAACATGCCTCCAAACATTGCACACCCTCATTCTCTCAACATTCTCTCACCAACACCTTCTCCCTCTTTCCCTGTCAACATCCCCTCCCTCCTTTCCCAAAATCTCACTCCTTGCTTCTCCCAACATCATCATCTACAGGGATAGTTAGTAGAACCCACACTCTCTTTCATAATGAATAGACACACTCAAGAACACTAGGAAGCTATGAATGGACTTAAAATCAAAACCTTATCCTAGTGTACATAATATAAATAGTAACTATTATGAAAATAAACAAAATAGTGTCAATGATACTTGTCAGGAGATAGAGCAATAGGAAATATTGCATCAATATGATGGTATTATAAGGCTTCTTTACATCAATATCCCCAACCCCTCCTTCTCTACACTAACTAAGCTAAACTTGATACCAAATGTGTCCTACTTGGATGTCATAGATTGTTCACGCCCGCATACCTTTTCTAAACAATGGAAGTAATGTTACTAAAGAAACAGCACCTGCTAATCGTGTCTATGTATCAAACCAGCTATTTCCTCGAGTTTGGCAGATAAGTTTAGTGGAGGATTCAATGTATCCTCCCCACAGCCTTCAGCAGGGAAAGGTGTTTATGGCTACTTCATGACTGTCAGTCAGCTGTATGACGGAACCCTGCATGCATTTACTCCACATGCCTTTACAACGCTGTCACTACCCTGACTGCGACGTTACCATGCGTTGCTTTACCATGCAAGTCATTACAATGACTTGCCTTAGGAGGGTGCGGGACTTTGGAATAGTATAAATTACTATTCTAACGCCAGTATACGCTGCAGTAGAGAAGATGTTTGACTTAAAATCCAACACCAGTCAACAATGTGCCCCCTAAAGCAAGTCATTATAACAACTTGCGGGTTAAAGGAATGCAGAAGAAAAGCAGGTCGTTGTTCTGACTGCAGGGTAAAGGATGTTTCCCCCATCAGTCTCGTATCTCTGGAGCAAAGTACCTTCCTATCTAATAACACTTTGTTCCAGTTTATATATTTTGTCTGAACTCTGTTGAACATTTTCAACATAAACAATTAGTAGTAAATGAGGTAAAAGAGTGTGGGAGAAGGGAACAAAAGAGACAGCAGTGTGAAACTGAAAAGCAGACTGGTGTACATAAATAGCTCAGCAGGGAGTGTATGTCTTGTAATTGACAATATTTTACTAAATTAAACATAAATGAAAAGCATTTACAGCAGATTTTTTAATGCTTTTAAGGGCTTCCATGTGGATTGCGAGGATCTGCCATGGATTCACATTGGGGGCTGCACTGAGTTCTGCAGTTGATCCACAGGGCCGCGAAAAACCTACAAAATTGGGCTTCTTTTCAGGAAACATGGAAGGGGTTAAAGAAATAGTGACCATTTAGGAGTGGTATAACCAAAATAAAAGATGAAAGGAAATCTGTGCTTTGCTAAGTATAGGAGTATGAGTGAGAACACATGGGGGAGGGTAGCCATTTTAGGAACTTTTCTACTGAGAGTGGAGCAGGATTGCCATAGTGCTGACTTGAGATCTGCAGTGGAAAACAGATGTTAACAGATATTACACTAAAAGGTGGACAACCGCAAAGAGATTTTGCATGTAAGTTAATTAGGTTGTACTATACAAAAGTATATTTAAAAAATAGTGTGAGTGTATATAAGCTAAAAAAAATGTGTGGCTTCTAGACACTACAGTAAAAGGCAAAATAAAAGGGAGCTTAGATGAGAAAATTAACTAAAAATATAGTGAGCAGAAAAAAAGAAAAGGAATTGCTATACTGAAAATATAGTTCTTTTATTAAGCCAGTATGAATGAATGTGATAGAAATTAGATGTGGGTGCTGTCTTATAGTATACAATTTATTAGTATGTAATTTGCACCCAGTCACAAAGTTAGGCAGGCACTTATACACCCAGTTACACTCCCACAAAAACACTTATGTACCCATCACTCATATAGCCAGACAGTGACTGACACACTCAGTCACATACCCATAAAACCATTCACATGCCATTTACTCACCTATTGATCCACTTACGTAGTCATTCACACACCCATACAGGCACTGTCACTCTCACTCACACACCTATACAGCAATTCATGTACTCAGCACTCAGGCAGTCAGTTACACACACACTTACGCACCCATATACCCAGTTATACACTCAGTCACCCACTCATACAGCCACTCACATACCTATTTACAAAACCATACAGCCACTCACACACCCAGTGAGACAGCGACAGAGGCACTTACACATACATTCACACACCCACACAGTACTTATGTACCCACCACTAATAGAGCTACTTGCACACACAGTTACACACTCAGACACTCTCTAACAGTGCCAGTTACCAATCCATAAAGCCACTTACATACCCATTTAAACACCCATCCAGTCACTAACACACCAAGTCACTCACCAACACAGCTACTTACACATCCAGTGACACACCCACAGAGGCACTGATACACTCACATATCCACTCAACCACTCACACACCCAGTCACCCATCCGTACAGCCACTCATAAAGCCATTTATACACCCATACTCAAACACTTACGCAGTCTCTTACACTCTGACATAACCATTTATGTAGCTACTCACTTGCTTATAGTATGTAATCTAATAGTATTGTTGTATTCCGCTTAGGGTGTCCATAAACGGGCTTTCCAGTATCATGTCCTTATATAGGCACAATTCGCCCTGCCCTTATATAGGCATAAAATCCCAGCCCTTATTTAGGCATTAAACCGTGCACTCCAAATACAGGCATGTTCTCTGACATCCGTCCACCCTAACGTCACAACGAGTTCATGAAGAACAGACCCTTAGGCTGCGGGAGTTTCCCTAGCCCAGGACTATTGATTTCTTCAAGGACTCATATATTATGCATGAACCATTATTCCTTAGGGGTTCATTCATGACGTCTTTCGCTGTCCGACTCACGTCAATACTAACATTCCTAGGTACTCTCAGGTATAAATATACCTTCCCTAGCCCCTGTAAATCAGAGGAGACCTCGACTTCAGAGGAGCCCGTTTCCCGGCCTGACACACTGAGAAGACGCTGTCATCCCTGCACGCAGAGAGTCCAGCTTCCAGTGATCTGACTTCCCTTGCGGGGTGTTGGAGTTCGAGTCTGGCAAAGAGATTCCTACCTCTCTCATTCTTCAGGTATGGTAGGTGCTTTTTCTCTCAGAGACCCCTACCCATATACTCCAAAAGACGTCTGGAGTGGGCAGGGTTAAGTATCCACCACGGCTACATAGGGAAACACCCTATATATTAGCTGTTTGGTTTGCTCAACGTTGAAGGATACAGTGTTCCAAAATATTGTGCACCTAATCTTTGTTTCCTTGAAACTTGTTCTACATTTTTCAAAAAACAAAAATGCCTGGCTCCGACAATGACGCCAGAAACGGTGGAGCTGCGGCTGATCCAGCCCAAGCAGCAGTTTTTAACATTACAGGTTTAAATGAAACCGAGGAGGGTGTCATAAACATCGCTCCAAACTTAAGAAGAGCCATCACTCTAAAACTTATAAAACATGGCCTACCACCAAGAGGAGGTAGAGCAGTTTTCGTGATAGAGGCACATGAATCCTTTCAGACAGAGGTATTCTATTCATGGGTAATATTTCCTGAATCCAATTCAGTAACACACATGTTTCACTTCTACAAAGAAGATGATCCACCAGAGGAATTCATTCCTTTCGAGGATATTGAAATTCCATTAACATACCAGGAGCATCAGCTCTGGTTTAAAGGCGCCCTAAAACATCACAAAAACATTACTAGGCTCGGTCCACTAGGTAGACCAGGAGCAACATGGCCGATTCTAGCCGGCTACACACCTTATCCTGACATTGAAGAGATGTCAGACGAGGATTTACTTACTCAACTCACAGAGTTAATAAAAATTTACAGACAATTGGTCCAATATGTCATGCGGACTTTCACAGTCCAGCAACCATTAACAATTCCAAATCAAACTCCTCACCAGGGGAATACACTAAAAATTACACCACAGACTCTATACGCAGTCATGGGTAAAATGCCCACAAAATGTGAGCAAATTCCATTCTGGATAGCTCAAAAAATTACTCAAATCGAAGCAGTATTTCCAAAATACTAGCCCGTATGAGAAACACAGAATACTGACAATCAGTTTACCAATGGGGATCACACCACAACTGGAAGACTGCACCACTTGGGGCTCAGTCTTTGCTGCCATCTATACCAAAACACATGGCATTCCGTCAATTGCGGTAATACCTGATGTCCTGAAACAAATTCAAAACGAATACGGGGCAGAGCCTGCTCTAAATTTAGGTATGAAATTACTGAGAAATTTCGACTAGGTCTCAACAATAATATTATCTAATATTAAAGGGGAGGCAGCAGCAGTGGCGATCCGCCAAAAATTAAGGGAGTTTGATGTTACAGAACATCAAACTGAGCTACCCAGAATAATTGAACAATCTTATGCAGAATTAGGCAGAGATAGTTTGGGTGGAAGACCAGTGAAGCCGAAGCTATCTGAAAGTCCTGAGAAGGACTCAATTAAACAAAATCCTACATCTTCTAAAAAGAAGTGGGAAACTACTAAACAAAATTCAAATGAGAAACGTTCTCAATCCCGAGGTAAGTCTCCTCAAAAGGAGCCCTCTGAAAGGAGGTATAACCTCAGGAATAGGGATAATTTGAGAAAACCTGACAGGTATCAAGATACTGATACACGTTCCTCTCGTCCCTTTCAGATCTCATCACAGACTTCGGAAAGAAGAGGACGATCGGAACATAGAGAAGAACGTGTGAAATCGAAAGACGACAAACACGCTCCAAAAACTAAAGCAAAACCTCAATTCTCCAAAAAGAAAGTAGCAGGTCTAAAGATCAGACATGCCGAGAATACTGAGAACACAACTCAAGAACGGAGAATGGGCTCAGACAATGCTGGACAGTGCAGCAGAAGTCACAATAGTTCGCCAGAACCTGAAGGAACTTCTGGAGATAGTGGACTTGAATGAGTACATTAAAGTAGAGACTGTAGACACCAGGGTTAGTACTCCACAAAAGTTATATGAAATAACTCTCCGGATGGAGGGAGACAAACCTAGACAGGTGAAAGCACTTTTTTGGGAAAGACTATCAAAGGGCTATGACATACTTCTAGCAGAAAAAGACTGGCCACCACAATTTGTCAGGGAGTGCCCACACGGCGAGGACATTATTATGCCTGCCTTCTCCAACCATATTCCAATTAATCTAAAATATACATATGCCAGGAAATGGGCAGTGGCCCAGGCCCCAGCATTATATAAAAATCATGTGGGATGGGATGAGGACTCACCTCACTATAAAATACATCTGAAACATGAACCAACTGCACAACGGCAGTACCCAATAAAGCAAGAAGCTAAAAAACAGGTCAGGGAGATCTTAGATCAACTTGAATATCAAGGGGTGATTGAAACATGCACCTCCTCAATGAACAATACTTTGTTTCCTGTCTCCAAACCAGACAATACATATCGTCTAGTGTTGGACTACAGACACCTAAACACTTGTTCTAAAACTTTTGCAGTGCAAAATGCACATAGCACAGCATTAATGAATAACATTGTGCGTAAAAATACAAACCAACATTAGACATCTCAAATGGTTTCTTTTGTCAAAACATAGCACCTGAAAGCAGGTACTTAACAGCATTCTCCATAATGGGGACCCAGCGTCACTTTTGTCGACTCCCACAAGGGTTCAAGAACAGCCCAGGTTTATTCTCAGCGAGGGTAACGGAGTTACTACAAATTTATGACAATGAGGCATTGTCCTATGTTGATGACATCTATCTGACGGACGATGACCTGGAAAAACACTTGAACAGGGTAAGCACCATTATATTGGGTTTCGCCTCTGAGGGCTACAAATTCAACTTTAAAAAGTCTAGAATTGCCCATCTCAATGTCCTATTTCTAGGATATGAGCTTTCAAGTGAAGGCAAGAGCTTGGCAGCTAACTTTCTAGAGAAATGTGCGCTGCTCCAACCTCCAAAAACGCTAAAAAACTTACAATCCATCCTGGGTTTCCTAAACTTTGGAAGAACATACATTCTAAATTACGCAGAAAGGGTTAAACCTCTCTACGCATTAATCAAACCTGATGTTTCTATCAGAAACTGGACACAGGAACACACAGAAATCTTGCGTTCACTCCAGGCTAACATGTTAGCAACAAATCACTTACAAACACGCGTAAGTCAACGCAATTTGGTGATCCGAATAATTTCGGGTCAATGCGGATTCACCTACTTAACCTTCAATGAGGGTGAGAAAATACCAATAGCATACAAATCTCATTTGTACACATAAGCGGAAATGCGCTTCAGTTCTACTGAAAAAATTCTAACAGCAGTTCAAACCGCTGTAGCAAAAGAAAGAGCCTTAGCCCAAGGGAAACGCATTATTGTCGTAACCCCAGTACCAGCTTTAGAAGCGGTCACAAAAGCAAGCATTCCAAATGCTAAAGCATTACATCCGAGATGGATACAATGGGTTAATTCTCTTGCTGTAACAGATGTTGAATATGTTTTTGATCCAGATTTAAAAACACAAGCATTCCTGCAATATGAACAAGAATGTCCTCTGCCTACTGAAATTCTGCCTCTAGATCAGTACGAATTCATAATTTACACTGATGGATCCGCACAGCCCGCAACAGGGAGTAAGCAAGCTTACAGTGCAGCGTGTGCAATCGTTAAAGGTCGCATGCGAAATGGCATCTTCAGACCTATGGTCACTAAAACACAATCTCTAGGGGATTGTACAGCTCAGCGAGCTGAACTACAAGCATTCAAACTGGCACTTGAAAGTACAGATCGAGAATTCCCCACACTGATAGTGTGCGATTCTTTTTACTGTGTTCAGTCGTATAATGAATATATACAAAACTGGCTTGAAAATGGTTTAAAAGATGCGAAAGGTGGCACAATAAAGCACAAAATGCTTTGGGAACAAGTAGTTCAGTTGAAAAACAAACTACCAAAGGCTCACGTGATCCACACACTGAGTCATCAACGTGATGGCATTCACGTTGCAGGGAATTCATTGGCTGATGAAGCCGCAAAGGGGGCTGTGCAGACGGCTTCCGTAGCTGCGATCACTCGTTCAAAAACAAAAATAGACGGTGAGATAATGTTGGCTGTCAATGCTTCAAGCAAAGGCAGCAGTGCAGCGTTACCAAAAAAGTTTCCACTCAAGTACTCTTATGTAATTGAAGCGAACAACGTTCCTTTTGCTCGAATCCCTGGAGTGGGGAATAGGGTAATTCCAAACAAGGAACGCAGATTAGGACTAATCCTAGCAGCACACGAAGGGATAGCTTCTGCCCATGCAGGTGTTTCAGCGACAGTATCTTTACTCAAGCTAAGATATTGGTGGGCTGGCATTCGGAAACAAACTAAAAACTATGTTTTGGAATGTGATATTTGCCAACAGATGAAAGTCTCAACGGTGAAACGTCCTGCGCAGACACCCCTGTTAATTTCAGACAAACCATTAGCTTGTGTTTACCTGGACCACTGCGGTCCCTTGCAAAGGGACGGTAACTATAAATATATCATGGTTGCAGTGGATTCATGCTCTAGGTTCCTATGGTTATGGCCTCAGCGCTCAGCTGACGCTCGAACTGTTATAAAAGATTTGCGAGTCTTTATCGGCACATACGCATACGCAATAGGCACGCTACATTCTGACCAGGGTCCTGTGTTTAGCTCTCTGGCTTACAAAGAAGCCATGACCAGTCTGGGCGTTGCATTGCGCTACTCCTCTCCATTCCATCCTGAGGGAAATTCGGTTGTGGAAAGGAAAAACCGGGACATAAAGCAGTCTATAACAGCTAGGGTATTAGGTTCGGGTGATGGGTGGGTCAAACACCTTAATGGGGTCCAACGCTCATTGAATAATCTGCCAAGAAGTTCTCTAGGGGGGTCACTCCATATGAGGTCCTATTTGGGACAAGAATGTGGGTACCAGACCTTGAACACGTAGGCACAGTGGTGGAAAATAAACCATTTGATATCAAAGATCGTTTGGCTGTTTTACAGGAACTCAATGAGTTAAGAACGAAACAAAGCAACGTATTCCTACAGCCAACCACCACTGGGGAAAAATCGGCGGTCCCAGCAAGGCCTGTCTGGATTACAAAAGTTGGGGATCTAGTCAGAGAAAAGATTGCGGACAAGAAGGAATTTGGACCTTCTTACAGACAACCAGTACCTGTCCTAGCAGTTCAAGGAACAAGAACAGTACTTCTGCCGCCCCTTGCTGGAAGAAAGGAGAAAAGATTTGTGTCCATCGACCTGATCAAACCACAGTATGTGGCCAATACTAAATAGTAGGCCTCGTGGACTCCGACCTAGTAGCAGACGCACTCCTCTCGCTACTATCCAAGAGGTTCAGACTGAAAGACTGATAACAATCGAGAATTCAGCTGTAACAGATGGAGAACTAAGCAACAACGCTATGGAACTCATCCCTCTTGAACACCAAGTAACAGTTCGTTCAAATACACCTGTCTACACCAATGTAGCAAGTGATGAACTGGTTCCAGTGATTTCTACAAATCCTGATGCAGTTCCAACAATTGACAGAACTGCTTCTGGCTATTTCATTAACTTTGATACGTACTCAGAAGATCCGAGTGAACCTGAAACGATGCCAGCATCATTCAAATTCAAGCAGCAAGTACAAGACTTTCTTCACTTTCTGAAAAAGACTTATTTGGTTTCTCCATGGATTGAACTCTGGATTATATCTGGACTTTTTGTTTTCCTGCTCTGGCTAGCTTTGGTTACAACTGTGAGCGTGCTTATAAGTGGCAGATACATCCATGTGAATGCTGAAGGAAAAAGCGTGAACGTACTTTTGAAACCTCATAAATCTTCCCATCGTGAAGCAAGAGACTTGTCATCAGTGAACATCACAGCTGTTCCTATACAGGATGGTATAGTGTGGGACAAAACAGATTTTGACATCTTCGGCCCGACGGAACAATTGAACATTCCACATTTGTTTAAAATTTCACTAACTGATCTAATTTCGTCCAGTACCTATTCTGATGATTGGGACTTTGAAACTGTTAACGACATAATGTATGACCTAGAAAAATCTGCTGCATTTTCTAAAAATGAATATTTAGTGGGTTCATCAGACTATGAACAACTGTAATGTTATAACCACTATGGTCATCATTATTTGCATAAATCTGCATATCCAAGAAATGTGTTTATGTTTAACCAATGGGAACATTGTCCTACACCACCTAAAAGTAGTTCAAAAACATTTGCTAGTAAGTTTCCATATTTTTCAGGTTACAATACATCTGATCCAGAAATGTTTTAATATAAAAATGTCAACAAGACAGGACTGAAAACTATGTTAACAAATACAAAACAGATTTATTCTGCATTATTTAATGCCCAACTGTCTAGACAGGGTTTCGACTTTTGGAAAGACACAATAGACACAAAAGCTTTCTGGGGTACTAAAGATTGGCAAGTGCAGGGGATAGAAGCTTTATTTAGAGCCTGTATCATCCCTGAACAAATAATGTTTTTGACTTCATCAGCCTGCACGCCATGCCCTCCGCCGACTACATCCTCCTAGGGGACCTCAACTTCCACCTGGAGAACAACAACGACAGAAACACCACCGCCCTGCTGGACAACCTCGCCAACCTCGGACTCAAGCAACTGGTGAACACGCCCACCCACTACGCCGGCCACACGCTTGACCCCGTCTTCTCTTCCAGCAAGCACATCTCCTTCAGCCACGCCACCGGACTCCACTGGACCGACCACAGCTGCGTCCACTTCAGCTTCAGAAAGACTGCGACCCACCACCACCCGCAACAGGCTCCCCGCCGGAGCTGGAGCAAGATCACCGCCGAGCAGCTCACCGCCTCCCTCAGCCAGAACACACCCACCAACACAACGGACCCAAACGAAGCAGCCAGCAACCTCGCCAAGTGGCTGACCGCCTGCGCCGACGACCTCGCACCACTAAAAAACCCTCCCAGCAGACCCGGAAGCAAGAAAACCCCTTGGTTCTACCAACGAACTCAAGGAATCCAAGAAGAACTGCCGCACACTCGAGAAAGCCTGGCGACTCGACCAGACCACAGACAACAGGACCGCCCTCAAGCACGCCACCCGCAAACACCACCAGCTGATCCGTGCCACCAAGAAGTCGGCACTCAAAGAACGACTGGACAACAACGCCCACGACAGCAAGGAACTTTTCAGCATCGTCAAAGAGTTCTCCAACCCCAGCGCCGGAAACAACGACATCACCCCCTCGCAAGACCTCTGCAACTCACTCGCCGCGTTCTTCCACCGCAAGATCACCGACATACATAACAGCTTCGACGCACAGACCACGCACCCTACCGCCGAACCAACGCCCGCCACCACCACCCTCTGCAACTGGACCCCGATCAGCACCGAAGACACCACCCGCACGATGAACTCCATCCACTCCGGATCACCAACCGACCCCTGCCCACACCACGTCTTCAACAAAGCCGACGCCACCATCGCACCCCATCTCCGGGACATCATCAACTCCTCCTTCCACACCGCCACCTTCCCGGAGAGCTGGAAGCACGCCGAGCTTACCGCCCTCCTGAAGAAACCAACGGCGGACCCCACCGACCTCAAGAACTACCGTCCCATCTCGCTCCTTCCGTTTCCGGCCAAAGTCATCGAGAAGACCGTCAACAGACAGCTTGCCGCCTTCCTCGAGACGAATGGATCCCTCGACCCCTCGCAGTCCGGGTTTCGGGCCAACCACAGCACCGAGACCGCCCTTATCGCAGCCACCGACGACATCAGAACCCTAACCGACAACGGGAAACAGCAGCCCTCATCCTCTTGGACCTCTCCGCGGCGTTCGACACCGTCTGCCACCACACCCTAGTGAAGCGCCTCAGCAACATCGGAATCCGAGAGAAAGCACTGGAATGGATCATCTCGTTCCTCGCCGGAAGAACCCAGAGAGTCCGCCTCCCCCGTTCAGATCCGAGGCCACCGAAGTCATCTGCGGCGTTCCACAAGGATCTTCACTCAGTCCAACCCTCTTCAACGTCTACATGAGCCCCCTCGCAGCCATCGCACGCCAACACAACCTCAACATCATCTCCTACGCCGACGACACCCAGCTGATCCTCTCCCTCACCAACGACCCCACCACCGCCAGAGCCAACCTACACGACGGGATGAGAGACGTCGCCGACTGGATGAGGAACAGCCACCTTAAACTGAACTCAGACAAGACGGAAGTCCTCATCCTGGGCTCATCACCCTCCGCCTGGGACGACTCTTGGTGGCCCCGGCCCTGGGCACCGCGCCCAAGCCAACGGACCACGCACGCAACCTGGGCTTCATCCTGGACTCCTCCCTGTCGATGACCAGACAAGTCAACGCCGTCTCATCTTCGTGCTTCAACACCCTGCGCATGCTCCGCAAGATCTTCAGATGGATCCCCACTGAAACCAGGAAGACCGTCACCCAGGCACTCGTCACCAGCCGACTGGACTATGGGAACACCCTCTACGCCGGAACCACAGCCAAACTTCAAAAAAGACTCCAGTGCATCCAGAACGCCTCCGCACGACTCATCCTGGACATCCCCCGACACAGCCACATCACCGGACACCTGAAAGACCTGCACTGGCTCCCCGTCAGCAAGAGAATCACGTTCAGACTCCTCACCCACGCACACAAGGCCCTCCACGACCTGGGCCCCAAGTACCTCAACGACCGCATGACCTTCTACACGCCCACCCGCCAGCTACGATCAACCAGCCACGCCCTCGCCACCGTACCACGCATCCGCAGAGCCACCGCCGGAGGAAGATCCTTCTCCTACCTGGCAGCCAAGACCTGGAACTCCTCCCCACTCACCTTCGGCGAACCCAGGACCATCTCTCCTTCAGGAAGCAGCTCAAGACCTGGCTGTTCGAGCAGTAACTTACCCCCTCCCCCAGCGCCTTGAGACCCTCCCGGGTGAGTAGCGCGCTCTATAAATGCCGTGATTGATTGATTGATTGATTGAATGAAACCATCCAACAAACATCTTGTCTTGGATTAGCCAAGATAAAGGAGATGAACACACCTTCTGTACCAGCACCTGCAAGTGATAACGATACACAGGCAGTGGTGACAGTTGACAATATACTACAACTCAACAGATCTAATCCTGATTGGAAAAAATGGTTGATCTGGCCCACAGACACGAATAACTGTCAGGAAAGATTCCTGAATAAAACTCAGGGCTTTACTATTCATAGGCCAGACCCAAGATACGTCCAAAGACAACATCCGGGGGTAGTAACAACATACAGTGTAGGAAAATTATGCCTCGATTGGCTGCATAAGTCTACACTACAGGATGTGAAACAACACTTAACCTTACTTAAAAGGACGCAGACCTTAGGGAATTCTTGCTTGGACCAAGAAAACCGCGTCAAAAACATTTCATATATGCCGGCATTTATGCTGCCTATAATGAAGCATGGAAAGTATCACAGATGGAGGCCGCAGAACGAATACGTGAACTTGATCGTATTAATTTAGAGAAAACACTCTCTGTGGTCGACAATGGGTTAACAACTTTGTCCTCCAGAATATATTCATTGGATGGCATTGTATCCTCTGCTATCGACATACTAGAACAAGATTTGGCGATGTTACAACAAGGCCAGTTTCAATTACGTTCTATTATGTTATTAAGCTGGACGCTGCAATCTTTGCGAGAGGGCTATGTGCCTTGGCGTTTTATCAACACAACGGCTCTGTTTGCAGAATACAATCTCACTGATAAACAGATCGAAATGGCACAAAGAGGAGCAAGGTATACAGTGCTGAGCATTGAAAAACTGGAAAAATTACCATTCACAGTGGCAGAAAAACCAGCTACAGAATTGCTTATTCACGGCAAAATAACATTACCTGTGACTACTTTTCAGTTTTAGTATTGCCTCAGACAAATGCAAGCAGGCAAATATGAAAGGTTGGGTAAGGAATACATTAAGACATCTTGGGATTTACCGTATACATATAGATGTTGGAGTGGGGATCGTGAAGTGTTTTTGAGCGGTACACACTGTAAACGTGCACTGAGCGGTTCACTTATATGTCAGGACATTTACACGGGGCTTGTAATGGTTCTGTGGCAAATTTGTCTTGCCATCAGCAGGGTACACCAGCTGCTGTGATTAATCCAACGTTTGGACAACTTTCTAATGGGAGTTACCTCATGTTGAATGATCAGAGTTGCTGCCGCATGCTGCCAGGCATCCCATATCTAGTAACGGTCAACTCCAGGGTCACTTGCTGTATGCAAGTATTGTTTGCCCCAATAGACACAGTCAGGGAGTCGCCTCTATGGCCTTCGCTGAATGTCTCTTTTATAAGATTTGATACTTTGAGCAGAATGAAAGCCATGCTTTTACAGCAAACAGTGCCTTTGACCTCGGCCAAAGAAACCTACGATCTACAAGTAGCAAGGACTTCGGCTGAGATACAGTCTTTAATACGTACAAACTGCCCTATACATTTTGTAGAAATGATAGGACGTATCTTCAATATGTCTGATACAACCGGAATTGTACATGTATTTAAGAGCATCTGCTCCGGTCTGTTAGCACCTTTCCAGGCAATACTCGGAATCATCCCGAACTTTGCACATTCGGTGTTTGGTGGCATACCATTAATTCTAGCACTTGTTGCCGGAATTCTATTTCTCTTCCTGCTATTGCACTATGGCCAGCCTATTCGCAGACATCACTCCGAGCGAAATGGAGAAAGCTCTCCTTGAACGAAAGTGCCGTGAGCGAATAGTACAGCTTTTGGGCATGACTCATCTACGGGACCTTAATACAACTTGGTTCCTGTCGTTCAGACCAATCTGGCAAGATTGCATCTTACCTGTTCTACGATGCCTGCTATGCGGTGAAGAATGCGTGTTAGACACTTGTCTCACATTTCCATCAGCTACGCCAACGGATGTCGATACTCTGCTGGTCCCGATAACGGCCCATGCTCTGTGTTGTCCCCAGAGGCTACCGATCCTGATGTCAGCATTCATTGAGATCTCACAGACGCTTCCGGCTGCTGCTGAGGTACGAGAAAGATCTACAGGCACACAGGTAACAACGGACGCGAACATTGCTGAGGCAGCCTATGCTGGAAGCGATGCTTCTCATCTCTGTGCAATTAATCTACTACACGAGGTGTTCCAACTGACACCAACTACAGTGGGTGATGTTTTGTCTATAGAAATAGATGATCTCATGTTTACACCAGACCCGTAAACTGACTCTGATTCAGCATACAGTGTTCCAGAGATGCAGTAACAATTTGGCCTTCATTATCAAAACAACTTGGAACTCTACCAAAATTGAATTTTTTTTTCCCTTTTTTCGAACGAAAATGGCACTACAAGCTGCTTAAAGTAGAACTAGCCTTATAATACAGACTTCAAGGTACTTCCACGGACACTTAGTCATCTTGTATGTCTAAAACAGTTCATTAATTTTCATGACTTTGATTTTTGAACAACTTATCGATCTTTTTCTGTCACATGTAAATATTACTGCTTATTTCATTCCAATTACATTTATTTCCGAACTTTATGCCTGAAATGAAAGGCATTTGCTTCAGATGTACAGTACCTTTTGCATTTTTTACTATGTTTTTTAAATGCTTTTAAGAAATATTTTTAAATATGCGGTACTCCATTTAATGTTTAGCATTTTAAATGTTTAGCATTTTAGTATTATCGTACACACGAAAGTGGAGTGGGTGTTGTATTCCTCTTAGGGTGTCCATAAACGGGCTTTCCAGTATCATGTCCTTATATAGGCACAATTCGCCCTGCCCTTATTTAGGCATTAAACCGTGCACTCCAAATACAGGCATGGTCTCTGACATCCGTCCACCATAACGTCACAACGAATTCATGAAGAACAGACCCTTAGGCAGCGGGAGTTTCCCTAGCCCAGGACTATTGATTTCTTCAAGGACTCATATATTATGCATGAACCATTATTCCTTAGGGGTTCATTCATGACATCTTTCGCTGTCCGACTCACGTCAATACTAACATTCCTAGGTACTCTCAGGTATAAATATACCTTCCCTAGCCCCTGTAAATCAGAGGAGACCTCGACTTCAGAGGAGCCCGTTTCCCGGCCTGACGCACTGAGAAGACGCTGTCATCCCTGCACGCAGAGAGTCCAGCTTCCAGTGATCTGACTTCCCTTGCGGGGTGTTGGAGTTCGAGTCTGGCAAAGAGATTCCTACCTCTCTCATTCTTCAGGTATGGAGCTGACAAGAACCTAGAGGGACTCTTGGCATACTAGGCATACTAGATTTAACATACTCTTAGTATACCATAGTAAGGAATACTTCACCTACTTCCTACCTCTCCCTACACTTAGGTTAGGTTCATTGGGGTAGAACTAGATTAGAAACGCATCGTATGAGTACTCGCATTTTTAGTCTGTGTTATTTATGTAAAGGCATATGTACTAAAAGATAATGCTATCGCAGTATTATTTATTTCTACTGCTCACACTGTACATTATTTATCTTGCATACTGTCTTGTGATCGTAACAGCACATTTTACTTACACCAGAAACAAGACTGTTCAATAAATCTTTTATTGAAACGCCCGTCTGTTCTTTCTGTGTAACAAACTAAGCATGCACGATTGAGCTGAGTGTAATAGTTATCTATTGTTTCCACGACTCTGGGACACGTTCTGATTCTAAAGGGAAACAAAGTGGTCATGTTTTGCGGCTGCCAGAAACTACTCCCTTCTTGTTATCCAAGGAGTTTCTAGTGGCCTCTGAGCTAGCTGGCACAAGTAATTAAGTTTAATATACTCGATAGGGACATACTGACCTTAGTCCTATGTCAAACCTATAGGATATATTATTCCAATGCGCAGAGCCTATTAGGGAAATAGGAGCTACACTACAGTATGTAATCTGAAGTTAAATGTATTCTATATTTGCTTTTCAGATATCTACGTGTATTTAAAGAGTAATGGAAGATGGAAGGATGAGGTGAAATAAATATTAAGAAGTTTGCTTGTTGACAGCATCCATAAATTGGACAACGGATGATATTTTTAGTTCAACTGTCATATGGCATTTGGCACAATGAGTGACCATGTCTTGCAGTTTTGGTGAAACCGCGGGATGGTAAGGATCTGGTCAGGTAGTAAGGGTGAACATAGCAAAACCAAAGGGGATGATGGACGGAGTGTTGAACATTGCAAGCACTCACCCCCAGTCAACTGATCTGGGTTTAATCCATCATCATTCTTTAGCTCACTCTGCCACCCCAGTTCATGATGTTGGATTAAACCCAGATCAGTTGAATGGGGGTGAGTGCTTGCAATGTTCAACACTCCGTCCATCATCCCCTTTGGTTTTGCTATGTTCGCCCTAAGTTGGCAGGGTATGCCCAGACGTGGGTCCCTTGCTCACTTTGCCACTGGATTCAAGATAGCCTGGCTTATGACGGCTGTAAGCCAGAAACCGGTCCCAGGATGCTTGTTTCCGGTCCAGGGAAGACATGGCTTGGCAGTTCGGGCTGGACTGTTCCCATGAGGCACAGGGTCAGACTGATTTGCATATGGCCATGTCTGAACTGGGGTGGCGGAGTGAGCTAAAGAATGATGTTGGATTAAACCCAGATCAGTTGACTGGGGGTGAGTGCTTGCAATGTTCAACACTCCGTCCATCATCCCCTTTGGTTTTGCTATGTTCAGGTAGTAAGGGTCCCACAAATGGTCCGACTGCTGATGATGATGCACCACCTTCCCTCTCTATCATCCTCTGATATGTCCTTGTTTGTATGGTTTTCAGGTGTTTCGAAACAGACGCCATGCCAGGTGAACACTTCTTCAGAGTAGCTCTTGATTGATTGCTGCATAGATTGCATTGGGCACATTTTGAAAGAACTTTCTTTTCTCTTGAAGGGATGAAGAAACATTTCCAAACGTCGGAGAAATTCCTCATCCTGCTATTTCTGTTTTCTTCTATCTTCAGCAGAAGAGATCTTAACTTTGAAACTCTCTTCTTTTGAAGGAAAGCAAAAATATGATGGAGCTGTGCTGCAAAGACTGTCTCCCGAGAGATGTGAAACTGAAATAACTGATTTAGGGTATGGTTTTCAATGTGGATGGGTGGCCAGATTTGTGGTGGCATAGCAGCGGATCTGCGGCTCCATAAAATTAATGGAAAACAGAAAAAGAGTTTTTGTTTTACATTTGTAAAAATTTTAATAGGTTATGTTATGTTCATTTAAATTGCGTTGTAATAAATGTGTTAATAACATTTATTTATATACTTGTAGAAATGTATATTACTAAATTGAACTTATAGGTGAAGTTGTAGTACAATTTATATTTAAAAAACAGTGAAATTCACTAAAAAACCAAAGGTTACAGGGACGTTGAAGTTAGGAAATATCATTAAAAAACTGTAGAAATTCACTGAAAAACCCAAAGGTTAAAGGGACAATATAGTTAGGAGATAGAATTGAAAAAACCTTAGAAATTCACTGAAAAAGCAAAGTTTACAGGGACAATATTGTTAGGTTCAGATTTTACACACACAGAAACCATAGAAATTCAGCAGTTATAGTTACCTAAGCTAACAATAACTTACGTCCCTACAATGCACTGCTTTTGACCTCACATATTAAATCACTCATGACATGGTCAGTGACATCACTCTGGACATCTCTGATGACATCTCAAATGACATCACTGATGATATCATTCAGTGATTGTAAGTGTTTTGTAAAAGTTTCTGACACTAAAAGATCTCTCTCTCTCTCTCTCTATATATATATATATATATATATATATATATATATATATATATAAAAATCACCAAAATCCTTCGTCCGCTCGCAGCGCCAGTCCACACCACTTCAGCTACAAAGGATTCACGAACCACCGAAACTGCAGGAAAGTCAAAATTTGATTCCTGTTTCCGCGTTTCGGGCACCACTTGCCCTTGTTCACACAATCAGAGAGATAGAAACGCCATTTTTTTCTATACATTGCTGACACCACGTGATAGGACACCATGAATAGAAATAAAAAATTTTTTTTTTTATATATATATACACATCTATAAGAACACCCAGTCTTTCTTTTATAACATGCATCTTTGCTTTCTTTTTCCTTTCATGTTTTTTCATTTGCTTTTTTTCTCTTTCAATTATTCTTCTCTTAATTGCTGTTGTGTCCATATTAAAATATATTAAAATATATGCTGTGATCCTCATAAATTACGTAGTCCATGTATAGGTGATAGGTCGCAGATACAATCCAATATTTCCGTATCAATACATTATTTCATTCGGTGATTCCATTTTCTTATAAAATGCCAAAGGGTCTAAATACAATACAAATGCATAAATAAATATATAAATATATAAATATGTTAAAATATGACAATCAATTCATTGTTGTATGTGCAAAATATTGCCAATGCCCAAAAATATGTATATTGATTCAGGCCCTCCAGTTGCTGGGAGATTCCTGCTTAAATGCATTCTTAAATATGATCACTCCTAGTACCTACTCCACCCTTCCTTCTAAGTACTAGAGGAAACCACAGCATCATATGTCAAAAATGTGCCTAAAAGTACTACCAAAGTGTCCAATGCATACTAAAATGCAATAAATGCTAAAGTGCTAATACCAAAGTGTTCTAACCTTAACAAATCTTAAAAAATGTTAAAAACGTTCACATTATGTAGGCCACTAGTAATAGAGTGTACACAGACATGAATAAAATCCAAACCTGACTGTACCTCCATACTACAGACCGCTGCTCAGATAAGTGCCTATTTGCAAACGGATACAGGATTTGTGCATCGAGGAGCCATCATAACTGTCAAATCCTGACAAAAAAAAAGGGGGGAAAAAACAAATCAACTATAAAAAATTATGCAAATCTTCTGTGTTATTCAACCCATGTGGATGCTTGGTGTCAAGCTCTAAAATCATTCTCGATTCCAACTGCCTCAGGGCTTTTTCACCATCCCCTCCGCGTCTTGATTTGGGAATGGCAGCCGCCACAAAGTAACTCAAACAACTTAAATCATTATTGTGTGTCGTTGTTAACTATGGCACGCAAGTGTTGCAAAATCCTGACATGCACCTGCAGCTTGGTGCTGCCCACATATTTTAATCCGCAGGTGCATGTCAGGATATATACTGCAAACTCTGTTCTACAAGAGAAATTGCCCTTGATGGCTATTTCATTTGGACTAAATGGTGAAACGTAATGTGTGGTATTTTTACTAAACTTGCAGGCTCTGCAAGTATTACATTTTGTGAAGCCGTCCTTTGGTTGCAACCACGTTTTAGCCGCTGCTAGTTCTGGGCAAACTTTCCCTATCTGCGCGCGCATTGAAATGCCCTTTCTGTAAGTAACAGTGGGTTGAGATGGTAATCTTGTAGACAGGACACCATCTGTCAGAACAATTGACCAATGACGTTTGACAATGGCGCGTACTTTTCTCTCTTGTTTACTGAAGGCAGTAATCAATCTCGGGGCAGAGTCATCGTTAGCAGATTTTTCCGCATTATTAATAAGTAATGACTCCCTTGATCTCTCATTGGTCTTCTTTATGGCAGCTTTGAGGATCTTTTCACTGTAGCCCCTTTGTCTAAATCTATAATACGCCTCCTCTGTGCATCTGTTCAGATCCTCATTGTTGTTGCATATCCTTTTAAGACGCAAGAATTCTCCATACGGGATATTGTCAATCATATGTTTGGGATGAGCACTGCTGGCATTTAAAGTTAGATTGTCAGCAGTATCCTTCCTATATAAGGTGGTACACAATTTCCCTTCATTTTGGTAAACCTTGACATCCAAAAAATCAATACTACTCTTACTGATGTTAGAAGTAAATCTAAGATTAGCCGTATTGATATTGATCTGTTTGATAAATTCAGATGCACTTGATTCACTGCCTTGCCACACAATAAAAACGTCATCAATGTACCTTAGCCAATACAAAACATGCTCATAGCATATAGCATATATCACCTTGAGGACCTGCTCCTCCCACCAGCCAACATGCAAGCAAGCATAGCTGGGGGAGAAGCAAGCCCCCATAGCAACACCACGTTTCTGCAAATAAATGTCATTGCCAAATAAAAAATAATTGTTATGCAGGCACCATGAGATTAAACTTAAAAGCATCTTGTTATGTTGATAAAACTCTATTGATCTGAGATCTAAAAAATACTGAATAGCCTTTAAACCTGTGGAATGCTCTATACTGGTGTATAAGGATTCAATGTCCAATGTAATAAAAAGTAAATTATCCGACCATTTAATCCCTTGTACCTTTTTTAAAAAGTCACCAGTGTCCTTCACATAACTGGGCAATTTTCTGACAAAATCTTGAAGGAAAAAGTCCACATATTGCGTAATAGTTTCACCTACACTATTTATGGCCGATATAATGGGCCTGCCTGGAACCGGTGTAGTTTTTTTATGAACTTTAGGGATGAAATAAAGTTTGGCTACTACTGGATGTTCTATATTCATAAATTTAAATTCTTCCATTGAAATCACCCCTTCTCTTTTCCAGGCCATAAGTTCCCTTTTTAGACTCTGTCTAGCCACATTGTATTTAGTATGTGTGGACTTCTCATAGCATTCATTGTCTTGTAAGTGTCTATTAGCTTCCACAATGTAATCTTTTTGGGGCCAGATGACCATGTTGCCCCCTTTATCTGATTTAGTCACAATAATTTCATGGCTGCTGCCCAACTTTTTAATCAACTTGGCATATTCAATTTCTTTTTTACTCTTATACCGCTTTTTATGCCTTGTACGGTGGTACAATTTTTTAATATCTTCAACCACAACCTCATGATAAATGTCTATTGCGTCTTTAGGCATAAAGGGTATGAATTTGGATTTGGATTTGAAAGGACTGACTCCAGCTCCCAACTGGGTGATATTCTCAGTGCGCAGCCCTTCCTGCGTGCAGCACAACTCTCCTTCCAACTCCATCCCCATAATGGTCTCCTTATTCATGTGTTGTAGGTCACGCAACACCGTTGCATCTGAAGCGTCTAACTGGATGGTAGTCCCCCTTCCACTGACACCACTTTCCACATTTATAGTTTCCATCTCTTTCAGCCCCTCCTTGATAGCAAAAAACTTTTTTAGTTTTAACTTTCTGATAAAACAGAAGACGTCCACCCTGGTTTGAGAATAATTAAAATTGCTTACCGGGCAAAAGAAAGTCCCAAGCTAAGTAGTTGTTCTTCAGCTTGCGATAATGTAAAGTTGGAGAGGTTGATAATAGTATTGTCACTGGTGTTCATTTTTTCCGCCAATATGGTTTTTTCAATGGCGCTATTTCGTTTCTTGCGCCGCTCCCTTCTCCTTGCGTTTTCCTTGCTCTGGTTTGTTGTGTAGATTCCGCGGCCTCAGGTTTTGGCGTCGGTCGAATGCTAAAAAATCGACCTCCTCTCCTAAACTCAAGGCTTTCTTTTTTTGAACGCTGACTCCCATGCAGGCAATACTGTCACAATCCGATGAAACTTCACTGGTTAGGGAGTCACTATCCAATGTCAAACTTCCTGTCGTTGTACCCCCTGATGCATGAGGTAAAATAGCGCCCTGGGAACCCTTCTCAAATATAGCTTTTAGCAGTTTCATATTTGCGGGCAAAAGTAAAAATGCGACCCTCTTCGTAATCGCATTTATCCCTCAAAAATGTATGCGCTTTTCGAATTTTAATTTTCTCCTCTTGTTTTGCCAGTCTATCTTGGATATCTTGCTTTGTTTTGGTAATGAAATCACTCGGTTCCAATTTCTTCAAAGATTCATTAAACTGCACAATCTCTTCAAGCAAGGTTTGACGATCTATCTCAGCATATTTCACCAAAATATGCACTAAATTCATCGATGCGGCCAAATTGCTCTCTCCCCATTCTCTTAGCATGCTCGGGTTTGGGCTTTCAAAACTTGGGGCTAAAAGAATTCGTAAACCCCTCGGAATGCGACCCACTTCAATATATTTTGAAAGCGATTTATGTTCCCACCATTTAGTGGTTTCCGACTTCATGCATTTTTCAAGCCTCTTCAACAAGTTTCTTGCATCCATTTCATTGTTAGTGCCTGTGCTCTTCATACCTTCCCGTTCGGTTGTTTTTACAGGCAAATCATTAAATCATTCTTCAGCAGCAGCCTCTCTCATCCGGACCACCTCTGCTGACATTTTCCAAGGAAACAGCCGTGTAGTTGTTACAATTCTGCGGCGCAAGCCAAATCCGCCCGCCGCTACTGCCTTTCACTCCTCCCCACCTGAGCAATCACTGATGTGCTTGTTGCCTTTCCGGAACCAATCTAACAACCGGTACCTTTCCCGCGTTCCGACCGGCAATGTCGAGCTTTCCCAGCTGCCATGGGGGTTGCCGTCAAACTCTCCTTTCTCGGAACCACACCGTCACTGGTTGAGGGCGGCAGCCACTTATCCGGGAGTGGGTTCGTCGCGGAAGCAACCACCTTCCGCAAATTGATAAAAAATCACCAAAATCCTTCGTCCGCTCGCAGCGCTAGTCCACACCACTTCAGCTTCAAAGGATTCACGAACCACCGAAACTGCAGGCAAGTCAAAATTTTATTCCTGTTTCCTGATTACGCGTTTCGGGCACCACTTGCCCTTGTTCACACAATCAGAGAGATAGAAACACCATTTTTTCTATACATTGCTGACATCACGTGATAGGACACCATGAATAGAAATAAAAAAAATTTTTTTTTATATATATATACACATCTATAAGAACACCCAGTCTTTCTTTTATAACATGCATCTTTGCTTTCTTTTTCCTTTCATGTTTTTTCATTTGTTTTTTCTCTTTTTTTCTTTTTCCTTTTTCAATTATTCTTCTCTTAATTGCTGTTGTGTCCATATTAAAATATATGCTGTGATCCTCATAAATTATGTAGTCCATGTATAGGTGATAGGTCGCAGATCCCCTTCCCTAATAAATATATATATATATATATATATATATATATATATATATTCACTGAAAAAACCATAGGTTTCAGGGACGTTATAGTTAGTTGGACATTTCACTCATACAAAACCATAGAAATTCCACCGTTATAGTTAGTTCAGCTAACTATAACTCGCGCCCCGCAATGCACTGCTGATGACGTCACATATTACATCATTCATGACATGGTCAGTTACATCACTGATGACATCACTGATGACATCTCAAATGACATCACTGATGACATCACTGATGACATCATCCACGTGAAAATCTGATGCACCTCCTCACACCTGAATATAACCTTTGATACACCCACTCTAAAATACAGACTACCAATTTCGAAAAAATAGACACATCAATACCAGTTACTAAATACGCACTGACTGGTTCCTAGGTCTACACACACATCCACTCATTCACCCATACAGTCACTCATACATGTAGTCACACATCAATACAACACTATCATATGCACTCATACACCTATACAGACACTCACACACTGCCACATATCCAGAGTTACTCACACAGCTAGTCAGTCATGCAAAGAATCAATCATACTTCCATTTACTAACCTATACAGTTATACAGACACCAGCTCACTTATTCATACAGATACTAACACATAATTACTCTGTTATAGAATCACTGATACAAATACACACTCATCCATGAAGCGACTCTCACAATTACTGACTCTCACATATAGTTATTTATATACACCATCACTCACATATACTGCCTTTTACATATGTAGTTAATTGCACATGTACCACTGAAACATCCATTCACTCACCAACACACCCATACACACACTCACCCACCCATACAGCTGTTTCCACATGCACTCTTGAAGCCATATGCCCAGTGAATCAACCACTCACACATCTATGCACAGAGTCACACACCTCCCACCCACACACACATACACACTCAGGCAGCCATACAAATACTCAGGCAAGCAATCAATAAGTCATATAGACACTCATGCAGCTATTCACCAACCCATGCAGCAGCTTACACAACAACAGACAGACTGATACAGACTTTCACACAGTTTAGTCACTAACCTATGCATTCAGTAAGACACATTTAATCACTCACTTATACAGTCAGTCACGTACCTAGTAAATCCTCCATACAGACACTTATACAACCACTCATTCTTCAATACAGCTTGGCATATATATAAAACAAATTTAAATTTTACAGAAACACACAGTCACTGGATGATGTCATCAGTGATGTCATTTGAGATGTCATCAGTGATGTCATCAGTGATGTCACTGACCATGTCATGAATGATGTAATATGTGACGTCATCAGCAGTGCATTATGCGGGCGCAAGTTATAGTTAGCTGAACTAACTATAACGGTGGAATTTCTATGGTTTTGTATGAGTGAAATGTCCAACTAACTATAACGTCCCTGAAACCTATGGTTTTTTCAGTGAATTTCAATGGTTTTTTAAATGCTAATTTCTAACTATAACGTCCCTAAAACCTATGGTTTTTTCAGTGAATTTCAAAGGTTTTTTAAATGCTAATTTCTAACTACAATGACCCTAAAACCTATATTGTTTTTAACTAAATTAAAAAAGACGTGCATACTTTTTGTAGTGGAAAACTAACTGTAACAGTAGTCTGTTATAAGTTATAATTTAACAATGTTTAAAACTTAATTAGCACTAATTAACATATAAGTGTGGAAAAAGTGTGACGGAGCAGCTATGATACCTGACTTCGAACAACAGCGTTCACAGTTCGATTCCCGGCTCCAGCGGCACGTTACCCACCACTATGTCACTGTGGGCAACACCTTGCTTAATCTTTCCAACGCCCCTGAGCGCCGGCACACCTTTCCAGGGTTAGCTGTACGCTTTACAAATGCTCGCATTTTTTTTAATTTAAAACCATAGTGATGAGAAATATTATAACTTATTTTTTTTCTTCTATTCTGATAGATCTTTTTTTTTATGTCTTCTATTTAGAATTACGGCAATTAATAAATGTATTTACTCATGAGAATGGAAATGACACGGTTTTCCGGGTAACAGTTTTTAAGCTCTCCAACATATGTACATATTAAGTACCTTATACGTGTTAGGTTCAAAATCGAAACTTTTTCCGCTTCACATTTTGTAACTTTTCCCAACACGTGCACAAGTGAAACAGTTAAAACGTGAGCACATGTCAACTGTAAAACGTGACATCTAAATGGGCGGAGCCGCATCTTCCTTCCATAGACTACTGAATAACCAAAAAGTATATAAACCACACCCGTTGATAGATTAGTTTTGTTTTTGCGAGTTATTTACGCGTCTCCATTCAGTGATGCAGGTACTCTTTTCTACAGTCGGATTCTTCTTTTGCGGCCACAAAACATAATCCTGAGTTGTAAGTTGTTTGATTATGCAATACTAGATATTTATAATAAGTAGCTATTTGTCAATCTTTAAACACTTGTATTTAGAAAAAAGTGTTATTGGTTGTTTTTGCCATTTATATGTAACGTCAGCAGCTTGTTTTCAGAAACAGACAGAATACAGCAAACATTGTTCCTGTTCTGGCTCCTTTGAGCTCATATAGTGTGACTTTGTATATTATAATATTGACACTGTACTTGACCTCAGAAGTGTTGGTGACCCGTCGGCGCGAAGACTAAAGATTTATATGTACCGTCAGCAGCTTCTAGTTTGTAGTCTATTTCCCCGTTGACATCATATAGTGTGAGTATGTATATTATAATAACCGCACATTATGATCTCAGAGGAGTTTGTGATCCGTTGGCGCGAAGACTAAAGATTTATATGTAACGTCAGCAGCTTCTGGTTTTTAGTCTATTTTTCCCTTGAGATCATATAGTGTGAGTATGTATATTGTAATATGAACATTTATCCTGACCTCAGTGGAGTTTATGACCCGTCGACGCGAAGACTAAAGATTTATATTTAATGTCAGCACCTTTTCGTTATTACTCTGTTTCTTTCTTGGGATCATATACAGTGAATATGTATATTATAATATTAACAGTCATTGTGATCTCAGAGCACTTTATGACCCATTGGCGCGAAGATGAAAGATTTCAAAGTCCCGGAGAAAAAAAGCTCTCAACATACTCATCGCTGGAAAGTATTTCGTTATTGATCTTGTTTTGTATTGATGACTTCATTTTCATTTTCCTTTTGTGTGCCATCAGTGACACTGTGTATATTGTAAGAGTGTGATATTTCCACACAACAGGAATTGGAGATTTCTCGCCGCCAGGAGTAAACCATCTGAAATACAGTTTACTGACCTTTATAACTTACTTGATCAGATATTTTTACAGTGACAATAGTTTTTGAAATTGCAGTTTAAAAAAATCGTTTCCATAGATACTTTCTTAGTGAATACCTTTGATAAACCCTACCTTTCTGAATGTTTTTTTACTCTTTCTATTTTTGTCTGTTACGGTTCCTATTCACCTTTCTCCCTATAGAATATATACGACCAGTAGTGTATATTATTATACTACTATCCCATATATTCTTAAAGGAGTACGTGATCTAAGCACTACAACCAAACTTTCCCGAATTCTACAATAATAGAAATTATAAAAAATGATAAAGCGTACATTTCTATGTAATATAAAGTGATTTGTGTTTAACTGTTTTTTACTTGTTATTGTTCTTGTGACCTGAGATGATGTAGTGCGGGAGTGTCTCTTGTGGCACTTCTTTTCTACTTTATCTAAAAGTAACTCATGCCCTCTTATATTATCAAGAATATGGGGCAACACTTTTACAAACTATAGCAGAAAAAAAAGGGAGGGTGTGCCCACGCTTAAGGGATATTTTATGAATTGCGTTTTTATTTGTCACCCCTTTGATATATACAGCTTCAGTTTCCGAACAAAGTATATTTGTAATTGCTTAATAAAACTATTTTAAACCTAGACTGAAATTTTTGCTGCGCAACCACAGCTCCCCGTTAGAAAAGTAAACACCACATTATAACTAAACAGTGCTCCTGGGAAGTATCCCACCCGCAAACTTAATAAAAAGAAGACCGCAACACACTTTGTTATTTTCCCGCCGTGATTTGTACACCCCACGCCAATTATATAAATGGCCCTTAAAATATATAAAAAACTATTTTACCTTCACAATCCCTCTCCACCACCTTGTGACCACTGTACAGAGTTAATATTGTTCCTACCCTCCCCGCTACTACTTTCTTTTCCCGTACTCCATTGAAGTGCGTCACAAAATGGTTCACAACAGTGAACCGTTCCCAGCCAATAATGAACAAACTTGTACTAGGAACAGTTTAGCCAATAAAATGTCCATGGTGTTCTGCAGAGGGGGAGGGAATAGCTGCCAACACTTCTACTTTCAATGGTTGACAGCCAATGATCATTAAGCTTGGGAAGGTCCTGCTTGGAACACGTTACCCAATCAGATGTCCCTGATGCTCCGCGGAGGGGGCGGCAATGGCTGACAACACTTCTACTTTCAATGGTTTACAGCCAATGAACATTAAGCTTGGGAACGTCGTGCTTGGAACACGTTAACCAATAACATGTGCCTGCTACTCCGCGGACGGGGAGGAAATGGCTGGCAACACTTGTACTTTCAATGGTTCGCAGCCAATGAAGATTAAGCTTGGAAAGGTCCTGCTTGGAACACGTCAGCCAATCAGATGTCCCTGCTACTCTGCGGACGGGGAGGAAATGGCCAGCAACACTTCTATTTCAATGGTTCGCAGCCAATGAACATTGAGCTCGTTGTTAGAATACCTCAGCCAATTAAACGTTAATTTTGTTCCAGACACACCAACAGAACATGCCCTCCCACATAATATTAATTTTCGTGTAAGAAAGTGACACTATCCGTGATAAAAGTGAACTCCGCATTATAAGTAAACATGACTGCGCATTATATTAAAGGAAGGCTGCAATACGGCGCGTTGTTATTTTCCCGACGGGATTTCCAGAGCCTACGCAACCTTGCCGCAATACCGCGCACCGTTGTTCTGCGGACGTGATTTCCACGTCTGCGGACGTGATTTCCACGGCCTACACAACATTCAAACTCCCTGCCTCTGCACCGTACAGACTGCTTAAACTAAGACCACAGTGTTCCTACTATACCCTCTTATACAATTTTTCTCTTTTGTTTCACCCTACGCCTTTCAACTCAGTCACAAAATGGCTGCCAACACTTCCTAGTTTGAACAGTTCACAACCAATGAGCCGCACACTCGTGCTCGTAACGCCTCAGCTAATCAGATGTCAGAATTCTCAAATATCGATATCTGTAAATTTTGATATTTCTCTAAAACTACTGAACGGACTAACCCCATTTAAACAAAAGCGTGCTTTCTGCACCAAGACCTTTCTCCCTGCCAAATTTGGCGTAATTCCGTTCAGCAGTTTGACCTGTAGCCTTGTCTAAAGTTTCCTATGGAAATTGCATGGAGAAAACACGTTTTGGGACCCCCCTTTTTTCTCAGCCCCCCCTTCACGAATCACCCCCAAACTTTCAGGATAGGAGCTCACCTGAAAAGAGGAACTTTTTGGAAACTTTCGTAAAGATTCGTCAAACGACGCCAAAGTTATAAGCACATCAAAAAATGCTTTTCCTATGGAAACGTGGTCCTAACTATAACTATCTACTGGCGACCGCCAGTAGATAATATATATATATATATATATATGTACATATATATATATATATGAACAACAGACCCTCCATAGAAGAGACCAGAGGACACAGCTGGGACACAGCGGGGAGCTTTCGGAGGTCCCTTTAATGACAGTTGCTGCAAGGCATGATGCATTTCGGCGTAGTGCCTTCGTCAGATGCCGCCAGCCAAACGAGGTTCCTTCTCCTCCCTCCATTGTATTTCTATGGCCCTCCCGATAATGGAAGGTCAGCTGACTCCGCTTGAATTGAATGCAGCTGCAGTCTGATGTCAAAGACTACAGCTCCCAGCATTCCATGTTGCGGTAAGTACCGATAGTGGAGCCAAAGTTCTCTTGCTGAATAGCGCTGAAATACCTGGCATACCTGTGTTTTTCTGAAAATTAAATATGTTTTATATATGTATATCTCAAGGTCGATGGAAGAATAAATGGGTATATAAGTGCCTAAATGGATGATTTTTTTTTGTAAAATTGATTGTATAACTGACTGATTAAGTGTATCTTAGTGAATACATGGGTTAGTGAGTAATGTTTAAATATGAACATATCGGTATCAGTCTCTCACTTTGTGTATAAGTGGCTGCATGGGTTGGTGAGGAGCTACATGAGTGTCTATATGGGTTATTAGTTGGTTTTTTGAGTATCAGTATGAGTGTCTGAGTGTCTGTATGGTTCGGTGGGGGTATTACTTAGTGCATAAATGCATGAATGAGTGACTCACTGTTTGTATGTGTTGAAGACAGCATGTGTGCAGGACTGTATAGGTGGATGAGTGTGTGTATGGGTGTGTTAGTGAGTGAATGACTGTCTCAATAGTGTCTTTATGAGTAACTACATATGTTTTAAACTAGTATATGTGAGTATTGGTGTATATAAGTGAGTATATGTGAGAGTGAGAGATTGGAAGAGTTCCTGTACAAATAAGTAG
Organism: Calotriton arnoldi; assembly: GCA_963921515.1. Classification (NCBI taxonomy): domain Eukaryota; kingdom Metazoa; phylum Chordata; class Amphibia; order Caudata; family Salamandridae; genus Calotriton; species Calotriton arnoldi. The sequence goes on along the minus strand of CAWUFW010000100.1, from coordinate 5,043,026 downwards.
GTGTTTCTATAAGTGATTGTTTAAGAGAGTAAGTATGTGTAAGTTTCTGTTGAAGTAAGTGTGGTAGTGTGTGTATAACTGTATATGCAAGTAAATGGATGTTTGATACTTTGTTTGCATGTGTGACTATGTGTGTGAGTAACTCTAAGGATGAGTGGCGGTGTGTAACAGGATGTATAGGTGTATGAGTATATATGATGAGTGAGTACATGTATGAGTGACTGTATAGGGACTGTTGGTGAATGAGTGGATGTGTGTGTAGATCTTGGAATTACTGAATAGGTGTGTTGTAACTGGTATTGGTATGTCCATTGTTTTGAAAATGTCAGTTTGTATTTTTGAGTGTGTGTATCAAAGGTTATATTAGGGTGAGAGGAGGTCTGCCACTCTATCACATCAGTGATGTCATGAGTGATGTCACTGACCATGTCATGAGTGATGTAATATGTGACGTCATCAGCAGTGCATTGCGGGCGCGCGAGTTATAGTTAGCTGAACAAACTATAACGGGGAATTTCTATGGTTTTGTACGAAGTGAAATGTCCAACTAACTATAACGCCCCTGAAACCTATGGTTTTTTCAGTGAATTTCTAAGGTTTTTAAACGCTAATTTCTAACTATAACGTGCCTGAAACCTATGGTTTTTTCAGTGAATTTCTAAGGTTTTTTAAATGCTCATTTCTAACTATAACGTGCCTGAAAACTATGGTTTTTTCAGTGAATATATATATATTTATTATAATATGTATACCTGTGAAAATGTCTCAGTCCGCCTGTTTGCCTCGGTGGCACGGAAAATATGGGTGGAACTGACGTCAGCACGCCGACGAGGTCCTCTTATGGCTCCGATGACGTCATACGGTGTCGCGAGCGGAGCCGTGCTATTATGACGTCCTCGTTGACGTGGGAGAGCTAGGAAAGAATTTCCGTGGAATGCTGGTGCAGGGGATATTCACCTAAGTGTTCAGGCTAGTCCTTTGGGAGCAACTGTTTATGTTGCCACTCCATAAACCAAAACCAGTGATCAGAGGGCAGAGGCCCTGCAGATGGCACACGAGGTGGGGTGCCCAGTCATGTGCACCGGCAGGGCAGCGAAGTGACAAGCACCACAACCCACAAAAAAGGTAACGAGGGCACTGAATAACACAGGATCTTCTCTTTGTATCTGGCAGGAACAACGAAGTTAAAATGCCCTAGTACCAAAATGTAGAATTAGTGCTACAACGGTCTTCAAGAGGACCTGCGATGCCGCTTCTGCCTCCCGTACCCTGGAGGCGGCACATGGGTCACGCGGTACGGTCATACTGCGGTGGGATGCACACTCGTTCACATCTCATGGCACTGCTCCACACTTCAGGGAGGACGCTTTCCATTAGCTATGTTTTCTGATGACGTTTCGCGCCGGCCCCGTCCAACAACAGAACTCCTTTAGATCCAAACAGACTCTTTCACTCTCTCACCGGAAGTGAAACCAGGGTACGCGGACACTTTCACAATACAACAGCCGGGAATGCACTTTTCGGTACAAAAACCACATTCCTTCCTCCTAATTAATCAAATAAACGTCTCACTGAAGAACAGGGGCCAGCTTCGATCGGTAAGCAGCCGTTACGACTTTTTTACTTCGCGATACCATTACAACGCATGCATTACCACGCATGCGTTGTACATTGCGAAGTCATTACTACCCATTTTTTTAGAACGCATGGTCATTTACCACGCATGCCTTTACAACAAATTTTGTTGTAAAGGTATGTATGGTAAATGACCATGCGTTCTAAAAACATGTAGATGATCCACGTCGTTGTAAGGAAACAGAGGCTGTTCCGTTTCCTCACAACGACATGCACCGCCCTCAGAGACGACGTGAAGCAGGAACCACGAGGAGAGAGGAACCACGAGGAGTGAGAGGTAAGGGGATTGGGCATGGGGTGGGGGTTTCTTTCTAGGGTTTAGGGTAGTGCAGTGGTGTTTGGGTGGTGTAGGGGTCGTGCTGGGGGTAGTGTTTTAGGGTTTAGGGTAGTGCAGTGGTGTTTGGGTACAGTAGGGGGTCGTGCTGGGGGTAGTGTTTTAGGGTTTAGGGTAGTGCAGTAGTGTAGGGGGTCGTGCTGGGGGTAGTGTTTTAGGTTTAGGGTAGTGCAGTGGTGTATGGGTAGTGTAGGGGGTCATGCTGGTGGTAGTGTTTTAGGGTTTAGGGTAGTGCAGTGGTGTTTGTGTAGTGTAGGGGTCATGCTGGGGGTAGTGTTTTATGGTTTAGGGTAGTGCAGTGGTGTTTGGGTAGTGTAGGGGTCGTGCTGGGGGTGGGTTTAGGGTAATGCAGTGCTATTTGGGTAGTGTAGGGAGTCGTGCTGGGGGTAGTGTTTTAGGGTTTAGGGTAGTGCAGTGGTGTTTGTGTAGTGTAGGGGTTGTGCTGGGGTAGTGTTTTAGGGTTTATGTTAGTGCAGTGGTGTTTGGGTAGTGTAGGGGGTAGTGCTGGGGTAGTGTTTTAGGGTTTAGGGTAGTGCAGTGGTGTTTGTGTAGTGTAGGGGTTAGTGCTGGGGGTAGTGTTTTAGGTTTAGGGTAGTGCAGTGGTGTTTGGGTAGTGTAGTGGTTCATGCTGGGGGTAGTGTTTTAGGGTTTAGGGTATGGCAGTGGTGTTTGGGTAGTGTAGGGGGTCGTGCTGGGGGTAGATTTAGGGTTTAGGGTAGTGCAGTGGTGTTTGTGTTGTGAGGGGGTCATGCTGGGGGTAGTGTTTTAGGGTTTAGAGTAGTGCAGTGGTGTTTGTATAGTGTAGGGGGTTTAGGGTAGTGCAGTGGTGTTTGTGTAGTGTAGGGGGTCATGCTGGGGGTAGTGTTTTAGGGTTTAGGGTAGTGCAGTGGTGTTTGTGTACTGTAGGGGGTAGTGTTTTAGGTTTAGGGTAGTGCAGTGGTGTTTGTGTAGTGTAGGGAGTCGTGCTGGGGGTAGTGTTTTAGGGTTTAGGGTAGTGCAGTGGTGTTTGTGTAGTGTAGGGGGTTGTGCTGGGGTAGTGTTTTAGGGTTTATGTTAGTGCAGTGGTGTTTGGGTAGTGTAGGGGTAGTGCTGGGGTAGTGTTTTAGGGTTTAGGGTAGTGCAGTGGTGTTTGTGTAGTGTAGGGGTTAGTGCTGGGGGTAGTGTTTTAGGGTTTAGGGTAGTGCAGTGGTGTTTGGGTAGTGTAGTGGTTCATGCTGGGGGTAGTGTTTTAGGGTTTAGGGTATGGCAGTGGTGTTTGGGTAGTGTAGGGGGTCGTGCTGGGGGTAGATTTAGGGTTTAGGGTAGTGCAGCGGTGTTTGTGTTGTGAGGGGGTCATGCTGGGGGTAGTGTTTTAGGGTTTAGAGTAGTGCAGTAGTGTTTGTATAGTGTAGGGGGTTTAGGGTAGTGCAGTGGTGTTTGTGTAGTGTAGGGGGTCATGCTGGGGTAGTGTTTTAGGGTTTAGGGTAGTGCAGTGGTGTTTGTGTACTGTAGGGGGTAGTGTTTTAGGGTTTAGGGTAGTGCAGTGGTGTTTGTGTAGTGTAGGGGTCATGCTGTGGGTAGTGTTTTAGGGTTTAAGGTAGTGCAGTCGTGTTTGTGTAGTGTAGGGGGTCGTGTTTTAGGGTATAGGGTAGTGCAGTGGTGTTTGGGTAGTGTAGGGGGTCATGCTGGGGTTAGTGTTTTAGGGTTTAGGGTAGTGCAGTGGTGTTTGTGTAGTGTGGGAGGTCATGCTGGGGGTAGTGTTTTAGGGTTTAGGGTAGTGCAGTGGTGTTTGGGTAGTATAGGGGGTAGTGCTGGGGTAGTGTTTTGGGTTTACGGTAGTGCAGTGGTGTTTGTGTAGTGTAGGAGGTTGTGCTGGGGGTAGTGTTTTAAGGTTTAGGGTAGTGCAGTGGTGTTTGTGTAGTGTAGGGGGTAGTGTTTTAGGGTTTAGGGTAGTGCAGTGGTGTTGGTGTACTGTAGGGGGTCGTGTTGGGTTCTAGTGTTTTAGGGTTTAGGGTAGTGCAGTGGTGTTTGTGTAGTGTAGGGGGTCATGTTTTAGGGTCGTGCAGTGGTGTTTGGGTAGTGTAGGGGGTCGTGCTGGGGGTAGTGTTTTAGGGTTTAGGGTAGTGCAGTGGTGTTTGGGTGGTGTAGGGGGTCGTGCTGGGGTAGTGTTTTAGGGTTTAGGGTAGTGCAGTGGTGTTTGAGTAGTGTAGGGGGTCATGCTGGTGGTAGTGTTTTAGGGTTTAGGGTAGTGCAGTGGTGTTTGTGTAGTGTAGGGGGTCATGCTGGGGGTAGTGTTTTATGGTTTAGGGTAGTGCAGTGGTGTTTGGGTAGTGTAGGGGTCGTGCTGGGGGTAGTGTTTTAGGGTTTAGGGTAGTGCAGTGGTGTTTGTGTAGTGTAGGGGTTGTGCTGGGGGTAGTGTTTTAGGGTTTATGTTAGTGCAGTGGTGTTTGGGTAGTGTAGGGGGTAGTGCTGGGGTAGTGTTTTAGGGTTTAGGGTAGTGCAGTGGTATTTGTGTAGTGTAGGGTGTAGTGCTGGGGGTAGTGTTTTAGGGTTTAGGGTAGTGCAGTGGTGTTTGGGTAGTGTAGGGGTTCATGCTGGGGGTAGTGTTTTAGGGTTTAGGGTATGGCAGTGGTGTTTGGGTAGTGTAGGGGGTCGTGCTGGGGGTAGTGTTTTATGGTTTAGGGTAGTGCAGTGGTGTTTGGGTAGTGTAGGGGTCATGCTGGGGGTAGTGTTTTAGGGTTTATGTTAGTGCAGTGGTGTTTGTGTAGTGTAGGGGGTCGTGCTGGAGTTAGTGTTTTAGGGTTTAGGGTAGTGCAGTTGTGTTTAGGTAGTGAAGGGGGTCGTGCTGGGACTGATGTTCATTTCTGTGGCAAAATGAACCCCCTCATTTTGTTCCTTTTTAAATTAAATGTTTTAAGTGTTACCAGTTTATTCCAATCAAGATGGCTTCAGGTGTGCCATAATTTTGTCATAAGTAAGACTGTTAGCGCTCTAGTTGTTCTTTGGAACACTCTTGGAAGCTGCAGTAGAACACAAAGGAATCAACTGGCAGGCTTGCTCCTGTTGAAATATAACAGGAAGATAGTTGAGATCTCACTTAAAACATGTCCTAATTTTTCTTTCTACAGCACTAATCATAATTTCTCTGACAAAATGAACCCCCTCATTTTGTTCCTTTTTAAATTAAATGTTTTAAGTGTTACCAGTTTATTCCAATCAAGATGGCTTCAGGTGTGCCATAATTTTGTCATAAGTAAGACTGTTAGCGCTCTAGTTGTTCTTTGGAACACTCTTGGAAGCTGCAGTAGAACACAAAGGAATCAACTGGCAGGCTGCTCCTGTTGAAATATAACAGGAAGATAGTTGAGATCTCACTTAAAACATGTCCTAATTTTTCTTTCTACAGCACTAATCATAATTTCTATGACAAAATGAACCCCATCATTTTGTTCCTTTTTAAATTAAATGTTTTAAGTGTTACCAGTTTATTCCAATCAAGATGGCTTCAGGTGTGCCATACTTTTGTCATAAGTAAGGCTGTTAGCGCTCTAGTTGTTCTTTGGAACACTCTGGGAAGCTGCAGTAGAACACAAAGGAATCAACTGGCAGGCTGCTCCTGTTGAAATATAACAGGAAGATAGTTGAGATCTCACTTAAAACATGTCCTAATTTTTCTTTCTACAGCACTAACCATAATTTCTATGACAAAATGAACCCCCTCATTTTGTTCCTTTTTAAATTAAATGTTTTAAGAGTTACCAGTTTATTCCAATCAAGATGGCTTCAGGTGTGCCATAATTTTGTCATAAGTAAGGCTGTTAGCACTCTAGTTGTTCTTTAGAACACTCTGGGAAGCTGCAGTAGAACACAAAGGAATCAACTGACAGTCTCTGCCCTTGTTGGATGTACATGTTTTACTGAGAATGTCAGACTTCATTCTCACATGACTGAGAAAGATAATGTGAATTTACAGAAAATATGCTCTCATTTTATCTTCTGGAGCACCTTCCAAAACTCTATGGGACAAGCATGTGAAAATAGTTTTCTCTCAAACATGATTCATGATATCCCAGCAGAAGGTTTTTCACAGGGTAAAATCACCTTAGAACACACCACAATTCCTGAAATTAGTATGGTACCATCAACAAGTGAATTCTAATGTAACTAAAGTCTGTTATCACCCTTTATAGTTCTCCTTTTGGTAACCCTCAAAATCTTTGATTCACTACAATGCATTTCAATGGGGTACTATCATGTATATTGGTCCCAAGATGGCTGCCAGCAATTCCAGGATGAAGTGCTGACAGCCAATCAGATCTCACAATGACATGTGTGGTTAGGCTCCGCCCAGATATATATGTGATTTTACTTTGATTTTCTCAGGAACTACTGAACGGATTTAAACCATTTAACAAAAAGGGTTCTTTCTGAACCAAGAACTACCTCTTTGCCAAATTTGGTGTAATTCCGTTCAGCAGTTCGGGCTGTAGCCGTGTCTAAAGTTTCCTATGGAAAATTGCATGGGGAAAACACGTTTTGGCACCCCCCTTTTTTCTCGGCCCCCACTTGACGAATCACCCCGAGACTTTCAGGATAGGAGCGGACCGGAGCGGGCCATAAGTTTTGAAACTTTCGCGAACATTCGTCGACCGGCGCCAAAGTTATTGGAAATAGAATGTTGTGAATTTCCTATGGAAAATAGGTCCTAACTATAACTATCTACTGGCGACCGCCAGTAGATAATATATATATATATATATATATATATATATATATATATATATATAGTTTTAATAGGAAACGCGTTCCATGTTTGCTAATAACTTTGATGCCATTTGACGGATCTTCAAGAAATTTAAAAAAACTAGTATGCACCTGAGTTCGGCTGTTGTGTGGAAAGATTCTGGGTGATCCATCAAGGCCTGAGAGAAAAGGAGGGTCCCAAAACGTGTTTTCCCCATGCAATTTCCTATAGGGATTTTGAAGACAACACAGCCCGAACCAGTGAACGGAATTACACCAAATTTGGTAGAAAGCTAGCTCTAGGTCCAGAAAGAGCCATGTTTGTGATTTGGTGCAAATCCGTTCAGTAGTTTTGAAATTATTAAAGAAAAAAGAAATATAGATATCTAGGGACGCGGGCCCTCCGCCGATACACCGCGGTGTATCGCAAATCCATGCACCAACAGCAATGCCGTGATTGGCTGGCCGCAATCTGACTGGAAAGTTTCGGCCGCCATTGTATGTATTGGGGCACGGTCCAGAGGTCCTAAAATTTGAGTGCAAATTGATTGAAGGGGTCACGGTAGAGGTACCCTGGCCCCATGGGTGTGTTAGAGGGGGGGCAGAAGGACGCATGAAGGTAAGGAAATTGCTTTGAAACTGTTTTTTTTCATGTGCGGAGATTCGCGGATCCACCACAGCGCTCAGCACGGCCCCCGTGTGAAGCTGCAATGTACCCGTGTGAATCTGCAATAAAATAAAAACATTTTACTCATAGATCCACTCACAGACTCACACAGCCAATCACAGACCCACTCACAGACCCACACAGGCACTCACACATGCACATTTACCGGAATTTGGGGATAAATCACTTACATACTTCTGTCTATCACCCCCAAATGAATGGGTTGGTGGAAAAGTATAATGGTACTCTGAAAATCACACTTAAGAAAATGATGAACGATGAAGGCCGCAACTGGGACCGACTCGTACCTTTGGCCCTATATGTTATCCATAGCCAAGTCCAGAGTAGTTTGGGGTGTACGGCCTTTGAGTTACTTTATGGGAGGAAACCCCAAACTCTTCTAGAAATTACTTGCAACACCTGGGAAGAAACGAAAGACCCTCCTGTGTGCATCCCTACCAAAGTCTGTTCGCTTCATTCACCATATGACACGGAGTGATGCCTCTATTACTGCAAAAATTGGAAAATGAGTGAACGTGAGTATTAGTGTCAGTATTCGGTTCTGGAAGAAGTGGCGTTGGACCTTCACACTAACCAGGTGGACTCCTGAGTGCAGTTACCACTAATGCTTCCCAGCAATACATGATTATAATAAACAAGCCTGCTTTAGAATTGATAATTTCTCTTTAGTTTTACAAAAAGGATGCCTAACCATGGGGCATTCTCACTATGGGCTTGTTGAAGGGGTGTAACACAGGCCCCTGCAGCCCCTGTGGCGCAGGGGTGGCCCAACCCCTCAGGAGGCCCTCAACCCTTCAGAGGGACCCCATTCTGCCCAATGCCAATGAATAGCTATGAGATATGGTAGACTCAAGGGCCCCTCCGCAGGTGGGGCTTACTATTTTGCGTTACACCACTGGCTGCTTGAGGGGCTGGGCCTTTCACCCTCTGGGAGGGGGCGTTGTCTTTCCTTATATTAGGCCACGGCACCCTTGTTACACCACTGACCAAAATGAGGCTGATCTCCAAGTGCTCCTCAGACAGCTGTTGTTGCCTTAATGTCACATTTTGTATTTCTGTATTATACAGTGTATCAGAGTATTCTGAAATGGCATGTTAAACAAACAATAATACTAAAAATTCTGTCTTTTTCTGTATTATAAAAACAAACGTACGTTTTAAATTAAACAGTGGGCTCTCGAAAACTAGAACTTTGGTTTATTTTGCTCTTCGTGTGGTCCTCGTTTTTGCATTAGCATGTTATGCATACATTTCGCGTTTAAATGCGGGGCAGCACGCTTCAGGCATTTTATTACATTCACTTTTCCCTCTGCAGTCACTTTCACGGTCTCGCTATGAGGCCCAGTAATGTTGTTTATTTTTTTTCCCCCTGCGCTTGCTGCACTTGCCCGGGAGGACCACACACAGCCTCCGCCTTTTCTCTTTAGCCCCGGCAGACTAAGCTTTGACAAGTTATTGGAGCCAGGAACTTTGCATTTTCATATTGCTCCAAATGCTTTTCGCGCGGGAGTCGCGATATGACCCACTAGGGGTGTAACATTTTCCGTCATTGGACCTAAATAAACTCCAAGGAATTAATAGCGCCATCATATTGACATAATTACAATTGTTTTACTATAAATAAATCTTTACAAATACACTGTGACAATCTTATAAAGGTAACGTCTGGTGAGCTCTCGACTCAGTGATGTATTCGGGGAGGTTGCTATGTAGTGTTTGTATGTGCGTCACTGGCGGAGTCGAGAAAGGCCGTTCGCTTGCGTACCGCGGCCACCCACAGACTGGTGTGCAGCCTGGATACATTAGCATACCCTCTCCATTATCAGCATGCCAGGAATGGGCTCGGGCCTAATAAACGAAAGGCAGCCATGCAACATTAGTCTTTCTCCGGTTGAACCCAAGAAGTTAAGCATGGGGGAAGGAACATTTCAGTCTTTTCTGGGCTGCTCCTTCTGATACGTTCTTGCCTGCACATTTGTCAGACCTCTGTACAAACAACATTTGTACAAGTGCTGCCCTATTTATCCATTAAAGATATTTATGTGGGGCATACCTAACCAGACAGCAAGGGAGAACACAGTTAAACCAGTGGTGAAAGAAAAACTAGAACTGTAATCCAGTTACTGTAACAGGCAAAACCTTTTACAAGCAAGCCAAGGGTTATGCCAGTTTTGGGTAGGGGTTTGTGTCTGCCATCTTTTTCGTGTCCTCGAAGATTTCTAAAGGTGGATGATTTTCATCCATAGGGAAGACCTAGGCAGATAATGAATTTGAATTCTGGCAAGACCAACTCAGCCTTCCCTCCTTCTGAGACTGGTAAAATACGTAACATTCAATTGACTAATATGGTTATTTAGAGCTCTTAGAAGCCCATATGCATGTATTCTTACTACCGTGTTTTATGAAAATAGAGTAGTATTTAACCAATGGCTACTCCTGAAAGGATATGTAACTTGAGTATGATTTTATGACCTATGAGTATAGTCGCCTTGATCGAACACTCACAGTTGTATGATGGTGCGTCAAAGAATACTACAAGAAGGTCAAAAAATAGTGACACAAAGTGTAATATCTATCTATCACACCCATGGAGTATGATAATTGTTTCAAACCAGGCTTTTGATACACTATTTGATGAACTTTGCTTTAAGCGTAATTTGAAAATAATGGCTCACTCTGCTTATGATTAGGTGCTCTTCTGGTTGATGGGTCATTTAGTCGGTTCAGCGCCAGGACTCTCCTTGAGTAGCCATACGCTCTAAAAGCGTTATTATTATTGTATTTACCAGAAAAAATATAAAAAAATCTCTATGAAAGAATATTTAAGCACTTGTGTAAGTTTTAACATTAAAGTACAAAAGATAAACATCTCTTTAAATTTTTGATGGGTTGTAAAAATCGATGAACATTTTTACACCCATCTATTCTACCAGTGTTTTCATTATGACACATTCATATTCATAGGAAGGAAGCTTCACAAGTAATAATACAAGGCCTAATTCACAAAGGTAAATTTACACTTTTGTGCAAGTTTACGATTTGTTTGGTATGCACAAACTACAATTTTAATTAGTTTTGTGACTGCGGACACTCTGCAGTTAGGGCGGAGAACCCCACACATAAAAAGACAGGACAGGCCTATATTTTTATGTGTGGAATCTCCACCACGAGTGCAGAGTCTTCCCAGTTGTATTATTACTATTAGTAAAATTAACATTGTGGTTTGTGAATACCAGAAAATAGTAAACTTACACAAAAGTGTAAGTTTACCTTTGTGAATCAGACCCACAGTGTCTCAATTTTCTTAGAATGTTGGATTAATTTTCTTAGAATGTTGGATTAATTTTCTTAGAATGTTGGATTAAAATTGCTAACCCTGACTGAATTGCTTATATTTGATTTATACATTATACACCTGAGTTTGTAGGTGTTGGCTCCTTCTTTCCTTATGTTATGATGGGCAAGAAAACTCCTATAGAGTTCGTTGTGAGGCAATCTGATATAGAAGCTTGCAGGAGATCTGTACTTTCAGTACATCAATAGATACCAAGCATTTTCTGAAGTCAGTTCTATACTAGTTCTACAGTGGACAAGCATGGCCGCTGCTTGAACCATCTCAGTGTTCATCCATCAATGCTGTCAGGTGAGCACACAGAAAGTGCGAGCAGGGATCGTGCTGAGCATTAGTGTAACCAGCAGAGTACTGACTTCAGAGTCTCGGATGAGGAAGTCTTGATCTCTTTAAAAAAATGCAGCTCCAACAATTCACTTTAGAAAAACCAATCAGTAGGAGAACACCTGTTATCCATAACAAGAGTGCCATAGCACTCTCATCTAGGCTTCCAGCCTGAGCGTTGTCCTGCTCACTGGCATTTTGTGATCTACCTATTTCTGGCAATGTTGTGGCAGTGGCATACTGGACCAAAAGGACAACGTGGAGCTTGACTGCTAGCTTCAACAACATGAAGATCTTGCATGCGGTGAAATAAAAAAGTGTCTTCAGAGTGAGTGGGCTCACGTTGTTATGAATATTGTGTCTTCTCTATTCTGCATATTCCCCTACTTGAGTTTCATGTGCCACTTAATCAAATATAAATATGAGTGATTAATGCAACACACATTTAGTTTATAAAATCATATTTTGCAACATGTTATTCAACCGTACCTGGATATATTCGCAGAATTTAGTCTAAATGTTGACTTTTATTTTACAGTATTCTGTTATGGATGTCAACGTGTTTCTAGAACGTTGACAACTATGTGCCTCATTTATTGTTGTTATTAAAAAACGTAGTCTTGCGTAATTAAAACAAATGAAAGCCCATCAGGTCACTTTCTGTTAATTGTCTACGGTAAGAGTATTAACTACAATGAAATAAGATTTTTTTTAAAGTAGCGCAAAGAGTGAAGCGTTGTTGGGAATCTTCATGCAAGGCGACACTGGGACATGCCATACAGGATCATAAGTGGCAGTTGCATGCTATACAGATACTAAGTAACATGGCCAATAATGTAAAGTTGAATATGTCAAGTGGCATGGACAATCATTATTGGAACATGATATATTCTATAGAAAGGGGAAATGAAAATTCTACTGAAAAATATTACAAAATTGATAAACAAGGTAACATTTTCTGTGGGTGAAAATTTTGACCAAAAATGAATTGTGGGATATTTTTTCCTGAAAATTGTATTGTATGACAACTCACCCTCAAGTGTAGGTTTTGTCGCTTTTGTTGTCCCACAAAGCCACTTTTTTCATGATGTGAAGTTGATGAAATCATTGATGCTTTAGAAAGTAACTTCACAAAGCTGGCATAGACCTACACTGTATGTGCGTGTGTTAAGATAACACTAGTGTTCCAAAGACTGGGTACTCTATAATGGCACAGTGCCAATGCCACATGGACATGATGGGTGGGCAGACATGCAGCTAGGGCAACATTGGAGTCCACGTGGCTTCTTGTGCTCTAAGGCAGTGGCATGGCTAGTGTCATGTTGGGGGAGGTTGCAAATGAATATCCTGAGCCTAATTTCCTGTCTTGCAAGTCCATTGTATCTGCAATTAACCGACTGGTCTGCATTCAACATTATTGGAGGTTACTTTTGAAATACATAAGGGGAGTATGCCAGTGTCACAGGTAATACTCTTCACATCATAGTCCATCACAAATCTTGAGCAGAGAGTGAAACATATTAGAAATCCTGTCTACAGGAAAGTGCATTCAAGGTGTATAGTATACTGTATAAACACACACAGACACTGTTTGGACACTGAGTTTATTGTGAGAAAGTACAATAAGGATTGTGAAGGCCTTTTCAACTGCAAGTAGGTGTGCACATTCATTTTAATTAATAGTTGCAACTGATTAGTCCATTTAGTTTTTAGGTCTTGCCTTGGAGACAGTCTTAGCTGTTTCACCAGACTATCGTTATTCTAAAGAATCATACATAATAGATATAAATACGGGGGCTTTTGGCCAGCAAACTTTATTCTTTGGCCTGATACATTGCCACTTACATATTGCTTCCTCTCACCACTGCATGGGGCCATTGGTCAGCACACCTTACCCATTGCCTCGCTTTACTGACAGCGCAAAGCCTGTGTACATTTTTCACATTGTTCAAATTGTTCCTTTCTTTTCAGTTTCAAAGCTGGTTTAAAGTGTGTTTTTTGAGTCTTGCCTACTAAACAGCTCATGTAGTGTCTATGGTGAGAAATATTGTTAGCTTACAGTCTGCTTAGAACCCTCCATTGCTTACCATTGGTTGGCTCTATTGTCACTCTCATTTGCTTGCTTCTAATTTGTTAGCCTGAGTGGGCTTTACTTCCTCTTCTTGTGTTTATCCCTCCTCTGGAGCATTGGTGCATTACTTGCATCCTTCCTCTGCCCATTTTTCAGGTGCTCCTCTTTTTTTATCTTTAAATTTCTCTAGAGTGCATGTGTTTTCAAGCTGACTCCCTCGTGTACTTCTCCCCCTCCTCCACCACGCTCTGTGTGATTCTCTCTCACCCGTGTGCTTCTCTCCCGCACCTTTCCATGATGCACTTGTCTTCGTGTGCTTTTCCCTTGCATTGCTTTCTTGTCTGTTTGCGTCTTCCTCTAGGTCCATATTGCTCTCTCGCCCCTTAACTTTTCCTCTCTCTGCACTACATGTTGCTCTGTCTTGCTGTTAATTTGCTTCTCTCCCAGCAATCTATGTGTTGGCTGCCAATGCATGTTTAATTTTATTTATCTTTATTTTGACTTTAAATGCTAGCTATTTATTTTGCCTGCAATCCTTTTTAATATTTCTGTTATGAATTGCCTCCTGTTATTTGAACAGCTGTATCTTTTAATGTTTTTGAAATGTATCATTGTTATTGCACACATAATGGTGGCAGGTATTCTTTTTTTCTTTTTCTTTTTCTTTGATTGATGGAACTTGTTTGGTTACACAAGCTGAACACTAACCTCAAAGTGATGCACAAAAATGGATTGAAAGGAACAACTACCCCCTAAGTGTATTTCTATTTTCAAAAAGGGTTTAGGAAAAATCTCATTGATTGCTCAGGAGTAGTTGACTATGAAAACCTATATTTGTTGTAAGTTAATTAAGCCCACCAGCTTCAGCAAAGGTTGGAGTTTAAAGTGTAACACAAAGTACTGGTAACAAACAACAACTTGCATGTCAAATAAATCTAGTAGGGTAAAGAATGGGATGAATAATGTATGATACTCACTGTGTAAAGTAACTTTAACAAATTACTCTAACTTAATGTACATTTAGAGCACAAATATGTGTTCTTCTATCCACTAAACAGATGTGCACGGTGTGCGTGATGCGATAACTGTCCAAACCTTTTCCTCATTCCAAATTCAGTTTTCTTGAGTTTACCCTCTACTTTTAGGTTAGGTTCAATGAGCTGTGAAATCAATTCCCATCATCAACAGATTTCACTATTGGTGGTGTATTTATCTTTAAGGCAACATTTATGAAAATAGGCATCGCAGATCCAAACATGTTTGGGATATTCATTATCTGACGCTCTCTCTTTATCACAAAAATGTTGAACTTGCAGTGATTTGTAATGGTTATTATCAATTGTTTTTTTTCCTCTGTGACAATAAGCAAGGTGAATGCTGGAGGGTCATGGTGACTTCACACACATCCATTCTGCAGACTGTGGTGTCTGTTCTGTGAGGCTTGGTGCTCTTCAGGTGGGCACAGGGGTCAGCACCTTCTGAACCAGGTAATGAATGGTCAGATAAACATGCACTGATTTCACTAATGCTTATTGCTGCAACGTGTTTATCAACTGTCTTGTTAAATATTAAGTTGATGGATGTTTACATAACATATGTTTATATAATGTAAAATGATTTGCCTAAACTGCAACATTATAATATTGAATATCCTGCAATAGTAGGTATACATATGTGTCCTTTCTGGGTTTTCAGAATATGGATTTCATTGCATACAGTGGGGTAGTTTCATAAGAGCTAGAGGAGTTGGCCTAACGGCTAGGGCGGTCGACCTCGAATCTGGGGAACTGGGTTCGAGTCTCGGCAATGACGCTGAACAGCCTGTGATTCTGGACAAATCACTTAATCTCCCCGTGCCTAACAAAAATGAATGTGTCCTCATGTAATGCAACTGGTGCTATGTAAAGCGCTCTGATACCCGATTCGGGTCAAGTTCGCGCTACATAAAACTCTGTAATAATAATAATATAACAACACATTCCTCAACAATGTTAGACCCTAACTTTCTCAACAGTGTACTCAAATAGTAATTACGGGTACTGGGATTTGTTTAAATGTTGGACTGCTTGGAGGTCACCCATAAATGGCTCTAAACAAGCACTGGGGTTGCTTTTTGCAGTGCAGCAAGTATTTGCCAACTCTTTGAAAGTTCAAGTGTCTCTAGAAAGACTGGTAAAAGACACATTCCACTAGAGCTGAATTTAAAACAGTTTCTTTCTACAGTTTACATCCACAGATTGCATGCTATCACAGAAAATCTCTCTAGCTATGTTCCTAAAACTTTGCATGGAAAATTGACCTTGACTTAAACGTTCAAATCTTCCCTCCCTTTTTTATTTTGAATGCACCTCTCCCTCCCTTCTACCCTCTGCATGCCTCTTGTGTATGTCTATTCTGAATCGCATGCCTGTGTTTCTCAATCTCTTTTTGAAATCATATCCCTGAAATCTAACAATAGCTATTCATTCCAGCAACAATTTGCCCCCTCTACTGATAACACTTACATCTTTAATATACCACAAAGAAACTGAAGTAAATGCATGGAATGGGTTCTTTGAGAGCGCTGGACTAATCCCAATAACCAATGGACTGACCACAAAGTTTGGGCTCCGGGGTAGTGGCCTACTTGCCATTGTTAATATGGATATTGATGTATTTGTTTACAAAAAAAGAACTATCGTCCTTATTAATAGACTCACCCATTCTGAACTCCACATCTACCGCAGCACACAATTCCGTGGTCCAGCAGGCCCTGCGACCTGGGCCCGAGATTCCTGATTGATGGGTCACAGGTGGAAGGGTGCATAGCTGGCAGGCAAACTCTTGGGCAGGAAACTCTAGATCAATTCTGCAGATAGGCGTAGCTACATTACAATGGTCATGGGAAATTGCCCCAGTAAAGCACACATGGCCAGTAGGGGTACGCACTCCTAATAACACCATAAAGTCAGATGCCACATGAGTTAGGAACACATAGCCAATCAGGGCCTAGCACACGCAGTGATCGCGTGCTCCCCCTTGCTGAACATCTGGACACGTTCACCACTGGCCACACTGTGTCCACGCAGGTCAAGACCCAAACCATTGACCATTAATTTATGACCCTAAAGGCAGCAACCAACATTCCTCTCCATATATGATATGCCGGAAACCTTTTTGGGTGTTGAAATATTGTATTTAAAGAAGCCTCAAGCTCAATGTAAATTGAGTCAGTCCTCAGACCTAATGCCTGCAACTGTTCTCCCTGCCGAACTGTTTAATAAAACAAACTGTTCCTGTTTTGCCAAACACCTCTTGACTTCAGCTTTTTAAGGAAATCCGATTCAAGCAACACCATAAAGCGCTTCAATATCTCGTAAGGGTTATTAAGCGCTATATAAATGACATTTCAATTCAATTGATTCTATGACCTCTGAAAAATGCAACACATTGATAGGAAACATGCAACATGTCATACACAAAGAAGTACCTGTTTTTTTGTAGGAGACTTTTAAAAGTTCATTGTATCTGCTCTGCACTATGCCCTTGCTCGGTAGGCACTCATCTAAACCGATAGGTTAATTTAGTCCTACATGGGGCAATATTTTGGAACAATTCTCATCTCGGATTCCATTTTTTCATGTGTGGGTGTTACTGCAGACAGCCTGTATATTCATTGCTTATGCATCACATTATAGTAATTCAGGGAATGAATTTAAGATTTAACATTCCTCTGTTTCGAAAATAATGAAATAACTGAGAGGTACTCATAGAGACTGCATCACTGTAACTGTGGCATGCATGTACTGTAATCAGGTAAGCAGAGTTGCATTCAAAGAGGATCCATGCAATCTTCAGAAAACTGCCTGGGGTGTTGGGAGCATGCAAAAATCTCCATTTGAACACGTGTGAGTTTAAAATACCCCTAGAAACCCTCATATTATAAACACACGTAGGGGCAGATTTACTATTTTTTCATGTAGCGCACTGCAGCAGCCGCAAATGCTGTGTTGCACTACGTGAAAAGAAGAGAGGAGGAGAGCGCCCTATTTACTAAAATAAGGCACTCTCCTCCCCTCTCACTAGCGCCAGCGCTAAAATCAGCTGCTGTGCGCCACGGAGACACCTTTGCGCCATGGTGCAACAATGTCTTCGTGAGTCTAGCATAGGTTTTGTACTGGAAGGAACCCGTTCAGTACAAAATACTTTGCACAGACTCACTTTAACCATTTTCCCACTTTGTATGTGTGCTGTAAAGTGCAGCACACGTACAAAGTCGCCAAAAGAAGGAGAAATGAAGGCATTTCTCTTTCCTTGAGCCTACTTGAAAAGGGCGCAGTTTTCTCACGCTAAACCCAATCTACTTTATTTAGTAAATTGGGTTTAGGGTGAGAAACCTTGGGTGGCTGCATGGGAACGCCCATGCACCACCCTTGGTGCGCCCCCATGGCGCAAAGTAATGGGAAGCAGCAGGGCACTGCTTCACATTACTTTTCTGTTATTTCCAGCGCTAAATAAGTTTAGCGTTGGAAAGTAATTGGAGAAAAAAAGATTTTGCACCGATTAAGTGATGCAAAAATCTTAGTAAATCTCCTCCCGAATGTCCTCACTTAATGCAGGCAGGACTCTGGACGAGGCTGTTTTCTTGGCAGGAGTTGTGGTTTGGTTGTTACAGCATTGAGTTTCCAGTCAGAAAGTCAAGAATTCAATACACATTATGGCTTAGGACTAATCTCGTAAAAGCGTTTCATGAAAAAGACCAGAAGGAAGCTCAATGTATCTTCCCGATAAGGGATGAAGGCTCTCCCATCAAATCCGAGGCTCTGGGACATACAAAAGCAGCAGCAGGAATCGAACGAGACAGAGGTATGTACAGACCTCCGTGCAGAGCCGCCACAACTATTGGGGGTGTCAACATTTTAACAGGCCTTTAAATCACATGATGATTAGACACATTTACATCACCCTGAAAACTAAAATACCCTTTAACAGTCTTATAAAAATATTGTAGCACAAGACAAAGAGAAAATAAAGTCCATGGAAGGCCCAAGAGCAGAATATCCTAAAAGAAATATTCTGGGATGGCCTTGGACTTAAAACGTGAAGGCAGTGAGGAGTCCTGGGTAGAGGGGGACGAGCCAAAAATTTAACAGTAAGAGTCGAGAACCGATCCAAGGGTCTGACTGGGCTCTAAAAACCCTCATCTGAGCCCTGAAAGTAGTTGGAATCTAAATCATGGAACAAACATAAAGTGAAAATATGCTTCTCTTTAAAATGTACAAAGGTACGTGCTCATCCAGACGTTCTGGATAGAATTTCTAGGCCATATCAAAGCCACCCTCGGATTCCCCATCCCAGCTGACCCTGCCTCAGAACTCACAGGGATGGACCCAACTGAGATGAGGTGGTAAGGGGCCTAGACTGGACTCTTGTGCGTCACATGACAGGAGCGGCAAGCAACTAATTGCCTTATATTGGAAAAGAAGAGAGCCACCGCCCACATCTCTATGGTTCCACAGGGGTGGCAGATCCTAGCTATGGAACAAATCACTCACAACTTAGCGAACACGGACAAGAAATTCACCCATCTATGGCAGCCACTTATAGATTACATATCCAGCCTTGAATTTCGTAGCCTCAAACCACAAATGCGCAGGTCCTTCAAGTTTTCGACTCATAACAGAATTGAGAGCTTGTTCTAGTTTGGGGGACTTGGCATCCCAAGGCAACCACCCCTCTCCTCCCTCTCCCTCCCTTCCTTTGTCTAAATAAACGCATTTTCTACCTACCTACCTTCCTTCCCTCCTCCCCCGGGAAAGCATTCCCCGGACTGCATGTGTATGGCTCATGCTCTTGTGGGATCCATCCGTATGGGAAGCCACTTGCCAAAAACGGGGATTGGTTGAGAGACAGGATCTGTTAATTGTTGTTCTTTTCTGAATAACCTGAGGCAACGAATTTACACGCAATGTTTTATTGTGAAAATGAATAATAAGATCTGTTCTTTTAATCAAAATATTTGCCTAGGATCACTCAATTTAATCAAGTGGGAAGCCAGGATTGGCACCAAGTTTTCAATTTTCCCATAATGCAATTCACTCACTAGAAGGCTACTTCTTTCTTTCCTTTTTAACAAGTGTCCAAATTTGGATACAGGACTTAGAGGACACTATTTTGTGCTATGTCCACTCATGGGGGTCCACTTGGTTTCAGGCAGGAGAGATACATTTTCCTTGGTGATACAGTAAGACTGATATAATATGATGACTGGAGAAATCACCTGTCTTTGAGAGGAAGCTCACCTTCCTATCTCTGAAAGAACCCCCCTTTCTATTTCTGAGAGGAAGCCCTCTCTTTGAATTCTATAGTTCAACATCCTCAGTGGAGGATACAATCCATAGCTCTTTGTGGGCGAGTGATCACTTCCTCAGGAGAGTTTACAATGTGGAAGAAAGAATGGGGATGAGAACCCAGTGCCTGTAAGGTTAGAGCTCAGTTTGTGCTGCTTTGTGTGCTTCTTGATCTGGAGGACTCTGTATTAAAAGGACCGTTCAGGACAATTTTAGTAAAATTTCCAAAGGTCATAATTGTCTTTGTTTTTTTAGGGTGCTCTGTAGCTTGAGACTGTTCTTTAAGGTGGATTGACTAGTATACCTAAAAAAGAGGTAGGTGCAATGATGACTTTGCAGCTGTTGTGCAGAGCAGATGTCAGTCAGTGGAGGAGCGTGGTGTACTTCCGACCAAGAAAGCAGCCTATCAAAGGAGAGGTTAGTAGATACATTTCTCATATGAAACCAGTGCTTACATGAGCGTAAGCAATGAGTTAGTACCCCATGTCAGTGGCGTAATATTAGCCCCTGCAGCTCCCACGGTGCGGGGGGTGTGAGCTCCAGTAGGGCACCTCCGGCACTGTGCACAGGCGGCAGGTCCCTGGCCTGAGAGCTCCTGACTCGGCCCAGGGGGGCCTACTGTGTACTTTGCAGGGGAGCCCCGTCAAGTTTCGTGACGCAGCTGCCCCATTTTATAGCCTATCTCTTGAACAGACATTCCTACACCCTCCCTTAGAAGTCATTTGAAGCTAAAAACCCAGTACATACACATAACTAGATAAATAGTAATGGTTAATGTACACATTTACAGTGCGCTAGGAAACCCGTCTTCACTGGGGTGGTGAATGAGAGGAGTCGGTGCAGTGATGACCTCAGGAATGTTGTTGGCATGCTGGCCACACCCACTTTTGACTACTAGTGCCAGGACACACCAAAAAGACCAGAGGATGGGCCATGGTGTGTCACATGGAGCTCAGGCTCACCACTCCACCAGGAACCAGGGGAAGGATTCCTTCAACAGCAGCTGTGCTCATCACTGTTGGGAATCGCTTCTTCCTAGGCACACTGACGAGGTTCATTGGTGGGAATCCAGTGGCCACAGCAATTCACCTGAAACCTGGCATGGAAGGGAAGAAGGTTACCATCATGCAGCCATGAGCGTTGCTTCGCCTTTCCTTGTTTCAGCCTATTATCAGACACCAGGGAGAGTGGTAAGTGGCTGCAGAGGGGCAATGCTGACACTTGCCGTTGCTTGCATGTTTCAGGTATCTCCTTGATAGTGGTTTTGTAAATTCTTCTGCTTTCTTCTATGACAACCCCAACTATGGACAGCACGGCCATTAATGGTGATTCGATTGCCCACAACACCAGCTGTGTGTGAATGTTGAAGGGAGCTGCCGACAGCACATAGGGTCCTGAAATAAAAGTATATTTTATGTCTGATCTCTCTTCTCTCGCAATTCGTGGGACTTAGTGTTCTATTTTGCACCCTAAGGCGCTATTATATATTTTGCTTCCTTTCACTCTAGCTCCATCTTAGAAATTGTTCCTTTTCATTTTGGGACAACCAGTTTCTGAACCCACTGAGTGGTGTCATAGGTAATGCCCCCTGTCACCTGGAGTGTGGCAAAGCATTAAGAGCCCTGTGGTGGGCAGGCATAATTGGGTTCAGCTTGTGCTGTTCAAGTCATCCGTATGTGAAAAGCGCTTAAATTATCGTATATAGTGAAGAAGAAGGTGCCAAGTTATCACTGTGTGAAGGGTTTCCAGTTGTCCACCGTCCTCCCAGCCTCATATTTCCCTTGGTATGATAGCATGGAGGCGCTCTGACAAGATATATTATTGCTGTGTTTGCATACTCCAAAGAAACTGGGGTCTGTCCCCCGGGCACTGGATTAATGTGCTCTAGTTAGAGCCTTCTATCTTATACTTTCCAAAGAAGGTTTCTCCAATTTTTTGATTCGATATATTGTTTTATTCACAATATTTCATCTTTTTTTAAAACATATACTTCATTTCCCAAAATGCATCTTAATAAATTTTCACCCTTTATTTTCTCCCACTCCCTATGCATTTCGGCCCACTGGCCTTCTTCCGGGGAGTACCTACAAATTCAAAAATAACATCATGTTGGCTAGTTTTTTGATCACCACTGAATATTACAATAACGATTTTCAACTAAGTTTATGACCGTTACGAAAAAATGACTAAGCTCACAATAAGTTAGTTGTTCGTGTGTCTTAATGGTTTATCCCTCTATTTAACGCAGTGAGTCACTACCCGCTTCCAATTCATGTTTTTCGGTTCCCCGTGACTAGTTTTGTGCTACCAGTTACCTTTCTGTGCACGTTGGTTAAGCGATGTTAGTGAACCATTATACGCATATTCACACTGCGCATGCAAGCGCTTGTTTTATATTCGGTCACCTACTGCTTTTCTCCCCGCTGTTATTTTAAGCATTGTCTTACCGTTTTGCCGCTACTGATCTCGCTTCAAACAGCGTTTCGCCGAGTGTGTACGCTCGGGTTGCGCTTAACGTGTAGTAGATAAAGTGAGACGCTCTTCGTCTCGACGTGCATTTAATAGATATAGAAAGAGGGTTAGTGAGGTGTGTTGACGCTTCCTATGCAAGTGGTTGGTTAATGCATTAATGTGAATTTCAACCTGCTCAGACCAGTAAATCTGAGTGTTTTAAAATCTCTTCATAACATGGAATATCATAGCGTTTCAACATCAAGCTAATAAAATCAAGGAAAGTCTCGATATGAATACAGATTATGCTGTAAATTACAAACATTATTTAGTCCCTTCTTCAAAGGTAGCATAGAAATTCAACCCGGTCGTTCATCCCATTAGGTTTTTGGGTATTCAGATGGTATATCCAGTAGTTTTCCCTCTGTAACAGTCTATTGTGGTTGTCTACCCCTTCTTGTTTCTTAATGATTTCCAGTATACACCATTTAAGTTGGCTTGTGTTGTGACTGGCTTCATCAAAATGATTCGCTTCTGTGGATTTCCTCTGATGGGTTCTAATGTTGCTTTTGTGCTCATTCAAGCGCGTTTTCAATTTTCTTTCAGTTTGTCCTATATACGCCATTCCACATGGACATTTAAGCATATAGATCGCATTTGATGTATCGCATGTAGCATTGACTTGCAAGTTAATTCTATGTCCTTTCATCGGATGTGTAATAAAGGAAACTTTTTGATAATACTATTGCAACTATTGCAATTCCAGCACGGTGATGTACCTTTGTATGTGGTTTGTGAGGATTTTTTGATGGTGTGTTTTATTATTTCCCCTACATTTTACAACTATAAGATATATTATTGGTCACCTTCTGCATTTTCCATCCAACTCACAAACCCTCACACAGTATCCTCAGACAAGTGAAAGGCGGCCTGAAAATCCCAGTGAAGACACACCTCCGAAGATGTAAGCCAGCCCATCAAATTCCTTAGAACAGGTGTGTTTTTTAGCACTCCCTATTGAAGCCACGCCATGAGTTTTCTCCATTCTTGCTGACTCTGAAGCGAATTTGCTGATCCTATTTTTTTGTGAAATAATTCAGTTCCATTACTGTTTCCCAAGGATGCTCGAGAGAACTAGTTTCATTAAATTCACCCCCCAAAAACTGATTCAACTTGCACGACAAGCTGGATAGAATGGACTAGTTGCCTTAACCCTCCCAGGACCCCTCTGCATGCAGGAATTCTCTTTTTCTCTTTCACGTTTTACTACTCATTCCAAGCAGACTATTGGTAACTCCTTTGATTTCTAAGATGTTATTGTTCATTCACTTAGAAGAACCGTGCAAACATATGTTAGCTTTGCTGTACATTCACTTCCTGTAATGTTATTTTCTCACAGTCACAAGTGTTCTGAACACACTTAAAAGTGACACAAGTATAGGGTGTGTGTACGTCATGTATGTCTGTTTTCTAGTGACAGATGATCATCTGTGAACTGTTTATCTGGTTTCCTTATCAGAGAAGGACAAGACTATCCGGACATTGTCGAGGTGCAGGGGGAGGCAGATGGTGGCCTCAGCCTCTAATAGGCCAACGACTCTTACCTGTCAAAATATTGGTGCAGAGGGGGTCCTGGTTGTGCTACAGCCAGTGCCTAAGAAGCATCACGCAGAGGAAAAGGTATACCTCTCCCTATTTATTTTCTTTACAACTCTTTAAATCTTCCTCTCTTCTGCATTGTGCTCTGTCCTGTTCTGCTACCTCTCAATTTCCTTTCTCATCCTGTCACCCTTGGAGCCCAGATGTTCAATTTGTTCTCAACATAACTGTCTCTTTCTGTTGCTTTCTCCATCTCTTACTATCTCCAGCTTTTCCTCTCTTCTCCTCTCTGCTTTCTCCCTTAATCCTCTCTTCTCTTATGGAGCACAATTACCCTGTCAGTTATAATCGTTTCTCCTTTCTGACCTTCTTCTGCTGAAGAACAATTGTTCTGTCACTTATATTCATCTTTCATTTCTGAAGCTCTTTACCTCTTGCTCTCTCCACCTGCTCGTTGCTCCTCTTGCCCATTTTGGCTTAAGTCCACCTACTTCTGATTTGCTCTTCTTAGCCTCTCTAGCTCCTCACTCGCTCCCTTCATGATAAACTTGCTAGCTCCTTTCCGATCTCATCAGACCAGATGCCTTTTGTTAATTTGCTTCTCAGCCCAGATTGCTGGCAAGTCTGCATTTCCCCTTTCATTGGTCTCAAATTGAGACATATTATTTTTACTTCAAGAAATCCTGCCAACGCTACCTTTAAAGTAATGACAAATCTAAAGTTCATTTTACTTTAAAAGATGGCCCAAGACTTCAGAAAAGCCGAAAGCATGTTAAAATGACAGATATCAATATTACCTACTCAAACATTTTGTAACTAGAGTCTTTAATGGCAACTAAATGAAAACAGAAATTTGTAGTCAAAGGTAAATTCTGGTGACAAATGCATGTTTAGGCAACAATCTTCATCACTCTCTGTCCTTACTCACCCTTCTCGCTCCATCCCTCAAACCCTACCACGCATGCGCATCCCTATCCTCATATTCCAATATCCTCCCTCAACGCTTTTTCAACCACTCTCTTCCCCACTCCTCTATACATACAAACAACTGCAACAACCCACCCTCTGTATATGCTTAAATCAACCTATCCACGTCTGATTCCCTCCTTATTTCACTGCTCCTCCTTCAATTCCTAGCCACCAATTGTGGATGTGAACCACTTGGTCTCATCTGCTTTCCTCTTTGCTCCCTCTTCAAACTCTCTGATCACCACCTTCATTCCACTTCATGAACCTTCAATATGCCAAAAACACCCATAATCACATTTCATTAGTAAGACATTTCCTCTCACCATTTCTTATACTTCCAGAACCTCCTCATCTTCACACAACCACCAGTACATTCATATCCAACTCAGAGCCCCATTCCTTCCTTCACTTCTACAGAAACTCATTCAACTATTTCACTTCACTTGATAAGGAACAAACTCTAAATGCTTCCTTCCAGGGAAATCCAACATACATTCCAATCTCATTTCACACAGAAACGAACACTATCACTACTTCCTTTTTACCCTCATAAAACGTGTATACCTCCTGCATGTGTCAAAACCTCACTTTTAAGGTGACCACTACAATACAAAACACCATCTGTTCTATTTCCCTTAAAATTGAAATGAAACAGAATTAATCAATTCCGTAATCAGCACCCGAATTTTGTTGTCCGGTGTGATTTTCTGACATACACCATTTTCTTTTCATTCACTGCTGCAAGATGGGTGTCCACCATCTTGCAAAAGTAAATTTAAATACATCCAAAATGTCCATCACATTAAACTATATGCATGTACATGAGAGATGCTGCATGCATGTGCCTGCCTCATTACGCTGAGGGCAGATTTTGATTTTTTTTTTTCGATTTGCTGATGCTGCTCAGTAAAAAGCAGTGACCAAACACCACAAAGGCGAAAGCTCTTGGCTTAGCAAATGCTTGTTGTAGCTGTGGTATCTATGATCAACGTGAAGCACCTTAGAGAGGAAGAGTTTCTTCACTCTGAAGCTTAATTTCACTGTAATGACCAGCAGTGAAATATCTCTTAGAAAGTGCTCTTTCTATACGTAATAATTGCATCTCGAAGAGTAACACCCTTCTGTTCTTCCTGAATGTTAGCGTCACCTTCACTTGTCATAGAATGATAATGTCTTAAAACATACTACACCCTAGTGACCTGTGCAGGGCTACAAGCAACCTGCTATCCTAAAGAACATAGCACACAGTGAGTGCCCATTAAGCAATCGCAATATAAAACTATGCTTTTATACAACATTACAATGCCCGGTAAGCCTCACTTATCACCTTTGACAGGACATATCATTGGCCAGTTTTAATCAATAGTGTCAATAACATGCCAACATCATATGCATTATCTGGCTGTCTGAAGGTGTCATATCCGTCTTCTCTTGAGCTCCCACAACCTCACCCTGCCTCACTTCAAGATGGCGAGCAATGCAAGCGCGAGTAACTAGAACGTAAGGAACAAAAACTCACAAGCTAATATTTCCATGAAAGCATCATACATACAAGGAGCAGAACACTCACTTCCACGTATGATTCTTGTTCCTGCAAACATTCTGTTTGCTACACTCCTACCAAAAATGCATGCAGGCTGAAGAGACTGTGCAATAGCTGCTGCAAATTCCAAATTCCAACTGAAGAACTATGGGCATCATTATGATGTCGGTCCGACCGGCACCGACAGGCCATTGGTGGCAGTCCCATCGACATCCAGGCCATTGGTCTGGGCCGCAGCACAAGCCGCACTAGTAAAAATAACTTTCCGACTGCCACCATGGCGGTCATATTGTAATAATGTAGGTGAGACCGCCAACTCATTGTGGGACAGTCTCTTGCACAATACGACGGCGGTCGGCAGGCCAACCGACTGCCATCATAATGAGGCCCATTGTTCCTAATGCAGCCACCCTCCTGTAACAAAATAGGTGGGTTACCTTAAACTCAATACACCCTCTAGCCTTGGCCCATGCTGCACCAGTCCACCCAACCCTTCCCCAGGAAAACACACCAAAGGCCATAAGAACATACAATGTGCCACATTAAAAGCAGTAGAATTCAAATCAGACGAATGACTCTATCCAACTTTACACATAAACGATGCATAAACCTCTACTGCCAAGGTCTAGAACACTGAATAAGCTGTCAAGCAAATCAACATTTTTGTTTTCCAATCAAAATGAACTCTCATGCATTGAATGTTGGCTTACAAGCATTCACCAATAAAAATATATATTGGAATTACAACTGGTTGACCTGACCTTACCAAACAAATATTGTCTCTTTGTTGCTTAAAATACTAATGATTAATATAAATAATTGTTCTGGTATCTGGGTCTTTTGATAATATTGAATATTTCATGAGCCACTAACATCACCGTTTACTTTTTTGTGATTTTTCTTAATGATACACATATGCATTTTTTATATGTGAAAATTAAGATTTTCAAATGTGAAGGCTCTGTTTCATTAGGATTTTATTTTAGAAAATAATAGCATTTAAAGCTGCCAGTTTCATTAATCTGTTCTTATAGAGGATTCAGACAGGCAATATCATTAGGTGAGAGATTTATACTCCATTGGGAAGCTTGGCGCTCCGCAAAAAAGTAGGCCTCTCCACTATGTGACCGATCCACAAAAGTAAACGTACACTTTTGTGTAAGTTTACTCATTTTCGGTATTCACAAACAAACGATTTAACTTTAGGACTAAGGAGAACTCCGCACATTAAAAGATGGAATTGTCTTATCTTTTTATGTGAGAGTTCTCCACCCCGACTACGAGTGTCCGCAGTTGTAAAGTTACTATTAAATCATTTGTTTGTGAATATAAAAAAAGAGTAAACCTATACAGAAGTGTAAGTTTACGCTTATCAACCGGGCATTATGTTTGGGCCCTATTACATGGCAGGAATGCAACATCCAGGCGGTTCAAGAAGAAAAGAAAGCAATGAGAAAAAAATACCAACATAAAACAACCCTTGAAGAAACATCGGAAAAGCCAGCGGATCAGATTATGTCCACAGGTTCTTGTGTACGTTTCCATTTATTTCTGTACCAGCGAAAAAGGCTCTTCAGCGTTTTCGGCTTAAAGCCAAAGCAAGCTTCATGGCCGCTGTTTATCATACTGGGTGTTATGTTTGCTGCCCCCTCTATGGCAGTCCCAGTGGCATTCCTCACTTCTATCGCCCACTCTTGGGCTGGGAGGGGGCTGAGAGCAGAGACCCAGCGACTAAACATTGGCAGCCATAACAATTTTGCGAAGACGCATTCCTCTTTCTTTCTTGGTTTAATGTATTTATTGCTTTTTGTATCGCTGTGGTCTGTTATTGGCAGGACCACGCTAGAGAATATGAAAGACTATGAAAGCAAGTTAGAGAATTTGGCCTTATTGATCATGAAAAGTGATATGGAATGGGCAGAGGACTGCTGTCTTTCATGGCAAACCATGCCTGTGTCTTTACCAGTGCCTCAAGCATCCTAGGAAGGTATGGGCTCTAAAAAGGAGAAGGAAGATGAAATCACACAAATCTTCATGAGTCACGCCTTCATACTGTCCCAACTATCGAAGCCCCACCCAGGGTCGGACTGGCCTATAGGACAATTAGGCACTGATAGGTCAGTGGGTGGCTGGCTGTTTTTTGGGGTAAAAACACTGCACTTTATGGTACTCTTCTCCTCTCTATACCACTCTACGCCACTTCACGCGACTCCACTCTACGCCACACCACTCCACTCAATGCCACTCCACTTTAGGCTACGCCACGCCACATCACACCACTCCACACCACTTTACTCTATGCCATTCCACTCTACACCTCTCTATTCTACTCCACTCTATGCCACACCACTCTGTCACTCCACTCTATGCCACTCTACTGTATGCCACTCCACTCCATTCTATGCCACTATACTCTACGCCACTCCATGCCACTCCACTCCACTTTATGCCACCCTACTCTATGCATCCCCACTTTATGCCACTCTACTCTATTCCACTCTACTACTGTACACCACCCAACTCTATGCCACTCTACTCTATGCCATTCCACGCCACTACATTCTACTCTAACGCACTCCACTCTTTGCCACTCCACTCTACGCCACTCCACCCCACTCTACTCTCCTTCATGCCAGTAACTTTTAGCCATGCTGAACAGCAGCCACGCTGCTGTACAACGTGGCTCAAAGACATTGGCAAAGCCAATAGCACTCGAATAGGCATGACCTGCTTTACCAATGCTTGTTATTGTTGATTTTCCTGCTATTGAAACAAACATTGCCTGCAGCGTGCTCACCCCATGCAGTTTTCCCTACCTCGCAAAGCACTTATATAACATGGGCCTGATTCACAAAGATAAACGGACACGTTTGTGTAAGTGTACGCTTTTTCAGTATTCACAAAACTGCATTTTATTTGTAAGTTTACGAGTGTGGAGACTCTACAGTCGAGGCCTGCCCTATCTTTTTATGTGCAGAGTTCCCCACCCCGACTTCAGAGTCTCCACACTCATAAACTTACTATTAAAATGCAGTTTTATAAATACTGAAAAAGCGTAAACTTGCACAAAAGTGTACGTTTACCTTTGTGAATAAGACCCTCAGTCTTTACAAGTCCAAAACTGCCCCAATTTGCAATTGTGGGCCACTTTTTTAGCTATCTAATTCACAAGTAGGGGGCACCTTTAATTTGGTTTCAGGACCAATTTTCTGTCTCAGTTCGACCTTGGCCCCAGCACTGGCAGATCCCAGGTGGAGTGGGACTCATTTTATGAGGTTCATTTTGGTGAAGGATTGTGCTCATTTGCAGGGGTGATGTGTTAGAACTGTTTGAACAATATCCCTGGATTTGTCGTAACCTGGATCTCATCACAGCTGTCGAGCAGTTCTCATTATTGCACTGATCCCGTGTGTTCACGGCTGATCAGAGTTCGTGTTTTTAACAGGGCAGGAGGCAAGCCTAGAGAGGAATGCGTGATCTCACCTAGAAATTTATGAGTTGCATTTAATGGATTTGGCAGGAGACGGAATAGCTTAGCGCCCTCCTCCTGAAGCCTTGGCCAGCTCTTGCCCAGTGCAGAGGTGCCGCCGCACGCTGAACAGACAGGCTCTCTTTGTGAGTTGCACAGGGCTTTCACAAAAAAACGCCAGCGCAACATTTGTCAGGTTCATCTTCTGAGCTGCTTGGGATTTTGGGAGATACCAGATGGAGAATGTTCTTGTGAAAGCTTTGAAGATGTGCTTTGAAGAAGCGGCTAGTACTTGAACATGAGCGTGGGTAATTATGTAACAAGTTGTGCTTAGGCTAAATAGCAATTACTTTATTTTTTTATTATTTATTTAAGAAAAAAGTAATGAATAAAAATTATATATATCCACGAGATGATTATTCAGTTTAAACAAAGGGGCTATCCCATGCAAGTATTGGAGAATGCTTTGCAACCAGCGCCCTCAAAGAAAAGAGATGACCAGTTAGTCACCACAAAGAAAATAGAAATGAGGAAGCAATGAAAAGATTTATTATGGATTTCAACACCTCACATGTAGCATTACGAAAAATTCTTGTTAAGAATTGGAACATTCTGACCTTCAGTGAACATTTCTGATAACTTTTACCAAACCATCTACCGATAACTTATAAAAAGATGGGTCTCTTGGAGGATTATTATCACAGAGCCACATGTCTCCAGCTAAAATGAGACAAGCCAAGTTGTTAAGTAAGAATCAAGCTGGTTTTTTGAGATGCATAAAATGCAAAGCCTGTGAGCATGGAATAAACAAAACAAGTTACAAACTGTATAACGGACAAGTAAGGTAAATTAAAGAACACATTACATGGGAAACTGAGTACGTGGTGTATGCCTTACAATGCACCTGTGGAAAAGCTATGTGCCAGATTTACACAAATTAAGAGTTGCGATTTCCAGATTGCGATTCTTAATTAATTTCAATAAGGAAATCGCAATTTCTAATGTAAGAAAACATTGTACTATTAAATAGCGATTCCTAGTGGGTCGTAAATCAACCTACCTCATGAATATTTATGAGGTAGGTCCTAGTTTAAGACCTATTAGGAATGATGGACATCACAGGGATGGTGGCCATCCTGGGGTTAGCAAACCACCATGTCTGTGATTGCTTTAAAATAAAGCAATCTTTTTTTTTTTTTTTTTAAATGCATCCCGTTTTCATTAAAGGACAACGAGATGCGTTTAAAAAAACAGAAAATTAAACTTTCACGTTTTATTTTTTGAGAGTAGGCAGTGGTATGTGAGACAACTGCCTGCTCTGAAAAAATATTTTTATTTACAATCTCAAAGGTGAAGGGGGTTCCTTGGTGACCCCCTTCCCATTGCGAATGTGATACCAACACCTTTGAGAAGTGGGTGAAATAATGTTTTGCGACCGTAATTCTGTCACAAAACATTAATACATACACTGCGATTCGGTATTGGAAAGGGAGGCCCTAAACATGCCCCTTCTAAATACCGACTGGCTAAACCAAATTGCGATTCAGTAACAAGTTACTGAATCTCAATTTAGCCGTTGCACCTTACAAAATGCTTTTTTGCTGTTGCAAACAGCCGGATTCTGCAAACAGGGCTGTTTGCGACCTCCCAAAAAGTTTTGTACATATAGCCCCTTGTGGGTAGTACAACTAATAAGGCAAAACTCAAAGTCCTTCAACATCTTCGTACAATTAAGAACAAAGACTTGACCTACCCGAATACGAAGCACTTTTGGGAAAAGCATGTCAACACCTCCGAACTACAGTATTATTGAATTCAACATATACCTTTACACCAGAGAGGAGACAATTAAGAGCAGAAACATACAGGGCAGAATAGAGGTTGATTGTGCTTAAGGGTACTGTGATAGCTTGTGGGCCTAATTTAGATGCTGAGCTGCATGTTCACTTGAAATTGCATGGAATAAAAATGAAAGACAATGTCCTATGTTAAAAAGCCTCGAAAGTGTAGTGTGTTCTCATTTGAACAGACAGTAGCCAAGGCTTCAAGGATGACTTGAGACTAATAATGTGAAAAAAATTGAGAAAATTTGAACTCAGGGCGTTTGAGTGAGTTCAACCAACAAATGTTCATTTGGCGTTGACTTCATAAAATAAGAGGCCCTGCATGGAACTAACCATAGCATTGAATGGCTGAAATGCTTACATTGAAGAAAGACAATCTTTAAAATCATGAAGTTGATTTGTGTACTTTACATCAATATTGAATACCCTCAAGGCACTGTGAACTATATGCTACTTCAAATAAACCTCATTGGGTCTTGATTTTCAGCATAAGATGATGAAGCATCAGTGGCCAATCACAATGACTTGTGTATAACTGTACGTTTGATTTGTGCTGTCATGAACCATTGGGGTACCATTCAAGACCACAATGGATTACAGCCTTCTCAGGAATTGAAAGAATCAGAAAAAAGGAAACAATAAACATAAAAAAAACTGAAAGAGGGTTAGAAAAATCTGAAATGCGCGCTATGGTTAACAGTGTTACAAAACTTCCTGAGTTGCACCATCTCATTGATTTCTAGTTTAGAAAATATTGGAAGGATCAAATCAATTATTGGAGCACGGACTGCGCAAGTTAAATCACTGATTTAATATGAGATTCAGTGATCCAGAAATAGTGAGGAAATCTAGACTATTTGAACTGAGATTACATAGAAATTGTTTATAATGTTTTGTGCTTTACATTAATAGTTGAACTTACTTGAAACATTGATTACCAAGTGTTGATTTGTAAAATGTTTCATCATGTTTTGTTCTAAACTTTGATAAGTCAACTTATCCAAATCACTGACCAAGAGTAACAAAGTTTATTAATATTTAAAAGTTTGCACAGTACGTTGTCCCAAAGAGGTGCAGCAATGGATACAAATGGTGAAAACAAAGGGCCAAGCCTGGATTCCTGTTACGTTACTGAGTTTTAAATGGTTGAGGGACTTTCACTCTTTCACTTTAAAATGACTGCTTGACCCAGCGGACTCTATGGCCCAGTCGAAGGCTGCTTGCCAAAAATCATCGGCCATTGTTTGTACATTTGTGATGAATGTATGAACCAATTAAACCTCACGAACAGTACAGATTGCAGTGCCACCTCTCCATTTCTCATTGAGGATGGTGCACGGGAGTTTGCATATACACACACACACAACACACACACACACACACACAGATATTGCACAGTGGTAGTTATGATTCAGCTGCACTCTCCATTGACAAGGCATTTTTTATTTGTCTTTAACTGTTGAATTGGTGGATGGGTTTGCACTTGCATGCAATTTTTCGTGTAAATCCATGAAGGGGAAGAATAAGGTATGGGTGAACAAATATGTGTTTTCCTATTTTAGCTCCCATAGAAACGTTAACTTGTGCCTAAAGCCCACATCGCTGAACAGAAATACACCAGAGGTGGCATGAATGTAGAATTTCACTAAGTAAGTGTGCTTTAGATTGGTTTGGTGTAAATCGTGCAGTAGATTTGATAAACATATAAAAAATGTTGCTGAGCGAGATTTAAAAGTTTAACCTTTTGCGATTTACACATCTTCGATGGAACCAGAAATTAATAAAAAATCTGATTGGACGAAGGAGCATTTCTCTTGTTATCCCTTTCAGAGCCAGAGTTGGTACATGGAACTGAGTGATCTGATTGTCTGCCACCAGAGAAAACTTCTCTTGCGGAAGCCGTTTCAAATATGAATGGTGGAAATCAGGTACATTATAAAAAAACTTTGAAATTCACTGAAAAGACACAATTAAAAACGGAGTTTTAGATCTAGGTCAAATGCAGAAAAACACTGACATGTGCCAGTTATGGTTACCAGTGCGCACAACACGTGCCACTAACTGTGCTTAAAATACCAATTTGACAGTGGTACAGAAAACAAAGAATAGAGCTATCAAGAGAGCAACATGGCAGCTGGCACAAGTGCCAGATGTTAAGTTGTGTGAACTGGCGACCATAACTGGTGAATTTCAGTGTTTCCACATTAAAGCCAGACCATAATTCTATTCTTAACTGTGATTTTTTTCAGTGTGGCCCAATAGCACCTATTAACACCTATTATTTAGAGCAACTGTACTAATAAACACATATTCAAACATTTTTTGTTAAGTGCGAAGGTCACCTTCAAACATTTATTACCATACTATAGTTAAAATGACATGAGAAAACAATATTAACTGCCTCACAGAGTGCATTCTACAATCAATGTACAAAGGTCTCATAAATCTGATGGTACCTTACTTCACAAACGTACCTCCTTGCATCCTGATTTTGGTTCAGAGCTTTTTAAACATATACACAAGAAACAAAAATACCATTGCATGCAGATGTGCAGTGTGTAATATGGTGTTTATTACACTTTTTGAGAGTATGGAAGGGTCTCATGAACCACTTGAGGTGTTTTCTCCCGTGTGTCATGACCTCTCCCACACTCAACAGTGAATATAATTAGCAAAGTACTGCCTGCACATGTCCATATATAGTACAATTGCAGTGCATATGACCTCACAATATTTATCCCAATAAATAACAAAACCCTAAAGCCCAACATAATTAAATGACGATACATACCAATAAATAATACTACATTCATAGTCATCTCCTTCATAGTGGAATAAGATATGTAATCTCATCTGTAAATTTATTACATCGGTCACATCGAGGGTGAGGTCATGAGCATTGCATTTGGTGTGTGAATTATGGATTGTCTAATCCATTAAAATATCCTTCTCAGCAGCCTTGACAAATTCAATGAGGCTCAAGCCTGTAACAGGTGCACAGTCAAAACTATTTTTGTCCAACTTGAAATTCTTCTTGCAGTCCAAGGAAACAAGCACCAGCTTTCCAGGAGTGTTGCTGATATCTCAGTTTATTGCACCAACCTCTTCAACAATATCCTTCATTAACAACTTAGGGGGACTCCCATAGGCACCTGTTTCACTCACAGCTATGTGAATGTGCATATGTGCTGGTGGAAGGAAGAAGTGCTCAGTGGGGATGATCTATCATATTTGTCCGTAATGTAGTCCTATGGCTAAGATTCACTAATGATTTGTTCTTTATTTGAAGAGGAAGATGCTATGCAATTTATAGATGCCATGCATTGAATAATGTGAATTTGATATTTACCTACACTGTTAGCAGGAGAGAATTTGAGGTTTTGGACATAACTTTGTATTTTCAAGATGATCAGACTGTATTATGCTTGTATAACCCACGGTGGGCAGTGGTTTACTTAATGCCATTAGTTTCCACCCTAGTCCAACAAAATGGAATATCCCTTATGGTGCGTTCCTAGTGAACGAAATTAAATTGCAGTACTACAGCTCTTTTTGAGGTAGAACAAACTAGAATGGTGCAGTGGCTCAAAGGGAGTGGACACTCTCTGGAGATACCTGAGAATATGGTTAACAAAGTCCAAACATCAGAAAAGAGAGAAGATACTGTTTGAAACAGAGAGTAAAGGCAAAAGAAAGCTCAAACTAAAGGCTAGATTGATTATACATAGAGGGGCCGATTCCGATCTCGGTCGGAGGCGCACCCAATACCATTCGGTCGGGAAAAAAGCCATGCGAATGCCTGTTTCCCGACCGATCCGTACAGCACACCGAATGAGTAAGTACGATGCGCACAACAGCACAGAATCCGGCCGAGCCGTACTCACCCAATCCAGGTCCTGTTCTCCGACCGAGGCGAATCCGGAAACGCAGAATCGAGTCGCACGGAAGGGAAAATGCAGCTCCGTCCGGCCGAACAAGTACGATGCGCTTCCCGTACGCGCCGAACCCGTCGCTACGCACGGCACGTCAAAGCATCCGGGAGAGGCGCACATAAGCTCCGATTCGCGCCACAACACGATCCACGGCTACGAGGCGAACACGCCAGCGACGAGGACGACGCGAAGCGACGAGGACGACGCGAAGCAACGAGAAGGACGAACGACACGAACCAACCATGAATCCCTTCGTCCCGATCATACCAATATTCTACATTTACTACCGGAACAGGCACGGACGTGTACGGCGCAGAAGGTAAGTCAGACACCAACCACAAAACACATACAACACGTACACGACACATCACACACACACAGAGGGATGCAGAATATACTTACACCAGCAACAGCAGCACCATAGGGGCGGGATGCCCATCACGAATGCCACATATGCACACAGGGGCCTGAATGTGCACCACCACCCCTACCCAGGGGGGGCCGGATGCCTACCACTACTACCACCCTTACCCAGGGGGGCTGGATGCCTACCACTACTACCACCCTTAGCCAGGTGGGTGCCAGATGCCTACCACTACTACCACCCTCACCCAGGGGGGGCTGGATGCCTACCACTACTACCACCCTTAGCCAGGGTGGTGCCAGATGCCCACCACCACTACCACCCTTAGCCATGGGGGCTGGATGCCTACCACTACTACCACCCTTACCCAGGGGGGCTGGATGCCTACCACTACTACCACCCTTAGCCAGGGGGTCCCAGATGCCTACCACTACTACCACCCTCACCCAGGGGGCTGGATGCCTACCACTACTACCACCCTCACCCAGGGGTGCCAGATGCCCACCACCACTACCACCCTTACCCAGGGGGCTGGATGCCTACCACTACTACCACCCTTAGCCAGGGGGTGCCAGATGCCTACCACTACTACCACCCTCACCCAGGGGGGCTGGATGCCTACCACTACTACCACCCTCACCCAGGGGGCTGGATGCCTACCACTACTACCACCCTTAGCCAGGGGGTGCCAGATGCCTACCACTACTACCACCCTCACCCAGGGGGCTTGGTGCCTACCACTACTACCACCCTCACCCAGGGGGGCTGGATGCCTACCACTACTACCACCCTTAGCCAGGGGGTGCCAGATGCCTACCACTACTACCACCCTCACCCAGGGGGCTGGATGCCTACCACTACTACCACCCTCACCCAGGGGGCTGGATGCCTACCACTACTACCACCCTTAGCCAGGGTGGTGCCAGATGCCCACCACCACTACCACCCTTAGCCATGGGGGCTGGATGCCTACCACTACTACCACCCTTACCCAGGGGGCTGGATGCCTACCACTACTACCACCCTTAGCCAGGGGGTGCCAGATGCCTACCACTACTACCACCCTCACCCAGGGGGGCTGGATGCCTACCACTACTACCACCCTCACCCAGGGGGGGCTGGATGCCTACCACTACTACCACCCTTAGCCAGGGTGGTGCCAGATGCCCACCAAGATGCCCACCACCACTACCACCCTTAGCCATGGGGGCTGGATGCCTACCACTACTACCACCCTTACCCAGGGGGGGCTGGATGCCTACCACTACTACCACCCTTAGCCAGGGGGTGCCAGATGCCTACCACTACTACCACCCTCACCCAGGGGGCTGGATGCCTACCACTACTACCACCCTCACCCAGGGGGGCTGGATGCCTACCACTACTACCACCCTTAGCCAGGGGGTGCCAGATGCCTACCACTACTACCACCCTTACCCAGGGGCTGGATGCCTACCACTACTACCACCCTCACCCAGGGGGGCTGGATGCCTACCACTACTACCACCCTCACCCAGGGGGGCTGGATGCCTACCACTACTACCACCCTCACCCAGGGGGTGCCAGATGCCCACCACCACTACCACCCTTACCCAGGGGGGCTGGATGCCTACCACTACTACCACCCTTAGCCAGGGGGGTGCCAGATGCCTACCACTACTACCACCCTTACCCAGGGCGGGCTGGATGCCTACCACTTCTACCACCCTCACCCAGGGGGCTGGATGCCTACCACTACTACCACCCTTACCCAGGGGGTGCCAGATGCCTACCACTACTACCACCCTCACCCAGGGGGCTGGATGCCTACCACTACTACCACCCTCACCCAGGGGGGCTGGATGCCTACCACTACTACCACCCTCACCCAGGGGTGCCAGATGCCCACCACCACTACTACCCTTACCCAGGGGGGCTGGATGCCTACCACTACTACCACCCTTAGCCAGGGGGGTGCCAGATGCCTACACTACTACCACCCTCACCCAGGGGGGGCTGGTTGCCTACCACTACTACCACCCTCACCCAGGGGGGCTGGATGCCTACCACTACTACCACCCTTAGCCAGGGGGTGCCAGATGCCTACCACTACTACCACCCTCACCCAGGGGGCTGGATGCCTACCACTACTACCACCCTCACCCAGGGGGGCTGGATGCCTACCACTACTACCACCCTTAGTCAGGGGGTGCCAGATGCCTACCACTACTACCACCCTTACCCAGGGGGCTGGATGCCTACCACTACTACCACCATCACCCAGGGGGCTGGATGCCTACCACTACTACCACCCTTAGCCAGGGTGGTGCCAGATGCCCACCACCACTACCACCCTTAGCCATGGGGGCTGGATGCCTACCACTACTACCACCCTTACCCAGGGGGCTGGATGCCTACCACTACTACCACCCTTAGCCAGGGGGAGCCAGATGCCTACCACTACTACCACCCTCACCCAGGGGGGCTGGATGCCTACCACTACTACCACCCTCACCCAGGGGGGCTGGATGCCTACCACTACTACCACCCTTAGCCAGGGTGGTGCCAGATGCCCACCACCACTACCACCCTCACCCAGGGGGGCTGGATGCCTACCACTACTACCACCCTCACCCAGGGGGGCTGGATGCCTACCACTACTACCACCCTTAGCCAGGGGGTGCCAGATGCCTACCACTACTACCACCCTTACCCAGGGGGGCTGGATGCCTACCACTACTACCACCCTCACCCAGGGGGCTGGATGCCTACCACTACTACCACCCTCACCCAGGCGGGGCTGGATGCCTACCACTACTACCACCCTCACCCAGGGGGGCTGGATGCCTACCACTACTACCACCCTCACCCAGGGGTGCCAGATGCCCACCACCACTACCACCCTTACCCAGGGGGCTGGATGCCTACCACTACTACCACCCTTAGCCAGGGGGTGCCAGATGCCTACCACTACTACCACCCTCACCCAGGGGGCTGGATGCCTACCACTACTACCACCCTCACCCAGGGGGGCTGGATGCCTACCACTACTACCACCCTTACCCAGGGGGTGCCAGATGCCTACCACTACTACCACCCTCACCCAGGGGGGGCTGGATGCCTACCACTACTACCACCCTTAGCCAGGGTGGTGCCAGATGCCCACCACCACTACCACCCTTAGCCATGGGGGCTGGATGCCTACCACTACTACCACCCTTACCCAGGGGGCTGGATGCCTACCACTACTACCACCCTTAGCCAGGGGGTGCCAGATGCCTACCACTACTACCACCCTCACCCAGGGGGGCAGGATGCCTACCACTACTACCATCCTCACCCAGGGGGGGCTGGATGCCTACCACCCTTAGCCAGGGGGGTGCCAGATGCCTACCACTATTACCACCCTCACCCAGAGGGGCTGGATGCCTACCACTACTACCACCCTCACCCAGGGGGGGCTGGATGCCTACCACTACTACCACCCTTAGCCAGGGGGGTGCCAGATGCCTACCACTACTACCACCCTCACCCAGGGGGGGCTGGATGCCTACCACTACTACCACCCTCACCCAGGGGGGCTGGATGCCTACCACTACTACCACCCTTAGCCAGGGTGGTGCCAGATGCCCACCACCACTACCACCCTTAGCCATGGGGGTGCCAGATGCCTACCACTACTACCACCCTCACCCAGGGGGGCTGGATGCCTATCACTACTACCACCCTTAGCCAGGGTGGTGCCAGATGCCCACCACCACTACCACCCTTAGCCATGGGGGTGCCAGATGCCTACCACTACTACCACCCTTAGCCAGGGGGGCTGGATGCCAACCACTACTACCACCCTTACCCAGGGGGGCTGGATGCCTACCACTACTACCACCCTCACCCAGGGGGGCTGGATGCCTACCACTACTACCACCCTTAGCCAGGGGGCTGGATGCCTACCACCACTACCACCCCCACTCATAGGATGGACAATGCATGACACAACCAGCACACCACAACCTAGGGAATGCAAGAAAAAGACATCCCCCCAACACCACGACAAGCGTGTGTAGACTGTGTCAAATGCCTACAACACTGAACATGACTTTGAACATACAATGTGACCCCCTAGCACATGTGCCACACATATATGTGTGTGGCCCCCACAATGCAAGCAGGCCATGACCATTGTGGCAATGGGGTCCAAACCCCCACCATCACAGTGACCAAAAGGCAAGTGTGGGGTCCATAGCTGAAGCACATTCTGAACATTGTGGCAATGGGGTCTAACGCCCCATCACCACAGTGACCAAAATGTAAGTGTGGGGTCCATAGCCGAAGCACATATTGAACATTGTGGCAATGGGGTCTAACGCCCCATCACCACAGTGACCAAAATGTAAGTGTGGGGTCCATAGCCGAAGCACATATTGAACATTGTGGCAATGGGGTCTAACGCCCCATCACCACAGTGACCAAAAGGTAAGTGTGGGGTCCATAGCTGAAGCACATTTTGAACATTGTGGCAATGGGGTCCAAACCCCCATCATCACAGTGACCAAAAGGTAAGTGTTGACAAAGAAAGAGCTGCAACTGCCAAACTGCATGGATGATTCCTGGTCACAGAACAAAAAACACATCAGTGGCAAAGTAGTGCATGTGTCCCATTGCAACATAAATTGGGGGAGCCAAATACTGCAGTGCAAATAAGACATACCTTTGGCCATGTGCAGACAAACAACACCCATGGGGGCTGACACTGTCAACATTCATCAATGACACAATGACAGAAGTGACCATCAGAATGCAGACCCACATATTTGCACCAATGGGCACACAAATGCAGATACCCTGTGGAGACTGTAGATGTGAGGTGAACAGATACCATACCATGGCAGCAATGGGACACACAAACCATGATCATTGTGCTGACTGATGACCTAGGAGTCCCAGGGACAGCAGGGGAAACCCACCAAACAACATACAGCCAATGGCACACCTAAGATATGCCAATGCAGTGGTGCAGATGCACAAACACAAACAGGCAGACCCACACTGCACATCAAACACAACAGGTGAGGGGGG
Organism: Calotriton arnoldi; assembly: GCA_963921515.1. Lineage (NCBI taxonomy): Eukaryota > Metazoa > Chordata > Amphibia > Caudata > Salamandridae > Calotriton > Calotriton arnoldi. The sequence goes on along the minus strand of CAWUFW010000100.1, from coordinate 5,002,345 downwards.
TGCCAGTGTCCCCAGGCAACCACACAACACATGAGGAGGCCTGAATGCCAATTATACAGATGTGCATACAGTGCCACACAAAGGTAACTCATGGATCCAAATCCCCTATGTGGGCAATCAGGCATTGTCAGATGAGAGGGAGCACAAATCACACATGTCACACAGGCACGTAGGAACAGCAACTGACACAGCAAGACACAGACACACCACAGCACTACCCCTAGGGCCCCCACAATGTGGTGACCCTGGGCTGCATTACAATCCCACTGTGATGACAAAGCTAAATGTCGTTCACACTGTGAACCACAGTCATGTGTCCTGAGCAACAAACTACCATCACACCTACACAAGCACAAATCAATCAGCACGGCCAGTAAGCCAAGGCCAACATGGAGGCAGGGGTCTAGCCGGGCAACAACTCTCATCTGCACACACTCAACACCACACACCTCGACCTCCAACAATGTGCAGCAGTGAAGCACACATGCACTGGTGACATTCCACATGCACCCATGACAATCCCAGGGTGGTGGGTGGGAACCAAGGTGCAGAAACACATCACACATGGCCACTCAACAAGACTCCTGAATGTCTGACACACTGCACACTACGCTGTACATGGACATGACGGCAATACCACACCAACCAATGGGATCCCAGCCACAGTCACACACCAATGAAGAAGCCAAGGTCACCCACAAAGAACACACATAGACAACAACCAACATTGCAGCCCGGACCCTGAGGAGTGCCAGCAGTCACACACACAACGTGTCACAATCACTGAAAGATAACACAAACTGGAAATCACATGACAGGTGTAAACAACAAGTGCCAAGGGGAAACCTGACTGTGACCCATCTGCGTCTGCACACAAACTCAGCCCTGACAGCAAACACACCTATGGGTGACACCCTGATGATCAGTAATGTGCCATGCACCCACATCACAGAGAACCCAGGGAGAAGACTTTGGGGAACATAGGTCAACTCAGCAAGCATCACAAACAGGTACAACACTAGGGATCACAGCATGCACAGCAAAACGGAAGTGAACACACAGACATGCTCATACAACACACACCTTGGGCGCAGGCAATGTCACAGGAGTACACACTGCCATGAGGGGACTCCACTCCTGTGTGAGGAAAGCTGTGCCATATGTTGCCTCAGTAGGGCCCCATCATGTCAGCTGAGCACTTGGTCACACAATCAACAATTAGCACCAAATGAAGGCTCCCGTCACATCAGCCTGGTCATGGGAGTGCCAACGAAATCATCAGCACAGATCCAACACACTTGTATAGCAATGTTGCACTGACAACACAGATGAGTCCTTCCCCATTGATGCCCAAACCTGCATATCCAGTGGAGATGGCCACACGGTCAGGGAAGTAGACGAATTGAACAATGGCAGGCACAACAGATGTGCAGGGGTGGAAGCCACAGATGTGAAATTGCTAATGTAAGTAGGAAATCCCATTGCCAAATACTGAACACATGACACCCTCAGATGCTGCTATGGATGACATGGATACACCACAGGATAGGACACATTTCCCCTGGACCACATGTGTTCCTGCACAGTAACACTTCATTATCATGAGACCAAATATCACCATCACTGCAGCAAGGGCATGGTTAGCATCATCAACAACATGTACATCAGAAGCATAAGCACTAGAGAACAGAAAGTTGCTTTATTCAGCATATGTGTGTCCAAAAACTCAGAGAACAGTAATGCTCCAACAAAGGCCAATGGCCAGTCCATCAAGTAAGTCAATACAGGGTGACAGTGGCAGATGTCACCCTACGAATGCCTGCACTGCACAAAACCAGGGACAATCCACTAGGAGGGGCAACCGGGGGGGCAGGCCAGGCACCGCAGGGACAGGATCAGGGCTCACCAGTAGGAGGCAGGGAAGGGGTGGTGGGTGCTGGAGAGCCACTGACAACTGCAGTGGAGGTGTCTGACATGGTGTGTGCCGGCACAACTGGGGGCATGACTCAGATGTTGTGGGTGCCGGCACGACTGCAGTGGACCCTGCAGATGGAGTGGACAGGTCCGCCACTGCAGTGCCCAAGTCAGACAGGGTGGTAGTGGACTCCACTGCAGTGCCTACCACCAGGGGAGGAGAATGGGGAACAGGCAAGGTGGGCTGGACAGAGGGGAGGACACCCTCACCACATCAGTGGCACAGACAAGCGCAGCGGGGGTGTGGTGCCGGGAGAGCAAGTGGCAGGGGGAGAAGGCCGGATCCTCTTGGGGATGGTATATCTGTGGGTGGGGGAGCCTGGGGCAGGGGTGTGGTGGGGGCACCTGTGGAGTGGGGGCCTGAGGGATGGAGGAAGGAGACCTGGTGCCTGAGCTGCAGGGCGGCGGCGGGGTCTTGCTCTTACGACTCCGGGGGACTTGCGGGTGGGGGCCTCAGTCTGTCTGCGCCTGGGGGAGGGTGTCCGGGGGCGAGGGGCACTCTGCTCCGTGTGGGTGGGCTTCCTCTTCCCCTGAATGCTGTATCAGCTGGATCGGAGGGGAAGAGGCCGAGGTCACTGAGGAAGAGCCGCTGGGTCTTTGGGGTTGCAGGTGAGGCAAGGGAGGGTGCTTTGGAGGGAGAGGCAACTGAGGACTGCGCAGTGCTTGTGGATGCGTGTGTGTGTTCCAGGGCCCCATCCCCTGTGAGTCTGGTTTCAGTCCCCTGACTGTGCGTGCGTGTGCGTTTTGTTTGTGGCGTGTGTGTCTGTGTGCTGGACGTGTGTGTGCTGGTGTGTGCCTGTGCCGCTGTGTGTGTGCTTGGGACGGGTAAGGTGCTGGGGAGTGTGGATGGAGCAGAGGCAGGAGGGGTGAGGGACTGTCTGAGGAGGGACACTGCTGCCGTCAGGGAGGAGTCCATGGACCTATTGCCCCTCTGTAGGTCAGACATGCCCGATGAGATGCCCTCCATGAATGACACCAGCTGAGTCAACAGAGCGGTGTGCGCATGGAGGACACTCAGCATGGCTGTCTGCCCTACATGGAGCTGGCGAAGGAGGTACACAGACTCCTCACTCAGGGCAGCAGGGGACACAGGGGCAGGGGTGCGGTGCCTGGCCCAAAGGAGACACGCTCCCGAACATGGGAGCCTCCACGGATCTGGGGAATGGGAGCCGATGGGAGGGCGGTGGTGGTGCTGGTGGTGGCGGGGACAGCAACACTAGCTGGGGTGTGGTGGCTGCTGACACCCGCCTCCATAAGGGAGTCATCCTCCGAGTTGCTCTGGTCCTCAGCTGAGGTGGATGGTGCTGAGGACTCCTCGGTGTGGCTCCCTCGCCCTCCGTGCCACTGGGTCCCTCCGACCACTCCTCGGCTGCTGACCCAGTCTGGCTCTCCGGCTCCTCCTGGTCCGTGGAGCTGTCCCCTTCCGTGGCCGTGGATGTATCTGCAAACAATGGGGAAACAGACAGACATCAGTCACCTGCACCAAACGCACACACCACTGTGAGCACAGCACATTACAGAGCAAGCCCTGGCGTCATTAGTTGTACATTGCTAAAAGTGCCCTAACTGAACAGGAGAAGCCAATTGTCAGTCTGATGCCAACCATGGCACTCACATCCCACATGGCCTTGCACCCATCTGTCTGGTGTCTGTTGGATAGCAACACCCCAGTGTGGACACATGCACCAACTACACAGTAGTTGGACAGTGCAGAGGACACAGTGTAGCATGTGGACATGCACACATCACAACTCTTGCCACTGAGTCAGTACAGGTTTCCGGATGAAAGGGACGCCCAGAGTCAAATAGGATATGCATGTGATGCATACCAGCGACAGACACCATGATGCACCCATGTCCTGATAGCCATCGCCACAATGGTGTGCATGTAGCACATGTCACTCCCCTGCAGGATCACCAATAAGTAGACACATGCCATGGCGGACGCATGACTGCTAAGTCATACATCACTGTCTCAGTGATGTATGACTTGGCAGCCAGACAACAACACTCTGCACTGTGTCACAATAGTAGGTCATGGGGAATGCAAGTCCTGGAGCTGCACAAGTGCACATGTACATCCCCCACACAACACATCATCTTAACCCTCATCTGTCCAGGTCATACCGATTGGACATATGGGAGACCTGTGACACTACCCTCTGAACCTGAGCCCCTCACAATCTGCTGTGAATGGGGAACAGCTGCCTGAACTTCACATTCGCATACCCCAGTCTGCACGGGCAGCTGATCAAACACCTATGTGACACACAAGTATCGTCTCCTATGGTCACATCTCCAGTGGCATGCTGAGCCCCTACCAAGAAACACCCCAGCAGTCCTGGCAACAAATCCACAGCACACTGACACAGAGGCAGACACCTGAGGGGTCAAATCACTGTGCACAATGTGTCAGCTGATACACGGGAGTGGGAGTACAGAGTGCATTGCATGGCCTGGAGTAGGCATGACTGTCCTGCCCCACATGAATGAGGGATGAGCCCTGGACAGTGGATAGCTGGCTATGTATGTGTGACACACGTAATCTGCATACTCCTGGGGCCCAAACATTGTTCCCACCCGCTGCATGGGTGTGTGCCACATACCCCAGGCACATGTGGTGGCTCAGCTCAGCAAGTGGACCGCATATCAAAGCAACACGCAGATTACATGTCCGAACACAGGCGTTGTGTGAACAATGGACCCACCCATGATGCCCACAACAGAGTTAGGGAAACAGATGCTGTCCCCCACCTTTAGTGAAGCAAACTGCAAGGACACAGTCCCAAGTGACACAATTCCCTGAATGTAAGGGCCACACCTGGGTATCAGATGAGGAGTGGGCAGTGCACAATAGAGGGACAAGGCTCCTGGACAACATGACTGCTGTACTGTGGCAGTTGAACCAGGCCAGAGGAGGGCACAAAGCATGTAATACAGAGTTCACAGTGCAGTCTTTGACTCACCCCCTCCTTGCTGCTGTCTGGCCTTCAGCTGCCCATCCAGGTCTGGAAACACCACCGCCAGGATCTGGAGCATGTGGGGGGTCAGGGTCCGTGTTCCGCCCCTCCTGCGAGGAGGCGACAGCTTCAGCTGGACCCGTGCAATCCTCCGGGTCCAGCCCCGAAGGTCCTGCCACCTCTTCTGGCAGTTGCGGATCCGGCGCTTGTAGACCCCCACGGACCGGACAGCCCGGACGATGTCCTTCCAGATCTCCTGCTTCCGATGGGCATTAACCTGTCAGGATGACAAAGTGAAAAGGCCATTACTACACATGCAACATATCCGTGCATGACACAGTTGTATATACATGTCTCATTCACAGGGGCACATGATGTACACAGGCAGTGCAACGCTGCCCATGGACAGTTTGCCAGACGTCACTACATGGTATCATTGCATGGGAAGTAAAACCTTGTTCAAATGCACTGTCACTGCACCATACCTGTCCAGTGCATGTCACTACACACTATGGGGGGTGACAACTACTCAGTGAGCCTGCTAGCCAGTGGCGTGCAGACTTTCAGCCTTGCTAGTCAGACAAAATGCACATTCAGAAAGGCAGTGCACAGAACACTCACCTGCTCCCCTGGTGTCCCATACAGCTTGCTGTACTGTGGAAGTAGGCTGTCCAGCAGGGCCTGGTTCTCCTCAAGGCTGAAGGCTGGGGCTCTCTCCACAGTACGTGCCATTGCAGGGTCCAGAGGGGCAGAGACAGCAGCAGTGCAGTGGCAGATGTCGTCCTGGAGCATGTAGTGCAGGCAAGTGAGCTCTCAGGGGAACAGCCAGCAATATATATGTGCTGGAGAGGCAGATACTGTCCCTTGTGTCCAAAGTGATAGGTCCAAGTCGTTTGCATCTTCTGAATCTGGCCAATCCATGGAATAGCAGCACCAATACACGCCCACGGCATCCTTCAAATCTTCAACTGCATGACATACATGATTTTGCAACATTGTTGTGGGTGACCAACTGAATTTCCAGCAACCGACTCGTTCGAATTTCGAAAACGCGTCTGTTGCCAGGCAAGGCCATTGTCAATGGGTGCGCACCGATCGGTCCATTGCGGTACAACGCGTACAGGGGTACAACGCGTACCCGCACACATTGAATGCAATGGGCCGGCCGGGGGTACCGATCGGTCCATTGCTGATCAACGCGTACAGGGGTACAACGCGTACCCGCACACATTGAATGCAATGGGCCGGCCGGGGGCACCGATCGGTCCATTGCGGTACAACGCGTACAGGGGCACAACGCGTACCTGCACACATTGAATGCAATGGGCCGGCCGGGGCACCGATCGGTCCATTGCGGTACAACGCGTACAGGGCACAACGCTGTACCCGCACACATTGAATGCAATGGGCCGGCCGGTGGCACCGATCGGTCCATTGCGGTACAACGCGTACCGGGGTACAACGCGTACCCGCACACATTGAATGCAATGGGCCGGCCGGGGCACCGATCGGTCCATTGCTGATCAACGCGTACAGGGGTACAACGCGTACCCGCACACATTGAATGCAATGTGCCGGCCGGGGGCACCGATCGGTCCATTGCTGATCAACGCGTACAGGGGTACAACGCGTACCCGCACACATTGAATGCAATGGGCCGGCCGGGGCACCGATCGGTCCATTGCGGTACAACGCTGCACAGGGGCACAACGCGTACCCGCACACATTGAATGCAATGGGCCGGCCGGGGCACCGATCGGTCCATTGCGGTACAACGCGTACAGGGGTACAACGCGTACCTGCACACATTGAATGCAATGGGCCGGCCGGGGGCACCGATCGGTCCATTGCTGATCAACGCGTACAGGGTACAACGTGTACCCGCACACATTGAATGCAATGGGCCGGCTGGGGGCACCGATCGGTCCATTGCGGTACAACGCGTACAGGGGTACAACGCGTACCCGCACACATTGAATGCAATGGGCCGGCCGGGGGCACCGATCGGTCCATTGCGGTACAACGCGTACAGGGGCACAACGCGTACCCGCACACATTGAATGCAATGGGCCGGCCGGGGGCACCGATCGGTCCATTGCTGTTCAACGCATCCCTGTACAAGTGACTGGCATATGTCACCATGCCTGTCTCAGATGGACATATGCCAGCCACAGATAGCTCCCAGGGAGTGAGGGGCACACCTACAACACGACAGCCTGTCCAAACTGTATGATAAGGCATGTAAGGCTGCATTTCCTATTGTGTGTATGTTGGTGTACATGTTGTCCTGTGGGTGTCACCTGGGGGCAGCCACCCCCAGGCTGTGCACGTGTTCATGGGGACAGGATCCTGGGTGTTATGTGTACATGACCACTGTGATGTGCAACTGTTCATATCTGTGCATGTGCCATGGTCACATTTCACGGTGGTGTATGTGTATGTCATGTCACATACCCCGTGAGTCCCATGTGGGACGGTATGTTTGAGCCAGGGTGTCCCAGTGGCACAATAGTGATGGTCCTCCACAGTCTGTGTGCATGTAGTGTTTACAATGTCTCTGATTTCATGTGCACAATGGGAGACAGTCTCCACATCCACGTTGTGTGTGCATGGACTTTGATGTTGTGAGTGTGTGTGTCACAGACGTCCATGTCTGTCCTGCAGTGGCAAGTGGGACCACTACCTGTGGGGGTCATAGTTGTTTTGCTGTGGTGTATACATGATACTCCATGTAATGCCAGTGTCCATGTGGCAATACAGGGTCCCTGGGAATGTACCTGTCGTTGAGCTGTGATGCCTGGGGCACATCTGTCCTCACATGTCACTGTGGGGGGTGATTGTGACACGGCAGCAGGAGATGGGAACTGTGACACGGCCTCATGATATCCAATGGGCCAACCTGGGACTTATTGATGCCACTTGTTGGACCGTGATGACAGATGTTGGCCATGTATGTACCATACATGTCCTTACGGAACTGCACACTTCATGTAGTTGTGCCTCATAATGATGTATGTTGGGATATTGAGTGTGTTCAATGCCGCATATGTGGGCTGACTGACAATCTTGCTTACTTCTCCTCTGCACTGCAGGGCTCCTGCTGTCCATCGACCATTCCCAGACCTGGCAACGATGGTGGAACGGGACAGCATCCGACGGTACCGCTTCACCAGGCAGCTGATTGAGGATTTGGCAGTGCAGTTGGCCCCACATTTGCAGCCTGGCCGGCCGTATCCTACAGCGCTGACCCCCAAGGTGAAGGTGATGGCAGCCCTACACTTCTTTGCCACCGGTACCTTCCAACATACTGTGGCGACTGCTGGTGGGATGTCACAGACCATGTTGAGCCGTGTGCTCCGCGATGTTTTGGCGGCAATGTTGCTATTCCTGAACCGGTACATCTATTTCCCTAGACTGCGACGACTCACTGACGTGAAGAGTGACTTCTATGCCCTGGGGAGGATGCCGCATGTCATTGGCTCCATTGATGGGACACATGTGGCTTTGGTACCACCACAGGCCCAGGAGCAGGCCTACAGGAACCGCAAGCACTACCACTCGGTCAATGCACTGGTGGTGTGTCTTGCAGATATGACCATCACACACGTGTGTGCCCGCTTCCCTGGTTCAGCACACGATGCCTTTGTGATGAGGAGTAGTCGCATCCCCAGGATGATGGCACAGATGCAGAACCAGCGTGCCTGGCTTGTCGGTGTGTACTGACTTTGTGCCATTGTGTGTGATCTGATCTGTAGTATTCCGCCCACTTTTCCAAGTCAGCTAATGTGCACTTGTCTGTCCGTAGGTGACTCGGGATACCCCAACATGCCGTGGTTGCTGACACCCCTCAGGAACCCTGTGACACCAGCCCAGATGCGCTACAATGAGGCACATGGTCGGACCAGGAGAGTGATTGAGCGGACATTTGGTCTCCTGAAGAGCCGCTTCCGCTGCCTGGACAAGACCGGAGGGTCCCTCCCATATGCCCCTGCGAAAGTGTGCAAGATTATCATCGTCTGCTGCATGCTCCACAACCTGGCAGTGCGGAAGGAGTTGCCTCTCATCCAGGATGACAATGACCAACATCCGCCACCTGTGGAGGATCCTGGCCTGGACCACGATGCCAGTGATGATGATGATGATGATGAGGGTGATGTCCGCACACAGCTCATCACCAACTTCTTTAGCTGAATGTGAGTATCCTGAGGTGTCATGTCAATGATGTGAGTTGGCATGATATGTGTAGGTGGTGCTCTGGTGCTGTTGGAGTGTGTCCATGGGCTACTTGACTGGATGTGTGTTGCGATGTGTGCTTACAGGTGGGCTGTACTCCCCAACAGTGTTGACATGCTAACTTGGTTCTGGGTGGGTATCTTGTAACATGTATTGTGCATGAGTTTTGCTGTTCTGTCCTGTTCTCCATTGCTTTTGACTGTGTGTCTATTTCTGTCCTTCACAGGGTACTTTCAGATTCGTTTGGTCAACTGTGTCCACCGACGACGTGATTGCACTTCCAGGGTGGTAGCTGTTGTGTCCCTACAGGTGATGTGCGCCACACCCATGGACTTCCTTCCGTCTACAGTTGTTGACTGTGTGCCCGCTGCCAGGTGGGATTACCTTGCATCTGTAGTGGTTACGACATGTTGCAACTGTGTAATAAACCTGTGCTTCACTTTGTGATGTGCGTTGTCTGTGGTCACACATTTGACTGCCATTTGCTTACTGCACCTGTGGGCTACTTGACTACAACTGGGAATGGGTGTGGTGTCTGTGCATTGCACCGTCTTCCCTGGCAACATCAGTGTAGGCAATGAGTCAGATGGCCTAGGTGTGTATGTGTTGTGTAGCCCTGGTGGTGTGTCTCCCTCATATGTGTCACGTTGCCTTTACTCACATGCCTGTGTTGTACTTGCTGTTGCAGTTCGCATACACAGTATAATTTTGCAGTTCATCATCCCCATAACAGCACCCACGTTGGAATCACAACAGAGGCAAGTATGGTGTATTAGTGTGTTTATTGTGATACATTTGTGTGAATAGTGCATAGGATGGGTAGTGCTGTACATAAATCTTGCAATCAGAAGTTCCTAGGTGAATTGAAAGTCCTGGTAGACAAAATCCCCAGTATCGGGGCCACAGTTGTCTGAGACATTGGTCCAACTTGTACTCCCCATGCAATGTGTGGGAGTAGTGTTGCCGTCAACAGGGTGAACAGTCTGTGCACAAAGGTGAACATCCAGAACAGGTTCAGGCTTCCTGGGAGTTGCGCTTGGCCATCGGCCTCTCACTTGCCCCTCCTCGGACGACCCCTCTTCTTTGGGGGGCCCTCAAGTACAGGCTGCTGCGGTGCAGGGGACTCTCCGCCAGAGTCATCCTCCCTCCCTGTGGCAGTTGCAGTTTGTTCAGCACCAGATGTTGTTGGCACACAGGGAGGTGTGGACTGGTTGCTGTTCATCTGGCGGAGGCATTGTAAAATGTCCCTGTGCACCGCCGTCATCTCATGCAGTGCATCCCACTTGGACTCCACGCGGGACATGTGTGAGTCCACGCGGGACATGTGTGGACTCCACGTGGGACATGTGAGAGTCCAAGCAGGCATGATGGGCAGCCTGCTGCTGTTTCATGTCTCTGAGGAGCCCCACTACCTGGCTGAGATCTCCGGTGCTGGACTGGTACGCATCAGCTATGCGTACCAGTTGTGGGTCATCATGCACACCAGCAACCTCTGCAAGCAGCGACCTTCTGTCTCCCACCCCTCCCACCACCCCTGCTGACATGTGCAGTGCGTGCAGTGGCACGCACAGATGACCCTGGTCCACCTTGGGGTTGTTGGTGGTGGTGGTGTCCATGGCCCCAGGTTGGTCCAGGGTCCCTGTGCTGGTGTTGCTCCTTGTTCTGTCCATGTCGGCAGGGATGGTATTTGTGGTGACAGTCGTTGGAGGGTGGGTGCAGGGGGTGCAGCTGGTGGTCCTGCTGGTGCTGCAGCTGGTGGTCCTGCTGGTGCTGCATGTAGACTTGCACCGGATGTGCCAGGTTGGTCTTCTTCGTCCGAGGAGGGCAGAGGCTGTACGACACCAGTGAGCTCCGCATCCTCTTGAGCCTGGGACTGGGACTCCTCAGCGTCTGCTGCTGTGTCCCCATCATCACCTGTTTTTGGGAGACACACACAATGTATGTTATGTTTCTGCAGGCATCAATGGTTGACACACCTGACAGTTGTGACTGTGCCTCTGGGTGCGGGCCTGTACATTGCATTGTCCTAAGTCGTCACAGTCAGGGGTTGATATTGGTGTGGCACATTGTCCTGCATTATTTGGGCATTTCTATGTATTTGTTGGGGTGTGAACATGGTCTGCATTGGTTGTATTTGGTTGACAGCCGGCCCTCCTTCCCACCCAGCCAGTCAGTTATCCCACCATGGACTGTGCTTGCATTGCAGGGAGTGGAAGTTGTCTCTCAGGATGTCAGTCAGTGGTGTCCTGCTGTTGGTTGGTGTGCAGTTCCCAGCATGCCCTTGTGCTCCCCACAGCAGTAGCCAGTGTCAGCCATCTTGTGTGTCCTTATCCACTCCCTGTGATGTGAGCATGGTTTAGGGTGGTGTTGATGGGCCAGTTGTGAGGCTGAGCAATATCTGTGACTACCACTCCCATCATGCTATTGCCTCCACCCCCTTCCCAGCATGCCCATGCTTCCTTCCTTTTGACTCTGCTTCCCTGTGGGGTGGGCTGGCTGTGCTGACAGGATGGCTGGGAGTGTTGTCCTGGCAGTTGTTTGGCTAAAAGTCCCAAGAGTGTCCCTGTGCTTCACACAACATAACCCAGGGTGGTGGTTCTTTGTGGGATCTTGAGTTAGGATGGGAGGCATTGCATTCTACCAGGTGGGTTCTGTGGAGTTTGTGTTGAGGGGGGTGTGAGGGGAGGTGCTTGTGACTATGGTCAGTGCTGCAAGTCCTCCTTCCCACCCAGCCAGCCAGATATCCCACCATGGAACGTGCTTGCATTGCAGGGAGTGGAAGTTGTCTCTCAGGATGTCAGTCAGTGGTGTCCTGCTGTTTGTTGGTGCACAGTTGCCAGCAGGGCCTTGTGCTCCCCACAGCAGTAGCCAGTGTCAGCCATCTTGTGAGTCCTTCTCCACTCCCTGTGATGTGAGCATGGTTCAGGGTGGTGTTGATGGGACAGTTGTGGGGGTGAGCTATGTCTGTGACTGTGACTCCCATCATGCTATTGCCTCCACCCCACTTCCCAGCATTCCCATACTTACTTGCTTTTGTGGGGAGTTCAGTGTGTGTGGGTGTGAGGGCAATGGCAAGATGGCTGACAGTGGTGTCCTGCTGTTGGTTGGTGTGCAGTTCCCAGCATGCCCTTGTGCTCCCCACAGCAGTAGCCAGTGTCAGCCATCTTGTGTGTCCTTATCCACTCCCTGTGATGTGAGCATGGTTCAGGGTGGTGTTGATGGGCCAGTTGTGAGGCTGAGCAATATCTGTGACTACCACTCCCATCATGCTATTGCCTCCACCCCCTTCCCAGCATGCCCATGCTTCCTTCCTTTTGACTCTGCTTCCCTGTGGGGTGGGCTGGCTGTGCTGACAGGATGGCTGGGAGTGTTGTCCTGGCAGTTGTTTGGCTAAAAGTCCCAAGAGTGTCCCTGTGCTTCACACAACATAACCCAGGGTGGTGGTTCTTTGTGGGATCTTGAGTTAGGATGGGAGGCATTGCATTCTACCAGGTGAGTTCTGTGGAGTTTGTGTTGAGGGGGTGTGAGGGGAGGTGCTTGTGACTATGGTCAGTGCTGCAAGTCCTCCTTCCCACCCAGCCAGCCAGATATCCCACCATGGAACGTGCTTGCATTGCAGGGAGTGGAAGTTGTCTCTCAGGATGTCAGTCAGTGGTGTCCTGCTGTTTGTTGGTGCACAGTTGCCAGCAGGGCCTTGTGCTCCCCACAGCAGTAGCCAGTGTCAGCCATCTTGTGAGTCCTTCTCCACTCCCTGTGATGTGAGCATGGTTCAGGGTGGTGTTGATGGGACAGTTGTGGGGGTGAGCTATGTCTGTGACTGTGACTCCCATCATGCTATTGCCTCCACCCCACTTCCCAGCATTCCCATACTTACTTGCTTTTGTGGGGAGTTCAGTGTGTGTGAGTGTGAGAGCAATGGCAAGATGGCTGGCAGTGGTGTCCTGCTGTTGGTTGTTGCACAGTTGCCAGCAGGGCCTTGTGCTCCCCACAGCAGTAGCACAGTGTCAGCCATCTTGTCAGTTGTTTTCCACTCCCTGTGATGTGCGCATGGTTCAGGGTGGTGTTGATGGGCCAGTTGTGAGGCTGAGCAATATCAGTGACTACCACTCCCATCATGCTATTGCCTCCACCCCACTTCCCAGCATGCCCATGCTTCCTTCCTTTTGACTCTGCTTCCCTGTGGGGTGGGCTGCCTGTGCTGACAGGATGGCTGGGAGTGTTGTCCTGGCAGTTGTTTGGCTGAAAGTCCCAAGAGTGTCCCTGTGCTTCACACAACATAACCCAGGGTGGAGGTTCTTTGTGGGATCTTGAGTTAGGATGTGTGGCATTGCATTCTCCCAGGTGGGTTATGTGGAGTATGGGTTGAGGGGTGTGTGAGGGGAGGTGCTTGTGACTATGGTCAGTGGTGCGAGTCCTCCTTCCCACCCAGCCAGCCAGATATCCCACCATGGAACGTGCTTCCATTGCAGGGAGTGGAAGTTGTCTCTCAGGATGTCAGTCAGTGGTGTCCTGCTGTTTGTTGGTGCACAGTTGCCAGCAGGGCCTTGTGCTCCCCACAGCAGTAGCCAGTGTCAGCCATCTTGTGAGTCCTTCTCCACTCCCTGTGATGTGCGCATGGTTCATGGTGGTGTTGATGGGACAGTTGTGGGGGGCAATATGTGTGACTACGACTCCCATGATGCTATTGGCTACACTGACTTGGCCAGCATACACAGAATTCCTTCCTTTCAGTGGTCTTCACTGTGTGTTGGTGTTGTTGTGGTGGCTACATGTCTGGATGTGTTTGTTAGTTCTATTTGTGCCACTGCCTAGCTGTAGTTGTAGTTGTGTTTGTACATGTGATGGCACGGTTGAATGTAGCTTTGAGATGGCATGTGTTGTGTTTCTCTGACTGACATACACATTTTGGGATGATTCTGTTCTGGTTGCTGTGTAATTGCTATGAGTGCATGGTTTGACTCTCCCCTTGACAGTGATGTGTGTGTGTATTGTGGCAGAATATTGTGTACATTTGTTGTGTACTCACCAGGCTCTGGGATGTTCTCTAGTCCATATACGCTCACTGGCGGAAGGATGGCCCGCACCTTCTCCTCCCAGGGCCTGAGGTATACTGGCTTGGCAGGAGGGCCACTGCCGGTGTATTGGCTCAGGAGGTAGTCTTTCTTGAGCAGCGCCCGGACCCTCCTGCGCACGTCATACCACCTGTTCTGGATGTCGGTCTTTGTGCGCAGACATGGTGATTGTGCGTTCACCCTGTTGATGATCCTCTCCCACATCTTGGTTTTCTGGGAGATGGGGGTCTGTTGGACCAGTGTGCCAAACAGCTGTGGCTCTACCCTGAGGATCTCGTCTACCAGGACTTCCAATTCACAATCTAGGAACTTGTGATTCTTCTTGGGGGGCATGGTGATGGGTGGTGATGGTGAGTGATGTGTGTGTTGGTGTGCAGGTGAGGGTGTGTGAGTGTGTGTTTTGCTGGGTGTATGTGAGGTAGGTATTTGTTGGTGTGCTGATGGTGTGTGGCTTGTGTGAGGGATGAGCTGTGGGTGTGTGGTTGCTGTCTGTTGGGTGCTGGCAGTGGAATGGCATTTGCAAAGGATCATGGTTGGGATTTGTGTCCTTTATATGGGTGGAGTTGTGGGTGTGTCTTTGTTCTCTGTCCCCACCCCCCCAGTATTTATTGGCTTTGTAATTGCTTGTTTGGCCTTTTTTTGTGTTAATTTTCCTTTGTACTGTCTGTGCATGTTGGAAACGTTCTTGTGACCGAGTCGGACCCTGCATTTGTCTCGTACGGTGTTCTCCGTTTCGTTCACGCTGTGTTTGTGCAGTTTTCTATGCTGCGTACGCGTCGGTCGCGGTGTTTTGTGTTACTCGGCTCGGTTTTGTATGCGTGTCGGTCGTACGGCTTGTCCTCCGTCCGACTCGGTCGTGGTTTTCGCGCCTTGCATCGTACTTTGCGGTTTGGAGTTCGCGTGTACGTTTCGGTCGGATTTGTTCCGGGTGCGTGTCGGTCGGTTCGATTCGCGTGTTTTTCCGGCCGGATTGCTGTTTTCCGTGCGGCTCGGTCGTTCGGCTTGGGTTCGGTACGTGTCGGTCGGATTTTGCACGCTTTGCATCGTACTTGGCGTGTCGGGCGCCACAGGTACGTGTCGGTCGGAATAAATTCCGGCTCCGAGTCGGTCGGTGCTTTTTCCGGCCCGAATCGGAATCGACCCTATAGTGTGGAACATGATACCATACAGTAACTGAGTTCTGGCGCAAGCTCTTCAACACACTGCAAGACATCATCGGCGTGTCAATACCTCCCAGTCCGCTGACTGGCTTGCTGGGATAGATGAAAGAGATACCTAGCACCCACCGCAGACTCGCTTGCCATGCTGAACCCTCAAGGACAGACGTAGTGTCACAAGTGAATTCAGAGACCCCAACGGACCAGTCCTGGGTAAAAGACGTGTCTTACTGTTGCGAACAACTGTCCATGTTCTGGGCCCTTTGCGAAATTGTGTCAATCAGTGAGTATAATTATATATGAGTGATTTGAATCTTAAAAGCATTTTTGTGCATCACTATGTACATTGAAGTTATGTTGACTGTAGGTTGAAGTGTCTATAGAAATGATTATGTAAATCCTTTGTGCCCCATGCAAATCTTCACACGTTACGTTAGGTTAGTTTATTTTATAAAGCGCAGCGTTTACCCGGAGGTGTCTTGGCGCTAGCTCATTTACAGATCTACTTACTGTATCAGCATCAATAGAACCTTTAAATACAGTTAAAAGCCAGGCTATCTAAGGCTTTCCAAAACAAAAGATTTTTCATTGTTTTTTAAATGCAAAGGCAGGTCATTCAGGAATCTGAAGCACTGAAACTTCTTCCTCCCCACGAGGTGCACTTGGATTTGGGAATCAGGATGTTGTATGCTGTGGAGGACCTCAGGGTTCATGATGGCTTATGCCAGTCGAGATTTATTCGTGGAACGTTAGTCAGGGCCAAACATCATGCAGCGTTTAAACATAATACACACCGACTTGAAAACCACTCACTGTGCATATTAGCAACCAATGAAGCTTTTAAGAGCACCTTCTAGGATTTAAATTTGGGAATGCCTAATAGCAGTAGAGCTGCTGCATTTCGCAAGGTCTGGAGTTTGTTCATGTGTTTTTGTTGCAGATTGGAATAGAGGCCATTGCAGTAGTCAAGTTTTGAAAGCACCATCATATTGTCTACTGTTTTTTGCAAAGAGGGAGGCAAAAATGGCAGGATTTGTTTGATAGTTTTGATGGTGTTAAAAACTGAGGAGGAGACTACATTTATCTGCTCTTTGTAAGTGAGTTTCTCATCGATGATCACTCCCAAATTGTGGGTTGAGCTTTGACTGAAATATTTGAAATACTTAGTACAGATGGCTACCACGAGATGGAACTCAGAGTATAGGGTGATTGTTCCAAAATACAAATGTAGCTCTGTATTTATTTACGATCAATGTTAGGCAGTTGGTTGCTATCCATGTTTGATTTACTAGCATACATAGCCTCTGAATCTTGAATCCGTGTCGAGATCACTCTCATTAGAGAGATGACGATTTGTGTGTCATCTGAGTAGGAGGTCTGCCAGAACCCAAACTGTATGATCAAGGTAGCTAATTTGGAAACACAGACATTAAACAGGGTCAGACTCAATGACGATCCCTGTGGCACACAACATGGTAGTGAAAAGAAGTCTGATGTAACATTTTTTAGAGAAACGTATTGTTTCCAGCTTGTCAGGAAGGACTTTAGGAGAGCAAGAGCCTCTCCTCTGATGCCTATGTCCGCTAAATGACCTACCAGCAGCTCATGATTCATTGTGTCAAACGCAGCTGAGAGGTCGAGTAGTATAAGAGCTGCCCTACCTCCTTGATCTAATATTTCTCTGATCTCTTTGTTGCCGTAATTAAGGCTGTTTTATTGCTGTACCTGCTTCTAAATCCGTATTGAGTTGCATCCTGAAGATTATTTTCTTGTATGAATACAGCTAATTGCTGATTCATAATCTTTTTGGCAATTTTTGCTGGAAAAGGTAGTATTGAAATGGGTCTGTAACTATTTGTCTTTTGGGTCCAGTGATGCTTTTTTTTTATAAGAGGCAATATAGAAGTGGTTTTCCATTGATTAGGAAAGATGTCCATCTTAAACATTGTAGTGTGGATTGTGGCCTCATTGTCGACATTGCTAAGTTAGCTTAGGCCTAGCTGCCATGATGCCTCCTTTGCACACGTTACTCCGTGACTTTGTTTTTCCAGACTCTGCTTGTGACCTATGTTCACATTAGAACTGTCTACATTTCTGTCTTTCACATTTTCTGATGTTCTCTGTGGTTTTCATCTGCACACGATGTACATGGTCGAAAAACAACGTCCCTTGTTATTGCTGTTCTGGTCAGCCCCACGCACTTAGACATAACACGAAGCACAGCTGCACTGCAGAAATTCGAGTGCTTTTAATATTGCAATCTACCTGTTGGAGGCACCTGGAGAAAACCTTTCCAGGGAGAAGAGCTGTGCTTGTCCGATGATGTAAATCTTGCATCTAGTTCTTGAGGTATGGGTGTCCCCTGACAAAGCCCAGAGGTCTTCTATTTTTATAATAAACTAGTTAACTAGCACGGGGAGGGTGGCAAGGCATTATAGTCCTTCATCCACTGTCTTTATAAAATGCTGTCCCCGTTTGTATTCTATGGAATTGTAACGATGCTTACTGTTTTGTCTTTATGCATTATGCTGCTAGTACTGGCACGTGTACTGTGTCTTAGAGCACGATAGTTGAAATAAACATTTTAAACTATACTGTGTCTCTTAATACGCACGTTGTGGACAAGTATGAGTGAGTAATGAAAGAGTGTTCTTGCTCCCTCGATTCCTGAAAGAGTCCGTCTTCTGGGATGTCTAATCATTGGTAGCTTTGCTGTAGTACGGAGAACGAATGAGACACTATAGCTAGTCGGATTGGGATTTTGGGCACTAAGGTGGATGGTTGGTACACCACTATACACTGAGGTCCTGTTTTCTTGTGCATAGTTCTGTATATGTGCAGAATCCCTGCAACATGGCGCCACCAACGTTTGGTCTGCTTCTTATCTGCGAGACGCTTGAGTAGTGCTTGTGCTTGTCCACAATTCACCTCAGTTCTGTTTCCGGAAACGGATGTGAGGGTGTAACCTCCTATATTGATGTTTTTATAGGTTCTTTCAAGCTTGAAGTTATTAAAAGGTGTTCTCTTTAATGTTAACACTCTATTGCGCAGCCACGCACTAGGTTGTTCTTCATTCTTAGTCTTGATGGCTGTGAATATAAATATCCCGGCACATAGCCGCGGCGCGTCCGTGCTCATTTGACAGCCTATGGAGTGCCCGACGCGGGTGTCGCTCTCATCTTTGTGGTCCAAGCTGATCCGGCTTACCACTTTGAGGTGTTTTATTCATTGGGTCACTTTTCCGGCGGTGGAATGGAGCTGATAATTTGTTCACGTGTACGCTGCCACTGCCCTTCCTAATGTTTATCGGCCTTATCAGGCTCTTGAAGTTCCGCTCACGGCATGGCAACACCGTGTTTGGTTTAATGGCGCCCTCCCACACCCGGTCACCCCGATTCGTTTAGGCCCCTTATCGATAGATGGGGCTGCTTGGCCTGTTTTGGCCGGGTATACCCCGCATCCACGTTATTTAGCGGTTCCGGTAGATGAACTGCGCGTGCTGCATACGTCTTTGGTCCGTGTGCACAGAGCTTTAGTACAATATGTCACAGGCAACGTCCAGATGGCCTCTCCTGGAGTTGCAGCGCATCCAGCTGGGCTTGGCGGTGTGACTATAAGACCCGTCATGGTTAATTCGGTGATGGGCAAGCGCCCACAGAATAAGGATGATTTGCCTTATTGGCTTGCTGAAAAATTTGACCAGCTGGAGGCGGTGTTTCCGAATACCTCGCCTGTGGAAAAACACTGGATTTTGACTATTAGTTTGCCAAAAGACTTAATTCCTGAGTTGACAGAATGCAGCAACTGGGGCAAGGTATTTGCGGCAGTGTATGCGAAGTGTTTCGGCACGCCATCACATGATGGTCCTTCCCACCGTAATTAAGCGTGTACAAGATGAACATGGCCCTGAAGCGGCTGTAGAATTGGGGATGAGACTAGTGGGAGTGTTCGATGTAGTGGCTGATCTGATCCTTGCGAATGTCAAGGGTGGTGCAGTTAACTTTCAAGTCGCTAACGCTTTGGCTTTAGTCCCAGAACTGGACAAGCCTCACGAATTACCGAAAATTATTGCTCAGGCTTATAAAACCATTGGCCGCAATAGTTTGGGAGTTAAGCCTTTTGCTAAAACGCAAACTCAAACACAATCTACAACCAACATCTCAGTCTGATAACGACGAGAAACCGTTCTTTTCTAAAAAGAACTGGAAGCTTAAAGAGGCAGGGAAAGCAACAACCAGAAACCAGGGTCGCGTGCTGCGTCACCGGCTTCCGTAGTCTTCTGAACGCACTTATGATTTGCGCGACCGAGCGAGAATTAAGTCTCCTGACAGGTTTCAGGTCCCTGAACAGCATTCTCCTCGTTCTTCACAGGCACCATCGAGCTCACAGGCTGGTGGAGGAGATAGCCAGGATCGAGGCAAGGGGTCGCGACGCCCCACAGGGACAGGACCAACCTCGACAGCCTGGCAGAGCAAGGGAAGCAAGAAGAACTTTCACGTTCTCACCCACAGTTTCAGAAGAAAAAGTTGCGGCTTTAACAGCGAGATATGCCTCAGACGGTGATAACGAGACTCCTGAATTGGACGTGGGCAGTGACGCTGCTAGACAGCGCCGCTGAAGTTACCATAGTGCGGGAGGCACTACGTCCTCATGTGGAGGCGACAGCAACTGACACTTTCATTACTGTCGAGACAGCTGACACCCGAGTGGCACCCCCTGATAGACTATTTAATATTGTCCTTCAAATTGAAGGTGACATTGAGCGTGTTATTAAAGGGATTTTTTGGGAAAATCTGCCTCTTCTTACGACATTTTGTTGGCGGAGGCAGATTGGCCTTAGTCTTAGGTTACAAATTTAATTTTGCCAAATCTCACATCGCAGAATACACTGTGTTGTTTTTGGGCTATGAGCTCAACAATGAAGGTAGGGGCTTAGCTCCCCACTTCCTGGAGAAGTGCGCACTTCTGCGCCCTCCAACGACCCTGAAAAAACTTCAGTCTTTACTGGGATTTTTGAACTTCGGGCGTTCTTACATTCCCGAATATGCCCAGCGTATCAAGCCTCTTTATGCCTTGATACAACCTACCTTTTCGAAGTCATGCTGGCTTCCGGAACATTCGCTTATCCTGCAATCTTTGCAGTCTGATCTACTTGAATCTAAGTTCTTGTTGACTCATGATAACCACACGAACCTGGTGATTAGAATTGTGCCAAGGGCAGGGGGTTTCACGTACTTGACGTTTAACGAAGGTGACACAGTACCTATTGCCTACAAGTCGCATCTATACACTTCTGCCGAGTTGCGCTTTTCAACTGTGGAGAAAGTTTTGACTGCCGTGCAAATGGCGATTCCTAAAGAACGCGCACTGGCACAGGGAAAACGCATCTTGGTTGTCACACCCTATCCTGCCCTGGAGGCAGTGACAAAGGCAAGTGTACCAAACTCTAAGGCTTTGCACCTCCAGTTGGATACAATGGGCTACTTCTTTGACGTCTCCGGATGTCACCTTTATCTTTGATTCCTCTCTTCAGACACAGGAGTTCCTGCAGTATGAATTTGTTCATCCTCCTCCTCTGTCTTTGCTGCCGCTTGAAGAATACAAGTGTATCATTTACACCGATGGTTCGGCGCAACCGGCCACGTGTTGTAAGCATGCATACTCAGCAGCATGTGCTATTGTGGCAGGTACCATGGTGAACGGTGAGTTCAAATCAAGTGTCGTGCACACGCAGGCACTGGAAGACAGTACCGCACAATTGACCGAGCTGCGTGCTTTGATGCTCGCACTTGAGTTTGCAGACCCGGATGTGACTACACTTATTGTATGCGATTCTTACTACTGTGTTCAGTCTTTTAATGACAACTTATTCTTTTGATCTCAGAACGACTATAGAGATTCTAAAGGCAGCGCAATTAAGCATAAAATGCTTTGGCTTTGAGTGGCAGATCTTAAACAACGTCTGCCTCTCACACAGGTGATTCACACTCTTGGCCACGAGCGTGTGGGCGCACACGCGGTCGGTAACAGTTTGGCGGATGAAGCTGCCAAATCAGCGGTAGCCACGTGCTCGGTAGCAGCCGTTACAAGATCCATGACAAAAATAGATAATGAGATTTTGGCAGCTATTGCTGCAACCAAGGAAGGTTCTAATTACCCACAGGGTTTCCCTTCCAAGTACTCTTATCACTTAAGTCCCGACCAGGTTCCTTATGTAAGAATGCCGACGTTGGTGATTGGCTGATTCCCAACACGGACCGCAGAAATTCGTTGATAACAGCCGCAGACGAAGGCTTGGCTTCGGCCCATGCTGGCGTGTCTGCAGCTGTTTCACTCTTGCAGCAGCGTTACTGGTGGCGTGGTTTATATAAACAGTCCCGTAATTATGTCCTTTCTTGTGACATTTGTCAGCAAATTAAGCCCTCTACGGTTACACGTCCGCCACAAACACAGCTCTGCATTTCTAATAAACCTTTTGGTTGTGTATACCTTGATCACTGCGGTCCATTTTCTTCTGATACTGCATATAAATATATCTTAGTTGCAGTTGATTCGTGCACACGTTTCATCTGGGTTTGGCCACAACGCAGTGCTGACGCTCGAAATGTCATCAGGGATTTGCGTGTCTTTGTGGGAATTTTTGCCTGTGGCACCTTCCATTCCGACCAAGGTCCAGCGTTCGCCTCTAAGGCGTACAAGGACGCGATGAGGTCTATGGGGTGCTGGTGCAATTTTCGTCTCCATACAGGCCTGAGGGCAACTCAATTGTGGAGCGAATGAACCGTGACTTAAAGCAATCCTTGACAGCTAGAAGTCTTAGGTACTGGCAGGAACTGGCTGGCCCACTTGTATGGCGTGCAACATGCACTTAATAATCTCCCTAGAAGATCTCTGGGTGGGCGGACCCCATACGAAATGCTCTTTGGCATACAGATGTTTGTGCCAGACCTTGATGGTCTAGACATGGCAGCGGCGCCGCAATCTTTGATGTAGATAATCATTCTACTATGTTACAGGACTTACAAGAGACCCGTGACAGACTTGCAAGCGAACACTTACCCTCAGCCACAGACGCAGCACTGCAGATTCCGGTTGCCGGCTGGCTTCCAAAGATTGGCGATCTGGTCCGAGAGAAGGTGGAGAACAAAAAAGAATTTGGCCCCTCTTATCGTGCACCGGTTCCAGTTCTTGGCTTGAAGGGTACTCGTACAGTCATCTTACCACCGCTTCCTGGTCGCAAAGACAACAGATACATCTCAGTGGACAATGTCAAGCTACAACATCTGGCCGATTCTGAATAGTGTAACACCTGCGGTATCATGTCCAGCAATTTCAAGAAATCCTGTTCGTGGCCCTCCAGTCTCCACATGTGCCAATGTTACCATTGGGATGGTCGCTTTGCCAGATCGCCTGCTCAACCTCCCGGCTTCCTCCTGCAACGAGGAAACTGAGTATGCTTACCCCGCAAGTGAGTCAGTGGCTCATTTGCCTACAACACCACTGAACCCGTCCCGTTTTTCTTTTGATTCGTCTTCCACCTCATCATTTGTCCCAACCAAATTCAGTATTTTTGTATCCTGGTTCAGAGACAACTTTTTGGTCCCTCCGTGGACATACATCTGGTTGGTGCTATTTCTGATTTTCCTGTTCATGTCCATTGGCTTTGTGACAGTTTTTTCTTGCTCATCAATGGTCACTACTTGCCAGAACGCTCTGCGGTGAACTCTGTGGCTGGAACTTTGGCTCCGCATTCTTCTTCACACATCATGAAGCGTGACCACACATTTGTGAACATTTCCGCCTTTCCAGTTGCAGATGGCATCGTATGGGATGCAGTGAATTTCCAAATTCATGGACCGACAGAAATTATTAAAGTCCCAAATGTGCTTCCTGTTTCCATGGATGATGTGGTAAAAAGGAATATTCATTCAGATGATTGGGACGTGCATGCAATTGAATCATTATTTTCTGATTTGAAATATTATGCTGCTTTTAATGCTGAGGATTTGTACTTAAATTCTGCTAATCTATGCAGATTTGTATTGTTACCAGCATTACGGTAACCATTTTCTGCATAAACCAAGTACACTTCGAGGTAGTTTCAATTATACCCAGTGGGAACATTGCCCAACCCCTCTGCAAGGTAGCTCCCAAACTCTGATAAATAAATGTACTTACTTTACAGACTTTGACAGATCAAACCCAGGGTCCTATTATTTTAAATTGAACATTTCTTCAAATCCAAAGGTGATGTTGACCCACACCAAATTGCTATATTCCAGTTCCTTTATGGACGCATTAGCTGTTGGTGGCTATGAGCACTTGAAAAACACCATTGACTTGAAATCTATTTGGGGCACTAAATCATGGCAGGTACGCGGTACAGAAGCCTTACACCGCGCTTGCCTTACCCCCACACAAATATTATTTTTAAACAGTACTATATATCAAACAACTTGTTTTGGTTTGGCGACTTCCAAACAATTAAAAGCACCTTCCACTCCTGCGTTGTCTTCCTGGCCGAACAGGAGCGTGCATTTAAATCTTTCCCTTGATAGTTTGCAAGCTTTGTTTCAAAACAACTCATTTAATGTCTCTACACTAGATCGCTCAGCCTGGTTGGTGTGGCCCATAGCTTCTAATGCCTGCCAACTGCGTTTTCATAACTCTGCTCCTGGTTACAAACAGGATAGACCAGATCCACGTTTTTCTGATTCACGTTCAATCACAACATATTCGGTTGGTAAATTATGCAAACAGTGGTTGCAGCACTCTACCTTAGATTCTGTAAAACAACATTTATCCCTGCTCTCCAGCAACATCGACCTGGCCGACTTTTGTTCTAGGACCTAGAGGTCCAAGACCTAAACGATTTGTTTATGCGACTTACAATGAAATCTAGAAGCTTTCACAAATAGTAGCTGCTTCCCGTTTACGGGAAATAGATCAAGCAAATCTAGAAAAAGTGCTTGCTGTTGTTGACAATAGTATTAACACCCTGTCTTCCCGCATTTACACATTAGAGAATATTGTTTCGTCTGTTGTTGATATTGTACAGGATGACGTGTCTGTCTTATATCATGGTCAGAATCAATTGCGTTCAGTAATGCAGTTTGCATGGACTTTGCAGACACTGAAAATGGGGAAGGTTCCCTGGCATTTCTTAAACACATCTGCCTTGTTCTTGCCATTTAATTTAACTGAAAAACAGCAGTTCATGTCCATGAAAGATGCAACATACACTCTCCTACATATCGAAAAAATAGATCCTTTACCATTCTCTGTGGCGGAGACTGACTCTGCAGTGTGGCTAGTACACGGGGTTATCACTTTGCCTTTTTCTTTATTTGAATTCAGTTCATGCATGAAACATTATCCTGTTGGCCGCTTTGAGCCTTTAGGCAGTGCCTTTTTGCATGAACTTTGGTCCCTACCTTTCACATACAGATGCCTTAGGGATGACAAGGAGGTATTTCTCACAGGTAGAGTCTTGCGATTCTACAGTGGGTCATTCCCTGGTTTGTAAAAACATTAAATTGCACGGGGCTTGTAATGTTTCTGCCCCGAATCTTGCTTGTGTTTTAAAGGGCATTCCTGTTCCGGTTATATCACTTACTTTCACTATGCTTGCTAATGGTAGCTATCTGCTTTTAAATAATCAAGACTGCTGTGGGTTGCAGGCAGGCATACCCTACATTGTAACAGTCTCACAACGCGTAGTGTGCTGCAAAAATGTGCTTTTTCCACCCCCGCGTGGGAAGTTAGATAGTTCCATTTGGCCTTACATACCTACTTTGAAGGCGGATTTCAATAAATTGAGCAGAATAAAGGCACTATTATTAAACCAGGAGGTCATGCTAACTTCCGCACAGGAGACCTTCGTCCTCCAGGTGGCCAGCACCCACAGTGAAATACAGGCCCTTTTAAACACAAACCTCCCCCAACATTTCGGTGAACTGATTCACCATATATTTAATGCGTCTAATACCGACGGCCTTGTACACTTTTTTAAAGTTGTGGGCTCTGCCCTTTTGACGTCCTTTCAGACTATGTTTGGTGTAATACCGGCTTTTATTCATTCTATTTTTCCAGCGTCTTTGGTGGCTTCCCATTGATCCTGGCCTTAGCTGCTGGAATATTGCTTTTACTTTGTCTGTTGCGCAATGGCTGCACCTCTTGTGGGCCTCCACAACCGAGGGAGACTGCGGATGCTCCGTGACCGCATGATTGACAGCTTCGGCGTCCTGCCACCGGCGACACTCAGTGTGGCTTATGGACTATCTTTTCGCTTTGCGTATTTCACTTGTGTGCAACCTGTGATGTCCTGCTTACGATGTCCGTTCTCTTGGTCCTTGGATGTTTGCCTCTCCAATACGTCTTGTTCTGACCCGGATTTCGACCAGTTGATGGGCCCCCTAATGGCCCATGAACGGGAATGTTCCGGTGACGGATTAATGGCGCGTGCGGCTGCACTTGGAGTCTTGGCGCAATGGGATATCTGGGCGGCTGCTCAGAATCTCCTACAACAAAGTTTTATTGAATATCACGCAAGTTGTCCCGCAATGCTGATCGCTGCTCCCTATTGTGAGGAACATGAATGCAGTTTTGAGTTGTTGAACTGGATGGCATCTCTTTTTTCAGACGATGACAATGATGTCTTTTTGGAAGGTGTTGCGGTTTTCTGCGCATACACTCTGTTGGATTAGTTGCATTGACTCTCAATGAACTGCATAGCTGGATTTTTTTATTCTCTTTAAGTGACCTATTATCTGGCCCTATCTAGAATTTTTTTTCCACATTTTTTTCAAGAAGACTTTTACCACCAATAGACATTTACATTCTGCTCCATCTATTTGAACTCTGTTTTCGTCCTATGTCTTGACCTATGGACTGACCAGGGGAGGGTGTAGTGTGGATTGTGGCCTCATGGTCGACATTGCTAAGTTAGATTAGGCCTAGCTGCCATGATGCCTCCTTTGCACACGTTACTCCGTGACTTTGTTTTTCCAGACTCTGCTTGTAACCGTTCACATTAGAACTGTCTGCATTTCTGCCTTTCACCTTTTCTGATGTTCTCTGTGGTTTTCGTCTGCACACAATGTACAAGGTCGAAAAACAACGTCCCTTGTTGTTGCTGTTCTGGTCAGCCCCTCGCACTTAGACATAACATGAAATACAGCTACACTGGAGAAATTCGTGTGTTTTTAATATTGTGATCTCCCTGTTGGAGACACTTGGAGAAAAACCTTTCCAGGGGGAAGAGCTGTGCTTGTCTGATGATGTAAACCTTGCATCTAGTTCTTGAGGTATCGGGGTCCCCCTGACAAAGCCCAGAGGTCTTCTATTTATATAATAAACTAGTTAATAGCACGGGGAGGGTGGCCAGGCATTATAGTCCTTCATCCACTGTCTTTATAAAATGCAGTCCCCGTTTGTATTCTATGGAATTGTAACGATGCTTGCTGTTTTGTCTTTATGCATTATGCTGCTAGTACTGGCACGTGTACTGTGTCTTAGAGCACGATAGTTGAAATAAACATTTTAAACTATACTGTGTCTCTTAATACGCACGTTGTGGACAAGTATGAGTGAGTAATGAAAGAGTGTTCTTGCTCCCGCGATTCCTGAAAGAGTCCGTGTTCTGGGATGTCTAATCATTGGTAGCTTCGCTGTAGTACGGAGAACGAATGAGACACTATAGCTAGTCGGATTGGGATTTTGGGCACTAAGGTGGATGGTTGGTACACCACTATACACTGAGGTCCTGTTTTCCTGCGTATAGTTCTGTATATGTGCAGAATCCCCGCAACAAGTCCCTGAATCTGATTGCATTGCAGTTGTATATAAGACTGACAATTATGCCATGCGATTAATAGATGACCTGGAGTGAATAAGCCCACTTTGACTTTATAACACATAGGCCCTCATTATGATGGTGGTCAGACGAGTGTCCGACCACCATCGTATCGGGATGGAGACCGCCCGACATGTAGTCGGCATCTCCACCCGCCTTAATACGATCTGACCGCTGTGAAGGCGGTTGGAAACTTGTTTTTTTCAATTGCGGCTTGTGCTGCGGCCCAAAAAAGGGCTGCAGCACAATCCACAATTGAAAAAGGCATGTTTTTAAACATCCATGCACAGTGTGCTAGACACCATGTGGTGCCTGGCACACGGTGCATGGATGTTTAGGGGGGCACCACATGTGCCCCCATGGCCCCATAGCGGAGGCTCACGGGGGATGGGGGCCCTGCTAGGGGCCCCCAAAGTCCCATTCCATCTGCCTTTACATGGCGGTTGGACCTCCATGTAAAGGCAGAGAGAAAAGGGACATCGTAATCCCTATGGCGGTGCATCCACAGGTACCGCCTCTATTGCAGGGATTACTCTCCGACCAACACTCCGATGGGCTCCTTGAGCTTGTCTGAGACGCTTGTTGGTCCCTCCGCCTGCTGCGCTTCGACAGAGCACATCATTATGCGGCGGTTGGGCCGCAGCCTCAGATGTCGGACGGACCGCCACCAACGGCCTGTCGGTGGTGATCCGCCCGACATCATAATCGGGCCCATAATATTAATTGGTGCCTAGTATTTATAATTTACAATCTGCCCTCTGGGACACAATATATGTGTAACTGGGGGTATTCATAGAATTTACAAATACATATTTTTATTTCTAACTATGATCCATAAATGTATTTGCTTGTACAGCTATGCAAAAGAGAGTATCTGTTGAAAGTTTCTTCTAGACTTGTTTTATCATGTGATGGGAAAAATTATTTTTATTCAGTCTGTAATCTACATGAACAAGGCTCTCTGAGAGCCAAAAATGTTATCTCTGCCAACTCATATTGGTGCAATAAATTATATGGTTATTCAATGTTTGTATGTTTTCCAGTGGTTTTAAACTTTGCACTTCACAGGACAGAGGTTCCCATAATTCACAGTGCTGGATTCATTTGTAGGGTATTTAGCTTCCTAAATAAATAAACAAGTTAAACACAGCATTTCGTCTTTTTTCTGTGTTAGAAAAAAGGCTTTCACAATGACAGTGCTGCTCTTAGATCATTAATCACCATTGCATGCCCATCCTTGATGCAAGCATCTACCAATGAATGGTCCTCAGTGTGTAAAAATAAACACTGTAAATGCAGTATCTTGTGAGCAAGAATTTACAGTGTCTCACATCACACATTATTTTCTTTCTTTCTGTCTTCTTAAACCTACTCTATAATGTCAGTATACTATGAAAAACACATTAATATGCATATTTTCAATTCCCTTACAATGTGCTTTGCATTTAAAATTTGATTTATAACAATCCACATTGGTGCATAAGCACATTTTAAATTTTAGCACATCATCCCCAACAAAAACATGTTTCCCAAAACTTTGACATATGTAGCTGCAGTCTCAAGCAAACATTGCACTCTAAACAATGTTGTTCAAATGCTCTAAATCTTACTAAAGGCTACTAACATCAATTAATAAATCATGTAATATAAAAAGTACATAATGAGTAACATGCAATATGGCCCTATATTGCCTCCCGGGGTTCAGGTAAGGTTAATAAACCACTCGACTTTTAGCCTCATGGATTGTAAAAGTCACTAAACTCCCTTGATGGCAATACAGGCCAATATTACTAGTTATGTATTAATATATAGGCAAGACATGAAGAGGTAGGTGGAAGCAGAGGCCATCAGAAGATCTGTCACCTAGAAAGTGTGTTTTTTGTGATTTGGTGTAAATCTGTTTAGTAGTTTTTGAGAAATTAAGATTCGAAATTAAAAAATTGGAGTGATCTGATTGGTTGCAATTGCTTTTTTTCCTGCTGTCCAGCTTGCTTCTGTGGTACTCACAGCCCTTTTGGGGGCGATCTAGTTAGCTGGCTGCAACATGAAGGAAATGTTGCAGCCTCCATTATGAAATAAATGTAAAAAAATAAGACAGTAAGGGTCAAGGAAGGTGTACCCTGACCTCCTGCCTTATGGGTGAGTACCTCAAATAAAAAAAACGTTTTGGGCTTAATGCAGATTTGTGAAGTTTATGGAAGTATAACCTTAAAACCCAAAGAACAATCACCATCTTCACTATTGAGGGATCGTATGGTTAATGTGGAGAATTAGAACTATCAAGGAAGGAATATAATATTTTCCTCTTCCCACTTTTTGTTCTTTTATCTGTCTAGATTATTGTGTTGGGAGACACCAAAATTAATTGTTAGCCTGAAGAAGGTGGTGTATTCAATCAATCCACCGAAACGCGTCGCTTTGTTCTGAAAACGCACCCAGCATTATTGTTTTTTTGACAATAGGGATTTGAATGAACACTCATACCTGTGTCATGTAATGTTTAATTTCAAACTAAATATTGTAAAAACCTTTTTGTCTTGGTTTGCCAAATAGAGTTATTGGGCTCTATTATTAGTATATAATTTTTGTTGCATTCTCCCATAAATTTTGAAAATATGTGTTGTTTTTAATAATAGTTATTTTATGTGTTTTTAAAGGAAAAGAATCTATAAATAATACATTTTTAATAAAATTGAATAAGGATCCTGTCAATAAAGATATTTTGTATTATACTTTTCTGGTTTTCAATTCCATTGATGGTGATTAGAGTGCATGTGAGATTGGTGTGGTATACAGTGTGCTTATGAGAAACCCAAAGGGATTTTGTTTTTGACATATTGGCAATGAAATTTATAACATTTCACTGCGTCACTCTACGCCTTCACTGCGTCAAAAGCCCTACACCTGCTCAGACCAGGCGTAAGGAATGACGCAAGGCTTTTAAAATGGGACTCATCTATCTGTTGTGGCGCATTGCTGGAGTTGCGTCAGTTTCATGAGCAACTCCAGCAATGCGTCACTTTTGCCCCAATAGGTTTGTCAGAATTTCTGACGCATCTGTCAATCCTTGCACCATGGTGCACAGTATTGTAAATACGGCACATCCATGGTGGTACAAGGGTTTCATATGGAGGCGCAGGGAAACTGACGCATCTGTACAGATGCGTCAGTTTCTTGTAAATCTGCCCCAGTGTGTATTCATTTACCCATCGTTCGACCTGAATTTTACGAATTTCAGCAAGCGGCACAGAGGCTAATTTAAGGTAGGATATTTGCTGGATTTCGGTCCCATTAGCTTGGGTGTGTAGAAGCCACAAAAACTCCTTTTACAGACTCAGAAGAAGGCCACAAAAACCCCTTATGAACATACCAGCACCTGTCTCACAATATCTTACACAGTGTAAGCACTTAACCCTCTCCAATAGCCCAACCAATCAAAACCAAACTTTTGGCACTCACACCCTGCGTGCATGCTTGAGAACTCAGACCTTGGTCATCTCCTAATGTTTTGAGAGCCACCACTGGTTGACAAATGATCTTCAGGGCTACATTTTTGTTACATTTGTTTATTCTGCATTTATAGGAGGACATTTCAGGATTGTGTAGTGCAATATTACAAAAATATACATATGTGTGCTAGATAGGGCCCGTTCTTTCTGAATATAAAATATAAGTTCATATTAATGTATGTGCAGGCTAAATAATGGCACATTAAGCTGGTGCACCCTTGCCCAGTTGCCCATCCAAATCGTTTGGAACAGCTGACAGAAATCCGAGCTGTCGGGAGAGTCTAAGTGGCATTTTGAGAAGCAGGCCTTTAAGTAAAACAGTGCTCTTTTCAAAAGTAACAGGGTGCATGGGAGGCTGCGTTACTCGATGTAAAAAAAACAATGTCCTGGGCCTGGTCTACATTGTGCCCTAATGTCTTAACTCCGCCGGGTGTGACTGAAGATAACTTCATTTCCTGTCTAATAAATAAATTTCGAATCGCCTCACATAACGTCCCTTTCGTTGCGCATTCTACCCGTCCGCGCTCAGAACTCAGCCAAATGCTTGTTAAATAAGCACACTTCAGCTTTTATGGCCGGCCATTCCCAGTAACAGCTGGCCAGCCGCAGGTGCTGCCAACAGGAAACCTCGGAGCCCACTGAAATGTGCTGGTGAGCGCTTTGTTTTTCTAACGCCACACTCGGAGAGGCCTTAATTTGCTCAGATTTGAAACATTATGGCCGGAGAAGGTGC
The DNA here is from genome assembly GCA_963921515.1 of Calotriton arnoldi. Taxonomy (NCBI): domain Eukaryota; kingdom Metazoa; phylum Chordata; class Amphibia; order Caudata; family Salamandridae; genus Calotriton; species Calotriton arnoldi. The sequence goes on along the minus strand of CAWUFW010000100.1, from coordinate 4,970,853 downwards.
TATGTAAACCGCCTTCCACAAGAGACTCGAGTCAACTTCATTTTTATTTGAAAATGGGGTGGTAAAAAAACAAATTGCTGAAGGATTTTCTGAAAAACGACGTGAGTCAGTGTGCGATCTCGAGCCAGCGCCGACTGGGAAGCAGGCCGCCTGTTAGCTTTACTTGCCTCATGCAATCTGGATCGCCTGGTGTTTACCTTCTGCTTGCCAGGATGACAGAATTTCTGGGCGAGGGGGGTCTTCGCAGTGTGCTTTTGATTTACTTTCAAAACAATAGACTCCCCTGATAGCAGGCAAGTATTGAGTCGGGTGGGATATGTTATTGAGGTGTCAAAGAACTGCAGTGTTTTCCGTCCCCTCTCTACCCTTATCACCACCACTGACTGGTTCAAAAGGAGACCCCCCATGCTAGCAAAGCACAATCAGCACTTCCCACCTCAGTGGGACTCGAGAAGGAGCACCCTGGAGAGAAACTACCATTTATTTTAATTACACTTCAAAGCAACTTATCATTGTTCTGAAGGCCATGTTATCAGCCTCTGGCATCATTAAAGCTCATTATGGAAGAACGGGGCGACTCCAGGCCTATGCTTTCGCTACAATGGTATTTTTGTTCATTTGGTGGACCAACACTACCAATCCCAGAATGCCTCGTTATTAAATGAAAGAGCTAAACTGGCACTATTCCCCCATATACTAAAATACAGGGAGTCATGGCAAGCCTCGGTTTAGCCAATGCTGTAAAAGTCTGTCAAAAGATCAGATTAAGCCTGCAAATAGTAGAACGAGGAAGCAAGTCTGTAGACATATGTAGTTCCAAAAAGGTTAGGAAAGAGTAAGCAGGGACTTCAAATCATGCCCTATCTATGACCTTGCTGCAAGTGATATTTGTTGACAGCAGAGCTGCTGGCAGACAAGAATGCCACAGACCTCAAGTTTCGTAGGGACATGCTTTAGCAGCTCATCGGAGCCAGGTTTTTTTTCTATGCATGGCGAGATTGGTAGTCCTGTACGTCCCATGATAAAGAAAGGAGTGCAAATCTCAGTGTGCAAAGCAAAAACCTGGATTGGATATGCTACTTATGCGTGGTCCGAGAAAATTTGAGAACTCTGGAATGTGATGAGCTACCTAGTGCCATGTCTAGGCTGACCAGAAGATTCTTGGTCAGACGCTGGGGCCCTTGTTATGCAGAGAGCTCTCAGGGAGGGACAACGGAGCTCTTGTTATACAGAGAGCCCCTAGGGCTCAAGGGGTGTTTGTAATATGGATTGTGCTGATATCAAATGTGTGCTGGGGCGCACGCCCATTTGCATTAGACCTGGACCCTTTGTGACGTGCCATATCACAGATGTGAGTATAAGGGCAAAGAGGCCATTGGGAGGCCCACTTATTGTACACCACATAGAGGTGCCAAACAATCACTGCACCCTTGAAGGCTCTCCTGGGGAAGGGGGAAACAGCGGTCCAAGGAACCCCTCCCCTGTCAACCACCAGATGACTGCATCAGCCTGCTGTGGTATGCTTTCACTCATTTAAAACTGAGGCCAGGTTTCTGACTGCAGTGAAAGCCAGAACGGTGACTTCAAAAGCCAATCTGCCTTTTACAAATGCACTGTTCTCTGGGAACAGAACATTGTGCCAGTTCCAGATTACCAAATAGGCAAAGTAGGCACCGGCCTATGGGCCCCACTCCTTTTAGGGGCCCCGCAACAATGGATCAAAATAACATTGATTTGATCTTGAAAGAAAATTGCAATCAAGCTTTCTTAAATTGTTTCCAAACGATAGAAAAAGGAATCAACTCAAAGAAACGAAAACTTTACATTAAAGACTTCACTGAATACAACATTTTGCAAAAGGTAGACTTCCAAGATATCCTGAAAGATTTCACCACAAACAAATTGAGGAAAGTGAATATTTAAAGTTTTGTTAGTTTGTTAAAATTTAAAAAATTTAATTTTTGTTTAATAACAATAATTGTTCATGTTTCGTTTTGTGTAAAAAATTGGTTTATTAAAATTGTTGGTTGGTAAAATTAAAAACGTATTAGGAGATAATTTGCGCGGGGGCCGAAATTTCAACTTCCTAGGGGCCTCCACAGGGATTAATTTGTCACTGCATTGTACCTAATAGGATGCACTGTTCCGGTCTGTGCCCAGCACACCCCGTCAGGGCCGACTTTAGGGTGGTGCAACTGGTGAAGCTGCACCTGACACAGAGGGAGGAGGGGTTGCTTTGGTTAGAAATAACTTATGTGTTAAAAAGCACTTGCTGCAGAGTTCCTTGTGTGACAGACATTTTTCAGGCAACAATAAAAATGTCAAGATAATGCTGGTGATTGATGCCTCTGCTGAAGAGAGATCAAGTTCTGTCTAGTTTTGCCTCATCATGAAGTAGCACAGAGGGTTGATATGTCTGCTGCAAAGAATGTGTTCCATGCAGATCACATAACTGTGTTTTATGTGGATAGCTCAGTGGGTTACTGCTTTCATCACAGAGATCCTTTTGTTACTTGCAGTTCATAAGTTACAATCCTAATATAGCACAGTGGCCTATGAACTGTCATCAAAGAGGCGCATGCAAACTGCATGGTATAGGTTAGACCATTATGTTGGTTATGTCTTTCCCCAATTTTTCATTATCCTCATGTTGCTAAAAAGGGTTTGTTTGGGTAGAAATACATTCCAACCACTGTGGTTCATTTTAAATACTTAGTTTGTGCTTCCCTGGACCAAACACTCCTAAAATATATTGCCTAATAGTATTGGTGACATATGATTCCTACACCTTGTAATTCTCATTGTCTTATGTAACATTTCTTATAAACTGATTTACACATATATGATTCATTGTCTCTCTATAATGTGTATGTGATGTAAAGTGCTCTGACATCCTATACAAGTATGAGAAGTGCTATAAAATAAATTAAATGCATGTTAGAGGGGCTAGAAAGAGATGAGGAGCACTGGTTGAAGGGGGTAGTGAGGAAATCCGCAGGGGGGCGCCAAAAAAGATTGTCGCACCGGTTACCACCAGCGCTAATGCTAGTACTGCACCCAGTTAATGGTGCTCTGCAGGACACAGTTGGATAGTGCGCTGTGTCTGCGCCTGCCCCTGATTTCCTGACCAACAGCTAACATTAATGATTTGTAAGTAAAGTAAGGGAGGTGAATAGAGGTTTACAGTTTTGGGATCCCAGCTATGGAACATATCTGCCACTTCATCTCAGGAAGGACATTCCTGCTGTCATTCCAGGAAGTGTTAACGACATTGTCTGCTCTGCTCATTTGCCTGTTTCCTTGTGACCATCTCAATACTCTTCATCAGCACTTAAATATGGTTAGGTGAGTGTAGTCTGCTTTATAAATAAATAAATAAAAATAATTTGTAAAAACAAACCCAGGACTGGAAGCAAGGTTTCCTCAGGTCACTTACAGCGGTTCATAACCTTTTGATTTCTGGAGAAGCCCACTGAATCACTCCTGGTAGCCAATGACCCCAACCTAAGCAATTTCAATGATTTGACCCTCAAAGCAATGCACACAACTACAGAAACAAAAATAGATTGAACAAATACACAAACTATGAATATTTTATTTAATTCACAAACAAAAAATATCCAAAAATCGAAATGTTAATTTTAAAGGGAAGGTTGGAGCTTTTCAAAATGTTATTTTATTTGTAAAAGTTAAAGCAATATGCTAAACCAGTGATTCCCAACCTGTGGTCAGGAACCTGTAGGGGTCCGCGAAGCCTACTCAAGGGGTCCGCGATTACTTAGAAAATTAAATAATATTAATTGATTAGTAAAGTGTATATAAATACAAAAGCTTAATGTATACAATTGCAAAGTTTAAAATGTTCTGTAAATGTGAAGAAATGTGAAATCGGAGGCAAAAAATTAAGTTAGTATCTCAGATTTATTTATTTAGCCATTTATAGAGCGCATGTGTGTCCCCGCGCTGGAACAGGCACACTAAAAGGGTACGGAGCACCAGTATTTGCCTCTCATAGCGGGTCACTCACTCTGGTCCACATACTACACTTAGGGGCCGATTCCGATCTCGGCCGGTAGGGCTCCGAATCGGATTCGGATTTACCGGATCCGATTCGGAGCCCTGTTTCCCGACCGAACCGTACGCGGGTCCGGCCGAGCGAGTACGATGCAGGCACCCGCGAAATCTCCGACCGACTCGAACGCGGCTTCAACACGCTCCGACCGACTCGCATGGACACGACTCGCACCGCGCTATGGAGACGTTTCCCAGCCGGGTAAGTACGATGCGCGCCGCGGAGCAGTCCGATCGACTCGCGCCGTCCGGCTCGAAAAAGCTGTCGGAGCCGGACTTTGGGGGTCCGCGTCGGACCCCCTGTTCGCGTAGGCGCGCGAGTCGCACACAGGGGGGACCCATGGGTCCCCCTACCTGTGCGTGTATGGCGCGAATCGCTTCGCCGCGTACACGCTATAGGAGCGCCCTTGTCCGCCTCGCACCCATTGAGTCAATGGGAGCCCGCGTACGCGTTGTACGACAGGCTCCCATTGACTTCAATGGGAGTCCGACCCGACTCGAGTCCGATGGCATGCGTGCGCATCGTACTCGATCGGTCGGACTGCCAGTCCGATTCGGTCGGAAATCTCTCCGGGTCCGGCTCGGTTGGAGAGATTTCCGGCCCGAATCGGAATCGGCCCCTTAGTATGCTGTTAAGAATAACCATGTCTTCAGTTGTTTGCGAAATTTAGTTTCGCATGGTTCTGTTCTTAGGGCCATAGGTAAGGTGTTCCACGTTTTTGCTGCGAGGTATCTGAATGAGCGTGCCCCCATTCTGGCTTTAGATATTCTTGGTACAGTCACCAGTGCCCTAACCTTGGATCTTAGGTTTCGGCATGGTGTGTACTGTGTTAATAGTGGTTGTAGGTACCGTGGGCCTTTTTCTGATAGAATACGGTGACAGTAGCACATTGCTTTGAACACGATTCTCTTCTCAACTGGTAGCCAGTGCAGTTCTGCCAGGGCTTTCTTAGCGGAGGCTCTTCTCGGGAGGCTTAGTACCAAGCGAGCCGCCGCATTTTGCACCGTTTGTAGTTTTGATAGCCCTTTTTAGTGGCACCTAAATATAGCACATTGCCGTAGTCCAATTGGGAAGTTACCACGGCGTGTACTATGGTTTTCCTAGCATTCGGTGGCAGGATATCAAGAATTTTTCTCAGGATTTTCATGGTGCCGTAGCATTTGCCCGCTACTTTCCGAATCTGGCATCGAATGCCAGTTCGGAGTCAAACCATACTCCGAGATTTTTTACTTCAGATTTGGGTGTGGGTAATTGGCCCAGTGTCTCCAGCCACCAGGCTGATGACTAAATGGATGGGGCCTGGCCCACAATCAACACCTCCGTCTTATTCCCGTTGAGCTTTAGGCAGTGGTTTGACATCCACGCTGCCACCTCTTCTAGATACTTGGAGAATCGTATTGCTGCCTGTTCCCTGTCTTGAGACAGCATCACGATTAGCTGCGTGTCATCTGCGTATGACACGATGGACACCTTATGTTCTACCACTCGCTCGGCCAGTGGTCCCACATATAGATTAAATAGAGTTGGGCTCAGAATCGATCCCTGTGGAACACCTTGGGGCAAGGGGATGCTCTTAGATATGTGAGACTGTTGTGCGACTTGGAAGCTCCGTGCGGATAGAAAAGATGTCATCCAGCGCAGTGCCTTTCCCCTAACACCACATGTCTCTAGCCTCTGGAGGAGTAGATTATGGGAAACGGTGTCAAATGCCGCGCTGAGGTCCAATAGGATCAGTGCCACCGTCTGTCCTTCATCAGCGTATTTTCTCATTGTTTCTGTTGCCAGGAGTAGTGCTGACTCTTTAGCCTTACTACAATAGTCTTTACGCCATGCACGTTCGAGCTGCTTACACTCTTTTTTGGCTCTAATCAGTGCCTCATTAAACCATGGTGCCGATGCTTCATGTCTCTTGGAGACCCTAGTGCTCCAAGGTGCCGTCTCATCTAAAGCCTCCGTTATCCATCTTTCGAGCTGACTATTGGCTAGGTTTACATCTTTGTCTAGTATGAGATTGTTTTTCCTCAGTGCCCGGGAGAATATCTTGGGATTAAATTTATTCCATTTCCTGTTAGTGACTTTCTGTGCTGGTTTCTCTGCCCTCTGTCTGTGAGTGGGTACAGTAAAAGGGACTAAGTAGTGGTCTGACCAGGGTATTGGCCATGGTGTACCCAACTCTATCTCCGTTGAATTGGAGAAGATAAGATCTAAAATATGACCCCTTTGGTGTGTTGACATTCCTACTTTTTGCGCTAGGTTCAGTGTCAGCAAGTCCTTACAAATGGCTAGCGCTTCCCGGTTCTCCTTATTATCAAAGTGTATATTCAGGTCGCCTAAGATAAGGAAATTTTTATACCGGAGGGCTGCATGAGCTATTTTCTCTTCCAGTCTGGCTATAAATTGGGTTGGTGGGCCTGGTGGGCGATAGATTAGAAAACCCGCTATGGTGTTAACTTCTACCGCTGACATTGTAAATAGACATGCTTCACAGTTTTCTAAGTTTGCTTCCTTAATATTGCACTTCATTGCGGATTTGTAAATTATTGCAATTCCGCCGCCTCTTTGACCCTCTCGATCTTGTCTTGCTATCATGTATTCATCTGGGAGCGCATCCAGAATATCTGGGGTGGCGCTCTCGTTAAGCCACGTCTCAGTTAGGAAAAGCGCATCGAGAGTTTTTTCCCTCAGTAAGTCATAGATCTCGTATTTGTGTTTAGTCAATGACCTACAGTTTAGTAGAGCCAGTCTCTACTAAATTAATTTAGATTGAATTGTGAGAGCAGTGCAAGTGCATCATACAGAATAGAGTATGGACGATGAGTAGCCTTAATTGAATTTAGAAACGCTTCAACTCTGCTATTAAAATTACAATTTTGATTTTTGTTAGATTTGCTTGTGAATTAAATCAATTATTTCATCATTTGTGTATTTGTTTGATGAATGCTTGTTTGTGTATTGTTTGTGTATCGTTTAGCGGTTCAAATTTTTCAAAATGATTAGGCCAGGTTCCCCTGCTTCCATTAATACCTCAGTGGGGGTCCCCAATTCCAATAATAATTCATTGGGGGTCCCCGGTTTCCAGTAATGATTAAGTAGGAGTCCTCAGAAGTCAAAAGGTTAAGAACCGCTGTGTTGGACTCTAACATATCATTTTGTCTTTTTTGCACCAAATGTATGCTCTCTTTTTGTGAATGCTTACAAGTGCTTCAGTTGAAGTCACCAATTGTCCTAACTAGATTCTGTTTATTGTACTTGCACTGTTACCACAAATCATGCTGAAGATGGCAACTTAATTTTAGCACCCTATTTTATTTCAAAATTCCTCATATTTACAGTGTTTTAATATTTTTAATTTAAAATGTTTTTTTTAAAGTATATTTACTTCATTAATCTTCTATTATTTAATTTTGTAAACAGTCCCGGACCCCCTGAGTAGGATTCATGGACCTCCTAGGGGTCCACAGATGACAGGTTAAGAAACACTGCCATAGACAGTGTCTGGAGTCACTACAGTAGTAATTGCCATGGGTGGTCAGGACATTATTGAATAAGCAATTGTCCCATAGTTTACAAACTATAAAACACAACACTCTCAAATTGTTCCAAGTCAGGTTAAGCAGCTCTTCCTGTTCTGGTTTCTTCTTTGCATTCCTATACTTAACTCTATTAAATATGCAATACTACAAATACCAGGTTGCAAAGAAACCAAGCAAAGGCAAAGCCAGTAGGTTTGACTTGGATTTCGAGTCTGGACTATAATATTTACAAAAAAGTCTGCTGCTGTGAAAAAGCAAAACAAAAACAATAATTTTCTCTTTAATTGATCAATGAGATAAAGCAATAGCTGATTTCTTTCGATGTTGCATGCCATAAGGCAAACTTATGGATTTCCAAAAACCCAAAGTACACTGGCTCACGTCTTTTGGCCTTATCACAGTTAATTCTATAGTTCATACAAGATGGAACCAAGCAACACCAGGACAGTAAGTAAACATGCACCCACGCACCCTCAGGACAACAGCATCTGACATTTGATCTTGGACTTTGAATGCACAGCAAATGTGACCACCTAACAAGATTTACAGCCCTGTTTACAGCAGAGCCTGGTATGAGCGCTTGTCTCAAGTGCTCCAGATAAAAGAAAAAAGGAGTCCTGAACAGATGTTAAAATGGTGCCCAGTGTATTTATATAGTACGTAGTCCTAGCTCTCGGGGACGGCTAAACACAGCAGGAAACATGACAAATGCATGCCATGGACAAATGAGGAGAAAGAATAGGAGAGCGACAATGGACCCAGCAAATGGGAAGCCTATGGACGGGCTGAAGCTCACAAAGTAGATACAGCATGTCTCGAAGAGACAGCACAAGCGCTATCTAGCCAAGACCTAACACAAGGTAGCAGGCCTTTTCCATCTACGCACCCAGGAGCTGGAACAACATCCCTTTTCCATTAGGATTGCCCCAACACTGTTCTGTTTGACAAAAGAGTTGAAGACATACCTCTTTAAAGAACACTACATCAGAATGCATTATCAGTCCACAAACCTTCTCCTCTTATCACTAATTGACTTTCTGCTGGCCTTTGACCATGTACAGTGTTCTGAAGTTTTTTGGATAGTTTCACACTATAGAAATACCACATGCTGTCGTACTGTTCATACTTTCTTAGTACAACTGTGCGTTTGTTGGACAACATAAATGTCAAAACTGTGCAAGACGGAGTCCATGCACACCATCAGGATATGTTTGCCTTAGTCCTGGCTAGGTCACAGGGCACCATCTGTACCCCTATCCTAGCAAGGTAACAAGTGGTATGTACAACCTCAGAACATGACAACCCTGACCCCCCAAGGAAATTGTGGAAACAGATCTGAAGCCCTTTCGTTTGGTAACTCATGCATGCCCAGCGGGAAACACAAGAAATACTCGAATTGGCGTTTCAAATATTTATTGAAGCAATAAGATTCTTGTGTAAAATATGTGCGATGCAATTATCAGTAGAAGGAAACAAAAGAGTAATCAGCATCACAAGAATGGTAAACAAAATGAACAATCCAACCATTGTGCTGTTACACAGAATATATGTTTGCATATGAATATAGTTATAGTTATGCTCCTACTTAGTGCTCCTTATCCTAGTGTGCCTAGGGTAGGTAAATCTGCCAGAGGGTGATCTAACTCCCCATTTACCTGTGGGTATGTTTAGTCTGGGAGCCCGTCTTGGTGTAGAGCTGGGCACCATCCTTCTCAGGAGGTAAATGGGATTCAGCTGGGCTGGAATTCTGGCATGGGGCGACCTCAACAGTGTCAGCGAAATGCTCCTCTAACTAGATAAAGGAGTGATTCCCTTTATATTATAAGCTTCATCCATGTTGCCATGCTGAAGTCCAGTCAGACCACAATTATTGATTCTATCCTTACAGGGCTGTCGCCGAGCAGACAATAACAAACAACAACACTTTGCACAGTGAACTTAGCTCTTGTACAGAATGTTCAAGGTTCTGATAATATGCCTATGAAGAAGTAGAAATGTTTGCTAATTCATTTCAGAGAATATTATCCCGTACAGACATGTAAGCAAATGTGTGTCAAGTGTCAACGTTCAAGAAAGATGTCAACTCTAAACATATGCATATAAAATTGTGATGTTCTTGCCCGGGCCTAATGTGACCACATAACAATACATACATACATACATGCATGAACACTACACTTTCTGTCCTAACCAAATCAACCATAGCACCTCTCAAGGCTATACTTCATACAGCTTCTTGCCTTGTTACAAATGTCAATCAATGAAACTATATCATATAATTTCTAATAAACATCCACCAGCTACCCTTAGAAGTTGAATCAACTATACATAAAGCATTACATATTGCCCTCCCAGGATGTTTAAAGGATAAAGTGCACTGACTGGAGGTGGGAGTGACATTAGAAGGAACTTTTACCTCATACTAGAAACCCAGAAAAAGAAAAAGTCCAAACAATGAACAAGTCCTTCTCGTGCTCCAGCACATAGACTGTGTAATAGTCTTCCAGATAAACTAAGATTCAACACCAACATGCTTTCCCTCTACAAATGTGAAGACACACCCCTTCAGAAAAAAGACTGAGGAAAAGGAGGAAGGGCCGCAGTGACAGATATTAACATAAACAAGCATCACTGCTAGCAGCTTAACTAGAATGCAGTCTGGGCTGAGTAGTGGGAAATGAGCAAAAACAAGCCTGCCTGAGCCTGTCCGTGCCTATCCTGCACCCAGTGCCAGAAATCCTGATCCTTCCCCCACCCACCTCTACCCTGACATGACCCTCCGCACTTTGAACCCCAGCCTCCACTCAGTGCACTGCTGCCACACAGCACCACACAACACTAATGGGGCATTCACCTGCACCTCCTGCAAGTTCTCATGCACTCTCCCACACACTGATCACTACTCAGGGAAGAGGTGTGGCGCAGTGGCCAGGGCGGCTGACTCCGGAACACGGGGTCTCACGGTTCGATCGCCGGCGGCAGGTCAGCCCAGCACCATGTGACTCTGGGCAATAGCTCGCTTAATCTTCCCGACGGCCCCCAGCGCCTTGACACCTTCGGGTAATTGTTTGCGCTTTACAAATACTGGATTTACATTTATATTTACTCCTACTCAGAGCACCCCATTGCTGCTGTCAGAGATGCCTGCTACAACAGCACCCAACAATCAATACTCTCATACTCACACTCACCAGCCACCAACCACTCAACACTCCACACTCTCATGGATGTTCCTTAATATCCACTCACTCGCTAAACATGCCATAAAAATCTGGAACCTACTGCATGACCATACACTGGGCCTGCTGTTCCTCACAGAGACCTGGTTGATCTCTGCAACATTCCCCGACATCACCACAGCCATTCCTCCCAGCTACAAGATGACCAGGCAGGACAAACAGCACAAATCCTGGAGGCAGAACAGGTACCATCTTTGAGTACACCATCAGCTGCACCACTTCCAAGGACAATTAACCGAGTAACATGGAACACCTGTCATTCAAACTTCACATCACAGTCAACTGCACCCTGAGCGGCACCCTCATGTTCTGAATACCAGGACCACATGTCGACTTTGCCAACACCATTGTGGGCTTCGTCGCACCCCACATCCTAAACTCCAAGTCCTTCATCCTCCTCGGATACCTGAATTTCCACCTAGAAAACAGCGTCAACCGGAACTCAACAGTACTACTCAAAGACCTTGGGAACCTAAGCCACACCCAACTCATGAAAGGACCCACTCAGTCTGCCAGACACCCCTTGAACTCAATCTTTACCACCTTTGACAATATCTCAGTCAACAAGCCCACAGCGTTCACCTGGACAGACCATGCCTTTGTTAAATTCAGCATTCCCATTCTGCACAACCTCAGATCAACCACCACCAAGACGGTCACCCACGCACTCATCACCAGCAGACTCGACTACGGCAATGCACTCTATGCCGGCGTCACCCAGAAGCAGCTCAAGAAACTACAGAACGTCCAAAACGCTGCAGCCAGACTGCCCCTCGACATCCCCCTCCACAGCCACATCACGCAACACCCGACAACTCCACTGGCTCCCAGTCAACAAGAGAAACACTTTCAAGCTCCTCACTCATGCCTACAAAGCTCTACAAGACGAAGGACCAGCATATCTGAACCACTGCCTCACATTCTACGTACCCGCCAGACAACTCCAATCCTCCCAACTCGCCCTTGCCTCCGTCCCCAGGATACACAAGACCAGAACCGGAGGAAGGTCGTTCTCCTACCTCGCCGCCAAGACCTGGAACACCCTGCCCCTCCACCTCAGGCAATCTGTGTCACTGACCCAATTCAGGAAGGACCTCAAGACCTGGCTCTTCGAATGATCCTCCAACCAGTCCTACCAGCAGCCCCCCTTTCCCAGCGCCTTGAGACCCTCACAGGTGAGTATCCGCGCTATAAAAGACCCTGATTGATTGATTGACCAGATCTGCCTGCTGAAACTAGAACAACACCCATCTCATCTGCCACCTTCCCGGACACAGGTAAACACACGACAGTTCTCCCCCTTCTCAAGAAACACCTCTGTGGATCCATCAACACTCAGCAACTACAGACTGATCTTTCTCCTCCCATACCCGGCCAAAGTCCTCATCAACAAATGCATCACCTACCATCTCAACCACCACCAACTCCTTGACATCACACAGTCCAGCTTCAGACCCAACCTCAGCATGTAAACAGCTCTCATCACTGCCATCAACGACATACGCATGATCCTTAATAGAGGCGACATGGCTGCCCTCATCTTCCTGGACCTCCCAGCTGCATTCAACACTGTATCTCAGATGTCTGCACGAGACTGGAATCCAAGGACCTGCTCTCCACTGGATCTGCTACTTCCTGATGACTAGTAGGACACAGGCAATCAGTCTGGACCCTAACACCTCAGATGCTGCAACCGCAAGGATCATCCCTTAGCCTGACGCTCTTCAAAGTCTGCATGATCCCACTTGCAAGCATAACCACCTCCTCTTCTATGCTGATGGCACTCAGCTCCTACTCTCCCCATCGGACAAGACTTTTAACACCCAGCATAGGTTCACTGCCTACATGACCAAAGTTGACGATTGGATGAAAACGAACTGTCTCAAACTGGACACCGACAATACAGAAGTTGTGGTCTTTGGGAAGAACACCTCACTATGGAACTCCCTATGGTGGCCAGTTGAATTAGGACCCACCCCCACCACCCACGCCAGGAACTTTAGGATCATCATTGACAGCAGACTCGACATGACCATCCATGTCAATGCCGTCACAGCCTCCTGCTTCCACACGCTGAAGATGCTGAGGAAAATCTTCAAATGGCTCCCGTCCAGTCTTTGCACAGCCATTACACTCACCCTCATCACAAGCAAGCTGGACTACAGAAATACCCTCTATGCCAGTATTATCAAGTAACTCATCAGATGCATATAACCATTCAGAACTAAGCAGCCAGAATCACTCTCAGCTTTCCACACCGCACTCACATCACACCCCACCTCAAATAGCTCCACTGGCTCCCTATACACAATTGTGCACAGTTGAAACTCCTCAATCCTACCTTAAAGGCAATACATGACACTGCAGCAGCCTACCTTAATAGCCATATCTTCTTTCACAAACCATCCAGACACCTCTGCTCGGCCAGACTCCTTATTGCACACATGCCTCACATACGCAGAACCAGTTCTGGCAGTCGGGCTTTCTACCTTGTTTCATGGAATAACCTGCCATTACACATTAGAGCCTCCTCCTCACTTCTTGAGTTCAGCAAGAAGCTGACGACCTCTTTTGGATTAGTCCCTCCTGCCTGCCCCAGGAGAGCCTAGTATCACTCCTGCTCAGCACCAGAATTTCCTCCTGGCTAATAGTGTGCTTTACAAATACCATTAACATAAATTGCATGTTAAGTCACTGGGCCTTATTCTGAGGCTGGAGTATTTCAGTGCATCACCTTGCAGTTTTTCCCCAGTGGTGGATTTTACCCCAGAGCTTGTGTTTAACAATAGTGCCTACACTAGCTCTGCTCTTGTCCTCCATGCCAGATTCTGTCCATAGAGACTCATTTACTTTTTTTGGTCTTACCCTTAGCCCCAGTGCTAGCCATAATGCCACCCCTTTTTAAGGTCAAGCCTGCAAGAGCATGTGCTAGTGCATGTGTCTCACCTGCGAGACACTATTGTTTACAAAAAGGGTTTGGAGTCCACCCATTGCTTACCATTTGTTGGCTCCAATGCCCCTCTTCCTTGCAGCCTCCTTAATTGGACAGTGCTGTCGATATGTCACTTCCATCCTTTCAGTGGAGCAGGGACAAAGCACAGATTGAGTCAACTTCATCAGTGCCCGTCTGCTGCTCCCAACATGATTCAGGTTGCAGGTACAATTTCTTCACAACCCACACGACCCCCATTCTCCCTGCCTGTTGCTCCCTCCATAGCACTCGTTTTCTTGTTTTTGGCCAGATGGGGGCAAGGTAATCATAGTTCCATGAATTTGACTTAAAAGCGTATTTGATGCTCTGCTTTTAAATGAAAAGTAACTCCCACCCGTAGACCTCGTTATTTGGATTTATGACTACTGAATGAGCTGCAGTCATTCCAATGTGTTATGCACTGATGTTTTGACACCCTAATATAAACAGATTGCTCAGTCATACTTCACTTATACATACAATACTGAACATTGACTTTTTCTTGGTACAGTGATGTAGATTCACAACATAGGCCTGTAGGAAAGTAGGATCTGCTTTCATGGTCACTGCCACTTTTTGCTGGTGTCATTATGCTTTTCTGCTTAGTCTGACTGGGATCATGCTAACCAGGATCCCAGTCTCTGTGCATCCTCCCTAAATTGGGCATGGTGAGTACGTAGGTACACTCCAGATTGGCTACTGGTGAATCCTTGTAAGTCCCTAGTATATGGTACTAAGGTACCTAGGGCATAGGTACACCAGGGGTCCCCAATGGGCTGAAGCATGTATTATGCCACTCATGGGAGGCCCCTCAAATTGTGACTCCAGGCCTGCCATTGCAGCCTTTGTAAGCTGGTGCTAGCAACACCTATAACAGATATAGGTTTCCCTATATCTGAGGTCACTACACTTAAAACCTATGTCACCCCTAAGGCAGGCCTTTCAATACTGAAGTAAGGGTGCTGGGTCCTAAGTGTTAGAGTGCCCCTGCATGAGCGGGGCACCCCTACAACCTTCGGAGTCCATTCTCCCGGGTTGTAAGTGCATCAGCCATTACGACATATAGATTGGCCATGCGTCATTATGCGATGACCATCTCTAAACTGGCTGTAACGAACCCTGTCATGTTTGGTATCAAACATGTTGTAATCATACCCTCAAAACCGTAAACGGTGTGGGAGGTATGATTCCATGCACTGTAAAGCTCCTTCGGGAGGCCCTCATTGCTCCCGTTACCAGACTTCTAGAACCGGACAGCAAGCTAGGGCTGTTGCCGACCAGAGACACAATTCTGCCCGCCTGCTGCTGAGCCAAGCTCGAGCAGGGGAAGTCAGAACAATAGGTATCCTGTCACAGGGAGGTGTGACCACCTCCTAGACAGGGTTTAGGGTATTGGGGCATTGTGGGGGCACTTGCTAGCGCCACTGAGACTGCTTGACGGGCACATTTGGTGCCCTCCTTGCATACTCCAGTTCAAACCAGTTCAGGGAGCCGTTGGTTCCTGCTCTGGTGCGAAACTGGACAAAGGACATGGGAGTATCCTCCCCACTGTCCAGCCCCTCCGATGGGAGGGATCCCTGAATCGTCCCAACCCCTTCCTAGGGGTACTTAAGGGCTTACCTGTGGGTGGGTCCCTAGATTCGTCGTGGGACAAGATTCAGATCCAACAACACTTTAACTTCGACCGTCAGGACACTCTGGACTTCGCTGGACTTCCCTTTGGGAACCAAGACTGCAACGGGGAAGATTCCTGCTGCTCCTGGTCTCGTCTTCCTGCCATTCTTCTGCAACGTATGTGCCCATGCTCCATACAGGTTCTCCACCAGGCCTGTGGACATCCAAGACACCCGAACGAAGGATTCATTCACCTGTATCCGCAGGCACCGCAACGCAGCTGACCAGTCTGCTGATCCTGGGCTCCCACGGACTCTGAAAGGCTCAGCAACCCAGGTGGTGGTTCTGCAACTCCCTCGAGCACTGTACTGTCTTCATACCAAGTTTGAGGCCAGTATCCCTCGTCAGAACTGCTGGAACAGAACCCCCGTGCACTGTGTCGACTTGCCATTGCCAAGGCTTGTTGAATGTCTCCTCCAGAGATCTTCGGGCTCCAAAAAGCTCCAACCTCGAGCAACTCCTGCAGCCAAGATCTTTGCCCTCACGCCTCCTCTGCACCGTGGGCCTTCTTCATTGGCGAGCTGCTCAAGATCCTCTTGCAACTCCTGTGTCTTCGGCAGTGACTAATTTGTGCCAGTGCTTTCCGGTGCTTAGCACCGGTACTTATTTATCAGGGCCGGGTCTACATAACACCACGCGTCTGCAACTCTGACTCTGCACGTCATATGTCAGGCAAAGTGAATGTGGCGTAGACTAGAGACTAATACAGTCAGTATATAAAATTAAATTGGCTCAGACTCGGCGCGCGCATCACATATGATTCATTACTGACTGTCTGTCTGGTCCAGACCGTCCGACTCATTTTATTTATTTATTCCAATGACAATGCGCATTTCAAATTTGCTTTAGGTGGCGGCTGGGGACCTTCAGTGTTGCTGCCGATGGGCGGGCCGCGGGACACTTATTGGGCAGGGGGCTGGATTTGGTTCTGCAGGGGTAGGGCTGTGCTGTGCGTCAGGCAGCATGTGCGTAGATTTTTTTCAAAATGCCACGCCCCGGCACACCCGCACGCACCGTCCCCACCACGAGTCATCAGCTAGCCCGACCTTGAGTGCAGGCAGCAGCAGGCCTAGGCTGCCTAATAAATAAAGGCAGACAGGCCAGTGCCCGGCCGCCCACCACCACCACCACCACCAGTAACTGTAAGTAGCAACGCTGGGTTTTTTTTTAGCGTGGTGGGTGGCGTGACATTCTCTGCGGCGGCCACCAGCATGGTAGGCTAGCTTCGGCTTCCGCTTGCGATGAAGTCCGGGGTAACGGGGTTAAACTTTAAAGGCCCTGCTCCGGCCCCTGCTGCCCTTCATCCAGCCTTCGCCTGAGAAGGCAGTGGCAGTAGACCGTGGCATGTTTCCCTCATTTGGGACTCCCAGCGTTAGGTCATGGCTGCGAGGCTGGGGCCCCTCCCCCTGGGCTTTGAAGCGGTACCGCAGTAAAACATGGTTGCAAGGCCTACTGGGAACTCCTACTACCATAAGTCTGGCAACAGTAGATCTTGGCATTGTACTTGCACACGGATGTTGCTGGCGCCGGAGGCAAGATTGCTCAGGGCAGTGGACTTCACAGTTCACTTCATGCGAGTTCAAGGCCTGCCCTGAGCAATCATACCTCCGACGCCGGCACCGTCCCTGTGCAAGTACAATGCCAAGGTCTACTGTTGCGAGACCCATGGTAGTAGGGGTGGGTGACAGCCCTTGCTATTACTACCATTTCTACATGTTATGCTCTAGAATGCATCTTTCGCCACAAATTTTACAAATGCTTTTCTCTGGATTCCTATAGGTATTTATCCCCCCAGCCCCTATTTGTTAGAGTTCAACATACACCTCTGTTCAAACTTCTAAACAGCGCTGACAGCTCTGCTGAATAGACACAGTAAAGGCGGTCTGTGGCGCTGGGGGCCACTGAGAGCAACCGAGCATTCCTGGGGGCTGTGGCTATGCATCGTGCGTTCATTCAGCAAACACCCCGCTCACATGCAGACTTTTCTTGTGGATTTACATCCTGGCAAGCACGTGCGCTCCCGTGAACACATGCCAGATTCTCAAAGCCATTTTCAGTAATGTATGAATGTACGTATGTTAGTACAGTAGCACTAAATAACGTGTTATTGGGCCATATTTATTTTCAGTGCCATGGCATACAAATAAGTGAAAACTGCATCTCACTCCAATGTGTGCCTTATAAACAGAGACTAATTTAAGCCAGTGGTTTCTGGTGCTCAGCACCGGCACTCAATCATCAACAACGGCGCTTTTCATGAGCACTAGTTAAGGACACATTCATTTACAGGGACATTGAGTGATTTGCTCAGAATCACAGGATGTTAAGCCGCAGCTGAGACTCGAACCTGGTTCCCGCGCTCTGAAGTCTGCAGCTCTGGCCTTTATGCCACATCCTCCCCCCACTTTCATGGTTAGTAGATGGTTTTGTTTTAGGCAGCGCTAACAAGAGAAATGGGCTGGTTCAAGCTGCCTCCTGACGAGAGCCCGCAACTTATTTTTTTACAAATTAACCACTGGTCTTCGGCCCGTGGGTCTTCTTTGGCCCCAGTGGGCCCCCCTGCTTGCTCAGGGCCTACTCTGACTTGCCTGCTCGTGGTGAGTCACCTGGACCTTGCTGGTCCCTGCACTGCACCTTTTTTGACGACTACATTGGTTGCCGCTGCCAAGGCTTGTCGGTGCCCCTGCCGGACACTGACCCCCTGGCTCTCGAAAGTCGACGTGGGACAGCTCGTGAATGGCTCCTGGTCTTCCACAGCATCGCCTGGTCCACACAGCTGCAACTTCAAGGGCACCGTCAACTGTCCCGCATCTATCGACATTGGTGGGCATTCGTATTCCGTGCCTCCTGGTCACTCCTGAGTGGCATAGACTCTGCCCTCTCTGCTTGCAGGTTCTTCTCATCTCGAATCCACCTTTGGGTTCCTCCAGACTCCTTCATCTTCTTCTCCAGCTGCACTTTTCCTGAAATCCTCCATTGTGGTCTATGGCAGTTTCCGACATCACTTCACACCTACGCACCTGGCTTCCCTGGTGTAGGTATTCTGGATCCTGGGGTATCCATGGGTGGGGTGACTCTCCAACCTTCCATCTTCCACAGGGTTTCTTCAGGGTCCACTGGAAAGGGTCCTTCTTCTTTAAACCTGCAACCGCGACTTACCTATTGACTAACATTGAGCATGCGGTCGTGTTCCCACTCTGCACCCAACCTCCGTGGGGTTCCTAGATACTCCCCTAGGGTGGTTCTTTGAGTCCCTTGCTCTCCTACGTCTTCTGGGTCCATTCTCGACTTAGGTCGTGGTTCGCATTCCACTATTTTAGTATATGGTTTGGTCTCCCCCTGGAGACCATTGTGTATTTGTGCTACTTACGTGTTCTAGTCTCAAAGTATTGTGTGTATTGTGAATATATCTCCGGGTAGGAGATATTGCAATGTGTTAGTGTTTGTAATAAAATACATATTTTTATAACTACACTGTGTGATTCTTTTTTACTTAACCTATACCATAAGATTAAGTACTGGTAAAACAAGCTGCTTTAAACTCCTTCTGGACTAAGCCTGAAGGCTGCTCTCCACAGCTTCCACTTAGAGAGCTTTCTAAGGTTGGTCTAAGACCACTAAAATCACCTTAAGGGTTGCCTGGATTAGTGCAAGGTGCTTCATTTAAATAAGTGAGCACTGTATACTAAGCCTGCCTCTCACATTGGTGGCAGCGGTGGGATCCAAGCCTGCATTGTTTTACCAGCTAATTTAGGTATGGATTAATTGAAAAATCATCACTAGCATTAGGCACATATAATATTTAGATAGACTGAGTAAGTTCTACAGAACTTATAGATTGGTTGATAAGGGTCTAGCACAACCCTTGCTCCCATCTTAGAAGGGTTCGTTTCCACTGGGATAGGTAGGTGCAACACCACACTACACCTAGACATGTCTTTAGTAATGGACCTTAATGGAGCCTAGTCTTCTAGATAAAGTGGTCTTAAGTTCCAGGAACTAAGGACCCTGTGTACATCTAGGAAGTTAAAGACAGGTAGCAATCCAACCACTAAGCATCCCTTAGAGCTGCTTATCCTAGATGATCTCCAGAACCCTGACAGGCCAGGGGATCAGGACAAAGTGGGTGGGGATGCTCCAGAAGATGGGGCAGGAGGGGTAACCCCCAGTGGCCCTAATTCTGAGCTTGACCAATAGGAGTCTGATGAGTCCACCTTGATGAACTCTGATCCAGGGAATAGTGCAGATGGCACAGAGGATGTCCCTAGAAGTAGGTCCCCCTTTATTCCTCCTGGGAAGGTTCGGAACAGGCAGAGGAGATCTAGATCTCCTTCTGCTGAGTCCAGTGCTTCAGGACATTCCATAGGGACCTCAATCTCTAGCCACAGAGAGGTGATTCCTTGGAGAGGGAAAACAACCTGATCAAACTTGAGAGAGATAGACTCAAGCTCAGGCAAGATCAGTTGGCTCTTGACAAGGAGGCCCTGGAAGTCCAATAAGCATGAAAAATCTGGGATTAGATTCCCATGGTGGCAGCCCAAATGTACCTAGATCAGGGAACCATCCTTTGATACTAGGAACCTGAGCAGGATAGTCCCTCCTTACCAGGAGGGGGATGACATTCAGAAATGGATGTCTGCCTTAGAGAGGGCCTGTAAAGTTCAGAAGGTCCCTGAAGGGCAGTGGGCAGCTACCCTGTGGCTCTCCTTTGCTAACAAAGGTAGAGGTAAGCTCCTCACTGTTAGAGAAGAGGATGCTGACAATTAATCAGTTCTGAAGAGTGCAGTCATTGATGGGTTTGGTTTAACCACTGAGCAATACAGGATTAAGTTCAGAGTCACCCAGAAGGCACACACCCAGGACTGGGTAGATTTCTTTGATAGCACTATTATGGCTTTGGAAGGCTGGCTCCGTGGAAGCAAGGTACAGGACTATGAAGGATTGTACAATTTGATAATGAGGAAGCACATCCTTAATAACTGTCAGAACCAACTTTTTCACCAGTACCTGGTGGACTCTGATCTGACCTCTACCCAAGAATTGGGAAAGAAGGCAGACAAATGGGTCTGCACCAGGGTTAAGCAGAAGAACAATGGTAGTGGAGGTGACCAGAAGAAGCAAGATTCTTCTAAAACCCAGGAGAATGGTGGGAAAAAGGGCAAAGACAAAAAGGAGACTTCTCAAGGTCCCCAAAAACCTGCATCTGGGGGTGAGTCCCAAAACTACAAGAAAGGCAAAAAGAAACCTTGGTGTTATTTATGTAAAGTAAAGACCCATTGGACAAGAGATGCTGATTGTCCAAAGGCCAAGGAAGCTACTACCCCTGCCCCTAAGGCAACTGCACCCCCTTGCACCAATGCAAGTGGTAGTACAGCAATCAAGGGATTAGTTGGGTTAACCTTGGGGTCTGAGGTGGTTTCTGGCCTAGTCAGAACCCCAGCTCAGGTTGTTCTAGTCTGTGATGGTGGCATTGATCCTGCCACCTTACTAGTAAGTCCCACTAACTTGGGCAAGTACAGGCAACAGACTTTGATCAATAGAAAGGAAGCAATAGCTTTCAGGGACACAGGGGCCAGTGTCACCATGGTGACAGAGAAACTTGTACCCCCTGAACAAATCATATTTGGACAAATGTACCAAGTAACCAACGCTAGCAATGTCAGGACCGATCATTCCTTGGAAGTTGTGAATCTCAGCTGGGGAGGGGTAACTGGACCTAAGAGAGTTGTGGTATCTCCAGACCTACCTATAGATTGTCTGTTGGGCAATGATTTAGAAACTTCAGCCTGGTCTGAAGTAGAGTTCAGGACTCATGCAGAAATGATGGGCATTTCTGCCAGTGTCTTTGCTGTAACCAGGACTCAGGCCAAACAGCTCATTACTGAGGGAGCACTGGATCCTAGATAAATGGACCAGATTGCTCCTAAGAGAAGGAGCAGGAAGGGTAAGGAATTATCCTCCTCCCAAACTCATAGTGAGGATCAGTCTCCTGAGGGAGATGATCTCAGTCCCTGTGAAGGAACTGTCCCAGAGGAACTTTGGCTTGACCAGGCAGAGTTCTTTGGATCAGGGGGCCCGTCCAGGGCAGACTTGAATTTGGAGCAGCAATACTGCCCCTCTCTTGAACCCCTCAGACAGCAAGCTGCTGCTGAGGAAGAGGGGATATCAGTGGGTCCCATAGGATCTATTGGGAAGATGGGCTTCTGTATTCTGAAGGTAGAGACCCCAAGCCTGGTGCCACCTGGAGGTTGGTAATACCTCAGAAGTTCAGGGGTTTTCTTCTCTCC
Source organism: Calotriton arnoldi (assembly GCA_963921515.1). Classification (NCBI taxonomy): domain Eukaryota; kingdom Metazoa; phylum Chordata; class Amphibia; order Caudata; family Salamandridae; genus Calotriton; species Calotriton arnoldi. The sequence continues at coordinate 4,949,077 of CAWUFW010000100.1, read as the reverse complement.
CTAGCACATGACATTCCCCTTGCAGGTCACCTTGGGCAAAGTAAGACTTGGGACAGGATTGTCGCTCATTTTCACAGGCCCCATATGTCAGAAGACACCAAGGAGTTTTGTCGCTCCTGTGTCACTTGCCAAGCCAGTGGTAAGTCAGGTGGCACTACAAAGGTCCCCTTAATTCCACTTCCAGTGGTTGTGGTTCCCTTTGAGAGGGTAGGGGTTGACCTTATTGGTCCCCTGAACCCTGCAACTGCATCTGGACACAGTTACATCCTAGTGGTGGTGGACCATGCCACTAGGTATCCAGAAGCAATTCCCATTAGAACCACTACAGCTCCTTTAGTGGCCAGGGCCCTTCTGGAAATCTTTTCCAGAATATGTTTCCCTAAGGAGGTCTTAACAGACAGAGGTACCAATGTCATGTCTAGTTACATAACTGCAATGTGGAAAGAGTGTGGAGTAAACTATAAATTTACCACACCCTACCATCCATAGTGCAATGGGCTTGTTGAAAGGTTCAACAAGACCCTGAAGGGAATGATCATGGGACTCCCAGAAAAGCTCAGGTGAAAATGGGATGTCTTACTACCCTGCCTTTTCTTTACCTACAAAGAGGTTCCACAGAAGGAGGTTGGCTACAGCCCATTTGAACTTCTGTTTGGGCATCCAGTTAGGGGTCCATTATGTCTGGTTAAGGAGGGATGGGAGCAACCTCTCAAACCTCCTAAACAGGATATTGTGGACTATGTCCTTGGCCTGCGTTCACACATGGCTAGGTACATGAAGAAGGCCATGAAAAAACCTTGAGGCCAGCCAGGAGCTTCAGAAAGCTTGGCAGGACCAAAATGCTGTCCTTCCTGTTTATCAGCCAGGCCAGAAGTGTGAGTGTTGGAGCCTGTGGCCCCAACAGCTCTCCAGGACAAATGGAGTGGCCCCCAGACAATCCTTGAAAAAAAGGTGAGGTCACCTACTTGGTGGACCTAGGCACTCCCAGAAGTTCCCACAGGGTACTTCATGTGAACCACCTGAAACCTTTTGTGGACAGGGCTGACATGAGCTTGCTCATGGCCACAGATGAGGGACAGGAGAAAGAGAGTGACCCTCTCCCTGATCTCCTCTCTCAGAACCCTGTTGATGGGTCAGTTGATGGGTCAGTTGATGGAGTAGCTTTGGCAGGCAGCCTCACTGACCAGCCTCCAGCTGATTGTAGGGAGGTCCTCAATCAGTACAAACATATGTTTTCTCTGACACCCAGTCAAACCACCTGTTGTACCCATGAAGTGGACACAGGTGACAGTCTACAAGTAAAGAACAAAATTTACAGACAGCCTGACCATGTCTGAGACTGCACCAGGACAGAGGTCCAAAAGATGCTGGAATTGGGGGTCATTGAGCCATCAGATAGCCCCTGGGCTAGTCCAGTAGTCCTTGTGCCAAAACCTCACACCAAGGGAGGAAAAAGAGAGATGAGGTTTTGTGTGGACTACAGAGGCCTCAATGTAGTCACTAGGACTGATGCCCATCCTATTCCAACGACAAATGAGCTCATAGATACTTCGGCCTCAGCTACATTTCTGAGTAAATTTGACCTGACTACTGGCAAATCAGACTAGCTGAGGATGCCAAGCCAAAAACAGCATTTTCAACCCCTAGTAGGCACTATCAATTTATTGTGATGCCCATTGGTCTGAAAATTGCTCCTGCCACATTTCAGAGGCTGGTGAACAAAGTCCGAACAGGTCTGGAAGCCTATAGTGCAGCATATCTAGATGATATTGCTGTCTTTAGGTCCACCTTGGAGGATCGCCTGGTCCACCTCAGAAATGTTCTGGAGGCCCTGCAAAAGGCAGGCCTCACTATCAAGGCCACCAAGTGCCAGATAGGGTAGAGCAAGGTTGTATACTTGGGCCACCTGGTAGGTGGAGGCCAGGTTCAGCCATTGGAGAGCAAAATCCAGCCCATCATGCACTGGGTTGCTTCCATTACCTAGAGCCAGGTCAGAGCTTTCTTGGGCCTGACTGGGTACTACAGGAGGTTTGTTAAGGGATATGGGTCCATTGTGACTCCCCTTAATGATCTCACCTCCAAGAGAAAGCCAAAGAAAGTTCAGTGGGCAGTTAGCTGTCAAAAGGCAATTCATGACCTGAAGCAGGCCATGTGCACTGCTCCCATTCTGCAAAGTCTTGACTATTGCAAAACCTTCATTGTCCAGACAGATGCATCTGAGATAGGGGTAGGAGCTGTGTTGTCACAACTTAATACAGAGGGCCAGGACCAACCAGTAGCTTTTATAAGCATAAGGGTGACCCCCAGGGAGAAACGTTGGTCAGCCATTGAGAGGGAGGCCTTTGCTGTGGTCTGGGCCTTGAAGAATATGAGACCATACCTGTTTGATACTCACTTCATTGATCAGACAGACCATAAGCCCCTCTTATGGCTTAAACAAATGAAGGGTGAAAATCCCAAACTTTTGAGGTGGTCCATTTCCCTACAGGGGATGGACTATTCAGTGAAAAATAGGCCTTGGAGTAACCATGCCAACGCAGATGGACTCTCCAGATATTTCCACTTAGAAAATGAAGACTCAACTGGGCAAGGTTAGTCTCATCTCCTTACGTTTGGGGTGGGGGGGTTGTGTAGGAAAGTAGGATCTGCTTTCATAGTCATCCCCACTTTTTGCTGATGCCATTATGTTTTTCTGACTAGTCTGACTGGGATCCTTCTAACCAAGACCCCAGTCTCTGTGCTTCGTCCCTAAATTGGACATGGTGAGTACTTAGGTACACTCCAGATTGGCTACTGGTGTATCCTTGTAAGTCCCTAGCATACAGTACTAAGGTACCTAGGGTATAGGTACACCGGGGGTTCCCCATGGGCTGAAGCACATACAACTAATCTTATCACAAGAATTAGACCTCCTGATTCTTACGGAAACGTGGCTCAATGACTCTTCCTCCCCAATACTTGACATTTTAATTCCTCCTGGCTATGACATTGTCAGATGTGATAGGGGTATTAAAGCGGGGGAGGGGATTGCCTGCATCCATCGGTCCAGCCTCGTTTTGAAGCAGACTCATAAGGACTTGATGTCCTCCTGTGAGCTACTTGTCGCTGAAATTTGGAACAAGGGCAAGATTGTCTGTGTGTTTCACTCAATCTACCATCCTCGTGGGGACAACAACTTACTCTTCGTAGAACAATTAATGGAATCCATCTCTGCCAGCTCAGCCCTCCATCCTAATCACATCTTCCTCGGTGACTTCAACCTTCACTGGAATGACTCTAATGATCCAGTAGTCTGCTCTCTTAAGACTTTCCTCTCCGACCTCAACTATATACAGGCCTGCAACGGTCCTACCCACTACATGGGCGCTACCCTTGACCTCATCATAGCTAGAGAGCACATTATCCAGCTAGATGACATAGTACCATGTGATTGGTCGGATCATCTCCAAATCTCCTTTCGCATTCAGGAGAAGGTATTGCTTAGACAAGGGCAACCACTCAAAAACAAGCAATTGTCTCGTAATCTGAGAGATATCAACATCTCTAACCTTTCCATCTTGAGCAAGAATCTGCTTGAACCTCCAACTACCATGAATAATTTGGAAGAGTTGACGGATCATTACTTCAACACAATGTCTAATATTCTCGACTCTGCAGCCCCGAAGCTACAATCCAACCTTGGTTCAGTGGTACCCTTAATGACCAACGTCGCAATCTGAGGCTCTCTGAGAGACGTTGGAGAAATGCCCCCTCCACTTCTAGCCTCGAACAGTTAAGAAAGATGAGAAGCTCTTACAACAAACACATTCGCATCGCTAAATCAGAACATTTCAGAGATCAGCTTGACAGCGCTAAAAACCGTCCCAGGAAACTGTTTGATATCATCAAACAACAGGCTAATCCTATTCCAGCAATCAAAATCGCTGGACCCAGTGAGGAGGACTTCTCAGCGCACTTCGCTGAAAAGTCTAGAAGTATTGAGCTGGAACTGCAACGGGACGCTGAGAATTTGTTGTCTATGAGTTCCGAGGGTTTGCCTGTTCACACGGCAGTATGTGCCCCGCTTTACCTCACAGACTACACATCCAAAAACAATGCCTGCTGGAATACCTTCCGAACTCCGGACTTGGAAGAGCTGTCACTTTCCCTGGCTTCTCTGAAACCTTCCAACCATTTCAAGGACCCACTCCCCGCCAAACTGCTCAAAGACCTCAACTTGGCAGTTCTGCCTCTCTGGTCCAGGATCATCCAACAATCTCTCTTACAGGGGAGGATTCCCGACTGCCTTAAAATGGGGCAAGTCACACCCATCCGTTAGCAGACCTAACAGATCCCAGTAACTTCCGGCCGATCACCAACATCATGTCTTTAGCGAAATTGCTCGAGAAATCTGTTCACACACAGCTCTGCGAACACATTGAGAAATTTCAGCTCCTAGACCAACATCAATCAGGCTTTAGATCAGGTCATAGCACAAAACAGCGCTAACTCACATTGTTGATGATGCATTGAGAGCTCTGGACCAAGATACACCCTGTCTGCTAATCCTGCTGGACTTGTCCTCTGCTTTTGACACTATCAAACATGATAACCTGATTAATCTTCTTCAATACAGGATGGGGCTATCGGGCCCTGTCCTAAATTGGTTCTCCTCTTTCCTGCATAACCGAACACAAAGAATCAAAGTCAACCAATCTTTGGCGGCCAGCACTTCAGTCTCTATTGGGGTGCCTCAAGGTTCTGCACTTTCGCCCACGCTCTTCAACCTTTGCATGGAACCTCTAACTGCCATTCTAAATGACTCAAACATTCAGTACCACATGTACGCGGATGACACGCAACTGTATTTGAAGATCTCCTCTCCAGATGACATTAAAACTCTTAATGGAGCGCTTCAAAAAACTCAACAATGGCTAACACATAACCACCTATTACTTAATTCTCTCAAAACTGAATTTTTCCTGATTTCCCCACGCAACCACGAGGCTCCCACGCAAAACTGGATCAAAAAAATCTCAGCACTCAACTGCACACCGCATTTGGTGGACTCCGCCTGCTCTTTAGGGGACACCCTAGACAAATTTCTAAACATGCAAGGTCACATCAGTGCAACCATTAAGAGTGCCAACCATCAGCTCAACACTCTTAGGAAAATCAAACCGTTCCTACCTCCCGAAGACATGCAATCAGCAGTCCAATCCTTAGTTATCTCACGTGTAGAATATGGATTGGTGACCCTAGCTGGTCTTCCTAAATCTAGGTTAGCGCCGCTAAGAGCTACTCTGAACGCCTCTGCCAGACTAATCACAGGTTCAAGAAAGCATGATCATATCACACCTAACTTAATCCAGCTTAACTGGCTCCCCATTGAAGCTAGGATCCGTTTCAAGATAGCCTGCCTGACACATAAAGCTATACATTTCAATAGCCCCGTTTACCTGGCAAAAAACTGGAGCTCTCCGGAGCCAGAAGAAATTTAAGAAGCTCCAATACCCTACTACTGAAACCACCGAAATTCAATAAAAAAGAACTTACAATCGCACCTTCTCAGGGCTGGCTCCAAGAATTTGGAATGCCCTACCGACGGAGATCAGAGCCAACCCTTCGACTGCCTCATTCAAAAAACAGGTCAAATGGCTACTATTGGAAGAACTGCATCAGCAATAGCCTCCATGTCATTTGCTGTCAATTTACTTTCACTTTATGTTTGTAACTCGTACTTGACAATCATTTTTACTTGGGGTTTAAAATGTATCTCATCTGTCTTTGAAGTAAGGCGATGATGAAACTGTTCGGCCTCATCTGGGTGGGCTGTTTACTGTCTGTTCATTTTCTACCTACTCTTCCCCTAGCGCCCTCATTTATTTTATGCCTCAGGTTCCTCTCATGTTGCCTTATTGGGTGTGCTTGGGTGTTTTATTGTATGCTTAACAATTTACTTTCACTTTATGTTTGAAACTAGTCCTTGACAATCATTTCTACTGGAGGTTTAAAACTTATCTCGTTTGTCTTTGAAGTAAGTCGATGATGAAACTGCTCGGCCTCATCTAGGTGGGCTGTTACCTGTTTGTTCACTTGCTTTTTTGTAAGTGTATTTATATTGTCTCTGTACGTATACGTCAGTGTTCCTCTTTGTACAGCGCTCTGATACCCGGTTGGGTCTTGTTCGTGCTTTATAAAACTTTTCAAATAAATAAATATGCCACCCATGGGAGACCCCTCATATTGTGACTCCAGGCCTGCCATTGCAGCCTGGGTAAGCTGGGTCTAGCATTCCTTACGAGAGATATAGGGGTTCCTATATCTGAGGTCACTACACTTAAAACCTATAAGTCACCCCTAAGGCAGGCCTTTCAATCCTGAAGGCAGGGTTCTGGGTCCTAAGTGTGAGGGTGCCCCTGCATGAGTGGGGCAACTCTACAACCTTCGGAGTCCATTCTCCCGGGTTGTAAGTGCATCAACCATTACGACATATAGAGTGGCCATGCTTCATTACCGCGATGACCAACGCTAAACTGGCTGTAACGAACCCTGTCATGTTTGGTATCAAACATGCTGGAATCATACCCCCACACCAAACGGTGTGGGGGTATGATTCTGCCCTCCTGCTGCTGAGCCAAGCTCGAGCAGGGGAAGGCAGAACAATAAGTATCCTGTCACAGGGAGGTGTGACCACCTCCCACGCAGGGTTTAGTGTTTTGGGGCAGGGTGGGGGCGCTTGCCTGGGCCACTGAGACTGCTGGAAGGGCACATTTGGTGCCCTCCTTGCATACTCCAGTTCAAACCAGTTCAGGGAGCTGTTGGCTCCCGCTCTGGCGTGAAACTGGACAAAGAACATGGAAGTATCCTCCCCACTGTCCAGCCCCTCGTCTGGGAGGGGCCTCTGAATCATCCCAACCCTTACTAAGGGTACTTAAGGGCTTACCTGTGGGTGGGTCCCTAGATTCATCGTGAGACAAGATTCAGATTGAACACCACTTCAACTTCGACCGTCTGGACACTCTTGACTTCGCTGGACTTCAATTTGGGAACCAAGACTGCAATGGGGAAGATTCCTGCTGCTCCTGGTCTCGTCGTCCTGTAAGTCTTCTGCAACGTCTGTGCCCGTGATCCATACAGGTTCTTCACCAGGTCTGTGGACATCCAAGACACCCGAAGGAATCTCCCTTGGAGTGAAGGAGTCACTCCTCTGCATCCGCAGGCACTGCAACACAACTGACCGGTCTGCTGATCCTGGGCTCCCATGGACTCCAAAAGGCTCAGCAACACAGGTGGTGGTTCTGCACTTCCCTTGAGGCCTGCACTGTTATCATACCGAGTTTGTGGCCAGTATCCCTCGTCGGAACAGCTGGAACAGAACCCTTGTGCCCAGCATCGACTTGCTGTTGCCAAGGCTTGTTGACTCTCTCCTCTAGAGATCTTCAGGCTTCAAGAAGCTCTAACCTCAAGCAATTCCTGCAGCCAAGATCTTTGCCCTCACCACCTCCTCTGCACCGTGGACCTTCTTCATTGGTGAGCTGCTCGAGGTCCTCTTGCGACTCCTGTGCCTTTGACCCGTGGGTCCTCTTGAGGGTCTTCTTTGGCTCCAGTGGGCTCCCCTGCTTGCTCAGGGCCTACTCTGACTTACCTGCTCGTGGTGAGTCACCTGGACCTTGCTGGTCCCGACACTGTACCTTTTTTGACGACTACATTGGTTTCCGCTGCCAAGGCTTGTTGGTGCCCCTGCTGGACACTGACCCCCTGGCTCTCGATATCCAACATGGGACAGCTTGTGAACGGCTCCTGGTCTTCCACAGCGTCGCCTTGTCCGCACAGCTGCAACTTCAAGGGCACTGTCAACTCTACTTTATCTATCGACATTGGTGGGCATTCGTCTTCTGTGCCTCCTGGTCACTCCTGAGTTGCATAGACTCTGTCCCCTCTGCTTGCAGGTTCTTCTCATCTTGAACCCACCTTTGGGTTCCTCCGGACTCCTTCATCTTCTTCTCCAGCTGCACTTTTCCTGAAATCCTCCATTGTGGTCTATGGCGGTTTCCGACATCACTTCACACCTATGCACCCGGCTTTCCTGGTGTAGTTATCCTGGTTCCTGGGGTATCCACTGGTGGGGTGACTCTCCAACCTTTCATCTTCCACGGGGTTTCTTCAGGGTCCACTGGGAAGGGTCCTTCTTCTTTAAAACTGCAACCACGACTTACCTATTGACTAACATTGAGCACGCTGTCGTGTTCCCACTCTGCACACACCCTCAATGGGGTTCCTAGATACTCACCTTGGGTGGTTCTTTGAGTCCCCAGCTCTCCTACACCTTCTGGGTCCGTTCTTGACTTAGGTCGTGGTTCGCATTCCACTATATTAGTATATGGTTTGGTCTCCCCCTGGATACCACTGTGTATTTGTGCTACTTATGTGTTCTATTCTCAAAGTATTGTGTGTATTGTGAATATATTTCCGGGTAGGAGATATTGCAATGTGTTAGTGAGTGTTTGTAATAAAATACATATTTTCATAACTACACTGTGTGATTCTTTTTCACTTAACCTATACCATAATATTAAGTACTGGTAAAACAAGCTGCTTTACACTCCTTCTGGACTAAGCCTGAAGGCTGCTCTCCACAGCTACCACTTAGAGAGCTTTCTAAGGTTGTCTAAGACCACTAAAATCACCATAAGGATTTCCTGGATTAGTGCAAGGTGCTTCACTTAAATAAGTGAGCACCATATACTAAGCCAGCCTCTCACAAGGCCTTTATTTATTTCTATCTAGATGGCCCTTGAATGAGCCTCACAGCTGCTCTATTGATTTTGAAAACCCTTTGCATTATTGTAACATCTGTAACATTTTGGGCTTTCCTTGAGCACTTAAATGGGAAATGGCGCAGCAATGATAATAATGGGTGAGTGGCATAACAAATAATTTTCTTATAGAGAGTATTGTGGATGTTGTCGACTCGGATACTTATGTAATTATGCAGAGGAGGTTTATAGATAATATAATTATGATCTGGAATGGCACGAGGGACCCCGATCGGTTGTTTCTAGATTGCTTAACAATAGATCTCAATACATACAATTTACCTTGATTTATATCAAAGATGAGATCAATTTTCTGGACATTTAAGTCAAACATCATTTTGGTTTGGGAAAGATGCATCAAACATTTACGCTATCTGCTTCCTTCTCAGAAGTTTAGAACATAACCCAAATCTGCATTCGAAATTAATAATGCAAAATTAGTTTTAATGATATAAATGCTCTAAATGACTAAACGTAAGGAACCATAAATGTACCTCAAGCCTATGTCTATTCACCATGAGTGCCCCTCCCATGGAAAAACCTCTCTTACTGTCATAGCTCTCACGACCAGCATCCCCTATTATCTTGCAGACAAGCTCACCATTTGAGGTGGCTCCTGGCACACGCACAGTCAGGTGACCATCAGACTGCTGACTAACAATTCTAGGAAAAAAATACAAGGTAACAGATCTTTTCCATCTACCCACCCAGAATCTGGAACACCATCCCTGTATCCATTAGGACTGCCCCAACACTGTTCTAATTGAGGACAGAGTTGAAGACTCACATATTTAAAGAACACTACATTTCAATGCATTAACAGTACACACACCTTCTTCTCTTATAACTCATTGACTTTCTGCTGGCCTTTGACCACGTACAGTGTTCTGAAGCTTTTTGGATAGTTTCACACTGTAGAAAAACCACATGCATACATACATACATGAACACTACTCTTTATGTCCTGACCAAATCAACCATAGCACCTCTCAAGGCTATACTTCATACAGCTGCTTGCCTTGGTTCAAGTGCCAATCAATGAAACTATATCATATCATTTCTAGTAGACATTCACCAGCTACCCTTAGAAGCGGAATCAACCATACATAAAGCATTACAGATGTACAGGTTCACAGATTAGCCTAGCCCATATAACTGTAAAACGCTATCTCCCACAGCGTGCACGCTCATATAAAGCTTCCAGCAGTGTTTTTAGCCGTAGTGAGCCGGTGCTTGCCTTGCGCCTATCCCAACAAAACATGAAAGGCTGCTTAACGGTTCTATTAATTTGACTAAAGGCAGAGCTTTAAGTGGGCTGGGTCCCTCCGTGTCTCAGACCCGATAGTAATTTAAAACAGACATTTAAATGGGTCCCTTTCGACCCTGTATTCATGTCTTAAACTGTTCATGCAAAAACACTGATCGATTGCGGAAAAATGAATGTAAAAAACATTAATGTAATCCATGTCGTTCCTGCTTATGTTTCACATGCTTTACTTAATCTTGCATTCCGTATGTGTGCTTGTTTTTTCCAGGATGTTGTGTTACATGTATTTTTTCAGGCAGTATATTACTCTTGTCTAGTGCATAATTTTAATTGAGTTGCATCTACATAAGGTGTTTATAACGGGAAACAATTGAGTTGTGGCTGAAGGCAGTGTGAGTTTCTCTCAGTGCCTGTCAGGGGCAAAAATGTGTTCAGAATACTTGGTCATCCAATCCTTGTCCTCTCTGTGAAGTGCATAGACCAATGGTCGCATATGCCAGCTGCAGTTGTTGATTCTATGAAAATATGTGGGTAGGGTGGCACTCCTTGTGAATTAAAGTAGATATGTTTTTGTTTATGTTTAAAGTTCTCCCTTAAGTATATAGACCCCGCCCCTTTCAGGGTCCTCCCACTATTTTCATCGCACTTACAGCCTGGTTAAACGTGTTTTTAGGTTGAAGCCTACAAAACAGCGTAGCTCTCTGGTTTGCTAAAGACTTCTGGGGAGCATTATGAAAGCATACATTGCTTACAATTGGCTTTGTGACCCGCAACTCACATTTCTTTGCTTTCTATTTGCTGGCCTTATTTGTTTTAAGCTGTACAGCTTGAGTTTGTCCCTCCCATGAAGCATAGCCTATTTTCTGTATTCTTCCACGCTCGCTTTCTGTAAACAGGACTTTAAATCTTGTTCTTATCTTGTCACCTTTGCTGTGCATGCAAAGACAGAGGTCCAATGTCAGGCTCTGTCTTCCAAGGGAGCATGGAGTTTACTTTTCTTTCTCTGACTTCAAATTGAGATTTATGTGACAATCTTGCTGTGAAAAAAAGGTGTTTTCTAGCACACAACAAAATTTAAATGTCTGTAAATGAACTGTGCAAATATTTCAGAATATATCAGAATTAGGAAAGAACAAATTAAGCACATTTTTTGTACTTCTGAAGTGTGGTGGAAATGAATATTTTAACATGGTCAAAACAAATCAATACACTAGGTGACATTTACACACATTATCATTTGTGCACTGTATACATTTAGCAGTAAAATTGTATGTCATGCAATGCAATGGTCGTTTTAATTGAAAATGTGTTGTCTGTAATGGTAGTGCTCTACCACACCATGCATACATCATGTTATGCCACTCCACTTTACTCTGCAACACTCCACGCCACTGCACTCTACTCTGTACCTCTCCACTGTACGCCACTCCACTGTATGCCTCTCCATGTCACTGTGCGCTACTCTACACCACTCCACTCTAAGCCACTACATTCTATGCCAACTCACTCTATGCCGCTCTGCTCTACTGTGCACCGCTCTACTTTATGCCTATGCATTCTACTCTACTCTGCACCACTGCACTATTCACCACTGCACTCTAAACCACTCCAGCCTAGGCTACTCCACTCTACTCTGCACCACTGCACTCTACGCCACTTTACTCTGCACCACTGCACTCTTCACCACTGCACTCTAAACCACTCCAGTCTAGGCTACTCCACTCCACTCTACACCACTCTACTTTGCAACACTCCACTCTATGTAACTGCACTCTATACCAATACACTCTATGCCAATGCCCTCTGCTCTGTACCGCTCCATTCTAGGTCACTGCACTCTACCCCAATACACTCTATGCCACTATAATCTACTCTGCACCACTTCACTCCACCGCACTGCACTCTATTCCACTCTGCACTCTACCCTGCACCACCCCACTCTACGCCACTTTAATCAATTATGAAACAATCTACTTTACACCACTGCATTCTACACCACTCTACTCCACTCCACTCTACACCAGTCCCCTCTATGCCAGTGCACTCTAACACCACTGCAATCTACACTGCTCCACTCCACTCTACGCCACTGTTCTATGCTCTGCACCACTCTACTCTAGGGCGCTCTGTGCCACTGTACTCTGCAACATTGCACTCTACGCCACTGCACTCTATGCCAATAGACTCTATGCCAATGCACTGTACACCAATCCACTTTACACCACTCTACTCTATGCCACTGCACTCTATCCTGCACCACTACACTCTGTCACTTCACTCTACTTTAAAACAATCTACTCTACGCCACTGCACTTAACACCACTCTACTGCACTTCACTCCACTCTATGCCACTGCACTCTACGCCACCGTAACCTACAGTGTGCCACTCCACTCTGCGCAACTGCACTCTACTCTGCAACACTCTACTCTATGCCACTGCACTTTATGCCACTCTGTTCTAAACCATTGCACTCTACGCCACTCTACTTTACGTCACACCACTCTACCCTGCACCACTCCACTAAATGCCACTTCACTCTACTATGCAACAATCTATTCTATGCCACTAAACTTAACGCCACTCTACTCCACTCTGCGCCACTCCACTCTACACTACCGCACCCTATGTCACTGTGACCTACACTGTGCCACTCCAATCTATATCACTGCACTCCACTCTACTCTGCACCACTCTGTTCTACGCCACTGAACTCTACACTCTACTCTAATCCACTGTACTCTATGCCACTGCAGTCTATGCCACTTGTCTACTCTTCACCACTATAATCTACATCACTGCATTCTACGACGCTGCAACACTCCACTCTACGACACACCATTCTGCGACACGCCACTCTACTCTATGCCTCTCTACGCCACCCCATGCCACAAACTTTTAGCCATGCTGAAAAGCAGCTACGCTGGTGTACAACATGACTAAAACACACTGGCAAAGCTCACTAGCTCTCGCATAGGCGAGACCTATTGGCTTTGCCAATGCTTGCTAACTCTAGCGATACAGCCTCCTCCAATTCTGGCCTCAGCGCCCTGCTCCTCATTTGCCAATTCTGACCTTATTTCATTGTTTTATCTAACAGTTTTCTGTAGCGCTACAGCACCAAGTAACTTTAGAGAACTTTACAAGGAAAAGAATATGTGAATAAAGCAAACATATCACAGTGGATCAATGTGAAAAATCACAACCATGTTGTTGTGGCGGCCGCTGCTTGTTTCTTTTGACTGGACTGCTGGTATCTGACTATGAACATTGAAAATCCACTAATTAGGTTCTCATTGCACGCGTTTCCCTGAAATCGTGAAGAGAGATTGATTCATCATACAAGTGTTTGTATTTGTATGTCAATGAATTGCATTTAGTTTCTCGGCTGCATGCGCACAACCTATCTATCTTCTTTACTGAGGGAGTTTTGCTGTGCTGAGAGAGTTGGTCGTGCCTGTTCCCTTTACAAGAACCATGAATGATAGCACACCTACGCGAAGGCAAGACATATGTTGCACACGTGTTTTTCTCAAGAGTCTGGGTTCATCAGTACAGAAACTAAGCAACATTGGGGCCTATTAGCAATAACCGGCGATAATTATCGCTAAGCGCAGTTAGCGCTAGGATAATTATCGCCGGCTATCGCAGGTTTCTATCGCGGAGATAGCGTGCTATCAGCAACGCTTATCTCCAAAGCGATAGAAACCCTGGAGAACAGTGTGAATATCGCTTGAAAACAAGCGATATTCACACTGTGACCAGTGTTAGCTTGGCGATAGGGCGAGGGGGATTTAGCCATGTAATCCACCTCCCATTGGATTACATGGCTAAGTCAGGTCTGGACCAGGCGTTAACAAACCAGCGCTAAACGTGTTTAGCGATGGTTCGTTAATCACCTCCCCTGCCTCGCTAATAGGCGATAGCGACCTTAGCGACTGTTTCCAGTTGCTTTTAGGTTGGGAACGCCTACTTTGCATGCCATTAGCGATAAATATCACTGGCATGCAAAGCAGCACCCAACCCGGTCGCTATCGCCTAGAAGCTATCGCTAACAGCAGTTAGCGACAGCTTGCTAATAGGGCGTTTGAATTATCGCCGCTTTAGCGGGAAAAAGTCCTGCTAAAGCGGCGATAGAGCCCTTGATAATATGCCCTATTGTTTCTCCATGGGAGGGAACAAAAGTAAATGGTACCTTTTCTAAGGGCATCACCTTTTTACTGTTAAATGTTGGGATATTTTTAAAAGGTTTGAACTGGCTGCTGACTTTGCAGAGTTCTAGCTGCTGTGAGTAGCCTGCTTTAAACTAGGGAGTGAGTGGCTGGGTGTGGAGTATCACAGCCGCCCCTCCCTACCCCTCCACCCCTCCCCCCCTCCACCAGTACAAGCTTTACTATATCTAATGGTGTTTTAGGCCGAAGCTTCGGGCTACTCCTGCAGACTTCATGTTGTGAAGACTGTTAGTCTGCCCAGAAGCAGGAAAAAACCTTGAAACAGACCCCAGACCAGAAGGAAGTGGTTGGAGGGTGTATGTGGTTACCGGAGCCAAGTCTTGTGTGTTCTCTCAAAAGAGAGCACCACAGAAAGTCTGAACCCATCAGAAATGAGTGAATGTGATGTATAGCTTGGAAGTGGAATAGAATCTGCTCAACAGCATGACTCACACAAGGCTTCGCCTCTCATGAGTCATGGCTACCAGGGTTGGATTGGGATCAAAAATAGGCCCGGGCACCCCAAAAAAACACAGTGGCCCACATTTGCGGATTGCTCCTTTTCACAATACACTGCTTCAGTGTTTCCAGTAGTATGAAAAGAAGGAGGGGGGATCCTCTAAAAGAGTCATGGCCAAAAAAGCGAAGCTGAATTATTTCCAAGAAGCATTATCCATGTAATTAAGGATGTGGTTTAAAACATGTGAACTAAAGTCCTGTGCCTGAGCAGTATGTGGGTAGCTCGCCGTGAGTTTTCTGTTATTGCATCCAGATGGTATTCCCAAGTTCACCAATAGAAGATGAGCACAAAACTTTTTTTTAAAGTACAAATTAGGGAAACCATAATCGGAGAGGGAGCAGTAATCGATGCTCATGTTAACCCTTCTGATGCAGTATTAGAGTCCCAGCAGAAAGAAACGTTCACAAAAAGCTTCAGACTATCCATCACTTGACCATAGGACTTGGCGCTTGTGACTGCACTTAACATTATTATAACCTTGACATTATGGGGGACTGAACTGAACCTGTGACCTTTTCATGATGAACATAATCATGGAGTGAGCGCATTAACCTTTGGGACTGTCAGGCTAGCTGCAAAGATCTCTCAAGCACATACTGACACTTAACTTTTGTTTTCTTGACTACACAGAGATTTTAAAAAAAATGCAAAGGTTGCCAGCACTCCTTGATTAGTTCACACTGGTGAACCACACCTGAATATCATAGAGGCCACTTCTGATCAGGCCCCCGCCCCATGTCAATCAGCATACGTTAATGTGCCTGTAACCAACCTAAATCAACTTTTTATATTAATGGAGCAGCCTAGTGGGGAATTGGGATATACACCTTCGGCCCAGTTGGGGAAAGTGGGGTAGCAGAGGCCCATCTGCCTCCAGCTACAGGCCTCCAGAAAGGCCTGCACTCCTTGATTAGTTCACACTGGTGAATCACACCTGAATATCAGAGAGGTCACTTCTGCTCAGGCCCCTGCCCCTGGTCAATCTGCATACATTAATGTGCCTGTAGCAGGCCTAAGTCAGCTTTTTATATTAATGGACTGGCCCAGTGGGGAACTGGGAATTTCACCTCCGGCTAGTTGGGGGGAATTGGGATGTAAGAGATCTCAGGGAGACCACTACGAACCTCCCTACTTACCTCATAGTCCACCGCTGTCTCCCTCGTCATCGTCCTGTCGTCCATGCCTGAAAAAGAGAAGAGAGACTAAGATTAAGGCCTTGATATTAAGAAAGGACTACCCTTGTCCTCCGCAGGGGGGAGGAGACAAGACTCGAGCCCTAGCAGAAAACAGAAAAAAGAAAAAGTTAAGAAAGATGACTCAAAAGAGTCTAGCTACCAAAAGAAACTCTAGTGTCATCAGTTTCAAGCTATTATCAAAATAAAAGACTCCATCATTAAGAAGCACATTCAGCCTCCTCACTTCTTTTTCCGCCCATCCCTCCCACATGGGATAACAGAGGCCCATCTGCCTCCAGCTACAGGCCTCCAGAAAGGCCTCTCAGGCCCCTACTGGGCCGCTGGCAGCTTCTGAACAGCACAGATAGATCTCAAATCGGCCACTATACCCATAAAAACGGTCCACAGCTGCAACTCAGATACCAATCCATCGCCCATTGCCCAAGTGCCCGCCTTACCAATCCAACCCTGCTCCCTACACTCATCTCTCTACTGCCTCTCCAAGATAAGATCCTGGAAAGGTTAGTCAATGTCAAGCTTTCTTTCTTTTTGCAAAGTATTAATTTTCCTGACCCAGCATGAGCAGAATTTCATCCCACAAAAGGCACTGAGACAATATGAGTATCATCTTTTGCCAACCTTCCTTCAGTTCTGGGCACTAATGGTGTTGCGCGATCATTATTTATGAAGTCAACCACTTCCAACACATTTGATTATACTAAGCTTGTTTCCAGATTGCAGGGGTTGGGAATCTTGGGGTCCATGGTCTTGCTGTAGTTTTTGCATTTTCTTCACAACCATATTTAAGCTGTGGAACTTACTCCTTTCCAATCTGCTGTTTGGCATCTTCACTGTGATGTCCTTCAAGGCTTTTCTCTCAGCCCTATTCTTTAGAACTTTTATGTTGCACCTCTAGCCTCTCGTATTTGTTTCCATGGTTTTACCTATTTTAAATGCACTTGACACCTAGATTATCCATTTATCAAAGATCAGTTTGGTATTTGCATGATGACCTCCTTTGCTACTTGGATGATGAGTGACACTTTGAGATTTAGCCGGAGCTTTAAATGGGTAGGTTATATAGGACTCTGACTATCTGCACTTAGTTTATCTGACAGGGAGAAAACTAGTCTTTCCATGCAGGGATGTTTTATTACCAATGGAAGTGCAACAGAACTTTACAGTATGAAGCATGTACTCTCAGCATCCCTCTCTCTCCATTTCAGTCACTGATGTCGACACAGAGAAGACTGAAGTTCTAGTCTTGGGAGGCTCTACATCAGTTTGATCATCCACTTGGTGGTCTACTGCTCTCAGAGCCTACAACTTGGATACACAGACTTGGAGTCTGGATTGAGAACTCATTGCCACTACAAAATCATGTTACTTATGTGGTCTTCGCCTGTGGCCTTCTGATTCTGGCTTTGGAAGTATTAAGATTTGAGGCCAGCATCTCCTCCTGACTGGTTCACAAACACTCTCTAATGCTCTGATTGTGTGGCTCACATTTCGCTTGAATTACTGCACCTTCCTCTCTCCCATAGTTGTCATTTACACATAAGAAGCTGATCCTGTTTAAATTTCTCTGCATCTGTTAAAATGCCATTCGAAGCACTAGCTTTGCTTTCAAAATTATTACCCTATGTTCTTGAGAACGCTCTTTTTTCTTCTTTATTTCCCTTACTTCAACTTCCGAAGATCTGCGGATCTGTGTCAGTTTAGTCTTGATTACCAAACTTCCCAAGACTGGGATGTTTTCCAAGTAACTCACCTACTATTCGCCTCCTAGACTCCAAGTTGGCTAGAACTAAGAAGGACAACCTTTCTGTTTCACAAGTACCACAGAGAATATTCACAGACTAGATACAACGATACCCACTACCTTGTATGTGGTCAGGTTAAAAACCCAGAATAAGGCTCAAAAATACGTTCCAGGTGGTCCGGAGGACTACAGGGCCAAATTGTCAGCAGATTTGTGGGAAGAGGGGTGTCTCTCGTGGTGCCAGGAGGACTGTGTCAATGTCATGTTTTCAGGACAACCAATGATTATATTAACTAGATTCATTAGATTCACTCTAAGTACATTTATTTTATGTGGTTATCCACATATTAATTGGATGTGATCCATTCCTTCGGGGTACACACTGGACACCCTTGAGGATAGTGAATGTATGCTTATTGCATACCTCCCATTAATTACAGCTCGATGCCAGGTATCACAAAGGCATACCTATGCAACGTATGGGATGGTGGGTGCTTTGTTTATTTACAGAGATACCCCACCCAGAAATGACACATGGTCTCCTACCAGGTACTGTAATGGTGCACCAATGTATCTCTCAAGGCGGGGATTCTCTAGTTATTCCTCCTCTATGCACAGCCACATCTGCGAAGCAGTGTGGGATTGTGGTGAAGTCAGATTATATGAAACAACACGAATTTAGGTGCAAAGGCTTTGTAGTGAGGAGTTAATTTAGAACACTATGTTTTCATTTCATTATGAAATTCTTTTTAACAGTATTGTTTTCCGAAAATTGTGGTATGATGTCAGGTGGTGAGCAAAGAATATGTGAACAAGACAGTTTATAGAATAGGTGAGGGACCCCCTCACCTTGTTTTGTAGGAGGGTCCCCTTAGATTTTGTTATTCCACTGCTCAGGTGTCAGCACAAAATACTGGGGACTTATGGCTGGAAAGGTGTAGGCATCGGTTACTGGTTTAGACAGGCTCAGAAGGACCAGAGAAGACTGCCAGGAGGACACAAGCAAGAGACACCACCAAAGAAACTGTCTGAAGTTTGGAAACTGAACTGTGCCTATCTGCACAAGGCGACTGACTCTCACCCAGCCTCTCCGGCCAGATTGAAGGCACGAGACAGCCTGGACCCGAGTGCTGTGCTCCTGAAGTGGGAGGAAGACTAACTGAGCCACTTGTGAGTAATGTGCAGGTACTTTCACTGACGGTCCGGGCAGAATGTAACAGAAGTGTTTAGCGGATATACTACATTGAAACTCTATTTCTTTGAAAGTGACTCATCCAAATATTGTCATTTCGACCTTATTTAATCATAAAATACTTTCTCATTTTACTAAATTGGTTTGGATACTGGGTGGTTTCTTGAGTCATGTGTTGCATTGGTATCGTTGATCCCTAACACGCATTCTCTGAAGTAGCCCACTGTCTCTGTCTCGCGCTACTGAGGGGCGACTGGACAGGGATGTCTTAGAGAAGCAGTGTGTGCCTGACACATTTGTGGGAGAATTTGCATCACTGCTTCCTGCAACCAAAAAAGCCCCAGAAAGAACAAAAGAACAAGGAAAATATAGATGAAACGAGGTCAAGAATCCCTCATAAGGAAAATGTTAGTCTGGACGGAGGCAGATAATATCTATTTGAGTGATTTTCTGAACGATAATATCTTGCGTCGAGTTCTTACCTGGTAAGCGAGCGTGTTTTATAGAAACGTTGCTGTAGCAGTGAAAGATTGCTTTGTAGGTTTGTAGTTTTTAGACTTTCCTTGTCCAACAAAGGCTTTGGATCAAAGGAGAACCCTCCATTCAGAGTCCAACACTACAGCTTGTTGGGTGGATATAATTATTGGAGAGAATAAAGGATAAAAGAGCATATTCATAAGCACAGGCCTGTCGTGCACTTACACTTTTTTCATTCGTGCCACCATTTACTTGCCCACCATTCACCTTGGCTTAAAGCTCCCCACTATTCATTACTATTACTGATTTTGCTTATTCCATTATGCCAATAACTATATAACAATATATTGTTTTATGATTCATGTTGTGACTGAAAAGTCCTTTACATGGTGATGGACATGCATCCCTTCCCTGAATGCCCCAACAGAATTGATGCCTGGATCCCTAATGCTCATTTTTGTTGTCATGGGGGAACATGGATCATACGTGTGTGCCATGACATAGGTCTGTTTCAGAGATTGTGGTCTTTTTGCACAAGGAGTGGCACCCAAAGTGCTACCCTCATAGTGGTAAAAGGCTAATGCCTTTGCCAGGAGTTAAGCAGCACAAGAGTGGTGCTGGCAGCATACCTGAAGCGAATAGGTCCTTTTTAGGTCTCGCCTGAGCCAGCGCATGCGCTGCACTGGCGAGACTTTTAGTGAGTGGGCATTCAAAAATCCGACCACACGCTTTCTGTGTGGCCTCGAGCGTGCGGTTACGCGCACAGTTACGAGCAGAGGCGCCATCTGGCTTACCTCTCTCGTCATGCGCTCAGCGCATCGCTCGTGGACACACAGAAAGCTGTGGACGCTGCAGCTGCTTTCACTTTTGCCGCCGCGCGCCCACTCGCTCCGCCCTCTCCGTCTCCTTTTTGAAGACCGCTTGTTTACTGAGCATCAAATCTCATGTGAACGATGCTGTCTCAAAACGCTTTAGTGGCAATTCCGTTTTTTTATTTATTTTGGGCAATGTGAGCTGGTGCCATTTAAACATGAATGCTGTTTATTTTTTTACCGAGCAACAAACCTCACGTGAACGGTGCGGTCTCAAAAGGCATCGGCGCTAATCCTGTTTTTTGGACAATGTGAGGCACTTTAAAGTTAATGCTCTGTTCCATGGAATTGTTAGTATATTATAATTAATTTAGCGTAAAAGCGCTGTTGTTTTCGTTGCTTGTAAACGTGTACTTTTGGATCCTTAATTAAAGTACTTTTGGATCCTTCATTAAATATTTTTAAGCACAGTAAAAATACATGCAGTTTTTTTCTTCTTTCGGTTAACTACTGATTATCTCTCCCCAACTCCACGCCCACCTGCACACAAACCATATATAATCACCACTCGCTTTTTTTAAACAAACTCTTCTACCCCTCTTCCCCTCTACCCCTCTATTTCCCCTCTACTACCCCTCTACCACCCCTCTACTACCCTTCTACTACCCCTCTACCCCTCTACTACCCCTCTTCTACCCCTCTAACCCTCTTCTACCCCTCTACCCCTCTTCTACCCCTCTGCCCCACTACCCCTCTTCTACCCTTCTACCCCTCTTCTACCCCTCTACCCCTCTTCTACCCCTCAACCCCTCTACTACCCCTCTTCTACCCCTCTACCCCTCTTCTACCCCTCTACCCCTCTTCTACCCCTCTACCTCTTCTACCCCTCTACCCCTCTACTACCCCTCTTCTACCCCTCTACCCCTCTACTACCCCTCTACCCCTCTACTACCCCTCTTCTACCCCTCTACCCTTCTTCTACCCCTCTTCTACCCCTCTACCCCTCTTCTACCCCTCTACCCCTCTTTTACCCCTTTTCTACCCTTCTACCCCTCTACCCCTCGACCCCTCTTCTACCCCTCTACCCCTCTTCTAACCCTCTACCCCTCTTCTACCCCTCTACCCCTCTTCTACCCCTCGACCGCTCTACTATCCTTCTACCCCTCTTCTACCCCTCTACTACCCCTCTACCCCTCTTCTACCCCTCCACCCCTCTACCCCTCTTCTACCACTCTACCCCTCTTCTACCCCTCTTCTAACCCTCTTCTACCCCTCTTCTACCCCTCTACCCCTCTTTTACCCCTCTACCCCTCTTCTACCCCTCTTCTACCCCTCTATCCCTCTACTACCCCTCTACCACCCCTATACTACCCCTCTACTACCCCTCTACCCCTCTACTACCCCTCTTCTACCCCTCTACCCCTCTTCTACCCCTCTACCCCACTACCCCTCTTCTACCCCTCCTCTACCCCTCTACCCCTCTACCCCTCTTCTACCCTTCTACCCCTCTACTACCCCTCTACTCCTCTTCTACCCCTCTACCCCACTACCCCTCTACCCCTCTTCTACCCCTCTACTACCCCCTCTTCTACCCCTCTACCCCTCTTCTACCCCTTTACCCCTCTACTACCCCTCTACCCCTCTTCTACCCCTCTACCCCTCTACCCCTCTACTACCCCTCTACCCCTCTACTACCCCTCTTCTACCCCTCTACCCCTCTTCTACCCCTCTACCCCTCTTCTACCCCTTTTCTACCCTTCTACCCCTCTACCCCTCTTCTACCCCTCTACCCCTCTACTACCCCTCTACCCCTCTTCTACCCCTCTACCGCTCTACCCCTCTACTACCCCTCAACCCCTCTTCTACCCCTCTGCCCCTCTTCTACCCCTCTCCCCCTCCACCCCTCTACCCCTCTTCTACCACTCTACCCCTCTTCTACCCCTCTTCTAACCCTCTTCTACCCCTCTACCCCTCTTCTACCCCTCTACTACCCCCTCTACCCCTCTACTACCCCTCTTCTACCCCTCTACCCCTCTTCTACCCCTCTTCTACCCCTCTTCTACCCCTCTATCCCTCTACTACTCCTCTACCCCTCTACTACCCCTCTACCCCTCTACTACCCCTCTACCCCTCTTCTACCCCTCTACTACCCCTCTACCCCTCTACTACCCCTCTAATACCCCTCTACCCCTCTTCTACCCCTCTACCCCTCTTCTACCCCTCTACCCCTCTACCCCTCTTCTACCACTCTACCCCTCTTCTACCCCTCGTCTAACCCTCTTCTACCCTTCTTCTACCCCTCTACCCCTCTTCCCCTCTTCTACCCCTCCACTACCCCTCTACCCCTCTACTACCCCTCTACTACCACTCTACTACCCCTCTACCCCTCTTCTACCCCTCTTCTACCACTCTACCCCTCTTCTACCCCTCTTCTAACCCTCTTCTACCCCTCTTCTACCCCTCTACCCCTCTTCTACCCCTCTTCTACCCCTCTTCTACCCCTCTACCCCTCTTCTACCCCTCTACCCTCTACTACCCCTCTACCCTCTACTACCCCTCTACCCCTCTACTACCCCTCTTCTACCCCTCTACCCCACTACTACCCCTCTACCCCTCTACTACCCCTCTACTACCCCTCAACCCCTCTTCTACCCCTCTACCCCTTTTCTACCCATCTACCCCTCTTCTACCACTCTACCCCTCTTCTAACCCTCTTCTACCCCTCTACTACCCCTCTACCCCTCTACCCCTCTACCCCTCTACTACCCCTCTACTACCCCTCTACCCCTCTTCTACCCCTCTTCTACCACTCTACCCCTCTTCTACCCCTCTTCTAACCCTCTTCTACCCCTCTTCTACCCCTCTTCTACCCCTCTACCCCTCTTCTACCCCTCTTCTACCCCTCTACCCCTCTTCTACCCCTCTATCCCTCTACTACCCCTCTACCCCTCTACTACCCCTCTACCCCTCTACTACCCCTCTACTACCCCTCTACCCCACTACTACCCCTCTACCCCTCTACTACCCCTCTACTACCCCTCAACCCCTCTTCTACCCCTCTACCCCTCTTCTACCCCTCTACCCCTCTTCTACCCCTCTACCCCTCTTCTACCCCTCTACCCCTCTACTACCCCTCTTCTACCCCTCTACCCCTCTACTACCCTCTACTACCCCTCTTCTACCCCTCTTCTACCCCTCTACCCCTCTTCTACCCCTCTACCCCTCTTTACCCCTTTTCTACCCCTTCTACCCCTCTACCCCTCTACCCCTCTTCTACCCCTCTACCCCTCTACCCCTCTTCTACCCCTCTACCCCTCTTCTACCCCTCTACCCCTCTTCTACCCCTCGACCGCTCTACTATCCTTCTACCCCTCTTCTACCCCTCTACTACCCCTCAACCCTTCTACCCCTCTTCTACCCCTCTACCCCTCCACCCCTCTACCCCTCTTCTACCACTCTACCCCTCTTCTAACCCTCTTCAACCCCTCTTCTACCCCTCTACCCCTCTTCTACCCCTCTACCCCTCTTCTACCCCTCTATCCCTCTACTACCCCTCTACCACCCCTATACTACCCCTCTACTACCCCTCTACCCCTCTACTACCCCTCTTCTACCCCTCTACCCCTCTTCTACCCCTCTACCCCACTACCCCTCTTCTACCCCTCCTCTACCCCTCTACCCCTCTACCCCTCTTCTACCCTTCTACCCCTCTACTACCCCTCTACTCCTCTTCTACCCCTCTACCCCACTACCCCTCTACCCCTCTTCTACCCCTCTACTACCCCTCTTCTACCCCTCTTCTACCCCTCTTCTACCCCTCTACCCCTCTTCTACCCCTCTACCCCTCTACTACCCCTCTACCCCTCTACTACCCCTCTACCCCTCTACTACCCCTCTTCTACCCCTCTACCCCTCTTCTACCCCTCTACCCCTCTTCTACCCCTTTTCTACCCTTCTACCCCTCTACCCCTCTTCTACCCCTCTACTCCTCTTCTACCCCTCTACCCCTCTACTACCCCTCTACCCCTCTTCTATCCCTCTACTACCCCTCTACTACCCCTCTACCCCTCTACTACCCCTCTACTACCCCTCAACCCCTCTTCTACCCCTCTGCCCCTCTTCTACCCCTCTCCCCCTCCACCCCTCTACCCCTCTTCTACCACTCTACCCCTCTTCTACCCCTCTTCTAACCCTCTTCTACCCCTCTACCCCTCTTCTACCCCTCTACTACCCCTCTACCCCTCTACTACCCCTCTTCTACCCCTCTACCCCTCTTCTACCTCTCTTCTACCCCTCTTCTACCCCTCTATCCCTCTACTACTCCTCTACCCCTCTACTACCCCTCTACCCCTCTACTACCCCTCTACCCCTCTACTACCCCTCTACTACCCCTCTACTACCCCTCTACCCCTCTTCTACCCCTCTACCCCTCTTCTACCCCTCTACCCCTCTACCCCTCTTCTACCACTCTACCCTCTTCTACCCCTCGTCTAACCCTCTTCTACCCTTCTTCTACCCCTCTACCCCTCTTCCCCTCTTCTACCCCTCCACTACCCCTCTACCCCTCTACTACCCCTCTACTACCCCTCTTCTACCCCTCTACCCCTCTACTACCCCTCTACCCCTCTTCTACCCCTCTACTACCCCTCTACCCCTCTTTTACCCCTCAACCCCTCTTCTACCCCTCTACCCCTCTTCTACCCCTCTACCCCTCCACCCCTCTACCCCTCTTCTACCACTCTACCCCTCTTCTACCCCTCTTCTACCCCTCTACCCCTCTTCTACTCCTCTACCCCTCTTCTACCCCTCTACCCCTCTTCTACCCCTCTACTACCCCTCTACTACCCCTCTACTACCCCTCTACCCCTCTTCTATCCCTCTACCCCTCTACTACCCCTCTACCCCTCTACTACCCCTCAACCCCTCTTCTACCCCTCTACCCCTCCACCCCTCTACCCCTCTTCTACCACTCTACCCCTCTTCTACCCCTCTTCTACCCCTCTTCTAACCCTCTTCTACCTCTCTTCTACCCCTCTTCTACCCCTCTACCCCTCTTCTACCCCTCTACCCCTCTACTACCCCTCTTCTACCCCTCTACCCCTCTTCTACCCCTCTTCTACCCCTCTACCCCTCTTCTACCCCTCTACCCCTCTTCTACCCCTCTACTACCCCTCTACCCCTCTACTAACCCTCTACCCCTCTTCTACCCCTCTTCTACCCTTCTACCCCTCAACCCCTCTTCTACCCTTCTACCCCTCTACCACCCCTCTACTACCCCTCTACCCCTCTACTACCCCTCTTTTACCCCCTACCCCTCTATTACCCCTCTACCTCTCTACTACCCCTCTACCCCTCTTCTACCCCTCTACCCCTCTTCTACCCCTCTACCCCTCTTCTACCCCTCTTCTAACCCTCTTCTACCCCTCTTCTTCCCCTCTTCTACCCTCTACCCCTCTTCTACCCCTCTACTACCCCTCTACCCCTCTACTACCCCTCTACCCCTCTACTACCCCTCTACCCCTCTTCTACCCCTCTACCCCTCTACCCCTCTACTACCCCTCTACTACCACTCTACTACCCCTCTACCCCTCTTCTACCCCTCTTCTACCACTGTACCCCTCTTCTACCCCTCTTCTAACCCTCTTCTACCCCTCTTCTACCCCTCTACCCCTCTTCTACCCCTCTTCTACCCCTCTACCCCTCTTCTACCCCTCTTCTACCCCTCTACCCCTCTTCTACCCCCTCTACCCCTCTACTACCCCTCTACCCTCTACTACCCCTCTACTACCCCTCTACCCCACTACTACCCCTCTACCCCTCTACTACCCCTCTACTACCCCTCAACCCCTCTTCTACCCCTCTACCCCTCTTCTACCCATCTACCCCTCTTCTACCACTCTACCCCTCTTCTACCCCTCTTCTACCCCTCTTCTACCCCTCGACCCCTCTTCTACCCCTCTTCTACCCCTCTTCTACCCTTCTACCCCTCTACCCCTCTTCTATCCCTCTACCCCTCTTCTACCCCTCTACCACTCTTCTACCCCTCTTCTACCCGTCTACCCCTCTTCTACCCCTCTACCCCTCTTCTACCCCTCTACCCCTCTTCTACCCCTCTACCCCTCTTCTATCCCTCTTCTACCCTGCGGTGGACTAAGTGGCAGCCGGAGCCTGATAGCACTGCTTGTCCTTTAACAAAAAAAAAGCATTGGCATAGCCAATAGGTCTTGCCTTTGGGACCTTATAAATGTTTAGTTATGCAGCACAATATCCTTGGTACAACAACATCAACTGTTGCATGGCTAAGCACTTATAAGGTCCCAAAAGCGAGACCTATTGGCTATGCCAATACTTGTTACCTGTGTCACTGGAGTGAGGCCTACAGGCTCACTCATTTAAAGATATGCTGCTGTTTGCTTAACTCACCTTTGGCCTACATCAGTTTGGTGTGTAGCACTGAGCAGTGCATGTGTGGCATACATGTGCTGGGTGTATGTGTGCCTGTGAATGGTATAGTACAGGTATAGTGCAGTGCTGTGTAGTGTGTGTATATTATATGCATGTGCTGGGTGTATGCGTGCCTGTGCATGGTACAATACATAAAGGATTCAGTGCTGTGCAGCCCATGTTTGCTATATGCATGTGCTGGGTGCATGTGTGCCTGTGAGTGGTACAGTGCATGGAAGTCTCCGGATTCCATTTTGGGAGGCTCAGGGCTAGCTGGAGGGACAAGAAGAGAGGAGGTAGAGGAATCCTCGCAGACAGATTTGTCTATTGCTGCACTCCTGTAAGCTGGGTGGGACACACTGAAGGAAGGGAGAGCAGGGATCTTCATGCACTTCAAAGGGTGCTCTTTGATTTAGAGATAGGTCACTGGGAAGGGGGCTGAGCACATCCAAGGAAGAAGATGGGGCTGATTAGAAAATCAGAAAGAATAGGGCTGAAGCCCTGGGGACATCTTTTGATGCACATATCACCATAGCTGACATCCAGATGTGAATCTCTAGTCACTCCCGTGGCCTGTGTGGTGGGGCTATCACATTTGGAGTTGCTCCTCCTGACAGACTGCTTTCTTGAGGAAGATAGAACAGAAGAGAGAGCACTTCAAAAGGAATCAGCGCCCCAACATAAACATCAAAGACTAAGAATATGAAATGGAATATTTTGGGATGACAATATCACTATGAAACTGGACCTATCACTTGAAACTGTGTCCTGTCATCCCATCCTCGTCGCCAATTTGGGGATGACAGGACACAGTTTCCAAGTGATAGGTTTATTGTGCAGTAGTAATGACCCCCAGCAGTCAACCTCTCAGCTCCCCAGCCAAGTTCTTCTGTTGGCCTCCAAAGCAGGATTTCAACATTAGAACTGGTTGCTAAGATATGGCTGACAACCAAGGAATGCATCATCTAATGAAAACATAACAGAATATAAGAACAGGATCTTGATACCCCAAAAATTATCAACTGTCAAGCAGCCAGTCAGGCTGTGCGAGGAGGAGAAGTTCTGCAAGACTTCTGCCTATGACCAGGACTTGTGGCCCAAGCCTGCTAGCCTCCCAGCTCGATGAGGGGACATCACCCGGGAATCCAAACCATCTGCCCTTGGAACCCAACCACCAGTGCCTGCCTGCTTCCCAAGACCAGTGTGCCCTGTGGGGGGAGCATTGGAGGGAGCGAGGTGGATCCCAATAGCGAGGTGTGAAGAGACGGCTATTGCAAAGATCGGGTCATTACCGGTGTGCAGGGAAAAGTCAGTGATCCCCGTATGCCAGAGGTGGGCTGCCGTGAAGTGAGCCGTGACCGTTGCTGCACCGAACTGGTCAACGCCCATGTGCAGTCTCAAGTCAGTGACCCCGTATGCCAGGTGGGGTGGCCGTGAAATTGCTACCATGCCCATTGAGCCATAGCCTGTGTGTGGTATTAAGTCGGTGACCCTGTATGGCAGGTGGGGCTGCTGTGAAGATTGCTCCTGTGCTGATCGGCCCATAGCCCATGTGCGGTATCATGTCAGTGAGCCTGCATGCTGCTTATTTGAAAAGCCAGCACAAGAATCACAAAGGACGCCTTTGTGGGACACTGCTCTATTGGGCACACTAGCTATACATATAGGGTTTGATAAATGGAGCCTGATACGAATATCTATGGTGGGAGACATGGGAAAGCAGGGAGGAGTGATCCCGTTCACTGACCTACAGAGCGAATATCAGCTAGCACCCACCGAAACCTTCCGGTATTTTCAAATTAGACATGCACTGCAGAGGGCACTGCTGAAGGGCAGGGAGCTGCCCGTCCCATCGCAGCTTGAAGATAGGCAGGCTACTAGATGACCACATGCCGAAAAAACCCATCTCCCTCATCTATCAGAAATTGATTAATAATTCACCAGATACCCTGACTTGTCTGAGGTAACACTGGGAGCGAGACCTAGAGGGATTAGAATACAATGAATGGCCTAATGCCTTGGCATCTCCTAGAAAGGTGGGTATAAGATTGAGGTTCCGCTTGGTTCAGTTAAAGATCTTGCACCGTTGTAACTATGCATGCACTACGATGGTACAAATGGGCAAGGTGACGTCAGTGCTCTGCAATAGAAACTGTGACCAGGTGGGCAAATTTTTCTATATGCTGTGGGCTTGCCCAGTGATTCCAAGCTACTGGAAATCAGTGGTATATTGCTTAAATGACATTTGTGGGAGCCGCATAGACACTTCTGCGAAGTGGTGTCTCTTA
Organism: Calotriton arnoldi; assembly: GCA_963921515.1. NCBI lineage: Eukaryota > Metazoa > Chordata > Amphibia > Caudata > Salamandridae > Calotriton > Calotriton arnoldi. Next base: position 4,920,132 of record CAWUFW010000100.1, on the reverse strand, counting down.
AATATATGGGGAGAGACTGACCTCACTAGAATGGACCAGATATACGTGATGCTGGGATTGATAGTGGGAAAGTGCAACGTCACATGGATGTGGAGGGCTGAACTGGCGCCTCAGCTAAGTGACTGGAAGAGTGATATGGATTGGTACATGCTGGTGGAGAAAGTGGTTTATGAAAGCAGAGGTTCCTCTAATAAGTGGAATAAAATCTGGGGAAAATTGAATGGCTATCGAGGGGATCTATGTGCCACTTCTGTGATGACCACGCATGGGCTCCGGAGCCATGAACACTTTGATTCAACTGTTGCATTGTGAATTTTTGTGGTATGGGTGGGGAGACTGGGAGTCTTTTAAGATGTTAGGAATACTGTATATAATGGAACATGTCTTCACGCTGCAAATGCTACTTGTCATTGTTGCATTGCCTATTGAAAACGTAACAAAAAGATGTAAAAAAATGTAGAACAAAATAAAAAAAATGCTGCACTACTAGCATAGTTTTAATTTAAGCGTTTAATGAATTTAAATATATCATTAAGTAAAGGATCACTAAGAATTAATTTTTATCAAGCATTATCATGAACATGTTCAACTTCAGTATGCAGGCTATGAATGGTTCCATGCACCTATTTTTTTTTTAAACTGTTTTTATCAACATAATTATATGTAATACATGGACAATCAAGAATCATCAGTGCACAGATACAGATCAGACATTGCAGTAATGGATGTAACATGGTATTATAAAGTATTAACATCAGTGTAGCTGCAATGAGGTTGGTCATCTCCGGGTTATCTGTATTTATAGTCAGTTTTAACAGCCTGGGAAAAGTACAAAGCGAACAAGGGCATATGAGGACTAGGAGGATGGGAGAAAGAGGGAGGGAAGGGGGCGGGTCCCTCATCCCTCCTCGGTTCTCGGGCTTTGCCTCATTATGGTGTATTCTTCTTCCTCCCCCTCCACACTTAGCCCGTAGTATTTTATCCAAGGGGTCCAGATCTTGCAAAACTTTCGGGGGCATCCTCTCGCCTGGTAAGTCACTTTTTCGGCTACCATGTAGAGATCCATATGGGTCCTCCACTCATTAAGTGTGGGTGGGTTTGGGTCTCCCCACTGACGAGCAATATTTCTCTTGGTCACTACGAGCCCTAAGTTGCATAAAAGGAGTTTGTGGCTTGGCAAGTCTATTTCGGTGGGAATGCCCAATAGGGCGTATTTCGCTTCCAGTTCTAGTTGCGCCCTTAACACTTTATTCAGCTACCCTATTATCTGGCTCCAGTACCTTTGGATTCTCCTACAATCCCAAAGCGTGTGCATGTATGTACCCTGTTCCGTTTTGCACCGCAGGCACTGAGGTGTCTGTGCTCTGCCCATGCCATGAAGACACACCCTATCAAAATAAACTCTATGGAGAATCTTAAATTGTATTAGGCATAATCGCTGTTTAATCGCTACTTCCCTCGGTTGCATCAAAGCCGCCTCCCAGTCAATAACTTCTAGAGGCCCAGTGGTAACTTCCCATTTGGCCCTGAGTGGGCCCAGTTTGTCTGGAATATTGTTCATTAGTGTTTTATAGGTCCAAGAGATAGCTTTGAGAGAGAACTCCTCCTGTAGTAGTCTACCTTCTAAAGGGGCGAACTCTGAGATATCTGCAATGCCTATCCCCACTGCTTTCCATGCATGCTGTAGCCTGAGATATGAGTATCTCTGGGTGTCACACATTTGATACGTGTTTTTTATCTTGTCAAAGGAAGCTAGAATACCTCCCTCTATGATGTCCCCTATTTTAGTGATCCTGATTGAGTCCCACTTTCTAAGCTCTTGGAGTTTACCAATCTCTAGCAGTCTCACTCCCTCCCAGAGGGTGGTCTCTCTTGTAATCCATTTGTCCCATCCCATCTGTCTTTCTGCCCCTTTCCAGGCCTCAATTGCTCTTTGAGTAGCCGGCAGAAGTTGGTGAACTCCCTTGCCTCCGTATAAACAATGGAGATGTGTTTGGTTTCTAAACTGGAGTCGTTCTAGGGCAAAGGTGGGGTGATCTCCCGCCGCATGTCCCCATTCATTAATCACTATAAGATGGGCGGCCCTGTAGTATGCCCTTATGTCTGGCAGAGAGAGTCCCCCGTTGTACTGATTTCAAGTGTTTGCAATGCGACTCTCGGGTGTCTTCCGTCCCACAGTAATGTGCGCAAGTCTGCATTTATCATGCTAAATATGTCTTCGGGTATTCTACAATATCTGTTTTGGAATGCATATAACAATTTCGGAAGTGTAATCATTTTATATAATGTAGCTCTGCCCATTATCGTTAGCGGTAGTCGCCTCCACCTCTCAACGTCCCCGTGAAATTCTGTGGGCACCCTCCTAATATTCTGATTGAGATTGGTCATGTCATTGGTGGTAATATATAGACCCAGGTATCTGAATCCCTCTTGGGCCACCTGAAAACACCCAGTGATCTGTCTCTTGTCCATAGGTTCTCCTACTGAGTACAAACTGGACTTTTCCCAATTCATACTGTATCCTGCGTGTTGACCATATTCCTGAAAGGTGCTTAGCACTATCGGGAGCGTCCTATCCGGGTTCGTAATATATAGGAGGATATCATCGGCATAAAGCGATATGCGCTCATCTGAAAGGGCGCCCTCACTATCTTTAAAACCAGTAATTTCTGGGTGTTTCCTAATTACACAGGCCAACGGTTCCAGGACCAGTGCAAATAGCAGCGGGGACAGGGGGCAACCCTGCCTGGTGCCTCTCTGGACCTGGAAGGTCTCCGAGGTTGTTCCATTAACTCGGACCCTGGCCACTGGGTTAGTGTAGAGTAATTCCACCCAGGCAATCAAGGCTGGGCCAAATCCAAATTTCAACAGGGTTTGCCTCAGAAATGGCCAATGTACCGTGTCGAAGGCCTTCTCGGTATCTAAGGAGAGGAACACGTGTGCTGTAGATCTATTCTTTACCGTGTCCATCCAATTAGCTATTTGGCGAAGATTAAGTCTTGTGGCACGTCGTGGCATAAATCCGGATTGGTCCCAGTGAATGAGGGATGATATAACTGTCAGGAGGCGTGTTGCCAACACAGTGGCCAGTGTCTTTGTTTCCACATTCAGTAAAGATATGGGTCTATATGACCCACAGTTCGTTGGGGGTTTCCCTGGTTTATGGATCACCACCAATGTGGCCCTTCGCAAGTTTGGCGGGAATGTCTTTTCTTCTAGGGATGTCTGGAACGTGTTTAGTAGGTGTGGAGCCAATAGGGTGGCGTTGCGTTTAAAAAATTCTGCCGGGAGCCCGTTCGGGCCTGGGACCTTCCCCGACTTTTGTCTGCTAATTACTTCCCTTACTTCTTCTAGGGTCAAGTCTTCCTCTAAGAACTCTCTATCTTCTCAGGAGAGGGTGGGGGCTTCTACTGTTTGTAGGTATGAGTCTATTTGGGCAGCGTCGGCATTGGTCTCGCTCTGTATAGCCCTGTATAGTATCGGGCAAAGGCGTTCGCTATACTTGGGGATGTAGTGTATATCCTGTCCTGTTCTTGTATGGAGGCTACCCACCTCGCCTCCCGCTCCCTCTTACTCAGCCAGGCCAAAAGCTTTCACGCTCTGTCCTCTGTCTCATATAGCTGGTGTTGTGTGGCCAAGAGTTGGGCTTTCACTTCCTAGGTGATTAGGCTTTTGTATTCTCTCCGAGTTACTTCTATCTGTCGCAACATGTGATGGTCTATATTTGTACCGAGATGTTTTTCTAGTTCTAGGAGTTTCTGCTCAAGGGCCTCTATTTCCTGGGTCTGTTTCTTTTTTTTATGGGCTATGATATTTGTGCTCTGTCTCTTATCACCGTTTTATAGGCCTCCCATAGAGTTACCGCCGAGGACACTGTGCTCTCGTTTTCTCGGAAATACAGTTCCGAATCTATTTGAATCTCGAGGGCAACTTTTTTATCTTGCAAGGCCCAAGCTTGTAGCCTCCACTCCCCACTCCCCACGACTCCCTACTCTTTTTCCTCCCACTGTCAACCATAAAGGTGAGTGGTCAGATATGCCCCTTGCCAAATATTCCACTTTATCTATCACCTCTACTTCTCCCGATGGGGCGAATAGGTAATCTAGTCTGGAGAAAACCCTGTGGGCGCCTGAGAAATATGAGTATGTACGGTCTGTCAGATGTTGGCGTCTCCAGAGATCAGTCAGCCCCAGAGTGCTCTGAAACTGTTTGAGGTGCGTGGGGGAACCTGCTCCAGCTCTCACCTGTGTACGGTCTAGTTGCGAATTTATCACGTCGTTAAAATCACTTCCAATGATCTGTGTGGCGGGACCCGAGTCTATGAGTATCCGTGCTACGTTGTCTAGTGTGTGTTGCTGTAGTCTCGGGGGAGCATACACACTGACCAATGTGAGTTCCCTCCGGCCCCAAGTACCTTTCACAGCCACGAACTTTCCACTAGGGTCTGTCCACAGTCTGGATGTATGGAAGGGGGTGATTTTTTAAATAGCATTGATCTCGATGAGAAGCCCGCATGCCCCAATGTAGTGTACGTACCCCTCCCCAGAAAGGAGCAGTGGGAGCCCATTAGGTGTGTCTCTTGTAGGAAGAAAATGTCTGGCTTGAGTTGTTTAATATATTTACTGACAAGCCCTCTTTTGATTTTATTGCCTAATCCATTGACATTCCACGTCAATATCGAGTAGTTTCCCTCACCCTTTGCTTGTGCCTATGCTCTTCCCGGATTTTATGTTGTGCCTCTTGTGTGTGATTTCTTTTTATTTTTTTCACTTCTGTAAGCTGTGTCTCTGATCTATACAAGCCTGTACATTTTGCATAACTTAATAAAACAAACCCCCAACTCTAACCATTGACTTCTCTGCGGTTGCTCTTCCCCTAGTCCCGCCCCACACTCTCCCTCCACCCCTGCCATTCCCCAACTGGTCAAAATGACAACCGTAACTCAGGCGAAGCTTGAGAGTTCTGTCTCCTTCCCCCTCCCTCACCCCCTATTCAAAATCTAAACAAAACTCATAAGTTCAAAACAGAGTCTGTTGCCTCTTGGGTGTAACGTACAGTATCTACGTGTACTTAGCTAGTGTTTTACTGTCTCTCGGCGGCTGCCAAGCCCCAGTATTTCAGCCTTCTTCACCGCTTTTGGATATTTGCTGCTGTTGGGTCTCTGTGGTGGCGGTTTGCTGGCCATGGTCTTCAAGTTGGTGGATAGTCTGCAGAATTGGGTATTTGCTATCTGGATCCGAGGAATATTCTTGGTCCGAGGGGCCGGAGATGGTCTGATCGCGGGACTCATCATGCTGTTGATTACCTATATCTCGTGTCTTTTCTCCATATGAGTCGGATATCTGTTTTTTTTTTGTGTATGAGTCTACTTGCTCGGGATGGTGTATTTGGGTATATCCTGCGTGAATCGGTCAGCCTGCATGGTCTCTTCTCCCTCCGTGTCCCCGAGCCTGTGCTTTTTGGTAGACCTGGGGTCAGTGTTTCTGTCGGTTCTTGCCTATGCCTTGCAGGTGGCCGCTCCTCAAGCCAGGTCCAGGCCTCCTCTGGAGTTTGGAAGAAGTGTGAGGTACCCTGGAACATAACCTTGAGCTTTGCCGGGAATAACAGCATATATTGAATCTTGAGACTCCGCAATTTGGCCTTGACTGAGTCAAAGGTTCTTTGCTGTTTCTGTACTTCCCTGGGGTAATCTGGGAACACCATTATCCACGTATTTGCATATTTAACATCACCCTTTTGCCGTATTTCTCGTAGAATAAGGTCTCGATCTTGAAAATTAAGGAAACGTGCGATCAGGGGTCTCGGTGGAGCCCCCGGGGGTGGCTGGAAACTCGGCATCCTGTGCGCTCTCTCAATTATGAAGCAGGTTGAAAACTGTGTTTTTGGAGGGAGTCTTTGAGCCATGTCATGAGGAAATGCCCGTGTCTTTTCCTTCTGATCCCTCGGGGAATCCAACAAACCGTAATTTATTTCTTCGGGCCCTATTTTCAGCGTCATCCACTCTAGAGGCTATCTCTTTCAATGAGGCAGCCATTCCTGTGACTTTCTTTCTCATGGCATGGGATATATCTTCCACTTCGGATATGCGTGCTTCCGCTTGAGTCACTCTTTCCGAGACTTTACGCAGGTCCTGGCACAACAGGGACACCTCCGTACATACCTCCGCCATCTTTCCCTCCAGAACTTCTCTTGAGGCATGTATGGCCTGCAATATGGCTGCATTGTCCGGCGCAGCTGCCACCTCGCCCTCCGCTCCTTGTGGTTGGTGGACCACTTTGGCATACTTATTCAGCTTGCCTTGCCTCGTGGGCTTCGGGTCTTTATCTCGTGTCATGTCTGCCTCTATAGCCAGGATATTTGTGTGTTCTCTGCAAGGTTCTGATTTCTATTCCCTGACTAAGGAGGGGAGGGGGACCAGGGCGGGGAGGAAGGAACCCCTCGACAACTATGATGCGTTCGTCAGGGCGGTGGGAAAAGAATTCACACTGATTTATTCGTGACGGCTCATATGGGTCAGTCACCGGTTACTTCTTCAGCGCATTCAGGCCCTACTTATGCGTCTTCCGGGTCCCTCTGTCCATTCTATCGTCCTTCCCAGATGGGGGGTCACTATTCACATCTATCCGCATGGGGAGGGATGAGCGCGATGTTCCAGCACAGCTTCCGGAGTGTGACACTTTCCACTGTTCTGCTCGTTGGCTCTTTGCCTAGCTCTGACCCCCTCTGCTAGCAGTTATAACTCTTATTGTAATCATGCTTTCTGCAGGGGGGCAGTCCAGGCCCTTCGTTCTCTTTATTTTCCTTTTCAGGCTTCTCTGACTCCACTCACGTGTCTCTGCCTCTATCTCGCTGGCCGCATATCCGTATGTACTGGCTCAATGCTCCGGTGCCTCGTACCGACCCGACGTGGAATGTTTGTCTCCCGGCCTTCACTAACGCTGTTACAGTGAGTTCAGGTGGGGTTAGTCTTCGGGGCACTGTCTACTCTCTTCTGCCACAACACTCCAGCGGCCACCTGTCCTCGCCACGTCCCACACTCCTCGTTCCCGCAGGTGTGCTTGGACTCTCACCAGAACCGCGGCAGCGAGCCAAGCCCATTGGGCCTCTCGGTCCTCCGCTTCACCTCCTCCGTCCCCGGCCACCTTGTCTCCGTCTCTGGTTCCTCTGATGGGCGAGGGGCGGGAGGAGAAGGGGTGGGAGAAAAAGGGGGGATAAGGATCCCCGAATTCAATCCAGCTGGCGTTCTATTCCTTTGCGGACTGCCGAGGCACAGGCCTCCGTCTCCAGGCCCCTCCCGTCCGCCAGCGCTCACCCCTCCCGCTCCGCAGAGGACTTCTTTGCGGTCTTCTCCTCGTCGCCGCCGCGTGGGATAGCGGGGCTCTCTCAGCCCAGGACCCTCTCCCAGTCAGCCACTATGTTTACAGGCAAAGGGGAGATAACTGGGCAGGGGGAGAAAGCTCTTCTCACCTCTCTCACTCCTCACCCCCGTCACCGCCCGAGTGCCTCCAGGCAGATCGTCACCATCTTGCGTCCTCGGGTCTCGCTGGCTCTACGTTTCGTTTTCTAAGGGCTGTATTTCGCCTGCCGTCGATTCTTGCAGGACCCTTTGCAGCGGCAATGAGCACGTGGGGCTGTTCCGTTCCCCCAGAGCCTGCGATTGGTGTCCAAGGCCAGGATTAATTACAGGATTTGTATTGGGCTGCCAGAGCCGCCGAGAAACATAGCTACTCGGCCATGCTGCTGGCCACGTCCCGTCCCCCCCCATGCACCTATTTTTGATCAAATTTTGCTTTCTGCAGCACATACTTTGAAACACAGAGCAGTGGCTGTTTGTTAATGTTTCTAAGTTGCACTGTCTGCAATTTATACACTAACTTGTAGATTTTCTGAGTTAAAGTATACACTGCATGCAGCTCAGTTTCAGCAAAACTGGCAAATGGATCTCTTCTGACCCTGCTCTTGGTTGCTGATGACATTCATAAAATAGTCTGTAGTGAGGAGGTCCACGCTGGAAGTAGTAATTAAGTAAGATTTATTCAAGCAGGTAACAAGTAGTATAACAGGTAGTTAAGTTGTAAAGGAGAGCCCCACCAGGAGCAGCCTGTGTGCTGCTCAGCCCATGCCTAACTGTCACTTCACCTCTCTGTGTCCCAACATTCCGAGGCTCATAAGACTCCAACATTCTATTGTGTTCAGAGCACAGGCACTGGCTAAGCAGGTGGTGGAAAATACATTACACTACATATGCAGGATACTACATATCCCTTTTCCTTCCAACAGAAGAACAAATGCAATATATGATAAATATAACGAGTGAGAACAAGGGACAGATACTAAGGAAGGAACAACGTAGTGACAGAGAGAACGTCGAGGAAAAGAGCAAACAAAGCCGAGCGAGGAAATAGATGGGAGAAGACAAGGAGAAGAAGGTAAAGTGTAAGTAAGCAAAAGGAAAACCCAACCTCTACAACAATGAAATAGAAAGAAGGGGACAGTGAGACGCAAGAGAGAAAATACGAAATAGAGAGACAGACGTACCAAAGACAACCCCTACGCACACCCACTGGCCAGGCAGGCAAGCAAGGAAAGAAGGACAAGGCACGACGGGAACAGAACAGAAGACATACCCAAGCACAGAGAGAAGAGAAGGAAGAGATTCCACCTGAACAAGGAAGAACAAGAAAAACATAACAGAAAAGGAAAGACTGAATACCAAAGAAGAAATAACAGTGAAATGTGTATGGTCCAGATTCCAAAGATGAAAAGGAAATGACATCCAGAGGAAATCTGAACAAAAGATGAACAGAGAAGGAGAAGCGAAGAAAATACAAACAGTATCACCTATCCTCCCCTATTATCAAATATAGAAAAACCAATTAAGATATAATTTGTAGCGTTGCGTAATAAAATCAACAATGTAACAAAACCGATTACAAAGCGAGAAAATAACAGCCAATGGGACAGAGACCCATGGCCGTCCTCTACTCCTAGGCAGGAGGGTGAGGAGCACTGTGAATGGGACAAAAAACCCATGCCATAGCAGGCCGTGTAAAGTCAAACCCCATGTGGAGGTAAACAGTAGTGACATGTAGAGATGGGACTAAGACCCATAAGACGCCCTGTGAGAGGGTGACTGTGTAAAAGTTCATGGGACTGTGACCCATGAAACGGTGCCCTATGAAAGGGTACCTGTATAAATGTAAATGGGACTGTAACCCAAACAACGGTGTCCTGTGTAAGGGTTAAAACCGTATGTGACCCATGTAGGCAAATGTATGTGGGGAAATGGGGCTAGACCCAAACCCATCCCTGTGTAGGGAAGAATATTGTGTAAAACGTACACAGGTAAATAGAACCATGAACCCAATGAAGGTAAGTACCCAGAGTCCATAATGCATGATGTAGCCCAGGTAAGCAATAGTGTAGTAAACAAAGTGGGAGTAGTACCCATTGCCACCCCTATATGTATGGATATAGTGTGAACACAGCAAATAATACAATAGGCTAGAATAATGCCAAGCACTAACGTAAGCTGAGTGACAAAGATGATGGTGTGCGTGTCACTGTAGTCCTGTGTCACACGCTGGAAACATCCGTAGGTACAGGCAAATTGTAGTGGCAGTCAATAGTGATGTTGGCACCCACAGAGGAAAATGAAAGGCAGTACACACAAAAATCTGTAGTGGGCCCGAAAGGAACAGTCACAATATAGTGCAACTGTATTCTGAATCCTTTCTTTTAAGAGAAGTCATTGTTGAACTTGGGAAATGCCAGAGTCCCGAAGGGAAAGCGAAATGCACTCACCCGCATTGATGACCTCCCAAATTGATGGCCTCTGTGGCAAAAGATGTATATGCCACTTGCGACCCATCTCGGTAGCATTCAGTGTCCTCTGTGTGTGATTATATTATGTCTTTAATCCTGCCGGTGAGGAGTGCATGTCTCACAGCTTAATTTACGGTGGCAGGCAAATCTTATCAAGCGCGATGACATGAAGACAATCCTCTTAAGACACTGACCAGAAAAGTGTCCAAAATGTCAATGTCCTAATTGGTGAAACTTCACTATGCAAACATCAGATAAACATATACCTGGCACCGGAAAATAGTAGGCATAGTTTTAGGTCAGCACGAAGACAAGTAGGCATTCCTCTTCTGTCAATGACATAACATGTGTCCACAGTGTCAATTTCTGCCAACGTTATCCCTCACAGGTATACAGCAGATTTGCCTCTCGACGATCACAGGAACACTGAAGATGAGGGGTGATTCCAGCACGATGTAAGTGGCAAAGGTAGAAGCCTTTACTCAGTAGATGATGCCACAACAGAAATACGTCGTGAAACATCACAGCAGCCACACTAGTGCAACCCCAGACGAAAGTCAGCAAAATGTGCACAAGATCACACAGTGCAGGGAGCGCCGTACAACAGCATCTGACGCACAGATCTTAGTCAGACACTGGAAACTCCCTTACTGCTTAATGTTGAATGAAGACAGACCTTGCACGACCACATACTCTTACCACAATTTTGAAATCGTAGTGTAATGACAGGTGACTTAAAGTTGTAGAAGGCGGACCGTAGAGGTGATTACAATGTCCAAATACTGTAGAGTAGAAGAGCACAGCATGCCTGGGCTAGGGCTGGCCGATGGTGAGGCCACTGGTGGGGCTGGACGGCGTAGTGCTTCATCTTACTTGTGTTGTTGTCTTCTTTTCTTATCTGTGTAGAACTTGTTCCTTCATTGTTGTCGCCTTTGTGGTTCTGTGTGGAACACACATATTTCTTCTTCATGTTTCTGTGGATACCTCCTCGTGTACTTCTTGTGGTTGTCGCAGCTGTAGTCTCTGTAGATTGCCCATCTCCAGGTCCTCTTTTTCTTTGGCAGGACTCTGAAGAGTGGATGAAACGCGTAGATTCTTCGCCAACTCGTCGCCAAATAAATGTAGTGAGGAGGTCCACGCTGGAAGTAGTAATTAAGTAAGATTTATTCAAGCAGGTAACAAGTAGTATAACAGGTAGTTAAGTTGTAAAGGAGAGCCCCACCAGGAGCAGCCTGTGTGCTGCTCAGCCCATGCCTAACTGTCACTTCACCTCTCTGTGTCCCAACATTCCGAGGCTCATAAGACTCCAACATTCTATTGTGTTCAGAGCACAGGCACTGGCTAAGCAGGTGGTGGAAAATACATTACACTACATATGCAGGATACTACATAGTCCTTGTCCATCTGTAAGAGGGAATGCAGCTTTTATGGAAAGGGTTTTCTGACTTTTGCATGTACAACTAAGAACTGGAGTGTTAGGTATATCACTTTATAGGAGGACAGTCATTCTAGAAGAGCCAGATGCACAGTGATCTTTGTTGCCACAGTCTTGATACCTGGGCTTCCAGAAAGCAAAGCTCTGTCCCGCTATCAGTTAACGAGAATAACATCATGGTGTTGCCTCTTCCCATGGACTGAAACCATGCTCATAGTTCAGCTGTGACTTCTCCCTTTTTTGATTTTATCTCTTCATAATACATACATCCTCCATATTCTGTATTGCCACTAAAATTGTGTTATTTGCTACCATTCTTTTACATAGGTTCTGTATTAGTTTGGCTTCTAATAAAAGTTTCTAAACAATTCTGGTGAAGATGTTTTGATTGTGCCCACTCTGGGGACAGACTGAAGGGAATTCAGAAAAATATACTTGTTGTGTCTGGCAGGTTTGTCTGCCCCTAACGTGGATCCTCTCTAGGTATGTCTGGTGAGGTTAGTGTGACCCATGTCTGTTTGCCCTGCATCAAATGGTCAGTTGGCATACCTGTTGTGCCACCGGGGCCAAGAGAAATCTACAGGGAGTGACCAAGATGAGCATGACAATGTCACAGGCCTCGTAATACCGTTTGGATTTTCTTAAACATTGGAAAGGAAATTCTTGATTTTATTCAAGGCATTATCTCTTTTCTAGGTGTTTGATGTTATTTAGCCTATAGATTCATATATTTTGTTTCTTCAGTTACAGTGCTAGATCTCGCAGCTTACGTATGTTAACAAGAATTGGAGCTAAAATTGATTGATTCTCCTTGTTTCGATTCCTGGCAATGTTTGGTTCATTCTAAGTCTTGGCATTATTTAAATCTGCATCGCCAGAAGGGAGGACTTGATGCCTGCAGACGAAGTTCTTATCGATACTTTTGTCTGTTGATTGATGTTTAAAACTATCTTCCCACTGGTAATATTTTCTTCCTAATGTTTCAGAGGAAGTGTAATTTTCTGCAGAAGATATCCCTATGGTTTCTTTTGACTGCTGATTGGTGTTTGAAACTGTAATCCCATTAGGATCTTTGCCCTCCCTAGTGTCCAATGCCATGGGAAGTGTAATTCTGTTGTGATTCATTAAAGTAAAGCCTAGCAAATATTATTGGGCTCTAGTTTTTAATAAAATTGGGGCTTTGAGGATTGGTAGTATTTTTTTCATCTTTATGACAGTTTAGGGCAAAGGTTAAATATAAACATCGGTGTGGAAGTCAGTGAGCATCATTTAATGGAGAAGCCGGAGGCACTAAAGTATTAAAACAATGTTAAATGTCAAAATCCCTGTGATGGTCTAAATATACCTTGTGTGTCTTCCTTTGTAGTCTTTTTCTTGTCTTTTTTAACCCTCTGAAATGTCCAACACCTTTACTCATAGTCAAAACGATCCACAATCTAGTCTGTCTAAAGATGCTAGGCTTTCACTGAAGAATATGTTAAGCATTCTGGACTAATTTAGATTTTGGCACTCGGGTTACTCCATTACAAACATGACGGATACGCCGTCCATCTTATTACAAGTGCATTTTGTCTTATGGAACTTGTAATAAGGTGGGCGGGTTATCTGTCACATTTGAGTGTTTATCTGTCCACCAAGCTATAAATCAGGCCTTCTGTATTGAAAGGCTAGTCACTGAACAAAAATAAGCCATATATTATCTAGTACTTTCACTTTGAATATATTTTTATTCTTGTCATGATGCTGGGATCTGCAGTGGTATATGTTTGAATCTGTTTGCAGCAATGTTGCCTTGCAGTCCTGGGGTGAGTGTGATAATTGGTAGGTAGGTGGTGGTTATTAATAGTACACATTGTGGTTAGACACATAGGAATCCGTAGGACAGAGGTGTTGTTGTTATATGTGGCACAGTGAACATGGATGGTGGTGGCTCATTTGTCCTCTGTGTGCAGAGCTGGTCTTCGCTCAGAGAGGACCCTAGGTAAACCCAAATTCGGCGCCCCCTTCGATTCGTCCTCTGTAACTGTGTGGTGAAAAAAGGGGAGGGGTGAAGTGAAGTGAAGCGAGGCAGGCAGGGGAATGGGAAGCCATGAGAAGAAAAGCAGTCAAAATGCAGTCATGGGAACCAGGAGCCTCCAGAAACAGTGTTTGAAAACAGTTTTCTTCGGAGCCACGTCGGAAGAAGGCTACTGCCGGCAGCAAATGTGCCCTGGGCATGGGCCCAGCTCGCACATGCTTAAGGCTTGCCCTATGTACTGCTTCTTGCTTCATCACTAATCTGACCCTCTTTTTAGGTCTCGCCTACGCAGCGCGCATGCGCTGCATAGGAGGGCCTTTAGCCGTCGCTCTGCTCATTTTCAAGCACACACTCGTGCTTGTGGCGGCATCCACCTTGCGGGAGCGAGCAGCGGCGCGCCACAAGCACGAGTGCAGTGCTTGAAAATGAGCAGACTGCTCTCCCAAGCGCGCACGCGCACCACTCGTGGGATCCATTTCCATTAACGCGCGCGTTATTAGCTTATTCTTCTTTTGCGGCCGCGCCACGCTCCCTCACTCTTGTTTCCCTCCAGCGCTCCTCTGCCCTTGGGGGATGTCTATGTTTGCCTCTTTCTCTCAGTGTCACTCTTTGACTTTTTCGGTGTCCCCACGTGTCTTTCTCTCGGAGTCCCTGTTTCTCTTTGTGCCGGCTCTCTCTTCTGTCACTTTACCCCAGCCTCCCTCTGAGTAACTCTACCTCACAGAGTGCATTTGTTCCTCTTGCAGTCTACTTTTCTCGGTGTCACTTTGTGCTGTTCTCCGAGTGTTACTCTCTGTCTCTTTCTTCCATTGCCACTCTGATCTGTCTCTCCAGGTTGCAATCTACCTCTTGTACTCACTGGCCTCAGTGTGATCCAGTCACACTAAGTCTGCCTGCTTTCCTCTTTCTTCCAGCGTCATCAGATCTAGTGTTTCGTCTTGATGTCACTATGTCTCTCCGTGACTCTCCATGCCTCTTTATCGACGCCGTCACATTGTCCTTACAGTTCACCTCTTTCTCCAAGCGAGTGTCACTCTCCTCGTCCGTCTTTTTTCCAATGCTGCACCTTTACGCTCCCTCTGCGCCAAAAGGTAAATTTCCTCCTGTGCCAAAGTCTTTTTTTGATCAGTGTCAGTGTTCGTGTTTGTTTTTCTTTTCCTCCTCGCTTCATCTAGCTCGCTCGATATCCTACTGATATGTTTCTTCCTCGCAGGTCTCGCTGGCCACCCCGTCTCTTCTTTTCAGTGTTTTTGAATGTTTCTCGGTGACCCTCGCGTGTCTGACTGCGTGCGCCACGTTGTGCGGTCGTCGCCCCTGCCCTGTCCATCCCTCTGTGTCGTCCTGTCTCTTTCTCTCCTGCCGTTCTCACAGGTACCCTGTCTTGCTGCATTGCTCCCTCTCTTGATGTGACCACAACTCTATGTCTCTCCAACTGCCTCTATCTCTCCATCAGTTTCAGCCTGTTTCTCTGTGTGCGTCTCAGGGTTATTAACCACCTGTCTCTTTCAAACAGTCGCACTGTCACCCGCCCCTCTCCCTGTGTCACTATGGCCCGCTCCTCTATTTTAACCACTTTCTCTCTATCTTCCCCAGTCTCCCTGTCAACCTCAGCCTCTTTCCTGTCATTTGTCGCGTCCCATGCCTCTTAGCTTCATGCAGTCCTCCCCACCTCTGCTCCCCTGTCGTACTCCCTCTCGCAACAACGCACATGCGCGTAAGCACGATCGGACTCTTTCTCACGCTGTCCCTTTCACTCTCCATCACTTGTCTTTCCCTCATTTCTTCATCCCAGGCCTCCCCTGTCCCGACTCCTACACACGCCCTGGCTTCACAGGCTTTCGGACCTCCTTCTCACTCTACAAACCCTTTGATCAATGTTGCTTCTTACGTCTCTAAGTAACAACTTTTCGCTCCCACCCTACCTGTCCCATATCTTTTTGTGAGTGCGTGTTTTTAATTTATGGGGGGGAGGGTGCGTGTCAAAGGCTTCCTCCACTGTAACAAATACCTCCACTGCTCTTTCACCCATCCTCTCCACCTCTCTACCCCCCACATGGCGCCCCTCGTGCGCCCCTACAGCGTTTTGCCCCACTTCACCATTCTCCAAGCCGGTCGAGGTCTCGCAGTCAGAGATGACCTGCTGGGGCTTCCGTTGCTTCCTCCTGGACATCTCCCTCCCATGGGTGTCTGCTCTCGTCGCACCCAGGGTGCCCCCCGGATGCAGTGGGTGCTGCCTGAGGAGTCGGGTCGCGTTCAATGTGCTCCGCACGCAAAAAGCATTGGCATAGACAATAGGTCTCGCTTTTGGGACCGTATAAGTATTTAGTTATGCAGCACAATATCCTTGCTGCAACAACATCAACTGTTGCATGGCTAAACACTTATAAGGTCCCAAAGGCGAGACCCATTGGCTATGCCAATGCTTGTTTGCATTATAACTCCTCTGCCCTTCTACGACTTTGGTTTTGAGGCGTTGTTTGATTAACCAAGCCTGAAATTTGCAGCTCTTTTTCTGCATGATGAAGTTTTGGGGCACGTGACGTCACCATACACGATGCAGTTGATTTGAGTGATATTATGTTTTTACCCGTGTACCATTGCTTGAGGAACATAGTTTTTGAATCCCTTCATTTAGTGGAGCGTGTGTGTGTGTGCGTGTGTGTGTCTGTCTTTGTGTGTGTGTGTCTGTGCCTGTTTGTAGTGTGTTGCACTTGCTTACTGATTGTAAGCAGGGCTGGACTGGGGAACCAAAAGCAGCCCTGGCAAAAATGCTCAAACCAGAACCATTCCGTTTCGTCTCCTCGCTGAAATTCTCTGCATCCATCCATCCATCCATCCTCCCTCTCTCTTTCTCTCCACCCTCGCTAATTCCTTTCTCTCTAGCTCTCCTCCCTCTCTTCTCTCTCTTTTGAAGCCTCCCTGTGCCTGCTACAATTAATCTTAGAGAGATGCCGAGCCTGACAGAGGCACCAGGAGCCGGCCAGGGCTTTCAAACCAGGCCTCCAAGGGGTCCAGCCCACCGGGGAAATGCCCAGTGGAATAAAAGGCCATTCTGGCCTGAGTGCAAGTGATCATGTTTGTGGGCCATTGCCCCTATATTGTGCCACTCGCCTGGGGGTGCTCTTTAGTAATGTATTCCTGGGGGGCTGTTGGTGGGTGTCACTGAGCCGTAATCTCCAGGATTTTTTTTTGTGTGATCTCCACTAGGGCTGGGTGCCTATGTAGTCAATCTAATTCAGGTGATTTTCATACTTCATGATGTATGAAGTTCCCCGCGTTTGCCTGAGGTCAGTGCAGCTCTACTTCACTAACCCCAACTATGACTGCAGCTGGATTCCCCACTCTACGTTGACAGAACATTTTGCTGCGGGTGGGGGGGGCGGTATTGGGGATGTCTCCCCGTTCTCACCCGAGTGACACAATGGCTGACGCTCTGCTACATCCTTATCTCGGATGGATTCTTTGACTCTCTTGGTGAAGCAGCTTGTGAGCTCTCCCCCAGTACAGTCAAAAAGCCGGCCATTTGGCAGTCATTTATTTGCTTTTCATTTTCTTATCAGAAGAGGCGTGGCGATCGGAGAGGGCTGTCACAGGCCTCTTCACACTCCTATAGTTGTTTTTCCGTGTCAAGGAGGGTAAGACACATTGGCAGAGCAGCGTGAACTCTTTGATGACACATCTGCATTCGCGGCCGGAGCATCGGGGATGCCGGAGCATCGGGGATGCCGGAGCACCGCCGCTCCCAGAACCCTCAGTCCGTCACGAGCGGGCGAGTTAAGCAAACATTATGGAAACACTTCAGCAAATGCTAGAATGATTCCCCCAGCACATCCTCGCCACCCAAGGGGGCGGGAGGCACGGGGTGGGTGCCTGCCTGTTGTCAGACTGAAACGCAAACGTTGGTTTATTCGGGAATTATCTTTGTTGCTAAACTGAAGAAGGAAGGGAATCTGCAAGTAACGAGACGATCGGCATCTGGAATGCATCCTGGGACTGGGAGTCAAAGTGAGGGTCTGTGGTGCATTACATGGTCTGGAAAGCGGCTGGTCAGATTCCAGCGAGACACGATAGACTTCAAAGTCTGGCCGAACATCAGTGAAACTGCTGCTCAGCTCAGATATGTAAAGTGGGTGTAGATGAATGAATTTATGACTGGTTTTATCTGCCGCATTCGTATGGGAAAAGCAGGGCTGCAGCCAGTCCTCTAATAATTTAATGCTGGACTGTTTTCCATAAATGTAAAATGTTTTGTCTCCGATCATTCTTGCATAATTTATGTGCACAAGTGAAATGCTGGAATGGAAGCAGGCTATCTGGACGCCTATGTTAGCATGTCTATCACTGATTATATTCTTTTATGTCTGCCTAACGCGCATTCATTTCCCCTGCTTTGAAATATTTGTCTATCTTCCTCCCTCTCTCTCTCTCTGCCTCTAACTCACGCACTTTCTCATATTCACTGTTCTGCTCTCTTCTTTACTTTCGTTGTCTCGATTTTGTGCGTTCTCTTTCATTACTCTGCTTTTGGCCCTCCTTTTCGACATTTTTGTCACTGTTTCTCTCCCCCTTTGTCTTACTCACACACAAGCCAGTTCTCTCACGCCCTTTCTCAGATATACACACAAACTCATTCACCCAATTTCTCTCTTCTGCTCCATATCTCTCACGCACACACACTTTATATCATATCTTCCTCCTAGTTTATTGTTTGTATCATTCTCTTTCCCCCTTTTTCTCTCTCTCTCTTTCAAACGTCTCACATTAACTTCTTTTTTTATTTTTGTCTTTTGATTTTCACATTATTCCATCATCTTCATTTCTTACAATTGCATCACAATTCCATGACAGGTAGTATTACGACACAATTTACAACACTTATACTAAGTATTCGGAATGCAGGTCGAGTGGAAATCCTATAGTAAGTCAGAAATACAAAACTTAGAGGTAAACATCCACATACACTTCTTCTTTGACTCTCTTTTACAAACATATGCACACTCACACAGATGCAAAAGCGCTCATTCTCTCTTTTAAAAAAAAAACTTTTTAGGTCTTGCCTACCCAGTCCATGCACTGTGCTGCAAGATGTATTGTTTACTATTCAGTAGGCTTACAACTCGCCCACAGCATACCATATACCAGAGCATTCCATTGGTTGTTTTCATTCACAATCTTTCGATTGCTTTTCTCCCGTAGGCTTCCCTTTCTTTCTTATGTTAGCTCTTTGATGGAGCATGGACCAATTACATTTATTCTTCCTCGTCCTTGTTCTTCCTCGTCTTTTTGCAACACACTATTTTTTTATGAGTTTCGGTATTATTCCTGGACATGCAGTGTGCTTTCCTACTTTTACAACTGGCATATTGCTTCTTATTTACGTTGCTATCACCCAATCAGCCATCTCTATTGATGCTTTAGTTACTTACACCCAAAACTGTACTACTCTATGCCACTCTATTCTACGTTACTCCACTCTATGTTACTCCACTACATTCTAGGCCACGCCACTCTACAGCACTCTACAGCACTCTACTCTATGCCACTCTACTCTACGCCACTCCACTCTACACCATTCTACTCTATGCCACTCCAATCTCCTCTACGTCACTCTATGCCACCCCACTCTACGTCAATCCGCTCTACGGAACTCCACTCTATGCCACTCAACTCCAATCTACACCAATCTACTTTACATCACTCTACGCCACTCCACTCTGTGCCACTCCACTCTGTGCCACTTCACTCTACTCCACTCCACGTCACTGTACTCTACTTCACTCTATATTATGCCACTCTACTCTATGGCACTCTTCTCCACACCACTCTACGCCACTCTATTCTTTGACACTCTACTCTACGTCACTCCACACCACTCTATGCCACTCCACCCTAATCCACTCCACTCTATTCTATGCCACTCCAGACCACTCCTCACAACAGAAGGCAACTTTATGGCACTCAACACCACTCTATGCCACTCTACTCTATGCCAATCTACTCTATGCAATTCTACTCCACTCAACTCCATGTCACTCTGCTCTACGCCACTCTATGCCACTCCACTCAACACCACTCCACCCTATGCCAATCCACTGTATGCCACTTCAGTCCATGGCACTGTACTCTATGCCGCTCTATGCTAATCCACTACAGACAATGCCACTCTACGCCACTCTACTCTTTGCTATTCTACTCTGTGCCACTCTACGCCACTCTCCTCCACTCTACTCTATGCCACTTTGTGCTACTCTACTCTATGCCACTCCACTCTAGTCCACGTCACTCTACTCTTTGCCACTCTACCCTATGCCACTCTACTCCATGCCACTCTGTGCCACGCCACTCTGCACCATGCCACTGTGCACGACTCTGCTCTATGCCACTCTACTCTATGCCATTCTACACTACACCACTCTACTCTAAGCCACTCTACTCTTTGGCACTCTATTCTATGCCACTGTATGCCAGTCCACCACACCCTTCGCCACTATCTGTACTCTACACCCCTCTACTCCACTCTATGCCACTCTACTCCACTCTATTCTACTGCACTCTACGCTACTCCTCTCCATCCCACTCTACACAACTCTGCTCTACACCATTTAGTGCCACTCTACTCTACGCCACTCTACTCTACATTATTCTATTCTACTGCACTCCATGCCACTTCACTTTACACAATGACACTCAACACCTATCTTTACTACGCCACTCTACTCAATGCCATTGTACTCTACACCACTCTTTGCTACTTTACTCTACACTGCTCCATTCCATTCCACTCTATGCCACTCCAATCCATTCCACTCTACTCCACTTCATGCCAGTTTACACCACTCCACCTGACTCCACTTTACTCCCCTCCACTCCATTCGACTCCACTCCACTCCACAGCACTCTACGCCACTCTCAATACACTCTACTCCATCCAATGCCACTCCACTCTATGCCATTCCACTCTATGCCACTCCACTCTACACCACTCCACTCCACACCACTCTACTGCATGCCGCTGTACACCACTCCACCCCACTCTGTGCTACTCTACCCTATGCCACTCTATGTCACTACACTTTATACATATATGTCATTCCACACCACTCTGTGCAACTGTACCCAACTCTACTTACACCACTCTACTCTATGCCACTTTACTCTATGCCACTCTACTCTACACCACTCAACTTGATGCCAGTCCACTCTACACCACTTCACACCACTCCATGCCACTCTACTCTATGCCACTCCATTCTACCCCATGCCACTCCACTTCTCGCCACTCTGCGCCATTCTACTCCACTGCTTCTCACTCTATGGCACTCTACTCTACGCCACTCTACTCTTCACAACTCCACTCCTCTCTATGACACTCTACTCCATGCCACTGTATGCAACTCCACTCCACTCTACGCCATTCTATGCCACTCTACTAAATTCTATGCCACTCTACTCAATTCTATGCCACTCTAATTTATGTCACTGTACTCTACATCACTCTATTCTACTCCAGTCTACTCTACTTCATGTCACTCTTCTCCATACCACTCTACGCCACTCTACTCTTTGGCACTCCAGTCTATGTCATTCCACTTCACGCCACTCTCTTATTACACTCCACTTCATTCTACACCGCTCCACGCCACTCCTCTAACACAATGCCACTTAATGGCACTCAACACCACTCTATGCCACTCTACTCTATGCCACTCTGCCATACAGCACTCTATGTCACTACACTCTACGCACTCTTCTGTATGCCATTCCACCCCACTCTATGCCACTCTAGTTACGCCACTCTGCTCTACACCACTTTACTCTATGCCACTCTACTCTACACCACACAACTCTACTCCACTCCACTCTATGCCACTTCACACCACTATACTCCATGCCACTCCACTCCATGCCACTCTGCGCCATTCTACTCCACTGCTTCTCACTCTATGCTGCTCTAATCTACGTCACTCTACTCTTCACCACTCCACTATAGGCCACTCTATGCCACTTTACTCCACTCTACTCTGCGGCGCTGTACTCTACGTCACTGCATACTATGCCACTCTACTCTACGGTACTCTTTTCCACACCACTTTATGCCACTCTACTCTATGCCACTCCACTCCACGTCACTCCACCCCATGCCACTCTATGCCACTCCACCCTACACCACTCCACTCCATGCCACTCCACTCCACGCCACTCCTCTCAACACAATGCCACTTTACGGCACTCAATGCCACTCTACTCTATGCCCCTCTACTTTATGCCACTCCACTCCACTCTACACCACACCACTCTACTCTATACCACTCCACACCACACTACTCTATGCTACGCCACTTCACTCAACGTCACTCCGCTCTACACCACTCCACTCTATGCCACTGTACTCTATGCCACTCCACGCCACTCCACTCCATGCAATGCCATTTTACGCCACTCTACTTTATGCCACTCTACACTGCACTACTCTACGTCACTCTACTCTTTGGCACGTTTCTCTACGCCACTCTACTCTACACCACTCAACTCTATGCCAGTCCCCTCTATATCGCTTCACACCACTCCACGCCACTGTACTGTCACTCCATTCTACTCCATGTCATTTCACTCCACGCCACTCTGCTCCACTCTACTCAACTGCTTCTCACTCTGTTCTACTCTATGCCACTCTACTCTTGATCAGTCTATGGCACTTCACTCAATTTCACTCCTCGCCATGCCACTCTACTCTATGCCAATGTACACCACTCCACTCCACTCTGCCATTCTGCTCCACTCTACTTTATACTACTTTACTCTACATCACGGTACTCAGTCACTCTATACTACGCTATTCTACTCTACTCCACAGCATTCTTCTCCACACCACTCTACACCACTCTACTCCATGAAACTCCACCCTACGCCACTCCACTCCATTCTACGCCACTCCACACCACTCCTCTCAACACAATGCTACTATACGGCACTCAACGCCACTCTATGCCACTCTACTCTATGCTACTCTACACCACTTTATTCCACTCCACTTCATGCCACTCTACTTATGCCGTTCTACTCTGTGCCACTCCACACCAGTCTCTGCCACTCCACTCCACACCACTCTACTCTATGCCACTCCACTCTACGCCACTCCACTCTTTATCACTGAACTCTAAGCCACTCAATGCTGCTCCACGCCACACAATTCCAGTCTATGCCACTGTACTCTATGCGACTCTACTCTGCATCACTCTACTCTATGCCACTTTATGTCACTCTATGCCACTCCACTCTATGCCATTCCACTCTAGTCCACGCTCTACTCCATGCCACTCTACTTCATGCTCCTCTGAACCACGTCACTTTGCGCCATGCCAAACTTGACTATTCTACTCTCTGCCACTCTACTCTATGCCACTCTACTCTATGCCATTCTGTACTACACAATTCTACTCTAAGCCACTCTGCTCTTTGCCACTCTAGTCTATGCCACTCCATTTCACTCTATGCCACTTTACGCTACGCTACACCATTTTACTTCTAGTCCACTTTACGCCACTCTACTTTACTCTACTTTACTCTACTCAACTCCACTCTATGCCACTCTACTCCAGTCCATTCTACGCCATACTACTTTATGCAACTCTAAGCCACTCTACTCTATGCCACTCAATACCACTCTACTCTGTTTCACGCCATTCTACATCTGTTTAAGCTCTTCCACTCTATGCCACTCTACTTTACTCTGTGCCAATCTACCGCACTTTACTATACGCCACTCTACTCTATGGCACCCTACTCTATGTCACTCTACTCCACAACACTATACTCCACTCCACTCTACAAACTCTACTCTACGCCCCTCCAGGCCACTCCACTCTACCCATTCTACTGTACGCCACTCCACTACACTCAACGTCACTCTACTGTGTGCCAGTCTGAACCACTTCACTCTACGCCACTCTGATATGCCACTCTACTCTATGCCACTCTACTCTTTGCCACTCTACTGTATGCCACTCCACGCCACTCTACGCCACTCCACTCCACTCCACTCCACTCCGCTCCACTCTGCTCTTCTCTACGCCACTCCACTCAACTCTATGTCACTCCACTCCACTCTACAACACTGCACTCTGTGCCACTTTACTCCACTCTCCTCTATACCATTCTACTCTACTCTACACCACTAACTTTTAGCCATGATGAACATCAGCCACGCTGCTGTACAACATGGTCTAAAGTCATTGGCAAAGCCAATAGCTCTCACATAGGTGAGACCTAATGGCTTTGCTAATGCTTGCTTTAATTTTTTCTCTCGGACAAAGCAATGGATTGGTGCATTATTTCTATTCGGTTTTGACACACAGGGACATAAGCATATGCATAGTGGGACAGACTTGTTTGGAATTACATTTTGGGCTGCATTTCAAAACATTTTCGAATGGCAATATTTCATGTACTTGATGGCAAGTTTAGGCAGTGTTTGCTTCAAACATCTTTTACCACTGTATTATGAAAATAGGATTCTGGAGGTGGTAATGTGTGACAAGAGCATCTGTGTAAATTTTTTGTGTGGCCTTTTGCTGTGGTGGGGACGTGTTCTGTTCTTTTTGCTCTTGGGTTTCCCTGCTGTATAATTGCAATGTGAATTTGTTTTACTGTACTGCAGTATTTGTGTTGCATTCTGTTTTGACTGTTTTTTTTCATGCACCCTATTATGTTTGAAATGTGTTGTGATTTTTGTGTGTGTTATTTTTATTATCTGTTGTTTACTTTAGATATATCAACAAATACTTACTAGAAGTTTAATCTTCCCAATGGATTAGAAACTGAAAACGGCCACAATATTTCTGAGAATCATAATTTTCTGGAGCCTCATTCTCTGGTTGCCCTTGTACCATAACTGGTGGAGGTTTAGATGAAAGTTGATGATGAGGATCAGAGAAATATAGCTTCAATTAGGGTTAAAGGAAAGCAGAATGAATCTTCCAAGTACTGGGCAGCTTCAACCGAAAGGCCACAGGTTGATTGGATGAATTATTTCAAATGGTCCATAAATAACGGTTATAATTTAAATGGCAATGCATCTACAGGAAGAAAATGAGAAGACAGACAGTTTTATGTTCCAGAAGCAAACAGAGCAGAACTTGATCTTGATTTGTCTGCACGTTTTTTTGCTCTAGACCCCAAGATTGGCAATTCGATTATCTGTAACGAATTCAAATAATCAATAGTTGCCGGAACACAAGGATCAATACAAGGAGAAGGTGGAAATACTCATGGTGAAATCCTTGCATTCCAAAGAAAGGTTAAACCTTAGCGACACTAACATAGTTAGATTATTATAAGAAAGGTCTGCAATTGGTAAACAGGAAAACCAGTAATTTCGAGTTGCATTACAGTTGCACAGCGGATATCGTTTCATACTTTGATTTGTTTGCTAAGTTTACCCTTTAGTTTGGAGGTTAACTGGAAGCTAGAACTTGTTCTATTCCGAATGCCTTACCACACCTATTAAAAAACATGAAATATTTTGATTACCTTTATCAGTAAAAAACAGTAGGCGGCAAACCATAAAAGCAAAAAATCACTCAAAAACATTGAGCCATTTCTGCAGCTATTGGTTATCTAGGCAAAATAAAAAAAAAACAGCCATCTTTGAAAAGGCGTCAAGTTGTAACTATTCTCACAAAATATCATTCTGAAGGTTGAAAATCCACTGCCCTTAGCTGGAAATTTCCAAAAAGGCTTAAAATGTAAGGATTTATGTTCAGCAAGAATTTGACAGACAAAAACATATTCTTGGAAATCTAATTTAGAGTTCACCAAAAAGATTGTAAAACTAAGGGGCATATTAGCAAGAAGAGGCGATAATCATCGCTAACCCTGCTTAGCGTGATTTATTTTATCGCCGGCTATCGCTGGAATATATTGCCACGCTAACGCTGTATTAGCGACATTTAGCGCTTTGGCGATAAATATTCCAGCGATAGCGGGAGGGAAGGGCCAACATCGCGACAAAACCAGCGATGTTGCATGGAGGAGGTGGAAAACCTTGCTGATACGACCCTGTGGTCGTATCAGCATAATCCACCCCCATGTAATGTATGGCTAAGTCAGGAAAATAGCAGGTGATAAAAAATGGCGATGGCCCCGGTTAGCGTGACTTTTCACGTCGCTAACCGGGGTCAGGGACTCCTTGCTAATAGGTGATAGGCCTGTTAGCGTCTGTTTACAGGGTATGTTGGTCGGGAACGCCTACTTTGCATGTCATTAGCGATAAACATCGCTGACATGCAAAGCGGCACCCAAACCGATCGCTTTCGTCAGAAAGTTGTGGCTAACTGCTGTTAGCGACAGCTTGCTGATAGGGCGATAGATTTATCGCCGCTTTAGCGGCAAAAAGTGCCACAAAAGCGGCAATAAATCGCTTGCTAATATGCCCCTAAATCCTAAGTAGCCTAGTCTTTGCTCCTCAATGGCCAGGAATGACTCAGTCATGACATATTCATGGCATTCAGCTGCATTTCTGTTGTTAGAACAAAAATAGCTTGTTGACTGAAATACAATTAATTTTGTTCTGCCAGAGGGATCTTCTTAACCCCTTCGCTGCTAGGCCTTTTCCCACCTTGTGCCACGTTTTTGTTTTGGCTATTTGGGGTAGTTTGCGCTTATGCCCCCATAACGTTTTGTCCACATAAGGTATCCATGCCAAATTTGTGTCCTTTTCTTCCAACATCTTGAGGATTCTAAAGGTGCCCGGGGTTTGTGGATTCCCCTGGAGGGCACCAAGAAATTAGGCAAAATACAGCAAAATGTTTTTTTTGGGGTGAAAATGTGGAAAATGTGCTGCAGAAGACAGCGTCTGGTTTTTTCCCTGCAAATGGTATCAACAAAGAGTTTGTGGTGTTAAAACCACCATCTTCCCAGCTTTCAGAAACAGCAAAACATTTGTAAGAAAACAAAAATCTTCTACACAGCTTTGTCATTTTACTGGGACATAGCCTAATTTTCCTATTTTTTGTGCTTTTAACCGCCTTCCAGTTAGTGGTAGAAATGGGTATGAAACCAATATTAGCTCCTGGAAAGCTATACATTTCTGAAAAGTAGACACAATTCTTAATTCATCAAGGGGTCATTTGTGTAGATCCTTCAAGGTTTTTGTTAGAAACTAACAGTTGAAAATAAAATATATTGAAATTGAGTTGAAAAAAACTGCCATTTGTGGCAACGTTTTCACCTGTAACTCCTTCTGAGTATGACAGATTTTTAAAAGCAATATACCGTTACAGCCACTAAACCCTTCTGGTTGTGGGGATATATAGGACTTGTACATTCACCAAGAACCAGAGGAACCCAGATGCAGTAATTGAGCTGCGTCTTGAAATTATTTTTCATTGTGTACCGGGTATATAGTAATTAATTTGGTAAAATATAAAGAGTGAAAAGAGGTATCAAAGACACCTATGCATTTCCAAAATGGGAACAAAATACAGAGTTTAGAAGCAATAGTTATTTGCACATCTCCGAATTTGTGGGTACCCTTACTAGCATGTGAACTCTAGGACATTTTTCAAAGTGACTTCTTTTTTACACATTGTCCTACATTTGGAAGGTAGAAATGCATAGAAAGTCAATAGGTAATAACAGTTGCTCTACAATTCTGTGTTCCCTTAAGTCTCCCGATAAAAATGGTACCTCACTTGTGTGGGTAGGCCTAGTGCCTACAACAGTAAATGGCCCGAAATGCAACATGGACGTATCACATTTTTCTAGTGAAAACAGACCCTTTTTTTGCAACGTGCCTTGCTGTGGAATTTGGACCCTAGCTTAGCCGACATCTCGCAAAACCTAGCAAAACTATACATTTTTGAAAACTAGACATCCAGGGAAATCCATGATGGGGTGACTTGTGTGGCTCTCACCCGGTCCTGGTACCCAGAATGCTTTGCAAACCTCAAACTTTGTAAAAAAATCTACATTTTCCTCACATTTCTGTGATGGAAAGTTCTGGATCCTGTGAGGAGCCACAAACCTCCACCCACCCAGCACTCTCCAAAGTCTCATGATAAAAATGGTACCTCACTTGCATGGGTAGGCCTAGTGCCCGTGGCAGGAAACGGACAAAAACGCAACGTGGACACATCACATTTTTCCTGTGAAAAGTGACCCTTTTTTGCAATGTGCCTAGCTGTGGATTTAGGACCCTAGCTCAGCCGGCACCTAGCAAAAACTAGCAAACCTATACATTTGTGAAAACTAGACATCCAGGGAAATCCAGGATGGGGTGACTTGTGTGGCTCTCACCAGGTCCTGGTACCCAGAATGCTTTGCAAACCTCACACTTTGTCAAAAAAACAAAATTTTCCTCACATTTCTGTGATGGAAAGTTCTGGAATCTGTGAGGAGCCACAAACCTCCACCCACCTAGCACCCTACAAAGTCTCCTGATAAAAATGGCACCTCACTTGTGTGGGTAGGCCTAGTGCCTGCAACAGAAAACGGACCAAAACACAACGTGGACACATCACATTTTTCCTGTGAAAACTGACCCTTTTTTTGCAATGTGCCTAGCTGTGGATTTTGAACCCTAGCTCAATCGGCACCTATGGCAACCTAGAAAAACTATACATTTTTGAAAACTAGACATCCAGGGGAATCCAGGATGGCATAACTTGTGTGGCTCTCACCAGATTCTGTTACCCAGAATCTCTTGCAAACCTCAAACTTTGTAAAAAAAACACATCTTCCTCACATTTCTGTGATGGAAAGTTCTGGAATCTGTAGGGAGCCACAAACTTCCACCTACCCAGCATTCCCCAAAGTCTCCTGATAAAATCGGTACCTTACTTATGTGGGTAGGCCTAGGGCTCATGACAGGAAACGGGCCAAAAAACCACGTGGACACATCACATTTTTCCAGTGAAAACTGACCCTTTTTTTGCAATGTGTCTAGCTGTGGATTTTGAAACATAGCTCAGTCGGCACCTAGGGAAACCTAGCAAAGCTATACATTTTTGAAAACTGGACACCCAGGGAAATCTAGGATGGCGTAACTTGTGTGGCTCTCACCAGATTCTGTTACCCAGAATCTCTTGCAAACCTCAAACTTTGTAAAAAAAACACATCTTCCTCACATTTCTGTGATGGAAAGTTCTGGAATCTGTAGGGAGCCACAAACTTCCACCTACCCAGCATTCCCCAAAGTCTCCTTATAAAAATGGTACCTTACTTGTGTGGGTAGGCCTAGGGCTCGCGACAGGAAACGGCCCAAAACACAACGTGGACACATCACATTTTTCCAGTGAAAACTGACCCTTTTTTTGCAATGTGCCTAGCTGTGGATTTTGAAACATAGCTCAGTCGGCACCTAGGGAAACCTAGCGGAGCTATACATTTTTGAAAACTGGATACCCAGGGAAATCCAGGATGGGGTAACTGGTGTGGCTCTCACCAGGTTCTGTTATCCAGAATCTCTTGCAAACCTCAAACTTTGTAAAAAAAACACATCTTCCTCACATTTCTGTGATGGAAAGTTCTGGAATCTGTAGGGAGCCACAAACTTCCACCCACCCAGCATTCCCCAAAGTCTCCTGATAAAAATGGTACCTCACTTGTGTGGGTAGGCCTAGTGCTTGTGACAGGAAACGGCCCAAAACACAATTTGGACACATCACATTTTTCCAGTGAAAACTGACCATTTTTTTGCAATGTGTCTAGCTGTGGATTTTGAACCCTAGCTCAGCAGACACGTAGGGAAACATTGCAAACCTATACATATTTGAAAGCTAGACACCCAGGGGAATTCAGGATGGGGTGACTTGTGTGGCTCTCACCAGGTTCTGTTACCCAGAATCCCTTGCAAACCTCAAACTATGTGAAAAAAACCACATTTTCCCCACATTTCTGTGATGGAAAGTTCTGGAATCTGCGTGGATCCACAAACTTCCACCCACCCGGCATTTCTCCAAGTCTCCCGCTAAAAATGGCCCCTCACTTGTGTGGGTAGGCCTAGTGCCCGCAGCAGGAAATGGCCCAAAATATATTGTGGAGGCATCAAAAATAATCAATCACCAAACGACCTGGTTTTGCTAGGGGGTCACCAGCGTTTTGTGCCCCGGGTTCGGCAGCCATGTAGGGAAACCTACCAAGCCCAGACATTTCTGAAAACTAGACACCCGGGGGAGTCCAAGGATGTGTGGCTTGCATGGATTCCCCAACGTTTTTCTACCCAAAATCCCCAGCACACCTAAAATTTGAGTAAAAAAAATCACATTCAACCCAGATCTGTGACTGGGGGGGGGAGTGTCTGAAAAGTTTCAGCGCTCCGTCCATCATCTCCTTGTGTTTGCTTTGTTCGCCCTAAGTTGGCAGGGTATGCCCAGACGTGGGTCCCTTGCTCACTTTGCCACTGGATTCAAGCTAGCCTGGCTGATGAGGGCTGTTAGCCTGCAACCGCTCCCAGGATGCTTGTTTCCGGTCCAGGGAAGACATGGCTTGGCAGTTCGGGCTGGACTGTTCCCATGAGGCACAGGGTCAAGACTGATTTGCATATAGCTGTGTCTGAACTGGGGTGGCGAAGTGAGCTAAAGAATGATGATGGATTCAACCCAGATCTGTGACTGGGGGTGAGTGTCTGAAAAGTTTCAGCGCTCCGTCCATCATCTCCTTGTGTTTGCTTTGTTCGCCCTAAGTTGGCAGGGTATGCCCAGACGTGGGTCCCTTGCTCACTTTGCCACTGGATTCAAGCTAGCCTGGCTGATGAGGGCTGTTAGCCTGAAACTGGTCCCAGGATGCTTGTTTCCGGTCTAGGGAAGACATGGCTTGGCAGTTTGGGCTGGACTGTTCCCATGAGGCACAGGGTCAAGACTGATTTGCATATAGCTGTGTCTGAACTGGGGTGGCGAAGTGAGCTAAAGAATGATGATGGATTCAACCCAGATCTGTGACTGGGGGTGCGTGTCTGAAAAGTTTTAGCGCTCCGTCCATCATCTCCTTGTGTTTGCTTTGTCCGCCCTAAGTTGGCAGGGTATGCCCAGACGTGGGTCCCTTGCTCACTTTGCCACTGGATTCAAGCTAGCCTGGCTGATGAGGGCTGTTAGCCTGAAACCGGGCCCAGGATGCTTGTTTCCGGTCTAGGGAAGACATGGCTTGGCAGTTCGGGCTGGACTGTTCCCATGAGGCACAGGGTCAAAACTGATTTGCATATAGCTGTGTCTGAACTGGGGTGGTGAAGTGAGCTAAAGAACGATGATGGATTCACCCCAGATCTGTGATGGGGTTGAGGGTCTGAAAAGTTTCAGCACTCCGTCCATCATCTCCTTGTGTTTGCTTTGTTCGCTCTAAGTTGGCAGGGTATGCCCAGATGTGGGTCCCTTGCTCACTTTGCCACTGGATTCAAGCTAGCCTGGCTGATGAGGGCTGTTAGCCCGAAAACGGTCCCAGGATGCTTGTTTCCGGTCCAGGGAAGACATGGCTTGGCAGTTCCGGCTGGACTGTTCCCATGAGGCACAGGGTCAAGACTGATTTGCATATAGCTGTGTCTGAACTGGGGTGGCAAAGTTAGCTAAAGAACAATGATGGATTCAACCCAGATCTGTGACTGGGGGTGAGTGTCTGAAAAGTATCAGTGCTCCGTCCATCATCTCCTTGTGTTTGCTATGATCCACAACTTTACCACACAGAAATGTGAGGAAAATGTGATTTTTAAGCTAAATTTGAGGTTTGCAGGTCATTCTGGGTAATAAAACACTGGGGGATCCATGCAATCTACACCTCCCTGGACTCCCCCGGGTGTCTAGTTTTCTGAAATGTCTGGGTTTGATAGGTTTCCCTAGATGGCCGCCTAGCCCGGGACCAAAAACGCAGTTGCCCCCCATGGAAAACAAGGTCCTTTTGTGATGCATAATTTTGATGTCTCCACAATACGTTTTGGGCCCTTCCCTGTCGTGGGTACTTGGCCCACCCACACTAGTGGGGTGCCATTTTTATCGGGAGACCTGGGGGAATGCTGGGTGGTAGGAACTTTGTGTTGGCCCGGTGATCACACAACTTTACCACACAGAAATGTGACAATGTGATTTTTTAAGCTAAATTTGTGGTTTTCAGGGGATTCTGGGTAAGAAACATTGGGTGATCCATGCAAGCTATACCTCCCTGTACTTCCCCAGGTGTCTAGTTTTCAGAAATATCTGGGATTGGTAGGTTTCCCTAGATGGCCGCCTACCCTGGGACCAAAAACGCAGGTGCTCCCCTTGCAAAAACAGGTAGTTTTGTCATAGATAGGGGGCACCTGCGTTTTTGGGCCGGGGCTCGGCACCTATTTAGGCAAACCTACCAAACCCAGACATTTCTGAAAACTAGACACCAAGGGGAGTCCAATGATGTGTGGCTTATGTGGATTCCTCAACGTTTTCTTACCCAGAATCCCTTGCAAACCTCAAATTTAGCAAAAAATTACATTTTCCTCACATTTTTGTGTGTGAAGGTTGTGAGATCACCACGCTGGCAAAAATTTCTCACCACCCAGCGTTCCCCTCAGTTTCTCAATAAAAATGATACCTCACTCGTGAGGGTGCCCAAAGCAGTGTCAGCCTAAAAATATGTATGAAAAAAAACTGCCCTTCTGGACCCACTTTGGTTCCCCCTCAGTTTTTCATTTTATACGTTTTTAGGTTCTCTGCTTTGGGCACCCACACAAGTGACGTATCATTTTTTTCAGGACACCGAGGGAAACACTGGGTGGTAGGAAATTTATGCCGGCGCCGTGATCCAACAAATTTTCCACACCGAAATATGAGGAAAGTGTGAATTGTTAGTAACCCTGGGCAGTGGACTCTGCTCCACCGGTGGAGTTCACGGAGATTTGCCCACTCCATGCTCCGCTTAGAGCACAGACTTTTGGCAAAAACTCCACCGACAGGCAGAGCGGAGTTTACTACCCACGCCCAGAACTTAACAAACACTAATAAGCTGGTCTTTCCAAGAGGGGCTCCCATCGCTGTTGACCCAGTGCAAAGTAATTGCCAAAACGACTTGGCAAGTCAGGGTGAGCTTGTCTAGTATATAAATATGACTACTTGAGGAGCTAAACTGCAATGCCAAGGTCAACAATCTTACTTGTCGGGGGCATTTTTTGTTTTGTTTGTTTAAACAATTACTGCCGGGGAAAAAACGACGATGTCTTAAGTTCTGAGCGGCGTTGCTAGACATCTCCGCAGTAAGAGTCCAGATGCTGCAGTTGTCTGTGCTGAAAGCAGCAGTGCTTTGGGATGCCTGTGATGGAGCAAGAGGGGCCAGACCTTCTGCAAACTGCATCCGGGTTGTAATTGCGTTTCATGTACATCAAACCTATATGACTCCTGTTTAGATATTCAGCAGCGCTTGATTGCTTTGAAACCCCTCGGTGTCGGGAATTGGTCCTAGGATGAGCAGCATTTGCTGTTTCACAGAGACCCCTGGCTACATCCTGATGACGAAAAAGAGTTGAAGCTCAAACATTTTATAACATTTTCTTAGTTTACGGTAAGTAAATGTCAGAAAAGTTTTGTACATGAATATACCAAACACCAAAGGCCTGGCAATGAACCAGGATGTAAATCTTTGCATTTTCAGTCAAACTCTATTTATTAAATGTAAAATAAGTAGACTATTCATGTGTGCAACTTTAATTATGCGGAAAACAAAAGCACACTACAATCAACACACCAGTGTCTGAAACAACCGAAATCCATCACAACATCCCCACCCTCAATTTTAGCTCTACTGAGCAATCAACCAGCATCCATATTTACAAAGATGTTGCAACAACAATCACAATTTAGGATCAACCTGTTGCTGCTTCCTGCCATTCATAGAGCATGGTGTATTGTGCACAGCTTTCCAGTGTAACACTGCCCCCAAAGCTCCTTGCGGCCATGCCCCGGATCTGCCTGGGACCCCTTGAGGCCAGCCTCCTATGCTTACTCGCACCCAGTTTGTCCCGCCCGAAAACAGGCTTGATTTGGTTCCTCAGCCCCACCCAGGTCTTGTTTGGTTGCTCCCAGGAGCCGGTCCCATGCACTCAAGCCTCGGTTAGCCACTTCCCGTGGTAGGGCCTGAGCAAGTTTCGGACACCCGCCCTTTCCTAATGCCGCCTTTGGGGAGGGCTTTCACCTTCCTATCTGTGAATAGGGCTGTCCTGCCAAAATATACTCGGGAAGTAACAGTAGGAGCTGCCCCAAGAGAGAAGTAAGGAACCAGTCATGGCGAGTCAGGAGGTCCCCCGGAAAACGGCACCCAGGTAAGAAGTATGGCGGGTGCAGGCATTGTGCAGCCGTGGGTGGGCGGCAGGTTGCAGCCTTGTGGGAGTCCAGCTTGTGTCTGTGGTGGCGGAGGGGCAGCCTTCCGTGGTCGTGGTGGCGGCTGTTTGTGGTGGATAGAGCAGTTTCCACTCTGTCAAGGGTTAGAGTGGGCTGTGCAGTTTGACTGGACAGTTTACAGCATTTTGATACTGTGTGCAGCTTTGGGAGTAAGGAGGAGTTTTTTACTCCATGCCGGACAAGGTGGCTGTTTGCACTCTATGTCGGAACAGAGGCAGCTTGTTCCCTGGAGAGAGGAGGGGACACTTTAGGGACTGCTTGCGAAGTGGTTTCAGACTGCTGCGAGGGGGCAGTGCAAATAATCCACCTGCATGCGGAACTCTGCGGAATTCCACTGAGTTTTTCGGTAACTCCGTGGAATTCCGCCCAGGCTTAATTATTAGCTAAATTTGAGGTTTGCAGGAGATTCTGGGTGTAGGAGAGTAGGATCTGCTTCACATTGGTACCCCCACTTTTTGCTGATGCTTCACTGTTTTTCGACTTTAGTCTGGCTGGGGCCCTGCTAATCAGAACCCCAGCCTAGCTGCTTCCTCTCTAAAATGGTTTCCATGTGCTTTAGGCACATCTCTGATTGGAATCTGGAGTGCCCTTATAAGTCCCTAGTATATGGTATACTATGTACCCAGGGCATAGGTACCTCAGAGGCCTGCCAGGGGCTGAAGCATGTATTATGCCACCCCTGGAAGGCCAGCCAAAATGACACCACAGGTCTGCTACTGCAGCCTGGGTAAGGTGGTGCATGCACCCCTTACTGTGATATAGGTTACCTATATCACTACATACATACACACATATAAACCTATAAGTCACTCCTATGGCAGGCCTTATCAATCCTGAAGGCAGAGTGCTTGGTTCCTATGTGAGAGGGTGCCCCTGCACGAGCAGAACCCCTCTGCCGCGTTCGGAGACCCTTCTCTGATGCTGTTTGTAGTGCAGCCTGACCATATACTCTTAAGCGCATTATAACCTCGCGTTAAATGCTAACTTTGGGATGGCTGCACGGAAACATGTCGTGTTTGGTGTCAAACATCTTGGAATACTACCCCCCGCCAGTTCTGGCGGTGGGGGTAGCATTCCACCCTTCTAGAGGGAGAGACATGTACACACCGGCCTACCCGGTAACTTCTTTCCAAAGCCCTGGCATCACAAAATGGATGCCACTGCCACAGACACGGGTCTGGCCTCCTGCTGCTGACTGAAACTCCGGCAGGGGAGGCCTGGACAATAGGTTTCCTGTCCCAGGGAGGTGTAACCACCTCCCCAGACAGGATAATGTGTATTGGGGCTGGGCGGGAGCACTCTCTGGTGCTTTGAAGTCCTGCACTGTGGGCACATTTGGTGTCCCTGTGCATACCCCAGTTCAAACCGGTTCAGGGGCTTCCAGCCCCTGCTCTGGCACACAACTGGACAAAGGGAATGGGTGTAACCACCCCTCTTCCCTGACCCTCCCATAGGTGGGTCCCCAGAGTATGTCCAACCCCCTAACTTAGTATAAGTATGGGACCCCAGTCCTTAGGACTTTAGATTACCCTGGACAAAACTCTGACACTGAATCCTGGACCTTTGACGCTCTACTTTAAGATTAGAGGACTGAAGAATCTCCCTTGGGGTCAAGGAGTGCCTCCCCTGCTTGGCAGGCACCTGAGAAGCAATTGTCCGGTCTGCATTGCTGAAGCTCCCGCCGGACGCCGAAGTCTTTGCATCACTAGAGGTGGATTTCCAGACTTCCCCGAGGCTGCCCTGAGTCCCCAGCAAAGCTGAGGCCCGTAGCTGTTGTGGGTAACGTGGAACCGTGACCCCTGGACACCAAGTACTTTTGCAAGTGCATCCTCTTCCTGGTCTCCCACGAAGTTGTGCTTTGGGCTCCGAGTAGCCCCCGCCTCCAGCACCGACTGCACTGAAGATCACTGGCCTCCACTCCACGAGTGTCCTGTAAGCGAGCTCCAAGTGCGTCCACTCGAGGCTCCTTTGCGGTTGCTAGTCCGTTGGCTAGTGGGCCCTCCCGAAGGCAACTCTTCTTCTGCTTGGGTTTCCCTGGTTGCTCCAGACGTGCCCTGACTTACCCTCGCTGGGTGAGTCCCTCAGACCTTGCTGGTCTGCACCACTGTCCTTCTTCTATTTCCACAAGACTTGCCGTTGCCAAGGCTTGTTGGGTCCAATCCGGTCGCCGACACCTCAGCTATCGACAGACGTCATGGGACAGCTCGAATCCAGCTCCTGGTCGTCGTCGACACCTCCTGGACCTCGTGGCTGAAGAGTCAAGACGACCGCCAACCTACCTGAAGCACCCGACATCGGTGGGCATCCGCTCATCGCCTTCCTGGTCACTGGCTAGTGACCCAGACTCTGTCCCCTCTGCTTTCAGGTTCGTCAGATCTTCGATCCAACCTTGGATCCACCCGAACACTTTCGACTTGGTCGCCAGCAGCACTTTGCAGCAGATCGCCATTGAAAACGACGACGAAACCCGACCCCGAAAGACACCAATGCACCCGGCTTCCCTGGGTGAGGTAACTCGAGTACTCCGGTGCTCCCATGGGTATAGACTCTAGAACAACCTAGTTCTAAAGGGGTTTGCTCCAAGTCCTCCTCTAAGTGTCCTTTTTCTTTAAAACTCCAACTGCGACATTCCCCATAGAAGTCAACGGCGGCTCGCGGCTGTGTTCTCACACTGCACGCGTCCCCCGTGGGTCCCCTGTGTCACTACCTTGGGTGGTTCCTTGAGGGCCAAGCACTTCTACAGGCTCTAGGCCTTGTGTCTAGCTCAGTCGTGGTTCTTATACCACTTTATTGGTATATGGTTTGAGTACGCCCCTAGGGCTCAAACGTGTATTTGTGCTATTACTGTTGATAACTGACTTGTAACTTATGTACTTGAACTCTAGCCTCATAAAGAGACTAGAGGGGTGTGTTTAAGACTAAATACATATATTTTAAATATATACCTGGTGTGGTCCTCTTTCATTTGGTCACTCAAGAGATTATAGACTGGTAAAACAAGCTGCTTTACATTCCTTCAAGACTTAGCCTGAAGGCTGCTCTCCATAGCTACCACTAGGATAGCTTTCAATAAAGGTTGTCTTTAACCTATCTCCAATAAGGGGTTGTTTGGACTGGTGCAAGGTGCCCACTATAATTAGTGGACAGCATATACCAGGCCAACTTCTCACACTGGGTAATAAAACGCTGGAGGATCCACGCAAGGCACACTGCCAGCCAAGCACCATCCATGCATGCCACCAGCCAAGTGCCATCCATGCATACCACAAGCCAAGCGCCATCCATGCATACCACCAGCCAAACACCATCCACGCACACTGTCAGCCAAGCACATCTCCAACTAAGCGACAGTCCGCGCACACCGCCAGACATGT
Source organism: Calotriton arnoldi (assembly GCA_963921515.1). Lineage (NCBI taxonomy): Eukaryota > Metazoa > Chordata > Amphibia > Caudata > Salamandridae > Calotriton > Calotriton arnoldi. The sequence goes on along the minus strand of CAWUFW010000100.1, from coordinate 4,883,133 downwards.
GACATCCACGCAGACTGCTAGCCAAGCAACAGTCCACTCACACTGCCTGCCAAGCAATAGTCCACACACACCGCCAGCTAAGCACAAGTCCACACACACCGCCAGCAAAATGCAGGTTCACACACAGCCAGCCAAACGCCAGTAAACCGAGACCGTCAACTGAACTCCATTTCACACACACACACACACACACACACGCGCACACACACACACACACACACACACACACACACACACACACACACACACACTCTCTCACTAGTGTTTAGTGGTTTTCTGCCCCCCTTGGGAGAAGGTGTGCCTAAAAATATCGCTGATCTGCTCCAGGGGGAGCAGAAGCAGCCAAAATGTGTTCACAAAAAGAAGGGGAGCAACCCTTGCCTAAAGGGCCACTCCCTCACATGCCCAGAAACATATCTCTGTTGCTTAGTGGGCTTTCTGCCCCCCCGGGGGCCAGATTGGAGGCTATTGCACCCTTATGCCCCCCAGGGGGGACAAAAAGACTATGCTAATTTTTGGGAGGGGCGAGGGCATTATAATGCCCATTTAGAGCAGCCCCCACCCCTACATTTTCAAAAAATAGAATCCCTGGGGTCTGGTGTGCTTTCAGCCCAGGGGTGATAACCCCCATCTGCCTTCCGATGGGCAGAAAGACTATCCCTTTTGTGTTGGGGTGGGGGCATTAGTATGCCCATTGTGGGCAGCCCCCACCCCTCTTTCCTAAAAAAACAAACAAAAAAAAACATCCCTGGCGCCTAGTAGGCTTTCTGCCCCCCGGAAACAGATCGGGGCTATTGCCCCCATCCACACCCCAAGGGGGCAGAAAGACTGTGGCCAATATTTTTGGGATGGGTGGGGGCATTATTGTGCCCATTTAGGGCAGCCCACACCCTTAAGTATCCAAGAAAAAATAATCCTTGTGTCTAGTGGGCTTTCTGCCCCCCTGGGAGGCAGATCGGAGGTAAAAACCACGATCTGCCTCCTGGGGGGGGGGCAGAAAGACTGTCCCTTTTGTGTGTGGGGTAGGGGCATTGGTATGCCCACTGTGAGCAGCCCGCACCCCTCTTTCCTAAAAAAAACCCAAAACATCTCTGGTGCCTAGTGGGCTTTCTGCCCCCCTGCAGCAGATCAGGGCTATTGCCCCCATCTGAACCCCTGGGGGGCAGAGAGACTGTGGCAAATATTTCTGGGAGGGTGGGGGCATTATTGTGCCCATTTAGGGCAGACCCCACCCCTAAATATTTAAAGGCCATTGTCCAACCCTATATACCATCACGTTCTCTTCGCTCTTCTACTCAGGTGAAGTTTTCAGTTCCAAGGATCAGACTGTCTCGTATGGGCGGACGGTCCTTTTCTTATCTGGGTCCTCAGTTGTGGAATTCTCTTCCTCTATCTCTTAGGAACGAAAACATCCTTAGCAATTTTCGCAAACATTTAAAAACTTGGTTGTTTAACCAATAATTCGTGGGTAATTCTTTTTAATTAGATCCTGCAACTTTTTTGCTTTCTCCTATCTCTGTCAAGCGGCGCCGGGAAACCTTTGTGGTAGCTGTGCGCCTTATAAGATCAAATAACAATAACAATAACAATAACAATAAGTATCACAGAAAAAATAATCCCTGGTGTCAGATCGGGAGTAATATCCCCCATCTGCCTCCCAGGGGGGAAGAAAGACTGTCCCTTTTGTGTTGGGGTGGGAGCATTGGTATGCCCATTGTGGTCAGCCCCCACCCCTCTTTTATAAAAAATTAATAAATCCCTGGTGCCTAGTGGGATTTCTGCCCCACCCAAGGGGGCAGTTCGGGGGCTATTTGCCCCCATCTGCACCCCAGGGGGGCAGAAAGACTGTTGCTCGTTCTTGGGAGGGGTGGGGCATTATTGTGCCCATTTACAGCAGCCCCCACCCCTAAACATTGAAATAAAAGAATCCCTGGTGCTTAGTGTGCTTTCTGCCCCCCGGTTGGGCAGATTGGGGGCTACTGCCCCCATCTGCCTCCCAGAGGGGGCAGAAATACTGTCTTTGCCCAGTTTACTATGGGGGAGCAAAAGCCCTTGCCCAAGGGGCTGCTCCCCCCTCCCTGGTGCCTAGTGGGTGTATTCCTGCTTGGGGTTTGCCCTCCTGCGGGGATCCCCAGGGATCCACTAGGGACGGGTACCATTGGAAAAGGGAGATTATCCCCTTTCCAATGGTACCTCTCTTGTGTGTTTTGGTGCTCGAGGGGCTGAAATAGCCCCACGAGCACCAAAGCACTAAAACTGAAATGAGCCGATCGGCTCATTTCAGTTTCATATGTAATATCGTCAGCGCGCCATGCGCGCGATCGTCATTACATATGAAAAAAAAATGCCTCCGGAGCTTGGAGAATCTCTTCCCCTCCTCTGAGGCCCAAAAAAAAAAAGGAAATCTCTCTGCTGAAAACAGCAGAGGGATTCTGCGTTGGTGTCCCATGGACTTAACGGTTACGTCCATGGCACACCAGCGCTGCAGCCATGGACGTAACCATTCGTCCATGGCACCGAACCGGTTAAAAAAAAGATCTTCTGAATTCTTCAGATGCATCTGTTCTCACACTAGGAGGGAGAGGTGTGGTGCAGCAGCCAGATCGGCTGACTCTGGAGCGCGGGGCTCACGGTTCGATCGCCGGTGGCAGCTCAGCTCAGCACCATGTGACTCTAGGCAGTAGCTCACTTAATCTCCCTGACGGCCCCCAGAGCCTTGAAACCTTTAGGGGTGATATGTTCCCGCTTTACAAATATGGATTATTGTTATTATTTATTATTTTGTTAACTTTGTCCAGGAAACTGAACTATTTCATCCTCTGTTATTGAGGGAGTTAAAGATTGAGTAAGTGATAACTACGGAAAATGATGAGTTAATCCACCTGCCAACTCATTAATTGAAAGAAGAAACAGATGATAAAATTATACTGAGCAAAAAAAAGAGTTTGAAGATTTTGCAAACACTGTAAAATGGAATGATACGTTCGAATTTCAAATGGTTCTCTAGTACTCACTAGAAGATGTCTCTATTCAGAAAAAAGCCAGTATTGCTAGGAGTTCTCTTTGGAATATTGAATAGTTCCATTTTGATTTTAACAAAACATAAGATAAAAAAAGACAAGATGTTTTTGACCATCATGTTTTTATCCTTGTAACAGAACTGCTCCAATTGCTATTTCAGAGGCATCTGTTTTCAAAATAAACCACTTTAAGGTGCCAGGAGGATATAATGTTGGTGCTTAAGTACACATCTGTTTAAGTGTATTAAAAGCTTTTTCTGCTTTTTCGTCCAAGCCAAAACCTTTCTTCATTTTCAAAACACGAGTGATATCACTCGTTGTTGAAGCAACATTTTTGATAAATGTTGATAAAGTTTGTGCGATAAAGTCTTGCCTCAGATTCCTTTGTAAATCACTTGTAAAGTTTGTGAATTGAAAGGAAAAGGCTAGAAGCATTCAGACCCAGTCACTGAAGTGAGGAAGGGTAGAGACAGGGCTGTCTGTAGAAATTCTTTGATGTCCTTTAGCAAGGGATTGGTGAATAGATTTTCCTGAGCACTACCATTTTGTAGATGGTGAGGAAGAGGACATGAGTCAGCAGATTCTGTTGTTAGAGGTACCTAGCCAGGGTCTGACCTTTTGTATGTTCCTGATTGTTTTTTCCGGACTGTCAGGTGCATAGTCTCCATATTTCATTGCAGCCATGTTTTGGATTCTCTTACTATTACTAGCCAGCATCGCCACAACCTGCTGTCAGAGCCATCTTCTTATATAAAGAATGATGCTGCACTGCAGCCAGAAAATGTTATTTGAAAGGGAAACCACCTCAGACCAGATTTTAGACAGTGTATCCACATCGACAGTATGGAAAATGACTATACAAGTAGGACCCATACCACCACACTTTGTTCCAGTTCCAACTACTTCTTGCCCAAGGAACCGAGTGCTCCACAAATTACTTGAAGAGTACTGTGAGACGAGGGCTGGTGACAGCCAGTTTCCCAGAGAGGAAGGGCACATTACATGAAGTCTGCAATTTGCTGGCAAAGCTGTGGATCTGCCCAAAACCTAGAAGCCTGCCTGCTCAGTTGGGGAAGAAGAGTTCCTGGTCCTACAGAGGACACACTATCCAGGAGGAAAATGCCTCAGAAACAGATGGCTATCCAATGGGAGTGTTGTTGGGATCAACCTGTGCTTTGAGAGGTTGTTTAGTATCCCAGAGCGCAGTTCTAGTTGTGAACTGCACGAAGAAGCACAACTACATGGATCTGTGCCAGCCAGCCCTTTTTCAGTCAAATGACTGGTGCAGCCAATGCGTAGTACTGTGTAGTATTTAATATCACTGTAATATTAGGAGTGCCTTGTTATCTAAAAAGACAGGCACTGGGCTGAGCAGTGATTGAGTGGTAATGTTGGTTGATTGTTGAGTTTTCAGTCTTTACCACCCCACTACCTCCCTGAGAAGCATTTGCCTGCTCACCCTTGCTGCCCTGAGAGTCAAATGTAGAAAGCAGTGTACTTGGCCCAGTTTGCAAAGCCATCGTAGGACGGACCCAGGGCACCAGCAGCAAACAACCTCAACCACCATGGTTGTGGATACACATCGCCTGTATGGAAAATGGGTATAAAAGTGGGACCCACACCACCGCACTTTGTTCCAGTTCCAAGTACTTCTTGACCATGTAACTAAGTGCTCCACAAATTACTTGAAGAGTACTATGAGACCAGGGCTGGTGACAGCCAGTCTCCCAGAGGGGAAGGGGACGTCACATGAAGTCTGCAATTTTCTGGCAAAGCTGTGTGTCTGCCCAACACCTAGAAGCCTGCCTGCTCAGTTGGGGAAGAAAAGTTCCTTACCCTCCAGAGGACACACTGTCCATGAGGAGAAGGCCCCAGAAGCAGATGACTATCTAGTGGGAGTGTTGTCGGGATCGACTTGTGCTGTGAGAGGAGTGCTAGTGGTGAACTGCATGAATAAGCACGACCACATGGGTCTGTGCCAATCAGCACTTTTACAGTCAAATGACTGGTGCAGCCACTGTGTAGTACTGTGTGTAGCATCCTACTCCAGCCCGGGTACATGCAAATGATCACACTGTACTGTGGATTGTGGCCTCATGGTCGACATTGCTAAGTTAGCTTAGGCCTAGCTGCCATGATGCCTCCTTTGCACACGTTACTCCGTGACTTTGTTTTTCCAGACTCTGCTTGTGACCGTTCACATTAGAACTGTCTGCCTTTCTGCCTTTCACCTTTTCTCATGTCCTCTGTGGTTTTCGTCTGCACACAATGTACAAGGTCGAAAAACAACGTCCCTTGTTGTTGCTGTTCTGGTCAGCCCCTCGCACTTAGACATAACATGAAATACAGCTGCACTGGAGAAATTCATGTGCTTTTAATATTGTGATCTCCCTGTTGGTGGCACTTGGAGAAAAACCTTTCCAGGGAGAAGAGCTGTGCTTGTCTGATGATGTAAACCTTGCATCTAGTTCTTGAGGTATGGGGGTCCCCCTGACAAAGCCCAGAGGTCTTCTATTTTTATAATAAACTAGTTACTAGCACGGGGAGGGTTGCAAGGCATTATAGTCCTTAATCCACTGTCTTTATAAAATGCTGTCCCCGTTTGTATTCTATGGAATTGTAACAATGCTTACTGTTTTGTCTTTATGCATTATGCTGCTAGTACTGGCACGTGTACCGTGTCTTAGAGCACGATAGTTGAAATAAACATTTTAAACTATACTGTGTCTCTTAATACGCACGTTGTGGACAAGTATGAGTGAGTAATGAAAGAGTGTTCTTGCTCCCGCGATTCCTGAAAGAGTCCGTGTTCTGGGATGTCTAATCATTGGTAGCTTCGCTGTAGTACGGAGAATGAATGAGACACTATAGCTAGTCGGATTGGGATTTTGGGCACTAAGGTGAATGGTTGGTACACCACTATACACAGAGGTCCTGTTTTCCTGCGCATAGTTCTGTATATGTGCAGAAGCCATGCAACATGGCGCCACCAACGTGGTGGGCTTCTTATCTGCGAGACGCTTGAGTAGTACTTGTGCTTGTCCACATTTCCCTTCACTTATGTTTCCGGAAACATATGTGAGGGTGTAACCTCCTATATTGATGTTTTTATAGGTTCTTTCAAGCTTGAAGTTATTAAAAGGTATTCTCTTTATTGTTCACCCGATATTGCGCTGCCACGCACTAGGTTGTTCAACATTCTTAGTCTTGATGGCTGTGAATGTCAATATCCCAGCACATAGCCGCTCCGCGCTCTGGGCTCATTTAGCCGCCTATGGAGTGCCGGACGCGGGTGTCGCCCTCATCTTTGTGGTCCAAGCTGATCCGGCTTACCACTTTGAGGTGTTTTACTCATGGGTTACTTTTCCGGCGGTGGAAGGAGCTGACAATTTGTTCCACGGTTACGCTCCCACCACCCTTCCTAATGTTTATCGGCCTTATCAGGCTCTTGAAGTACCGCTCACGGCTTGGCAATACCGTGTTTTGTTTAATGTCGCCCTCCCACACCCGGTCACCCCGATTTCTTTAGGCCCCTTATCGATAGATGGGGCCGCTTGGCCTGTTTTGGCCGGATATACCCCACATCCACGTTATTTAGCGGTTACAGTAGATGAACTGCGTGTGCTGCATACGTCTTTAATCCGTGTGCACAGAGCTTTAGTACAATATGTCACAGGCAACGTCCAGATGGCTCCTCCTGGAGTTGCGGCGCATCCAGCTGGACTTGGCGGTGTGACCATAAGTCCCGTCATGGTAAATTCGGTGATGGGCAAACGCCCACAGAATAAGGATAATTTGCCTTATTGGCTTGCTGAAAAATTTGACCAGCTGGAGGCGGTGTTTCCGAATACCTCTCCTGTGGAAAAGCACAGGATTTTGACTATAAGTTTGCCGAAAGACTTAGTTCCCGAGTTGACAGAATGCAACAACTGGGGCAAGATATTCGCGGCAGTGTATGCGAAGTGTTTCGGCACTCCATCCATGACGGTCCTCCCCACCGTAATTAAGCGTGTACAAGACGAATATGGCCCTGAAGCGGCTGTGGAATTGGGGATGAGACTGGTGGGAGTGTTCGATGTAGTGGCTGATCTAATCCTTGCTAATGTCAAGGGTGATGCAGTTAACTTTCAAGTCGCTAATGCTTTGGCTTTAGTCCCAGAACTGGACAAGCCTCGCGAATTACCAAAAATTGTTGCACAGGCTTATAAAACAATTGGCCGCAATAGTTTGGGAGTTAAGCCTTTTGCTAAAACGCAAACTCAACCAAAATCACAACCAACAACTTAGTCTGGTAAAGACGAGAAACCATTCTTTTCTAAAAAGAACTGGAAGTTAAAGAAACAGGGAAAGCAACAACCAAAACCAGGGTCGCGTGCTGCGTCACCGGTTTCTGTATCTTCTGAACGCACTTATGATTTGCGCGACCGAGCGAGAATTAAGTCTCCCTTAGATTTCAGGTCCCTGACCAGCATTCTCCTCGTTCTTCACAGGCACCATCGACCTCACAGGCTGGTGGAGGAGATCGTCAGCAAAGAGGCAGGGGTCGTGACGCCCCACAGGGACGAGACCAACCTCGACAACCTGGCCGAGGGAAACATGAAGAATTTCCACGTTCTCGATAACAGTTTCAGAAGAAAAAAGTTGCAGCTTTAACAGCGAGATATGCCACAGACGGTGAGAACGAGACTCCTGAATTGGACGTGGGCAGTGACGCTGCTAGACAGCGCCGCGGAAGTTTCCATAGTGCGGGAGGCACTACGTCCTCATGTGGAGGCGACAGCAACTGACACTTTCATTACTGTCGAGACAGCTGACACCCGAGTGGCACCCCCTGACAGACTATTTAATATTGTACTTCAAATTGAAGGTGACATTGAGCGTGTTATTAAAGGAATTTTTTGGGAAAATCTGACCTCTTCTTACGGCATTTTGTTGGCGGAGGCAGATTGGTAGCCCCCATTTGTACTTGCTGCTCCGAGAGGGGAGGAAGTAATCCTCCCAAGCTTTTCGCATCATGTCCCCAAGGACAGAGCGGAGGCTTTAGCAGCTGAATGGGCTGTGGCCCAGGCACCGGCACTGTACCGTAATCACGTGGGCTGGGATGAGGATTCTCCCCCCCATGATATACCATTGCGGTCTCTGCCACAGACTCAACCCCAATATTCCTTCCGGCGGGAAGCTAAGGGTCCCGTTTCCGACATTCTGACACAGTTGGAATATCAAGGAGTGATTGAAACATGTGTGTCACCAATGAATAATCCCCTTTTCGCGGTTTCTAAACCCGATGGGTCTTACCGCTTGGTTTTAGACTACAGGCATTTGAACTCTCATTGTCGAACCTTTGCGGTACAGAATACACATAGTTCTGGACTAGTAGACAGTCTTGTTCGTAAAAAATGTAAAACGACACTTGACCTTTCCAATGGTTTTTACACTTACAATTTGTCCCCGGACTGCGGTCAATGGACCGCGCTCACTTCCGGTGGAAAACGATTAAAATTCCGGCGTTTGCCGATGGGCTACAAGAACAGCCCGGGGATCTTCGCCGCCCATGTTGTCTCTTTGTTGGACAGCATAGGCCCAGATGCGTATTCGTACGTTGATGATATTTATCTGACAGACGACGAGCTATGGCCGCATCTTTCACGAGTAGACCGCATTATTCTCGAGTTTGCGGTCTTAGGATACAAATTTAATTTTGCCACATCGCAGAATACACGGTGTTGTTTTTGGGCTATGAGCTCAACCATGAAGGTAGGGGCTTAGCTCCCCACTTCCTGGAGAAGTGCGCACTTCTGCGCCCTCCAACAACCCTGAAAAAACTTCAGTCTTTACTGGGATTTTTGAACTTCGGGCGTTCTTACATTCCCGAATATGCCCAGCGTATCAAGCCTCTTTATGCCTTGATACAACCAACCTTTTCGAAGTCGTGCTGGCTTCCAACACTCAACTATACTGCAATCTTTGCAGTCTGATCTCCTCGAATCTAAGTTCTTGTTGACTCGTGATAACCACATGAACCTGGTGATTAGAATTGTGCCAGGGGCAGTGGGTTTCACGTACTTGATGTTTAACGAAGGTGACACAGTACCTATTGCCTACAAGTCGCATCTTTACACTTCTGCCGAGTTGCGCTTTTCAACTGTGGAGAAAGTTTTGACATCAGTGCAAATGGCAATTCTTAAAGAACGCGCACTGGCACAGGGAAAACGCATCTTGGTTGTCACACCCTATCCTGCCCTTGAGGCAGTGACAAAGGCAAGTGTACCAAACTCTAAGGCTTTGCACCCCCATTGGATACAATGGGCTACTTCTTTGACGTCTCTGGATGTCACCTTTATCTTTGATTCCTCTCTTCAGACACAGGAGTTCCTGCAGTATGAACTTGTTCATCCTCCTCCTCTGTCTTTGCTGCCGCTTGAGGAGTACAAATGTATCATTTACACCGATGGTTCGGGGCAACTGGCCACGGGTTCTAAGCATGCATATTCGGCAGCATGTGCTATTGTGGCAGGTACCATAGTGAACGATGAGTTCAAATCGAGTGTTGTGCACACGCAGGCACTGGGAGGCAGTACCTCCCAATTAGCTGAGCTGCGTGCATTGGTGCTCGCACTTGAGTTTGCGGACCCGGATGTGACTACACTTATTGTATGCGATTCTTACTACTGTGTACAGTCTTTTAATGACAACTTATTCTTTTGGTCTCAGAACGACTATAGAGATTCTAAAGGCAGCGCAATTAAGCATAAAATGCTTTGGGTTCGAGTAGCAGATCTTAAACAACGTCTGCCTCTCACACAGGTGATTCACACTCTTGACCACCAGCGTGTGGGCGCACACGCGGTCGGTAACAGTTTGGCGGATGAAGCTGCCAAATCAGCAGTAGCCACGTGCTCAGTAGCAGCCATTACAAGATCCATGACAAAAATAGATAATGAGATTTTGGCAGCTATTGCTGCAACTAAGGAAGGTTCTAATTACCCACAGGGTTTCCCTTCCAAGTACTCTTATCACTTAAGTCCCGACCAGGTTCCTTATGTAAGAATTCCGGACGTTGGTGATCGGCTGATTCCCAACGCGGACCGCAGAAATTCGTTGATAACAGCCGCCCACGAAGGCTTGGCTTCGTCCCATGCTGGCGTGTCTGCAACTGTTTCACTTTTGCAGCAGCGTTATTGGTGGCATGGTTTATACAAACAGACCCGTAATTATGTCCTCTTGTGACATCTGTCAGCAAATTAAGCCCTCTATGGTTACACGTCCGCCACAAACACAGCTCTGCATTTCTAATAAACCTTTTGGTTGTGTATACCTTGATCACTGTGGTCCATTTTCTTCTGATACTGCATATAAATATATCTTAGTTACAGTTGATTCATGCACACGTTTCATCTGGGTTTGGCCACAACGCAGTGCTGACGCTCGAAATGTCATCAGGGATTTGCGTGTCTTTGTGGGAATTTTTGCCTGTGGCAACTTCCATTCCGACCAAAGTCCAGCGTTCGCCTCTAAGGTGTACAAGGACGCGATGAGGTCTATGGGGGTGCTGGTGCAATTTTCGTCTCCATACAGGCCTGAGGGCAACTCAATTGTGGAGCGAATGAACCGTGACTTAAAGCAATCCTTGACAGCTAGAGTCTTAGGTACTGGTAGGAACTGGCTGGCCCACTTGTATGGTGTGCAACGTGCACTTAATAATCTCCCTAGAAGATCTCTGGGTGGGCGGACCCCATACGAAATGCTCTTTGGCATACAGATGTTTGTGCCAGACCTTGATGGTCTAGACTTGGCGGCGACTGCCGCAATCTTTGACGTAGATAATCATTCTACTATGTTGCAGGACTTACAAGAGACCCGTGACAGACTTGCAAACGAACATTTACCTTCAGCCACAGAGGCTGCATTGCAGATTCCGGTTGCCGGCTGGCTTTCAAAGATTGGAGATCTGTTCCGAGAGAAGGTGGAGAACAAAAAAGAATTTGGCCCCTCTTATCGTGCACCACTTCCAATTCTTGGCTTGAAGGGTACTCGTACAGTCATCTTACCACCGCTTCCTGGTCGCAAAGACAACAGATACATCTCAGTGGAGAATGTCAAGCTACAACATCTGGCTGATCCTGAATAGTGTAACACCTGCGGTATCATGTCCAGCAATTTCAAGAAATCCTGTTCGTGGCCCTCCTGACTCCACAGGTGCCGATGTTGCCATTGGGATGGTCGCTTTGACAGATCGCCTGCTCAACCTCCTGGCTTCCTCCTGCAACGAGGAAACTGAGTATACTTAACCCGCAAGTGAGTCAGTGGCTCATTTGCCTACAACACCACTGAACCCGACTCGTTTTTCCTTTGATTCGTCTTCCACCTCATCATTTATCCCGACCAAATTCAGTATTTTTGTATCCTGATTCAGAGACAATTTTTTGGTCCCTCCATGGACATACATCTGGTTGGTGCTATTCCTTATTTTCCTGTTCATGTCCATTGGCTTTGTGACAGTTTTTTTCTTGCTCATCAATGGTCACTACTTGCCAGAACGCTCTGCGGTGAACTCTGTGGCTGGAACTTTGGCTCTGCATTCTTCTTCACACATCATGAAGCGTGACCACACATTTGTGAACATTTCCGCCTTTCCAGTTGCAGATGGCATCGTATGGGATGCAGTGAATTTCCAAATTCATGGACCGACAGAAATTATTAATGTCCCTAATGTGCTTCGTGTTTCCATGGGTGATGTGGTTAAAAGGAATATTCATTCAGACAATTGGGATGTGCATGCCATTGAATCGTTATTTTCTGATTTGAAATATTATGCTGCTCTTAATGCTGAGGATTTGTACTTAAATTCTGCTAATTAGGCCGATTTGTATTGTTACCAGCATTACGGTAACCATTTTCTGCATAAACCCAGTACAATTCGAGGTAGTTTCAATTACACCCAATGGGAACATTGCCCGACCCCTCTGCAAGGTAGCTCCCAAACACTGATAAATAAATGTACCTACTTTACAGACTTTGACAGATCTAACCCAGGGTCCTATTATTTTAAATTGAACATTTCTTCAAATCCAAAGGTAATGTTGACCCACACCAAATTGCTATATTCCAGTTCCTTTATGTACGCATTAGCTGTGGGTGGCTATGAGCACTGGAAAAACACCATTGACTTGAAATCTATTTGGGGCACTAAATCATGGCAGGTACGCGGTACAGAAGCCTTGCACCACGCTTGCCTTATCCCCACACAAATGTTATTTTTAAACAGTACTATATATCAAACAACTTGTTTGGGTTTGGCCACTTCCAAACAATTGAATGCACCTTCCACTCCTGCGTTGTCTTCCTGGCCGAACAGAAGCTTGCATTTAAATATTTCCCTTGAAAGTTTGCAAGCGTTGTTTCAAAATAACTCATTTAATGTCTCTACACTAGATCGCTCAGCCTGGTTGGTGTGGCCCATAGCCTCTAATGCCTGTCAACTGCGTTTTCATAACTCTGCTCCTGGTTACAAACAGGATAGACCAGATCCACGTTTTTCTGACTCACGTACAATTACAACTTATTCAGTTGGTAAATTATGTAAACTGTGGTTGCAGCACTCTACATTAGATTCAGTAAAACAACATTTATCTCTCCTATCAAGCAACATCGATCTGGCTGACTTTGTTCTAGGACCTAGAGGTCCAAGACCTAAAAGATTTGTTTATGCGACTTACAATGAAATCTGGAAGCTTTCACAAATAGAAGCTGCTTCCCGTTTACGGGAAATAGATCAAGCAAATCTAGAAAAAGTGCTTGCTGTTGTCGACAATAGTATTAACACCCTGTCTTCCCGCATTTACACATTAGAGAATATTGTTTCATCTGTTGTTGATATTGTACAGGATGACGTGTCTGTGTTGTATCATGGTCAGAATCAATTGCGTTCAGTGATGCAGTTTGCATGGACTTTGCAGACTCTGAAAATGGGGAAGGTTCCATGGCATTTTTTAAACACATCTGCCTTGTTCTTGCCGTTTAATTTAACTGAGAAACAGCAGTTCATGTCCATGAAAGATGCTACATATACTCTTCTACATATCGAAAAAATAGATCCTTTACCATTCTCTGTGGCGGAGACTGACTCTGCAGTGTGGCTAGTACACGGGGTTATCACTTTGCCTTTTTCTTTATTTGAATTCAGTTCATGCATGAAACATTATCCAGTTGGCCGTTTTGAGCCTTTGGGCAGTGCCTTTTTGCACGAACTCTGGTCCCTACCTTTCACATACAGATGCCTTAGGGATGACAAGGAGGTATTTCTCACAGGGGAGTCTTGCGATTCTACAGTGGGTCATTCCCTTGTTTGTAAAAACTTTAAGTTGCACGGGGCTTGTAATGTTTCTGCCCCGAATCTTGCTTGTGTTTTAAAGGGCATTCCTGTTCCTGTTATATCACCTACTTTTACTATGCTTGCTAATGGTAGCTATCTGCTTTTAAATAATCAAGACTGCTGTGGGTTGCAGGCAGGCATACCCTAAATTGTAACAGTTTCGCAACGCGTAGTGTGCTGCAAAAATGTGCTTTTTCCACCCCGCGTGGGAAGTTAGATAGTTCCATTTGGCCTTACATACCGACTTTGAAGGCGGATTTCAATAAATTGAGCAGAATAAAGGCGCTATTATTAAACCAGGAGGTTATGCTAACTTCCGGACGGGAGACCTTCGTCCTCCAGGTGGCCAGCACCCACAGTGAAATACAGGCCCTTTTGAACACAAACCTCCCCCAACATTTCGGTGAACTGATTCACCGTATATTTAATGCATCTAATACCGAAGGTCTTGTACACTTTTTTAAAGTTGTGAGCTCTGGCCTTTTGACCTCCTTTCAGACTATATTTGATGTAATTCCGGCTTTTATTCATTCTATTTTTTCCAGCGTCTTTGGTGGCTTCCCATTGATCCTAGCCTTAGCTGCTGGAATATTGCTTTTACTTTGTCTGTTGTGCAATGGCTGCACCTCTTGTGGGCCTACACAACCCAGGGCAACTGCGGATGCTCCGTGACCGCATGATTGACAGCTTCGGCGTCCTGCCGCTGGCGACACTCAGCGTGGCTTATGGACTATCTTATCGCTTTGCGTATTTCACTTGCGTGCAACCTGTGATGTCCTGCTTACAATGTCCGTTCTCTTGGTCCTTGGATATTTGCCTCTCCAATACGTCTTGTTCTGACCCGGATTTCGACCAGTTAATGGGCCCCTTAATGGCCCATGAACGGGAATGTTCCTGTGATGGATTAATGGTGCGTGCGGCTGCACTTGGTGTCTTGGCGCAATGGGATATCTGGGCGGCTGCTCAGAATCTCCTACAACGAAGTTATATTGAGTATCACGCAAGTTGTCCCGCAATGCTGATCGCTGCTCCCTATTGTGAGGAGCATGAATGCAGTTTTGATTTGTTGAACTGGATGGCATCTCTTTTTTCAGACGATGACAATGATGTCTTTTTGGAAGGTGTTGCAGTTTTCTGCGCATACACTCTGATGGATTAGTTGCATTGACTCTCAATGAACTGCATAGCTGGATTTTTTTTTATTCTCTTTGAGTGACCTATTTTCTGGCCCTATCTAGAATTTTTTTCCAACGTTTTTTTTCTTCAAAAGGACATTTCCCACCAATAGACGTTTACATTCTGCTCCATTTATTTCAACTCTGTTTTCGTCCTATGTCTTGACCTATGGACTGACCAGGGGAGGGTGTAGTGTGGATTGTGGCCTCATGGTCGACATTGCTAAGTTAGCTTAGGCCTCGCTGCCATGATGCCTCCTTTGCACACGTTACTCCGTGACTTTGTTTTTCCAGACTCTGCTTGTGACCGTTCACATTAGAACTGTCTGCCTTTCTGCCTTTCATCTTTTCTCATGTCCTCTGTGGTTTTCGTCTGCACACAATGTACAAGGTCGAAAACCAACGTCCCTTGTTGTTGCTGTTCTGGTCAGCCCCTCGCACTTAGACATAACATGAAATACAGCTGCACTGGAGAAATTCATGTGCTTTTAATATTGTGATCTCCCTGTTGGTGGCACTTGGAGAAAAACCTTTCCAGGGAGAAGAGCTGTGCTTGTCTGATGATGTAAACCTTGCATCTAGTTCTTGAGGTATGGGGGTCCCTCTGACAAAGCCCAGAGGTCTTCTATTTTTATAATAAACTAGTTACTAGCACGGGGAGGGTGGCAAGGCATTATAGTCCTTAATCCACTGTCTTTATAAAATGCTGCCCCCGTTTGTATTCTATGGAATTGTAACAATGCTTACTGTTTTGTCTTTATGCATTATGCTGCTAGTACTGGCACGTGTACTGTGTCTTAGAGCACGATAGTTGAAATAAACATTTTAAACTATACTGTGTCTCTTAATACGCACGTTGTGGACAAGTATGAGTGAGTAATGAAAGAGTGTTCTTGCTCCCGCGATTCCTGAAAGAGTCCGTGTTCTGGGATGTCTAATCATTGGTAGCTTCGCTGTAGTACGGAGAACGAATGAGACACTATAGCTAGTCGCATTGGGATTTTGGGCACTAAGGTGAATGGTTGGTACACCACTATACACCGAGGTCCTGTTTTCCTGTGCATAGTTCTGTATATGTGCAGAATCCCCGCAACAACACCACACACGATGCTTGGTATTACACGTCTTTATTCATCAGCATGTAACCGTTAACTGAACATTCTGCACTAAGAATTCTATCACCCGCACCCACGGACTTATGTCACTGTTCTACGGAGTCCATCAGGAACCATAAGGTTCCCATCATCTCTAACTCGCAAAACACGACATCTCCCCCTTTGTTAAAAGAAAAGTACCAATAAAATATTTATACATTACAACTCTTCAATAAGTCGCTTTGGTGCTTGAATCAATTGCCCAGATCTGGTTATGTGAGGTTGCGGCGTTACAGGAAAAGTGACCATGACTGGCACTGGTGGCATAGATACTGGTACAGTCATTGGGATCTCCGGAAGCTCAAATGGACAAATCTCACTTCTGACTTCTGGAGCTGGCAAAGGTCAAGGCAGGTGCTTGAGATGCAAAGAATCTTGCATAAAAGGCTTTCCAGGATGGTGAGCTGTCACTATGTGTACCTTACTAGTCACAACCCTCAGTGGGTCAGCATCAAAAGGAGCATCAGACTTGCGTTTCCGTTTCTGCCTGATGATAACTGGGCCTCCTCTGCTGAACACATTGCTCCGAGCACTGCGGCGTCTCTCCGCATAAGTCTTCATTTGGCATTTGTGAGAAGAGTCAATAGTGCAAAGTCCATCAGTGTCAATAGATCTCTCATTGGCCCTTTGTGGCAAGGTCTCCCAAAATTAAGGTGGCTGGGCTTTAACCTGTGGTAGAATGTGGAGTTGGCCTGTATGCATGAAGCGTACACTGAAGAATTGGTTTGAGTTCAAGCTTTTCCAGCGCAGAGCGGTCTTCTTGAGGGTGCTCATAAATCTCTTGAACACACCATTCACCAGTGGCCAGAGAAGAGTGCCTTTCTGATGCTTGACATTTAGATGAGTGAGAAAAATTTAAATTCTCAAGTATTGAAAGGTGGGCCATTGTCAGATTTCAAAATCGAAGGAACACCCCATGTTGCAAAGATACTTTCCAATCTCACAATGACTCTGGCATGAGTAGTCAACAACAGATCATTCACAAGAGGAAAATGAAAATATTTATCGACAATTACTAGTAGATGATGTCCATTGTCAAGGGGTCCAAAGAAATCAATTGCAATTTTCTCCCATGCATGCTTTGGAAGATCAGACTTGTTTAACAGATGTGGGGTTGACTTAGATGACAAACAACTGCCCAAATGAAAGGCCTTTAACTCTTTTTCAAGTGTTTCACAAAGACGAGGGAACCACACTCAGTCCTGTACAACTGGTTTCGTAGCAACAACTCCACAGTCCCCCTCATGAGCCAATTCAATTGTGGTATGACAATTCTCGACCCTCGTAAGATGATGCCTTCTGGAGTAACTGAAAGTTCTTCCTGCACATTCTTGAATTTCTGGTATTCAGGGTCATCATGAAGAGGTTGATTATGTTGTCGCCACGATTGGTTTGTAATAATGTCTCTGAGTATCAGCAAATCCCTGTCAGCACTTGTGGCAGCAATGATTTGTACTACTGATATGGTAGCAGGGGTACTGGACTTCACAATCAAGTTAACATAAGCATCAGTGGCTTTACAAGAAGTAGTGCCATGACACTGTATTGGCACACGTGAGAAGTAGTCCGCAGGATTTTGATCTTTTCCTGGATGATGCACAATCGTATAATCATACTCCTGCAGTCGCAACCCCCACCTCTCAATGCGAGGGGCATCTTGGCTTTAGGGTTGCTGAAAATGGTGAGCAATGCTTGGTGATCGATGACAACTGTGAAATACTTTCCATACATGAACACATGAAATTGCTCACAAATCCACACAACAGCGAGGCTTTTTTTTTCAAGTTGTGAATAGGCACGTTGTGTCGATGAAAGACTTCCACAGCATAACCATAAAGTGTCTTGGGGCATTGGGATGTCCAGTGTGCTGGGCAAGGATAGCACCCAACTCCACTGGGCTTGCATCAACAACAACCTCTGTCTGTAATTCTGTTGTTTTCTCAATTGCATGCTTGATTTTCTTGAAGCTTTGTTTACATTCACTTGATCATTGAAATGGGACATTTCGTTTCGTTAAGTTTCTCAATGGGGCACTTACAGTGGCAAAGTCACATATATACTTTGAATAGTAACTGGCTATACCAAGGAAGGATCGCAGCATAGCTACATCTTGTGGGGATGAAGTGGTTGACAAGGCCTGTACTTTATTTGGATCCGGAGTTATTCCCCCATCAGAAAAGATACGACCAAAGAATTTGAGTTTGATTTGGTGAAACTTGCACTTTGCCGCATTTAAAGTGAGAAAGTATACAACACACTTGTGTAAGAGCTTTATCATGTTCCTTTCATGCGGCCCAAAAAACTAGTATGTCTTCACTGTAATTGAAAGCATTTGCGACTGGCTGTGTTATGTGATGAATGACATCCTGAAAAAGTTCTGCAGCTGATGGCACTCCGAAACGTAGCCTTTTGTATCTAAATAAACCAGCATGAGTCAAAAAGGTAGTAATGTACCTGCAATTGTCTTCCAGTTCAAGCTGGTGATATCCTTTATTCAAATCAAGGTGGGAAAAGACTTTGGCTCATTCAGCAGCGTAATCATGTCAGCAATGTGCAGACCTGGATGTCATTTTCTTTCAATTGCCTTGTTCGGTTGGCGCATATCAACACAGTTGCGTACGGCTCCTCCACCATCCTTTCTCTGCACTACCACTATGGGGGATACCCATGGTGTCGGACCAGTGGATTGCTCAATTATGTTGTGCTTTAATAGTATCTCAATTTCTTTCTCAACAGCCTCTTGTAAATGAAATGCAATTCAACTATGTCTTTGAGCAACAGGACAAATGTCCTCATTTATGTGAAGTTGCACTTTCATGGTCTTAAGTCTTCCTAGTCCATGAAAAAAGAAGATAACTGATTCACTATCTCATGATAGGCATTGACATTGAAGTTTACAGAAATCAGGCCCATGTCAGCAACAGTACTGAAACTGAGTAAACATGCGCTCGATGAAGTGCCTGGCAAGACATGAACTGGCTCTTGTACTTTCGTATTTTTATGCTACACAGTTACTATGAATGAACCTCAACTTTGCAGTGGCGTTGAAGCAGCCAATGCTTACACATTGGTTTTCGACTGGAAAGTACTATGAACTGTCTCCAGTGCCCCATTTAACTCACTGTCATAATGTTTATTGACGCGCCACTGTGTATAAAAAAGGTATGGAGCACCCATTCACTTTCAGTGTGATCTTGGGGCAGTGTCCAAATTAATTCGCACTTTCACTTGTCGATATAGCTTCGACCGACATTCTTCCTTGCACGAAGCTAATCCTACATGTTCACATTGTCCAGCAGATAACTTTGATATCGCACACCCATCTTCCTCACTCGCACTCGACAATGACGTTGATGAACTCTTAGACGAACAATTTGACGGCAATCGACGTTGTTCAGTTTCTACTTGCCTCAACTGATGCTGCCGCTTGGCCTTCTGGGCGTGCATAGAATGTTGCATCTGAAACTTTCTGGCATCCATTTTGTTTTCTTGATGTGAAACACTTGATCTTGCCTCCATTTTATTTTCTCAAAGTGACACACTTGATCTTTCCCTCACTTTGCAGACTGTTACAAAATGGCTATCTTTTCTGCAGCCTTTGGATACTTGTCCAATGGCGGGACATCTACCCTCATGTGGAAAGGAAAATCCACACCGAAAACACAACTTCTTTTTCTTCGGAGACATGACTTTATGACCTTCTGCCTTGCATTTCAAATTTCTTTTTACAGCCAGCACTGATTCATTTTGGGCCTTCCAGGTCTCCATGTTAGTTGCTTGTCTGTCAGCTCTTTCTTCCGCTCTATCAGTCATGAGTACTCACTCCAAGCTGAGCGTCTCTTTCAGCATTTGTAGCCTGAATGAATCAGAGAAGCAACCATCTATAACTCTGAGACGCATAGCTTCTTTATTGTTTAACTCATTGAACTTGCAATGCTTTATGAGTGAATCAAGTCTTTTTACAAACTCATCCATTGTTTCACAAGCTCTCTGCCTTTTCTGACTGAAAATGTACCTTTCATAGTCCACATTCAGCATTGTATTGAACTTGCTGTTTAGCGCCTCTTTGATTTGACGGTACGCTACTTCATCACTGTGTGGTATTTTCTTTATCACTTCATTTACTCCTTCACCGGCTAAATTCTTCAGATATTTAATGATTGTTTTGTTATTTGCTTCTTCTAGTGCATCAATGAAATCATCGAAGATTTCAATCCAGGCAGGCCATCTGTCGCCAATATTCTGTTTTGCGGCGCTATCGAAGGGAGGCGATGGTTTTAAGAAAACAGCGACATTATAACAAGTTATGGCTCTTACTGACGAGAGTATGAGCTGTTCACCTGGACTTGCACCATTCATACCATCTGTAAGTCCTTGTGACATGCTGGCTTCAGGATCATTATGGCCAATTTGAACTTGTCTGGCTTCTTTTCACATTGGCATTGAAGCTGTTCAAATTCTGAAGACCTTTCGAGCTGTGCGGAACGCACCTGACACTGTGTGAGGTGTCCACTTCAGGGATCACCAGCTCCGCATTCACAGTCCCTGGGCCGAAGGCTGTGGCATGATGACTCTCTTTACTCAAATTCTGGTAAGCTTGAATGTATTCTCTTTATGTTTGGTTGTCGCTGCTTCTAATGTTTCTCTGCATTTATCTGCTTCTACTCTCAGCGGTCTCTTACACCTTGCTGTCACCGCTCATTGCACTTTCTGTACCTTATCATTACTGCTTTTAGCGTTTCTTTGTGTCAAACATGTTTTTCTGCTTTTAGCGCTTCTCTGTACCTGGTTGTTGCTATCTTTAGCGTTATCATACTGTATGAATGACTGCTCTGTGTCACATTGTGGTGCAGTACCTCTTGTCTTGACTTTATCAGCAAATTTCTAGCTGAATACAAACAAACTTTCTGTAAGGCCTACACTTTTTTCACAAGCCTTGCTGGAGTGGTGCTTTGACTCCACATACGCCAACCGACAATTTCCACTTCAACTGAGGCACATGTGGCAAGCACAAGCAGTTTGCAGGAGCACAGCAAACTCTCCGTGGAAGCACTCTTGGTACTTCAGGTCACAGATTTATGTAATCCCTTACATCATCGCCAGTTGTAGCATCCTACTCCAGCCCGGGTACTTGCAAATGATCACGCCACAAACGGTGCTTGGTATTACACATCTTTATTCATCCGGCTGTAACCGTTAACTGAACAATCTACGTTAAGAATTCTGTCACTCACACCCACGCACTTGCGTCACTGTTCTACGGAGTCCATCAGGAACCAAAAGGGTCCTGTCATCTCTAACTCACAAGACATGACACTGCATAGTATTTAATACCACTGTAATATTAAGAGTACTTTGTTATCTAAAAAGACAGGCACTGGGCTAAGCAGTGATTGATTGGTGCTGTTGGTTGATTGCTAAGTACCTCAATGTTTACCACTCTACTACCTCCCTGAGAAGATTTTGACTGCTCAACCTTGCTACCCTGAGAGTCAACTGACCCAAACCACCACACTTTTTTCCAGTTCCAAGTACTTTTTGACCATGGAACTGAGTGCTCCACAAATTACTTGAAGAGTGCTATGAGAACACAACTGGTGACAGCCAATCTTCCTGAGGGAAAGGGGACGTCACATAAAGTCTGTAATTTTCTGGCAAAGCTGTGGATCTGACAAAAACCGAGATGCCTGCCTGCTCAGTTGGGGAAGTAGAGTTCCTGGCCCTACAGAAGACACACTGTCCAGGAGGAGATGACCGCAGAAGACTATCCAGTAGGAGTGTTGTTTGGATCTATTTGTGCTGTGAGAGGTCGTTTAGTGGAGAGGTGTGGTGCAGCGGCCAGGGCAGCTGACTTCAGAGCACAAGGTTCACGGTTCGATCCCCGGCTCCGGCGGCAGCTCAGCACCATGTGACTCTGGGCAATAGCTCACTTAATTTCCACTACGGCCCCCAGCGCCTTGAGACCCGTAAGGGTGAGTAGCTGCGCTATATAAAAACGGACTTACATTTTTTAGTATCCCAGAGAGCAGTTCTAGTTGTGAACTGCATGAAGAAGCACAACCACATGGGTCTGTGCCAACCAGCACTTTAACAGTGAAATGGCTGGTGCAGCCACTGTGTAATATTGTGTAGTATTTATTACCACTGTAACATTAAGAATACTTTTTATCTAAAAAGTCAGGCACTGGGCTGAGCAGTGACTGATTGGTGCTGTTGGTTGATTGTTGAGTTCTCAGTCTTTACCACCCCACTACCTCCCTGAGAAGCGTTTGACTGCTCACTCTTGCTACCATGAGAGTCAAGTGCAGAAAGGAGTGTACTTGGCCCGGTTTGCTGAGCCATAGTAGGATGGACCCAGGACAACAGTGCAAATGACCTCAACCACCACTGTTGTGGCCCAGTAGCCCTTGTCTTTCTTGTGGCCCCCCCGAACGGGTCAGGCAGGCACAAAAAAACCTCCCAACTGCTCAGTCCTAATTGTAGGACAGATGTCGCAAGGCTGAGGTTTTGGATCAGGGTAAGGTCAGGACTGAGCAGAGCTGGGGCTGGGGGAGGCATTCGGGTTCAGTTAGGAAGACAACGTTTAAAACACCTGGCTCTTTGGCAATGGGTGTAAGGGCAAGAATTTTGGGCAATCTAGTACTAATCTACGGAATAAGGCAATTGGTCTGTGAATTTCCAGACGCAAGAGGGGCTTTTTCCAGATAGCCAAAACATGTTCCAATCATTCCTCATTAAATGGAAGATTTTCATCAAAGTCTTACACTTTGGTTCCTTGGTGGGCAGTTGTATAGTTTCTGCACATTTACACACCACTGTGGTGAATAAGGATAGTTCCTCTTTCGGGAGCTGGGGTGGGTAAGGTAAGGATATCAAGAACTTTGGCATTTTGTAAGTCAAGTTAAAGGCCAGCATCTGAGTCAGAAGGGAGAAGTAGATTGTCAGCCTTAAAATCATCATCTGTTGTGCAACCATAATCTATATCCGGCATGGTTATGGCATCATAATCAAATCCAAATAGCTCCTCCATCCAGACAAATTACTGCACCCTAGGAAGAGGCTGTTTATCAAGACAAGCTCTGACCTTTTCTATATCCGCCCAGATTATTTCAGTCAACTTCAAGAGTGATGCTGATAATGAATTTGAATGCAGTGTGATTATCAGCTCTGGGTCCGCTGGCTGGACGGCACCGGAAGTACAAGAATTACGCTTTGGTCTGAGACTTCTTTCTAGGTATCAAGGCCGAAGATTGTGGAGGTGCAGAGTATGTTGGCATCAGAGCTGCTTGGATCATCAAGACCAAAGCAGAGGGTTTGTCTTTGGACAGTGACTCAGAGGGCACCCGAGATTACCTAAAGAAATGCATCTTGGACAAAAGAAGGGCCTCGATCCTGACCTGGATTAGCAGATGGAGCAGGGAATTCTAGATAGATTTTTTGCAGCTTCTGAATTAGCTCCAATGATGAGGAAGAGCTTGGAATGAGGATATGGTATTGTGAATTTGAACAAGATCATTTCCTCATGGGAAATGAGGATTTCTCCCTCCTGTAGAACTTTTTGTTTTTTTGTGGAGGACGTTTTGGGAGATTGTTCTCTTTGGCTTGTCTCTGTGGGCCTTGGCCAGAAATAACTCAGCCTCCTACTCTCTGATGGCCTGTGGAAGCATCAGGGAATACAAGTTGCATGTTAAGGAGTGGTGATTGGAGCATAGACATTGCACGCAGAGGTCATTTATGTCTGATTGAGACTTCTGCTTGTGGTACTTAGGTGAGTGCCCGAACCCTGAATCCTTTAGAGGAGACATTTGACCTAGTTGCTGTCAAAGCTGAGGAATTTTTGTCAGTGAAGCACAGAGAGAGACCTCTGCACCATGTTGATGAGGCACAGCAAAACAGGAACTGGCATCAGTACACAGCCTGTCATCTATTATACTCGAGTCGTAATGTCTGGCGAGCAGAGCCACAACTAAAGCCTCATTTAACCATGTGGCCATATTGGAGAGCTACAGCTGGGGAGAAAGTTTTCTGGACTAGTCTGACACCTGTGAGGATATTGTAAATGTGAGGAATCTGCAGGAAGATGTATCCATCAGAAAAGGACAGATTATAGAAGCTGGATGATCCATATATGAATTCACATTTGACAGTTGTATGGGCCTTATGAAAGGTATATTTGCTTATGCTCTTTATGAATAAAGTGCTGTTAAATGCCTCTCTATACAGTGAGTTGTCTGCTTGTAGTTGGTTGTGTGTTGTGTTGTAATTATAGAGCCAGTACCACCGGGGAGTCAAGTCCTATGAACCTGAACAATGATGAGAATTTCATGGATCCTGTGTTTCAGTTGTCATGGGTGTCTGAGTGTGAGAATGAGTTCCCTGTCGCAGTGAGCTTGCAAGTGTCTCCCTGTACCACTGTCTGTGTTTGCCGCTCATATACTTGTAACAGTGGCGGCTGGTGACATTTGAAAGTGGTGAGCGTAAAAATTTGGTATGAGTGCCCTGTGGCGAGCACGCATAGCGTACGAGCCCGCAGTTTGGGGGGACTCCCCCCAGCAACATTGTTAGTATTAAATCAGTTTTTATTAGCAGAACACAGCATGAAACTACATTGCATCGTTGCCTACAACCCTGGGGGCCGGCTACAGCACAGTCAGAAAAGAAAGGCGGGCCAGTGAATCAGAGGTTATCCTATTCAGTTAGCTGACACAGCATGCCGCCTACAACCTATTCAGGGCCGGCCGTGTTTGTTAAAAGGAGACAATAGACAGTCCTGGCTCCACGAAAAGTGGATAATAGCAAAGTACGATGCGCTGCTAGCATGCGCATGGCAACAAATCAAAGACCTGTTTCTGACGGCTGAATGCTATAGGGTCTGCCTTTTAAGAGAAGGAATGAAAAAACGCAGACCAAACAAAAATACAACCCAGTTTGAAAAACCCAATACCCACCCTCCACCCCTCCCCTCTCCAGGCGAGCAAGAAACAGAAGAAGATGTACTCTAGAGTACGGGTACGATCCGATGCGATATTCCACAGTGTCATGAGGAGCCAGGGAACCCATCTGGGACCCATTGCGCTAGTCACACTCGCGCCCCTCGGGAATCAGTTTCAGAATCCGGAGATAGATGGGACAGGACAGTTCCCGGAATTCCGTGGAGAGAATTGAGATAAAGGGGGCCCAGATCTTGGCGTAGTCGGATTTGTTCCCTAGAGTAGCCATAGACAGCCTCTCCATGCCCAAAAGATACCACAATTGATGCAGCCATTGTGTATGTTCCGGGATCCAGTGTGCGGCGTTCAGCGCCAGCGCAATCTGCCTGCCTTTGGTAGAGCGCAAGGGGAAGGTCAGCGCATTGGGCAGTCCCAAGATCGTATAAGCAGGGAGTCTAGGAATGGTGGTGTCAAAGGCCCTATCAATTTCGTTGAGGATCTTTCCCAATATCTCGTGAGCTTTGGGCAGTTCCATAACAGATGAAGGAGGGTACCAGGGCTACCGCAGCCGCACCAGCAGAGGCCATCACATTGAGAGTTCCACTTGGTTAGGCGGGCCGGGGTGTGGTACCAGTAAGATACAATTTTAAATGCAGTTTCGGTGTGGCCCATGGAGCGCGCGGTGTGATGGGACCTATAGAAGACATCCTCCCATTCCTTGTCTGACAGGGTGCGACCTATTTCTGCCTCCCGCCGTCTCTGTCCTGCGGTTCAAGCTCTCTTGACCCCCTGAGTAAGGAACGAGTATATTTCGGAGATAAGTTTGCGGTCGTCTTTTTTATAGAAGAGCCACTTTTAAAACGGCAGCATAGGTCTACCAGCCAAGGGTCGTATTGCGGGACCAGTCACCCAGTGCAACATTTGCGTATGTAGAAAGAGGTCCTAGCCTGCAAGTCCGTAATCCTCTTGGAGCAGCTTGAAGGGAATATGACCCTGGGGGTCGAACAGATGCCCCAGGCATTTACACCCGCCCTCCAACCACCGCGAGCCGGCTCCCTTATCCATCCCAGGCGGGAAGTCAGGGTTTGAAAAGATCAGTGACATTGGAGAGGGGAAAGTGGTAAGATGAGCCCACGTTGACACCCTATCCCAAGTGAGCATAGTGGGGCGAGTGACTGGCGAGGAGTATAGCCCCCAAGACCGCGCAGACTTAGGCAACCATGCCTCCCTCCAGATATGGTGACCTGCCACCGCCTGGTCCATGAAAACCCAGTACTTCTCCGTCATTGGACGGTTCCATTCCACGAGGTAGCGCAGCAGCGAAGCTTGAAAGTAGCATGTGATATTGGGCAAGGCAAGGCCGCCCTCCTTCTTAGGGCGCTGCAGCAGAGTCTTCTGCAGCCGGGGAGAGATCGGGCCCCAAACAAAACGCTCAATCTCAGTTTGTATGTGTAAGAGCGAGTTCGGTGGGTGTTGTAAGGGAAGCGTTTGAAAGAGATATAAGGCCTGGGGTAATACATTCATTTTAACCGCAGCCAGCCTCCCAAACCACGACAAAGGCAGGCGCCGCCATTGGGCTAGGTCTTTTCGGAAGCAAAAGAGCAGGGTTGTATAATTCACTTCCACTGTCTTGGCCAGACTTTTATGGAGAACCATACCGAGGTATGTTATACCATCCATCACCCAGTCGAAATCAAATTGGGCACGCAAGGCATCTACTGTCCTTTGTGTTGCAGTAAGATTCAGTACTTGAGACTTCTGCAGATTTATTTTAAATCCAGAGACCCGGCTAAAGACCTGCAGGTCTGCCATGAATGCCGGCATTGAAGTCAAAGGACAAGCTACTGAGAAAATGACATCATCTGCATAGAGGCTAATTAAATGGCGGTCAGCCCCGAAAGGGATGCCCTGCACCTGCGGATTATCCCAGAGTCGCTGAGCAAAGGGCTCCATATATAAATTGAAGAGCAGGGGGGAGAGAGGGCAGCCCTGTCTGGTCCCCCTCCCCACCACGAAATCGCTCGAGAGTATTCCGTTTGCCGGACCACACCCGATGGAGCGCTATAGATGCTTGCCACCCATTTGCGAAACCTGACACCCAAGCCGAAGCGCTCCAGAGTGGCAAATAGATACGGCCAGTCACGCGGTCAAAGGCTTTCTCAGCATCGACCGCCAATAGTAAAGCCTCCTCCTTAGAGCGGTGTACCTTGTCAATTAAATGGCAAATCCTTTTGGTGTTGTCCCCGCATTGCCTATTCGGGGTGAAACCGGACTGGTCCGGGTCGACCAATCCAGGCATAAGAGGGTTCAGTCTATGGGCCAAGATGCTAGAGAATAATTTTGCATCAATATTCAGCAACGAAATCGGCCGATATGAGCTGCATAGCACCGGGTCCTTCCCTGGTTTGGGTATGACCGAGATAGTCACTCGCAGCATGGAGGCTGTGAGAGTGCTCGTATCCGCAAAGGAGTTGAACAAACGAGTGAGCAGCGGGGCTAGTTCAGCACAGTAGGTCTTCTAAAAAAGAGCACTGAAGCCGTCGGGGCCCGGTGCTTTCAGGGGCTTCGGACGGGCAATAGCGGATATCACCTCTTCTATCAGTATGGGGGCCTCCAGCCCGTCAGCCTCGCTGGGTGGGAGTGGAGTAACTGCTGCGCCAAGTAGGTACCCACTGGGGTCAGCAAGGTTAGAGGACTCAGCGGAATACAGATACTCGTAAAAGGATCGAAAGGCCGCCATTATCCCAGCATCATGCGTGACCTCAGACCCATGCTCTCCACATATTGCTTTAATTGCCTGCACCGTTCGTTGACTGCTGCAGTGAGCTAACATGCAACCTCCCCTATTGGAGCCCACATAATATTTATGCTTCAGCCAAATCACCGCATATTCGGCCCTGTCGAGGTCTAAACGCTTCAGCTGAAGCCGCTCCTTCTCCAACTGGCGCCATATTCTGGGGGCACCTGTGCGCTTGTGGATTGCCTCGAGTTCCCTTACTTTGGCTTCTAGGTCCTCTCGCTTAGTCCGCCTAGTTTTGTTATCGTAAGCCGCTTTGGCGATGAAGGCTCCTCTCGCGACCAGTTTAAGAACCTCCCATACGGAGGCCAGGGGTGTGGAGCTGACATCGTTAAGTGCTAGGTAGTCAGTCAGTGTACGTCGAATGTCTTCCACTATCTGCGGGGACCATAGCAGGGGGTCTCTCAGGCGCCAATGCGATGGGGGTGAGTGTGTGGGTGGCAAGCGCAGTGTCAGGGTAATGTGCGCATGATCTGAGAGGGATCGGGCCTCAATTGTAGAAGCGCTGGTGCATGCCCATGCGGCCTGGGTGACGAGGAAGTGATCCAGGCAGGCATAGGTCTTATGGGCCGCTGAATAATAGGAATAATATTGTACATCGGGATGTAAGCTACGCCAAGCATCCTTGATCCCACAGTCGCCCAGCCATTCACTACCGCTCCCCGATTTAGCTCCTGTCCCCCCTGATCGCGAGCTAGAGTGGTCCAGCCCTGCATTCATAACTAGATTTGGGTCACCCCCCACCACCACCATCGAATCGGGTGTATGAAGGACCTCGGCCAATGCAGTCATCAGGAATTTCTCTTGGTGCTCGTTTGGAGTATAGATGGAGGCTATAGTGATGTAGGAGGACCCTGTGTGTAGCTGCAGCGCTAGGAGACACCCCTTGATCTCTGCAAAAGGACCCACCACAGAACCTCTAAAGTGTTTGGAAAGCAGAATAGCCACCCCGCCCTTCTTACTTTTCCCCGAGGACCAAAACTGCAAAGGAAATCCTCTATGCTGCATGCAGTGAGTATCGCTATGGAGAAGGTGGGTTTCCTGGAGTAGGCACACATCGCCTCCCGTGTGCTCGAGCAAGGAGAGCACTGCCTTCCGCTTAGTGGGGTTGTTAAGGCCTCTAACGTTAAAGCTGACTATCTTGATTTCCATCGGTTGAAGATGAACCATCGGAAGCTGCTACTAAAGCTGTGAGGCGTGTGCTGAGGGACAAGGCTCAGAAGGGACCCCAAGGACACATGCAAACAGGCAAATCCTGATAGAGGAGCGCTAAATAAAAAGCTCACCGGAGAGAGGGCCCACCCCATCCCATAACAAGAAAAACAAACCCCGAAACAACAAAACATCAACCTGGGCAAGCCCATGAAGTCCATCTTAAAGCTGGTCAGTAGGAGGTGGAGACTGCCAAGGGAGTGAGGGCGCTCCTATTCAGTGAAGAGAAAAAATTCCTCTGCTCCCGCCGGACCCAAAGTGGACAGAACAGCCCCAAAAGCACGTTACTCTCAGTCATTAGAGTCCAGGGTGTCCCCCTCTGTGCCAGCCAGGGTCCGTAAGACAGCAGACCGTTCTTTAATAATTGTGGTGGGGTCAGGGCGGAGACGACCCAAACCCCGAGGTCTTCTGTGTGCCCGACTCCAGGGCATCCGGTTGGCGAGGTAGGTCATCGAGGTTGAGGTTTAGCACCCTACATGCTTCGGTCAGGGAGTAGACCTGATCCAGCTTCCCTCCGGCACGGAAAATGAGGCGGAATGGGTGGCCCCAAGCATACGAAATGCTCTGCGAGCGCAGGTGGTTGGTGATGGGGCAGAAGTCTCTTCTCTTTTGCAGGGTACTACCAGTCAGGTCTTGAAACAGTTGGGGAGAGTGGTCCCGGAAGCGTAGAGGTTGACTCGAACGAGCCGCTTTGAGGATCTCCTCTTTCACCGTGAAGTCGTGCACACACACTAAGATGTCTGCAGGAGGGCGGTTCGGCGGCTGCGATGGACCCACACGGTGGCAGCGATCAATCTTGACGGAAGAGTCCGCCAGTGCATTCCGGACCGTTCAGAAAAGGTCTTGGACGTAACCCACGAGGGCTTCCCCTTCTGCCCCGGTTGGGGCTGCGCGAATACGGACGTTGTTCCTCCTCGACCTATTCTCCAGGTCCTCGCAGTGCGATTGGAGGTCCAGGTGTTGGTCTCGCAGCCGTATGATTTCTTGCTGGAGTGCTGCGATCTCCTCGTCTCTGGCAGTTGTTGAGTCCTCCAGGGAGGCCACCCGCTCCCCCACAGCATCCACGTCTCTCCACACCTCCCGCAGGTCCACCTGTAAGTCCGTTTTAATGGCCAGAACGTCCTCTCTCTGAGAAGCGAACAACACCTCCAGGATCTCCATTGTGACCGCGACATCCGGGCTGTCTCCACCTGGCATTGTGTTAGATCCCGAGGCGTCCCCTGCCGTCTTCATGAGGAGGTCTCGAACAGACCTTTCTTTCTTGTTTTTGGCAGCAGCCATCGTGTGGTCTTGAAGCTGGCCATCCCGCGAGTCGGGAACGGGCCCTGGAGAGAGGATTTGCGTGCACCAGGAGGCTGTCAGATGAAAGAGGAAGCACACAAGCTCCTAGAAGGGGTGTCGCTCGCACTCAGGTGTTCCGCAAATAGTACTGGCGTTCCGCTGCAGCCAGATGGAGTCTCCGACCCTACTTCAGTGCCTGGCGGTAGAGAACAATAGGCCCCGCGATGCTCCCGGGGGCATCCAGCCCCCAAGGTGGACAGGATCGGGGACTGCGTAACACCGGTGGCCACAGACGCCACTGAACCTCCGTCCGCTGGAAAGGCCTAAACCACCAGCAGGATCCAGCGCCGCCCGAGGCACCCCTCACGTCAGGCCCATGGGGTGTGCAGAGGAGGCCCAGCAAGTAATGAGAGACCCCAGCGTCGTCGCCGCTCTGCAGGCCCCACCAGCACTCCTCTCAAGGCCCTCGCCACCCGACCACGGGCAGCAGGACAGTAGCCTCCCCAGTCGCAGTGACGTTCTCCCAGCAGAAGGGCCCCGCCCGGATCACCCCTGTCCCTGTACATGTACTTCTCCTTCACCACAGTCTTCACAAACACTGCTGGCCTCGCCTGGGCCGCTGTCGGAGGCCCCGCAGACACCAATCCAACAGAAAGGGGGGCCGGGGGGAGCACCAGTCCTCACCAGGCTGATCCCAGACCCTGGGCAGTGGGAAGCTGAGTAGGCCCCCGGCCGTGAGAGCACAGTGGTTTGTGTAGCACTCCCAGGTCCGGGTCTGTTTTGTGTGCCCGCTGGTTCAGGAGCAGGTGATGCAGGGTGCCGCTGCAGCAGGCCGTCCGTGATTCAAAGGCGGGAGTGGCGGTGGAACGTCCTCTGGGCCGTCCCTCAACGGCACGCCCCCGGCCTGGACGCGCCGCACTCGTGCTAAATGGCTGCATCAAGGTTGTAGGGTGCAAAGGGTCCCAACCGACCCCCGAGTGGCCCCAAGACAGGAAGGCGATGTCCCCCCGTCGCCTCACCCCGCAGGGGGTATCTCTCAATGCCGGTCGCTTAGCAGATCTCGCTCCGATCTGTGCCAATACAAGACAGGGCCCAGGGTGCACCACTCCACCTGCGCGAGAACTGTTCAGAGGGCCCTGTAGTATCGCCGGTGGGAATCTACAACGCAAGGCCGACGTGCGCTGACCCTGTAGGGTGGCTCCAAACCTCATAGTCCGCCCCACCTCTCTACAAATCCCGCGCGGCCCAAAGCGCTCAGACACAGCAGGAGGCCTCGCCAAGTGTCCCAGTCGTTGTGCAAGAGCGCTGATGTAGGTATGCTCGCCCCCTCAAACTAGGCCTTCTGAGCCAGTGCAAACATCCAATAAGCCACTGCATACGTGGGGTTTGCCCCGGAGTTGCAGCCCCCTTCCACGCTGCCTGCAAAGTTCTGTAAATGTGTCTCCCCCACAGGCCCCCGGGAGGGCAGCAAACATCACTCACCCCTGCGGGCCGCTACAGGCTGTCACCGGAGATTCGATTGTTCCTGGCTAGGTGCAGCGTAATCCCCTATTTGCACCCTTCTCAGTGCTGTTCCTTCAGCGCGAGGCACACACCGGCCCTGGAAGTGCCCAACTTGCGTTGAGGAAAGGCCTCGCTGTACCCCCAACGAGTCGTGTAGGCCGCGTCAGTCCTGGGCCCCCACCGCCGCGGCCAGGTCCAATGCCATGAAGATCGCGGGTCTCCCCCCTGGGCTCCAAGGCATGCAGCTGATGTGGGCACGCCCAGGGACCCGATCCTGCATGTAATGGAGGGCCGAGCGGGAGTCCGGCCGAGCCTTTAGACGTCCTCTCCGCGGTGCTGCGTCAGGCCTCAAATCCCTGGTGAGGGCCGGGAAGCAATGTGCCTCGCGTCGGTGGGCTGGGGAGGCACCTCTCCAGGAGTGGCGCTGGAAACTCAGCGGGGCCTCCCCGCTCTCGGCTTGGTCCGCGAGCAAACAGCGATGGGCCGCGCTTGAGTACGGCCGAGCCCCAGGGCGTCTTCTGCTCCACGCCACGTCAGGCCGCGGGTCTCCGGGGGATGCCGGGAGCGTCTCTCCGCGCTCCGATGGGCTGGCGGATCAGACTCAGTGCAGTGCCGGGATCACAGCGACAGCCCACAACCACCGGCAGAGGAATGAAGCGCTTTGGGTGCTGTATCAATGCTGAGGGCCAGCGGGAACGGAGCTCGAGCGAGACGCGTCCGCTCACTCCGCCATCTTGGCCACGCCCCCCCCGGCAACATTTTTAAAAATGAGTGGGCAAATGGTGCATTGTCAATCAAATTTGAGAAACCAAGAAGGTTAATAAAGCAATTGTGAAACTGTCCCTGCAGAAGGGGAGCCAACAATGAGTTAGCCTGTAGTGTGTTCACTACCTTCACCTGTCAAAGTCAACATATGTTGCAGCAATGAGATGGTGTTTATTGGGACATGTTCTCTGTGGTCACCCTGGAACACAGTGGAGGTCAGTGTTCACCCAGCCACTTATTTTAGTAAGCCTGTTCTACGACAGCAAGAATTGCATGGCCCACATTATCGCCCATGCTAAGAAGGAGCCATGATATCACAAAGAGAGCAGTTTTTGTGCTGACACCAGTAAGATGCTCCTTGTACGCTTGGCATCCCATTAGTCACCTTGTAACACTCTTGAAATAGTGTTTGTCAAGCCACTCATTCTGCAATCACTTGCAGAGACTCCATAGAGCGCTGGGCTATACCACCCCAGGGCACCACAAAGCTAGGCACTCACCCAGGAGCACTACTGACAGACGTTTCTACCCCAACACCTATTCCAGGAGTCCCATCCCAAGTCCCATCTCTTGGCACCATGGAGTAAAGGGTCCAACCTGTGGCAGGGCAATGACAACATTAAGAGACTGAGCCTACACCTCCACAGAGCAAGGTGCTCATCCCTCAGTGTCTATCCCAAAACCTGGCGGAAGAGGATGCCACGGAGTGTAACGTCACTTGAGATACCTATTCTAGGAAGCCACCCAGGAGCACCATGGAGGCAGGAGTTCACACTGGAGCATAGTGAAGTGTACACCCTACAGTACCGCATATTCTAAAAGGGAAGGTAGAAAAAAGAATCAATCCTGCCACTTATTTCTAAAGAAAACTCTCAGATAAAATGGAAGGTAGTGTACACCCCAATACATCTTCTAGTAGGTTCCATTCACATGCTGTTCACTAGTCAAAACACCTTTGGGCACCACAAAGTGCATTATTCACCTCAACACTGATTCTAGGAGGGAGTTCACCTGAAGTGAAGGGATCACCTGGTACCTCAATGGAGCAAGCATCTCCATGTATTCCAAGCACGTACCTTCAGAACTTTTATATCTTTCGAAAATCCCAATGTAAA
The DNA here is from genome assembly GCA_963921515.1 of Calotriton arnoldi. Taxonomy (NCBI): domain Eukaryota; kingdom Metazoa; phylum Chordata; class Amphibia; order Caudata; family Salamandridae; genus Calotriton; species Calotriton arnoldi. The sequence continues at coordinate 4,849,809 of CAWUFW010000100.1, read as the reverse complement.
TGAGAACATTGATACATTACATTCACGGAAGCAGTAATATCAAGCAGAAGCTTATCAACTTTGAGGTAGCATCCCAAGTTAGTACAACAAATGGGTCCCATGGCCCTTTTTGCAACAAGACTTTTGCTTAAGAATAATGCTACTGAAAATGAAAAGGACACAGGGTGGCGAACAACAAGGGTAAAAGGTGGGAAAAAATGTAATTTACACAGCTGCAACCATACCTGTTTCCTCAACAGGTTCACTTGTACAAGACCCACTGTGAATACATCAGTTCTCACTCAAACAATAACTTCCTATTCTTGGCCCAACAGTGCTTAGTGTAAAATAATGATATGCCAGAAGAGTCTCACAGTCCTTTAAGTGATTGTGCTCCGTTTTCTTTTGTGTATATGAAACTTCACCACTTTGTTTGCCTTTTTTTAAAAACAAAGATATACTATTTTCAAATGTCAATTTTAGTCGTGCCAATCAAGTAGAATAAAGCAGGAAAAACTGACCAAAAATAATGGGCATACAACACAAATTCAGTAGTTGGCACAGCTAATCACCCACAGAGCCCATTTATACAAACATGGCCTATGATGAAGTACTGTGAGTCTGTAGGAGAAGGCAGTCCATCAAACAACGGAGTCATCCCGAGTTCAGTTTCTTAGTCCTACACATTTTTTAAAGCTCATGGCAAACATGGTATGACTGTTGATATCAAGCCTTCCCCGTGACATGGACACTCCAGTCTTCAAACAATGGCTCAAGCTTGGGGTAATTTTAACCCCAGAAAGTTAGTCTTGTAGTTGTTATCATGCAACGTTAAGAAGACGTTTCAGTGTGCGGTTGTCTTCAAGCAAACAAAGAAAGTACATATATATGTATATGTACAAGTATTGGTAGCGTATTTGTGAAATGTGTTCATTTTATCACTTATATCAGAGCTTTCCTGCCCTATTTTATCCCACCCTGTAATGTGTGATCCTTTTGCCAGTCGAGACATTTTAGTCAACAGGACATTGCATGTTGGGACTTGTAGTTTCTCTTTAACATCGCACAGTCTCAAAATGTGGGTCCCGTGCTCTCCATGCCACTGGAGTCAAGCTATCCTGGCTGATGAGGGGTGAAACCCCGAAACCGGTCCTAGGATGCTTGGTTCCAGTCCAGGGAGGACCTGGCCTGGCAGTTCGGGCTGAACTGTTCCCATTGGGCACAGGGTCAAGACTGATTTGCATATGGCTGGGTTCAAACTGGAATGACATGGTGAGCAAAAAAACTATGGATTTAGGCCCAGATCTCTGTACTGGGGTGAATGTTTGACATTGTTCTGCATTCGGTCTATCAATTGTTCTTTTAACATACAAAATGCAGCTGGCTAAAAAGCCTGTGCTTGCTGGTGGCGCCACATATGATACTGGGCCACCTTTCCCTCGTGCACACACTTGTCGCCTCATTAGAAGCACTTCTTTGTGTTGAGGAGGCATTATGAGTGAGTTGAAATCAGGGGTGAGCCCCCACCCCTGCTTCTAACTGGACGCTGCAGCCTGAGCCCCAGAGACACTTGTAGCTATCTTATCTCCGCTCACCATCTTATTTACTTTATGTGCCACTCTGTACCCTCTAAGTGGCCTCACACTCCCCCCACCCAACCTTGGTATCATTCAAGCACTTCAGGCCTGCCTCTTACAGGGACCATACACTCCTTGCCCTTCGCGCACCGAATGCTGGAATTTACCTGAGTGTCTCCTTTCACCGCTCGCTTCCAGGCTGAAAAGGGCAATCTAGTAAGTGATGCCCCAGCGTGAAATGATCAAGTCAAGCATTTTCATTGCTATAAGTTTTGTAAAGTTAAGTCAGTGGAAAGGTGGTGAAGTCATTGAACCCTCGATATTCCCTTGAAAGTTGGAGAGTAATGTGGCGAGAAAGGAGAATGTTTAGTACAGTTAACCCCCTCCTCAACAACCATGCAGACGAGCTGTTAGCCCGGATGGACGCTACATTTTTGGCAAAGTTACGTGATGTGTGACAAAAACACCTGCATCTCTCTTACAAAAAGCACTGCACAATAAACATCGGTACCTTAGGCACCACCATCTATGCTGCTCCTCAGCTCCAGCCTGCTACTGCCAGCCAAACACAGATGCTGGTCTGGAGCTGCAAAAGTCATCCACACGGCCCTGCAATTAACAGAAGAGCGCGAAGCAAACACTTCGAGTCTGCGCAGTGTGTCTTCAAAAATCCTGATGACAAACTGCGCAGATTCCAACCCCCACCAAGGTTGGTGGGGGTGGGGGTGGGGGGAGTGTGAGGACACTTAGAGGGTACAGAGTGTTGTTGGCACATAAAGTAAATAAGATGGTGAGCGGAGATAAGATGGCTACAAGTGTCTCTGGGGCTCAGGCTACAACGTCCAGTTAGAAGCAGGGGTGGGGGCTCACCCCTGATTTCAACTCACTCATAATGTCTCCTCAACACAAAGAAGTGCTTCTAATGAGGCGACAAGTGTATGCACGAGGAAAAGGTGGCCCAGTATCATATGTGGCGCCACCAGCAAGCACAGGCTTTTTAGCCAGCTGTATTTTGTATGTTGCCATTTTGAGACTGTGCGATGTTAAAGAGCAACTACAAGTCACAACATGCAAAGTCCTGTTGACTAAAATGTCTAGACTGGCAAAAGGATCACACATTACAGCGAGGGATAAGATAAGGCAGGAACGCTCTGATATAAGTGATAAAATGAACACATTTCACAAATACGCTTCCAATACTTGTACATATACACAGGCGCGGTCGGTGGTAGGAGTGCCGGTCGGGCGGTGACGTGGGGCGGGGGAGGGGCAGGGTGGGGGGTAGTAAACTACGGATTAAGGCCTAATACAGGTAAGTAAACATTTAAATAAATAAAACGAATTTCGTTGTGAGCGCTGCATCGCCAAATGCGATGCAGTGCGCGCAACGAAATTCGTTTTATTTATTTAAATGTTTACTTACCTGTATTCGGCCTAATCCGGAGTTTACTACCCCCACCCTGCCCCTCCCTGCCCCATGTCACCGCCCGACCGGCACTCCTACCACCGACCGCGCCTGCATATACATATATATGTACTTTCTTTGTTTGCTTGAAGACAACCGCACACTGAAACGTCTTCTTAACATTGCATGATAAGAACTACAAGACTAACTTTCTGGGGTTAAAATACCCCAAGCTTGAGCCATTGTTTGAAGACTGGAGTGTCCATGTCACGGGGAAGGCTTTTTTTTTTTTGTAATTTTCTTTATTGGCAGTTCAAAAAACAACAAACAGTACAAACAACTTAGCCAGTTGCACATAATAGTATCACATTCCATACATTTGCGAGATACAGTACTGTACATTGGGATATCCTGGTACTGACAACATCCTGTAATGAATATAGTACATAGTGCAACAGTGTGGCGGGAGATATTAAATTGCAAACTAGTCCTCAGCACACCAGGGGCTAACATTCGGATCAGGGCTTATACGAGTGTTTTAGTACTGATAGTTATCGTGTGGTCAGTTCAACTCCTAGTCCAGGGTGTTACCTGTAGTGAGGCTTGTGAGCGCAAACCTACAAATCGTCGGATGCCACTTGAGAACTCGCCCCTTCGTTTTGTCGTGTGCGCGCCCACTCCAGAAATGGACCCATATGTCCTTTGGCCTGGATGCCAACGGCATGAGCTCCCAAAAGGTAGTTAGTTGTGTGTGGCTGAAGGTTACGTCTTGGATCCAAGCCTCCACGGAGGGGGCTCCCTTTCTCCCCCAGTGCATGGCAACCCAGGGTTTAGCAAAAAGTAATAACATAGCGTGTAATTTATGGTTCCCAGCCGGTGTGTCTCTAACATATCCCAGTAGTCCAAGTAATGGGTCTGGGTAATCCGCCGTACCAATTATATCATGTACTGTGGTGAAGATCTTAGACCAGAATGAGGCCAACTGGGGACAGCTCCATGCCATGTGCAGGAACGTAGCTGGGGCATAGCCGCATCTCCAGCAGCGGTCATCTGCCTTGAGCCCCATGCGGTGTAACTGGTATGGGGTCCTATAAAATCTGTGGAGGTATTTAAAATGAATCAAGCGCAGCTTGTAATTAGGGGACAGAGCCGTTAGTTGGCTGCAGCAAAAGGCCCACTCATCCTCCGTTATCTGGCTTTGCAATTCGGCGTTCCAGGACGGAAAGGCCTTGGGCGTTAACAGAGGGGCAGAATTCTGCATATTATTATAAATGCGTGTTATGAGTCTGCGAGGGGAATCTGTTTTTAGCACATTTTGAAGGGCAAGCAGTGTAGGAGGAGGGCTGGGGAATGTGTCGTGCATAGCCCTGCACGTAGCCCTGGGTTTATAATGTAGGAACAATTCTGAAAAGGGCACTGCGCGCTCCTCTGTGGGTTCTGGGGGTGACCTGAACTCATCCCCGGGGTATAGGTCAGCGAAGGTATGTAAGCCTATTTTTTTTGCCAGAGCTCTGCTTGCGCCCTCCCCCATAGTGGGTATCATAGGGTTATGTACCAGGGAAATGGACGGGGCATATAACATTTTGAGATGGGCTCTATCCCGGAGTCTATCCCACGCCCACCTCAGGGTTTCGACCGTGTCGATGCCGTCTCGCTGCCGTCTGTATGCCTGATATATGGCCACCTGGAGGGGAACTGGCGCCGCAACATCCATCTCCACAGCCGTTTGTGGTTGGAAAGGGGTGGGATGTACCCAAAAATGCAGGAACTGGGCCTGTGCGCAGAATGCATACAATTGGATGTCCGGGGCTCCCAAGCTGCCCTGGGACAAAGGTAGGGTTAAGAGTTCCCACGAGACCCGTGCCTGTCGACCCCCCCAAATCATAGTGATTAGTAAAGAGCGAATTGAATTAAAGAAAGCTTGTGTGAGAGGAATCGGAATATTTACGAATAAATACAACAGTTTCGGCAGAACCACCATTTTCGCTACTGCGATTCTCCCGGCCAGGGATAGGGGGAGGCCAGCCCATGCATTAACTTTCTCCTCTAGCCACGAAACTGTACGCCCATAATTCATGTTCCAGATATCCTGCATGTTCCTGCTAAGCCAAATGCCAAGGTATTTCACCGGGCCATTGGCCCATTTGAGTGGATAATCAATGGGGAATGGTGTAGTAGCTTCCGTTAAGGGAAATATTGTTGACTTGGCCCAGTTTATTGAAATGCCGGATAGACCACCGAATTTGATTAGTTCGCGAAGGAAAGGGGCGGTGTTCGCCGCCGGGTCATTGATATATAGGGTGATATCGTCTGCGTATAACGAAATCAGGAGGCCCCTCGTGCTGAACCCCAGGCGCCTGGCAGAGTGGTGTTGCCTAATACGTGCCGCCAGTGGTTCCATCGCTATCGCGAAGAGCAGGGGAGAAAGAGGGCACCCCTGTCTCGTACCCCTCGATATGTCAAACAGTTCCGACAGCATACCATTTACTCAGATCCTTGCAGATGGCTTCGTGTAAAGTAATCGTATGAGACTCAGGAAAAGGGGGCTAAATCCCATCCTCTCCATGACTGCAAATAGATATATCACTCTAGCGTATCAAACGCTTTTGTGGCATCAAGGAACACCGCTATTGCTTGCGTATCAGGGTGCAAGTAATGAACTACAGTAAAAAAAAGTCCGAAGATTGTGTGACGTGTATCTCCCGGGGATAAACCCCGATTGGTCTGGGTGGGCTATCAATGGGAGCAGAGGCTGTAACCGGTTAGCAACCAGCTTTGCCAATATTTTAACATCCACGTTTATTAGTGAGAGTGGTCTGTAAGAGTCGATTTCGTCATCAGGTTTCCCTGGCTTCAGCAGGGTAATAATGATGGCCTCACGCATTGAGGGCGGTAAAATACCTGTGGTCTGGGCCTCCTCATATAGCGCTATTAGGTCTGGGGCTAGTTCCTCTGCGTATGCTTTGTGGAATGCGGTGGTTAAGCCATCGGATCCCGGTGCCTTCTCCAGTGGGAGACCCTTGATCACCTGGGTGACATCCTCTACAGAGAAGGGGACATCTAAGTATTCCCTGTGCCCCCGTCCCAACCAAAGCAGCTCCAGGGAATCCAGGAAGGGCCGAAGGCCCTCCTGTACTGAGCAATGTGTGACCGTATACAATTTGGCGTGAAACTGTGTGAATTTGTCCAAGATTTCTTGTGGGCCTCTAATCACTGGTGGGCTATCTCCCCGGATCTCAGTAACATATGCAGTGGAGCGAGGGGCGCGAAGCATTGTTGCAAGGGTTCTCCCCGGCCTGTCCCCCTCCCCGTACCTTCTGGCTTGTGTGTGCTTACCCAGAAACTTCACCTCTCGCTGGGCCTCTTCCTCAAACTCCAGCAGTTTTTCTTTTAATTGAGCTATAAGAGTGGGGTCGTCAGTGGTGTAAAATTGTGTTTCGAGCTCCTTGATGCGTTTCTCTAGGGATTCCAGTGTGCCCCTGATTGCCTTCAGTACCCCGGCTTGATGTGCTATGCATTTACCCCTTATTACCACCTTAAAGGTCTCCCATAAGGAGGCCTGGGTTGAGACCGAGCCGGCATTAAGATTAAAATAATCGACTATGTCTCCCCTTATTTCCTCTTTAAAGACCTCATCCAATAGGGCATTAGGGGGAAGCCGCCAGCTGAACATTTTGCTAGGTGAATTTGGCATAGTTAGGCGTAGGAGGCTGGGAGCGTGGTCAGACAAAGATCTGGGGAGGTGAGAGACTTCGCATGTCCATGTCACTACATCCCGAGACACCAACCAATAATCCAACCTGGACCAGGCCCTGTGATACTCAGAAATACATGTGCCTTCCTAGACGTGTTAATGGCGGTGAAGCCATATGTCGATCTGATTACCATCCAATATAACAGCATTTAATGCAGCACTTGCATTAGGGTGAAGGGAGCGGGACTGCCCCTTCCTGTCCATCGCGTCATCAAGTATTGCATTAAAGTCCCCTCTCCAGATGATAGTGTCGCATCCAGTTGCTCTTATTTTGGCCCATATGTTTTGAAAAAAGCGGGGGTGTCCGCATTAGGTCCGTAAACTGCCGCTATTGCCACCCGGACCCCACCCAGGTCACCAAGTAGTATGATATATCTGCCCTCTGGATCGAGGTGAGATTTGCACTCCTTCCAGTCCAATCCCTGCCTCACGAGCACCGCCACCCCTCGGGAGTAATTTGAATATGTGGAAGAGTAAACGTGTCCCCATCGCCTGTGCTTTAGCCTAGTAGAGGGCGTGCTGTTCAAGTGCGTCTCTTGTAATAGGCACACATCAATGTGATGCCTTAGTAGGTAGGAGTGAACTAATCTGGTCTTCCTATGGTCGTTCAGACCTCCGATGTTCCAGGTTGAAAAACTTAAACTCGACATACCAAAGTTGTTGTTGCCTGATGTAGTACCTTTTTGTGGGCCCACAATGTCCCGAACCGCCCAATGACCAGTCGGTGCGGGGTTTTGACATGTTTATCATGGTGCCTACCCCCGTTGCAATCTGAAGACAATATGGATGTGGACCGTGATACCCATGTATGGTTTACTGGCCTATGAAGCAATAAACTGGCTAAGAAGAAAACATTAAACAACCCCCTCCTCCCTCCACCCACTCCAACCCCCCAAACAGGTTGTGTTAAACCCTCCCCCTTCAACATTGTCAACAACGAGTTGTACCCCGTTTAGAGCAAAACCACAGCTGGGAGCTCTCCCTGGGGGGCGCGGTGTCGCCGGCATACACCCCCACCGAAAGCAGGGTGGCCAAGAATAAGGCAGAGGGCCAAAGCTATAAAACATGGGTTGGATATAGACAGTCCGCTGCGTCTGCTGCACAAGGATAATGGCCGACCCCAACATTGAAACCAACACGTTTCCCAGCCAGGCCCAGACCAGACAGAATCACATTTACAGTCACATAGTCACTGAGTCCCAATTAATCATTATCACTCAGTCTATCGACAGATGTGTGCCCTGCGTGTGAGCTGTGTGCATGCTACTTACCCCCAACATGTTTAGCAAATTTTAAAGCGGATTTGGCGTCCGTGAAAAACTGTGCCGTGCCCTCATGTGTCACCTTAAGCTTGGCATGATACAGCAGCAAGTAGGGGATCTTAGCTTGTAGCAGAATGCATTTTGCAGGCAGGAACTCCTGGCGTGCCGCCTGCACCGCCGATGTGAAATCAGGGTAGAATGAGATTGTATTCCCTTTATGGGTTATAGTCCCTCGCTACCTCGCTAGTCTCAGGATAAGGTCGCGATCCTGATAGTTCAAGATCCGAGCCAGGATAGGCCTAGGTGTAGCTCCGACTGGAGGTTTGGGGCCCAGGGTGCGGTGTGCTCGCTCGACCGCGAACACCGCGGATAGATCAGGGTCAAAGAGTTCGTGCAGCAGATCAGCTATGTAAACCTCCATTTTAGATATGGCCGTGGTCTCCGGAATTCCCGTAATCCTCAGGTTGTTTCGGCGGGACCGGGCTTCCAAGTCCTCATTCTTAGCTCTGATCAGTCCCAGTACTTTGTCCATGTGCAGGAGCTGCTCTTTAGTTTCAACCTGAAACTCGGGAAAGTGTGAGTTGCGATTTTCGAGCACGTCCAGCCTTGTCTCGTAAGTTCCCACCTGTTTTTTGACTGCGTCTATCTGAGAAGTGAGCACATCCAGCTTCGTGTCTATGGTGCAGAGGCTAGATCGCATCTCTAGCATTAACGTACGTAGGTCCTCTCCCCGATCTTCTGCCTGTGACTCAGGCTGGCGTTCAGAGCCCCCCTCCGGGTCCGACTCCGTTAATCTGGTGGTCCTTCTATTATCGAATGTTAGTTTTGGTTGTTTAGCGTCCTGCTTACCCATGGCGGCAGGCCTGTGTGATGCACGGAAGGCTGTGCGGGTGAAATATGGCAGCTCCAGTGATCCACACCTTAACGGTCGCCCGCTCCCACTACCCCGGCACTCGTACAGCAGCAGCCGGTCTGTGACGACGCTGGTACCCCTTTTTTTGGGGGGGGGGGTGTTGAGCGCTGGTAAATCGTGGGCCGTACAATGCCCTCTGTGGTGCATCCACACCTGCCGCCTGGTGTTATCTTTAGCTCCTTACACCAAATGTGCTGGCCCAGGAGCGCCCACACCACAGAGCTCTCAGGCGATGGCTCAGATAACCATCCCTCCAGGGGCAGATCCACTGGGCCTCATATCTGCCTGGTCGGGACCACCACCACACGGCATGCAGGGGTAGCCTACACCGCACTCCAGAGGGGCCCAGCAAAGTGCAGTGACGACTATGGGGACCGGCTCATACCTCCTGGCCCAGGGAGGATCCCGCTGCGCCGCCGGTCCGCCGACCGGTCCTCTCAATCCGCTTGCCCCGGATCGCCTGGCTTAAAGATGGCGGCTCGTTTGACGACAGCGGTCCCCCGGTCTCACAACACGGAGACCGCCAGCACCCGGCGAGGCCCAGGAGTAGTCTTGTGCTCACCTTGCAGTGCGGGTGAAATTCCGTTGCACCGCAGGACCTCCGGCGGAGTCTCCCGGTCCGCGCGCAGGAAAGCGCCTGGTGCAGCAATGGCGGCTCGACAAGCCCGCGACTCCAGGGCTACAGCCCTAATGCACCTGGAAGCTCAAAGCCAGCCCCCCAGCACCTCAATAGCACACCGGGGGCCAGGCAACAGGATTCCACGAGCCACACTGAGCCCGGCCGCCGCACCTCAGGCGAAGAGCTCCAGGGACTCCGGTCAGGCCGCCAGCAGACAGGGCTTCCTGAACACTGCAGAGGCGGCTAGCAGCCACAGCGGCGAGCTCCCTCGAAGCGTAGCCCCCTAGGCAAGGCCCAGGGGCACTTTACAAGCCACGATGGCCCTCCATATGTGCGGATTGTGTCAGGATTTTGTCTCGGCCGGCAGAGCGCGCTTAGCACACGGCCATCTTGCCGCGCGGTCAAACCACGCTCGCCCCATGTCAGGGCGAAGGCTTGATCAACAGTCATCCCATGTTTGCCATGAGCTTTAAAAAATATGTAGGACTCAGAAACTGAACTCAAGATGACTCCGTTGTTTGATGGACTGCCTTCTCCTACAGACTCACAGTACTTCATCATAGGCCATGTTTGTATAAATGGGCTCTGTGGGTGATTAGCTGTGCCAACTACTGAAATTGTGTTGTATGCCCATTATTTTTGGTCAGTTTTGCCTGCTTTATTCCACTTGATTGGCACGACTAAAATTGACATTTGAAAATAGTATATCTTTGTTTTTTAAAAAAGGCGAACAAATCGGTGAAGTTTCATATACACAAAAGAAAACGGAGAACAATCACTTAAAGGACTGTGAGACTCTTCTGGCATATCATTATTTTACACTAAGCACTGTTGGGCCAAGAATAGGAAGTTATTGTTTGAGTGGTAACTGATGTATTCACAGTGGGTCTTGTACAAGCAAACCTGTTGAGGAAACTGGTATGGTTGCAGCTGTGTAAATTATATTTTTTCCCTCCTTTCTCCCTTGTTGTTCGCCACCCTGTGTCCTTTTCATTTTCAGTAGCATTATTCTTAAGCAAAGGTCTTGTTGCAAAAGGGGCCATGGGACCCATTTGTTGTACTAACTTGGGATGCTACCTCACAGTTGATAAGCTCCTGCTTGATATTACTGCTTCCGTGAATGTAATGTATAAATGTTCTCATTTACATTGGGATTTTCGAAAGATATAAAAGTTCTGAAGGTTCGTGCTTGGTATACATGGAGACGCTTGCTCCATTGAGGTACCAGGTGATCCCTTCACTCCAGGTGAACCCCCTCATAGAATCAGTGTTGAGGTGAATAATGAACTTTGTGGTGCCCAAGTGCGTTTTGACTAGTGAACAGCATGTGAATGGAACCTACTAGAAGAAGTATTGGGGTGTACGCTACCTTCCATTTTATCCGAGAGTTTTCTTTAGATATAAGTGGCAGGATTGATTCCTTTTTCTACCTTCCCTTTTAGGATATGCGGTACTGTAGGGTCTACACTTCACTATGCTCCAGTGTGAACTCCTGCCTCCATGGTGCTCCTGGGTGGCCTCCTAGAATAGGTATCTTGAGTGAAGTTGCACTCCGTGGCATTCTCTTCGGCCAGGTTTTGGGATAGACACTGAGGGATGAGCACCTTGCTCTGTGGAGGTGTAGGCTCAGCCTCTTAATGTTGTCATTCCCCTGTCACAGGTTGGACCCTTTACTCCATAGTGCAAACAGATGGGACTTGGAATGGGACTCCTGGAATAGGTGTTGGGTGTGAGAAGTTGGCCTGGCATATGCTGTGCACTAGTTATAGTGGGCTCCTTGCACCAGTCCAAATGACCCTTATTGGTGATAGGTTTAAAGACAACCTTTATTGAAAGCTATCCTAGTGGTAGCTATGGAGAGCAGCCTTCAGGCTAAGTCTTGAAGGAGTGTAAAGCAGCTTGGTTTACCAGATTATAACCTCTTGAATGACCAAATGAAAGGAGAACCACACCAGGTATATATATAAAATATATGAATTTATTTCTAAACACTCACTACTAATCTCTTTATGAGATTAGAGTCCAAGATACACAATATCACAGTATTAAAACGACAGTAAATAGCACAATATACAATGGGGCCCAGGGGGGGGACCAAACCATATATTAAGAAAGTGGTATAAGAACCACGACTTGACTAGACACAGTGCCTAGAGCACGTAGAATCTCTGGGACCCCAAGGAACCACCCAAGGTAGTGACACAGGAGACCCACGGGGGACGTGTGCAGTGTGAGAACACAGCCGCGAGCGCCGTAGGATTCTATGAGGAAAGTCGCGGTTGGAATTTTAAAGATAAAGGGCACTTAGGAGAGGACTTTGAGCAAACCCCTTTAGACTTAAGGAGTTCTAGGGCCAACACCCACGGGAGCACCGGAGTACTCGAGTTACCTCACCCAGGGAAGCCGGGTGCATAGGTGTCAAAGGGTGTTGGGAATCGTCGTTGATTTCAATGGCGATCTGCTGCAAAGTGCTGCTGCCGTGAAGAAGAAAAGTGTCCGGGATGATCCAAGCCTGGATCGAAGATGTGAAGAACCTGAAAGCAGAGGGGACAGAGTCTGGGTCACTAGCCAGTGACCAGGAGCGAAGCAATCGAATGCCCACCGATGTTGGGTGCTTCAGGTGCGAAGAGGTGAAGCTTGACTCTGCAGCCACGAGGTCGAGGAGATGTCGAGGACAACCAGGAGCCGGATTCGAGCTGTCCCACAAAGGATGTCGAGTGCTGGGGTGTCGGTGCTTGGATTGAACACAACAAGCCTTGGCAACAGCAACCCACGCAGGAAGAGTAAAGATGCTTCTGTGAGGACCAGCAAGGTCCTGGGGACTCCCCAAGCAATGGAGAGTCAGGGCACGTCTGGAGCAACCAGGGAAGCTCAATTAAAGTTAGAGTTGCCTTCTTGGGGACCCACAGGTCAATGGACCAGGGATCGCGAAGGGACCTCAAGAGGAATCACAAAATGGTGGCCCACAGAACACTCATTGAGTGTAGGCCAGCAATCTTCAGTGTAATTACTACTCGGGGTCAGGGCTACAAGTAACCCAAAGCTCAGCCTCAGGGGTCGCCGGAAAGTTGATGCTTCTGCAAATGGTCGCGGTGTCCAGGGGTTCGGGTTGCACGGTCTCCACGAGGGATACAGGCCTCAGACTTGCTGAGCACACAGATCGACCTCAGAGACCTTGGGAACCCACCTCCTGTGTGGCAATATTCTTCAGAGTCCGCAGGAGCTTTGGAGATGCCAACCGGTCAGTTGCGTCTTTGGTGCCTGCCAAGCAGGGAGTAACTCCTTTACTCCAAGGGAGATTCTTCGGTCATCCAACGTCGTGTAGATAGTTGAAGTTCTGGGATTCTGTACCAGAGTTTCGTCCAGGTAAATCTAAAGTCCTGTGGTCAGGGGTTCCTACTTTATACCCAAGGAAGGGGTGGGACAAACTCTGGGGACCCACCTATGGGAGGGTCAGGAAAGAGGGGTGGCTACACCCATTTCCTTTGTCCAGTTTCATGCCAGAGCAGGGGCTCGTAGCCCCTGCAACCGGTTTGAGCTGGACTATGCACAGGGACACCAAATGTGCCCCCAGTGCAGACTTCAAAGCACTCTTGGAGTGCACCCACCCAGCCCCAATACACTAAAGCCTGTCTGGGAGGTGGTCACACCTCCCTGTGACAGGAAACCTATTGTCCAGGCCTCCCCTGCCGGAGTTTCGTCCAGCAGCAGGAGGGCAGACTTGTGTCTGTGGCTGCAGCATCCATTTTGTGATGCCAGGGTTCTGTTAAGCTGGTACCGGGTGTACCAGTGGTGCCATGTTTCTCCCTCTAGTAGGGTGGAATCATACCTCTCACCCCAGTTACTGGAGTGGAGGTATGATTCCAAGGTGTTTGACACCAAACACAACATGTTTCCATGCAGCCATTCTCAAGTTAGCATTTACCGCGAGGTCATAATGCACTTAAGAGTATATGGTTTGGCTGCATCACAAACAACCCCGGAATGAAGATTCCGAAAGCTGCAGAGGGGCTCTGCTCATGCATGGGCACCCTCTCACATGAAACCCAGCACCCTGCCTTCAGGATTGTTAAGGCCTGCAATAGGGGTGACTAATAGGTTTACATGTGCAGTGATATGGAGAGATATAGGGAACCTATATCTCAGTAAGGGGTGCATACACCACCTTACACAGGCTGCTGTAGCAGACCTGTTGTGTTATTTTGGATGGCCTCTCAGGGGTGGCATAATACATGCTGCAGCCCCTGGGAGGCCTCTGGGGTACCTATGCCTTGGGTACATAGTATACCATATACTAGGGACTTATAAGGGTACCCCAGAATCCAATCTGGAGTGTACCTAAAGTACATGCAGTCAATTTAAGGGGAAAGCAGATAGGCTGGGGTCCTGAATAGCAGGATCCCAGCCAAACTAAGTCAAAAACCAGCAAAACACCAGGAAAAAAGTGGGGGCAACTATGCAGTCAGATTCCACCTTCCTACATAACCCCCCCCAAATGAAAGGAGATAAGGCTAACCTTGTCCAGTTGAGCCTTTATTGACTAAGTGGCCATATAAGGAAGAACCTGCACTAGCATGGTTACCCCCTGTCTTATGGTCCACTAAGCAATTCCTAACCCCAAGGGTATTGGATGATCTCCGCCATTTGGAATTACTACCTGTGGCGTGTTTTGGCAAAGTAAAAGGCTGGTGGGGTGTCTGAGTAGAGAAGTGAGGCCCTAATAAAGTTGGCCTCAGCTTCCTCAGATCACTGGTCACCATGGAGACCTTTCTTTCCATGACTGAGTTGTATCTGGCCCTAAGGGTCAACCTCTGGCTGCCTACAGCTGGGGGTTGGGTCCCTTTGGTTGGAACACTGGAGGGACATGGTAGGTTTGGAACCACTTGGTCCCAGGTTTGCCTTTGCCCAACAGAATCCATCTGGGGGAGGTCCTATCCAATGGTAAGAGGGTTCCCTCAGTGTGCTGAGGAATTTTCACCTGGCTAGGGCTACTAGACTGGGTGCCCCTAATCTGTGGATGAGGGGGTTCCTCTGGACAGGGAGCCCTTAGGGGTCCACTGACCTCCCTGACCTCTGCAGCCCTGGGCTGACAGAGGGAGGGTAGAGAGGGGCAGGTTACCTGCTCCAGACTGGGTACCACCTTGGAAGGGTCCCCTGCCATCAGGGGGTGTTGCCAGGCCTGACCACCTCTGGGGTAGTTCCTTCACTAGGGGTAGGATCAGTTCCCTGAGGAAGCTGACCCTTACCTATAGTCTGGGGGGAAGAAGACTTTTCTTCAACCCTTCTGCTCTCTTGTGGAGTAGAGTGGGCCATTCTTTCAAGCTCCACTTCTCCAAAATTTCCCTGAGATGGGGCTGAGGCCCTAACAGCCCCACCAACCTTCTCAGAGAGGCCCAACATTTTTAAATGGGCCTGGTATTCTACTTCAGACCAGGCTGAAACTTCTAGATCATTGCCCAACAGGCAATCTACAGGCAAGTTTGGGGACACTGCCACTCTCTTTGGGCCAGTGACCCCTCCCCAGCTGAGATTGACTACGGCCATGGGATGATCTGTTCTGATACCATCAATGTTGGTCACCTGGTACTTGAACTCAGGTAAAAGCTGTTGAGGGGGGACTAGTTTCCCTGTCACCATGGTGACACTAGCCCCTGTGTCCCTGAATGCCAATGCCTTCTGACCATTGATTAGGGGCTCCTATCTGTACTTGCCCAAAGAATTGGGACTCATAGTAAAAGTGGCAAATCCCATGCCACCATCACAGACTAAGGAGGCCTGTGAGGAGGACCTTGAAAAGCTGGGGTCCACCTCAGTTCCCCATACCAACCCACCTAACTTTTGGGTGCATTACTACCACCTGGGGGATTACTACTTGTAGTACCAGGAGGAGTGGTAGTATTGCTGGGAGGAACATTTTCCTTATTGCCAGCCTTGGAGCAACTGGGGTCATTTTTCCAGTGGCCAGGCTTCTTACAGTTATGGCAATAAGGTTTCTTTTCAGGGGAGGAAGGAGTTTGGGACCCACCCCCAGGAGAGGACTTTTGGGGCCCTGTAGGGGATTTGTCTTTTGATTTATCCCCACCTTTCTCTTGGTTTTTGGAAGAATCTTTCTTCTGGTCACCACCCTGATTCTTTGGCTTTACTCTGGTTCTGACCCATTTGTCTGACTTCTTTCCCAATTCTTGGGAGAGGTCAGATCAGAGTCCACCAGGTACTGGTGTAAAAGCTGGTTTTGACAATTATTAAGGATCTGCTCCCTCATAATCAAATTGTACAATCCTAAAAAGTCATGCACCTTGCTGCCATGTATCCAACCTTCCAGAGCCTTAGTAGCACAATCTACAAAGTCAACCCAGTCCTGAGTCTGTGCTTTTTGGGTGTTTCTGAACTTTAACCTGTATTGTTCAGTGGTTAGGCCAAACCCATCAATCAGAGCACTCTTCAGGACTTTGTAGTTGTCAGCATCCTCTTCTCTTACAGTGAGGAGCTTGTCTCTACCTTTGTCTGCAAAGGAGAGCCACAAGATTGTTGCCCACTGCTCCTGAGGGACCCTCTGTACTTTACAGGCCCTCTCCAGTGCAGTTATCCATTTGTGGATGTCATCCCCACTCTGGTAGGGAGGGACAATCTTGTTCAGGTTCCTATGGGGATGAGTATCTTCTCTATTCCTAGGGACACTGTTGCTGCCACCATTGGACCCTAGTCCCAATTTCTGAGAAGCTCTCTGAAGCTCCAGGGATTCCCTGTCTAAGGCCAATTGCTCTATCTTGATTCTGAGCTTAGCTCTCTCAAACTCAAGCAGTTGGCATTTCTTCTCATAAGAGGATGCCCTTTTATGAGAAGCAGAGGACCCTTTAGAAGTACCAGAATGATTAGATTCCTGAGAAGGAGATCTTGATCTTCTTGGTAGACTATTAACCCTTCCAGGTGGGGTAAAGAGAACCCCACTGGGGTCTCCTTCCTCACCTCCATGAAGAATTGGATTTTCCAGGTTGGAATCTGTTAGAATTGGGGGTCTCTAGTTGGCACAGGTAGGTACTTGTGACAAATAGGGACCCTCGCCTCTAGTCAGGGTAAAGGGGTACACTCCTAAAATAACCCCTGCTCACCCCCTTGGTAGCTTGGCACGAGCAGACAGGCTTATCTCAGAGGCAGTGTGTAAAGCATTTGTGAACACATACAGTAATCTAGTGACAACACTACAGATGGACACCACACAAGGTTCATATCAAAAATAAGTATTCTTTATATAGTTTTAACACAAGACCATAAACGACAAAAATCCACAATACTGTACTTAAAATGGTAGTTTTAGCTTAGTTCAGTTCAGTTCTTAAGATGCGACACGTTAAGTCAATGTACCTTACGATGCGGGACGCTTCCACAACAAGCAATGTTGCAGCGATGGAAATGCGACAAAGTTCTGGTGCAAAGAAATAAAGACGTCAAGTTCTTCCTGATGCGGCACGCTTCTCCGATGTTGCAGAAGTCTCGATTCGATGCGTCAACTGCAGCGGCGACACCCTTGTTCAGCGATGCGACGGCAGCAGCTTCGGCTGCGACACTCTTCTCCAACGTTGCGAGACGCTTCCGCTCGATGCGACAACTGCAGCGGCGACACCCTTGTTTCGTGATGCGACGGCAGCAGCTCCGACGGCGGCACGCTTCTCCGTGGATGCGAGGCGCTTCTCTTGATGCGGTGCAATGCGACAGCTACAGCGGCGACACCCTCCTTCGGAGTTGCGGCGGCAGCGGCTGCGACGGCGACACGCTTCTTCCTCGATGCGAGACTCTTCTCTTGATGCGGTGCAATGCGACAGCTACAGCGGCGACACCCTCCTTCGGAGTTGCGACGGCAGCAGCAGCGACGGCGACACGCTTCCTCTTCGTTGCGGGACGCTTCTCTCGATGCGGTGCAATACGACAGCTACAGCGGCGACACCCTCCTTCGGAGTTGCGACGGCAGCAGCAGCGACGGCGACACGCTTCTTCCTCTTGAGTCGCGCTTCCAGCTCCTTGCGACACGCAGTCCCTTCAGAAGGCCCAAAACAGCAGCAGGCACTTCCAAAGGATTCTTGGGGAGCTGGTGGTTGAAGTCTGTTGTCCCTGAGACTTCAGCAGGAGGCAAGCTCTTTTCTCAAGCCCTTGGAGATACTTTACAAGTTGAATAAAAGTGCACACAAAGTCCTTTCTCCTTCCTTTGGCAGTCAGGCAACCACTGCAGGCAGATCCCTCTAGCTTAGGGATAGTCTTCTCCTCAGTTCCTTCTTGGTTCCGCTCCTCAGCAAAGGTTTCTTCTTGTTTTCCCAAAGTGATCTAATTTCCTAGGGGTCTGGGTCCCCTTTTTATACACAGTTTTCCTTTGTTCTCTGAAGGCAGAGAGGCCTCTGCCTAGTCAAAACCAGTTCTGGTCAGTCCTGGAGCACTTTGTTTTTCTGACTCCTTCTTTCCTTTCAGAATGTGGGGCAGGGTGCTCAGCCGCCCGGCAGGAGGTGGAGCCAGCATTGTGGAAGGCAGGCACAGCCCTATTCAGACCCAGGTGCAACTCCTCCCTCCACTCTGGATGCAGATCTTTCTATTCAGCCCTGTGCTGACTCACCCTGTCTCCTGTAGCCACCCCCAGCCCCTGTCACTCAATCTCCAGACAAGGAATACACAACCTAGCAGAGGCAGGCTTGGAAGTTTAGGCAAGAAAATACCCACTTTCTAAAAGTGGTATTTTCAAACACAGAATGTTAAAACCAACTTTACTAAAAGATGTATTTTATCATTCTGAGTTCAGGCATACTAAATTCGTTTTTCTACCATGTTCCCTGGGTCAGTTCTGACTATAAGGTGTAATAGTCAGTCTGCCCATTCTGGCCTATGGGGAGCAGGTAGCCTTGCAATAGTGAAAAACGAAAATGGCTGTAATTCACTATTAGGACATGCCACACACACCAGGGCATGTCCTACCTTATACTTACAATGCACCCTGCCCTAGGGCCTACTTTAGGGGTGACCAACATGCAGTAAAGGGAAGGTTTAGGGACTGGTAAGTGGGTGTACTCACCAAGTCGACATAGCAGCCCTAGGCTGCACACAGGCTCTGCAATGGCAGACCTGAGGCACATTTACAAGCCGCTTCTGTGGGTGGCACAACCAGTGCTGCAAGCCCACCAGCGGCATTGGATTTACAAGCCCTGGGCACACTCAGTGCACTGTACTAGGGACTGACAAGTAAACCAATCATCCAATCATGGAGTCACTAATACATAACACAATTTACAATAGGGAGAGCATATGCACTTTA
Organism: Calotriton arnoldi; assembly: GCA_963921515.1. Classification (NCBI taxonomy): domain Eukaryota; kingdom Metazoa; phylum Chordata; class Amphibia; order Caudata; family Salamandridae; genus Calotriton; species Calotriton arnoldi. The sequence continues at coordinate 4,831,008 of CAWUFW010000100.1, read as the reverse complement.
GCACTGATCAGCAGTGGTAAAGTGCCCAGAGTCATAAAACAGCCAACAACAGGTCAGAAAAAATATAGGAGGAAGGCAAAAAGTTTAGGGATGACCCTGCAAAAGGGCCAAGTCCAACACAACCCCTTCCAGCCAAAACGCAGGGGAGACCAATCACTACCCTGATGGGCTTCCCTGCTTTGGGCGATAGAACCTGGACCCTGGCCCACAACAGCAGGGGCATACTCCAGTTCTACGCCAATCTGAACCTATTTGGATCCCTCTGTCCATACTCTCAGGGCCCACCAAGCTAGTCCATGGGGAACCCTTCTCTTCACCTGTGGACACCACCTGTGCAGCATCTAACCTTAACTTGCTCACCGGTGTGTCCCAACAGACAGACAGCAAATCACAGTGGCCACTGACAGTAGTCAGGTATGAGACCCAGGCCTTATGCCTCTCAGGGTTCTCAAACCTCTGTGGCGTCAGAGAGCGGAGGGCAGTAGCCCCGGGTGCTCGGCACCCTTTGTCCATTTTCCCTCCTGTCAGGTCAGGTATGACATCCTGACACTGACCTACCAGCCCCGGGCCTGTACCCGGCGGCTGGACTGGAGACTGGGGTGGGCTTTCCCACACCCGGTCCTCTTCCTTGGGGCTCTGTACCCTCCCACCTGGAGCGGTACCCCTTCCAGAATTGTCAGGGCACCTGTGGCCGGTGTCCTGCACAATTCGCCCACCAGTTCAGGGGTTCTATCCTGCAACTGGGCGTCCAGGTCAGGGGGACACCCTGAACCTGGTCCTCCAATATAGGGTCTAAACCCTCCAGTTGAACCGGGGTCAGAGGCGAGGACTCCTCCCTCTGCACCCCCTTCCAGAGTACTGCCCCCTCCCATCAGGAGCGGTACCCCCTTCCAGAATTGTCAGGGCACCTGTGGCAGGTGTCCTGCACAGCTCGCCCACCAGTTCAGGGGTTCTATCCTGCAACTGGGATTTCAGCATAGGGTCTGTACCCTTAGACTGGGTAGAGGCCAGGGGGGAGGCTGTCCTCTCCCCGCCCCCCTTTCTGGGGTCCTGCACCCTCCCACCTGGAGCGGTGCCCCCAGAAGACAAATTGGTAGGGGCACTGTTAGCAGCTGCCCCTTCCTCCAGGTCAGGGGGGACACCCTGAACCTGGCCCTCCAACCCAGGGTCTGTACCCTTAGGCTGGACCTGTGCCTGGCAACCCATTACTTCCGGGAGGGTACACCAACCCCCCCCAAGGAAAACACACTCTTCTAGAGTTGTGTAAGAATCTGCCTGGCGCACCAGGACTTCCTGGGGAGCACGCATGCCCCCCCAGAGGGTAACACATCTCCCCTGTGTTGTGTGACAGTCTGCCTGACGCAGATCTCCCGCCCCCTGTCCATCTGACAGCGCGTGAAGATCCCCCAGGACAAAAGTGGTGTCACCATGGTCATTCACTGGTGACTCAGCCCTTCTGGCTGGTCCCTGACCCACTGGTTCTTCCACTGGGGGCTCTCTCCCCCTCTCACCCCTCACTCTGGACTTCTGCACCCTCCCAACTGGAGCGGCACTGCCAGACACCAGAAACACTGGAGCTCCATTTACAGACGCTCCAGGTTCTCTAGACACTAGGAGATCCTCCTCAACAGGCGGCCCATCAGGACAGCCTAGGCTCCCTACCTGGTGTTCCCTTAAAGAACCATCCAGGCTCTGAGACTGGGTTTCGGGCACCTTGGGACACACAGCCCCACACTCACTCCTTCTCCACTGAGACAGGACGTGAGTCCCCACACCCCTCCCATTACCACGGGACCTAGCTGGGCTACACTGAACCTCTCCCACCACTCTGGGTTGGAAGACACCTGAGCCACTCCTCTTAGGGTCACTCCCCAATGCCTCTTCAGACCCTCTGGAATCCACCAAAAGGTCTGCCTCCAATGTGAGCTCCCTGAGGTCAGAGAACTCACTCTCCAACAGGTGTTGGCATAGCTCTGGAAAACAGGGACTTACAATATGCTCTCCCAAAATTGGATCACACAGTCCCCTACAGGGGTTAACCAAACTATCCTTCACCTCACCATCCAGTGCCTCACACACGTAATCCACACCACTCTCCTGAGACTGGCAAGACAGTATCTGACTGTCTCTGTCACTCAACCCACACTCTTCTGGGCGGTCTTCACACTCACATACCAGGACTTCAACAATGGGGGAACCCCTCTCCCTGCACCTCTCATCTAGAGTCAGTAGAGTGTCCCTCCCACCACTAGGACCATGAATCCCTGTGTCAGTTTCCCTATTCCTCTCAGGGACACTGCGCACTACTGGAGCTACCTCATGTCCTTGAACCTCCTGGTGTATGTTAACCCCCTCCAAGTCAGGCGCCACATCTCTGGGTGTGTGCACTACTCTCTCAGCACTGAATAACTTAATTTTGCTGCCACCATCTGGGCTGGACTCCACCTCCAACTCAGCAAAGCTCACTTCCTGAGCTGCCCAAATTTCTTCTTCTTGGGCTAAGGCCCTCTGAGCCTCATCAATCTCTCTCAGCTCTTCGTCAATTTCTCTCAGCTTCTGCTCATAAGCCAGAAGCCAGCTATCTGTTTCTGTTTCTCCCTCCTTTTTAGGGAATTCCTCCTTCTCAGACTCAACTGGTAGTGTTGCCTTCCAGCTGGGTAACTCATACTGAAATAGGGATGCCTCTAGATCCTCCCTGGACCTTCTTTTCACAGGCAGCCCCCTTTCCTTGCAAAACACACGTAGTTCCTTCATTGTGTAGACAAACATGTGCCAGAAGTCGAGTTCCATTTTGCAACAACTAACCAGAGTCATAGTATCAAAAATACCTCCAGGAGGACACCATAAAACAGAAAAACAGTATGTGGTCGCGTTTGGTCTGTACTCACTAGTAGTGTTCACCAATCACTGTACATGAGTCACAAATGCAAGTCCAGAATCCTCACCGCTGACCACCAATGTTAGAATTGGGGGTCTCTAGTTGGCACAGGTAGGTACTTGTGACAAATAGGGACCCTCGCCTCTAGTCAGGGTAAAGGGTACACTCCTAAAATAACCCCTGCTCACCCCCTTGGTAGCTTGGCACGAGCAGACAGGCTTATCTCAGAGGCAGTGTGTAAAGCATTTGTGAACACATACAGTAATCTAGTGACAACACTACAGATGGACACCACACAAGGTTCATATCAAAAATAAGTATTCTTTATATAGTTTTAACACAAGACCATAAACGACAAAAATCCACAATACTGTACTTAAAATGGTAGTTTTAGCTTAGTTCAGTTCAGTTCTTAAGATGCGACACGTTAAGTCAATGTACCTTACGATGCGGGACGCTTCCACAACAAGCAATGTTGCAGCGATGGAAATGCGACAAAGTTCTGGTGCAAAGAAATAAAGACGTCAAGTTCTTCCTGATGCGGCACGCTTCTCCGATGTTGCGAGAAGTCTCGATTCGATGCGTCAGCTGCAGCGGCGACACCCTTGTTCAGCGATGCGACGGCAGCAGCTTCGGCTGCGACACTCTTCTCCAACGTTGCGAGACGCTTCCGCTCGATGCGACAACTGCAGCGGCGACACCCTTGTTTCGTGATGCGACGGCAGCAGCTCCGACGGCGGCACGCTTCTCCGTGGATGCGAGGCGCTTCTCTTGATGCGGTGCAATGCGACAGCTACAGCGGCGACACCCTCCTTCGGAGTTGCGACGGCAGCGGCTGCGACGGCGACACGCTTCTTCCTCGATGCGAGACTCTTCTCTTGATGCGGTGCAATGCGACAGCTACAGCGGCGACACCCTCCTTCGGAGTTGCGACGGCAGCAGCAGCGACGGCGACACGCTTCCTCTTCGTTGCGGGACGCTTCTCTCGATGCGGTGCAATACGACAGCTACAGCGGCGACACCCTCCTTCGGAGTTGCGACGGCAGCAGCAGCGACGGCGACACGCTTCTTCCTCTTGAGTCGCGCTTCCAGCTCCTTGCGACACGCAGTCCCTTCAGAAGGCCCAAAACAGCAGCAGGCACTTCCAAAGGATTCTTGGGGAGCTGGTGGTTGAAGTCTGTTGTCCCTGAGACTTCAGCAGGAGGCAAGCTCTTTTCTCAAGCCCTTGGAGATACTTTACAAGTTGAATAAAAGTGCACACAAAGTCCTTTCTCCTTCCTTTGGCAGTCAGGCAACCACTGCAGGCAGATCCCTCTAGCTTAGGGATAGTCTTCTCCTCAGTTCCTTCTTGGTTCCGCTCCTCAGCAAAGGTTTCTTCTTGTTTTCCCAAAGTGATCTAATTTCCTAGGGGTCTGGGTCCCCTTTTTATACACAGTTTTCCTTTGTTCTCTGAAGGCAGAGAGGCCTCTGCCTAGTCAAAACCAGTTCTGGTCAGTCCTGGAGCACTTTGTTTTTCTGACTCCTTCTTTCCTTTCAGAATGTGGGGCAGGGTGCTCAGCCGCCCGGCAGGAGGTGGAGCCAGCATTGTGGAAGGCAGGCACAGCCCTATTCAGACCCAGGTGCAACTCCTCCCTCCACTCTGGATGCAGATCTTTCTATTCAGCCCTGTGCTGACTCACCCTGTCTCCTGTAGCCACCCCCAGCCCCTGTCACTCAATCTCCAGACAAGGAATACACAACCTAGCAGAGGCAGGCTTGGAAGTTTAGGCAAGAAAATACCCACTTTCTAAAAGTGGTATTTTCAAACACAGAATGTTAAAACCAACTTTACTAAAAGATGTATTTTATCATTCTGAGTTCAGGCATACTAAATTCGTTTTTCTACCATGTTCCTGGGTCAGTTCTGACTATAAGGTGTAATAGTCAGTCTGCCCATTCTGGCCTATGGGGAGCAGGTAGCCTTGCAATAGTGAAAAACGAAAATGGCTGTAATTCACTATTAGGACATGCCACACACACCAGGGCATGTCCTACCTTATACTTACAATGCACCCTGCCCTAGGGCCTACTTTAGGGGTGACCAACATGCAGTAAAGGGAAGGTTTAGGGACTGGTAAGTGGGTGTACTCACCAAGTCGACATAGCAGCCCTAGGCTGCACACAGGCTCTGCAATGGCAGACCTGAGGCACATTTACAAGCCGCTTCTGTGGGTGGCACAACCAGTGCTGCAAGCCCACCAGCGGCATTGGATTTACAAGCCCTGGGCACACTCAGTGCACTGTACTAGGGACTGACAAGTAAACCAATCATCCAATCATGGAGTCACTAATACATAACACAATTTACAATAGGGAGAGCATATGCACTTTAGCACTGATCAGCAGTGGTAAAGTGCCCAGAGTCATAAAACAGCCAACAACAGGTCAGAAAAAATATAGGAGGAAGGCAAAAAGTTTAGGGATGACCCTGCAAAAAGGGCCAAGTCCAACAGAATCATTTTGATCCTCCTGGCCAGCATCAGAGTCTGGGTCATAGTAGTGTTCACTACCTGGCCTTTCCTCTTCTGCTGCCCCACCCACTTTGCCAACCTCATCAGACCCTGGGGTCTTTCTGAGAGTCATCTTCAAGCAACAACTTTATGAGATGTTGTGTGGTTGGGCTTTCCCTGTCTTCCAATTTCCTAGAGGCACACATAGTCCTCAATTCTTGGTATGAGACCTGGTCATACTTAGTTGGGAGAGACCCACTGGTTTCTGCCCTTGAAGACATGACTAGTGTGGTGTGGTGTATGCACCTACCTACTGTGGGGCCTACTAAACTCTCTTGAGTTGTAGAAAGGAGTGCTAAGCCCTTGACACACAACTCTAAGTTCAGTAGAACTTACTGTATTCTAAACTTGATTTATATGTACCTATGTACCTATAGTGGTTTTCAGTTAGTCACTCAAAGAGATTATCTGGTAAAGCAATAGCAAGCTTGAATCCCACCGCTGCACACCAATGTGAGAAGTTGGCCTGGCATATGCTGTCCACTAGTTACAGTGGGCACCTTGCACCAGTCCAAACGACCCTTATTGATGATAGGTTTAAAGACAACCTTTATTGAAAGCTATCCTAGTGTTAGCTATGGAGAGCAGCCTTCAGGTTAAGTCTTGAAGGAGTGTAAAGCAGCTTGGTTTACCAGATTATAACCTCTTGAATGACCAAATGAAAGGAGAACCACACCAGGTATATATATAAAATATATGTATTTATTTCTAAACACTCACTACTAATCTCTTTATGAGATTAGAGTCCAAGATACACAATATCACAGTATTAAAACGACAGTAAATAGCACAATATACAATGGGCCCCAGGAGAGGACCAAACCATATATTAAGAAAGTGGTATAAGAACCACGACTTGACTGAGACACAGTGCCTAGAGCACGTAGAATCGCTGGGACCCCAAGGAACCACCCAAGGTAGTGACACAGGAGACCCACGGGGGACGTGTGCAGTGTGAGAACACAGCTGCGAGCGCCGTCGGATTCTATGAGGAAAGTCACGGTTGGAATTTTAAAGATAAAGGGCACTTAGGAGAGGACTTTGAGCAAACCCCTTTAGACTTAAGGAGTTCTAGGGCCAACACCCACGGGAGCACCGGAGTACTCGTGTTACCTCACCCAGGAAGCCGGGTGCATAGGTGTCAAAGGGTGTTGGGAATCGTCGATTGATTTCAATGGCGATCTGCTGCAAAGTGCTGCTGCCGTGAAAGAAGAAAAGTGTCCGGGATGATCCAAGCCTGGATCGAAGATGTGAAGAACCTGAAAGCAGAGGGGACAGAGTCTGGGTCACTAGCCAGAGACCAGGAGCGGAGCAATCGAATGCCCACCGATGTTGGGTGCTTCAGGTGCAAAGAGGTGAAGCTTGACTCTGCAGCCACGGGGTCCAGGAGATATTGAGGACAACCAGGAGCTGGATTCGAGCTGTTCCACAAAGGATGTCGAGTGCTGGGGTGTCGGTGCTCGGATTGAACACAACAAGCCTTGGCAACAGCAACCCACACAGGAAGAGTAAAGATGCTTCTGTGAGGACCAGCAAGGTCCTGGGGACTCCCCAAGCAATGGAAAATCAGGGCACGTCTGGAGCAACCAGGGAAGCTCAATTAAAGTTAGAGTTGCCTTCTTGGGGACCCACAGGTCAATGGACCAGGGATCGCAAAGGGACCTCAAGAGGAATCACAAAATGGCGGCCCACGGAACACTGGTTGAGTGTAGGCCAGCAATCTTCAGTGTAATTACTGCTTGGGGTCAGGGCTACAAGTAACCCAAAGCTCAGCCTCAGGGGTTGCCGGAAAGCTGATGCTTCTGCAAATGGTCACGGTGTCCAGGGGTTCGGGTTGCACGGTCTCCACAAGGGATACAGGCCTCACACTTGCTGAGCACACAGATCAACCTCAGAGACCTCGGGAAACCACCTCCTGTGTAGCAATATTCTTCAGAGTCCGCAGGAGCTTCAGATATACCAACTAGTCAGTTGCATCTTTGGTGCCTGCCAAGCAGGGGAGTAACTCCTTTACTCCAAGGGAGATTCTTCGGTCATCCAACGTCGTGTAGATAGTTGAAGTTCTGGTATTCTGTACCAGAGTTTCATCCAGGTAAATCTAAAGTCCTGTGGTCAGGGGTTCCTACTTTATACCAAAGGAAGGGGTGGGACAAACTCTGGGGACCCACCTATGGGAGGGTCAGGAAAGAGGGTGGCTACACCCATTTCCTTTGTCCAGTTTCACGCCAGAGCAGGGGCTGGTAGCCCCTGCAACCGGTTTGAGCTGGACTATGCACAGGGACACCAAATGTGCCCCCAGTGCAGACTTCAAAGCACTCTTGGAGTGCACCCACCCAGCCCCAATACACTAAAGCCTGTCTGGGAGGTGGTCACACCTCCCTGTGACAGGAAACCTATTGTCCAGGCCTCCCCTGCCGGAGTTTCATCCAGCAGCAGGAGGGCAGACTCGTGTCTGTGGCTGCAGCATCCATTTTGTGATGCCAGGGTTCTGTTAAGCTGGTACAGGGTGTACCGGTGGTGCCATGTTTCTCCCTCTAGTAGGGTGGAATCATACCTCCCACCCCAGTTACTGGGGTGGAGGTATGATTCCAAGGTGTTGACACCAAACACGACATGTTTCCATGCAGCCATTCTCAAGTTAGCATTTACCGTGAGGTCATAATGCACTTAGAGTATATGGTTTGGCTGCATCACAAACAACCCGGAATGAAGATTCCGAAAGCTGCAGAGGGGCTCGGCTCATGCATAGGCACCCTCTCACATGAAACCCAGCACCCTGCCTTCAGGATTGTTAAGGCCTGCAATAGGGGTGACTGATAGGTTTACATGTGCAGTGATATGGAGAGATATAGGGAACCTATATCTCAGTAAGGGGTGCATACACCACCTTACACAGGCTGCTGTAGCAGACCTGTTGTGTCATTTTGGATGGCCTCAGGGTGGCATAATACATGCTGCAGCCCCTGGGAGGCCTCTGGGGTACCTATGCCCTGGGTACATGGTATACCATATACTAGGGACTTATAAGGGTACCCCAGAATCCAATCTGGAGTGTACCTAAAGTACATGCAGTCAATTTAAGGGAAAAGCAGATAGTCTGGGGTCCTGAATTGCAGGATCCCAGCCAAACTAAGTCGAAAACCAGCAAAACACCACGAAAAAAGTGGGGGCAACTATGCAGTCAGATTCCACCTTCCTACATTGGGGTAGAAACGTCTGTCAGTAGTGCTCCTGGGTGAGTGCCTAGCTTTGTGGTGCCTTTTGGTGGGATAGCCCAGCGCTCTATAGAGTCTCTGCAAGTGGTTACAGAATGAGTGGCTTAACAAACACTATTTCAAGAGTGTTCCAAGGTGACTAATGGGATGCCAAGCGTACAAAGAGCATCGTACTGGTGTCAGCACAGACACTGCTCTCCTTGTGATATCATGGCTCCTTCTTAGCATGGGCTATAATGTGGGCCATGCAATTCTTGCTGTCGTAGAACAGGCTTACTAAAATAAGTGGCTGGGTGAACACTGACCTCCACTGTGTTCCAGGGTGACCACAGAGAACATGTCCCAATAAACACCATCTTCCTTGGTGCAACATAGGTTGACTTTGACAGGTGAAGGTAGTGAACACATTACAGGCTAACGCATCGTTGGCTCCCCTTCTGCAGGGACAGTTTCACAATTGCTTTATTAACCTTCTTGGTTTCTCAAATTTGATTGACAATGCACCATTTGCCCGCTCATTTTTAGGTCTCGCCTGAGCCAGCGTGCATGCGCTGTGAGACTTTTTGAAAGGGGGCTCCAAAATCTGACCACACGCTCGTGCGGTTTGTTTTTGGTCAGAGGCTATTGGCCTTTGCGTGCGTCTTTCTAAGAAAGAGAGCACGCAATTGGGCAAAGGCGGGTGCATGTCCCGCCTTTGCTCCGCCCACGGCCTATTGCTTGCGGTTACCCGCACAGGCACCATCTGTTTTGAATTATCGTGCCCAGACGCGTGCGCGATAATTCAAACCAGATGTCTCGCTGTGGCGCGAGTGCGCGCACCACTCGCGTGCTTTTAGAACGTCTGTGGCCCTGGAGAGTCCGCTCAAGGTATGGTACCTTTTAAATTATGTCTTAGATAATTTTCCTCCTCGTTGGTCTCCTTAGTGGCACAGAAATATTCTTCCTATATGCCGTGAGATGCCGAACCACTGTCCTGGTGCACGTTTTGTCTTAATAGTTTGCGTTTACCAAGGAAAGTTATAATTTCCCTGTCACAGCTACTTACGAGTGTGCAAGGAGATTGCTTTGCACACAGTGTAATTAAATGGTAGTTTACTTTTGCACACTATGTTTTATTTGTGTTTCTCGGGTTCCTTAGCTTAACTATGATGGTTTACCTGTCAAACTTCCCTTCCGTCATCTCTGGTTATTTTTCCATTGCACATACTAGCAAGTTAGTCTTTGTCTACTGTAGGTTGTAAGGCGAGTAGCACTTTATCCGTGACCAAAGGTTCGAGGTAAATAGGTTGTTTATCTACGATTTTTTGCCTTTGTATTTTCACTGGCTATTTTGTTTTTCTTTGCTCTGGATAGTTCGTATTTCTCTCTTACTTTAGTTTTGGATAATAATCGTCGTCCCTATGTGACACATGCTGAAAACTGTGAACTTCTTAACAATGCTTATTTCTTTTGTGCTTGCTTATAATTCGGTACTTCAACATGTTTGCCTTTCACCTTGGCTCTGTGGTCCGTGTGCTAAAACAATTTTGTGACAGCTACCCCGCGTGTGTTATTCTAATAAGGGGATTTCAATAACAACAACATTCTTTGAAGCTATAGAGAAGGTGGTGTGGGCACAAGCATGTCGTCCAGGTCCCACCTAATAGTTGGATAGAGGATTGTGCTGAATATAAAGCTGTCGTATTTTTGCCCACACTCTCCCTCGCCTTCGAGCCACAGAAGGAACATTTCATTTAATTCTTGGAACGCATACGGAGTTTAGACCGCGTTTAACCTGACACTTATATCTGTGTATAAAGCACTGAACTGAGGCAAGGGCACCGCAGATGTTGCAAGGATCAATCATCTTGAAAGGGGGAGAACACTGCGTTTCTATTGAGAAGAATGAGAAAAGTAATCACACGGTGCTCGCGCACACATTGTAATGAGGTGTGTTGCAGAAGCGTAGTACGAGTGAAGCGGTAGCAAACAATGACATAATAATGTGTGTACTACATGCCCGTCTGCTTTGGATTCTGTGAAATGTAAAGCGCTCCAATACCTTCGAGTAGAGTTCACGCTTATTAAAAATGCAAGAAAGAAAACATAAATGTTGCTTTTCATAGGCCGTGAAAAGCTGCATTGGGCTAAAACTCTAAAAACATCCCCAGGATCCCGCTGCCTAAAGAGACAGTGCGCCCGTGTTGCTGTTTTATTAAAGTTGTAACAGAAAAATGTTTTTCACAGTATTTCAAAAGCAGCATTGTGCTAAAACTGTAAAAACAGCCACCTTTGAGCTCATCACCACGAGCTCCGAGCCCCATGCCACAGAGGGAGGGCTGCGATAATTACATTACAACCAGCCTGCCTGCCCCACTGCCTTTTCGCACATCAGCACAGCAACATGTTACTGGATTTAGGAACACCCCCCCCCCCACGTCCCTACCCCACCCCCAGGAATAAACAAGCATTGGCATAGCCAAAAGGTCTCGCCTTTTGGACCTTATAAGTGCTTAGCCATGCAACAGTTAATGTTGTTGCACCAAGGATATTGTGCTGCATAACTAAACACTTATAAGGTCCCAAAGGCGAGACCTATTGGCTATGCCAATGCTTGTTAAAAATGTTACCGGGGGGTGTGTCCCCCCCCCCCGAACTGCCTTATGGCAGCTGGGCTCGCACGCTTTGCGTGCTCGCCACAGGGCACTCATACCAAACTTTTACGCCCACCACTTTCAAATGTCACCAGCCGCGACTAGCAGTATAGCTCCTTTCAAAGTGTTGTTGCCCTAAAAGCCGGGTGTTCCAGGTGCCATAGTGTGTGAGTTCCGTGACTGATTTATTTATCTGCCTGTCACAATGTCAGTAGGTTATCTGTCCTAATTTAAATATATCATCTGCTTCAGTGTCAGGGTATTACAAGACTCGATGTCAGTTTATTCCCTGTACTGAAGGATGCATCTACCGGTCCCAATGTCAGTGTCATTTCTTCCCCATTATTATTGTATTCCCTGACCTGCTGTATGTGTCTGTCTGTCTGTCCATGGAGTCCTGGTAGGGCATTGGTGTTTCCCTGCACGGTCTGTTTATCTCCCAGTGTCATTATGTTCCGTGAACAGAGTCTGGCTCCCTGAATCCTCTAAAGGTGCAGTAAAAGTAGCCCTTTTTTTGTTTTGCTAAAGGAAATGGTCAGAAATTATTATATTCTAGTGTTGATTGTATACCACTTTCCATACCCCTCATGTGAAACCATAAGCTCTTGGTCAGAAAGTTTAGTGAATATATCTGTAGATGAGGATCACAGGTGATTGCCACAGCTTTCCCATTTTCAGAAAGAGAAACACTTCCTGTGACCAGAGAGTTGTTTGGTGTGCCCTTTGTAAGGAATTTACAATAGCTGGCCTCAGTAGCAAGCTACCATTACCCCATTGGAACGATCTAGTAGAGGGCTATGACATCTGTGTTTTCCAGGAAACATGGAGCCTGGCTCCTCTATATAAATTGGGTTATAGCTGCTATCATACACCTGCCACCACTAAAGGGAAGGGTCGTCCCTCGGGAGGGCTGATTATATGGGTTAACATTGCCCTTAACTGTAGAATTTCTAACTATCAAACTTTGAGCCCAGACATTATGAGGCTCACCATGACGGGCCCAGGAGGGGGGGGGGAACGCTGGACTTGTTCAATGTATATAAAAGGGGAACAGTTGGGGGCAAAGCCTCACCCACTATTACACTACTCGAACAAGGTTTGTCAAATTGTTTGTCCCACTCTAGAGTAGTAGTTGCAGGCGATTTTAACAGCACTTTTGAGCCTCTTAGTACAGAAGACATAATAGGGATAGAGGAGGAAGACAGCAAATGGGGTGTTCCTCACTAACCACACCCCGGTAAAAGATGGTCACAGATGGCTATTCAACTAAATGCACTCACCTTGGAATATGGGTTAAGGGCAGTGAATGGAAGGACTAGGTCTGATGCCCAGGGAGCCTTCACTTACAATAGAGCAACTTGTCCATCTCGTATTGATTATATCTTAGTAGATGTTAGGTTTTGGGGGTATGTTTTAGATATGGAGGTGGGGAACACAACCGACAGTGACCATAACCCTCTTTGCATGTCATTGAGGTTTCCATGGGCACCCCCTTGCTCTATACCAACCACCCACATGCACTTTGTGACCAAAGAGGTGATACCCTCAAACTCTAGAAGAGCGTTAAAATGGCACAAGGTTGCCCTACAAGATGCAAAATTAGAGGCCATTAGGCAAGTACTGTATAAAAACACAATTGAGTTAAGAGAAGGAATTGCAGTGGGGCCCACTCATGCTCTTAGCATACACACACGCACTATTGAACAGATTTGTACTCACTTTCAAGTACCGAACAAGCCTACCAAATCTGTAGTACACTCAAGGAGAGGCCAAACATGGTATACTAAAGAGTGCCGAATTAAGAGGAAGGCCTTGGCAATAGCTATTAGAGCTAGGAATAGCTCAGTCATCAAAGTTGCAAGGAAGGAATATAGAGAGGCCCAGCACCAAGCAAAGTTAGACTGGGACGAAACCCGATGGCATGATTTTAAAAATGCCAGTTTAGCAAGGGACACTAACCTTTTTTGGTCATTGGTCAGACGGGCAAATAAGGGAGATGCAGATCAAATCCCCAATCACATTCCATCTCAGGTCTGGCACGACCACTTTGGCGACTTATACTCTTGGTCTAACGATGTAAGTGTGGAAGGACAAAGCGGTCATTTCCCATTAAGTCTTGGGAACGGCGACAGCGATCCATTCACACTAAAAGAAGTCGAGTCTGCTATAAGCAGGATAGTGCCTGCTAAGGCCCCGGGACCTGATGGTCTCCCTGGGGACCTGTTCCTTGCAGATCGGGATAAATGGGCTGAGTATGTCCTCCTTCTTATCAACTCCATCTCTGGAGGATGCCCAGTCCCAGAATCATGGAAGGGTGCGGAGGTAGTCCCAATCTATAAGAAGGGGGCCAGAGAGGACCCTTCCAACTATAGGCCAATTAGCCTCATAGATGCCATGCAGAAGATAGTTGGTAGGGTCATATTGCAGAGAATCCAATTGTGGGCTGAGGAGGAGGAGGATATCCTCTCCCAATACCAGGCGGGTTTCCGGACCAACACAGGAACAGTGGACCAGGTCTTCAGGCTCCTCTTGATCCATTGTAAGGTGGTGGTGATTGGCAAAGGCAGTCTTTACCTCGCTTTTATCGACTTAAAGACTGCCTTTGACCTGGTCCCTAGGAATAAGTTATGGGAAACACTGCGAGTCACGGGTATCCCTCCATTGATCCTTAACCTTTTAGTAAGGCTCCATGAGGGCAATTATGCTCAGATAAGATGGGGGTCCCAGAGACAGCTTACGGATAAGATTCCAGTAAACAGGGGAGTACGGCAGGGCTGTGTGATGGCACCCACCCTGTTCTCATTATATGTGAACGGGGTGGTCAGATTTCTGCAAGAAATACCAGCTGACGCCCCGGCCCTGGCAAGCAACAAGGTACCGACTCTCCTGTTTGCTGACGATACATTGCTGATCTCAAAGACCCCGGTAGGCCTGCAAAAACTCCTGAATAGGTTCCAACTTTTCTGTAACACCCGGGGGTTGGTCATAAATACATCTAAAACAAAATTTATAACATTCAATCCCCACAAATCATTCAGGAACAACATCACCTTAGATGGGATACACCTCGAGAGAGTCACTACTTTTTGATTATCTTGGGATACGCCGCTCAGAAAAAGCGCAGTGGAGACCCCATCTTCATAAAATGCTCCTGAATCACAAACGTGCTGCCGGGGCACTAAGCAAAGAACATCGCTCATCGTTCAGTAAACCTATCGCCCCGGCACTCATTGTGTATGGAGCCAAGGCAGTTAGTTCGGCTCTCTTTGGAGCCGAGCTGTGGGGTTTTGACAATCTCGATGAGATTAGTAGATCAGAACATAAATTCTTTAGGGACCTGATCATGTTACCACAGGCGCCCCTTTAACCCCCTTTGATATACGATCTGGGCAGGCGCCACTTTAAAGACCTGGCCAAACTTCGCCCACTGTTGTATTGGGCCCGCCTTAGGAGCACTCCTGAACTTGCTAACTATGCAGAGGCTTTCGCAGAAGTAATGGGGATGGACACCTGTAAGAGGATAAAATGGATCTCAAATGTCAAGGCATTGATGATAACCCTTGGTTTTGAAGAATCATGGGACACCCAAAGCCCACCGAGTAAGGCAGAACTCAAACGCATCTATTGGGACTGGATAGACGCCAGAGACCTCAGTAACCCAATCTTAGGAAGGCTTACGGAAGAATTCTTCCAACATAAACAATCTAGAGGCCTCAAACCTTACCTGGACATAATTCAGATCCCAAGGGATAGGGCATTATATACCCAATTCAGATTTGGCTCACTTCCAGTCCATGAATTCACCGCGAAGTGGCGCCTCCCTTATCAGACTACTGAAGTATGCCCATCCTGTGGGACCTCTAAAGAGAGTTTCGCACACTTCATGTTCGCTTGCCCTGCGTATGCAAGTGCTAGGTCCTGTTGGCATGCGCCAATCTGCAAACAATTAGGCACTCTCGACTATCGAGTTGCCTTACGCATACTAAGAACCGACCCGAGAACCCTTCATGTTTGCGGAGTTGCCAAGTTTCTGGGCCGAGCCTGGTTAATCAGGCACAGGGGCTATACGAAGAGGCGACCCAAAACTGATCTAGATACCTACGAGCATGTACACCGGACAATTGTAACCTGCAATGTTATACTCTGTCCCCGATAAGGAATATTATACACTTCATTTTTAATTATGTTTTATTGTCTTAAATCGTATCAATCAAAATGAAATTCTTTTATATGCAGAAATAGCTTTATATTTTAATTGTCTTGAAATATTGCTTTGCTACATTTCAATAATTTTAATGTAATGAATTGCACCTTCTTCTTTGTAATATTGTTGAATCATGATGCTTTTATGATATTTATATCGAAATAAAGCTATTTGACTGACTGAATTTACAATAGACGCATATAAATCAGAAGCCACCCCATTCTGCCTAGATTTAGTTCATGGTATAAGGAAGATTTCCATGAGCCAGTGGATCCTAGATACATACCATTCGTTCGTTAAATGCTTTATTTCGATCTACCAAGACCATAAAAGTTTGACATAAAAACATTACAAATAAAAACTTCCTCGCAGAGGCATACAGACATGTAAATACTAGGTCGCATAAACATTTTATATCATGCGACTAATCAACACAAACAAAAGAAAGACCAAAATTAGCATGGCAATCTGGAATTTAAAAACATTAAAAAACAACTAAAAACCAAACAAGGTTAAATCCTGTTTCTCTACCAGCAGTAACAGATTCAAGTTAAAGTGCTAGATCACAAAATGTGCAAATTTCCAATTGGAAGCTGGGCCAACACAATATAGCTTGCATCATACAGCCACCCACTATTCAGAGGTTAATCAGCGCTCTACTCTATCCTCTGCTGTTTTGATAAGCTTTGTGCACCTCAGCCATACACACTAAAGAAATCTGGAAATTGAGAAGACTATCAATCTGCTTAGGTCTGCAGAGAGAATTATGTATGCCTCCAAATAACGTACGGTGCCCAGTTTCCTGCACAAGGGGACTAACTACTTGATCTTTTGAGGGCGGTACCCAGGGCAAAAGAACAATATGTGCCAATATGACCATTTACTGCAAAATTGCGTGGTCTGAAGAGTCCTACGGAGGAGTGATTTCATCTATAGTGTTTTTTTTTTTTTTTTTTTATAGAGCGCGAACTTGACCCGAATCGGGTATCAGAGCGCTTTACATAGCACCAGTTGCATTACATTAGGACACATTCATTTTTGTTTTGTTTTTGTTAGGCCCGGGGAGATTAAGTGATTTGCCTAGAATCACAGGATGTTCAGCGTCATTGCCGAGACTCGAACCTAGTTCCCCAGATTCGAGGTGGACTGCCCTAGCCGTTAGGCCAACTCCTCTCCCCAACTTGTTCATACAAGGGCAGTGGTTTGACATCAAGGAAGTCCCTCACCAGAGAATCTCTACTAGAGAAATGTATCTGGTGAGTTGCAGACTCCCAGTAGATTTCTTTTTGCCTGATCTCATACACTGTACATACATTGTCGGGAGAATCCCAAAAGCTTTTGAGCCCCAATTTTTCCAAAACCAGGCATATAGAATTCAGCCAAGGAAATTTGCACACACAATTTGTGGACATCAGATTTCTTAGCCCCTCTCGATAGGAGGCTAACTCTACCGTAGTCCACAATCGGTGTCAATAGGTAATCATTCTACACTCAATTTTCTGGGGAATACATCTGTGGGCTAAGTCAAAACAAAGAGGAATCAACGGTGTACTTGCTGGTATGCTTGACAGTGACCTAAGAAACCTAGGGCATATTTACAACAAAATGGCACAGCACTGCAAGCAATTTAACTGCGCCATGCTGCATCATTTAAAAAACGCAGGGATGCGTTGTATTTATAAGAATATGGCGCACCTCCCTGTGTTTTTTCTAGCACCAGCACTAAAAAAGTTCACTAGCACCAGCGAAGTCACCCTTGCACCATGGTGCAAGGATGCCTGCATTGCAGGGAAGATTGTGTTTGTGCAGAAAGGGACATAGTCCTGAACAAAAACCATAATTAATGGTGTTTTGTTCCGTCCATGTGTGCTACATAATGCAGCACACATAGAAAAAACAAAAAACGAGGAGAAATAAAAGGATTTCCCCTCATTGCGCCACTCTGATGCTTCCTTTTCAAAGGTGTTAGTTGTAGCCTCAGATTTACAGATCCTTGTAAATCTGATGCAGTGTCAAAAAGCAATGGGTGTTGTGTGGAAACGCCCACGGCAACACCCATTGCACGCCCCTTTGCTGCAGAAAACTGCGGCGAGGAGGGCCATATTTACAAGGCCGTGTTAAGCCACACAAAGTGGCTTGACTCCACCTTGTAAATAGGGAGCAGGGCATTGCACCAATAGAGCTTCAGAAAAAGTGATGCTCCGGTGGCGAAATGCCCTTATAAATATGCCCCCTATTCGCTACAGAATTGAGTAAATGGATTTTGTCAAAACCCCAGAGTTCGCATCCATATAAGGCCGCACATAGAGCTTTCATATTGAAAATGTTTAGTGCTGGTGCCATCCTCCTAGATAAGGTTTTCCTAAGGATTTTTGATATGAAGGCAGAGTGCTGTGTTAGCGTTGCAAGGGATTTCTAGAGTTGCATTCCCCAATTTAGGTTTTGCATGAGTCTCACACCCAAATAATCGAAATGTTGTATCTGGTCAATTGTGTTGCTGCCCACTCTCATTTTCCTCAATGTACCTCTTTGCCTGGCTGAATCAAAGACCATAAACTTTGTCTTGGAACTATTTAGTTCCAACCCCCTCTCAGAACAAAACATGTCAAAATGGTCTAGAAGCTGTTGAAGGCCCTGGGGGGACTTGAAAAGCAGCATGGTATCGTTCGCAAAGAGGAGTGCCGGGACACTCCTACCACCCACCTTGGGGGAGTCACAACCATCCTTATTCAGAAACTCCACCACCCCATTTGTGTATATGGAAAAAAGAGTGGGAGTCAAAACATCCTAGATACATACCATCCTCACGGAGCAATGTGAGCTGTCTGTCAAAAATACCACAGCTTGCCAAAGTCAGATGTGTGGAAAGGTAACATTGCTTTGTTTTGTGACTATGGCTTTATGTCCGATGAGATCATTTTGTTCTGAGTTTTCAAAGAGTGGCATGCATGCTCTGGTAACATCAATATTAACAGCCAAACCAAAATGTATAATGGCGCACCTTCACTCCAAGTGTGTGCCATATTAAAAGATCTCCAGCCCCAGTGTCAGGGGGAGTTCCTCCGACATAGCTGCCCATGCCTTGGGAGGAGCCACATCAGGGGAAAACTCCTCCACTGGAGTAATTTAGTCTTGCACATGTGCCACGATGAGTTTCCCCTCAAAACTGTGGGTAACTGGGAATATGCCCCCAAGGTAGGAAAATATGGTTCACACCCACAACGAGTGTAAATGTCATGCAAGGGATTTCCCCAAGCATTTACAGGAACACTTAGAAGCCTGTTCTGGGAAGGGCTGCTGTACATTTCGTGAAGGTAACCTCATCTTGGCCAACTTGGGACTTCGGCTGCTTTTTGGAGAAATCCAATTACCGCCGTCCCCTAAAGGAGGTTGTAAGACTTCCCTCCAACCCCTATCCCATGCACCCTGTTGTCCGGTCATATGTCTGCATCGCTAGCAAATCTTGGCCCTGTACGCTTTTCTCTTTGGAACTTGAGAAACAGTGTGAAATGCCAGATGAGGAATGTGCGAAACTTCATCCATACTCTCATATGACTGTGGCCCGAGGCAGCTCCCCTGAACTTGCCTTTTCCTCTAGACGCACAGACACGCTTGATGTTTTGGAAAGTTCTGGGTACCTGGCCTCACTCACACTGCTATGGATCAAAGTGACGCCGATTTTGTCATGATCAAAAACATGTGCGAGCACCACCCTCTCCAAATTATGAATTCAGCGTGCACAGCGAAAGACACCCTTGGGGGAGAGAATGTTTTGCTAAGGCAGCCAGGAAGCACAGCTGAGTATACATAACTGCTCCTTTTAAAGCCAAATAAACTGCGAATGCAAAACTCTGGCAATACCCTCCTGTAAAGAAAACACTACATGAGAATACATGCATGAAATATATGAATAGACATAAGTGTTCAGGTTTGCAAAGTCTTGCCAGAATTAAGACATCACATTGTGTATATTGTGTGTCATAGAGAACTCAGACTGTTTCTGAATATGGCCCTGCCTGTGTGAGGATTAACTGGTGCTTGCGCCTAGTGATTCTTGACGCGTCGATTGACTTGGCTCCCATCCCGCGGATACTTTAGCACCATGTCTTGAGAATTTAAATGAAGCTCTGTGTGAAAGGTGAATGATGCTTGGGCTTGAGAAAGTCAACTTCAGGCACAATCAGCATGAAGCGCTGATAAAACTTGGGAAGTTCTGGATCTTCTGCTCAGTCTCTGAGATGTCTTCTCCATTAATTGTCCAAAACACTGGTTGAGAGGAAGGTGAAGGTGGCACAAGAGAATGAAAGGCAGTCTGAATCAAGTCCAATTGAAATGTGAACATTGCTCCACAGATCCAAGCTATTCAACGTCATTCATTTTCGAGAAACAGCTGTGGTGCATTTTGACTGCAGGAAATTATTAATACAAAATCAAAGCGTACAACCACAAATCTATCTTCCTTCATCTTCTTGCCAACTATAATCATTTTTGTTTTTTGCGATTGTTTTCCATTTTATTTCCTGTAGACAACTTGTTCAGTTTCGCAAGAAGTCTCTGCAAGCTAATTTTGTCTGGTCTGGTCAGCATTCAACCAGAAAGATGTGGTTTCACCACCCAACTTTGGGGTATGTCCATTTAACATATCTAATTTGATTGGAAGGTCAGCTATATATAAATTGAACAAAAGCACAGCCAACACACTGCCCTGCTTCAAGCCAGACACAGTAGATATTATTTTGCGAGAGGGAAGCACCATCACCAATTTTTATTCACACCCTTGTATTAGAATACAATAACAGCATACCTTTCAATAAATTTGGTGGGATCCCCCAACAAGAGAGTTTTAGCCATAAATTGTTCTAGATACTCAGTCGAATGTGGCCTTTAACTTCACAAAACATAGGTATAATAAAGATCGCTTCAAAAAAGTTCTGTCCATAACTGAAGATAGGGCTATTGAATTTAAGATAGCAGCAATGCCCTGCCGATAGCTTGTTTGGTGCCCTTGTGATGAAGAAATCAACATGCTCACAGCACATAATACTAACACCATGTCAGAAATCATTGAGAATTTAGCTCCTCCAAAACCAAAAATCAAAAAATCTGCACAATAATTCGCAAATGAAAAAAGAAAACAGTGAGAGCTGTAGAAGAATTATGGCATCAAAACCCCTCAGCAG